>OY754959.1:61496479-63896479 GCA_963576555.1 Ferdinandea cuprea
GACCTATCATATTAAATTTTTTGTATTCTTCTTCTTCTTCTGTTTTGTTTCTTATTGCGCCCGTCCAGTATAAAAGCCGTCTCATGTTAATTTTAGAAATTTCTTTCAATTCAGTCTTCAACAGAAAACGGTCAAGTTAAAGAGTGCTTTGCATTGCGGTCTCGTTTTTTCGTGCAGTAAGAAGTCGTGTGAGAGGGGTTTTGGTTGTTTTTTTTTTTTTGTTTTTGTAATTTTTCTTCTATTAATTTCCCCCCTATTGCTCTTTGATACGCGAAGTGTACTAAACTTTTTTCAAATACCTACATGAGATACACTTTTGTTTGAACGTAGTTTTTGTTATTGTTTTTTTTTGCGTCTGATATATCTGTTGTATCCAAACGTGAAGTGAGAACATTTTGATGATTTTTTTTCCATCATCAGAGCGTGTTGTTAACCAAAAAGTATCTACATATAAAAATCTATTTTAAGTAAAATAAGCAAAAACAACTGATAAAAGTCTCCAGTGGAAAATTCCATACGGTGTTTGCAAAGTGTTTTTGAGTGTTTGGGAAATAGGGAGTTAAAATCGATCTCTCTCTCCCCCTACCCACCGGTCACGATAACAACCCGACAACATCTCGATTTTTTGTGGATTCGCGAGTTATAATAAAACCTGGCATTTAATACTACAAAAAAAGTATCTAAAACATAAAACCAATTCAAACTAAAAATTTTCCTTTGCAAATTTATCTATTTGCTGTCTTGTGTGTTTAAAAAGATTTATTTACATATGTATGCATATTGTGAAAGAAAAAATCTTTTATAATCCAAAATAAAGTGTTATGTTCATTTTAATATCAAAATCAAGTGATAATCGTTCGGTGTTCTATAAAAAAACGTGCGGCTTAAGGATACCATAAGAAGCCACGTTTTTCAAGTAAATTAAATATTCAACACATTTTGGGAGTGTATAAAATACAAAGCATATAAATACATAAACATAAATCAAAGGATTACCATACCCACAACAACAACCTGTTATACAAAAAAGAATCACTGTCAAGGTGACAATACAAAGGACTAACACTAATATACCAGTAAATAAATACCAGCCCAAAACTATGGAAACATACTGGGAGGCGGCAAACGGACATGCTCCACATTCGGTTAAATATGAAAGGTAGGTATTTTGACGTATCGGTCGAAATCAAATGTCTGTGATTTATTTTTGTTCTTAAACTTTTTTGTTCCTATATTCGTTTTATTTGAATTCAACTCTGACATCTAAATCTTCTATTGAAAATTAAAAATTAAAACTCAGTCGATAAACTAAACACGTGGGAAGCTTTTTCTCCAGGTACACAGAAATTCATCTTCACACATACATACGAGCCACAGATATATATATACCGGTCGTCCTATTCCTATACTATTGTCATTGTAATATTTAATGAATTGTCCTTTGCAAGGTCGTTGATTTTTATACATAATTAAGGGTTGTGATCATTGACTTTATATATTGAATATAAAAATTGTGTGTGTGTGCTCTTTGACACAAGGGTCTCTCGGCAATTCAGCCATGATTGAACTAAGAAATGCAAATGTGTGGTTGTTGATTTATTCTTATTATTTTAATTGCCTTAAAAAAGGCAAGTTGTTGTTTGTTTATGACAAATCATTGTAGGTTTCTACAAATATTCTGAAAATGATGCTTTCTTTGTTTTAAACTATGGGAATGCACGTTGAATGTCCGCAGCGATGCCCCGCATGTTAACCCACTCCCCTTGATAAAATAACTCACGTGACTGTCAAGGGACTTAAGGTGCCATCAGACGGTCAGTCAAACTTGTCATCCGGATGACATCCTGATGTCGGTATGACGTAGAGTTTTTCCTAAAGTGGTCATCCTGTATATTCACTTGTCATCCGCTATGTCATTGAACGTGTCTACTGAATGACATACCAGACGACGTGATTTCTATGTCATCCAGATGACTGTTTTGATTAACCGTCGGATTGCTATTGGGACTGGATGAACAAATTTTTTTTTACAGCTTGTCATCCTAATGACAAGATCCTACGGATAAAGTGTCCTCTAATATCGGATGACAAGTTTTCATCGTTCAAAGTTTATTGGAAAAAAAGTACACTCGGATGACGTAACGGATGACACTGTGTGACAACCTACTTACACAAATTCTGTGATGTCAGCATGTCATTTGAGTGGCACGCTCCGATGACCGTCTGATCGCACCTTAACTGATCACCTGGTTGAGTTAAGGGGGCACACCCGATTAATAATAAAACAAAGCAGTTGTTTGACGAATTATATTAAATGACACCACGGAGACTAAAAATAAAATTGAAATTAGGCAAGAATAATTTTAACAGACTTTTGGTAATGAACTAAATGTTGCGCATTTTTTAAAAACAGTGTGCAAGTAAACGTAGTTTAGGTAAAATTTTAGAAGAAGTAATAAAATTAATTAACCCTTTGAAATTCATGGTTTCAATAAACCTATACAAAATTATATTATATTATACTTGTGTGCGTTTTTTGTACCGTTCCAAAAATAAGATTAATCATTTGCATACCACAAATTTTGATTCTTATTATCATGTATACACAAAAATATATATTAAGCGTAGACACGTCCTAAAGCCTAGTTTCTCCAACTATCATTTTTTATTCAAATTTGTTGACACGAATGGGAGGGACTCTGAATGTCAATTTATTTTTGAGAAGCTTCTTAGGAAAGTTTTTCCTCTGTATGTTTGTCATACGAATAAAAACTTTTAGGTGATACGGGTCGCATAATAGTTCATACAACATATTTGATAAAAATAGAACTCAGGCAAAAAACTATCATCTGTCAAAACTTTATTTTGATTCGCTGACATTTTTGCTTATAATAAATACCTACATACATATATACAATTAATGAAAATATAGAGAAATAAATGTATATAAAATTATAACACCATGTTGGAATTTCGTGTAATCTCTATATTACGTATTATGTACCAATTGCAATCCACACAAATCTAACAAACTCTTTTAGCTCGCATTGACATGACCCCAAAACTGTGTTACACGTGAACATTGAGCATGCAACATAGAATTCAGAATTATACAATATGTATTACTATTACTGCGCATAAAATAGCCATCGTTTATTAACATATATGTACATATGTATGAAGCCACTAAGTGAAAGTACATTTTGTTAAATCAGCAAAACGAATTTAAGTGAGTACATATTCCATTGTTGCGTGACAAGCTGGAAAAAGTTTTATTTTATATTTATAACTTAATTTTTACACATACATAGAGAGATAATAACTTAAAATATAATTAATAATAATATTAACAACTCATAAAAGTGAAATGATTGTATTTTCCTCTGTAACATATTTTAGAACAAAGCATAGTGCGTCCAGTATCTAACTAAAGTTTAAATAAAATATATACACTTAGTAATGTTTTTTATTCTCTTCGACGCTGACGAGTGGATTCATGCAACTGACGTCTAAATAGAAATTGATAAAAGAAAATTTCATATGTCAAACGCACACACAACGCATGAATATTTAACCTTTTCCAAATATCGAACGAGTTGACAGCTGTCAGCAGTAAAATCCAATTTTGGCATTGTCGTAACAATATATTTACGGAGCTATCTCCTTTTATGACATGTCACAAATGCTGTCGGGAAGTTGGGAAAGGCCTATTTTGTTCTGCTTTTGAGTTGAGCTCTGTGCATTGTCATTTATTTGAAGCCTTAAAATATTATATATTAAATCTTAGATGATTTTCATATGGGGGGTGCTGTTACTTGGTATGTAATAACATTTACGCAAGATGTCACCTTTAAAAGTTTTATTTTATGTTAAACCTCTAACACGCTTTTGACTGATTTCCCTTCCGAATATGTTTTCTTTAATACCTATTTATATACACTGAAATGGACCAATTGGCCAACGAACGCCCTAGATTAAAACGTTTCAAAAACCCGGAATGATAAGGCATGTCTGTGTGGAATTACCATTGCCTTTTACTTGTAATGAGATAAAAAATTGATATGTTAATCTAAATCTATAAGTTATTTCCACTTCTCTTATATAAACTGCAACAAAAACTCTACCAGGTTTGTTAAGAGGCATGAGAAATGTCACCAAAATTTCGCAACTACATTAAGGTGGCAAAAACTACACAGGTGCACATTTTTTCATTCGAATTTTTCCATTCAAAATGGATGTGTGTGGTTGTTTGTTTTCATGGGCGGAAATGAGTAGCGGGATGAGAAAACATACTGTCATGTGAAGGTATTAAACCTCTTAACGATTCTTTGCGACTTTAATTAAGTATACAATTATGCTACCACTTAAATACTTATATTTTGCATTAGAATGTTTTTACTCGTGAAATTAAAAAAAATTCTATCTAAGGAAAAATCATTTTTCATATCTTAAACAAAAATATCTTATGTTATGTTATTTTTAATTTTCTCCCATTTGACACATCACCGAAATAGATTTTTGTCACGCAAATAGATCGAAAATATATACTTTTTATCAACATACATGTCAAAGATTTAGAAAAATACACTGTCGCTTTTTCGATTGTTTCTAGTGACATTCAGACTTAATAAAATTATCATCTTAATAAAAGTGTAGCAAATCGAGTTTATGATTTTAAATAAAACAGAGTACCGTTTTGGGTCATAACGATAATAAAATGAGAAAAAATACATAGGTAAAATAACTTCTTATGCGTTAGACAAAAGAGATAAACAACTTGTTGGAGAATTTTTATTTGCCATATGAAAAAAAGCTCCAATCTACTACGTTCAATAATTGAAACGTTGAAACGAATACAATCACAGAAAATCCAACTGACATATGCAAAGTTATCCGGACCTATATACCAATCAATCAGTGCAAATAAAATAAACAAATGAAAATGATGAAATAAATAAACAAATGACGCACAGCAGCGGATTTCACAAAAATACCTGTGTTTATATGTACCTACTGAAAAAATATACAACACGTGACTTTTAAAGTGTTTTTTTTTAAGATAATTATTTTGTAATTTTTTTTTTGTGATAAGTGTTTTAATATTTATAAAATATGTTTTATTTTATATATTGTTACAAACAGCTAAGATCTCGGGTTTGTCGCTCGGCGAGACAGTTGTGTTGTTGTTTTTTCTATTCAACTGTCTCTCGTTGTTTTCGATTTCGGGATCTTGTAATCATCGTTGGTAACACCGATATATTGTTTTTTTTTAAAGTTTAATTCATTTTGGTAAGTGTTGTGAAGTGTGTTAAAATATTTGTGACAACTACATAAAAATGTGTGTATATTTCAAAACGTGAGAAATTAAAAACTGACACACCTTTATGAAAAAAGTGACTGCGCTATTGTGGTGATTCGTTTTCATTGTGAACCATTGTCGTTGAGTACAACTGCACGTACGCCGCCGTCACATTTGACGTGTCAAACTTATGTATTTACCATTCTTTTATAAGCATGATCTGATAACTTTATACAGATACACAATATCCGTATATAAATATATTTTCCAGTTGGTGTGGTTATTTTTATACCGAAACATAAAAGAGAGAAAACAAACTCAAATTCAAATTCAAACGCAAGTCAAGCTATTTAGCATTTTAAAATATACATAAGTTGTCTGGCTTATGTAGTGCTTTAGTTAAGTGGCACGTAGTATGTGCTATTAAAGCATATACATGTACGTGCCTATATATTTTATATACGTAAATGCTTACTGAGATCCAATAAATGTCTTACAAATTTGTTTATAGTTTCTTGTATGTCTACGATTATCTAAATTTATTTCTAAACGTTATTCCAATAGTCATTTAGACAATTAATCAGAGAAAAAATTGTTACCAAAAGAAATCATGTACGTTCATAATGTCAGCTGCCAATTGAGTTTATGGTTCTTACTAACGTCTGGGATTGAAGTGGTTAACTTTAATGCTACTCAAAATAAACGTGCTGTTTGAATATTATCTAAAAATAAATGTTCGCGTACAAATAGTTTATTTATCTTTTAGAAGGCTAAAGATGAGAATGTATGTACTTATTCGGGCAGGTATATAACCTAATCCAAACAAAACAAATTAATTTGATAGTTGCTAGTCCGATAGATTGAAATTGAAAGAAGTGAATTATAAACCGCAAACAAAACAATCATATGAATTATACCAAACACGCAATAAACAATACTCACAGCATTAAACTTTTACAAAACTTGAGCAAAGATATATCGCCAAAATGCAATATAGGTAGGTACATCGTACTATAATAAATATAATCAACAAATAGCCACGGACCTACATACACATGACAGAGCATACGAAGAAATACAATTAAACTATACAGAGTCTTAGCGACCTAATGTTGAATACTTTTGGATTTGATTTGTAGACATATTCTAAAGGTGCGATCAGACGGTCATCCAAACTTGTCATCCGGATGACATGCTGACGTCAGAAAACTTGTTTATCTCAGACCATAACCACTTTAGGAAAAATTCTACGTCATAGTGATGTCAGGATGTCATCCGGATGACAACTTTGGATGACCGTCTGATCGTATCTTAGGAATCATGTCGTTCTAGAGTTAGGGGACTTCGTTGTACTCTGCATTAAGAAATGACTACTTTAAAAGCATCGGAAACTTCATTTAGAAGCAATAACTATAGGTGCTTTATATATACTCAATTATGAGTTTTTCCCATTTAAGTTTTGAGATATTAAATTATTAAGTGACTTGGGATTTTCTTAAGCATGTTAATTTTAGATTTTCAGGTCACGGTTACTGTCCTAAACATATCGTTTTAAATATATACTTTTAATGAACCTAAGAAAACTAAACCAAAAAAGGGAAACCGGAAAAATTGGAAATCGAATTTTTTAGAATATATTTACACATTATATCCAAAAGAATTGAAGACTACGTCGTTAACACCCTGTATATACAAATATATAATCGAAAAATAGACCTGGAATTAAGATTCAGAGTCTTCAGAAAATGTTTATTCCAGAAGAAAAATTGTGACTAAAATATTGAAATATAACAAACAATAAATTCAAAAATGATAAATGTCGCATGTCAAAAATAGATATATTGGAACAAATAAAAGTTTGGAACGTTCTTTAAATCCACTCCTCAGAATAAATCTGATCCGTTTGATTTTGACTTGAATCAGTTGATATTAGTCACCAAAGTATAACTCTTCAAACGTAGGATTATTTAGTAAAGGATTTAGTTCTATATTTAAGGTACGTGCTTATGCTCAGACATTGTAGGTATTTACATTTCTTAATGGTTTCTGGGGTTTGAATGTACAAATACTTTTATGTCCAAATAAAAACGATTAATTGCAATAATTTCTTAAATGTTTGCATACATTTTTAATTAAACACATGTATTTTAATTAGTGACTCTCAGACGTCAGCATTTTCTTGACTACCTTAGAATAACAACTACCTACCGTATTTCTAAGAAACTTGCCCAGATAAATAATATAGAAAAACCAATAAAAAGTGAACATGTTTTATCAACTACCTATACAATTTTTAACAAATTACTTAACTGAAATATTTATACTAAACCTTGCTGTTTGGCATTACTTATCAAAAAATCTGATAAATTACTGAAACAGAAACAGCATTTAAAAAATTCTGTTTCGCAAAACCAAAGATGGTAAATAACATTTTTGTCGTTATTGTAACGGAAGTAAGGTATACTATATATGTATCTCGTGTAGACGATGCGTCATATTTAAAACGAGACATTGTACGTGCACACGCATATTCATACAAAATAAAACACATGAAAGAAAACACGTAGGAATGTCTCAAGTTGAATTCCATTAAATCAGGTTTTATGCAAATATCTTGTTGTTTCAATTTCGAAAAGAAAACAAAACCTATTCGTTGTTGTTGCTAGTTGAATGAAATTAATATCGAATAGAATTTCAATGGTCAACGATTTTCAAGATTGTGCTTGAATTTTAGGGAGCGTAAATAGGTTCAATAATTTTTTCTTTATAAAGTTTAATGCTTTTGCTAATGCCATGAAAATGGGCCGACGAATGGATTATATGAATTTGCAAAAATTAAACAGCTGTTTATGTTGAAAGTTTGTCAACTTTGGCTCATATTCCTCTTTAGCAAATATTCGTTTGTGATCACCTCGGGAGAAACGTCATACTGTCTGATATGTTAAAAAATTGAGATGTTCAGATGACCTCTGGTTATTCTTTTTAGAATAGGCGATATTTGTCTGATTTTGCTGAGAGCTAACATATTCTTTTGTTGATTACAACATGTTACTGAGGTTTTTTCGGAAGCTATGAATTATATTTTATTCAAAAAATATAAAATCTGCCATTGCCCAAAACCAATTTTGTTCATTTGATTATTCATTTTCAATTTGGGCGATTATTCACACTGCAATTTCGGGCAATTGTTTATAATGAAAAATCACTCCAAAAAGTAATAAATGAATGTTTGCCCAAAATTAAATTTTTGTGCGATTGTTCATATTTATAAAACTATCAATTTGGGCCGAAGTTTGCAGGTTTAAATTACATGAATGCATAAACAATGGCATATATTGGAGGACGCATACTGTCCCACATTACCTATTTATTGTGGACTTACATATATAAAACTAACTACAAAATTACTGTTTCTTGCCAAAGGCCCCCTCCAAATTTGCCAGCCGCTTGCAGAAAGAAAGTGGAAAATCCCAAAGAAAATGGTTGGGCCGATTATTCATTTTCGGATTTCGGGCAACTCCGTATTGACAACAGTTCCAAATGTTTAAGCGATTGTTTATTCCAACTTTTGGGCGATCCTTTCTATCCCATATTCTTGGGCGATTATTAATTTTTTGATTTTGGGTGATTATGCCCACAACCCCATTTAAAAATGTATTACTTTTTTCTCAAAGGCGTTCTATAAATTACAGCTTATTCGTTATTTTTCCTGTGCCATTTATCAGTTCTCAATGATTTTATATTTAGTTAATGCCAGAATATTTTTCTCGTCATTCAAAAACATCGATATTTTGTCGCGCAAATTGTGATAAGGTATACATTAAAATAAAATTGCCATTTGACATCTGTATCTACTTTTACAACATTTGCGTTGTTAAAATTTGAATGTACTGGTAGAAATACTGAAAACTCGTGGTAAATTGATCCGCTTTCTGAAAAATTGAGTAGAGTAAAACGAGTTATCTTAAAAAATGGTGCAGTTAAGTGACTTTGCACAATAAATAAAACTTCTTCAAAAAAAAAAACAAAAATAATAATAATTACGAATGTCGAAATTGCTAGTGTATAAACGACCTCCAATTTGTTACTTGTCTTTGAAATTGTAATACTCTTTCGAAGTAAAACGTAGCATTTCGCAAATTTGTTCGCTTCCGTATACTGTAGATACATATCTTGCGAAGAATTTTACAAACGAATACCTTATAGCCGCTGTTAATTTGTTTTCTTTAGTTTTATTCTCCACATACTCTTAGTTTATTGAAAATGACGTGGTGTAACCGTAAAGCACACTACTACATGTTCTTATCCGTAGATTATGACGTTTTGTCATACAAATGTATGATGAGTTATAAAGCTAATTAAAATCACCCAACTCTCTCTATTCTCGTGATTTGTGTTAAAAAATTACTTAATGCTATTCTTTAGAGAAGTCAAAAAGTAAGAAATAATTTTTTTTCAAACTAGCATCAGAGCAGTGCCCTTTGATGCTTCTACTAATCATTCTGATGTTTTAATACATTTCATTAATCTTTTGTTTTAATAACACAAACATCAGCGTTATTTTATCACACGTTTATACTATATTTAGCCCATTCGACTGATAAGACAACCTTATATTATTTTCTTGTCGCATACATTTGCACACACATCAATTAAAAATGCAATAATATTAAAAAGTTTTTTCCCACAGTCATCATATGATATTCGGGATGATGACTTTTCATATTCGCGCAAAACAAGGTGAATTCAGGCCGTCATCGTAAAGGTACACACCACCACATTAAATACGATCACGTGAAAATGAGACACTCGGCCCGTGACATTATTAAAAACACGAAAATAAAATCACAACCAACAGTAAAATTATGTTGATGTTAATGGTAAATGGCAGGCAACGAAAAAATGCTATCATTGTAATACACACGGAATATCTAACAGGCGCTCGGTGATAAGCCAATAATAACTTTCAGTTGGTAACACGTTACAAAAAAGATATACATGTATTCACACATTTGAAATGTGTTTATTGTCAGTGTGTTATTTATTTTTATTTGTTTATTTCTCCCCCTTGTGGTGTTGTTGATTCATTTCAAACTCACTCTCGATGTTTATCTATTTGTTTCACAATTTGCTTGCATTAAAAAGCTGACGCATTTGTTTATGACATTTAAGAGATACTTTTGTGTACTGGGCAATAGTGGTTCCAATATTTTATAGGTATGGGGACATATTTTTTTTTATATATATATTTGTTTCAATATTTCGGAGCAATGTACTTAGAATTGTTTCCTTTTCTTTGTTGTTGAATGGAGCGGATCAAATTGACTGTAATTTCGTTCTGGATTTTTTCAATTAAAACGCTTAAAATGGACAGTTGGTATATGTATATGTACATAGGCAGGCTAAAACAAAAATTGTACTCCAAATGGCAAAGGGCACAGTACAAAAATATATGTAGGTAGAGTAGCAACGCCAATTTGATGCCAAAAGTCTATTTACAGGCAATTAGTGTATAATGACAGGTTATGAAACTTGCTTAAATACATTATCCTCTTCAGACCTATGCCAATAGCACGCATATTTTTGTTTGATTTTATTCGATTTTCGGGCTTATATATATAATAAGATAAAAAACTAATATTAACAAAATTTTTAAATTTGCATTTTTACCTGTATAATTACTTTTTCGCCGAGATGAAATTAAGTAACTATATGCAATGGCCAATTGAGATCAAATGAAGGCAGTGACCATATCACCAAGTCCCATTTAGAAATTATTATAGCAATATGAACCCTTACACTTGATATTAAATACATCTAATTGCCAAAATGGTGGCTGGTATGTTTAAGAAAAAAAAAATATTAAAGGTGCACTTATGTGTACCTACGGTCTGAAGAGGTACAAGTAACTAGAACCTATTGAAATTAAACAGATTATGAAACTTGCTTAAACTCATTATGCGTAAAAGTAAATCTCTTGAACTTAAATAACTTGGAAGTTTGTCCATATGTTTTAAGAAACATATTAGGTAGTTGTGGTGGTGCATTACTAAAAAGATTGCAGTTGCATCCCTAGCTGCAAGTCGGGTCTTTTCAGTCTTTCCAGAGTAATATAAATTACATATGACAACTAAAATTTCTTCAAATTTCTTCAATTCAAATATTTCAAATTTCTAGAATTTGGATGACCCGTTACGATCGTCGTTTGACTTTATCTTCAAGAAGGCAGCAAATAGTCATTGATTTTCTTTGAATTCTAAACTCAAACTTTGATAAATAAAATATACATCTTGATGACAATATTGCATCATTGTCATGTTAAGTTATTTTCATCAGTTTAATGTAAAAAAAAAACAAAATAGAATATATTTGATATCAAAGCAACAGTAACTAGTGTTAATAATAACTTAAAGAGTCCCTGTACAACATAAATGTATGTAAATAAAGTTAAGCCAAGCCACAGAGATTATTGGAAGGCCAAAAAACAAAAATCGGATGTTTGCAATGCAGATAATTATAGAATTTAGGTTCATAAACGCTTTGTTTGCTCTTGAAGTTTAGGACAGGATTCATATATTGTTCATAGTCGTGCAAACCATTTTCTCTCATATTAATGTATGAGCCAGAATTTATAATTTATTTTTTTTATTCTAACAGCGATTAGGATTTAGGAGTCACGTGGATCTCACTTTCAACAAGTACCCTAAGAGTGAGAGGCACTCGGAAGTCATTCACTCTATCACAAGCTTCGTCGTGAAACATTTGTACGAATCCCGAAAAATCTATTACAAGTTCCCTTCGTAGTAGAAAAACTGCTACGAAATTCTAAATTCGTAGAATTTAATATCACCACCCCGAAAAACCCTGAGTTATTTTGTTTTTTTTCTATCGTTAACTAACAGTAATAAATAGTTATTTAAACAAAATGTGTTTAATAATAATTTAATTTATTTATATATAATAAACATGTTTTATTCTTAAAATTCATGAAGAACATTGATTGGGCCATAATTATTTCCAATTCTTTCCCGGTAGCAAGCTGGTTGCCGCCTTCAACTATAAATCTCAGCCCCGCACTCAATCGACAGACTCCAGCTCCGCTTCAAGTTCTTGAAGCACGTATTTGAAGGCGTCTTTGTTTAGTGTGATTTTTTTTCTAAATCTGCGAAAAATACCAAGAAATGAACAAATTTAAATAATTCCAAGGATAACTTAGGGTATCTTTTTTAGTGTATCAACACTTTATGAATTGCAATTGATTCCATTAATTACAAACTATTTTTTTTCCACTTAAATACAAACATATGCGCTACAAACTATTTATTTACTTTTTTTTATTTAAATTTGACAGATCGGACAGTACTCAGGGACCAGGTAACAAAAATCCTTTAGGAATTCTTAAATTGAAGGCAAAAGTATTTTATTATATTCGAAAGTTAAATTGTTCATTACACATTTTGTTTTAAATCAATATAACAAATCTATAAGAACTAATTTAAGTCACAAAACTTAAAAAAAATTAATTTTAATTAGAAAATAAGAATAGGTAAAAAACTTGTTTTGGAAAAATTAAGGGAATATTTTTTGCAAGTTCACGGATTCTTCTTTCTATAAAAAAAATTGTTTTGGGAAAATTAAGGGAATTTTGTTTTTATGTTCACGGATTCTTCTTTCTATTGTTTGAGAATTATTTTTGACATAAATCAGCTGAATTCGAAAATGGAAACTAATTTTTTCAATCAGGCAGTGCGTTTTTTGGAATCCCATCAGATCTTTTGATTGCTTTTTTCTGGAATCGTAGCGGTTTAAAAATTTGTTTACACCTTGCAGTCGCCTTCATTTTATTTACTTTGCCATTATTATATGTTTTTTTAATAAACTTTAGATAATAAGTGGAGTATAGATAATTTGGTATTACATTCAATTTTATGAGTGACAATTTAATTACAGCCTATTGACAAAAGCAGCCTTGAAGTCAATTATAATCATCTATGCACATATTACATAACAAAATCAAATTATATTACACACTTGTATTTATGTATGTATGAGGTAGAGTTGTTTATTTATTGGTGCTAGTTATTTGAATCATGAATTATGAGTACCTTGAAGAAAATTTCAAAGGCAAGAACAAAACACAACTGAAATTCTTCTTTCCAACTGCTGAAGAAGAGGTTATGATCAAGAATTGGAGTTATGATTACTCTTTTACTTCTATAGCATCGGTTCGATCACAAAAAAGTTTCGGCAGCCACTCTTTTGTTTACTCAACACGTGCAGGCTCCTGTTATGTTTGTTTGATCTGTCATTTATGGCACCGGTAATCACCAGTCATGTTAACCTACACGATTTTTAAAGTCTTGCTAGAACTGCCTCGATGGGATATCTCTCCGCTTTTTACGACAAGTGCTTCTATTTGGTGTTTGCGCTGCAATCACTGTCTCATCTATTGCGTCCCTGCACGGGAGAACTGAAATATGAAATTGTTAAAATCAAAATGAAGTATTAATGACAGAAAAACAAAAACATGATATATATATTACATATTACAAAAGTAATACATATTTATATTTAGGCATTTGGAAAAATTGAATTACCAATTAATTTATGCAGAAACACATTCAACTACCGTTTTAACTTCACAAACTCATATCCATCCCCAAAAAACAATACTTAAAGGTCAGACAACTGTTTTATAATTTTGTATAAAAAAAAATTATTTCTTCAGTTATACATTCGACTTTAAAATCAGCTCGATAAAAAAACAGTAACCAGCTCAATTTGCCTAGCAAATAACAAGCCGATTGTTACGTATGTGCATGTATATCTTGCTGGTTAGTAATAAAATTAAGTATTTTGCGCAACCACCCTACGGTTGGGTTGACTTGATTTTATTTATTTTTCCTGAGTGTTAGGCCACGTGAATTTTACGTATTCCTGGTAGATGGAGGAAAAGCAAAACGAAACACAAAATTTAAAAAACAAATATAATTGTTATACAAATGCGCACAACAGTAACAGAGCACAGCTGAGTGTGAAAGGCCTTAATTCCACTTTGCACACATTATGCACCTCAGCTGGGTGGAATACTTTTACGTTGTTGTGGTCGTCTTTATTGAAGCGCGCGTAAACTCGACTTGGTGTGTGTGTGTGTGTTTTTTTTTCTGCGACGTGGCAATGACTTGTATGCGACGATATTGCGAAAGGGAGGAATACTTGAATGGATAATTAGGTAATCATATGGTTACATCGCTTTTTTTATCGTAACTAAGTGCTGCGACAGTACTCGATACTGGTATATGCCCTGGATTTGAATTATCTGTCATTTTCTGACCGCGAAGTCTGAAAAGTTCATTTTATTTCAGCATGGGGTGAGTGAACGTTGATAAATGTATAATAAACAACCACCCTGTCTTATTCCTTATGAAGTGTTAAAGCAAGTAGCGAAATTTCTCTAAATTTCAACAAAAAATGGATTTTATAGCCAAGTGTTGTAATCAGAAATAATTACCTAGAATAGATAAAAGAGTAGGTACATGCGTCGTTGAGTTGATAGTAATTACTATTGTTGTGGATTTTTGTTTTATCTCTCTCAGTTGGTATAAGTTTATTATCATTATTTTTCTATTTCTGGAATGTGTTCGGTATATTTTCCATAACATGATCACCTGGACGATGCATGATATTGATGGGCACACGTGCGTAATACTATGACTACCTATTAGTCGGGAGTGATTCACACGAGCTTGTTCACGAGGGTTTTTTTGTTTGCTGCTTATATCAGGCGCAAAAAATGGAAACTCTTTTTCTGTTGTTGAGGAAAATTTGTAAAGACTTTGTATGACCTTGACCAGGTTGATAAAAGAAAATAATTTTAATAAAATGTTTAGCTTGAGACATGATGTCTGGGGTTTCTTTGGAAATTTTTTTGCAGATTATCGTTAACGTCATTTAGAATAACAAACTTTAAAAACAATGAAAAAGTTGTTGATTTATTGGTGCATAATGGACGTGTTTGCAATCATATCATATGAACAGGATAAGCAACCAACAAACATCTCTCTATTTGATGAACGATGTTCTTGGACATACATAGTTTGGTATACTGAGAGTGGGCCAAAAACTCACAATAGCATTTAAATTGAAAAGTGGCAATTGACTTACACAATACTACAGATTATTGATCAGAAAACTAATTAGGTATCGCATGAAGGCAAAAATAAGCCATACATTTATATATTAAAAAAGTATTTAAAATCTAACTTTGATTATTAAACTGGGTTTTATTTCATATTCAGAAAACTCAACTTGGTTGATAATATTTATTTTACTAGTTTACAAGAGTCCCTTATCGAATGGAACAAATATTCCATTGTTTTTTAAATCTTGTCTTACCACGAGTGATCTTTGAAATGAAAAACCCTGATTTCAATCCCATAATGGAGATAATTGCTGCTGCAATATTTTCTATATATCTACCGCAAGCCTTTGTAAAAAAGTCGCGCCTCATGTCTGATTAAGTTTGTGTCGATTGGTAATAGGTTCCTGATCATATTCTTCTTCAATTTTACAAATAAAATCGGGTTTAATAATAGCATTTTTGCGTGCATGTGAATAAAATAAAATTCTCAAGGTCAAAACCAAGCAATATTTAATCATATAAAGCAATTGGCAGCACGATTTGTTTTACAATTATTGCATGATTCACTTTTTTTCGAAAAGAAACGTGAAGATATGCATGATTCAAAAAATCAAGTTTATTTTTTTTGTAGTATATGATAATGCGAAACAGATTTGATTGTATATTACCCATTTAAACAGAAAAAGCTTTGCGGAATATTTTTAAATAAATTAATATGAATGTATGTTCATTATGAACCAGCAGACATTGTACTCATCAGACAATGCATTTCCAGCTAAATGACAGTGTTTTTTTTATACGGTAAGCATTTCCTGTACTTATCATAGCAGCAGCGGAAGTGGAAAGGTAGTCGATTCATTAATGTTGCAAGTATGACGTGGTCAAGAATCGGCAGAGGGGGTTAAGTCGAATCACAATGGAGTTTCAACTTTAAAATAAATATTAGGCGTAAATGGTTCATAAAAGACCCAGAGCCTAGCTTCTCCAACCACTGTGTGTGCGAAGATATATTTTTTACACGAATGGAAGGGACCTACAGTTTAATGCCGATTTTGAACCGCAATTATTTTTCGAAAAGCTTCTCATAACAGTTTTTGCTCTTGGATGTTAGTCAGACGTTCGCAAGAGGTGGGGCAGCGAATAAAAACTTTCAAGTGGTACAGGCCGGGATTTGAACCAGAGACCTCTCGCAAATGGTCCACTTCCAACTTTAACACGGCGAATAAACAGCATTTGCTGCTTATTGCTGTGAAAACTGTTACTCTTAAATATAATGCATTTGCAAATTTGTCATTTTATTTATTAATAAATAGTTTCCCGCCCGACTTTGCTCGAGTGTAAACCCTAACGCCACCTAGCGTAAAATGCACCACGCATACAAATCAACTGTCAGATGTTGACACCCCAACGCCACCTATTAAATCGGATTCCCGGAATTTTCTCTCTGTCAAAACCTGAAATACAATGCACCATATCAAGTCTGAGTGCTTCTAGGATTTAGATTTTCTTTTTTATTATACAAAACAAGGTGTTTAAACCAACAATTACCCCATCGTATCGTGTATGAACTAACCCAAAAACTATATTTAGTTAAATAGTAAAATTTCTTAAAATTTGCATGAACGAACGTTCTGCCGAGAAAGTATTTTATCAATTACAATTTTATCATTATAAAAACTGTACTCTTAGGCCCCTACCGAACGAAGCAACGAAACAGCGATCTCGAAAGCGAATGAAAAATGAAAAACCCCCTTTTTCAAGAAATAATTTAGCTTCCTGACGCTTTAACTTTAGAAAAAAAAAGTCTGACTTTTAAGACGTCAGTATACCTCAACCAAATTACACTAACAGAAAATAAAAATCTCCTCAGTTCTTAGCTTCATTATACAATTCTTTTCAATTAAATATTATAATTCCCCCACTGACATTTTAATTCTATTAACAATGCTGTCATGCCAAACAGGTCCCATATTTAAATTGCGTTCTTTCTGGAACAAACCAAAACCACATATATATCACTGAAATAACAAAATCAAAAACATTTCATTCTTTAGTATATATCCAAAAATATCTGCCGAAAATAAATTTCTACACCAAAAATAACAGCGATAATATTTCCCCCACCGCCTTCTGTATTTGCATACTAAAAATAAGTCAAACGCCATATTACAAAATTTCGTATTCAGGTTTTTTTCACAACATCTGAGTTTTTGTGACCCCAGAATAAACAACTAAAAAAATAAGCAAAAGCTTAACAAGTTCAGGAATCGGAAACGAAACAACCAACAAAAATTGCATTGAACATATTTGACGACAGTCTACGTCACTCACCTCTATTCCCATCAGAAGAAATGATCACAAAAACAATCCTTGCCTTTTTATTTTCGGATTTTCTTGAATGAATTAGCAATTTGTGGGCGTACGGGGGATGGGATGCATACTATACACTAGTGGCCCGGCCGTATATACTTTTGCCATTGCTAAAAACAATTGAAATTTAAATAACTTTTTGGCGGCGAACAGATTCGGGCGTGGTGGCAAACCCAGCAGGCAGGTAACGTCAGCCAAAAAAGACACAAGCGGAATGCCACCAGCAGCATCTAGCAGAGGTAGCTGATAGAAATCACCGTGTTACGTACTCATTGGGGGATGGTTACTAATACGTTTGGCTTGCTTATTGTCCCCTTGTTCGAAATAGCGCAAAGCGTCATAATAGCATAGACAAAAGCGACAAATAGCATGGTGGCCGTCTCGTGCAGCGGTGTAATATACTTGGTGAAAAGCTTGTTTCGGGAAATCGCGTAAATATTCATGAAATGAACGAGTGATTTTATCTAAAATAGTAAAAATTTGATTCGTGATATACTGACGTTCAAATGGCCGCTTGTGACCGTAAGAAAGTGGGTACAACAAAGCGTTTTTATTAATATAGCTAGCGCAAAAAAACCCGTGAATATGTCTTAACATCAGCATCACGCAAATTTCACGAGATCCATGCACTCGCCGCGGGAGTGATCAGTGTTTATTGTAAGCAAATGCAAATTGTAATAGGGGGCTAGGTAGAAATGGCTAATTGTTCGAGCATCATGTACATAGGTAGGTATGAATAACCACTATTATTCCATGAGTATACATCTAGCATTTGGGATGAATGCCAAGTAGAAATGTGGATGACAAGTAGTGTTAGTTGACCAACCTTTAGAAATAGCATCATTAATGCTGTTTTTAGAATTGATGATTTTCTTTGCATATAAAAGGAAGAAAAGTTTAGAAACTATTTAAATTATTTTAATTATTCTTGAATCCGTTGGTCCTCACAAATCGCTAGAGACTTTTATATATTTCTCTATCAGTAGTGAATGCTTAGGATGACTGTTCGCAGGTTCACAATATGCTCATCCGATTTCAGCAAATAATTACTTTAATCTAATTGGTACCGAAATCTCTATCTTAATCACGGGTTTCAATTTAAATAACAATTCAATTTCACTTGACACTTCACTGCATCCCTACAGGTTCGCCTGTGGTGTTCGCTGGTTTGACCTTAAATGCAGGTTACTGAAGCCAATGAAGCTGCTGTTATTGCATTTCAAGGATCCAGGAGTTTTAGACCTGCCTTTCTTTCGCGCTTGTCGCGACTTCAAGGGTCACTCATTTAAACAGCGCAATACCAACAGAGCATTTTGTGCTTCAATTTTTCCGAGATTGATTCTTTGACGTGAAGGTTTCCTCAAATTTCGAAACTTCTAATTCAAAAAGTAACAAGAAGTATGACAAATGGATAGGCAAATTTAAATAAGAAAGAATACCCACACGAGTATTGTCTTCTAAACAAGATTTACACACCGCCTCAGCATAGATGTAATGTTGAAAACTCATCTAAGTTTGCGAAATTTTAACATGCTCACTTTGTTGGTGTCTTTTGACAGAAATGAAAATGAAATTGAAAGACATTTTAACCAACTGTATTTTCCGTCATTCAGCTCTATCCAGAAAAATAACATGGGGCTTAAGAGCCCATGCAGAACCCACAACCTCAAGCCTAGCTTCTTCAAGCCTCACATGACAGTTCTAACTTGCGGATGTTAGTGGTACTGGGGCTCCATCCAGAAGCTTCAGACTAATCTCTAACAGATATTATATCTTGAGTGTCTTCGCTCAAGAAAATACATAGATTTCCGTAGCATCTGTCTAATTTTCAGACATACCCATGCTCTTATAAGTTCGACATACTTACGTGTTCTTTATAATGAAAAAAAAATAAATTAATGTCGGTGTTTGCCCGATAAACAAAGCAGAAAATGTCCATAAGATTCGAAAAAATAATTTTTGCACAGACGAAGCTGTGTAATCTAGTTAAGTAATAAAAAAGAAATCGATTTTTTGAAACACTTTTTTTTGTTTGCTAATGGAAGTCTGTCGTAATTTCTACGAATACAAGAACTCGTTCAACGACAACTACAGCAATGACAAAAATATAAACATCACCAACTCAAATTGAAAATGAAAATAAAATTCTACTATTGTGTGTACAGTTTTTAAAAGTCAAAACCAGTTACCACGAACCCAAACTGGTGTTAACAGAATTTTACTATATTTTAGACGTGGGCTTTTTATATTTTTAAATTTAATCTATGGAACCGGATTGCCCTTGTATACTCTGGTATTATTTTTGTTTGGGTGTGTGAGTTTGTGTTTGCGGAGCAGCACGCGACACTGAATTCGCAAAAACCAATGAATTTTTGTTTGTATATACACCTACCATGATTTAACATTTTGAAGTATGGAAGTATTCTCAAATTTCATAAGGTATAGATTAGACACGTTAATTCTATTTTGAAGGTATTGTGTGCAACTTTTGTGAGTCCTTTGTTTCTCCATATAATTATAATATTATCTTTAAATTTGTGCGTTTTTTCCATAATGAAAGAAACAAACATCTCACATTAGCATTTCTTTGTTATACTAAAAAAATTTGATATATGAAAAAATTGTAAATACTATTTTGTGGTAATTGTGGCTAAAAAAATAGTTTGATTATTAATAGTTACTGAATTAACAAAATACCATATTTACAAAGCAAATTTGAAAATTTAGAACTTATTAATGTCAGGCACTTGTCTGCATATGAAAACAAACAACAATTTTCACTTTTTCTTAATTTATTTTCACATCCTTTATAAATATCCATCAAGGTGGATCAATGGCAACCCAATTGAGTTGCCATTGATCTGGAGTGTGAAAAAAAAGACCGAAAATAATAATAAGGCGAGAAGAGTGGTTATAGGTAAAATGTTATAGGCTTATTATATACTAACTAATTTTAAGAATTGCGTTCTTTAAATGATTAGTTTACTAAAAATATTTTCACGTGTTTCTGTCTGATATCGAAGCTAAACTTCCGCGATGCAATGTTTTCAACGAGAGAATTTTGTTTGCTATATTCCCGGAGGAAGAAAGTAATTTAAAAAAAATAACAAAATGAGTGTTCATACATACACATTTTTCTTAGGTGGATATACCTTAAGACTAATTTCTTTTTTTTTTCCAAATAACTCTTTTGATGTAAATGTAGCATTAGATCAAATATATTTAACAAAATACATGTGTACGGTTCAGCAGCCAAATTCAATTTGCACATTTTTAAGGTGTCAATTGCGTTACATATGTTTTTTATTAAAATGTATGGACCATAATTAAAATAGAAATTGAATAAAATTTTTTTTTAACTCCTTTTTTCCACTTACCATGCAATTAGCTTAAAACTATTTGACAACAACGAAAACACGCGACATTTCACCAGACCTAGACGTTTTATTAAAACTAAAAACTAATTAAGCCACGCTAATTATTACTGATGTTAAAATTAAACTGAGTCTACCCGACAACTGTCTGAAGTGGCGTCGTCGCTGGGACTCAATTTGTTTGCCAAAAGTCCTATTCATTAGTTTATAGATCTTATAGTTGTTTTAAGTGATTTTCCTTTTTTTTAATGGTCATGCATATGCAAATGTAATACCTACCTATTTAAATTATACCCACAAATTGTTTGCAGTTTGTTGTTCCCATTTCTTTTTGAAAGAAAAACGAAAATAACAACAACATGGAAGTACAAATGCGAAATAGTTTATACTACACTCGTATGTGTCTCAATATCATCAGTGTTTTCGTGTTGTTTTATAATAATTTATTTTTATTTGTCGCAAGTCGGTCCGAAACGTGCTGTTTTAATTATAGAGCCCATGGCAAAAACGTGGTTTTGCAAAAACGAACAATAAAATAGCGAAAAAATTCCATTTACGCTGTTGCAGTACGAGGTATAATATGGTGCCTCTTTGAGTTGAGATAGATGCCGAACGTACCTATAGAGATCTAGAAAATTGAATTTGAAATGCACTCTTATTTGCATATTCCTTGTTGTTGAGGGGTTTCTTTTTTTTTTTCTTTTTTTGCTCTTGTTTCTATTGTGGTTTAGTTTGTTTGTGCAGCAAATCGTGACAAGTTTAGTTTTATTAGTTGAACTACTTACAACTGACAGGCATTGTCTGGCACCGGTTTAGTATTTCTTTTTTTTCAGATACTCTATTATTAGTGCAGATTCAGAAGCGCTTTTTTTACTTCACTCATTAGAGGCGTATACACTTCACCTATGACCTATGTTCACATTATAATTGCGTCTCGAGATGACAGCAAAAACATACTTTGCTTATAGAGACCGAATTCCAAATCTTACTTTATTTAAGTTTTGGTAGAAATATATTGAGCGGGCGGAAAGTGAGGAAAATACGAATAGAATGAATAGATGTGAAACCTCCCGTGTTAATAGGAATAATAAATATTTTATATTAGATGTTAGAGCATTATATTTACCCTGATTTGAAAAATACTTAAAGTATATTTTATTTTTAAGTGCTAGAACTCCCAAGCCGCTAATCTATGTGTAATATTACGCGATAAACGAAAATAGAAAAAAATTTAATACTTATTTCCAGTATTGATTTGAATGTGCAAAATGTGAAGGCTTAACAATTAATTTTTTTATGCGTAAAGGTACAAACTCTGAGATGGCATAGCTCATAGATACACTATTTGCGAAATGTCCGCCTTAATTCTAGTGTGTTTAAGTTAATTACTAAGTGGCGTAGGTTTTATCTTTAACATTGCCTCAATGAAAATAGTCAATGGTGTTAACGATCTTAGAGGCCAATTGTAGTCGTCATTTCGAGAATTGGCATTTAACACCTTTCTGTCAAAAATAAACTTTGAGTAGGTCCATTATTTCTAAGACGAATTTTTAACGAAACATTGTTCGGTAAAGCAATCCATTCACTGAAATGGTTGCACGAGCATATTTTTAGAACAAACATAGCCAAAAACAGCCCCAAACTATAACTCGATGGATGATAATGGAGAGCTTGTTATGATAGTACACTTGCATTTTCTAAACTACAGTTTGTTTTAGTTTGTGTACGAAGACAAATGGAATGCGTTTGTTGATGATTACAAGTAGTACGAACTATAGTGCAAATTTACTATTTCAACACGTTTTTCGGGTGCAGTGGCTTAGTAATTAAGGGCGTTGGACCACTAAGCGAGAGGTCGCTGTACCATCTAAAGTTTTTATTCGCTAACCCACCTCTTGCGAACGTCTGACAAACATCCAAGAGCAAAAACTATTATGAGAAGCTTTTCGAAAATTAATTGCTGTTCGGAATCGGCCGAACACAGTGGTTGAAGAAGCTAGGCTTTGGGTCCTGTATGGGCCATTCACGCCTAATATTTATTTTATTTTTTCTTCGCCTATCATAATGATATTTAAATGGTAACAATTTAACAATGGCGGGAAAATAAAAATGACACCACTCGTGCGATGACCATATATAAGTGTTTCAAAATATTTTGAGATACAAGCCCTAATAGCCCTTTTTGGGTAGTTTTTGGACTTCAATGTACCTCTGTTTCACATGTATAGCATTTTAATAAAATTACAAACAAAATGTGAATGCAGTGTCCGCCCATTTGTATGTCCAGACACCGTCCGTATGTAGAGCTTTCGGATAATTTCGAAGCAATTCAAAATTTATTTAATAATTTAAACAATTTAACAAATTTGCGTACTTTTATAAATAATTTTTTAATTGTCTTAAATTGAAAGAAGATTTAGTCTTCCAAATCCGGATTTTACGATTTGATCTGTTAGTGCATTCTGGATACTTAGGTTCAAAGTTTCCAAAATTTGTTGATGACCAAAATCGTTAGTGTAATTTTGAAGAAAATTGTTTTTTCAAGATTTGTTATAAAAATCTTTTAATAAATTTATGATGTGATTAAATTTTTTTTTATATAGAACATGCTTACCTTAACCATTCCATATTTTTAAATTGTTCGTTTCAAGATGCAATCCAAAAACGAATCTAATAAAGCGAGAAATTTTCGTATGACACTTTCGTGCACTTTGTTTTTTAATGTCAGCAAAATTGTTAAAAAAATGATTCAAAATAGTGTTGCCACATGCCTAAATTAATAAAACAAAATCACCTAAGTTAATGTATGCCACATATCAAATACATTACACATGTATCTTTCAAAAGTTCGGAAATACAATATTCAAGTAAACTGTCGGTGTAGTGAATAGTGCTAAGTGATTTAAGTTTTCATATTTTGTAAATAATTAAAACTGTATTTTATGCCAATAATTTTTCTTTAAAAATAAAATAAAATTAATGTGTAAAAAAAAGTCTTAAGTTTTCTCTTTCTATCTGACATACATTTTCACTTTTTTCCAACAATTATCCAATCATTATCTATGTGTGTATATGTATTTCCACTAGTAAACCATTGGAAAGTAATTTCGCTATCCTGGCCACTCTGGATTGGTCATATTTTGGACAATCTGCGGAGGACTATACGATGAATCTTCGGCTTCTACTACTACTACTGCTATTACTACTACTACTGATTGTTCTTCACCTTCTAAATTAGCTTTATTCAAAACTTTTCTTGACACGTGACACTTTCTCCTTTTGGTAATTATATTCTCCAATATTCGAAGTTAACAACTATACTCTTGAATAATAAAATTGCAAAACTTCTTATTTCTAAGAAGAACAAATTTATTATTATTACCACAGCAAATATGGTATTTTTTTTATTTTATTTTCATTTTTAGTTAAATCTGCTTCCCCTCTCTCTCTCTCTAAACTTGTGGATCAACACTTACTGATCAGAAACAATCTTATTATGTTTTCCATTATTGTAGTGAAGCAGCAGTATCCAGTTTTCCTTATTGTCCAGAATCTAGTTTAAATTTTTCAACATCAGCAACAGCATACAGTGAGGACGATGCAGAATACGCAACAGGAAGACGTAATAAAACATCGAGGGTAAATATTCAATTTTATAGAGACAAAACAAATCCAAAACAGAAACAGCTTTTGAGTGAAAGATAAAAAGATTAACATATATTTTTTTGCTAGTAACAAAAATAAATAAAGTGAAAAATAGAAACAAACAGAAATGCATTTTAGATAAAGAAACAAAATCAAACCAAGAAACGAATAAAAATATAAACAAAATTTTACAGCATAACCAATGGCTTAGTGTTTGGAATTAGTTTGTACAGAATTTACAAGAAAGTAACGTGTACTTGGCATCGCCGTTATACCATTACCAATACTTACTACTACTACTACTACTACTACCACAGATGCATTTGCATCGCCTTAGATTAAGCAATATTGTACCTATTACACTTCATATTTTATTCTGTCCATTTTTTTTCTTTTTCTTTCTTATATTAAATGCTAATCGATTCTTTTGTTTCTTTAATTTTGTTTATTTTTTATTATATTTAGCAAGATCCGTTGTCGCATAGAATCATTGAGAAAAGACGTCGAGATAGGATGAACTCATGTCTGGCAGATTTGTCGCGACTCATTCCACCACAATATCAGCGCAAGGGACGTGGCCGGATAGAAAAGACCGAAATAATCGAAATGGCAATACGTCACCTGAAGCATTTGCAAAGTGAATGCGTACAAAAGGAAAGCGAGTATCGATTAGGATACACCGATTGTATGAAAGAAGCTGCCAAATTTCTGTGCGATAGTCAAATGCAGGATTTTTGCTATCGCATGGTGACTCGTCTGCAAGAGCACTGTGACGAAGTTCTCATGAAAAGTATGTATATTAACAAATACTATTTTGAAATTTGAATCCTTTTCTATAAAACTCAGTTCAAAAATTTCAATATTCGATTTAGAAATCTGGAAAAGGAATTGGTAGTATGCTGAGGACGTTAGATAAGATAAAAAAAAAAGATTCCGAAAAATTTAGACTCATAGACTTTACTTTAACCAATCGTCACAGATTCCTTCCCAAACATTATTATTACTGTTTGGGTGCTCAAAAAATAAACAAATTCTAAATCATAAATGAAATATGAAAAGAATTCTGGATTTCAAAATTCTGTATATTTTTTAAATACTTTATGAACAAAATTCTGTACTGCAGATTTCAGTATTTCAGAATGCTGTATATCAAAAAAGGAAGTGGTGTTTCTCGAAATGGTGGTTATGCTACAATTTTGAAAAAGTGATTGCATAATTAAAAGCAAGCTTTGGTAAATTTTTGAAATTTATTGAGAAAAGGAATTATATAATAAATATAACAACAAAACATTTTAAGAATTATTAAAAAAAAAAACTCGTGGCTATTCGCTTTAAAAAACTAACATTGCTTAGATCCAGCCCCTTTCGCATAATGCGTCGAATTCTCTTATTTTCAAAAATTATTTTCCTTTTTATTTATATGCTCCCTATCCGAACCCTTTTCACCTGTATTTTTGCAAAAACCAAATTTCTTTATCAGGTCGCCAATAAGCTTTAAATGCACTGATTTTTGTTTTAACCAAGACTTTTAATCGGCGATGTCATGCCTCAACGCTGTTTTGGGTTCTCGAAACCACTTCGTTTCATCTCTTTGAACTTTCAAAGATAGCCCAAAACTTCGGTTAAAGTCTTAAAAACAAATATATTATACACAGGGTTTTAGAACTTCGAATTGAAATAAAACACAAGAAAATCGTTTTAATGTCCATCAATTTGGCTTTATTGGAAGGATAATTTTATGTTTAAATATGATGCATGTGGCCGCCGCGGCTGGTTCGAATAAAGTCGAGTCTAGAGGTCCAATTTTCAACTCCTTTTTCAAGCATTTGGGGCTGTATGTCGGCAATAACGCCACGAATGTTGGCTTCCAAGTCCCCTAACGTTTCTGGTTTGTTGGCGTTGGCGTAGGCGGAGGATTTCACATTTCCCCAAAGAAAATAATCCAATGGTGTTAAATCACACGACCTTGGTGGCCAATTGACAGGTCCATTCCGCGAAATTATGCGCTTATCGAATGTTACCTTCAATAAATCGATTTTGACGTGCGCTGTGTGGCATGTAGCGCGGTCTTGTTGGGGCCACATCTCATCCACATTCATGCCATCCAATTCGGGAACAAAATAGTCGGTTATCATGGCTCTATATCGGTCTCCATTAACGGTAACTGACTCTCCAGCATAATTTCGAAAGAGGTATGGCCCAATGACTCCCCAGCCTATAGAGCACACCAAACAGTCAGTTTTTGTGGATGTAATGTCGTTTCAAGGGTCTCATGTGGATTCTCTTCACTCCAAATGCGTCAATTTTGCTTGTTGACATAGCCATTTAACCCAAAATGAGCCTCATCACTGAACAAAATTTTGCGATGAAAATCAGCATCGATATCAATCTCATTTTCGGCCCATACATCAAAATCACGACGCATTGCATGGTCTCGCGGCTTTAATTCTTGCACAAGCTGGATCTTGTAAGGTCATAAGAAGATATCTTTGCGCAAAATCTTCTTGTGGTGAATCGATTAATTCGGGTCCTCTTCAACACTTTGCTCTACAGCGGCACTTTGCTCTGTTCGACTTCTCTGCGGATGCATATTATCATATAGAGTAAACGTAGTGCGCAAACGATCCATGGTTAACCGAATTAATTGCTCTGATGGACGATTATGTCGACCATAAAATGAACGGAGCTTGCAGTAAACTTCGCGAATGGAATTATTATTTTCGGAATAAATTTGCACGATTTTCAATCGTTGTTAATTTGTTAATGAAATGGCAAACCAAACTGAACATAAATGATATTAGAGTTGCCAGATTTGACCACAAAATGTCAGTTTTATCTCTATTCAAAAAACCAACCTAAAAAAACAGCCTTTATAAGAACATTTGTTTTATATACAGAATTTTCCAGTACAGAATTTTGTCACACAGTATTTCGACCACAACTCGAAAAGGTAAATGAAAGTGTCCACTTAGACGATTTAAAAAAAAGGTTAGAGCCATTTTTGGGAAAATCGATTTTATTTAAACGTAAGGAAATTGCTATTTGTAACATATTAAAAAACGAATAAGCAGATTTGTTCAAACGCGAACATTTAAAAAATTGTAATTCCTTTCATCAGTTTTATATGTAGCTAATAGCAACACTCTTAGCATTCCAACGGTATACTCAAAATATAGAAAAATATTCGTATACATACATAATAAGTACATACTTAATAAACCAATCGTATGGTAAGTACTCACATTAACAATGTTAAAACAAAACCAAAAATATAAGCAGCGAGATGCTACCCAGAGAAAGACTTTAAAGTAAATCCGTCGACCCGTTTCGCCATGCGGCTTCTGAGCACACGGACAGACAGGCTGACGGACAAAATTCGTAAACTGACCTTTCAGGACATAAAGCTTAGTTTCTCCAGTTATTGTGTTTGACACAAATGGATGTTTGTGAGGCATTGAACCTGACGGTCGGCTTTGAACCTGACACCCGTACGCTTAGATTACCAGCGCACTTAACTACTAAGCCACTGGATCCACTTGTGTGATCTCCGTAGGTCTTCATAAAGCTGCATTTATGCATTTAGAGCATTTATAATTTGCATCATTATTAAATAAACTCGTGTAAGTTTTTTCTTTCTTTCATTAGTCTGTCAGAATCAACAAAACATATTGAGGATGTTAAGGAGTTTATATGTAACTCCTTTCCAAAAATATGCAGATTTTCTGTCTTTATTCTTAACAGCGATTTATACATTGTTTTCATCAACTATATTGCGCGATCAGGATTTAGAAGCCACGAGGTGCCCACTTTTAACAAGCATCCTAAGAGAGTGAGAGAGAGGCATAGGAAGAGTCATTATGACTACCTAACAAATGTTGATGCAGCACGTCACTGCACTCCCACGTACGGTTTTATTTAGATACGATACAAATAAAAATAGGGCATTCAGAAAAATACAATATTATTTTTGTAGGGTTTATTGCACACCTTTAAAGATTTAGGTTTAGAAGTAAGTATACTGACAAAAGAAGCATCAGACCAATAAACATAAATGTTAAAGAACTGTCAAGTTCTCTAATACAAAGAGTGTTCGCGCATAGAAAGTAGTGACGAGGTCCATTTCTATTTTGAAGTTTTTTTAAAAATTTCTATTTATAAAAAGTAAAAATTATTTGAAAGAAGTAAAGGCATAATTTTTAAAGGATACTCCTTACCGCATTTATGTGGGTAACGTGTATATAAATATGCATATGTGTTTGAATATATAACTCCTAGGAGGCTATCGATGGGAAATTATTCTAGCGATATTTTCATTTTGGATTAATTGCCTTTTCGAGAAAGCTTAAGAGTCAGCCTTAACTGTTTAAGGCATACCATATGCCTTTAAACCCCTTCCTTATTTATTAGACATTTTTTATCATGTTAAAGTAGACATGCTGCATATTTATATATTTTTTTTTTAAAGGACCTTAACATACCCATTTTTTAAAGCGAAAAGTTATTAAATGGGATATTACTTTAACAGACATGAGAAGATGTAGAAGTTTTCTAAAAGTTCGAAATAAAACTATGTATGTTTTGTTTGAATACCACACATACCAACTTGTGGAATTCAAGAAGCCGCGTTGCTACGAAGAAAAAAATATGGGGAGCCTTTTTGAGGGCCATTTGGTAAAAGTATGAGCCACTTTACCTGCAAAGTTTAAATTCCTGGTGTCTTTTTGTCTGAAAATGCATTCGGGACGAAATACCGTATATAATATAAAGAATATCCGCTATAGAAAGGGTTTTTATTTCGGATCCATAGAGCAGGACCTGGACCAGGTCTGGGATTATTAGTTTCCTTATTTTTTCGGGAGACTACATAGAAGGCAACAACGCACTCAGCACAAAAATGCGGTGATTGGGCATTATTCTTCGTTTGATGTCTAAAGAGATGTCGTATTAGCAGAGAAGAGGTAGACAAAGTTCCTTACTGTTCTGTCATATGCGGCTTTAAAATCGATAAAAAGTGGTGAGTATCAATCTGAAGTATTTGGGTTTTCTTCAGGATCAGCTCGCAAAATACGGCTGACAAGATCTAATATGCGATGTTTAGGAGACTGATACCTAATAGATGTCGCAGTTTAGATGGACACCTTTCTTGAACATCCGATGCTAAGGTTCATATAGGTTCATCATTCATCGGGAAGTGAGTTGGTGCCCGCTCTTTTTCGAGTCATCTCCTGTTGTCGCAAACAGTTCCGCACCCAGCCACCCTGTTGGACTTTGATTTATATATTGCTGTCGTCACTTAATTTTGGTCACTAGGTCAGGCTGTCCTCACTAGCTAGACAGTTTTTGGCAACGCTGTCAAGAAGGCAACTGCTCGAAAAAAGTCGAAGAAGAGTTTTCCCAGAGGTCGCTATCTGCTCCTCCCTAGTCCGGATGGGCGACAATACAACTGCGGCAAATAATATATATAATGTGAAATACCCAGTCTATATGCATGTCATATGCATGATTTTTCAGTACTGTAGTTTGCAAAACTCTTTATGAATAGACAGTGCTGTTTTTGTTTTGATTCCCGAAGGGAATGTAAACTGAATCTGCAATAAAGAGTGGAGCAGTGAGATAGCACCGAAACAAACGCAATGACACTAACTGACACTATCACAAATTATAGAAAGCGATAATTTCCTATTTTGACAAGAACAAACTCCATACCCAACATATTTTTATAAAAAGAGTATCCTTAGCTACAATCTCAAGGGTTAAATATAATTTTATATGTAGGCATTATTTCACTTTATATTTATACACATATCTACCAATAGAGCTAGGAAATGATTTATAAAATATTCAGTACATTAACCCTAAATAAAAAATAGATATATTTATAGACTTACATGAAATTTAGTTATTATAATTTTGTTTTTCTGTTTCAGATGATTGTTTGAAAGCTCGCTGCCATCCAGATAACATTAGTGCATCTAGTGGTAGTCCGCACAATGGTTATCATCCCACCGCACCATTATCGCATTTGCGTGACATCCTCGCGTCTGATGTGGAGCACAGCAACAGCAACGATCATAACGATGTAAAAGATCTTAGTTTTCGTAATTCTCAGCCCCACCAAGCGCCAGTGATAACATCAACAGCGCCACCATCGCTACACCACGATTCCAGCAATCATGATTTCGATTCATCTCGAGAACCACTCTTGCACCATGAAACCGCAAACATGCATTCACCTCCACCGCATCCACATAATTCCGTCGACAGTTTATTAATGCAAGCGGCACGCATGCGTAACTTTTCCGAATCCTCTCACGATATAGAGCACAACAACAATTACAAGTACAAAAATCACATAAAGGAGCGTTTCAATCAGGATCACCTGCACGATGAAACTTCCAGCGAACATTGTCCAGCCAATCCAACGTTACAAAGTGATCACTCTATATCGGAACATTCAAAGGATGATCTCGAAATTGCCAGTTCGATAACGAAAAAACGTAAGCTCGAAAATGGCACTGTTCAGTCGTCACTATCAGCCATAGCTGCCGCTACAGCATCGTCGGGTGAAACAAAGTCACTGTCTTTCAGCGATATAAAATCTGAACTTAGCAGCAATAGTACAACATCTAATGTGGCTGCAAAACTCTCAACAAATCCCTCCACAACAACCACAAGTGGTCGGCACTTCGCTGTCCCGATATTTGCCTTGCATGGTCAAGGCACATACTACGTTCCACTGAACATTGACTACACAAGCCTAGTGCCGTATCTCAATGGTATTGATTTGCTCGATAAGAACTACGCAGCAATGCCCGTCCTTCATCCCATCAATATAAATGTGAATTTCTCACCACTAGCGCTGACGAAGCAACAACCCAGCAAAGCCAAAATTGAAGCCATTACAAATGGATGGTAAACCTTTCAGCAGCTTAACTACCTCAGGATTAAACAACAACAAAAACAGAACTGTACCTCCACGCCTGAAAAAAACAAATCGAAACAAAAGCATATTTTTTTATTTTTCGTTTTATTATATATCTATTAGATATGGAACATTTTATAATTTACTGCAATGACCTCGTTTTTCAGTAAACCATGTTCACTGTCATCATCCCAAGTCACACTGTTTAAATATTTTTCATTTCATTTTTAATTTAATCATGGGAACACATGAATATTTTCAAGATATGGTAAATTGTTTTTTTTTTTTTTTTCTTTTATTCTTTTAAAATTTCATAAGAACACTTTCACACTGTTATGTGATTGAATTATTAAATTTTACAAAACCCGTACTGCTGAAAATGATTGCAATAATTATTTGCAACAGGTAGAATAAATGTCACTAGGTCACTGTTTCTTTTTCCATTTAATAATTTTAAATAAATTTCTTTTTTCATTGGGCAAAAAGAAACACTCGAGTGGGCTTGTTCTGGAAAAATACTCCCAAAAACGTTCCGTATGCTGTTTGGAATTGTTTTTTTTTGTTAAGTTTTAAATTTTATTTACGAAAAGGCGCACTCTGAATTCGCTAACCCATATAAACTTCTAGATAGAACTACTAAACTAATTTGAAATCCTAGTAAAAGAAGATTTTGACATGTTCAAAAGAAATCTAAAAAGGTGTGAATTAAGAGAAGAAACATTACTGTAATCCCTTTTGTAATTGCGATTAGGGCAACTGTGGTGTATACAAAGAGCTTATCTGAGAAATTTGTTCCAATCACCACAAGTCGTATAGTCTTCAATTTGTATCACCCTAAATGAGCATTAAATTTTTTGTATCCACATGTGAAGTTACTAAAAGCGGTTTGAATATTTCGTTGTTCAAAATTAAACGTTCAGACCCGTTGTCTGTAAAATATTTTTCCACATTTACATGTCAATTCGAAGCAAACGTAATTTGTAATTACTGACTATTCCAAGTTTTTCTGTATATGTACTTGAACGAAATGGACGTATCCCCATTCACTTTTGACTGAAGATAGCGAAACGAAGTCTCGCCCAAACATGCTTATAGTTTAACTTCGAAAACAACTATCAAAAAACGTGACTAGCAGCCTTGCTCACATTTTTCTGCGGCGTACCTACACATAAGAAAATGAAAGTCTTCTACTTTGAAGAAATATGATGTGAAAAATGTGTTTTTAAAACTATTCCATTCAATTTCCGTCCATGGACTATTATACCACGCACGTTAACAGACCAAGCATTACAAATTCGATTAAGTTAAATGATCAAAAGAGTCCAAAACTACTTATCCAAAATATACAAATTCTTCGTTTGCCATCAATATTTGATTCAATAACAATTCACGTATGTAAAGCATTTCACTATAATGCATATTATGCAATAACTTTTCCTTTAGCAGTACTATAAACTATATTCTAAACACAAACACCAATTCCATTAGATAAAATAACAAAATGTATTAGGTTTTCCTTTCTTTTTTTTTTCTTAATCCGAATACATTTTATTTTTGTTATATGCTTTTAATATTTTCTTAATAATAAATAATAGCAAGAAAAAAAATTAAATAAATAAAAAATATTATTTTGAAAAAGTAGAAAACTACTGAAAGTTCCCTATTTGTAAATAAATACTAAAATCTTATTCACTACATTTTGCAATTGATTCCTAGTCAAAATATTTTTTTTATTGCTACAAAGTAAATAAAAAAGATCTAAAAATTACTACAAATTAGTAGACAAATATATGCATATTTTTACTATTCATACACTAATTTTATGTTGTGCGAAAAAGAATTAATGACAAATGTTTTTAAATTATAAATTATCATAATATATATTTTGTTATACTCTGAAAAAATGTGTTATTTGTTTTTTTTTATATAAAGAAATTTCATTAAATATATATTTGTATAAAAAAAAATTTAAGAAAAATAAATAGTATGTAAATGTTTTAATGAAATTAAAGATAAACATTTATTACATGTATATTTACCGTATACAAATAGTTAACTATTTTTCTATGCATATAGCTGGTTAGAATTATTTAATTTTAATTTAACATACACCTAACACACATATTATGTGCGTATGTATGTGAAACAAATCAAATACCTTATCTACCTAAATGTTCTTTTAAGAGTAAAAGTGAGACAAATGAATTAGTTATTGTTGAAATAGAGTATATAAGTAATTGTTGATATTGATTTAATAAAAAAAAATAATATAAATGTGTGAGATTTAATTATAATTATTCAGATAGTCACCTGGGAGGTTTTCAAAAAAAAACATAAGGAAAGGCTACAGTCCGCTTGAGGCGAACAGTATGATACCCTATCCATATCCCTATATGCCTCAAAGATAAAACCATTAAGAAGATGATGGATAGCATTTTATTAAGTTCGATTAATTAAAAAAAAAAAAAGTTTTTTTGAAAAAACGCCCCCAAAAAGTGGGCGTGGCCAAAAACTTTGTATTGGCGATATGTTGGAAAAAATATTGGGTAAATATTTTGTTAAACAGTTTTTTTTGCTTTCTGTGAAAATTTTCGAAGAAAACAGCATTTTAGTCAAAAACGCCCACAAAAAGTAGGCGTGGCAAAAAACTTTATATAACAAACTTATAAAGGAGGGTAGTTCCTACATATCTTGTGAAGGTTATAACCCTCTATCTGTCCATCTGTAGCTTTAAATCGGTTTTTTCTAAATTGTGGGCGTGGCAGTGGGCGTATTCAAAAAAATTTTACACTTTACCATTTCGGAGCCCTAGGGAATATGTGGTCCAAATTTTAGCTTCCTAGCTTAATTTTAAAGGCCTAAAAATTGCGTACGGACGGACATTGCTAGATAGTCTTAGGATTTGGTCCTGATCATAAATATATATACTTTTATGGGTCTACGGCGAATATTAAGGTGTAACACCCCTTTTGCTATGTGTCAAAATTAATATACCCTTAGGATAGGGTATAAAAAGGCGCAGAATTGCATCTGCCTATGTTTTTGCTTGTAAATTAGCCAGCTGAGCCAGCTCACAGAAGCAATTGCATTTCTGCGCCATTTTGAAAAAAAAACTGTCATATAGGCATCATTAATGTCAAACTGGGCTTCACTCACTGTAAGAGAGAAATCTAACACCATTTTCCAAAAAAAAAATTGCGGGTTATGGGGACAGGCGATATGCAATACGTCTATATGTATAATTATACTCATCTGGGATATCTAGTATTTATACTATATATTATATTCCAGGTCGATTTTATTTGGTTGCCGTTTTTGTGTGAATGAATTTTGTTAGTTGGTATTTATTTGGCAGTCATAGCACAGATGAGGAACAGTGAAATAGTCAACTTTGGACCACTCTTTTAAATTTCCCTCACTTTAAAAATAGTTTTTTGTATAGGTTTTTTTAAAAAAAAAATATGTCTAAAGCGACCTATCCTAAGTGACACAGGATTAGAGAAAGGGAGATACTGATGCACGATGGTTTTAAATGTCTGTAAACTATAATGTGGAGGAAAAACAAATCGTGGTAGAGCATTCCACATTCGTATTGTACGGTTAAGAAACGAATCATGGCATGGCGAGTATTACGGTTGAACTGCTGTAGGGGTGGAATGCAACTCTCTAATTTTTTACTCTGCTCCACTAAATTTTGCAAGGACGCTTAAGAAACATTTAGCACAAGCTGCGGTGGCGGGTATTGTGCAACATGCACGCAGAGCAACACATACATTTGTGAAAATCTTATCAAAGTTCTGCAAAGAAATTGCATTTATTAAACTTAGTGATCAGAGGTCTACCTTTAAGTTAACTCTTCTTTCAAATCTTCAGATACGTTTGATTTGTATTTTTAGACGAAACCTTTTGCGGGATTTCGAATCTCAGTTTCCTTTGCCACAAAATGGAAAAGGTTGCGTTCAGATTCGAACAATCAAATCATGATCACGAAAAACTTGTTTAATTTAAAATTTATTTCCTGTTTGTTAGTTTTCTTGATATTCTTCGAAGTGGCTCTTCTATAATCTTTTTCGATGCGATTGAAACAACAATAAGATATCTCCTAATGCAGTCGCAAATGTTTTGCATTACACTAAAATTTCTCCATGTACTTTAAAACGCCGCCGTTTACATCTCTTCGACTTTCAGCATTCAAGACGACACTGCATAATCGTTCTAGTGACGATTGGCTAAAAGGTTCACAGTCTGTATTCTAGACGACCGCCTTTTGTCAGAGGGAATCTTTCCCTAAATATTATTATTATAAAGAATAGTTTCACAGTAAGATTACATCTTGTAGTTTGTGAAGGCTTGACAAAGATTTAGGGTTCATAAGCAAATTTAACATTATGAATAGTTATGAGGATGATTTAATTGAAAACTTACATAAGCAAAACGAAAACGAATTAAAAACATAAGGAAAGGCTACAGTCCGCGTGGGGCGAACAGTATCATACTTTATCCATATCCCTATATGCCGCAAAGAAAAAAGCGTTAAGAAGATTATGGGTAGAACTTTATTTCATTCTATAAATTTTACAAAAAAAAACAATTTTTTTGAAAAAACGCCCCAAAAAGTGGGCGTGGCCAACAACTTGATATAGGCGATATATTGGAAAAAATATTGGCTAAATATCTTATTAAACATTTTTTTTTCATTTCGAATAAAACAGCATTTTAGTGAAATACGCCCACAAAATGTAGGCGTGGCAAAAAACTTTATATGACAAACTTGTAAAGGTGGGCAGTACCTACATATCTTGTAAAGATTACAACACTCTATCTCTCTAACTTTAGCTTTAAAACTGTTTTTTCTAAATTGTGGGCGTGGCAGTGGGCGTATCAAACAAAATTTTACACTCTCTTTCGGGACCCTAGGGAGTATATGTTTCAAATTTCAGCTTTCTAGCTTTAATTTAAAGGCCTATAAATTGGTGACGGACGGACGGACATTGCTAAATAGTCTTAGGTTTTGGTCCTGATCATATATATACATACTTTTGTGGGTCTATGACAAATATTAAGAGGTGTTACAAACTATGAGTCAAAATTAATATACCCTTAGGATAGGGTATAAAAAGAGTACACAATACATTTTACTACTACTATTGCAACCGGCTATAGTGCGTAAGATACATAAATAAGGTTTTCCCATAATGTTTTTCTAAACGCGAGACGGAGTTGTTATCAGTGTAGTCGTATTTCCCCTCAGCCATTCGAGTATGACTTGAAATGACCAGGTAACCAGGTTTGCTTTTTTAAAGTTTGTTTTATATATGGTTTTTTTCCATTGGCTATTTATTAATAAAGCTTAGTTATTGTTCTTCAAATTAAATGTTTCGTTCAAGAATATGAAGTTAAACCTTTTGGCATTTCTATTACTTTCTTTATATATCATATTGGACGATTTTAAGTTTTATTGTCAACACTTTTTAGGTTCTAAATTGCATAGTAGATGTTCACACTAATTAATTGGGGAAATTGTTTAAATTTTTTTTTCCCGTATTTTTAAAAGCGGTCCGAAGTTGAATTGTCAAAATATTTTCAATTCCATCTTTTTTTAAAAAAAGGCTGTTGGGAATCGTGTGTAAAATTAAAATAAAAAAAAATTGATTTTTTTTTAAATGGGGAAACATTATTTTAAGTGTTTGGCGTGTGGGGAAAATGAAAAGGAAAACGTTGGTATAAAATATTTTAAAATATCGGAAAATAGTGAGAGGTATGCAATTTCACAAAATGTACAACCATAAATATAAGACTGCTTTATATTTCTTTAATTTTTCAGAAAAGCAAAGTGGTTAAATTGCATAAATAAGCAATACCTGTTTAATATCATTTCTCGAGAGATATGTGTGGCAATTCAAAGCTGCGCTTAAAATGGTCGGCCACACCTAATTTATATATTTTAAGAAGTGTTGTTATTTTTGTTTTGTTAGGTAATATTGACCATAATGGTAATGAAAATCGTAAAGGAACCCCAAACGAAGCAAAGGGGTCTGAACCTTTTGCTATTAATGGTAGACCTGTAAAACACCGTATGTATTCGTTATTGAGGGTTACATTAATAAGTTTTCATTACTCTCAAACTAATGTCGTTACTCGCATGAAATCGTTAAATCGTTAAATGTATCCCATGGTCTCTTTTCATCTCTTCAGCTCAGTTGAGTGACAAAGAAATTATTGGAAAATGTTTACATTCAATTAAGGGTTGAATGAAAGTAACGAATGTAACGTGTGAAGACATTTTTGTAACTAATACTCAGACCCTGAGCAACATATATATACGGGTTATGAATTTGTCGTTACTTTTAAAGCTCTAGAAGATACCCAACTGAAGGAGAGTTTAAACCTTTTGGTAGAACAAGTCGAGCTAGATGGCATTCAAAATAATGAATCTGTCAACGCTCCAGTTGAAGCGACGGAAGGTATATTAGCTGTTGATTTTTTTGACGATCAAAAAACAAAAGAGAACATGAATCGACGCAAATGTGTTTCACGGAAAGAGAAGAGGTACTTTATTTAAGAAAGAAGTGTGCAAATTTAAAAAAAGCAATTCAGTCTCTAAAAAAAGAAAAACATTCGGAAACATCATATTAAGAAAAAACCAAAATTATGCTACCTAAAGAATGAGCGACAATTTTCGAAAATCATATCAAAAATTTTGAAAAAAAAAACGAAGAGGATGGAGGTATTCTAACGAGTTTAAGCAATTTTGTTTAAGCATATATTTTGAAGCTCCAAATTCGTATTACTTTTTAGAACGTAATTTAAATCTACCATCCAAAAAAACATTAACTCGCTTTACAAAAAATTGGCCTTCTGGTCCTGGATTCCATAAGACCATATTCAATGCTTTAAAACCTAAATTACAGATTCTTCCAGAAGTTGCGCAGATTTGTGTAATATTTCTAGATGAGATTTCTTTGAAATTATTGGGTTAGAAGACGATGGGCAGAATAAAACTGCAAATTATGCCATCGTTGTAATGCAATTGCTCATGTATTCTTTTGTCAATTCCACTTGCCCAGCCAAAACATTAAGAGAAATTTTATTTAAATGTATTACAGAATTTACAGAAGTGAATATGAAACCGAGGCTTGTTATCTCAGATCAAGGTGGAAATTTTATTGGTTTAAATAGACTTCTTGGTATTCCCTTTGAAAATCTTTTTTTTTTATGTGGAAAATACGAAATTTTTTTTATATGTTCGATACCCCTCATCTTTCAAAATATTCTGGAGAAATTTTATAAAATATGATATGTTGATAACAAGATAGCAAAATGGAAAGATGCTGAGAATTTTTATTCAAGGGAGAAAAATAATTAATTTAGAATGGCTCCCAAATTGACAGATGAGCACATTTTTCCAAATAATTTTCAAAAGATGAGAGTAAGGCTTGCCGCTAAAACGATAAGTGCAACAGTTTCAGCTGGTATTTATACTTTATCTAGTTTAGGTGCCGTAACTTCAACTGCTATTTATACCGCTGAAATTATTGAAAGAATTGATAAGTTATTTGATGTTTTCAATTCAGATTTTAAGGAATATGAGGGTGCGAAATTAAGACGACCTTCTGAAGAATTTTTAAACTCGTTAGAAAATCTTGAAAACAAATTTATATGTTGTTTTTCTAACATGTATTTTCATAAAAACTTTGAGATGGATATTTTTAACATTTTGAAAAATGAATTTACTTACAATTGCTGTAAAAATGAAAATAAGGAATTTCTCATAAAATTTTATGTTCGTGTACGAGTTTATCATCTAATTAAACAGTTTAATAAAGATGACAAAAAAAACCAACATCAAACAAAAATATTTAAGCGTACCACACTTGTGAATATAATATTATAAAATGTTTAATACAAAATAACGACAAATTGATTTTTGCTCTTTTTTTTCCGCCACACTCTGTGTCACTATTCGAAAAAGTTGTACTCCTCTACTTTCACTGCAAGATTTTCTTACTGCCGTCTATTTCTCGTGTATGTGAGACTTCAAATAATTAAATTGTCGAGAGTATTCCTACTCACTGTAAGTAGATATACTCTGATAATAAGTTCCATAGGAGTGTGGCGTGGATGAAGACTGATCGCTCAGATTGTAAACAATAGAATCTGGGTCGTATCATGATAGCTATTCTTTGTGAACTGCCAAATTTTAATCCGCTGTACAATTACTCAGTTTGTTGGGTCCGCATAATACCATGAAAGAGAATAAGCGTTCTAAACTTAATGAGATTGTCGAAGCTGAAGCCCATCCGACGATAATTCCCCTCTTCAGTCTGATGCGAAACGACTCTATCTGACGAGACAACCATCGACAAAGCATCATATAGTAATATGATGAGCTTTGTCAGATTGGGAGTTGTGCCAGTAGATCTCGATCGTAATCCTCTCAGTATTTAAAATATGGTTCATATGGAACGGTACGGTAAAAGAGGATTCTGGACATCACGGTGGAAAAACGTGATGAGAAGACTAAACCATCCTTCCGCGGGACAACATTTAAAGCTGGATGGCTGATGTTAACCTGCGCTAATATTGCCACCACGGACTGGGTAAAAGCAAACTTCGCGACACTCAAGGAGAAATGTGGACTGGAGGTGATGCTTGTGGAAAGGAAAATTTTCCAAAGCATGTCATCAGGGGTTTCTTTCCACAAAGCAACGGAGTGGCGAACGAGCGGATCCTAGCAATGCTTAATGGTCAAAAAAAAGGGCTAAACACAAGAACGTGGAGAGTTCTGCAATGAAACGATGAGCGTGAAACAGCCTACATGGTCTTTGCTATCAACGAAGGCACGTTGAAGCGGCTTTTAGAGGTTAAATTACTGGTTTTCTACCGCTTCGGGCAGGTAAAACTCATCCAAAAGAGCGATAAACCACCAAGCCACGGCGATAAAGACGTTCATCCTGACCCCCAAAACGTCGGAACCAACGACAAGCGCGCGGGAGCAAAATCAAACGGTGCCTAGCACCAGCTCCGCCTCCACATCAGCTACAGGTGTAGAGATGCCCGCCTCGGGAAGGTACAGACAAGCATCGCTACAGACCTAGGTTGTCCCATGAGGACAGGAGGGGCCATCTCGGCATAAGCCGCGCAGAGGTCCGAGAGGCAGGCTCGACAGCCTCTCTCAGCAGGGTGTCGTACGGCGCAGGGGGGATAATAAGCCCTACAGAGTACGAAACCCGGAATACACAAAAAAAAAAGATAACCTCACTCCTAAATGTGCTGCAACCTGCACCACGTTAAGGGTGTCTCGGACACCTTTAGCCAACGATGTGCCGAAGCGTACATCGCTCTCGGACTTATCCAGGAGCAATGGGCAACAGATGGTAAAATATTTGGTTTAAATAGTAATACCAGAGAGCTTATCTTCGCCCTAGGAAATTTTAGACGAAGGGAAGCTCTTTTTGTGGCAAAAGATTTAAAATTTTCTCTCATTCCAGTTTTTGTGACTAAAGATCTGGTAGCGATACTAGTGGAACGCTACAACGGCCGAGAGCTTCAAGAAATCGTATGCGCATCGGCGTACTTTGCTGGAGACGTCGACAATATACCTCCGCAGGCAGCACAGGATCTCGTCCTGTACTACAAAACACAGAAAGTACAAATTATCATCGGATGTGATGCCAACGCACATCATGTAATTTGGGGCAGCTGAGATACTAATAAAAGAGGTGAGTCTTCAATAGAATACCTGTACAGCAATAATTTAGAAATGCGATCAGAGAAGAGGTCTTAGATTCAAACTGAGGCTCAACACCGAACATGCGCCGGTTCGTTACAATAATAAACTCACAAACTGGAGAACATATAGAGAAAGTCTAGCAATCAAATGTGACATGCTTCCAGAAAACCCATCACATATAAACGATGCGGAAGATGCACAATGTCAGCTTAATCCTTTTCAAATAGATGTAAGGTTAAACGCACTGTGGTAAAAGGGTGCGTACCATGGTGGAACGAGAACCTAGAGAGCACCGGTAAAAGAGTTAGAAAACTGTTCAATAGCGCTAAACGCACCGGTAAATGGGACCAATACAGATCCCTTCTTACCCAATACAACCATAAATTGCGTAGATCTAAGAGACCCTCTTGGCGAAGCCTCTGTGAGAGACTCGAAGAGCTTCCAGCAGTAGCTCGTCTCCAAAGAACACTCTCAAAAGATCAATCAAACTGTATGGGGCTGCTAATCAAACCTGATGGCACCACCACACGAGACCGAAAAGAAACTTTAACATTCCTTATAAAATTTCTAGGGGTGACCAATGAACACAACACCGAAATCTCACCCCCAAAACATCTTAGCAGCAACAATAGTTTATCCGGCAAAGTCTTTAATTCGGATAAGGTTAAATGGACGATAAATTAGTTCAAACCATACAATGCACCAGGTACAGATGAAATTTTTCCCGCCCTTATTCAAAAAGGCCTGGATCTCCTTCTGCTTACCATTGTTGCCTTATTGAGGCTCAGTTTTAACTAGGGATATATACCACAGGCCTGGAAGGAGGTAAACATGGTATTTATCCCCAAACCAGGTAAGCCCAGCGAACTACCTGAATTAGCTTAACTTTATTTTCCTAAAAACGATGGAAAGAATAATAGACGTTCATATCAGAGAATGCTTAAAAAATGGCATACCTCTGCACCCTTTCCAACATGCATACCAGAAAGGCAAGTCCACATAAGGAGCACTGTTGAATTTAACAGCACAAATCCAAAGTGCCTTTAGCTGCAAAGAGGTTGCACCACGCGCCTTCCTGGACATAAAGGGGGCTTTAGATAACAACAGATGTAATTTCATATCAAATGCCTTGGTTCATAGACGTATAGACGAACCTACGATCAGATGGATCAAAGCGATGCTAGAGATTCGGAAAATTCGGATACTAAGGGCTGTCCTCAGGGAAGAGTTCTCTCACCCCTACTATGGTCACTGGTTATTGACAACAAACCAGTAATCTGGGCATCCACGTAATTTGATACGCCGATGACCTGGTTATCATTATTAGGGGCATTGAAGCAAAAGATGTCACTACACGTAGGCAAAATGCTCTTAAGATAGTCTTGGATTGGTGTTACAAAGAGGGGCTCTCCATCAATCCGAATAAGGCTGTCATAGTCCCTTTCACAAAGAGAAGACATTTAAATCTAAACCAAATTTCCATAAATGATAATCTTATAGAGTATTCCGACGAGGTCAAGTATCTGGGAGTTATCTTGGATAAAAAACTTACTTAGAACTCGCACCTGAATAACAAAACTAAAAAAGCATCGAACGCTTTCTGGGCCTGCCATCGCATGTATGGGAAAACATGGGGTATCTCCCCAAAGATAACCAACTGGATCTATACAGCAATGATTAGGCCCATTATAACATACGCTTTTATTATATGGTGGAAGAAAACTACTCAAAAGTCCGCGATAAACAAACTAAACAAGGAACAACGGCTCTCATGCATTGGTATTTCCGGTGCCATGAGAACCTGTCCCACGGCGGCCATAGAAGCTATAATAGTACTAACACATTTTCATAAAAAAAAGTGGCAATATGTAGCGCTGCAAGTTTGAAACAAACTAAGGATCAAACCATTGGTAAGAACGTAGAACTAATGCAACTGCTTTCCGAAATCCCCGAACTAGACATGATATGCGCGGTATCAGATCGAACAACGAAAACACTATGCTTAAATAAAGGTTTCTCTGCTGAAATCACTAGAAAGGGTTCGGAGACCCCTTTGTTGGACCCGAGCCTTTTTGTCCAATAAACAAATCAGCTATAAATCTAAAATTAAAAAGCTGGGAACACATTGGGAAAACATCCCATGTCTTAGACAGACCAAAAAGGTTATACAGCCATTCAGAAACGATGTCAAAAAGATACTTAACCTATCTAGGCATGATATAAAAAATCTTATTGGATACCTAACCGGCCACCACAGACTAAGACTCATCGGAGTGCCGACTGTGTCTTGAAGAAGACGAAACCGCAGAGCACATCATATGTGAGTGCCCGGCCCTACACGGATATATTTTCTTAGAGAAGTAATTAGCACTAATGCTATTAAGAATCTTTTTGCTGATCGTATCATCAGCTACATTGAGAAAGTAGAGGCGCTACTTTCCAAAGCAATATTTCTGTCTTTCAGCACAAAAGATCTTTTAGGGCGAAGTGCTATCCCTATCGCATCGCAAAAAAGAATTTAACTGCCAGAGTCGAAAATCCAAACTTGTACTGCAACTTCGTATAGAGGACAGATTGATACACCGTGTCGAATGCTTTCGAGAAGTCCAACAACGTCAAGAACGTAGGATAGTTACGACAAGTAAGAGCGCAGTTTTGCAGCTCCTTTTCGGTCGAAAACCAGATTGGTCGGAATTCCAATAGTTGTTGTTGCTTAAGTGCACTTGCATCTGCTTAAGCATGGTTTTCTCGAAAACTTTAGATAAAAACGTTAAAATTCCGATTGGACTGTACTCAGACCGGCTTTGCGACTTAGGTATCGGTATAATCTTAGCCTTTTCCACGAGAGGGGGTGTTCACAAGTCGTTAATACGTGATTAAAAACATGTGTAATATGTTTAAGAATGAAAGGAAAAAATTTAAGATAAATTTCATCCAAACCGATCGCATCAGATTTGATCCGTTAATCGAATGAAGTTAAAATTTGCTGTATCTTAATCTTCGCTAGAATAATTTGTAAACTGTGCCGAGTCGTGATTTTGTGTTGACGGTACAGAGACAGACACAAACTGCGGATTGAGAACATTACATTCGGTATTTAAATTAACATTTGAACACTGTCTCCCATTGCCTAGTTTGCTTTTCAATTTTTCAATTAACTGGGCGGAAGCACGACAATGAAGTAGATTACAATTTAGATCACCAGCAATAATAATATTAGGAGTAAAACAAGAGATCCCTTCCAGTACACTAAAAATGCAACACATGCAATATTAACAAACAAATTGTAAAAACAATTTTGAACAACTCTGAAAAAATGGCAATAGATTCTAAAAATAAAAGCAAAAAATATATTTATCGCCGGTTTTCTCCAAAAGTAGTATTTGAACTGCAATATATTGATCCTTTGATAGAAATGCGTTCGTAGTCTGTAATGGTTATGTCCATAGGTAACTTTCTTCAATAGATTGATTGAGGTTAAAAACTTGTCCGCGTTTTTGGACGAAATTATCCCAAAGCCTTAGTTTTTTGTTTTCACAGTTGTTTATAATTTTGGATGTGTTTTTGGTATTTTGCCAGTCTTTCTAGAGAACGGTCGGGGGGTCTGAGACGATAACTCATCCAGATCCACCGAATATATCTAAGTGTAGGTATATCTATCAAGGGGAATTTTCAAAAAACCTCATCCTTTCATATCATCAGAAATGATTTTATTACTGAATACATTAAATTAGTTTAAAGAGATATTACACTAAACGACAATTTCATTTTTTTTTAATGGTTTTAGGTTTTGTTTCTTTTTTTTTATATATATATATATATTTTTGCTCCTTATTGAGAAGTTTACAAACTTTTTAAATTATTACGAATATTAATATATATCTTTATTAATATATTAATAAAATATATTATTACAATTACAATGCACGAGAATATGATGTGAGCCAAGAGAAATCATACACTTGGCTCTTAATCGATATATTGTATTCATTGTTTAGTATGTAGTTTCCTTTTAAATATTCGAATTTTTTGAAATAAAGATTTCATTTTGAGATAAAAAAAAACCCTAACGCAAAGTACTAAGAACTCAAGTGCATCTGCTATGCAATCGGTGTTGCCGTTTTTATTTTAAACTAAAACTTGGGAAATTCAAATGTTCGGTACGACAAAATCTATTTATATTTGGGCAAGACGTTTGAAAATTTGTAATTCCTAAATATATTGACAGCATATTCTTAGTATTTCGGTTAGGTGCATGAAATGAATCCGAAATGTTAAATGGCTAATCTAAGTTTTACAACAAAATATACTTTAATTTCGTCTAGCGCGCCTTCTGGTTGAACTTTGCTGCTGACCGTGCGGATTTTGGCCGCTATACAAGTTGTCTAGAAAATCATCCAAGGTTGATTCACTAAAAATAATCAAACGATTAGGAGAAATTGGTTTTAAAGGGTTTCAAATACCTTGGTGATTCTCGTTTGAATTTACCCTTATCTTGCTGGGGATTATGCTGTTTTTGTTGCTGTTGTTGTTGTTGTTGCTGCTGCTGATTCTGCTGCTGATTTTGTTGCTGCTGCTGTTGCTGTTGTTGTTGACCACCGCGAACAATTCGATATTGTACCATATGAGAATTCGGCTCTAAATGCGAAAGTGCACCTTTTTGGCAGTTGGCCCATTCCGTAATGTCATAAACTTTTCCTTCCATTAAAGCAAGATATTTCCATCTCAATCGTAGCCAACTAGTTTCCGCCCAAATGTCGCCCTAAATTTTAAAGTGTATGTTTTTGTTCTCTTTTCTTACACAGACAATAAATATGTACTCACCTCTCTTGCGGAATGTCGAATCTTACATGATCCGCACTCACGTGCAGCGTAATGAGGTCGATCGGTCATTTTCCTCGGATGACGAAGTCCGCAACTGCTACATCTAGAAATGCGAAGTTTTGTTAATTTCTGAAAGGAATTAAAGCCCATCGAATAAGCTACCTTATTGTATTGGCAGCCTCAGCAATCTTTGTCTGCAGTTGCGAGAGTAAATCGTGAAGTTCCGTCCAAGCTTTTTCCGCGTGCAATGCTTCAACAAGGCTCTGGTCGTAGGCCGCGCGATTTTCCTAGAAATACGTTCAAAAATGTCGCCAAATTAATAAAAGAAAAGCTGTGGAAGTATTAAAATGAATAATAATAAAGCTATGCAACCAAGAATGGCAATATGTACAAATTAAACGCAAAAAAAGGAACACACCGGTTCACCAATAAGTTCAAACGCTCTTTGCAGCACTTTAAAAGCCTCCTCGGCGCCTGCTTGCTTGTTCTTGTCCGGATGCACAAGCACAGCAATCTTTTTGTAGTGTTTCCGTATCTGCTCCTGTGAACTGTTTGCTGGAACTCCCAATATACTGCAAGAAAAATTTATGTTCAAAAAATTATACCGCGTTCCTACTGCAACTAGAATCCAACATTACCTGTACGCATCTTTGCCTTTGCAATTAAGTAGGGAATACATCGCCTCGTCGCCTGTCTGTGGAAGACGTCCGTTTTTGTAGAACTCTGTTGAGTTTTCAACCGCCTTTTTCTTGCAAAACCTTCGCCAGAACGCCCACTTGGAGTTCTTCTTAAACTTACTGTCGATTCGCTTCAAGTAGTTACGCAACCAAATACTCGGCTTATTCGAGTTGTTTTTCAGATCCTTACGTAAAATCAAGAAGTAGGCATATCCGTTAGTGTAATAATGGGACAGTCGCTCGTACACCATGCTGCAGCCGAGCACCACGATATCGTATATTAAGTAGAACAACCATGTGAGAATCTTAATCGTGTACTCCAGCAGCCACTTGTCGAAGAATTTTTTTATCAACTCGTACTTGTTGGTGCCACTCTTTTGTGCGCTGCGGTTTTGACCTCGTCTGTTTGAGTACATCTGCTGCTGTTTCTCAAAGCGGTTGTTGCTAATTTTTGAAGAGCCGAAAGGAGTGCCCCCGTTGCTTTGCCGTGACTTGCGTGTTCCGCCTACTGACGAATTGTGCTGCGAGGTGTACTTCGGTCGTTCAAAGGTGCCATCAGTTTTGGCCACATTATAGTAGCCCTCCTTGTCGTTAGACCCTCCGCCGTTCGATGACTTACCGGTGCCTAAAGTGGACTTTCCGCCGTTGGTAAAACTCGTCTCCTCGTCGCGCTTTGATGAACGCTTCTTAACGTATTCGGCACCAGATAGTGTTGACGGCGCTTGCTTGCTACTAATTTTTTGAAGTTTGCTGGGATTTTTCTTGGCCCCCTTGCCAGCGGACGACGAAAAATTTTGAATATTTTCTTTGTTTTCGTGAGTTGGAGATCGTTTCTTGTCGCCTTTTTGCTGGCCGGCGCACACCTGAGTTGATGTTTGCGAGTTATGCTGACGATTAGCACCGCGCTCGCGTTCTTCACTAGTTGGCGAAACTTTTCGTTCGTTTGGAAACGCGTTTGATCTCGTTTTGTCATTACCCCCTGCTATGGTCGGTTTGGGAGACTTAGTGGTTTGTGCAATTGCGTCGGCTGCTTGATTGTTTGGAATGTTAGCACCCCCATTTGGGGTTCCGACGACAGCCTGACTATTGATCTTGCTGAGCACGTCTGAGTATGACATTCGCATCGGCTTAACTTCGGCCACGATACGTTTTTTCACTACCTCGGGAGCCGAATTGATGTTGATCGCGTTGTTGCTGCTCTCAAAGCTTCCGTTGGTCTTTGTGAGATTCAACATAGAGTTTTGCTTTTGATTTTGTTGGCTCATTGGTGAAGGTGAGACGCTCGGTGACACTCCGTGCATACTATCGTCTATGTCGGCAGTGTAGTGTCCTTCCTGGATCAAAGCATTATTAGCAGCCATAAATGTTTTAATCGGCGAAGACGTGGCGCTTTGCTCGCCGAATTGCGTGTAGGTTCCTGTTAGATTCGGAGACCAATTGTTTACCAGTTTATTGATGATCATGTTCGTCGTTGTGGCAGCTGACTCTATGCCATCAAAACCTGGCGGATGAATGCTAACCGAGTGCATCCCGTCTATGTTGAGACCTTCATCGTTCGAAATTGCAGCGTGCTGCTGCTGTGGCTGCGGCGGCTGTGTTGTTGGCTGAGTTATCGAATTGTTTGCAAACAGCTCGTAGCTGTTGTAGATAATCTGCGGTTGCTCGCTGTCGGCGCTGTGATATACCTTCAAGAAGTTCCCATGGCCAACTGGCAGTACAGAGTAGGTTTCGGGATGACCCGACGAGTAACATATATTTGGTGGCGATGACTGCTGCGGCGGAGATTGAGGCATCCCAAAAACTGTTGGTGGCGGCGGTGGCGTTGATAATGGTTGCTGGGCCATCTGATGTGGTGGAAGCTTCGAATGTATATCTCCAGGAACTTGAACATATGGGGAATGCTGATGCTGATGATGCTGTGGCCATGAAACACGCCGTACATCATCGTCCACTTGATGTGACATTGAAATATTCTGAACTCTCGAATTAGCAAATTGGAATTTTCAATATTTTTTTTTTCTTTGCTTTCAGCTTAGTGCTTAACGACTGCTGTTTTCTTGTGGTTACAAGTTGTTAAATCACTGCATTTTGAAGATAGAAATCCTTTGCATTTGATCGTTTTGGATTAGAAATCCGTTTAGCAATAAAGAGATTAAGAAAATTTTGTAACTTTTTGCACAAAAATGTCGATTGACTGCAAAATAAAAATTTTTCGCCACTTCGACAGCAACAAGGAACGCAGGAACATTAGAATCTGTCAAAAAGCAATTGCTATCGATATGAATGAAGTTGGTTGTGTTTTCGTTTTTGATGCTACTGTGAATACCTACTTTTTGTTGAATCACCACAGGGAAGTTTAAATAATAGAAGCAAATTATTATAATGCGTTTTTCTTTTTATAGAACAGAGTTTGAGCACCTCGAACATGCTCTGAACCGAGCGTGTTTAGAGAACACCGATTTATTTAAGAAACACACGTTAGTACCCACCGCCTAATTAAAGTTAGTACACAAAATATAACGGAAATTAAAAAAAAATTATCTTCTACGCTATTAAAATAAACTTCTAGCGCCATTTAGATAATTTTAGCATTTTTTTTTTCATTTTATTTTCACTTCTGTCAATATGCCATGCTCAAAGAGTGCGCTCTGAGCATACTCTAAAAGAAATAAGAAAAATAGATTTTGAGTTTTGATGTCCCTAACTTAACACTACATTTACACCTAGGCAAATGAGCTTATTACAAACCACATTTGCAAATGTGGATGCAAATTACCTCATTCCCCATACAACATCACATTTGCAAATGACCTCATTTGATCTTGGAAATGAGAAAAAAATAAATGTTAACAAAACCGACAATAACATTTAAATTCTTAATTTTATGATCAGATTAAAAATTCTGAATCAATAATTTATTAGAGAATTTATTAATTTATATTGAAGTACATGAATCCCAATAATGTTTTCCAAGTATTAGATATGACTATGCGTCAACAATATACATTTTCGTCAGCAAAGTCAGAGTAATAATAAGCAAATTTTATGCATTTTCTTTAACTTGTCTGTGGTTATTGAATTATGTTGCAATTTCTATGTTGTTTGTTTACAATATAACTGTCAAAGCAAATGTGCAAACGCAGCCAATTAATTAATTAATAAATAGATGCCTTTTTTAATTATTGCTTTTTTAGTCATCGTGTTTTAAAAAGTAATAAATTGATGATTCCAATGTTTGATGTTGGCAATTCATCCAATTGGTTTTTAAGCTGCTTCTGATTGCTCCTTCTCTTATTGCACAGTTTTTATCACTTTCGTTAATTTGTGATATATTCAGACCAAAATAGAGCAACGAATTCAAATAAGTTCAATTTACTAAAGTCTGGATTAAATTTTTATTAAAAACTTCATAAAAGTTACTAAAAAGTTAAAGAAATCTTTAGTTGTAAATTTAAGTAATCATATTACTTTACAGATATAATATCCGGATCCTCCAACCGCCAACGAAACTATAGTTTGTCTATCAGACACTAGGGAGGTTACTCTGAAACTAGAGAGGTTACAATGAAATCAAAAAACATCAATTCTGAGACTGTGCTGCGTGCCAGGACACTGCGGTATTGGAGGCAATGAGCAGGCGGATGAGCTTGCAGCAATAAAAGGGCTACTCGTTAGTAGTGAGGTTGTTGACATAAAAACTCCCCTCTACATAATCAGGGATTTTATTGACAAAATAACCCTAGGGACTGCCAATCTAAGGTGGTCAAGTCTTGGGTGACACATGGTGTCAAAAGCTCTATGGCTATTCGAGAGACTTTACGAATTCCAGGAAGTTTATTAAGCTTGGCAGGTGTAAGCTTAAAATATCCTGACAGGGTCTTAAGGATATACCGCACATATTGTATGAGTGCGAGGCAATTTCACGTAGTCGTAGACAATTCTTAGGGAGACACTTCTCTGAATTTTTGGAGGAAATAGACGGTAAAAACTTCAAAGGCCTTAAAGGAGAAAGTGTTTTGTCTACCGTTTAAGTAAAAATGTAACCGGTTCCCCAGGAATCGCAATAGGTCCGCTTCGGTGCCTAGTGCTGTGTGTGATGACTCTTACATCACAACCCTGTGATGCGTTAGTGCGTTATTATATTGGATTAAAATAGTGGTTCCAAGAACCCTTTTGTATTCACTGCAAGAAACTCTAGTAAACCTTATTATCCATCTTAAGCGCCACGAGACCTCAGCCTTCATACAAAAAACTACCAGCTTAAAAAAGTCAATTAAAAAATTAAAAAAAATATTTATCTGTTTTGATACAGTTGATACATTTAACAATCTGAAATAAAGATACATTTAATACATTTTGCAAAAGAAAAAGATAAATTTTTAAAAAAGTTAGCGGCAACGCTGCTTTCAACTTTAGGGATTTTGAAGATAGCTTTGATCATACGCTGTCCTTGATATCTCGTATTATAGAAAGGGTTTGAGAGGTTTACAACCCTGCGTGTGAAAATTCTTATTTATTGTTATTATTTAAAAAATTGTTATTTAAAAAAAATTAAATCACTTTAAATTTATTTTTGATTTTGACTGCAAATAGCTGTTTCCCAAAATAAATTGGATGGGCAGAATTTAGTACGTTTCTCATTTGAGAAAATTTTATTTACTCTCTTATTGCTCTATATTTTATTAAATTGTTTATTTATGGAACTGCTTATTTTCTTAAGTTACTTGAAAAAGTAAAGGAGCAAACCTACAATTAGAATTACTGTGTCATGTCGTTTTCTATTCACCCATTCACCATGTTGGAACTGTTTCAATTGCAGGCAAGTACTGTTTTAAGTGCTATAAGTGCTGTTCTAGATTTTTTGCGGTCACAGTTCCGGTCACAGATGAGGAATTAACCAGAAAGTCAACTCGAGAGAGAATCTCTCCGCTTGTCTACAAGCCAAGTCGAACTGAAAATACCGCCATAATTTGCACTAATATGGGTTTTTACGTGCAAATCAAATGGGAGCCGTGCTCACACGTATCGAATTATATGGATTTTAATGGGTTTTATGGGGCGACCTCACAATTTGGGTGTGTAAAATAAACATGCAAAATATGCGGGAATATGCATTTATAAATACAATAACATAGTTATTAAACTAATAACATAATAAAATATTTTAATATAAAGAAAAAAGCTATGTTTTATTGTTAATTGAAAAATAATCAAAATAATATTGATTAACGTGACTGATATATAATAAGTAAGTCGATCATGCATTTTCGGTTAACAATAAATTTAAGTATAATTATACAAACACGGAATGCGTAGGTTATGGATGGTTATATTGAAGCAGTTAAGTACTTCTACACAGTTGAACACTGGTTTAAAACCCTTTTTAATATAGCGTAATCCAAGTTCTTACAAATATTAATTTTGGTACATGAAAACACTATTTTAACAACATTTGCAATCACTTACTAGTAGTAGTAGTAAATTGTTTTGTTTATTTTCATAAAAAAATTACAAAATATTATAACTTGACAAATAAAGTCGTCTGTTAAAAAGAGTGAGTTAATTCAATATACAAGGTGGCGCAAAAGTAATCCTCCTATCAGAAAATGCTATAAATTTTGCGATTGGCCCCTAATGTCAGTTCTGTTTTGACATTTGTGTAGTAAACACATGCGAAATACACATTAATAAACAATGTTACGCTGCACTGCTCCAGAACGCGGAATATTGGTGACTATTTATTTGAGCAATAATCGGTCGGTGACTTTGGCACAACGTGAATTTCATCGCAGATTTCCTAGCCGTCCAACGCCTACTGATGAAACACTGCGACGTTTAGCAGCTCGCCTCGAAGAGATTGGCACAACACGAGACGCTGCCAGGCGTGGCAGACCCCGGAGTAGCCGTTCTGCAGAGAATATTGCTGCTGTAGCCGAAGATGTCATGGAAGCGCCGTCGACATCGACCAGACGACGTGCCACGCAAATGGGTATCAGTCGACGGTCTTTACAGCGAATTTTGGTACAAGATTTGAAGATGTTTCGCGTCTAACATACGTTCAAGCCATCCTTAATCACCACCAAGAGGAAGATGATTTTTCATCAAAAATAATCATGAGTGATGAGGCTGATTTCCATCTTAGCGGCTACGTAAATAAGCAAAATTTACGCTTCTGGGGCACTGAAAATCCGCGTGTAACCCACGAAGAGCCATTACACCCGCCCAAAGTCACTGTATGGTGTGCTGTTTTCGCTGAATGGAGTCATCGGACCTTTTTTCTTCGAAGACGTCGCGGGCCAAACGGTTACTGTGAATGGTGAGCGCTACAGAGCAATGATCAACGAGTTCTTTTTGCCGCTACTTGATGAATTGGGATTGGAAAACATGTGGTTCCAACAGGACGGTGCAACGGCACACACTGCACGTGCCACAACCGATATGCTGAAGGATGCATTTCCCGGGCGCCTAATCTCCCGTTTTGGCGATTTGCACTGGCCAGCAAGATCGCCTGATTTGACCACTCCAGACTTCTTTTTGTGGGGCTTTTTGAAGTCGCGGGCTTATGTCAACAAGCCTCAGACCGGAAGTTTTGGCCAAAGTGATGGAAAATGCCATAAAAAGGGCTCAAATGACAATCAACTGTGGCGGCGGCCATTTACATGACATCATATTCTCGACTTGATGTAAAAAAAATTAAAAGACCAAATAAAAATAATCCACAACAAGAATCAAAGTTTTTCATTTTATTTTGAATTACAGCCAAAAAACATCGGAAGGTTATTTTTGCGCCACCTTGTATATACATATGTAATATAATGTGCATGCTTATTTATGAGTTGCACTTAACTACCAAGCATTTTCGATAGAAAAATGCACCCACAATATATTGTTCTTTGGAAACATTTGGTTAGAACTACTTCGACTGGGTGAATGGAAATCGACATAAGATAAATCATTCCTAATGCACTGTATGAGTTTCATTTTTATTTTTTTTAGTAAAATGAAATTAAATTCGGGATTTGAACATTGGTCATATTGATACAAAAGTTTGTAGGCTACGTCACTGCATACATAAACGGAAGGGAATATAATAATGGCGCATTAAGTTGTATCCAAACAGGCTAAATTCCCTTAAATAACTTATTGAATTCCTCCAGCCCCACTACGATACGTCTTTTTCTTCGGAAACTGATTCAACTAAACTTTAAAATAATATCTTGGTTTTCAAAGGCAAAAAACACAGTATTATGATTTTGGTAAAGGAAGAAATGAATTATAAGTTAGTAAAAGAAGAAAGAATAGTAGTAAAACATGAAAAAAAAATTTAAATAGAGGTTTAATTTGGCACTAACAAAATTAAATTTCAGATCATTTTCACGGTAGCGTTTTGCGCACAAAGTAAAAAAAAACAAATGCTATTCAATTTTTGTAAAATTTTAAAAGGAAAAGAAACGTTTGGTCTTGTTACAATAATTTGTATTATATTAACACAGTCAAAAGCATCAGAACCACAAATAGAAAAAAAAATGTCTTGAGAAAAATTATTTAGCGATAGGAATGCTTCTTCTGACGAGAGAATAAAAACAAATCTAAAAAAGGATTAGAATATCGCAGTACGCATGGATATTTTCACTTTCTGCTGGCAGTCATGTTGATTGCTAAGTAAGCAACTGTTTTTTCCACTGTTTGAAACAATGCATCTTAAGGTATATGAATGTGTAATAAATTCAATGCCAAATAAAATAAACAATTGAGCAAACAATACGCCTTGTCTATTTTTTAAATTTGCAGTTTCGTTTGTGTTTTCAACGTTATTCCCTCTATAGCATTTTCCCCGCCAGCAACAAAACCAAAGCTTTGGTCTGGTGGCACTTACACATGATGTCAACTTGACAGCAGTCAAAAAAAAAAAAAACAATTATAATGTACCTACATATTCGGAATATGTCAGATTAAGCAGGAACTTTTTATTTATCATTATTAAACTTGAATGTATCTCTTGCTTTTTCTTGTTGAAAAAAAGTCATTAAAAGAACAATTATTAATACACTGCAGTAATGGTACATGAAATTCACAATTAAAAAACCTAAATTTATATTACTTAAGACAAAATTCCCAATAAGTGTATTCCAAAACCAAAACAAATTAACAAAAAACTTTATTAATAAAAAAACAACTGGGAACTGCTGAGTAAATATCAATATTCTTGAGATAAATTTGAAAATTGGATTTATTATTTTCATTTTTTCAGTCACATACAACGAAAAATAAAATTTCTAAGCAAATAGTGAACTTTTCAATTGCCCATCAACAAACTCCTTTTTTTAACAATGCCCAAAGAGAAACATTTAAAGCAAGTTATTCCAAAAAAAAGAATTTAAAAGAAACAAAAAGCCAATTCAAATGAAAATAAAGGAACCAGCGAAAGGAATTTCTATTTATAAAGAGATGCAAACATCAATCAAATTGCGCACACTTACATATTTCCTACTTCATCTCACGCTGTGCTTTAATCACTATGTCGATGCTTCAACACTGTCTATGGTTAATGGTTTCCTTGACGCAGAGCGTCCATATTTCGATGATATCAGCCCGAGAAATGTGTCCACTGTGGTAGATGAAACTGCTATTCTTAAATGCCGAGTTAAAAACAAGGGCAACCGAACTGTTTCCTGGATGCGTAAGCGAGATCTTCACATTCTCACAACCAATATTTACACATATACAGGAGATCAACGTTTTTCCGTCATTAACACGGGAGCTGATGATTGGGATTTAAAAATCGTATTCACTCAGCAGCGAGATAGCGGAATCTATGAGTGTCAGGTCAATACCGAACCAAAAATAAATTTGGCAATGTTTTTGGAAGTGACTTCGGCTCGGGCTAAAATTCTCGGATCAACTGAGGTTCATGTAAAACGCGATAGTACAATTTCATTGGCGTGTTCGGTGAATATCCATGCACCATCCGTTTCGTGGTACCATGGCGCGTACATTGTGGACTTTGATTCGGCGAGAGGTGGCATTAGCTTAGAAACGGAAAAAACTGAGCTGGGCACTACCAGCCGCCTGATGCTTACACGAGCTTCATATCGTGATTCAGGTAATTATACATGTGTTCCTGCAGCAGCAATTCCAGCTTCCGTGCAGGTTCATGTCTTAAACGGTGAACACCCTGCTGCAATGCAAGCAAGCAGTGGTGTTCCCAGCCCATCGCATATTGCTATTGTTCTGCTTTGTGTACTTTCACTAGCAGCATGTCATCAATCAATCATATCACAAACCTCATCTATTGATCGGTTCTATCATCCAAGATGACTTCAGGAAATTGCATTTAAATAAATTTGAGCTAATATAACTGTTAAATAGGTATATATATATATATCTTAGGAATTGTAATTTATAGAATCCTGCAAGGATACAACTATTTCTAAGAACTTAGTTTAAATCCATTCAAGTACACTCAAATGTATTATAAATATTTAAAAACAAAAAGTTACACATACATACTTTAATCTAGTTAAAAAGAAACATTTGACTGTATTAATTGAAAACAAATAATAAGAAAAATACTCGTAGACGTGTATGTGTCAAGTTAAACTCGGCATACCAACGAATATCATCGTGTTAGAAATTCATTAGAACGAAAAATTAGTTATGTTTCTGGATTGTGAAATAATACGGTGCCATCACTTTGGTCAATATATCCTGCCGTTATCAGCGACAGGGGTTATATTATTATAAGGTGCTTCTCTTTAAATAGAACAAGAGTGAGGTCAGTGCAGTTGAGTTCGTTGTATCTGTGTCGCAACGAAGATCATCGTGATTTACTCTTGTTTAAATGTAAATATTTGTTTTAAACAATTGAATTTATTTATATAACTTCTTCATTAGTTGATTATTGTACCTATCAACGAAATTGTATTTCACTACTGAATTTTATTTAGTGTGATGATGAAATAACCTGAAATTACACTCAAACAAGGCAATGAAAATTAACATTTATGTGACTTCGATTTCTATACTAAACTAAAAGTAAAATGTCCATTAGTTATTTCCCGGGATAATAATTGTAGAATTCGTCCAAAGAAAAAAAATACTTTTGTTCATTCCAATATATACTGATAAATATTTTTATTAATAGTAAGTAAGTCATTTGAACTTTAAATGTAAAAAAGTAGTTAATTAAGTTTGCGTTTTGTTTCGGTCGCAAGTTTGTGATGCAATAATTTAAAAAATTACAAGATTTATTCACCCTTTAATCTATGTTTTTTTCTGACAAATTCAAGGGTCAGTTTTGTTTTATTTAAAAATTATGTTTATGTTTTAAATCCCCAGTCCTCATGATAGGCGCGATGTTAATAAATGCAACTCGTTAATCTTTTTGTTTGCTTCCTTGACTGACAATGTCGTTTTCAATTGTTGTTGTCTCAATATTGAATTCTACGTGATTTGGAGCCTTTTAAAAATTTTTGATTTAAGCATCAAATATTTTAAACTAGATTATAAACAAAACCACCCAATTGTTGGTTGGTTGGTTCCAGTCTAGGTTGGTTGGTTCCAGTCTAGGACGAAATAGAAACAAACACGAACATACAAACCACAAAAATAATGTATGTTTATGTTTTAATGCGGTTATTAATATGCTTCCGGAAATAGTTTCTATACGATTTCTCAACATCTCTTTCTGTATAGAAAAATGCCGATTGTGATAACCCTTATTTTCCTTGTAACGGAAGTGTTTTTAACGTTCTAAAATCCGTTACCTTAAGATCTTTTATTCGGATCTCATGTGCTAAGATTTTAATTTTGTTTGTTTTATTTAATGTATGTACCTATAATTATTTACATAACTTTAAGTAGTTGATAAGAAATTTGTGAACTCTGATTGATGAAATAAATTAAACCTTATAAAATAAAATAACTTGTTTCTTTTTAACTAATTTATTTAGTTTTGCTAAGTATTCCTGTTTCCAGATTCTAATGACGCAATGTTACCATAAGTCGCAATGTAGCGGGCGAAAAATCTCAAGCTGAAATCGCCAACAATATTGGACAGTATCACTTACATTTGTTCATTTGTTATTCAGCGAAAATGAACAATCGTCAATTATTTAGCCCTTTTGTCAAGACTGGTGGCCATGGTATTGTTACTATAGGTGCTTTCCTAATAACAACCACCTACTCCAAGAGGGGAAACGCTTGAGGTAAGAGGTAAGAGAGTTAAAATCACGCGTTACTGCTCATTTAGATTTTGTTGCAACTAGGGACGCAAAAATCGAACAGGAAAACACCGATAGTTCAATGTATCGATGAATTAAAAATAAAAACATTGATATAATGTATATAACGTAAGGTTAAAACTTCTCTTGTCTTTTCTGAGCAAAACGGGAACGCAATTACCTGTGTACCTTGTACTTTTCACTGCTTTAGCCACAATGGGTAAATATTTAATGGCATTTTTATATTATACAATTACCTGTGTACCTTGTACTTTTCACTGCTTTAGCCACAATGGGTAAATATTTAATGGCATTTTTATATAAACCAGGAAACCAATGGGGTTTCGGTTAATAGTTGCAACCGAGATACATTTGAACTTCAGTCTCTGTTGTTCTGAAGATGAAAAATAACATCTTTAAAGTGTAGTAATTTAAATCTTGCGTCTAATGCCGTGGCCAATGCCAGAATCGAAAATAATTGAATTTTTGAAATCATCTGTTCATGCTCTTTTGTTGAACGCTGCTTCATAATTAAAGTTATATGACAATTATTTTCGAACTACTTAGATTTGAAAGACATGTGTGCCAAACAATAAAACATTGTTCATCGATGGTTTCGGATTCGAAACATTGATGATTCTGTATTGCAATGTATTGCAACAGGCGCCTTCCTGGTGACATGCTCTAATCCTGAACGGGGCAACGAAGTTGCGGAAAGTTTTAAAATAGCATAGGCTTTGAAGAAGCAAGCAAAGAAAGAAGCCAACTTGACTTGGCTTGACTGATATATTAGCTACATAATCTTCCATTAAAAAGAAATGCAATCTTAAGACTATTAACAGCTATCTTGACGCATAAAATCCAACGTATTCTGTTAATCCTACTTGCCGAACCGGTCCGGCAGATCGACCGGAGCCCTAATAATCACACGAATCACCTAGAGAGATCATATTTTTAGAGCGTTTTAAATCCATCATAGGCCAGATTCGTTTCGTCGCTAAACATGCGATACCTCTTGTCCACCTAAATTTTGTTTCCTCTACATTAGCCAGCCTTAGCGATAATATACATACAAGTAGCCCCAATTAACAATTTAGTTTCCATAAAGGCCAAGGAAAGCTATTTTCATATTTCCATAACAACTGTTCTTATGGAAAACGATTTGGCGCACTTTAGCAAAGTTATTTAGTTTCTTTAAGACCTTTGTTTCCAGGCTCTATAAAACTAATAGTTTCTTCTTTATTAAGGACTAACAGAAGTTATTACAGAAATCTTAACAAAATTAAAAAAACCCAAATATTACTAGTTTTTATTATATTTTTCGTTTTGATTACTATTTGTTCGTATTAATCTTTTCCATCATTTTAAAGCGTCTAGTTGTTTGAAAGTCACTGGGTCAAACTGATTAACATAGAGTCAGGATTAAAAATGTTATCATGTTAAACATCGTAGATGTACCTTGCTTTATAGGATGTTACGACCTTGATGTCGACAATAATAGTTTTATCTGATGTAAAAAAAAGTTGGTCTGCTTGTTAGTAAACATTGAAAAACTAAACAGTTAAATTGAATTAATTAGATATAGGCATCGTTTATAATAACTACCACTGGAGCTATAAAAATATTATTTGGCTATAACAAATTTTGATTAATTATGATTAATTATTTCCTTTCCTTTTCGTCGACTGAATTCAATATTTATATGATATCTAAACCCAGGTTCAAATCTCCTCTATATTGTTTGTATGTTATGCTTCAATTCACAAGCCTTACAGATAATTTTGTTATTGACTTGGAATAGCAAGCTTTAAAGAAGTTATTCTATTTCAAACCTCAACCAACTAACTTCGAAAGGCCTTATAGCCACCGCGTTGAATAAGAATATCTCTTCCTTCTGTGCAGCTTGTGAAATTGTTTCCCAAAAGCTTTAAAGAAACTTTTTCTGAAAGTTTATCTTGAAAAATAGTAAACATCTATAAATAAGCCTTATGACAATACAATAGAAGCAATAGCTTATCAAATTTAAAAAATTGGACCTCATAGAGGGTAGATTGTTAGTTGGGGCGAATGGTAAAATGGCATTTATTTAACGTTTAAAACTTATATTTTATGTGCAACATGTTGTTTCTTGCTTATGCGCCATATTTGTACACTGGAAACTTACCGGTTATTACAACCTCGCACGCTAAAACCGCATATATATTTAGCCTACATGATACGCCATATATGTCACGTATACTTGACAATGTGACAACCCTATGGTGCAGCAGTAAAACAACCAATACTAAATAAAAGAACCATTACCATTTTTCATGATCCGACCTCTGGGTAGTAGGTTTTATTAATTACTCAACTTTCAAAAGAAAACTGTCTCCATAAGTGCTGCCACACTTCGGATGATTAAGCGCAGTATATTTATAAAAATGGACAGTAGATTTCAATACAGCGGAGTAGATCTTACAATATTTATAGTTAAAAAAAAATTATGAATGCTTTTTAAAATTAAGAAATCAATGATATAAGATATCAGATAAGTGGTATTTGAAGCACTTTTCTTAATGGGAATTATTACGATTGTAATGAAAGTATTGACCAACAATCTTTTGTTTGGCCCAGGTCCTGTTACGCGTTTGAAATTGGCTGCAGCTTGGTTAATCATAGGTGTGGTAAAAAGGAAATCATCACAGAATACTACCAATATCTTTGAAAAAACCCAGAAGGCCTTTGAAGTTCATGTCATTTATTTTCTACAAGGTTTTCCTAAAATAATTTTCGATTACGCGCTATTGCCGAGCATTAACTAGGTACATATGTGGATGATGTCCTCATCAGCCTGTAGGTCTCCGCAGAATACGGATCCGATAATCCGAGCCTTTTCGCGTGTTTCCCCAGGAGACGAAGGAAGAACGAAAGACTGAGGAATCTTATCCCTGCTTAATTATATTAAATCCATAGATCTTTTACTGGTGAAAGGTACTTAGGTACCCTGTGTCCCTCAAGACTTGACCAACTTAGACTGGCAGACCTACCGCTTTTTTCCTTAATAGTGCCCCTTATCATGAAGAGGGGAGGTTTGATGTCGGCAACCTCGCTGTTCTTGCAAGCTCTTTCGCCCGCTCATTTCTTTCAATACCGCAGTGCTCTGACAGCCAGCAGAGTCCCACTCGGTTCTGACGGCATCAAAATCGATGTAGATGGCGATATCTCTTCCGGATACCGATCTCATCTGCAATAGCCCGGCCGCCCTAAAGACATCACACCTTGGAAGACATTACTTGTGTCCGGTAGTCGTATAGATACTCTCAGTTTTGGATCTTCTGAGAAGATAAAAATCGCAATTTCGTTCGATCTGATTATTGCATTTCTTTGCCAATCTTTTCTTTCCGGATGAAGATGGAGCGGCTACATATAAATATATTAGTACCTCATAATAATCATAAAATACATTTAAGCCTCAATAATACCTTCAGATTTCAGAACTGCTTATATATATGTCTGCTTTAAAAAGTTGAGCACAAAAATGTATGTAAAAGCAAACAATTAGATCAAAGCAGCTGATAGCTACTAGCGAATGTAATTTGAAATTTTCGGTGGGTGCATTCAGAATAAACTATAACTTCTAAGAGCCTGACTACACGTTCATCGGATCGTTATCGTCATGTCGCACGAGAAAGGTAGATTTTATGTGTGTCAGAAAGAAAAGGGTAGGTTAGGTTACGTTAGGTTAGGAGGGCTGTTTTACACTAGAAGCAAATTTCACTCGGAGGCCGTAAAGGCCCATTGTGAGTACCCTGTTTGTACATGCAAGGAAATGCAACTACTAAAACCACTTAGATCTGTTGAGGAAAAGTTTTAGGTCTGATATAGGTACCCTAGCCACGTCGTCCAAGCTTATGAAGAACCGTGCTCCCATGCAGGATAAGCGGCGTTCTTATAGAGCTTGGCAGTGGCATAGGAGGTGTTCCACGGACTGTATTTCCACCTCGTCTCTGCATCTTCTGCAGAAGTTATTTGCAAAAAGCCCTAGCCTTTAAGCCATGTTTCCGATGACGCAGTGTCCGGTAAATACCCCGACGAGCATCCGGATTTGACCTCTATTAAGAGTGACTAGGGATTTTGATCTGTTGATGTCGACAACAGGCCACAGGCTTCGGTTATGCCAGCTGTAGGATTATGTCGTCGATAAAAGTCTTAGCGGTGTTAAAAGGTGGAAGCACCTCTCCGTCCGCTAGTAGTGGCTTCAGATCAGAGCCGTATATGGCCAGTTCATCCGCTTTTTCATTCCCTTCAAGACCAACGTGTCCTGGGACCCACCACAGTAGAACCGAGTGATGACGTATAGCCCTTAGTGGCAAAAGGCAATCTGTTACAAACTTCGCGTTTACAAGGTTAGAGCCGATTGCTTTAAGTGCTGCTTGACTGTCCACGCAGATGATTATTTCCATTGCTGGTAGTCCAATAGGATAGTCTGTGCAGCTTTCTTAACCGCAAACATCTCAGCTTGAAAGACACTGCAGTAATCGCTCAGTCGAAACGACTCGTTGATGGCAAGTACCTCCGAGAAGACCCCGGCTCCTGTACCTTTATCTGTTTTAGAACCATCCGTGTAGACGGGTATACCTTTAATAATGGTGCTGGGTGAGTCCCAGTCCTGTCTTTTGGGTATAGTGATTCTGAAATCTTACCCGAAGACATACCTGGGTTTCTCGTAATCAGTACGTGACATGAGACCCTGCCTATCAAAGGATTTAAGTATGCTCGAGTGTCTGCAATCGTCAGGCCTCCAAAGTTTGTTCTCTCTTAATCTGAGAGCGGCTTTGGCTGCCACGTTCTTAGTGAATAGCTCAATGGGATGCAGGTATAATAAATTCTCGAGAAGTTTTTCTCTAGATGAGTCCTGAAACCAAAGGACGTTCTTCCCTGTGTTTTCCCCCCCTTCTTTTCTTCCTCTTCCTCTCCTTTCCTTTCCTTCCAGTTTTCATCCTCTTCCCTGGGCCGGACGATGGTGTCATACGACCCGTGCCGAGCGTCAACTTGGCTGGGGGCCCAGTCAAAAAGCCCAGTCGCTAACGGAGTGTCCGGATACCTGGCGCCCTCCGGATTTTGCTAGCCTTGTCTGTATATTGCGGATCTCTGTACAGATCGACCTCCTTTCTCCGCCACTCGTGGGTCCTAATATGAACAACTACAACCAAAATAAAAATCAAAAACATAAACCAACTTTCAAGACCGGTATCCCTTCAAAACCGGGCGGTAGTACGGTGATTAAACTGTCTACCGGTACAGCTCCTGCTACGCCGAGCGGTGGTACGACTGTGGCTACTCGTGGTCCACCCCGCATTGGTAACAGCAGCTATCCTCCTGAGCAAAAGGAAGGTATCCTCCCTATAAGTGGTAGGATTGTGGCACTTCATGGCCCTTCCACTGCTGGCACTAACACCCCTAGTAAGTCTCGTAGTGGAAGTTCGCGACAACGCACGTACGACCCCTAGAGGTCGTACTATAAACAACGACGTGAGGCAATACGGACTCTGAAGGTCTTTGGAGCTATTCTGGAGACCAACAGAACTCCTTAGCAGGTTGCCAAACTGAAATGGGCCGAAAATTTCATGACCAAGGACAAGGAGACCAGCGGTGACTTTACGTCTAAGCGCCAGAGGTCGGTGGAAGAAACCGCTCCGGTTTCAAAACGCCCCAAGGTGCATAACACCAGCGATGTCCTCAAAAACAAAATCGTGGTTGCTGTATCTCCCGAACGGTGGCAAACGGTCAAGCTGAAGCTTTTAAGTAGCTTTCTACCCTTCATCAGGGCAACCCCTGGACCACCACCGAACACTCAAGATGCTGGTTGGCATCAAGGACACGTCAAGCTAATCGCTTGCGCGGACACAAGATCTGTCGATCTTTATAAGTCGGCTGTAAGCAGCCTAGGAGAGGTTTGGCCGGGTGCTAAGCTCGAAGTCGTAGCAAAGGAGAACATGCCTAGCAGACCTAGGACTCGCACCTGGATCCCCATCGAACCACCATCCGCGGATGAAGTCCTGGAAGTCATCCAGCTCTGCAATCCCTCATTACCCACCCATGACTGGAAGGTCGCTAAGCTGGAAGAGCAAAGGGGTGCCTATAGATCTGCTATTATAGTAATCAACCAGGAATCCCTTGCTCCTTTGGCGCAGACCAACGGCATGATAAGTTTTGGTTGGGAGAAAATCACTCTGCGCGTCTATAAAAAGATTGAGTTAGAGACTGGCAAACTGCCTCCTCACCCCTTAGACTCCGATTCCGCAGCCCCCCGACATGGAGGCGGAGGACTGCCTAAACAAGGTTCTTCTTAGTGAGGATGAACTTCTTGGTTCATCTTCGGATTCAGAGAGCCTAGATAAGACCGTGGTGGAAGTTGTTCTGCCTAATTTTAGCAATTGATGCTGCAGTTAGTACAGATAAACCTCCAACACTCCAAAAAGGCTTCGGCCTCCTTGCTTCTCCGTCTTTCTCAAGATAGAGAAGATATCGTCCTGATCCAAGAACCATGGATTGTCAACAACATGGTTTGCGGACTGACTCCGGGATACTACGCCCTTTATGTATTAGACAAAGGTAACCCTAGATCCTGCATACTAGTGAAAAGTAGTCTTAATGTATTTTTACTCCCTAATTTCAGCGAACGAGACATAACCACAGCGAGGCTAGAGACGGCCAAAAGCACGTACTGGCTGACTTCGGCCTATCTCGCCCATGATATCGTGGGAGATCTCCCAGGTAAGACCCTGGAGGATCTTGTAAAAGAAGCTGAAAAACGTAACACTGGACTCATAATTGGATGTGATGCCAACGCTCATCACTCAGTATGGGGCAGTTCCGATACAAACTACAGAGGTGAGTCACTTTTTATACCCTATCCTAAGGGTATATTAATTTTGACACATAGTTTGTAACACCCCTTAATATTCGTCGTAGACCCATAAAAGTATATATATTTATGATCAGGACCAAATCCTAAGACTATCTAGCAATGTCCGTCCGTCCGTCCGTCCGTCCGTCCGTCCGTCCGTACGCAATTTTTAGGCCTTTAAATTCAAGCTAGAAAGCTGAAATTTGGACCACATACTCCCTAGGGCTCCGAAATGGTTAAGTGTAAAATTTTTTGGAATACGCCCACTGCCACGCCCACAATTTAGAAAAAACCGATTTAAAGCTACAGATGGACAGATAGAGGGTTATAACCTTCACAAGATATGTAGGCACTGCCCTCCTTTATAAGTTTGTCATATAAAGTTTTTTGCCACGCCTACTTTTTGTGGGCGTTTTTCACTAAAATGCTGTTTTCTTCGATAATTTTCATAGAAACCGAAAAAAAGTGTTTAACAAGATATTTAGCCAATATTTTTTCCAATATATCGCCCATACAAAGTTTTTGGCCACGCCCACTTTTTGGGGGCGTTTTTTCAAAAAATGTTTTTTTTTTTCTAAATTTTATAGAATGAAATAAAATGCTATCCATCATCTTCTTAAGGTTTTTTTTGGGGCATATAGGGATAGGGATAGGGTATCATACTGTTCGCTCCAAGCGGACTGTAGCCTTTTCTTATGTTTGATTATATTTTACACACAAATCTTATTGTTTGCAACAGAGGTAGTGAACCTACTTTCATAACCAGAAGTCGACAAGAGGTCTTAGACATAACTCCCGTCTCTGATATCATCATTGAATTGATTGGTAATTGGAAAGTCTTGTCTGATCACTCGTTTTCGGGCCACAGGTACATTCAATTCAGTCTAAATAATGACCCTCCCCGCCAATCAACTACCGCAAGACAAATTGGCTCTTGTACAGAGATTCACTATGGCATTCAGTGAGCTCTATGCTTTTATGTTCCCCTCATGACACTAACGAGCTTGATCATAAAGTTAAGGAACTCACTATGGCTCTAAATAAAGCATTGTCCTCCTCGTGTCCTCTCACTAGACCGAGAGGCAAGCGTAAGCCGCATTGGTGGACATCGGAATTGAGCGCACTTAGAAATGTCTACAGGAAACTGTTCAATAAACACGAACAGATTTCGACTGGGATGCCTACAAAGTATCCCTCAAATCCTATAAAAAAGAATTGAGGAAAGCCAAAGAATATCGTGGCAACTCTTCTGTAGCAAAATAGAGGATACCTCCGAAGCTTCTAGGCTAAGGAAAATCCTCTCTACAAATCCAACGATGCCCAGCTGTCTCAGAAAATCGGATGGCTCTTGGACTACGTCTAGCGAGGAATAGCTTAATCTGCTTTAGATACCCACTTCCCAGGTAGCTCCCATGTACGTAGTACGAACCCAAACAGGGTAAGGACTCACATAACCAACATTCACGATCTAATTAACAGGAATATTATTCTACCGGTGTTGGAGATAATTCTGAAAAGTTGTATTGAACTGGTCCACATTCCGCTGTTATGGAGAGAAGTGAAAGTGGTTTTCATACCCAAAGCTGGCAAATATTCCCATGTCTCTCCGAAAGATCTCAGACCCATCAGTCTATCATGATTTCTCCTAAAAACTCTAGAAAGATTGATAGATATCCATATTCGTACCAACATTGACAAAAGGCTGCTGTCTACCTCGTAACATGCTTATTGCAAAGGCAGATCTGTAGAAACAGCCCTACACACGTTAGTACGTTCAATTGAATATTCCCTTCACCATAAGGAGTATACAATGCGATCTCAACTGCACTGTCGGATCTGAAAGTGGGTGACACACTTGGCGAGTTCATTAATCAACTACTAACCAGTAGGATTATTAACTCAAAGCTGGGTATAACCTCTGCCAGAAGATCTGTCAGCAGGGGAACCCCGCAAGGAGGAGTCCTATCCCCACTTCTTTGGAATCTTGTGGTGAACAAACTTCTTGTTATCCTGGAAGGAGAGGACTGCAAAGTGATTGCCGCAGATGACGTTGCTATTGCCGTGTCGGGGAAGCACCTTAACACCTTAAAAGAACTCCTACAAAATGCTCTTAACAAGCTAATAAGATGGGCTGACAATTGTGGTCTAGGCGTATATCCCCACAAAACCGAACTTGTCCTCTTTACTAGGAAATACAAAATCCCACGAGTCGACCCCCCTTCAATCAGGGGTACCAGCTTAGTCTTCTCTGACGAGGCCAAATACCTAGGTCTCATCCTGGATAGGAAGCTCAACTGGAAATCTAATATACAAGAAAGAGTCCGGAAAGCTACGGTGGCACTCTTTTCTTGCAAAAAACCTATTGGTAACAAGTGGGGACTACAACCTCGAATTATTCACTGGCTATATATCTCGGTTGTAAGACCATCAAAGTTGCAGGCGTTGTTAATATCAGCAGTCTCTCCCTCTGATATCATGGCCTCAAGGATCTTTGCCTCTACCTTAAGCCATTTATCTGCCGCAAGTTTCCCGTCAGGGTTGCTACGGTCGATAATGGCTAGGGTGAGGTCTTCACTGCTCCTAATCTTTGCTTTCTTTGCCGAGTTCCCTGTTACCTCGTCGGCTGAGCGTATTCTTTTGGGGGCCTGCTTAGCTGTTTCCTTTCCAGCCACCTTCAAGTCCCTAGACATTTCCGACCGTTGGTAGGATTGCTTGGCAAGAAAAGGGTAGATTGCACGAAAATCCACTTTCAAGTTCAATTCTCGGTGTGTGCATGAACGTTTCGGTTCCAAACCTTATCACTTTTGATTTTGACAGAAATCCTCATTTGAGATTTGCGTTGGAAGAGTGAAGACCGACTACAAGTACTAAAGAGCACAAAAGTATTCGATTTCCCAAGAGAAATTTTGTTTTGTTTCAGATTTCAGCGTTCCCCGTCATTCAAACTGCTTTCATTCTTAGGGTCCAGTTATAGCTATCATTGAAATGCATCATTGCAAAAAATCAGTGGTATAATAATAAAATCAGAAAGCAAAACTGACGGCTGAGAATCGAACACATCAGTGGAACGATTGTGTTCCAAATAGTAGAAACGATTATCAGCTGTTCATTGAAATCGATTTCTATCAGTGAAATAATAAAAATAGATTTATAAAAAAACTTTAATCAGAATTAAGTCATTTTGTTTGTAGAAAAATTCTTTGACTGATTAGCTTTATTTTGATACCGTTTAAAGCCGCTATGGTTTGTTAAGTCGTCTTAAATTACGAAAACAAAATGTTCAATGATGGATTTTAATTTTTTGTGTGTGTAGCCACGACGTTTATAGGAATGACTTTAATTCCCATGAACGTGTAGTCAGGCTCTTAGGTTGTGTTTGAGTAGGTATTAATGGATCGAGTTGCTGTCGTGAATTGCGTAGCTGGGAATCTGTCGACGGTAGATGAGCTGGTTTCAATCGTTCAACGTTAACGTTGCCAATTCTTCCGTTTATGTCGATAGTGAAAATCGTTTCATCGATTAGGTCAATCACCTTATGAGGTCCCGAAAATGGTTGGTCAAGTCTTTGTTTGGTTGTGTCTTGGCGGAGGAAGACATGGCTGCAAGTATAGAGTTCCTTGTGGTAAAATGTGTTTTAAATCAGTGAATTTCGGAGTATTTCGTCGGTCATTTGTGCTTTTGCTAGAGCTGGTAAATCCACTGAAGTCGTGATATCGGTTGGCTGCAAGGCATCTGCGACAACGTTGCATATTCCTTTTAGTGCTTCGATGATTGTTGAATATTGGCTGATGTAATTGAGCTGATTTACATCTTTCAAAAGCGTCCATGGTACAGGTCTTGGGTCCTTGCGTCCTTCTTCCAACTTCCATTTGGTAATCCGGAAGAGCTCTCCGATCCGGAATGCCAATCGAACAAGCAAACATATTATTTGAATTTGAAGTGTATTTGTCGTTGTATTTGTGTTTATGGATTCACCCGCCTCACTGCCAATCTGAGACGATAAAGGGGATGGTAGACAAATAGTAGTTATTTTAATATGTTTATATTACACGCAATATTATTTTTTTATTTGTTTAGTTAAATTTGGTAATAACTTCAGCTAATCTTGTCAAAATTGAAGAATTATTAAATGCATCAGCAACAAATATGAAATTTATCGATTATGATGTTCATGGTGTTTGAATGTGTTAGTGCTTCTGGGTTTGATTCTGAATTCAAAGTCAGAAGCGAATTTCTCTTCTTTCCAGGAGAGAAACTGTCATTTTAGTACCAAATGAACAGTTTCAAAGGAGTCCAGAAGTCTTCCGGATTACCAAACGAAATCCATATGAGTTCTCCAAGACTTTTGGAATGAATCCCTGGAAGGAATGGCATGACTAAAAATTCGAATAAACCGAAGGGTGTTATTACGGTATGTCTCCTGGGTTCACGGGAATCTGGTGTGGGCGCGTGCCAACTCCATTTTTGAGAATATCTTTTTACCGCGGAGATTGTTTTCGTAGTCATAGATGTGGCCGATCGGATACTGGTCGATTACGGTTTGAGTATTCAACCTCCGCGTGGTATCAAGTCACTGGATTTTTTGGGCACCATGTGAAGAGGACTCGCCTATGGACTCCACGAAGGACGACAGAATCCTTGGTCAATCATAAACTGGAATTTATATTTTGCCTTCTTAAAAAGTTCTGGTGACAATCTACGTGCTTTTGTGGACTGGTGGATCAGTGGTCTCGATAAAGTGACGAACGTCGTGCGATGTTTGCTGTTGTGCCTTGTTCTCTATAGTATGTTGGGAAAATCTTTTAAAAGATCTTTGATAAATCTGCGCCGATTATACCATACGGAACATTAGCCACATGAAAAACCCAGCGCACATGCCATCGCAAACCAATATCAAGTGAAAAGGCTTTTTCACCTAATGTGTCGATGTGGCTACCGTTTGCAGCATATAATTTGATTGGGAATGGTTTCTTTTTATCGTTTCGGTTGGCAGGCACAATGGAAAGATCGGCTCCTGTGTCTTGCAGAAAACGTTAACCGTGCATTTCCTTGCCTGCTCCCCGAACTTCTGATAGTAGCATCGGCTCAACTTGAAGGGATAAACTGTTGACTTTTTCCTCCAGTTGTTTGCAATGTCATCAGTGAGTTGTTTGACAACGAGGAAATGTTCCATACATCGTCTGCGAGCTGTGCTAGTTCTTAATTGTTCAAGATTTTACCAGCTGCCAAACTCAATCGTAATTCAAGTGGAAGTTGATCCAACCAGCCTACGCACATAGCTGGCATCCAAAGCGCCATTGAGCGACTACATCACGTCCAGCAAAAAGGATCGTTTTCGTTCTCCGAGAGCTAGTCCTGATACCAGCTTCCGGAATTTTTTTTTCTTGGCTGACGCTTAAGCGGTGGAGAAGTGCTCTTTTGAGAAACTCGTACTTTTCTTTTGCTGGTGCGTTGAGGACTGCTTCTTTTACTAATGAGAGAATTGCTTCGTCGAGCCATAGTTCTGGTTCTTTGGTCCAAAACGTGGGTATATTAAGTCGCTCCATTCTGCTACTGCGGTTAATATAGCCTGCGTTGCATTTGGTTCATCGGTTTCATCTGTAACAGCGGAATTAGTTGTTCGCTCCGGTGGTGCAGACATCTTAGGAACCGTGGGAAGCACTTCGGCGTCATTTATTTTCCTTTTCCTCGGCCGTGCTCAATTGTGTCAAGGGGTCACCAAATGTGAGAACTTTGTCCACACAATAAAGATATTCGTTCAGATTTGAAATGTCTGTAATTTCAAAAATGATTAATTCTTTGAAAGTATGAAAGAGATAAATATGTAAGGCAAGAACGAGAAAATATAAGTGGTTAAATGAGTATAAGCATCTGGCATGAGTCGTTAGAGTACTGGATGTGTTCCCAAAGTTCCTATTTGTTGAGCGCCAACAGTATATCGGAAGTAAGATGTTCCCCTCGAACAAAGATAATTTTTAAACCTTCCAAACAGGGAAGATACCAATGATATTCAAATATTATGAAATTTAAATTTATTCCTTTAATTGTTTATTTACTAACAACCTTGTATCTCTCGCTTTTGCCAACATTGAAGCTATCCCAAGCACACAAGGAGTCTTACAGATAACTAGGAGTTGCTCGAAGGGTTGTTTAGTTGGTATGCACGCGGTCATGCTTGCATAATGCGGATGAGCGGGTTCTTGTGAATACCGGTAAACTACCGTACAAATTTAACATATCCAAAATAAAACAAAATATCAAAAAAATTAAAGAACGAAACTAGTTGGGAAAACGAACGGAGAACACTTATATATTTATGTTATCAATTGTAGTCACCTAAGCTGTTAATTGGATATCACCCTTTTGAAAACGCACGAAAACAAAAAGTTAGGGGAACTGTTGTTTAGTCCCCTGTGTGTGGCCCTCCCTCCGACAACTATTTTACTGTTAGGTCTATTGTGCACCGTCCTAGAACCTATCCTAGAAGTATACTCTATTTTAACTTAAGGAATATAATATTGTCGATTATGCCAGTTTATTTATTTTAAAGACTGTCAAGAATTTTTTTTTCTGTTGCCTACTTTTATCAGTCAGTACCCTTTTTTATGGGAAAGACGAATAATTATTAAATTTGCTACCATTTAGCAGAGACACCGTCATACGTTTTTAAACAAGTAATTGGAATTATTTACAAAAATACGTTCATTGTTTATTCGGCACCCGATGATTCCATGATATTGTGCACAGCATAATGGTGAGGTGTGTTGTCTCATTATCTATATGTGGAAAAGAATTTTCATTACAAAATTGCCCATAAACAAGCTTCACTGGAATTATCTAATGGTTTCTATTTATCAAAATAAGAGAGCAGACGACAAATTATACTTTTCTGTTTTTGTTTTCTGCAAAATGACATACTTACTTCACTATCTTTATCTTTACTTTTGCTTTCCGTTCAATAAGTATCATGTTCCTAAACTTTGCAAAAATAAATAATTGTATTTAATTTGGGAGTACCTGATCTCTGGATTACAATTCTTCCTGTGGTGTTGTTCACGGTGCTAGTTGAATAGCGGCTGTACGGATGAGGTGGTGATAAAGATTGAGTTGATGTTGCTGCTTCTATACGTGGTAGTAACGATGAAGATTTTGTTGTTACATTTTCTAGTCGAGTTAAAGATGGTGATGCTGCTGCTGTGGAAGATGTTGATTATACTGCTAATGGTGTATATAGCGTTAAGTCAGATGGTTTATATGTCAGTACATACATTCGGTGTCATGTAAGATGGCACATGTGATGGCATGTACATGTGTTGGCATGTACGATGGTACATACGATGAATTATAAGTACAAGCCACTGTTCCTTTTGGAGGGTATGTCGCTGTGGAGTGGACGATGCGTGTGTTGCTGCTTTGTGATTTACGCCAGCTGGTGAAAAGGTGCGATCAGACGGTCATCCAAACTTGTCATCCGAATGACATCCTGACGTCACTATGAGGTAGAATTTGTACTGGCTTGTTGACACCTGGGATGGTACGCAATTTAACATTTTAGTTAATCTTTCGCGTACTCTTCCGCCGAACTTGTGGGCATTTCCTGGTCATTTTCAGGCTACGCAATTGGTGTCCAATGCTAGTTTTTCTTCTCTCTGTTACGCGTTGCAATTTTTACAAACAAATATTTAAAAAACTATAATTATATCAACAAAAATAGGTAAACGCAAGTAACTAATTCTGTTTAATGTAATTAATTACCAAAGTGGTAAGAATCGCGGTAATAATATCAAATTTCCTTGCATTTGCATTCTGTCGGCCCCCATGCCGCATTGCGGCTAACTGACCGTTTGCATGTGTGGTTATGGTCGTTCGATAGCAGTCGAGGAGACATGCGAAATAGAACTTTTTATGTGTAATTTGTATAGTATGATAATGCAGCAGAATATATTAAAGTGGAAATTCAACCACGCATTTAATATGATGCTTTCAAACTGCAGCTAATGATTGCGGTACGGTAAGATATAATGTTCGCATTCCAAAGTAAAGTAGATTTTAATAGTGGCGGTTTGTAAAAAGATACAACAGTTCAATTTTATATAATAAACGCAGCACTGATTCCAGTTTGGAGTAAGTTCTGACAGTTGTGGATGGACACAAGTTTGTTGCCAAAAAAAACACTGCAGTTATGTCGTTCAGGGCTAGGTTGGACTGGGTAAAGCTATTATAATTTCGTCAAATAATATCCTGTTTGATAATCCAGGGTGTTTTCTTATCATTGGCTGAACCATATATATCATTTCCGAAAATAAAACGTCTATTGTTAGATTGTAAGTATTTTACACTACGTGACAAAAACTGAATAACTGGACATTTGTTATTTATTTCATAAAGTAAATTAAGTTCATGTTCATCATGTAAATATCTGCTATAAATGCAAATAAGGTTTTGAACAAAAGGTTTAATTTGATTTATTTTGTTTTCAATTGCTTTAAGCTTATATAAGTGTGATTAAATGAATTGTGATTACATGTTTAAAGTATTTTGTTTTGCTTTTGTAGTAACAAAAATGAATGCGGAAACATATTGAGGACTTGTTTGGTTTTCGTGTTACAGAACAAGTAGAATATGGGTTAAGGAATGGTAAAAAAATAAAAGAGGATCCTTTACGCCACTAATATGACACATTCGTCTTGAAGGTGACGAGCAAGCTTTGCCAATTTACCGGCAATCAATAAACAAAAACCGCATCAAATGAAACAAATATATAAAAAAACAAAAAAAAATCAAAAGTGATATCAATAAAAGCAAACATTTAAATACACACAAAAAATTGAAGGTCAGAAAAACTATTTATATAATTAAAAACACAGACAAAATATAAGAGCAGAAAAACTAGTTATAATTAAACAAAATGACAAAACCACTAAAAGTATGTGTACCTTTTAAACAATTTATGCAAAATAAAAAGTTATTACTCGGATTTCAAATGTTCGAACGAATAATATTATACAAAATGCCAGAAATTCCTTTACCAAATTTCAATAAACTGCATACGTAATAAGTGTCGGATTGCACTATACTTGCTTTATAGTCAAATTTATCTGTCAAAATTAGCACGGACATATCTGTGGTTATTAAGTCATTTATAAAATGCTCATTATACTTCATGATTCAATTTTGACAGCGATACTGTAAAAATTGGTCATTATTTGACCACTCGACATGTATTCTAATCTTACCTTAACGATACAGTTAGAGAACGCTTTTGTAATAATAAAATTTCATATATATATGACAACTGTTTTTTTACATATTGCATTTACAACATTCGAATAACTTTGTCCAGCCTTACATAGCACTGAACGACCATACTGCAGCCAGTATATCTCACCGTACTACTTTTTCTTCAACTTCCAAAAATATTTCTGCACTACTAGACATTTTAAACATAAGCTACAGTTAGACACCATCAGCATCATTTATTAAAAACCAATCTTGAACCACATGGTTTATTTCGTATTTATTTAATGACATTCGTTTGGTATTTAATGACAGTTTATCTCCTTTGTTGTTGATGCATTTGATAATTTTTCTATCCTGATGAGATAGGCTGAAAATTGTGACCGAGTTGGATAAAAAAAAATTATGAAAAAGTATTAAGTAAACATATAATAAATATTATATTTGTCATCCCCATCATCGTCATTTGTTTGCCAATAAGGAGGTTGGAAATACATATCCAACGACAAACACACTTCAAATTCATATGTAATGCGATTGCTTTCCTTTCGAAAACGACATGAGTTTCCATTTTGATATCTGTTGCAGAGTATTAAACTAAAAAATACTAAAATAAAATATAGTTGGGAGTTGTATTAAAAACCAATCTTGAAAAACGCAGATGACAACTTATTTTGACTGCAAATCTTCTTCTTTTACTTCAATATAATTAATAATTTTTCAATTTAACTACGCAATATGGATGGTAAATAAAAAAATTTTCCCTTTAGCACTTGTGTCAGATCACAAATCATGATATCGATAAATAGTAAGTAAGTACCTGGCTTTATTGAAATGCAAATGCATACAAATACCAGATACATATTTCAATATCAGAAAATACGGCTTCTGATATTAAAATACGGCTAATGTCAAAGTCGATGTTGGTGTTGACTGTTTCTACAATAAATCAAACAAGACTTATCAGTCGCGGACCGATAAGTAAACCCGTTTTATAACCGATTTAAATTGACATTTCAAACTGTGTGCAGTGGTAGTCCTCATCCAGCATGTATTTTGTATACAATTCTACAGAACTACAGATCCAACAGCATGTCCAACCACTGGAGGAAGTACATTCTTTGGTTTGCCCAGGAACATGTTGACTTTCGCAAAGCGGTAAGTTCCAATTGACCGACATTTAGTTGAAGTACAGAACGCCTGTTTCATTCCAGGAAATCGACTCAATAGCCAAATTATATGGTTTGGAATTTAACAAACTCTGCGATGAATCTTTGGTAAGAGAGAAAATCCAGTTTGTTTATACACTAAATTGAAATTGAAATCTCTTAGAAACCATTTTGGTTAGTTGAATTTCCTAATGAAGAAACCGCTCTGAAACTGGCTTCACGTTCTGTATTATTGCGTTGTATTTTTGAACTCTGGGGATACGCGACGACGATACCAGAATTCCATGAAAACGTACGACGCTTTATTGGCCAGGAAGAAAACCATGCAGAGAACTACTTTCAACGAGATTGTACCTTCAAAATCACAGTCGAAACGTACAACAAACATTTCACTCAAAAGGAAAAAATTGAGAAAATCGAAACCTTTGATTACCTTCCTCTACAGGCCGACGTCGATCTAAAATCTCCCAAAGTCGAGTGGTGGTATATTGAGTTTTATGGTCTCAATCCTCAAGAAGTTCCCGATCATCCGGACGACTTGCTGTTTGGTAGATTGGTTAGGCGATTTCCTCCGTTCGTAACATTTTCCATTATTTTGTTGTTTCACTTTTGTAGGTAACGCAGGGACAACGTCACTTGATCAAGGAACTTTCGCTGAAAAAACGAAAGTTCATAGGAAACACAAGTATGGACGCCCAGCTCAGCTTGCTGATGGCCAACCAAGCTGCGGTCGACAGCGGCGACTTGGTCTACGACCCCTTTGTGGGAACCGGCTCGTTGCTGGTGAGTGCAGCAAAGTTTGGAGGTTTGAAACAAAAAAGCGAAAGTCTGGAGTCCTTAATGAGAACAACTTCACTTACAGGGTACGTGTTGGGCTCGGATATTGACTACATGATGCTTCATGCTAAAAGCCGTCCCAGTCGAATTACCCAGAAAATACGAGAGAAGGATGAAAGCATTCGTGCAAATCTAAAACAATACGGCTGCGAACGGTTTTACTTAGATGTTGTCGTATCGGATTTCTCAAATCCTGTATGGGGGGATGCCATTAGGTTTAACAGTATAATCACGGATCGTAAGTGGTAAACGATAACGTTAACAAATTTGTCCTACAGTTTCCTTCCTTAGCTCCATACGGCATCCGTGAGGCAACTGAACGAGTTGAAACAAAGGTTTCAGAGAAAGCAAATAACCGAAATGATGACATGCCACATTACCCTTCCACGTCGCACTACTCGCTACAACAACTTTTCTCCGATTTGCTGACCTTTGCTGCCAAACACTTAGAGATGGGAGGTCGATTGGTCTGTTGGATCCCCTTTCACCGGTAAGTAGCCAAATGAAATAGTTGCATCCTTTCTCAACTAAAAACGAACCAAATTAGGGAGGATTACTCCGATCAGCTGGTGCCTCGACACAAAAATCTCCAACTCTTGGCAAACTGTGAGCAACCTCTAACGGGCCAAACCAGCAGAAGGCTCGTGACCTACGAGAAAACCTCGGAGCCCACCGACGATTCTATCACAGAGGCGGAGCTTGCAGAGTTTCGTCAGCGTTACTTTGACAGCGGTCTGGAGTCACGTACTGAACGGCGCACACGAAGAGCGGAACTGCGCGAAATAGGTCGACAGGAAGCCCTGAAAAGAGGTAAACAGTTGAAAGAAGATGCCAAAGCGATAAAGAACGAGTTAAATAAAAATCGAAAGACATTTTTATAGATAAATCGAGCTTTCTTTAATTTTCTCAAAACGACACTGAAAGTTACGCCCAAAAGCGTCAAGCAGATGGGGAATCACTTCATCAATTTTAACCGTTCGTCCCAGCTCTTTTGAAAGCGATGTAACACCTTTGTTTTCGATACCGCACGGCACAATGTGCTCGAACCAGGACAAATTCGTGCTGCAGTTCAAACCAATGCCATGTGTGGTTATATAACGCGAACCGTGAATACCGATTGCGCATATTTTGTTGTTTCCTACCCAGATACCAGTATCTGCAGTAGTTTGAGCGTTTTCAACGCCCAAGGATTTGCACAATTCAATCACAGTGGTCTCCAACTGGGCGACGTACCACCGCATGCTCGGCTTGAACTGCTTTAAATGGAGAATAGGATAAGCGACTAGTTGTCCTGGCCCGTGAAACGTGATAAGGCCCCCTCGATTTGTCTTGTGGAACTCGGCACCGATACTTTTCAACGCCTCCTCATCTTTTTCGGTGTATCCTTTGGTTCGGATGCCAATTGTGTAGACTGGACGGTGTTCCAAGAGAAGCAAATAGTTTGTAAACGACTCTGGATCATCTGAAACCTGAGAAGCAAGTTTTTGTTGGAGGTTTAAGCCAGCTTTATAGGCCAGCAGTTGTTGAATCCATAGGTATTTTACTAAGCGGGTCATTTAGATGCGGTACAATTTCTTACAGCTGTTTTTTGACAGTGATGAGGTATGTTTGTTTTGGCGAGGAAGACCTTGGCTTTCTACAGTTTCGATAGCAGCGACTTAAACCGATTGTGCCAATCAAATATTGTGTGTACAATTTGGCCAGCGATACCTGGGGCCTGTTCCAAGTGCCTGGCTACACGTTCATGAGAATGAAAGTCATTCCCATGAACGTCGTGGCTACACACACAAAAAAGTCTCATAAGAATGAAAGCAATTTGAATGGCGGGGAGCGCTGAAATCTGAAACAAAACAAAATTTCTCTTGGGAAATCGAATACTTTTGTGCTCTCTAGTGCCTGTATTCGGTCTTAACTCTTCCAACGCAAATCTCAAATGAGGATTTTGTCAAAAGTGATATGGCTTGGAAACGAAACGTTCATGCCCACGCCGAGAATTCAAATCGAAAGAGGATTTTCGGTGGATTCTTGGTGCAATCTACCCTTTTCTTTCTGACTCACATAAAATCTATCTGTCTATCTAAATGACGATCAGTCCCATGAACGTGTAGCCAGGCATCAAGAAACTAGAATTTACAGTCGTACAAATTATTACGAATCTAGAACTAAAGGAACGGACCTAATAGTTGTAGTGTATAGAAAATAAATTTGACAAGCGTTCCACAAAACTAGAACTGTAAACTTACTACAATTCAACGGGAAAATTTACCAATTAATTATTAATATCTCAAAAAATATTTTGTGAAAATAAAAAAATGGTGGTATGGGAAATATTTAAATAACATGACGTTTAATTATTTCTGTGTTTTATGACGGAAAACTGCACTTCATGTAATTAATAAGACATGATTGGCAGGCAAACACAATAATTTTATTGTTTATATCTGGGCGATATTTATATCTTTGTTGATCTCTGAGTAGCGCTTGTCAAATACACTCAGAGAGTTATAATTTTATTGTTTTACAGGTGTTGATTGATTTTGAAACTCTTGTATTTATAAACAAAGTAGTATATGTATATATTTGTACGGGCGGCTGAAAATGTAGAATCATAGATAGTAACCACCTATAGATCAAACCAGTTAAGTGAAGCAGGGTCCCGCAGTGGTGAATAACCATCTGTCAACCTAGTTTCATTATCAGCTAGATTCCTGAAATCGACTGAAATTAAATCGAAATCGATTGAAATCATTTCCAGTGTTCTATATTTCGATCGATTTGGTAACTTCGAATTTTTTTCGAAATCACGTTTCGTGAATTTGAAAACTGCTGATATCTGTCATTTGACAAATTTTTCAAAGTGCTTTTATTTTGTGAAATTGTTTGCTGGAAGATTACTTTGTTGTTCACGCGTTTGAAGTATAATTTATAAGTGCTGTGTTCATTGCTGCGAGATTGCAGACTTTAAGGTTTAAATTCACTTAAGAAAAAAATAAAAAAAAACAATTCTGAGGCTGCCTATGTTATAAAAGCTACAAACCAAAGTTAAATTGTTATTAATAGTAAAATTAAATATTTATACGCTACCGTCTAAATAAATGAAAATGAATAATGGTTCTGCAAATTGTGGAACCTCACCTTCACCAATCTTCAATTCAGTCAATCGGAAAAGATGCTGACTTCGCTTTGTGGCGAAACAAAAGTGCTAACGATTTTGGAGAGTCGAATTTTTTTTCCATCCACTCGCGTTCTCATTGGTGGACCATGACTGTTTACATCTTTTCTCAAATTTTTCAACAAAACTTCTGTAAGACTCGATCTCTTTTCCTAAAACATTAGATGATCTTCAGATTTCTCAGACTTGTGTAAAATTTAATTTCTTACTCTGTTTTCACAATTTCACGTGAATGTCACTAATCGATTTGAAATCACCTTTAAATCGACAAAATCGAATTGTGGAACACAACAATTTCACTTTGGATCGATTTCGAAAAATTTGAAATCGAAATCGATTAAAGTAAAATGTAGAACACACAAATTCATTTTGGATCGATTTCGATTTCATTTCGAGTGAAAGTGAAATTAACCTAGCTGTATATGAAAGCGGTTTTAGAGAAAACCGATATGTTTATCTCCTTTTTTTTCGCTGGAAACGTGTAAAGATTTATTGTTAATCTTTTTCCTATAATCTAAAGGTAAGATGAGACTGCATGCCAAATGGTCATATAATTGCCATTCCTGACAGTTATCGCTGGCAAAATAAGATTATTTGACAGTAAAATGGTCATCATTTGACCAATTGGCATGAAATCTAATCCTACTTTAAATTTACCTTTTGGTGCAAATATAGCATTAAGACTTGTCATTCAATAGACAACATTTAACAACTCAGAAAAGGAAGACGAAGTGTATCTACTGGCTTTTATATAAAAATTAAAAAAAAAACAGTTTTCTTTCCACTAACGAAATAATGCTAACAATAAAAAATTCGAGTTATTTAAGTTAACAAATTGGATTAGCAAGAATTAATCCGACATGAAATTTGGAAAATCAATAATTAATGAGCAAATTAGTGTTTTCAAAACAAATCTTTATTGCATTGGTTTCAGAGGCGACAAGATCTGAAAATGCAATCTCAATGAAATAAACATAAGTTAACATGTTTAAGCCAGTTTCGTTTTAGGATAGTTTAGGAGATATCAAGGTTTGAAATTCGAATTTTTAGTATAAAATCTCTATGAGATGACGTCACTCTTTTGCCAATATTTTCACTTAAAAAACAAACACCAGGAGTTGTTTGAGGAGTTCAAATAACAATTTTTGTTACCATGAAAAATAAATTACGCTATTGGGAAATAATAATCTCTCACGTGTATTCTATACTAATATTCTTTGTGTTGATTTGCCATTTGCTTATGCATTTTTTCAACCAGTGCTTTGGAATGGAATATATACAATCGATGACATGACATGCTAATGGAATATAATTGATTTTAGTATGTTAGTGATGTTATTTGCGAGCTACATTACAGGAAAACTTTCAGTTTGTTATTATATTCCTATATAATAATAATCAGCCTTATTTATTAGATTTCACTGAAATACCTCTAAACGATTGCATAGTTATACAGGGTTGAAGAATTTAAGCGGCCTTTATGCAACGTTGCATAAATCCTTATTTATAAAACATTTTCTCATCCATTTTAGTTATACAGGGCTTATGTCAGATTGTGTACAAAAATGTTTAAATCTATTAAAATTATTGACCAAATTTGAAAACACAACTCATCTGTTTATAGAAAAACAAATTGAATGTATTTTTTTCCGAATCGGAAATTTCGTTTGAAGCGTTATATGCAAACGAAGTAAAAGTTGTTTAATACAATGTTAATTGCTGTGCATTTTTCGTACAAATATCCTATCGTACAAATAATCCTTTAGAGACATTTTAAAGCGTGTATAACTTTGTACACTCTTTAAAAAACGTTTATAAATAAGGCTGATTTAATTTTTAATAAGAAACAATATTACAACAAACGAATAAGTTTTTTTAATTCTATAGAATGTGGCATCACTTACTAGCGTTTCACAAAAATTTACTGTTCAGTGGACAGAATAAAATATTTGACAGCTAATTGAAAGAAATCGGCCAGCTCGGCCATTTTGCGTAAATTTCGACGGCAACCAAATAAAGCCGAAGATTTTTATAAGAATTCTAATCGAAAAGCGCAACATATTTATTTGCAAATACTCCCAAACGTTCCGTTATAATTGATTGCGCGCATATTTAAAAGTTTTAACATGGCAAGATATATGCAACGTCCAGAAAATGCTCTTAAAAGGGCCAATGGTAAGTAAAGTGGTTGGGCACAATCTATATGTATGCCATGCGGCCAACTCATCCCTATTCAATATGGAGAACCAAGAAAAAATTAATGCAAGGAAAACCTGTTCTTTTTTTTCCTTTTTTTTTCCAAAGAATTTATCGATGTTGGGAAACCTCTGCGAGCGCTGGACACCCTTCAAGAGGTGTTCCGGAACAAGAAATTCACCTACAACTGGTCGGAGTCCGTGATTGAGCCGCTAATGTTTAAATATCTGTATTTGTGCGTTGAGTTGAAGAAATCGCACATCGCCAAGGAAGGTCTGTTCCAGTATCGTAACATGATCCAGCTGGTGAATGTGAGCTCTCTGGAAAATGTCATTCGTGGTTACCTCAAGATGGCAGAGGACCACACCAAAGCTGCTCAACAGCAATCCTCTGCTGCTGTGGCGGTTCTCGAAGTAGACGACTTGGACAACATCGCTACCCCAGAGAGTATCCTAATGAGCGCAGTATGCGGAGAAGACGCCCAAGATCGGTCGGATCGTACAATTCTATTGCCGTGGGTAAAGTTTCTTTGGGAGTCGTACTGTCAGTGTTTAGAGCTGCTACGTCTTAACACTCATTGCGAGATCCTGTATCATGACATCGCGCGGATGGCTTTTCAGTTTTGTTTAAAGTACAACCGCAAGAGTGAGTTCCGACGCTTGTGCGACAAGCTAAGGAAGCATTTAGAGGACATTTGCAAGGGCACCAATCAGGCTAACGGTGTAAGCATCAGTAAGCTGGAGACCCAACAACTTTGCCTAGATACTAGACTACATCAGCTGGACAGCGCAATTCAAATGGAATTGTGGTTGGAAGCGTACAAAGCGATTGAGGATATTCACGGATTAATGACATTGTCTAAGAAGAGCCCAGCCGCTAAAACGATGGCCAACTACTATCAGAAGTTGGCTATGGTCTTTTCCAAGGCTGGTAATCAACTGTTCCACGCCGCAGCTCTATTGAAGTTGTTCCAGTTGACTCGGGAACTAAAAAAGAACACCACGGAAGAGGAGATGCAGCGCATGGCGTCGCATGTGTTGATAGCAACTCTGTCGATTCCGCTCCCATCAGCTCACCCGGAGTTCGATCGTTTCATAGAAACTGACAAGAGTCCACTGGAAAAAGCTCAACGTTTGGCTGTACTGCTTGGATTGACGCAGCCGCCAACAAGGGTTTCTCTGCTGAAGGAAGTGGTAAGATTTTATATTCCTTTTTTATGTTTGTAGGGGCTCTGGAATCGGAATGAAATGCTGTTTTTACAACAATTACCTGTTAACTCTTGGTTTCCCCTGACTATACAATCAATATCTGTGTTCACTTTAGATCATGTTTTTTCTATTAGTCTTAAGTTGTTAATTTAAATATAGGAATCGCGCAATTTTTGGACATTGGAACATTAGCCTTTCACTTCAATTCTCGTTCGTTTATTTAAAAACGTTTTCGGAAAACAATCGATATTAGTTTATAACCCCTCTATGCAGATACTATGAATACCTATTATTAAAAAAAAATTAAGTGGTCCATATAGACCTAGCTAGAAGGTACCTTAACGTTTATTTGAAACTGTACACTACTTGTTCCTTATCTTCGTAAATAACTAAACCTTACTTTCCATAGGTGCGTCTGAACGTACACATGTACGCATCGGAAGAGTTTAAAAACCTTTACAACTGGCTGGAGGTTGACTTCAATCCACTTAATCTGTGCAAGCGTGTTCAAACCGTAATCGATGTCATTGAGAAGGACGAGAACAATTTGCTGACCCAGTATATTCAATCATTGAAGGATGTTACCATAATGCGTTTAATACGCCAAATCACGCAAGTCTATCAAAGTATTGAATTCACGCGTCTGCTTGAGTTGGCTTCTTTCTCGAACATTTTTTATTTGGAAAAGATCCTGGTCGATTGTGTGCGTCACAATGACATGCAGATTCGCATCGATCATCAGAAACGTTGCATTTACTTTGGCACGGATTTGACAGAAAGTCAACGCGAGGATCACACTGATGGTCCGTCACTGCAGTCTATGCCTTCCGAGCAGATCCGCTCGCAGTTGGTAAATATGTCGAATGTTCTGCACCGGGCTGTTGCCGTTGTTTATCCAAATCGCAAGAGGGAGGAACGCCAGAAGATGCGCGCTCAGATGGTGTGGCATTACCACGAGATCAAGGAGAAAGAGCATCAACGCATTCTGCAGCGACAGAAGATTATCGAAGACCGGAAAGAGTATATTGAGAAGCAAAATAATGCCAGAGAGGAGGAGGAGCAACGACGAGTCGAAGAAGCTTCCCGGCAACTTAAGATGGCAGAGGAGAAGCGCCTCGCACAAGAGAATGAAGAACGTGAAAAGAAGCGCGCACTTAACGAAATTGCCGCAATCAAGGAGAAGAGTTTGAAGGAAAAAATGCAGCAAATATCGCAGACAGCTCATGGCAAAAAGATGCTGTCAAAGCTGGATGAAGAAGGTATTAAGAAACTGGATGCCGAGCAAATTGCTCTCCGGGAGACGGAGGAGTTGAACCGTGAACGCAAGGAACTTCAAACCAAACTCAAGTCATTGGAGAAGAAAATTGATTACTTTGAGCGTGCTAAGCGTATCGAGGAGATCCCACTTTTCGAGAAGTATCTTGCCGAAAAGCAGGTGAAAGACAAGGAGTTTTGGGAATTACAGGAGCAACAACGCATAGAGAATGCTATTGCCGAACGAGAGGATGCAGTATCGCAGCAGGAACGTTTGAAGCGTATGTACCCAGATCGTGATGCATTCTTGGATAATCTTAAAAAAGAACGTGCCTCTTTGTTCGTTGACAAGTTGAAGAAGTTCAATATTGCATTAGAAGAAGAGCGCAAGAATCGCTTGGCACAAAGGATCGTACAACGTCGCGAAGAACGTCGCCAGAAGTGGCTGCGTGAAAAAGAGGATGAGCGTCTACGTCAGGAAGAAGAAATTCGTCGCGCCAAGGAGGAAGAAGAACGCCAAGAGATGGAACGTCGCCGAAAGGAGCGCGAGGCAGAGGAAGAGAAGCGCAGGATTCAGTACGAGAAGCAACGCCAAAAGGAGGAAGAAGTTGAAAAGAAAATCCAAGAAGATCGCGAGCGTTTGGCGCGTGAAGTTGCTAAAGAATCCGAAAAGGGTGACCGAGAGGCATGGCGACCACGTGGAGGTGACCGCGAACGTGGAGACCGCACCGAACGTCCAGACCGCAGTGACAACAAGGAATGGCGTAGAGGAGGTGGCGCACCTGTTGCCGCTGCTGCCCCAGACACACCCAGTCAAGGTGCTTGGCGTACACGTGGAGGAGATGCCGAAGCTCCTAGCAGACCGGCCGCCGCTGGAGGTGATAAATGGCGTCGCGGAGGTGGTGAGGAGGACCGAAATCGCGGTGAAGATCGTCGTGACAATTTCCGTCGTGGAGGCGAAGACCGCCGTGGGGCTGATGATCGTCGTGGTGGAGATGACCGTCGTGGTGGAGAAGATCGTCGTGGCGGAGATGATCGCCGTGGAGGTGACGATCGTCGTGGTGGAGATGACCGCCGCGATGATAGGTTTGCTGCCCGCCGTCGTGATGGACCTCGTGATCAAGATAACCGCGAGTCTGGAAACTCAAATTGGCGCACCAACCCCCGTACCAACGACGAACCACGTGAAAATCGTAGACCAATGGGAGATCGTGGTGATCGCGTCGAGCGTGGAGGAGATCGCGTCGAACGTGGTGGAGATCGCGTCGAACGTGGCGGGGACCGCGCTGATCGCCCAGCTCGTCCAGCACAGAACAAAGATTCCTCATCCAGCTGGAGGCGACCGGGAGACGATGACCGCAAAGAACGCCCAGCACCACAGCGCCGCGAGGAAAAAGGTAAGCAAAAGACATTCATTTGACAAGATGTTTGACTAATCGATACTATTTCAGAAAATCGTGATGATGGTGAATGGACCAGCGTCAAACGTCGTTAAGAACCAACCGAACAACAACAACTCTGTAATAATGCAATTTACTGTTTTCTTTTTTTATTTTTATTTCTTAATACAACCGACATTTGCAAAACGGCCAGGTTGGTTGCTACTGCTTCTTCTCCTGATACCGGATATGCCTTTTTGGCATTTTTCAAGCGTTACCTTGATTAGGGAAATGTTTTAAATTTTATGTACACTTCCATTCACTAAATAAAAGATAATCAACAATGGAGATGTAAATATTTTGTAAATTTATTTATTGCTATATTACTTCGGATATCCGGTTGTCTCTTAAAATTGAGGAAAATATAACAATTGGACTATATTTGCTTTCATACGCCGTATTTACTGGCCATGATTTTAAACCCGTACTTTCTTTTTACAAATGTTTGAACTATTGTTTATTCGCATTGAAATTCAGATCCGAGGCTAGCATGTTCGAGAGAAAGAGGGAGTTCGATTTTTCGCACGTTTGTGTTGCACCTACAGTTGCCACTCGCGTAAAAAACTCCTACCGAACTTTGCAATAAAACCTTCCAAACAAAAAAAAGTCCAAGCAAAGCCAAATTGATGTTTTAAAATAACGTAAAGCTTTAACAACGTTACATGTAGGTAAATATTTTGTTAAAAAAATGAAATGAATATTTCTTTTCTTTCATATTCATTTTATTTACAAAAAAATCAGGAATAATTTATTCTTGTTATTATTATGAACTTTAACTTAATTTCACAAATCATGCTTAATACATCTTTATATTTATTATTTTTAATTATCAACTGAGCGTTGGAAATTTGAAAATGATTAAAAAATTGGCGTAGTTGTTCTTAAATGTATAAAATTCGCCCCAATGCCGCAGTTTTGAAAATCAACCTCTATCTCGAATTCAGCACCATGTGGATTGCTTCTTCGGTGTCGGGGAGTATTTCAACTGTGTGCTGCGTCAAAGTACAAAATACGCAAGTCCTATTACTGTGCCAAATTTTAAGGTTCTGCGATGATTGGGCGTGTTTTTATGATCTGTCAGTGAGTTAATATTTTTGCTAATTTTTGGAGCCCAATAAATTTTGAATTTGATGTCATTAGTTTTGTTGTTAGCGAAGAATTTGGAGGGGGTCAGAATGAGCTGAATTGGTTCGTGTAAATAAGGGTGTAGTGCCAAAGTTGCTTAATACAAACGGTACATTTAATAAATTATTCCAAACATATGGACATATGGTGGCTTGGCTTGTTATATTATATATTAGTAGTTGTTCTTTATCGTTGATTTCTGGATTTGTGTAACAGATCACCAAGCTCATGAATTCGTTTAAAGTTGGGGAGACGTATAGGATAGATATCCTATATTACGGAAAAGAACATGTATTATTACGGAAAAGAACATGGATGCAAAAGTATTCAGCGACTTAATTATTAGTAAACACCAAAAAAAAGTGTGAGTTTAAATATTAAAACTAAAAGACAAATATATAATATTTTGCGAAAGCGTAGATGAAGTGATCAAAAGGATTATATCGGTATAGTTTAAGAGCTCTGCTGTAAATGAGTGGTTTGGAAGCTCACAATAGAAGAAATATGGTTTGTTTTAATAGAGCCGTATTTAGTAATGCAGAGAATGACAGATCGATTAGAAATAAGTATATAGCTGAAATTAAAAAGCACAAATGTAAATTTGCAAAAAAGCAACGTCAAAAACTAGAGAAACTAAGAAGACATGTGGTGAAATTGCAAGCAATGAGTAAAACAAGTGCTGTGATATAAAAGAAATAGTGTATGATAAAGATATAGCAGATAGATTTATTGCCCTTTTTTGTTGAAATTAATAGCTCTATTCAAAATGTCACTTTTGTTAATTGTGCTTCTGAAACCAACATAATTTTTTCTATAAATGAACATACATATGTGTCCAAATTTGCTAAAGAATTTCAATCTCGACTGCTATTGTCCATTCGCTCGATGTGGCTAAGCCAATGTAGTCGACGTGTTTTGGTTTTCTGAACTACATACATCAACATCTTGGTACAGCTCATTGAGTTCGCGATTGTATCCTCTTTTCCATTCGCCCTCCTTGCACATAGGGCAATGTAGTGATAAAGTAATTAAGAGGCTCCAAATATTAAAAAAAAAACCTTGCGTTGTATATAAACCTTAATTTATAAATACTTTAATGCCTAAATATTTATTCAACTATGTGCAATACATTCAAGACGTTCAAGACGCATATGGTAGTGCTTCAAGAAATAGAAATGATTTAAGACTGCCAAATATATGTTAAGGATGTGAACGAAAAATTCACTTATGTATTTATAAATGTTTCAAACTACATACATATCCATGTCGTTTTTGCTTTTGGTAATCCGGAAGAGCTCTCCGATCAGGAAATAAGAGAGATAATATAAACATATTTCAATAGCCAGTGTTTTCGAAAAATTGTACACTACTTGTTGATCAAAGTCTCCAAGGATATATTTAATAAAAAAAGTATTAAAATTAAAAAAATTAAAGAGGAAGAAAAAAGAAATGACAAAATAAAGGGGCAACAAAAAAAAGGTGTAGTTGCTGCTCAACACTTATTAATACTTTTACTTAAAAAAAACATATCCACCACTTCGCTTTCGAATTTATTCCTCCTTACATCCCAGTCACTCATAGCAGCCAACCTAACATCGTTGTGACAGCAAAAATCACAATTTTCCACGTGCTAGATTTTGTCATTTCTTGACAGCTGACCGTGCACAACTACACCTGTCGGATACTTTTTACGAGTGTGTGCAATAAAGTTCCACTTTTCATTGGCTTAACTCAAGTGTTAGTACAAATGCATACACATTTTCCGCATAGGTGTGTAAACATGTGTGAGAACTCTCCCCTTTTGGCTTCGCATAAACTCAAAACTGTCAATTGAAAGCAAGCAAAGCGGTCCACGTGAAATTCAAAAGCCTGCAACTTATTTGTGCATTTTTGTTGTGACAACTGTGGAAAAAATTACCAAAAATAATCTCAATTAAAAGATTATTACCTCAAAATCAAGTGCTAGTTGAAAAATCATAAATTTGTAACGAACGTAAGTGTTTTGTGAGCCATTAAACAAATTTCTCTTTTCCGGTTTTCTATGGTTCGTCGTCGCCGTCGTGTTCGTGATTGTGAATGTCAACGTCAAACGCTCAACATGTGAGGTTAAAGCACACAAATGCTTAACACGTTTTCAATTCATTTCAGTGCATAGATAAACTTAATAATTGCGGGAATAGTTTCCGCAAATATTTTCATCAGATTTATCATTATTCCGGCAGCCTACGGTATCAGGGTGAGTAAAGATTTTCATCCAAACTATGTCTGAAAGACCCCCCAAAAAAAAAAGAGTACCAACATGCCAACGTACCGCAAAAAGGCGTGTGCAAACGATAAACCAAAACCATGTGTATTGAATTGTGCAAAAAAAATAAAATATAAAAATGTATAAAAATGTACTTTGTTAGGCGAACTATTGCATTTAGCTTTTGTTTAGGTGATTGTCTCTGTTTTGTGCCACCGCTATATGTTTTGAGGAAAAATTGCAAAAGAGATCGTCCATGCGGTGATTGCCCTCGTCTTGTCAGCGTTTCTGGTTGGATGGTATTTTACTTTCGTTCATGTCTTCGAATACGTGTCATAGTCAGTCCACACGGGGAGTACCCACTTAGAATAGCGAGTTACTTCAAGTCGAGTAGGTTCCTGATTATCGGCAGCCAAAAATCTGGATTTTAAATTTTCTTATAAATGCCCAACTGCCATTTACTGGCATGAGTAATCCAAATATGCACGTGGATAATTTTCACGCTGCACGAATGTGATTTTGTGTGGTATTTGTTGTTGTTATTGCCGCACTGTGGTGGTCAAGTAATCAATTTGTTGTCAAGAGGGCGACACTTGTGCATTGGAAATTTAAATGATGCGTATGCAATTAGCAAAATTCGAAAATCGTTTTTTAATTTTTTTTATTTTGTTTAAATTTTTATGAAGTTTCTTTCACGCCATCTGGTTTTTAAGTTGACATCCTCTATTCTTCTTTGCATTGCAATATTTTTTTTATAATAAAGGCGGTCAAGTTTATTTTTAAGGTATTTTCTGTTGATTTTGGATAGAATTTGGTTGTGTGGGTGTGTTAAAAATATTCTAGGCATGAAATCTCATTGAAAGTCTAATAGAAGATTATAGCTAGAGTCTATATAAATATTTGCGGCACGTTCATGAATCGATAAGAATTTGGGGTCTTTAAACTACTTTGCGAAAAGATTGAAAGCGTCTGTATAGTCCTGATATGGGTCGAAATCACTTAATCACATGCTTGAAACCAGTGACCCATCACCAGAAGATATTTTCATTGCCTTGTATCTGGTTATGTGACCAATTGTTTAACAAAATGAGGTTGGCTACATTTTGAGCGATGAGGTCAGCCTAACGAATCGCTTAATTACAAGGAATTCGTAGTTAAAACATTTGAATCCCATACATACATAACTTTACTTATGTTTAAAAACATATAACAAGGTATAAACTATGTACATAAACTATTTGCCAGTAAACTTTAAGCCATCCGACCACTATAATGGTTGACACTGCTGACAGCGCTCTTAGAGCTGTTCCTGAAAGCGCAGAAGTTGTTCAACATGATCGCAGAAATGAGCTCTCGGTTCAAGGGTGCCTTGGGAAAAAACATCGGGATTGTCACCAAAAGAGTATTACAACCAATCATATGCATCGGTTGTTTGATTGATTAAGGTTTAACGGCATTGCTTATTTCACTGAACTTTAAATTTTAAAGATGGGAGCAAACCTTTTTTTTTTTAAATAAATAGTGCAATTGCGTTGGAGTTTTAATGACACTGCATGACAGCTATATATAATGTATACATATATGATTCAATTATATATCTTCGGCTGCGAACAAATTTCAAAGTAGTCCTTAGTCTTTCCTCGAGTTCATTCTTTAACTCGGTCGGTTAATGACCATTTCACTGTCAAATAAACTTATTTTTCAAGCCAAAAATGTCAGAAATGGCAATTATATGATCATTTGGCATGCAGTCTCATCTTACCTTAAGTCTTTCCAATTAGTTTGTCTTTGGCGAAGTGCCTAGAGTTGGGCATTCCAAGTTGATTTCTTTGGTAAAGTTTATTAGTATTAATTCAATACTTTAAAAATCCATTCATACTATAATAATGTAATATACATATTAATAAAATTTAGAAATTCAGACTTCTAATCTCATTCTATTTCTTTTTACAAAATCTAGACATTTACTTTTAAAAATTCTAAAATTTTGTTCAATTTTTATTTTGTTAGGTAGACTATTAAACAATTTAAAACCTTTATAAATAATTGTGTTTTGAGCCGATAAAAAGGATTGATTGCATAATCTAAAGTCGTTTATGTTTATGCATATTGTAGCGCAAAACTCAAAATGAGGTTTTACTACAGTATTATAAACCATTATAGCTGTCATCTATTTGCTTACTGATTCTTTTAAAGAAACCAATTTTTTTACCTATTTGTTTACATATGTATGGAGTCCATGTGTTCGTGCATGTTTAATTTCTTTCCATTATTTTATTTTTTTTTTTCGTTCAGTTTTAATTTGTTCATTTTTAACCATTCATTGAATTTAGCTACCTATATCGTGGTCTAGCTTATGTCTGCATTCATCGACATTCTTTCCCTCAGCATAAATCAGTGTATCATAAGCGTATAAAATAATTTTACAAAATTTTACTATCATAGGCATGTCATTTATGTAAATGATAAAAAGCAACGCTCCTAGAATCGAGCCTTGCGGAGCTCCTTGTTCAACCTCAACACAATCCGAAACGTAATTTTTAACTTTTGTTCTTTGCACCCTCCTTGTCAAAAACGATCTGAACCATTCCAGTTCTTTATCTCGAACCCCGTACTTCGACAATTTTCTCAAAAGTATTTCTCTATCAATTGTTTCAATCCCTTTCACTTGTGTCCGCCACCTAAGACGAGGCCAGGACTGGGATTATTAAGGTCATGAATTAGGTCTTGTTTTACGGCACTATTAATTGTTACGTTATTTTTAATTACATATAATCATTTTTGTTTAAGAAACATTCAACATGAGTTTATCTGCTTTAAGATTATCCAAATTTATTTGAATTTTTGGAATACATTCCAATTACATACAGAAAACCGTCGTCAGCAAATAATGCGTATTTGCTATTGGTTATTAGGTACATTGCCGATATCATTTAAATAAACGTTAAAAAGACCCTTGGCGGCACATTGATGTTAGTAATTTATAATTTATTTCTGTAATTCTTTATTACAATATGTTTGTATTTAAATTTATTTGAAATAAAATGTATCTATATATTAATGTTGAATCGTTAACGTGAATTTCCTTTAACAATGAAAATGTAGTATTAGTTGATAGGTTCAAATGCCTGGACGTTGTGTTTTGGTAAATAATATAAGAAAAAGAATGTCAACGATTAGTGCAATTATTAGGAGGCATATTAAGTAGTTATTAATAGTTAATTACAACGAAAGACAATCTTAGACTATTGCGATACCCCAACGTTGTTTGGAGCTCGAAAGAGCGTGCATCGGGGTGCAGTGTCAGTTACTAGAGGAAAGTAATCGAACAGCTTTTGAATGGGTAGCAAAAACAAGGAACAGAAAGAATTTGCTACTCATTTCTACGAATTGACTGTTCGCGCACTTTTTTTGCAAACGAAAATTACAAAACACTTTGCGAGAAGTGATACTTTTTTCATTAATATGATAAAAACGCCTCTAGCGAGAAGTAAGCGAAGCGATAAAACTGGATTCGCAAGTATGTAAAGCATATTTTCAAGATCAATTTTGGTTTCCTTAAAGCGTTTATGTTAGCAGCTATTTGACAAAATTTATTTTAATTATTTAAGTAGCCAAATAATTGCTCGGATTACTGTTTCCATTAAAGTAAACCACATTCATTTTGGTTTCGATATGTTTTTCTTTGGTCCAAAAATGTGCATATGTTAGCATGGCAGTTAGCAGCTTCCGTTGTTGCAGAACTTAACTCATCCCATAAATCTATATTTTCCACTAATTTTTTTCATTGATTTAAAACTCATTTCAAATTTCATATCTCTTCCTTATAGATATCATAATAAACAACAAAATCACAATATGGATTCAAGGCTTTTGAATGTTTTTCACGATGATCCGTTTGACGGAAACTACGTTAAATATGACACCGACACACAGTTTTGGTCAAGTGGAAGCGAGTGAGTTATAGAACAAATTCAAACAAATAAATAGATGTAATTCGTTTCGCGTTTTAGGACGTTGGGACTTCAATTGACAGAAACCTTACACGGAATCCTCCCTATTGCCCCTACAGAGGTCGGCTCTACAAACATATACAGCGGTTCACTATTAAAAGATGAAGATTACTCTCTAGAGAGTAAACACGATTCGAATACAAATTCGGTACGTTGTTCATTCTCGATGATGATATGAGTTTGATGCACACACACAACTTTTGTGTGTGAAACATCCTAGCAAAATCTTATCTTTTAATTTTCAATTTGTTTATCTGTAGATAATCTATGGAGATTATGAAGATGCAACGCCACTTGGCATGACCCACAAAAGACAGCTTTCCTCTCAACAAGGCATAGAAATCGTGCCCGTAAATCCTAATGATGATTACGATTCGGAATTTTCAGAGTCCACAGATGATGATGAGGAGGCGGATGGTGATATAGGGGGGAATAGTATTTATGGTGATATGCCAGGTATTGTGGCATATGAAGATGTTAGAAGTTGTAGCAGATCTACGTTCCGGAGTCGCACTGATAGTTCTTCAATTGGTGACTATGAGAGTCATTCGAGTGATTATGACGATGAAACGGATGCTGAGGATTCAATGGATTTTGGATCGATGGCGAACGATGACAAATCAAGAAGGTTGCAGGCAACCAATGTTCTCGATGATTTTGCACTTCAATCTGATGAAAATGAACTGAAAAAGACAATGGAAGATGTAGATGCGTTTGGCATGCAAATGGATGCAAGTACATTCGACTTGGCCGCATTTATAACACAAGATGATCAAGTGTTTGACTGTCACGAAAAGCATCCATCTATTGTGGCATTACCAACTCGTGATGATTTGAGTCAAGTTACTGATCCAACAAGAGTTTCGGATTCGGATTCTGACTCCGATGTTATTGTTGATGTGGAAACTGTTGAGAATGAAGATGAGTTTTGGGAAAACAATAAGACTACAAATGACATAGAGTACACGGACAATGTAAAAAGTGATCCCTCATGGAGTCCAAATAAGCAGAAGATTGAAAAGAAAGAGGTAAGGTTTTTTTATTTTTTTTTTTTTTTTAGTATTGTAGATTTTCTTTTTAATTCCATTGAAGGTTTCATTATTTCTTTTATGGTATGTCATACATTTGTTGCAGAATTTTGTTTTTCTATTGGCTCGATTCTATGGGTAATTCACTTAACTTAATTCACATACTTACAGACTTTCAGATGTATTTATGTATTTGTACGTTTGACGTTCATCTTGGAGTAAAATTCAACAGTTTGGGGAAAAATTATAATCCTCCTTACCTTCAATTCGTTATTTGCGTTTTTCATTTATTTTTATATTATAATTGTTAAAAATTAAAATTAAGAATAATTGCAAATCTGAAGTTGACATATGTCAAAAATACCTAGGGATGTTTTTGAAAACTTTTCAAACAGGTTAATCGCTGTTGTTCTTCTGTTCTATGAAATGAAAACAAAGACGATGCTTTTCTGTATTTCAATGACAAAGGAAAGATGTTGTGTTCAATGGTTCGCTGGTTCCTCACAGTACTTGTTATATTAAGTGAAATTCAGAGATTCACCATGGCTTTTAATTTCATCGAACTTCATTGTTTAACAAATTCGCATTACTCCAAACATAGCAACACAACTTGACTTTGCCTAATGAACTGCCCTGAGTATCAACAATGTCTATTTTACACGTTTTTCGCTCCAGTTGTTATTGACTATTGTTTTACATGCAATCGGGTTTAACGTACAACATCCACTTAATATAATGTATTTGTTGATCCGTTACACAACTCCGTAACATATATAAATAAAACTATTTCTATGGACTATTGAAACCGAGCAGATCTCTATTGATCCTTTCATTAATTTTAATTTCTGTAGGCTAAACCAGTCGAGCCGAATTTTAAAAGCAACTTCACTGTTGTACCCAGCAAGCGCCAATCCGATTTCTTAAAACGGAAATTCGGCCTTGGTCGTGGCAAGAATATCAGCATGCATCGTAATCCTTCAAAGGCTGTTCCTAAGATAGAAATCAAATCAAAGTCTCAACAAAATAACAACAACAATGTGGAGGAGAAATCAAAGAATTCCATTATCCAAGTTCGATTACCGGCAGCCGATAAGAAAATAGAAAATTTAATAGTTAAACATGAAAAACAAATTGAGATCCCAATGGAGGAGAAAAAAGTTGAAAACTTGTTGATAAAGCAGGAGTTACCCCATGAGAAATTGAAAGTAGAGAAGTCTTCCGTCTCCGCCGGCCAAAAGCAATTACCTTCAGTGAGAATTAAGGAAGAAAAGTCAAATGAAACAGCCCAGAAAGTAGCACCTCTCAGTAATGGCAAGTGCATGAAATTGCTCAAACACGACGCTGTTAATGTAAAGGTTGAACTTGTGGAGGAATCCTTTCCCGCGGAGTTAGCTGAAGAAATAGAAATAGTCACAGGGAACAACATATATCACTCACAAATGGTCCCACAAAAGCGCAAACTCAATCTCGAAGAGTACAAAAAGCGCCGAGAAAATCCCTCAGCATTTCATATAAGTAGTAAGAATGTACAAACTGTCGATGCAGCAAAAATGCGCAAGGTTGAGACTTCTATTCAAACCACAACGGTAACCGTGAAACCGCCAGCTAATAAACCTTTACAGACGCCTGCAATTACATCGATTGTGAAGAGCCTAAAAGAGAGTCAGTGCTCAAAACGCTTCGTTGATCCCATCACAGAGGCAAAAAATAAAGTGCTGCGAATGCAGGAACTGAAAAAGGCGCAACAAATAAAAATCATTGACTCTACGGTGTCATCTAAGGTAGGACGCGTTACAAAACTACTTCCGCTTAAGGATATTGTCAAGGATAGCTACAAGTCGAATAATGGTGACGAGGGAGGAGGTCACGTGATAAGCAATCCGGACTATGAAGAGATCATCATTGTTTCGACCGGCTGTAATACCGATATAACCATCCCACCGGGTGGATACAGCACTGTTCAACCGAAAGTCGGAAAGAACGCTTCTCGGTCATTATTGAAATCATCTGTTTTATTGGCAAACATCAGCAACTCATTTGAGAAGGTTCGTTGCGATGAGAGTGTCAAGATTTCTAGCAATTCACTCATTGTCAGCATACAAGATGTTGTTTCGAAAAAGAACTCTCCACTGCCCACGGAACCAATTAAGGCCCCACAGGGCACCACTTCAATGTCGGAGCACGGCGAGGATAAAATAATAATGCACTTGCGTAAGGACAGAATACGAAAACGGAAATTTTCCCAGTCGACACAAACAGAATTGTTGCCCGAATTTCCTGCACTGCCTCCGCCACCTGTTGATAGCATATGTAGCGCTTTGTCGCAAAGCGGAAGCAGAAAGTCGCGACGTCGACGCTACAGATCTCGTCAGCACTCCTTTTCATCCGATGAAGATCGTGATGGTAGCCGATCAAGCAGCAGATCTGTTGGGAAGCGTAGTCGTCGCCACCGAAGCTCAATAAGTTCCTCATACTCAGAGTCTGATGATTATCCGAAGAGAGGTCGTCGTTACAGTGCATCTTCGAGTCAATCGCGTGATCGTAGCAGGTCAGCCAGCTTAGGGCGTCGCAGTAGAAGCCGGTCATTTGACCGAGTTTATAGGAATTCACGGTCTCGTTCGAAATCTTCATCGAGATCGAGATCAAGATCAAGGCGTGTTACTGATGTCGGGAGACACGTTGATAGGAATATCTCTGCACCAGGTAAGCGCTGTTGTGTGTGGTTTCTGAGTGTGGCAATTTGTTAAACTTATTTTTTTTTATTTCAGCTGTTGAGGAGCGTCGCATAGTGTACGTTGGTCGCATTGAACAGGATACAACTAAAGAAATGCTTCGCCGAAAGTTCCTTGCCTATGGGCCAATTAAGCAAATAACTATTCACTACAAAGATACTGGGTAAGTTTTTAATTGGTGTTTTTTTTGTCACTTATTCATGGTTTTCTCTTTGCAGAATGAAGTATGGTTTTGTTACATACGAAAAGTCCGAGGATGCATTCAGGGTTATTGATAGTGGTCAGAAGGATGAGACAATAAACATGTATGATATTAGTTTTGGCGGACGTCGAGCTTTCTGCAGAGCCTCATATGCTGATTTGGGTAAGCTTTTACTATTTTGGAATATACTAAAGTTATCGGGTGACGTACTAGTTGGTGAAGTGAATATATGAAACAAAATAGTAGTAGTAAGTAGGATTACACAAGTTCAACCTTTATACTAAGAGCGTCATGTTTGAGCAATTTCATATACTTGCCATTGCTAAGAGGTGCTACTTTTTGGGCTGTTCCACTTGACTTTTATACCTTTATTGTCACCAAATCTAGTTGTTTCTGGCCCGCGGAGACGGAAGTTTTTTCTACTTACAATTTCAACAGGGGGTAGCTTCAGCTTTATCAAAAAGTTTTTAACTATTAAATTTTATATTTTGTTGTCAGCTGCAGTTAATCGAACTTGGATAATGGAATTCTTTGATTTCTCCTCCACATTGTTGTTGTTAGTTTGTTGAAACTTTAATTTGATTTGTCTTAGGAACAGCCTTTGAAGGATTACAATGCATGTTCATATTTTCTCATATTTGTCGCTAAGACCCAAAATGCATGAACTTGACCATAGAGTGCAATTTCCCACCCTACCCTACGGTAATAAGCTTGATAATAATAACGAGTATCAAAGATTAATATTTTCTGGTTTGCCACATATGATTACCATTTAACTGGACATACTTTGCTTTCCACGTTAATATAATTTTAATTAAAAAAAATGTTTTATTTTTCTTTTTTCAGATAATGCTGGCATCAACACGTACCAATCTTATGTAGTACCTCGCCCAGTTGCACCACCTAAAGAAGAAGACTCATTCGAGGCACTACTCCTCAAAGTCAAAGCGAAGCTAAATGCAACAAAATCATCAAGTTCTAACTCAAAAATTTGACATTACTACTATTTTTGTAGTCAGCCTCTATCTTTAATTTTAATTTAAAGTAGCAAAAACAAATATCATTATTTCTCTCCCACATGCGTGTACTATTTCCGACACAGATACCGCCACCACCATTATTTAATTCCTTGTTTCTAGATTTCATAGTTTTTTTTTATAATTCTTATTCTTTAAATACCAAGCCCTTTACTCCTAAATTGAAGTATCAAAACAAAAACAATGAATATATGCTCGATTAAGTTTAATGAATTATTGTAGAGAAAAAAATAAACTAAACAATCGATGCGACTGCTTTATAATATTATACATTACAGTACTAGATTTAAGTTCTTTTATTTTTTTTGTTTAGTTCAAAATTAACCAGAACATTGTGTGCGCAAAATGTTCTCTTCACTGAAATAGAACTAAACTAAAATTGTTTGTGGAAAGGAAGGCGTGATTAGTAATAAAAGAGTAGACAAGTGACGACAAACAAATGCAGGTTATATGATACTGTTTTTCTTTTTGGTTAATTTTGAATAAATGTGATAAATAATTCAGTCATTTTCTAGCATGTAACGTAAATAAATAAAATACATATTCATAAACAAGATAAAAAATATTATTATTATAATAGTAAAAACACATAAAAATGCCACTAAAACTGAAACTGAAACACATAAAACAACAATTTATAGAAAAAAAAAACACAAATATTTATATATTATTATATTTATAGATGAATTATTTGTGCCTCGCTCTTTGATATTTGTGAGCTCAAATTACAAATTACAATTACAAATTGAAATAGAAAATAAAAATCATAATAATTTCGAGTGAAAGGTTCACTGTGCACAGATGTACGAGTTATAAATTTCGCTTTCCCAGTGATAAATTCGTCAACGTTTTTGTCTGGCAAAATGTTCACACATGTAAAAAGAAACCCCCTGCGTAGCTCTGGCGCCTATCAGTTTCCTTTTTTTTGTTATCAAAGTTTGTAACTTATTATCTTGACTGCTTTCTTTATATTTGTTACCCCATCTACGTAGACACTTCAAAACCATTTGAGCAGACTTTAAAAACATTCGATGGAACGGTAATTACTTGTCAAGTTCGCCCGAGTAGCATTATTTTTCTTAACACTACCACAAAGTATGTGTGTATGTTCATGTATCGACCGTATTATATGTTAGTAAAACTTATTAATCATTATAAATTTGAAAAAAATATGTTCTTTAGTACTCGTATAAGATTTTGCAGCTAAGGATTAAATGTATGAACTCCGTTGATAGCTATTGCATACGGACGTAGTAGGATTATGAAACTTGTGTTACATAAAAAACAACTAACAGCGAAAATGGCTGATTTAGCTTTTGGTAATAACAATGAAACGAAGGACATTAAAAGTAAATTCTACACAGCTTTACATTTAAGGCTTAATTAACGCTGCCAGACTTTAAGTTTGTTCATATAAGAAGTAAACGAAAAATTTGTGTTGAGTTTCCCAATCTAAACGCTATATATCAATATCATAACAAAAAAGATGGTCAGAAACCAATATAAAATTGTTTTATATGTTTGAAAAATTTATTGTTTCCCACCTCAATCTACTACTTCCCGAAACGTTCTTAGCATATATTTAATATTTCCAGGAATATATAGGAATATGAATCCCTATCAGCTTTTCGCGAAATACTGACACATCTTGTCAATATCAATAAACATATTGTAATTCATTTGACTCCTCTGTAGCCATCTGTATCCTATCACTTCAAATAATTTGAGAAAACGATATAATTTTTTTTGTCATATAACAAACCAAATAAAATAGAATAAATGCATTTAAAACAACAGAAAGATGAATCATACTAGGAAGATTTCTTATAGAATAAATAATAAATCAAATGAAATAAGATTAAAATATTTCAATATAAACTGCAAACAACAAATTGATATTAGTTTTAGTTTTTTTTTTATATTTTTTTTTGTTACATTTAAGAATACATATAGGCATTTTTCTTAATTTTTTTTCTATATACATATATATGTGTTGTTAAATTGTTAGTAATAGGTATGCGAACGGTAATGAGTTATTTATTACTAATGAAATGACTAATGAAAATACTAGTTGTTGCTTTATGTATGTTATTAAAAAAGAGAAATTGTAGAAAAGAAACAAAAGGATAATGAATGAGCTGTGCAGAATGATAACGATATTTTCATGCTTATATCAAATTTGTTCATTTGAATCGATTTATAGAGCAAAGAGTTTTGTGGCAGTTTGATGAGGAACATGATGCAAGTATAAAACTGATGATATAATACACCTGATACATGTAAGAAATTAAAAAAATTAAAAAAAAAACTGTTAAGAATAGCAATGCAAAGTTATGTTATAGATATCTTTTGTCTTTCATTTTTTGTATGTTTAAATTAAAGAGAATATCTTATGAAAATTGAACTTTTTTATTTTTGTAATATTAAATCAAAAAATGTTGAAATCCGGATGTAATTGTTGGGTATCCGCATTTTGTATGAAATCGGACACTTCCGAATACAAGCTAGGGCCGAATAATATCATCTGTGACCGAAAATGACCGTATGAGGGCAAGTTGGCAGCAGTTCAGAAGTCGTTTCGCGTGACAGCAGATGTAACGAAGCTTGATAGAATTGGAAGTTTCAAGAGCCGAGGTACCCTTCACTTTTAAATACTCATCTAAGGGCCCTAAATTGGAGCACCGGCTTAGCTTTTATTGCCATTTTAATTGTAATATCAATTAACTTGCGAGAAAGTAAAATAGGCTGGCTTACACAAATGCAACATCAGCTTTTTATAAACCTCAGTGACGAAGTTGTACGAAACGAGGAGGCCTGCGAATATTTATTTGTCAAGGACTTATTTCAACAAAAATCTTAGTTCTTAATCCAACAAGACATATTTCAAGTATTTAAACATGGTAAATTTTCACACCTACCTGCAGAGCTTTTCAAATACGGTGGTGATGTTATGGTAGGGCGCATGCACCAAATCATCAACCATCGAGGCATATCCCTTCTTAATGTCGCATATAAGATCCTTTCCAACGTACTGTGTGAACGTCTCAAACCTTTTTGCAACACACTAATCGGCACGTACTAATGTGGCTTCCGGCCCGGCAGATCAACTGTAGACCAAATCTTCACACTAAGGCAAATCCTGGAAAAGACCAACGAGTTTCAAGTCGAGACACACAATCTCTTCATTGACTTTAAAGCAGCATATGACAGCATTCATCGTCAGGAGCTTTTTCAAACATGCACCGGATTTCGGCAAGGAGATGCGCTGTCGTGTGATTTCTTCAGTCTTGTTCTTGAGCAGATAGTCCGCATATGACAGCATTCATCGTCAGGAGCTTTTTGTGGCAATTCGGGATCCCGTCAAAACTGATCCAGATGTGTCGCATGACATCCGAACTCTTTCAAACATGCACCGGATTTCGGCAAGGAGATGCGCTGTCGTGTGATTTCTTCAGTCTTGTTCTTGAGCAGATAGTGCGCAGGACAGGTGTCAACACGGAAGGCACTATCTTCAACAGATAATTGCAACTGCTGGGGTATGCGGACGATATAGATGTCATCGGTCGATCCCAGCGTGCCGTGATAGAGGCTTTCACGGCTATTGAGGAACAGGCGAAACTAGATGGCCTTGAAGTGAATGAGGACAAGACTAAATATATGTTATCAACAAACAAACAGTCATCTGTCCACCGACTAGGTCAAAATGTCACTGTTGATAGCAGCAACTTCGAGGTAGTTAAGGAGTTCATCTACCTCGGGGTAAACATCAACTCCACAAATGACATCTTAGTGGAGATCCGTCGAAGAATTACCCTAGGAAACCGCTGCTACTTCGGTTTGGCAAATCAAATGGGTTCAAAACTCCTAACTCGAAGGACAGAGTGCATGCTCTACAGAACCCTTATCCTGCCAGTTCTGCTATACGGCGCCGAGTGCTGGACGATAAGCAGGAAACTTTAAGGTCTATGAAGCTGAAAGATCATAGCCAAACCAATTTGTTTCTTATTTTCAAGGCCGAGGCTACTTCAAAGCACTTCAAGTTTACAGCTCCATCTAAATTGGAAGATGGATTATCAAAACATAATTGTAACACAAACGAATGGAAACGTTTTCCTGCGACACCTGGTAGTCAAAAAATCTATATTTGGAAATTGACAGCTGTTAAATTTGTATGAGATTTTCATGAAGAAACGCCAGTTTTTTATGTAAGTAAATAAAGCATTTTATGTTTGAAAAGTTAACCAAATTATTGAAAAATAGTTAAATTTACATTTCAAAATACATATTGTCAAACATATGAAATAATCACAAGTTAATATTTAACAACAGTCTCGTTTTTGTCTAGTTTAGGAGACATCGGGGTTTGAAATTCGAATTATTTAGTATGAAATCTTTATGAGATGACGTCACTTTTTTGCCAATATTTTCAGTTAAAAAAAAAAAACCATAACATATGTTGAGGAGTTAAAACAACAATATAAAGTTGCATCTTCAAATCTTGTCCCCTCGGAAACTATTGTATCATCTATTATAGAATTTATCAAACAAGAAGACTGCTCTAATATTGCAATTTCAATTAAAAATAAAAAATTAGTAATACATTCGTAACTACACTTTTTGCACTACCATATTTAATAGTTTAATACAAAAATCAAAATCTGTAGCCACTTACCGATGCGAAATTTTACCGCCAGGGGTAAGCCTCCATTCGCTAATTGTAGTTGTAATATAAGTCAAAGTAACACATCAAATAAAATTCCATCTTTATTGGAGTAGATAATAGTTGCGCGATTATTCAGTACTTAAACCGTAATTGTAATACCGAACCACCTTGACGAAACGAAAGTGATTGGTTGCCCCTAAAAGTATGGTAATTTTCTTGGATTCTGGATCATTTGGAATGTAACTTAACCAACCATTGTCAAAAACACATAGTTCCAGTTCAACGATTTTGTGTTGTGCAAAGGTAAAATATATGAGAAATATATGAGAAGAATAATAAAGAGATTATGTATCAAATGTCAGATTTTTTTTATTTACTTTATTCGGTCAAATGTTAAAACAACAATTTTTGTCCCGAAAATCCGGTCAAATAACAAAATAAATGTCACCGTAAATCAATTTAATTCTTATATAGTTGTATAATAAAATAACTATTCGTTAAGGCAAAAATCAATTTAAAAAAAATTACTAACGATATATCTTAAATCTATTAAAACAATAAATGTTATTTAACGTGGACAAATCGAATTGATAAAAATATAGATACAGTTTTATTCATATGCTTAATCTGGACCCAGATATTTAATAAAGGTTGAGTTATTTTGTATATACTTGTCTTCATAATCATTTTATTCCTGCAATGGAAAATACTAAGACACATTTAAACTTCGTCTTTCAATTCTGCAATTCAGTAAGAATTGAATTGGATTGACTTTTCGGTTCTACATGACTCTACTGCGACTGTGCTTCCATGGTTAGTTAGACTTTACAGAATGTTGTTACCATTTTTTTTTTCAATGGTTGGTTAAGTTACGTTCCAAATGATACAGAATCCAAGAAAATTAGCATATTTTTAGGGGCAACCGACTAGGTTGACCAACCACTTTCGTGGTTCGGTATTACAATTGGGGTTTAAGTACTCAATAATCTGGCAACTATTATCTACTCTTGTAAAGATGGAAATAAATGCAGCTTATTTTATGCCAATACAATTGAAGTGAAGAATTTTCCCACCATACCCTTTAATAGGATCAACAACTGCTTTTAACCAATAGAACTATACATTTTGTTTCTACAATAGAATGAATCATTTTTCTTCGTTTGATCCAGGCGATTAGACGAAGAAAGTTAACACAAAAACTAAAAAAGTGACTATTAAGTTTATATTTTTACAGAAAATGCAGGAGTAAAAGAAATAACCTTAATATAGCATCCCATTACATAAAAATATAGACATAATATTAATAACTCATTACAAAAACATATAGTAAAGTAGCCACCCGATCATTGGAACAAAACTTGTAAATTTATTTTAAAATTCTCAATCACCTTTCACATTTTGTTTAGACTATCTACTGTTTATTCCTACAAGCGGAAACTATTCTAATCACATCAAATGTGGCGATATGTGTTTGTATTAGCAAATTAATTCGCTGGGCTGTTATTTTAATATTATTATATGGAGAAAAACCGAAGCTTCAAGTTTTTTTTAGGGTAACAATCTATTACATAATAATCTAGGTGCGCCTTCACAATTTCCATTTAACATTTGACAATCCAACGCGTCTGCAAGGGGAAAAACCCATTTAACCATTTGTATCGCAGATATTATTCTTAAGCAAACGAGTTGCATTTAAATATGGACCTGTTACACCATTTACTGCTAAGTTCTCTTTATACGTGAAAGTTAGAAACAATATAAAATTGATCGATTCATACTCGCATTAAAAAGTCAGCAATATTCATAAGTTCCAAATGAATGAAATAAAAGTCTTTTAAGAGTCTAAAAAGAATATGGAAAATGTTACGTATACGCCCTGATTTTGGAGTTATGTATGAAATGTTTGCTTTTTGATCTATATCCATTTATTTATTTTCCTAGTATTTGTTTTAAAAGAAGAAGAGACTATTGTCTACCTTGCCGCATTTAGGAAATCAGACCTATAAAATAATCACCAACAACAAATTTCAGTTTTACATTGATTTTTGAAGCACCCTATACTCGACCGTTTGGTCCGAATCAGCTGTAGGGAAAGCTTTCTTTTACCAGGAAAAATGGCTGTATTAAGATTTTGGCACGTACTGCACCTATGTACTTAATAATACCTTTTATAAGTATGTTCTAAAGAAATTTGTTTTCTTGCCGGCATAACCAAGTTTATGTATATGTACAGAAAATCTTAAATTAATATCTGAACACGCAAATTGTGCAAAAAATTTTACTTCAAATACATAAATTTACCCATACCAATCTATTTCGATCTGTTTAAATCGATGTTTGTAAACAAAATAAAAATAAATAAAAAAGCTCGGGATATGTATATACTTTTGTATGTAGGCATGAAGTCATTAGTTCGTTCAATTTAAGAGGTGAACTTCAATTGCTTTACAAAACAAATCTGTTATACGTTATCCTTCTCCTTAAAAGCTCAAAGAGGTGAAATACATCTATCTAGGAGACTAAAAGGAAAACACCGACTATCCCGGGTAGAATTTTGACATATCAACATTATGTACAAAGTCTTTAAAAAATGTTTATTGTCCATCGCAAATGCAAAGTATATTATTTTTTTTATAGTTTTGCAAGAACGGAGTCATACGAATTTGACTGTGATAAAAGTAGTGTAACACTAATACGAATAGTGGTTATTGACGCTCTACGAGAACAACAATCACACCAAGGAAAATGTTAATCTAGGTCTATATACATAGCAAGATACGTACTACGTATATAGAGTTTGAGGTTGGCAAGTGCGCCAAATAAGTTTCCGCTGCAATAAATATCATTATTCCGACTCAGTCGGCAAATACAACAAACAACCTGTTGAAACATAATGAAAGTGCTTAAATAAGTGGAGATCCTGTTTTATATTTCACAGGAAGAGCTCTTTGAAGCTCTATTAGAAGATGCCTTACATTTATTAGGCGATAAACACTCTAACCAGTTAAAAATGAATTTATTTCACGGGTAAAAGCATAAGATGGGTAACTTAGGGACATCCCATAAAAGACAAAAACTTATGCGAAGTAGCTGTCAAAAATTCTTAATTAAGGGATGGCTAGGCTGTTTATTTTTATACTGTTTTACGAAAGTTGTTTCGCAATAGCCAAATTCTTATACATACATCAATTATCTTTTTAGTAACAGCTAGCGTAGCAGCACATACTTCAACGTTTTTCCGGAAAAGTGTGTGTCTCTTAGTAGTCTCAGAATACTTACTCACAAATGCACTTTCTGCTAATACGGGCAGCAGCGGAGGACTCAACGGTATTGTCGAACTAAATCGTGCTATCACTATATCTCAGGCCTAAACAGATCTCCAAAGATATCGCTGGTATCTGTACCTTCTTCACTATGACATTAAAAGGCCTCATAATCCGACGTTTTGCGGAAGGCTTTGCTTACCCTTTGTGCATGTATTTACTACTATTCTATGCCTTGATTTACTACTTTGACTCGTCGTTTGTATGAATATGTATTCCCAAACTTGGAAACCACATATATAGAACATCTGGGGGTTTGCCTCTATTGGTTAGTAATATAACTTAACATTCTATTAATCGGGTAAGACTCCCTCACTCATGCACTTGTAATCCACAAACATGGCCATTGTAGATTTAACTGCTCTGAGGGACACGTTTGGAATTTCACCCAGTCCAGGGGCCGGAACATACCGGTTGCCTTTGAAATAGGCCCTCAACTACTTTTAAACAACATCTAAGCTATGAGGAGATAAGGCTCAAGCATTTTGTAAGCCCTCCCCAAAAAGTTTCGTGTTCTCCATTGGCTGTTTGCCGATTTTTTTATTAACATTTTCAGCTCTTTACATGTCATTTCACACAGATACTGGACTTCGGCCAAATTGCTTCTTTCTTTGCCTCGTTGGAATTTCTAACCGGTAAACTGGGGAGCATTTGGAATTGGTCATTCCTCTTATCTCATCATGTATCAAGCCTATGGAATGTTAAACAATATTTGTCATTGGCTGAACCTCGGACAATATCTAAGCGAAAGACCCGTTTTTGACCTACCGTCATATTTTGTAGACTATTCGGTTTGATGCATTTTCGTGTTGCTTTTCATGATCTCACAACATATTGCATGGTGGTCGATGTGAGTATAGTAAGCGCTCACTTTTCACTTAACGTTCCCCGCGCGAAGATGGGAGGGGTATATGCAAAAGAGGAAATACGAATATTTCAGATATACTTTTAGGATCGATATCACTATGCCGTGGCACACAAGTATGTAAATGCTTTCTTCAATTTCTTAGAAGGGTCGTTCTCCGCGGGAATACAAAGCAGCCTTGCCCGGTCGTATTGGCGATACGATTCACTTCCCAGATCTTCGAATTCTGTTACGTTGGCTAATACCAGCACCATCCTTATCTTGGTAGGTACACATCGCTTAATGCTCAAATTTCCTGCATATAAAACACTTATAAGTGTCTAGACTACATATGTTCTCGCACATTCTTCAGATGTTACTTTTCATCTGTAGTTTGTAGGTCTGTGATCGTTCGACAAATCGATCGAGTCTTCACACCAAGAAAAATTCTGAAAATTACGAACAAATTGATACCCGCCCCTACATTGCTATGATTTTTTCAGAATCCCGGCAAAACCGATCCAAAAGTGATAAAAAAATACGTGGTGCAATGAACAAGTTGGCAGCAGCCCACCAGACCTCTTCCAAATAGTAATCGGATTTCGGCAAAAGATGCGCTATCATCAGATTTCCTTAATCAGATATATACGTGTGGTATATAGCTACTTATGGTATATGGAACAAACATTATTTCTTCAAATACCACCTTAGTGAAGATTCGACAAAGATTCGACAAAAACATCCTCTACCTCATTAGTGCCACTCCTGAGTATATTACAAAAATAAAAAATTATTTTCCAAACAAATGTGATATATGTAAGTACACACGTTGTAAGTCGATGCCATTTATTTATTTCTTATATCGAAATACGTCAGACACCAGTTAACCGCCAGATGAAAATTGTCAGTAGCATTCTACGTCGGCATAACATCTCTCACTTTCAGATAATATGAATCACAAACATGAACAACATGTCGCTTACGTACTTTGGTTAGTTACTTTCTGTCTGAAAATTTTATAATCAGGGCAACCAAAAATATTCACGTGCATGTTCTTTGTTCGAGAGATCGTATTCGAAGTTGGAGAGTTTATTAAATAAAAAACGTTGACAACTTTTTGTTCGCGACAAATTTTCCATGCATTGTTAAGAAGAGCAATGTATGTGAGAAGTGAGAGTTTTTACACATTTAGGTTAAGAATAAGCCCAGGAGTTTTTGTCAATTGAACTATTAAATAAGCTTTCAAACCCTTTGTAGCTATAGTAGTTTCGAAGTAATAGTACTAGAATAGTTACACCTTCAAATCGGATATTTTCATTTTAAAGGACTATATTTTTAGTTTGGGCGAGAGTCCTTTTAAACATTACATCTTAATGGGTATCCCCTTGCGTGCAGTCCCTCTTCTATTAAGAACATTACGTACTGAAAAACAAGTTGTACCTATTTCTGTGAATGGTAGGGTACAATACCTCTTAGGGCCTATCTAAAACTTGTATTGCAAAGTGCCAAAAGAGCAATATTTTATAAAAAAATAATATCCATCTTCGCCCAAATGTAAAAGAGATATCCAAGAATTGAATTATTTAAAATATTACAATTTTTTAACGAATGCGCAATTTACCAAGCAGACATTCTAATGTGTCATCTTCGTCTTTTTCTCTCCAGGTTGCACCAATTAATTTTGTTTCTGTTTGTTCTTGTTCTCCATGAATACTTACTTAACGGTCTCCATACCAGTGGGGAGTCTTTGCTAAGACACATTAGCCTTTTATCGTACACAGTACCGGTAACTCTGTTCTCAATTATCCTGACTAAGCGCTCTGGCATCCGCGATGGCTTGGTCTTCAAATCGGAGGTTCGGTCTTCCTTGTCGTCCCGAACCTGGGGGCTGGGATTCGGAGATTCTCTTGGCATGAGCAATGTTTTCCATACCCAATGAATATATATCTATATACATATATAAATTAACATAAGGACTATTGGTATGGAAATTATATTGTGGCACCACCTTCCGGTAGCAAACATCTGTTTAAACATCACTCGCTATGTTGTTACGAAGAAATCAATTGGTCAAAGTAGTTTGGCCCTGACTAACATATTATATTATATAATAAATTATAATTTGTTGACATCTTAATATTGTAGTGTTTTTGTTGTTATTAATTAGTTTTTTAATTTTCTCGTATAAATGTTCTCTTTGAAGAGAATTTACCATTTTGGTAAAATTGAATAAGATACGACCAATTTTCCTGCTATTTGTCTTGGAGATAATCCAATCGTGTATGTATAGTTGAGATGATTCTACCAAAAATCTCTACACGTTCCTATCATAGCCTATGGTTGTGAAGTTCGTCAAAGCAAATCCGAAGAGATGACTAAATTTTGCGTTTAACACTATTGCTTGATATATCTATGCCCTGAAACATTACAATCATGTTACTACTTATGCCAAAAATATTTTTGTATATTGGTATGGTATGGTATGGATGGTATCATAAATATGTATATAAAACAACTTCCCCAATCAGCCATTAGATACTTAACGTTCATATTCAAGAATTGTATTAAAATTCAATACTTTCCGGAGACGTGGAAAAAAGCTAAGGTCATACCGATCCCAAAACCAGGAAAACCACCAGATGAACCAAATAGCTATAGACTAGTTGGTCTGCTGAGTAATATTAGCAAACTGTTTGAGAAGGTGGTAAAGGAAAAATTATTAAAAGTTATTGAAGAAAATAGTATACTTCCGATCGTACTCAGAGTGTGACAGCACATTAAATCGTTCAATGGGAAAGTCCATTGGCCTTGTCTTACTGGACATTGAGGAAGCATTTGGGCCTTATTCATAAGATGTTGTTGTTGAGTTTTCCCTCATACCTCATCAAACTCGTGCTTAGTTTTCTTTCAGATCGGTTCCTCAAAGCTTACGTCAATTCCTGTTTGTCAAAGTGTTGTTGCTAGCGTACCACAGGGATCGGAGTTGGGACCGATTTTGTATAGCATTTTTATGTCTTCGCATGAGTTTGGTCTCAATGTGGAGACAAATTTAGAAAATGTGATTGATATATTGCTAAACTATTACAATTGCTGGAAGATATTTAATTGCAAGCTATCTTTTTCAGCAGAAAACGAAAGACTTTTTTTCTTCCAAGCAACCAGCTTATTGTTAATAATATAAGTATTAATTGGGTTCCAACCTCAAGATATCTAGGTATACATCTTGATCTAAAATTTAAATTTAAGGAACATTTATTTATTATTTATTATTTATTATTTATTATTTATTATTTATTATTTATTATTTATTATTTATTATTTATTATTTATTATTTATTATTTATTATTTATTATTTATTATTTATTATTTATTATTTATTATTTATTATTTATTATTTATTATTTATTATTTATTATTTATTATTTATTATTTATTATTTATTATTTATTATTTATTATTTATTATTTATTATTTATTATTTATTATTTATTATTTATTATTTATTATTTATTATTTATTATTTATTATTTATTATTTATTATTTATTATTTATTATTTATTATTTATTATTTATTATTTATTATTTATTATTTATTATTTATTATTTATTATTTATTATTTATTATTTATTATTTATTATTTATTATTTATTATTTATTATTTATTATTTATTATTTATTATTTATTATTTATTATTTATTATTTATTATTTATTATTTATTATTTATTATTTATTATTTATTACCACAACGTACCTGACTATTTTAAGCTGTTTTTTTGTTTTGGCATTAGAGGTTTTTAAAGTATATTTCATTCAAAGTTAAAAATGTTTGCCCAATATTTTGTTAAAATTGTTAAAAATATTTGTTCAGTAAAAAGATGTAATATGTATATTAAATCTCTGTATGTAAAATGCGTGGTGGCTCACCAAATTTAATTTAAAATACGAAATAAAGTTATTACTCATTACACCAGTAACTCTTATTTTATACTATTAAATGCTTTTACAGGATTATTACCACAATATGTGTTCAACTAAATAATTATTGCACGGTCTAGTCTGTCTTTAACTTTATTTCTACATCAGTATTATGTATTATCAGCGTTAATTTTTCCCTCATGCTATTTTTACTATATTGTTATCACAACTCATGTTAATTAAATTATTGTTTTTTTCTTTCTGATTCTGTGATCTAAATCAGTAATCACTAATCAATAATTTTTTTTGTCTGTTTCTTGTACTTTGAATATTTGTGGTAAAGTCAAAAATAAAATACCAAAAAACTCCCAAAAACTAATATAGGAGATTTAAAAACGATTTACTTTTTTTTTATACTTTGAAGTAAAACAAATCGTTGAGAAAATGAATTTTTTCAAAACTCAAAAAGTAATTTAAATAAGTTCGGTATATGTGGTCACATGCTAGATACTTTTCAAAACATACTCACGTACAATTTAAACACGGATCTCTTACAGCAAGAAAGTTACGTATGATGCAGTCGTGCACGCTTAAATTCTTTTGTCATTATTTCGGAGAAGAAATTTTTAATATCAAAAACGTCAGAAGCTACCAAGTTACCAAGCAATCATTGCTACTGGCACTCAATGCATTCGACATGAGATCTCTCACTAACAGACAAGAAAAATGGAAAACATAGATATTGTGTCGCATTCGCATAATCACGGTCATACCTCCCACTTTCCAAAAGGGAATGTCTATCAATTTGGTCTTATGACAGGTTTAAAATCTTTTGCTATATTCCATTTATAGTTGATAATACTCCTAGGCCCTCCCTAAATCGTACGTTCCAAAAGCCCCCTAAGCGTTTTTTTTCCATCGATTGTTTCGTACAAGTTTTAACTTTCCATATTTGTATCTTTGTATCTACTGCTGCCAGCTGAAAGCTTTCATGTGCACCACTCACTAGTATACTATCCGTATCGACACTTGTTTCTCCCGTGCCCTCTGAATTGAATCAAGATTCTGTTTAGTGAAAAATATTAACCCAGAGGGTGAAAAGCTCGATCTATGCTGAAGATGGCTTCTGGTGCTGGTACTGGTGGTGGAATATTATGACACTTTTGATAATTTTCCGTATGCCACTTTACTCTGAGATGTATTACTTTTTCTCCCCCCGACAAAACCTCAGTTTAGTTAGAGTCGTTGCCGTGTTATGACCTACTTCTCTTTGCGAACGCCATAAGCTTATGTCGTTGATGAGAGTATACTTAAGAAAAAAAGTTTAAATTTCTAATTGAAAGAAAATAATCTCTCTTATATATTTGTTTTTCTAAAATAATTAAATTCGAGTAAAGATACATTTTCAAATTATATCCAAAAAGTATCTCACATTTTTTTCCGAAGAATTTACCATTTATAGTTCTGTGTGTATTTCGATTGATTTTTGTTTGGAAAGATAATAATATCCGAAAATTGTATTTACTGTGTAAAAGTTAGTGCAAACTGTTAATTTAATTTTAAACCTAATGTGGTCCAAAAGATAAAAAAAAATAAATATAACAAAAAAAAAAAAAAAACAAACAGGATACGCAAATCGTTGCATATTAGAGAAAATTATTTTTCTCTTCGTTCATCAACTTCAAGGATCCCCCTCCTCACCAAGCTCCAAGAACGAAAAAAGGAAACCGAAAGAAAAAGTGTAAGTTTTTCTCTTCTCTTTTTTTTTATATCGCTGTGCACCGTTGTATCTGATTTGGGACTTCGGATTAAGATTTGTATAACAGTTTTGTTTGTTATGTAGGTACATACATATATACTTGTGAAAGTTATTAATTTTGTTATCCAGTTTTGTTTTTACCGCAATTTAAAGTACGTTTTATTATTCCATTGGCATCCTGTCGGAAGAATGAGGTACCTCGTATGATTGTTATGCATGTACATAAACATCTGGGGGATACAACTTATTGTGTGTATGTGGATACCTCTATTATCCCTGGGAATTGCGGCTGACTGGATTGGTAATGATGATGGCGCCGATGATGGCATTGAGAGTTGTAGTGGTTATGTGGTACTACAAGTATGTCCCTACAACCTGAAACGATGACTGTGCCACTGCCAAACAAAGTAAACATTTCTTATTAAATACACAAAAAAAAAAAAGAAGAAGAAAAAGACAAAAGAGGAGAGTAGATGCCTTCATCTACTCTTTGTTGATTTTTTTTTTTGATTCTGTTGTTGTTACATCGCGTTTTTGTTTTGTAGGACAACATTGTGTGTTTGACACGCAAATTGTTTGTGCAACTTATTGGATTTCAATAATATTTCTAACACTCACCGACAACATTTTTCGATCCTAATATAAATTCATAACAAGGAATACCCTAAACATACAAAAGTCCAAGAATATATGTTCATATTTTGGATTATATGTTTTAAAAGTCGAGAAGCATTTTTTTTATATACTTAATTCCTTCTGTCGTAAAATTTGTATATATGAAGGAAGCAGGTTTACACTCTAAGCCTTCGAAATAATGTACTTAAAGTGAAATTTAATCTAAACCAAAAATTAATCAAATGGTGTCTGATAAAGTATGATAAACAATTATAATTTTCGTTATGAAAATAATGAAGATATCCCAACTCAACTATGACTGAAGATAAGGTAATGTGGTTGCTATTTAGGTTTTTTTGTTTTCCTTCATTGAAATCGACCGAACCGTTTTATTCTACGCTTGTCAGGATATACTAGTCGAGTTACTAACAATCTAGTTACTAAAAACTTTAGGCTAAATTCATTTTTAGGTATTATTCAGTAGCTTAGCAAGTTTTTATTAAATATAGTCTACTTATAAAATTTATTTTGACCTAGGCCGAACTTATTGAATCGTTGCAAGTGATAAAAGCTGAATTTTATTATTAGAAGATCTATATGGGTCATCCAATAACTTATTTAAGAACAACTCTACTAGATCCTGTATTCGACAGCGCAGGGACAAAGCCTAACCCTTAAATATGAGGTCGAGGGCCGTTCTATTATGGTCACACCTTACTTTGTTCGAAATATCACACAATTTTAACATTGTAATACATGATATTAATATGAGTTTTATTTGGGTTTATTCTACTAACAAATTTTAGACTAGTTAATGCTAATCATCTAAATCAGTTTACCCTAATTTGGAAAAAAAAAAGTACTTTTATGTTTTTAGTATATACTGGTATTTCAAACTTTAATTTTTTTGTGATCTATTAACTCCGAACCTCAGTCAAATAGTTCCTGAACGAGAAACATTTAGAAATTACTAAGTATTATAGCCACTCTGTGCGCAGAGGCTTATGGTTAAACGCGTGGAAGTACTAATTGAGGGGTCTTAGATTCTAAGCTTTTCAAAAATAATATTTCCGTTCTGTTCATTCGCGTCAAAAATATATCTTTGCACATAAAATGTTTGGAGAAGCTAGGCCTTAAGTCCTATATAGATCGTTTACGCCCAATATTTGGAGATACATATGTATGTGGAAATGCTCCAAGTGCGCTATGATATATTACAGTACGAAATTCTATCTCGACCGTATATTTGCATTTATGATGCAAATATACGGTCGAGATAGAATTTCGTACTGCATCATAAATGCAAATATACGGTCGAGATAGAATTTCGTACTGTAATATATCATAGCGCACTTGCGCTTGAAGACTGTTAAAAAAGCGAAATAAAATAAAGCCTAATCAGAAAATGCTAAATTCTTCATATAGTGGGCTTCGAGTTCACCATTGAATAGGTTAAATAAAGATAAAAATTTAAATCGAAGTAAAAGTGATCCAAATTGCATGATGAGTACGACAATTGAGTCATTAACTTTCAAACTATCACAACTATTGAGAACATACACAAAAACTCTATGTAAAAATTTTTAAGAATATTTAATTTCTTTTACTGTGCAGAAAAAAAGAAAGTATGAAAACATACATATTATATCTAGAATTTCACTAAAAAGAGGGAAAAAGTGTTTGGCGTAGTTTTTTCTCCCATAAAATTGCCATTTAAGATGTAAGCAGGATTACACTCAAAGCCGACAATATACTCTATAAAACTGTGGAACTCACTTCTTCCCATTTTTAAAATATTGACTGGCATAAGCAGTTTGAGAGGGATCTTATTCACTATTTTCAATAAATATTAAAATATTAAAAATTAAAATTGATAATAATTATATTGCACTTATATATCTGAATAAACAATATGGTTTTAGGGCTTAGAAAGATTAAATACTAAATATTGTTAAGACTTTAGTAGTAACTCAAAAGTCTTATAAAACATTACGATTGAAATAAATAAAATAAAATTAGTTTAAAATTTAAAAAAAATGCGCAAATATGCTATACCGGATTAATCAATGCAAACCTAAATAAAACCATTTTGCAAATAAAATCTGCAATGTAACAAAATGCGAGTTGTTGAAATGCTAAATAATAAATTGCGGAATGAGCACAGGGAAATAACAAAACACAAAAAAAAAAAGAGTGTGATGTTTTTCTAAAACCGGTTGTTGAGAGTTTCTGGAAAGTTAATTGAAATAATCTTAAGTGCTGTAATACAAGGTATTTTTTATGAAATGTACTTATTTACTGATTGGGTCCGGTAAAGAGTCAGTTATCTAAATGAAGCGCTCGCTCTATCCACAAACCAATTGCTTCGCATGGGTGATTAGATTGGGTCTTTGCTATTTCATAAAGGCGTTTTGGTCATAAATCTGACACACAGGTTATTGGCTTTCTTATTCTTATATCATACATTATCCAGGTATGCTAATACATCGCGGCAAAATGAAAGTAATCAGGGACGACATTTTCCTTCAGAAAGTTCAAGTTCAAGTACATGGTCGGTGTTATTGGTGAAGGAATGTCATCTGTTTCAAGTAGCTCATAAGCTTGTGCTCAAAAATATCGAGTTGACATTGAAAGTAATCTCCTTAGAAACTATTTTCGAGTTCACATTCTAATGGATTCCTTTAGCAATAAATCAAAAAGTTCCTTCTTTGATCAGCATTTGGCCAAACGGTTCTGTCAATTTTCTTTTTTGATTTTAAAAAGCAATACTCACAAATGACTCAAACGATTTTGGTCTACCTTTTTTTTAAATGCCTGGTGTTGAATTTCTGAATACTCAGGGAGATAACTGCAAAAGGAAATATCCAATAAATGCGAACAAACTGCGAACATTAAAATTGAAAGCATCCACCTGCCTTAAAATTTTGTTTGAAATTCTTCGAAAGTCTCGGAGGGTGTACAAAATATGCGTATCATTTAATTGCCGAAGAAATAAATCCCTAATTACATCTGTATGAATATGTATACGAATTTTTCTCGTGTTCGGCTATTTTCATCAGGAACTGTCGGTCGATTTTTTTTATTGCATTTGAATGAGATTTTTGTTTTGCTATTGTTTGTTTTTTTTATTATTCTTGGCGTTACCACTGTTGGATATAATTGCATTGAACGAATGCATCAGCGACGAACAATAGTCGTTGATGAAGGGGAGACGCCGCAAGGGCTGAGCAGAGTCATCCATCATTATGATGCTGATGATGATTTATCCAGTACGAGAGTCAAGTGATGTCTGAAAATTTGATTTTTGGTGCGATACCCGCGGACAGTAGCACCGCAATTGATTTACTGTTATATGTACGGCATTCCGGCTCGGCGGGGCTGGGAATGCGGTATTTTGTTCGTATATTCTCTTTATATTTATTTCAAAAAGATATGCAAATGCATCCCAATCCCAAATGATAAAGCGGCTGGCTTGGTCCCTGTGGTGCATATTTCCATCGTTCCAGACCCTCTCTGCAAGAGGCAGTCAAAAGTTTCGCACCCCTCACTCTAGGGATTGTGCATTCAATTTGAATTCGTTTTTTTATTCTCTTTTATTTATTTATTTTTGTTTTTTTTTCGTTGTACTATTTAGTTCCCTGGGGTTTATGTACGTTTTACAATTTCGTGGACTGTTTGTTAATTGGAAAAACATCAAGTGACCGACCGGGTGCTTTGTGATTTGGTGTTGAAAAATACGTAATTTTATTTGGGGTAGGGGTATGCCTGTGCACACTACCATAATTCTCGCATCATAGTTGGTCTATTCCTCACTCATAGCGAAAACTAATGACAATAATCATATTATTATTAAGATTTATGTTGTTCGTGGTGCGTTATTAGACCTCGTAAACTACAACTAGACCTACGTATTCGTATTAGTGATGCTATCCCTGTCTCTCCGTTGAGTCAGTTGATTTTGGATGAATCTTTTGTGCCGTAGTCCAGCAGAAGTGGATGTATCCATTTAAATTGAAATTGTCACTGATGATGGAGATGATATGGGTGCGTTATCAGTTGGTTATGTGGTTGTTTATAGTACAATATATTTTCTAAAACGTATACAAACAAATTACCGACACCATGTTGGATTTTACGTATCTTCACTTCAATCATGAAAAGTAGTACTATAGGAAGTGATTTATGAGAAGTAGGTAATAGTATATTACGTTTAAATTGAAACTAAAGAATATTTTCCATAGTATCCATGCAAAAGCAGTCCAGTGACGTAGCCATAGAGTAAATATATGCATAAGAGTTAGTGCTGTTGTTCCGGAAAAACGACAAAATAGTGCTTGGAGATGACAATAATTTGTGTCGTTTGCGATTAGAGTTTGCATTTTTTTGTAGGAAAGAAACGGACATATTGACTAAGGGGATTTATCTCTATATATGTATGTAGTCGTAATTCTGTCATTATGCCATTGTGATCGCATTTCTTACAAAGAATTACAGTTTATTACATCCCCTAATGCGAAATATTACCTGCAATTTTCAAAAACTTGTTTTTAAGTATTAATGCATAAAAAACGTATATATTTAAATTTGCAAAGTTTTTAGACTCCAGGAAGAGCGGCTTCAATAAAAGATTTGTTGGTTTTCATATCACAAGGCTGCGATTTCAAGTACAAATAATAAAATATATAACATTATGTTCAAATTATTTGCAAATTCTTTGCAAAATTTCGTATTCCTTTCAGATGGCGCTATAGATTCGCGCTTAATCGGGAATTTTATAAGTTTTCTGGACAAAAATTAATAAACTAAAATAATTGCAACTTTTTAGATTTCTTACATTAAGGTTATGCATCATAAGGATAAACTGGTTCGGACAATAATCATTGTGTTTCTCCAATTTCCATTTATTTACGAGTTATATATTAAATAATACTGCGTCTATTGAATTTGCCACAAAAATGCATCAAAGATGAGACGCTCAAAGACTCATTGTATGCCCTAAAAGTTGCAACATTTGTTATATTTGTTTAACCATTGTTCCGCAATCCAATTGGTTTTTTTAACTTAACCATAATAGTCTTTCCACCTAAATCTAAAATTACTCATAAATTCCACAGGAGAAATCTTTAATTAACATATTAACATGAGATTTATATTAACTAAGGGAGAAATAGTACAAAGTCGCGATAGTAAAAACCATTGGTCGTTTGTGAAAAACATTAAAAACTCGGACTCTTTTTTTGTCTTCTATTATGGAAGCGAAACTCCAATACTCTGCCATTTTCTATGAAGCACTAGCTTCGCTGAAAACGAATCATCATCGTATGTGCGTTAACGAAAAATTTCGTTGGAACGGCCACATATTCGATGTCGCCACGAACGCTGCAAAATGTCTAGGCTTCCTCAAGCGGTACAAGAAATATTTTGCCCCAAACTTGAGTATAACGCTCATATTTGGTCGGGTGCACCAATTAATATATTTGGAACTACTGCAGTGGATTAAGAAACGTTAATCTTATAAGCGGACAACGCGAAATCCCTTGAATTTCTTAGTCATTGCCGTAGTGCCTTCTGCCTATCGTTGTTTTGTAGTTACTTCCACCATAAGTGCTCGAATGAAATAGCCGGCTGCACTCCACTCCTAGAACGATTCAACCGCAATACTCGCTATACTAGGAATGCACATCAGTGCACCCTTAAGCCTAAATTCGGACGGACAGTGGACAGTGGTAAAGGAGAAGGACAAAGATTCATTTCTAATACAATACGAATGTGGAGTGCCCTAGCACGCTCTGTTTTTCGTTCACATTATAGCTAACAGACATGTAAAACCAACGTACATAATATCGGTATCTAACATTCTCTAATCCTCCACTTCAATAAAGACCGCATTGTGTCACTTCATTATTAGTAAATCATCAATAATCATAATATACGTACATCTTAAATAGATGAATGCACTTAAATTTGTAAATGGGTTAGTGGTATTATTTTTTAATACTTTATTTTTTGACAAAACTAAGTTGTTCCGAGCCGGCTGGGCATGAGAACTGTGATTGAATATAGTAAGTGTCGAATTTGAATCGTGCAACATTTAGTTTGCGAATTTTTCCAAGATAAATAAAAATGTCCTTCAATTGGGTTAGCTTCATTTTATGCAATTTCTATTTGCATATTTCTTTAAAATTGTTGTTTCAGTTTTTTTTTGCGATTTTGATTCCTTGCAAACTGTTTATAAACAAATTAAAGTGTGTTATTTTAACTATTGCTGCATAATGTTCAGCTTTAATTCTTATTAAAAACAAATAGTATGAGTTAAGTATAATAGCTTGCTACCTACTAGACTATGCAAAAACACACGGGGTTGTCGGACATTTTTTCCAAGGGTGGAATAAACGGTCAACTTCCGGTCAACTTTTTTTTGTGATTTTCATAGTTATAAAACAAAAAAAAAATAACTAATAACCATTCGATAGAGGTCATTCAGTAATCAATTTAAAAATGTAGACTCAACCCTATTTTTGATTGATGTTTTTATTGATTGTTGGGTTGTATGGAAAAATTTGGCCGGATAAATAGATTGTTAAAAGAGAACAAGAGACAGCGGAATTGCGATATTTTGAAGTGATTGATATGATATAAAAACCTTTTTTAGTGAAGTTTTTAGTTTTCGAATCGTTTAGACAAAAATTTTTCAATATTTAAATAAACATTTCAATATTCCACAAACCAGAGAAACATTTTTTTATTCTTTTTAGTGATGTACGATACTGCACGTCGACATGTAATTCTTAAGCAAAGCATACATTCAGTTATTTCTTAGATTTTGACTTCTCACGTTCAGTCCAGGCTATTCGAAGCTATACAAACGCTAAAGTAAATCCATACAGAACATCTTGCTATCAGCTCATATGCATGGCTGATAATAATTTTTTTTATTAACTTTTACCATTTTCTCTGGTTATCTTGTGATGATTATATTTGTGCAGCTTTAATTAACACTAAATTAGAAAAGCAACAATATTAGAGAAATACCAGAATTCAAAGAACTTTGACCGGCACCAGCAATTGCGATAGCGAGATTTACGTAAACAAGCCAACGTAACGCTTGTCCACATTGTAGTATGTTCTGTAGGTATAATTGCTTTGGACGCATATACCCGGAATTCAATTGGATACTATTAAATGCTTAAGTCTATATTGATGTGTACTTTAAAGCTATGTAAGTACTCACATTTACCTTTTGAGGAAGCACGATAAGACACAAACATGTCTCCAATTTAACTATGTATGTATGTATGAAATCGAAAGTTGAACTTAGATTTAAAGTTTCGTCAGTTGATATCACCTAATCTGTTGATACTTTTGGCATTGATCCGAGGCCTTAGCTGCCGTGCAGTGTTGAATTGAATTGTTGTTGAATTGATGCCGAGACATTTAGTTTTCTGATAAAGTTGTAGTAAAGAATGGAGATTCCTTGGATTATGTTTTGCAAACAAATTTTTCGAAAGAAACTGAGAACATAAGAACACATATCACATGGATCGACCATCATCAGACTATATCGTTTTTGCTATAGCTACCTCTAACTATCGCTTTATGACATGATAAGGGTACATAGCTAAAGGTAAAAAGATATCATCGGCTAACGCGTTCTGAGCCAAGGAAATGTTCACGCGGCATTTTTTGTCTCGTATACCGATACGTGATTTTATCGAATAGAACAATGGCAATGATTGCTGTATAAAGTTCTTCGCACGGAGTCTATTGGTGAAAGTTATTTTTCCTGCTTAATCACATATAATTTACTTTAAAGAAGTAAAAGTTTTGATGCAATCAAACGGCAAACTCAGTTACAGAAATCCCGCTCTTTGACCCAAATACGCAGGATATTATAACAACATAAAATACTTTAATGAAAAGATTCTTTGGATATAAACAAAGTTGGTATGCATCCAAACTCGCGCCTACTCCAAATCCCCAAGCTGAGGGGTCTCTTACATATCCCAATTTTTTTTTGCATTTTTAACCAGGTATTGGAAAAAGAAAACTTAATTATATCAGATAATTATTTTAATTTTAATTATATCGGATATAATAATAATAAATTAAAAATTCAGCGATTGAAATGATGTTATTGAAGTTTTCGACTTTATTTCCATTTTTGTATTTTTTTTTTTGGATATAAAGTCGAACACACAATTTTTTTGAATTCGAGAATTCCAATCTAAAATGACATCAGGTATATTCGATCTATTATTCAATAACAGAAAAGTAATAGCTATTGTAATGGATATTTACATTTCCCTCTTCGACATTCGTGCTAATTAATTAGCACAGGGTGCGCTTTATGTTGCAGTTTTATTTGGTTGTCTTTTTGTGTGAATGAAATTTGTTATATAGCATTTGATAGTCATAGAGAGTTGCCGATAATTATTTATTATGGAGCATCTAACGCCGCAACAACGTAGAGTAACTGTATGGTTTGCGATTTGTTGGGCCATATTTCTTTGAGGATACCATAGGCAATGCCGTAACAGTTAATGCTGACCGCTATGAGGACATGTTGGAAAACTTTTTTGTGGCCGAATTGGGTCAATTTGGCTGCAGAACATGTGGTTCCAAAAAGACGGTGCAACATCACACACAGCTCGTGCTACGATGCGAATTTTACGAGAAATTACCTATAATGCCAAAAAGTGATAAGTGGAAGATAAAATGCACCTCTTAGGCCTACATGAAATATGATCCCACGAAAAATAGCTCCAACCAGAAAATTAAAAATGGCCCCAAAAATGTATATGGAAAACAACACCACGGAAATTTCTGTAATTTGGGGCTATTTTTTTATATTTTTGGGGCCATTTTTCACGGTTAAGGATAAAGTATTGATTTTGGTCTGTACATAAGTTTCAAATAACATAGTTCTACTAGGCCCAGTGGTCGAAGTTAGACCATACCCAATCTGAAGGGAAGTCACAAAGGGGATCGAAAGGTTAATAGTTGCTGTTGTAATTTCTAATCGATTAATGAAACTTAATGCATAAACAAATAAATCTTATTAAGGAATTCCCTAAGCAGCGAACACAGAGTTGAATGAATAAAATGAAATGAACAGATCTGAAGAGCAGTGATTTGATCAATTTTAAGATAGCAGTGAACTTCTTTCGTCCTCGGGTAAAAAAAAAATGAAAATGCGATTTATAGAATCTATCGGAAAGCAGCCTCATCGCTAATTAAGTCCTTTAGCAACTTACGAAAGCATCGTCAGAAAATTCTGTCATGATAACTAAAAAATTATAGAGAAACAGAAATTACTTCAACTTAAAGATCCAGACTAAGGAAGCATAAGTACTTTAATATGTCTATCGCCAATTTCATTTACTCTCAAGTGACCGACGAAAAATTTCACTATATTTTAAGAATTCTAAAATTAAATATCAGGTACCACGGAAACACTGCGCCAAAAATAATCACATCTAACGTTTGAATAAATAAAGAAAATGTATATGCGATACTCTTCACTCAAACTACATCAGACTCAAATATTACTTTTAAATCACCATAACGGAGTTCTTTCGCCGAAACCACTATCTCATGCAATAAGCTGGCAAAATTGTATTAATGAATCAAAGGAGACTTTTAATTCTTTCAAAGTCTGCAATTATTTGTTTATTAATCTGCATAATGTGTTATAACTCAATTTCACTTAACACGTTCACAAAGGAGACCGATGGAGTGCCTGACACAATTTGTGAGAAAAACCCTCTGCATAAAGCAATCGCGTGACTGAATTAACTTCAATTTAAATTTATTCATGCAAATCTGCTACATAGACAAATACACATAAAATAAACCGTCTCCATGTTCATTGCTCGACGCATTGCGCCCTAAAATGATGACGTCACTGTATTCAAAATCTATGTATGCTTTTAAATATTATACATTCTTCGAACCGAAGAAGAGACGATACATTAAATTGGTATATGCAAATTATCTACACGATAAGTCCTTCACTTCAATTCTCCCTTGTTGCTTCGCAACTCCATTGAAGATCCTTTTCTAACTTTTTATCGCACGTCAAAAAGGAGTGAGTGCTGCTCGTATTGTTTAAAAAAACCTAATAACCTGTTAAAGTCTCATTAAAATAATGTAAAAATTAAGTTAGTGAGCGTCTCTTTATTTGGATAGATATGTACATTGCACATCCATATTTTGTTGTACCCCATTTAAGATCTGTTTCTAACTTTGTATGGCACCTCACAAATTTTTGGCATATTAAGAGGAAAATGGATCAGCTTCACAATATTATAAGATTTATGCGAACGTTTCACTGTACTTCACAGTAAAACTACAAAAGGATGCCTTATACATTTTTTTCAAATGCTGGATGTTCACAGACTAAGTGTGATGCCGTTTCGTCATTTTCCAGACAGAACTCACAAAGGCCGTAGTTTCTGACTCTGACAGTTTTGAGACGCTCGTTGAGAGGATTGAAACCGGTGACAGGGCCAGTTAAGGATCATACGTCGCTTCTTTTCAGCCCTAGCAGATATTTAGACCTGATGGGTTTTGGGCCGTCGATCAACAGCTTTGAATGTCGGCATGATGCGAGATCATGCCAGTACTCGGTATATTGTAGACGTTAAAGCGTAATTATTTTATTTTTATGGACTGATGAGCAGCATGCTATGGAAGGTTGTTGGCCAACAAAGACTGACAAAGAGTCCTGTTGTTAGCTCTTTCATTACCCTGAATGTCAGTATGACCGGGAACCTAGGTAAGAGTAACAGAGTTGCATCTACCCAACCTGTTCAGATTATGTACGACACAGGTTCTGCCGAACAGCCTACACATAAAGTTGGTAAATCGCTACCGCTGGCAAAGATGCGGCAACTAGAAGGCCCCACAATGTGGCAGAGAGCAGATGGCTTAATGCGCCAATGACACAAAATATTTCACAAACAACATTTTTTAGCGCAGCGTCAACAAAATAATTTGTAATTTATCACAACGCTCTCTGTGTAACGTGGGGAACCTATGTATTAGTGTATATTAAAACGCAGCGTTGGAATGTGGCGTTAAAACGCGATCTGTTTGACGAGGCCTTTATTTTAATTGAAGCACTGTTCAATATCGAAATCCTCGCTATGAAAATGATATTTTAATTGAACTAACAAAAATATATTGTCTACGACGGTTGAGATTTGCAATTTAAATTTCCTTCTTCGAATGACTATTGTTTCGTTTAATTATTTCTTGTCCACTCCAAATAGGCTCGTCAAATTTAAATGGTTATATTTTTTCTAAGATTCAAATAAATTTAGGCTACATAAATTTTGGCCCCAATGAAAAATGGGAAACAACAACACGAACATTCTGTGATTTGAGGCCATTTTTTATATTTTTGGGCCATATTTTATTTTGTTTGGCGCCATTTTTCATTTTTTAGCTTAGGGCCAAAATTCATTATTAAAAATGGGCGCAAACCAAAAATGCGCAAACCAAAAATGAACGATGGCCCCCAAAATTAAAATTTTTTTATCTGATATGAAATTTACAAATATAATCAAAAGTGGACGTGGTTCAAATCTTTGTACAGGATATGTATTAGAAAAACTATTGAAAATATCTTGTTATAAATGTTTACTAACTTTCAAAGCAAATTTTCGAAGAAAGGAGCATTGATCGAAGTTATTTCTAATATGCAATAATAGATAGCACTGCGGTAAGAAAACTGACGTTATCAGAACTGACATATATCGCCATGTATTTATTTCCTCTAAGAATAGCTCATCAGGGGGCCAATTCTGGTTCAGTGAAAACATGAAATCAAAATATTTTTACCCTTTTACGGGTAGTTCCGACTCTTGTTCTACGAACTAAACGTCAAACATTTTCATGAGTATAATTTATTTTCACGCTCTATTTGAAAATGAATATTCCATGTAAAAACGTAAAAACGTGAATACGAACTGAAGCTCAAACAACAAAGGCAAAAAATTCAAAGGAAATTTACTCCCCACAGTAAACAATATTTAATTCACCACGATATTTTCAATTATTAAACGAGAATCGTTTTTTATTACAGAGCGTGCATATGTATGTACATATTGAAAAACGATTTATTCGATCCGGCAAATCCGCCCGAAATTTTCGCATAGAAAAAAAATTGGTAGTCTCCAAGCTTTACAGAGTTGTTTTTTAACCTCTGCAAAAAATTGTACTCATTTTTTGCATCAGGTAGAATTTTGCTTCAAAATAAATTCCGTCTGTGAGAAGCAAATCCACATCGAAAAGACAGGCGAGTAAAATTTGAAGAAAAATGCTCGTATGCGCATTTTCAGAATTGGAAATTTCAGCCTTTTTCATGAAATTGGAGATTTTGACAGATAAAGCTATGCATTTTGAGAATTAGGGAACAAACTTTGGACAGTTGAAAACTATACAGTTCTAGTATTATGCATTTTTCAGGCTATTTTCTAAATTAAGTCCGTGACACACGCTAATTGACAGCCTTCAATAAAAATAGTGAGAATAGATGGTGAGTTGTAAACTAAACGTTTCTTAAACTCGACATACATATAGAGCCCAATTCATTTATTAATGACTAGTGGTTTTTCAGTCCAGAATTTGATTCGAAATTCGGACATACAAAATTTGCCAATTTTATAGCATCATTAGTCCAATTGCTATTAAAATGTAACCGGTTTAAATTATTTAGTTTATAAATTTACACAATGAACGGTGGCTTGTCACTTTCTGATTTCTGCTTGTCTGTACCCTTATAGAGAATATACCTTTATGTGAGTAGATATAGATATCTTTCTAAAATTGAAAAGAGTAGCAAACTTTTTACACAAATCAAGAAGATTACGATTGCTACGATTTGCAACCAATTATAAACGATGAGCAATCACGGTCAGACGTCAGAGTGAGGTTGTCTTGTAAGCTACTTAAGAAACACAACACATAAGTAAAAAATCTTCACAATTACAAATCTCATTTACAATGCGTTTATTTTCTCTTAATCTGTACAGAACCTCCAACGCACATATTTTTATAGTGAGGCTATTCTTTCTATGGGTAAATGACAGCGGCTTCCTCTACTTATTCAAGCAGTATGTACTATTTTGACAGATTATGTACTTGATATAATTTAATTTGTCATGACAATCTGCGTTAAGAGCAGCATATTTGAATTGATGAATCTAAATTATACGTAATATTTTTTTTTATTTTTGTATTTGGCATTAATGCGGGCACTTAAAAATGAGCATCTGTAAACTAAGGGGAATCCGTTTTCGTGATTTACTCTTAAGTGGATTTTATATGGCTAACAAAAAACAATAAAATGATGACAATCTAATCAAGGAATTTCTTAAAATTTTACGTATGTGTGAAATTTAAAATATTGATTGTGGAAAATGTTAGATATGGCTTGCAATATTATATTGCGTAGAATTTTGATTTCAACGTGATTAGTGGAAAACGAAGGTATTTGAATAACTCAATTAATCATTTCATACGCATAGAATTAAGTTTTTTAGAAATTAAATAAGAAAAGTGTCAGTGCTCATTTACTTAACAGGCTCACGAACCGCTGCTTTCAGTTTGTGATATCTCGGCCTTCAAAAATGGGGTTCGATATTCCTTCTCGTTGATGTTTGTTGATGTCTACTAGTCTAAGAGCTGCTGAACGTTTAAGTTACGTCATTTTATCAAGTGAAATCCTCTATATAATAATATTCAAGTAAATTTTTTGTCTTCTGTACGTCATTCCTGTCAGACCCAAAATCAATCGGAAACTGTAAAGCCTAGAAAGTTGTCCGCTTGGAGCGAACAGTATTATTCCCCATTTATGTCCCTATAGAATAAAAAAAACCTAAAATGGTAGACAATTTATTTCATTTGAAATTTATAAAAAAAAATTGACTTTGTATAGTTAATATATTAGAAAATTTTGACAGATATTTACTGTCATATATTTTTTTTACATTTTCTATGAAAATTTTTGAAGAAAAGGACATTTTTTTAAAAAATATCGCACACAAAAAGTAGGCGCGGTAAAAAAATTTTATACGGCAAAATTGTGAAGATGGTTAGTGTATATATATTTTGTCAAGGATTTAACCCTCAACCTCTTTAACTTTAGCTTTAAAACGATTTTTCTACACTGTGGTTGTGGCAGTGAGCCAAACTTAGGTATTTTCGTAACCCAAATTTCAGCTTCCTATCTTAAATTTAAAGGCCTCAAAATTTGATACGAACGGATAGACGGACGTTGTTAAATCGTCTTGGATTTTAATGCTGATCAAAAACTATTTTTCACAATTAATATACCCTTAGGATACTGAGAAAATTTCAATAGTACCTAGTATTTATATTTTTATACTTGGCAAGTTTTCCAATTTGAAGTCTTGAAGAGAGATATATATATTGTAAATGTACATATATCTCTATGGGACAATGTATATAGAGAAATATATATTGTCCCAGCTGCAAGAAAGGCGATCTTATGTCTTGCAAGAACTATCGAGGCATATACCTGCTTAATGTCGCATATAAGATCCTATCCAACGTACTGTGTGAACGTGTCAAACCTTTCTGCAACACACTAATCGGCACTACTAGTGTGGCTTCCGGCCCGGCAGATCAACTGTAGACCAAATCTTCAAACTAAGGCAAATCCTGGAAAAGATCAACGAGTTTCAAGTCGAGACACACCATCTCTTCATCGACTTTAAAGCCGCATATGACAGCATTCATTGTCAGGAGCTTTTTGTGACGATGGCCGGATTCGGGATCCCGTCAAAATCCCGTAATCCAGATGTGTCGCATGATCATAGATAACACGCGATGCAATGTGCAGTTTGGCAGTAGCTCATCTGAACTCTTTCAAATATGCACCGGATTTCTGTAAGGAGATGCGCTGCCGTGTGATTTCTTCAGTCTTGTTCTTGAGCAGATAGTGCGCAGGGCAGGTGTCAACACGGAAGGCACTATCTTCAACAGATAATTCCAACTGCTGGGGTATGCGGACGATATAGATGTCATCGGTCGATCCCAGCGTGCTATAGAGGCTTTCACGGCTATTGCAGAACAAGCGAAACTAGGTAGCCTTGAAGTGAATGAGGACAAGACTAAATATATGCTATCAACAAACACACAATTATATGTCCACCGACTAGGACAAAATGTCACTGTTGATAGCAGAAACTTCGAGGTAGTTACGGAGCTCCTCTACCTCGGGGTAAACATCAACTCCACATCAACTCAACTCCACAAATGACATCTTAGTGGAGATCCGACGAGTTACCCTAGGAAACCGCTGCTACTTCGGTTTGGCAATAGAAATGGGTTCAAAACTCTTTACTCGAAGGACAAAGTGAATCCTCTACAGAACCCTTATCCTGCCAGTTCTGCTATACGGCGCCGAGTCCTGGACGATAAGCAGGAAAGAAAGCTTTAAAAGAAAAATCCTTCGACGGTCCTGTGTGCGAGGAGGACGAATGGAGGAGAAGATAAAACCGCGAACTCTATGAGCTGTACCAAGATGTGGATGTAGTCCGAAATTTTCACAATTTTAAAAATTTGCCGAGTATAAAAATATAAATAGGTACGCCCCTATTTTATTTAATACAAGAATAGGTACGCCCCTAAATAGAAAATAAATATTATTTATTTTCCCGTGTTTGTGTTTGCTCTTAAGGCAGGTGTCAACACGGAAGGCACTATCTTCAACAGATAATTCCAACTGCTGGGGTATGCGGACGATATAGATGTCATCGGTCGATCCCAGCGTGCTATAGAGGCTTTCACGGCTATTGCAGAACAAGCGAAACTAGGTAGCCTTGAAGTGAATGAGGACAAGACTAAATATATGCTATCAACAAACACACAATTATATGTCCACCGACTAGGACAAAATGTCACTGTTGATAGCAGAAACTTCGAGGTAGTTACGGAGCTCCTCTACCTCGGGGTAAACATCAACTCCACATCAACTCAACTCCACAAATGACATCTTAGTGGAGATCCGACGAGTTACCCTAGGAAACCGCTGCTACTTCGGTTTGGCAATAGAAATGGGTTCAAAACTCTTTACTCGAAGGACAAAGTGAATCCTCTACAGAACCCTTATCCTGCCAGTTCTGCTATACGGCGCCGAGTCCTGGACGATAAGCAGGAAAGAAAGCTTTAAAAGAAAAATCCTTCGACGGTCCTGTGTGCGAGGAGGACGAATGGAGGAGAAGATAAAACCGCGAACTCTATGAGCTGTACCAAGATGTGGATGTAGTCCGAAATTTTCACAATTTTAAAAATTTGCCGAGTATAAAAATATAAATAGGTACGCCCGTATTTTATTTAATACAAGAATAGGTACGCCCCTAAATAGAAAATAAATATTATTTATTTTCCCGTGTTTGTTCTTAAGAACTGACTCTCCTGTAAAAAATCTTATTGTAGGTCTTTTGCGGATTGAGTTAAGAGAAGTGGGCGGCTGCCACGACCACTGGATGGAAAATCACAAATAGATTTTCCGCAAACCTTATTACTGTGCCAAATTTCAAGGTTCTACGATTATTGGTAGTGCTCCATAGTTTTGATGATCTGTCAGTGAGTCAGTGGTTACTAATAATGCTACTTTTGCTAATTTTGCGTCCATATAACTCAGGAACCGCTCATGTTAAACAGGGCATGGAGCATTCTACTGTGCGTCCCAATAAAACCTGCAAATTGTATGTCTCTAGCTTTCTTATAAGCGCAGTTAGAGGGGGGGGGGGGGGGGGTCAAAATGGCATGAGTTGGTACGTGTAAATAAGGGTGTAGTCCCAAATTTCCTATAGAACTTGGCTGGGACTACTTTGCCCCTTAATTTAGCCTAAGCCGGATCTAAAACGCTCTGAGGGTGTGTCTGATCTCCGTAAAGAGATAGCTTGTTGGAGCTGCAATAAGCGTTTTTACCGTGAACTTTTCATAGAGGTGAATGCAAACAAGACTTATTGTATACTAAAACGGTTTAGGTTATAATAATTTGTTATAAATGCTAATTATCCGTTTATTTCAAATGAATTGAAAAGCTCTTGTACTTTCCATCGTTTTGAACTTTTAAAATTTAAAAAATTCTACGGTGATTTTACTATTTACCCTGAAATTGAACTTTGTAATAAAGCGCGAAAATTAACAAAAATTATATTATTAAAATATAAAATTAAATTTATGTATAAGGAATATTACGTTCTTCTTATACAAAAACGCATATTATTAATATTGAAAGTGGTCTCCTTGCTCAATGAAAGCCAATATTCAAGTTCACGTTAGTAACATTTAATATACATAATATTCGACCAGAAAGCAGAAGAAGAAGAAGAAACGGCATTCAGCATTGCACTCAAGTATCTATTCATACTTCATAATATCCTCGCGGCAACAATCAATGCAATACAGAACAACAAAACCAAGTCTGAATTATTTGCTTTTAAAAAACATTTGAAACATAGGCAACGATATATTTTGCACACATGCAACTAAAGACAATTTCGTTTTTAAATAAACTTTCGAGTAGGTTTTGCAAAATTTCGATGAAATTTACCCAGATCTTGAAAGTTTCAACTAAACGCAATAAATATTAAAACAAAAATATAGATAGGCACTCCTTTAGAATATTTCTATGATCCATTTCCGCTAGCGGTTTTTGCAAACGATGCCAAAAATAATGTGGTTCATTTTATTGTTTGTGTTGTTGAAAACTCTTCAGCTTTGCAATATTGCAGTTTTCGAGTGAAATTCAGTGGGATTCAGCGGCAGGGCTTCCATTATTGTATGGTCGTTAACATTTGTTTAATACGAGTGTACTTCGTTAAGTTGTGGGTTTTTTTTTGGCGAGGATACAACTAGTAGGCACTGTGGCACACGGTGAAATGAAAACATACTTACACATGCAATGCAACCATGTTGTGAAGATAAAAATGTCCCTTCACCTCTGCTCCAGGATAACTTAGAAAAATATTTGCTTACGTGTTTACATATGGACATCGGTACGTAGGTACATCCCCCACAGTCAGTTCCAAACAAGGGATGAATCGACCAACGATACTATGCGACAGAGGGCGGCGGGAGAAAAATAAATATAAATAAATAAAATACAATGAAAATGAAAACGGTTCTCAAGGTTACACTTTTTCTGAAAAGCTTTTTTCCTTCTCAATTTATTTTTCTTTCTCTTTTATTTTTCCGAATCAATCTTCCCCTTCGTTCGGATCCTATTGTAGGTACATTGCTTGTGTGTACGAGAGTAAGCTGGAAAATAATGTATCTATAACACAAAGTTTAATGCACACGAATACACCAGCAATATAATAGTCGTCAAAATCAGAAGTAGCAGCTGTGACAACAACAACAAAAACTACCACAACATCAACCACCACCCAACACCAGCAGCCGCAGCACAACCATGGAGATATACTCGCTATTCTTCTTCGTCGTCGTCGTCCTTTCGTCATGGTTTAGTTTTTCTTGTAACCTCCAGTATTCAGTTTGCTTATGATAGGAATGGGCATGGATGAGGATGGTTGGGGTTCGGGCTGGGCATGGAGGTGTGAATGTGGATGGTGTGTCTGTTTGGGTCAGAGGATCGCGCAGGTGAAGCGCTGTTTTTGTCTTTCATATTTGCTCAATAGTGGCTGATTGTAGATGGTACTGGTACTGGTAACCAAATTGTCATCGCGGGGGTAGGTGGTATAGGTACTCCTTACCTACACAGATTTATCAAGTTTGTACAATATTTATGTGTATTTGTTAAAGCCCCTACAGCTAGGATTCAGAGGATAAAATCGATTTCAGATTAATTTCTGTTTTGCTAGTATGCGTATATTATATCTGTAGGTGTGTGGCTTGGACTTATGGGGTGGGAGTGTCAGTCGTATTCAGAATATGTATAATGTAAATATATTAGAAAAAAAAATAGTTTGATCATAGATAAAATGAAAATAAATATATGTATTTACATAAATTATTTTCCATGCTACCGTATTGAGATAAGACACTTAGAAGGAAATAGGTACTTTCTTAATCGTTAGCTAACCTTTGCCAAGGTGCTTACTTGAAGAATATTCAGAGTGTCTATTAGGCTGGGTTTAGCTATGATAATAATTACTGATAATAACGACGATAAAATAGAGCCTCTTTGTAATATCTAAACATCAGTTGCTTAGATCTATTTAACACAGTAAAAATTGATTTTATAGACATCGTTTAGTTTGGTATATGTACGCCATAAATACGTTGCCATTCAGTTCTACGACGAATAATGTTTTAAGCAAAGCCTGGTTTTGGAGAACTAATGCAAATTCTATTTATTTTTAAAGATGGTGTGAAACCACAAGTCACAAGTATGTAGGGACCGCGAAGTTACCAGCGATACGTTTTTTCCACAAAATCTAAGACATTGCACAACATAAAGTAAACGTCCGAAATTTATTTGAAAAAGACAAGATGGAAGTCGTTTTTGGCATAGGTCCATTAATTCTGAATGTCCTCAGTGCGCTGCTATGATAAATGTTGTACCACCAGAAGTAAGTGTGCATTTAGTCTTTCCTCAAAATCTTTACTTAAAAGACATAACAAAGGAACCGTTTGCGAAGGTTAAAAAAGGCAGATAAATAAATGTTTCTTTTAGGAAAACTTAAGGTTGGCAGCACTGTTTTATGCGACATCCGATTTGACAGTTCTCAGTTGTTTTGAGGTTAGTTTGGTTTCGGTGGGAAAGCGTCGATGTTAATTTTTTCATAAGTTTGCAAATGTGAGCTAAGTTAAAAATTAATTGTGAAACGATCTGAGAACTAAATTTATTGAAAATTTAATTTGTCTACAGAGATAACAGTAAAATCATCAAAGTCTGTTGAGAATATCATATTCTAGAAGGAAATGTGAAATGGCTTAGAGGAAAATGCACTTCTTAGTTTAGAAGAGGTCGTTACGGCTATTAAAAAGCTGAAAAACAAGATCGCATTCTCTAATGGCCTGTCAGACAACTCTTTAAACATAGTGGTGATGTTGTGGTAGCGTGCAAGACCAAATTATCAACCTATTGGTGGTAGAAGAATATCAGCTCTATATGCCCCATCTACGAGAAAGGCGATCATGTGACTTCTTTAATCTAATTCAGGAACAAATAGTGCGAAGGGCAGGTAATACGAAGGCACTATCCGCAACAGATTCATATCTGACGATATCAACATCATCGGCTGCTCCCAACGTGCCGTTAATGCAATTAAAGAACAGACGAATTAAGTTGGTCTTGCAACAAACAAGTAACTAACTGTCCACCGGATAGGACAAAGCGTTACTGTTGAAAGCAGACACTTAGAGGTGATTAAGGAGTTTACTTACCTCGGGGTTAATATCAATTCCGCAAATGACACCTTAGTGGAGAAGAACGAAGAATTACCCTAGGAAACCACTGGTAATTCGGTTTGACAAAAAAAAATGGATTCAAAGCTCCTAACTCGAAGGACGAATTATACGCTCTATAAAACACTGATCCTGCCAGATCTTTTCTATATTGCTGAGTGCTAGATGATAACCAGGAAAGGTGAGCTCGTTTGAGAGAAAAATTCTTCGAAGACTATATTGCCCTGTATGTAAGGGGGCGAGGAGAAGATACAAAAGCAAACACTATGATCATCCAAGATGTTGTTGTAGTTCAAAAGGTTAGAACACGTCCACTACATTGGCTCGGCCACTTCAAGCGAAATGGCACTCATGGTCCAGCCAAGAGAATCTTCGAATTCAAACCCAGGTTCGAGACGACAAGGAAGATCGAACCTTCGTTTTAAAGACCAAGCCATCGCCAAAGCGCGATTTAATTAATTTATCACACATTTTATTAATTAACTTAGCAAACGGTTTATGAAATTTGTTGAATTCCTTATTTAATCTTAAATTAATGTTTGGTAGTTTTGGTTGTAAACGCTGTTTTTGATTACAAAAAAAACTCTTGCAAAAGATCTCAATCTAATGCAATTTTCTACTACTCTGAAAATAAAGTTGAAAAGTGGCAACACTGGTACTTATACTCGCATCAAAACAAGAAAACACTGTGAACATATGAGATTGTTAGTTTGTAAGTTTTATGCTGTGGACAATAACTATTAATACATTTTTATTATTTTTTAAATTTACTTTGCTTATGAAGTTATTTTTTTGTATATTTAACAGAAGTATAATGCTGATTATGAAAAACCACTCAGAATCAAAAGTATTGGGTACAAATAAGTAAACCGCAACACCTTGTGAAGGTATGTAACACTTTACTAAACAATTTTACACTCGCTTTATTCCCTATTCCAAGGATATATTAATTTTGACCAATATAATAGGGACAACTCTTTTTTCAGTATCTATGTAATATTACGAAATATAAGATCACCTGTACGTGCTTATTAGTTACAAGAAAATTTTTGAAGAAGATAGATATTCCTATAGCTTAGACGAAAAAAGGTCTTACAGTCGTGGGGTCTACCATTACCCAAATTCAAGTTATATCAAGTTTAATTGAATGTTAACATTTGAGGTTATCTATATTTGATATAGCTATAGCTATAATAACGCAAGAAATGTTAATAACGTCGAGTGATTTTATAACCTAAAGAACTATGTTTTTCAACTTTTCATTTCAAATACATTTTACAACATCATTAATAGGTCTGTTCCTTTACTTTTTCAAGTAACTTCATAAATTTCAAGGAGTGGGGATAAATTCTGTTAAATTCTCTCAGCAAATGCTCAAGTTACGAAAAAGTAAAGGAACGCTTTTGTAGTAATTTGAAGCAATTTTACAGAAATAGTAATAATATTAAATAAGCGATTGACATGAGAAAAAAATGTATTTGCATCTTTAGGATTTTTACCTTAGCTGAACTGTGAACTGCGCCTTAGCACACATACCATCGGAGACATCCGGGTTGAAAAGCTCTGTGTTGCTTTCAGTTGCTTTCTTTTCGTCTTCCGCTGCTCCTTAGTAAGGTTCAAAATAAAGCCAGCAGGTTTAAGTAACTTCGAGGAGCTTGAAGTTACTCGAAAAAGTAGAGGAACAGACCTAATATGTAATTATTTAAAATATTGATTTTCATATTTCAAACAGCACAATTTGTGTAGAGTAAATGTTATGAAAAAAAAAAACATTTTTAAAATAAAAACTGAAAATTTGGTTTTTTTGGTTTAAGAAAAGAGTTGTCCCTATAATATATTCACCACTGTAGTTTATAGCACCCTTTAATATTTCTTGAAGACCTTTGTGATCAGCATCAAAAGTTATGACAACAAAGCCCGTTGGATCTGAGATATCAAATTATATGGAATAAGGGACCCTAAGGTCCCGAAGTGTCCATATGTAAAATTATTTAAAATGCGGTAACTGTAACGCTCCCAATTTAATTAATACAGTTTTAAATTTAAATGTAATTAATTTGGTTTAAGGTCGGCGCAGTGTAAGTGGAATATTATAATCTACTGACACTGACCCCGTTAACAAATCTTAGAGGCGTCGCCCCAAGAGGTCTCTAGCTTATCTTTATGTTTATATTTTATTTTCTTGAGAGCAATTTATAAAACGAGAGAAATTGTCTTATGCTTAATGCAGAAGGCCAGAACCTTTTTACTGTTTATAACCGGTTTTGTTTTTTACCAAAATCCAAAATATGCGAAAAAAAAACCAACAGTGATAAAAAGCTAGCTTCAACAAATTTTTTTAAATATGTACTTAATTTATTGGGTATTCTTTTAAACATAAGAAATTCATAAGATCAGCAGAACAAACGGTATGCTGATTTAGTAACGCCTTTAAAAGTTAGAGCTACATTTGGAAAGAATACGCACATATTAAAAACCGAAGCAAATGTTGTTGCTTTTTAATTTAAACTAAATTTATCGAATTGACATATGATGGAAAATGCCGCAGATTCTCAAACAGAAAAGGCATACACAATTCAACCATAATCATACCCACTATTATATTGAAGAACGATGCCGTGCTATTGCATCTTATGCTGAAGAATTGATAAAATTCTCATTGCTTTTGTGGTCATTCCGTGCAGAAAGTCATGCCATATCCATAGAAATCCTATTTGTTAGGTATGTATATCTGTATCTTATTGTGTGTATTTATGCGACTTGCGGCACAACCATACAAACAAACAAAAAACACGCACACAATGTCATAGTGGAGTAGTCGCACTTCCAGAGAAGAAAGCATCCGACCGACCCAACGTCCCAACTGCAGCTAAAGTGGCTAAGCAAAGAGCGATAGCCGATACAAGTACACATTGAACATGTTAGCCAGAAGGTTAATGCGCTTCTTATTCAGTCATTAAAAAGTTTTGTTTTGATTCTTCTTCTCAACTCTCAACTGGCAGCTTGTTCTTTGATCATTGTAATTTTATTGTTGTTGCATTTGGCTTGCTTTCTCATGTTTCAGTCAGAGCGAATCAAAGGCAAAAAAGGAGTTAAACTTGTATAAAACTCCTTAGGAGTGGTTTGTTCTTTTGTAATTTACAGTGAAAATTCAAAGTGATTGAGTGGAATTTTTGCTTAAAGCCAGCAAATTTCAGTGATTTTAGTGAAGTTTTATGTTACACTTAAAAAATTTAAATTAACTAAAAACAGTCGTTTGACATTTTTGTAGTGAACTTGTTGTGAGTGTAAGTTTTGTGGTACAATGGGATAAGCTAATTTGTGTAATTCTCGTGCATGATACAGGCAGTGCGCTATTTTTTGATAATAAATATCCCAGTCGATAAAATCCATCACGTGCTTTGCATCGATACCAATAAGCCACAGAATAGTAAAATAAAGATAGTCGACTACCCCTGCCCGGATATTCTCAAATTTGCTCTCTGCAAATACGTGTGATCTGTAGAAGGGTCTGTTCTGTTGCCTGATAAAAATGTGGTGTTTGAAGCCCAGTTTGTCTTTAATGATCCAATAGAATATTTAATTTCAAAATAAATGCCATTGCATGCGAAAAAACTATGCAGATTAAATTCTGCTAAAATTCCTTTCTCTCGATTTTCTTTGGACTACTTTGTTTTTTTGTTACAGTTTACAGTTTTGGATAGTTGAATAAATATGTTTAAGCTAAAGTAGAATATGAACAGTAAACATAACCAAAAAATTCCGCGCAATGTAAGTGAAGCTGCACATAGAAGAGCGTCATAAATTCTTATTAGAATGAATCCCATTTAGATGAGCATTTCAGTTTAAGTAAAGTTATCAGTTTAACTGATTGCTGAAACTAATGATTTAATCTGATGCATTTCCTAGGAGTTTTCAGTTTCGTTGTAAGTTTAATCGCGTTGTGTAAATGAGTTTTAGTTCAGTTGTCATTATGTTTAGGTTGATTTAGTGACAAAACTAAAGCTAATGCAATAAGACCTTCTTCGTTATTTTTGTAATGTACTTCCTATAGTACTCCCTCGGCACCTTTGTTGTGGCTGTTGCACAAAAAATAAATTCGTTTAAGAATCTTCTCTTTTGAAACATCGCCATCTGAAGTTTTCCGCAGCAGGTATATATCTTTAAAATACACCACAAAATCACGCAAGCGGTATGCAGCATGACCAGCTATACGAACAATACCATTCAAATTAAGTTTACATGCACAAACACTTGATTGCGCATGCTTGCGTGTGTGGGTTATGGGCCCTATTAGTGCTCAATATTTCTTCGCCGAAAGGCAAACGATGGATTCTATGGATCTACATTTAAATGCCGATTATAAATTCTAAAAACTAAAGGAAATTCGAGAAGCTGCTCTTGATTGTAATCTGTCCAACATAAATTGGCAGCATAGGAAAGACAGGGATCCTTGCCTCTCATTCGCACTCTTTTGTTTTCCGTAAGGTGCTATTCTAATAAAAGCTCTTAAAGAGTTTTCGTACTAAGGATTTTAAATCAGCAGAAACCTGAAAGAATATTATGTAGGGTTACCATGCTAATTTTAGATTCAAATTTTGATTTAAATTGTTCTATTTATTAAAAATAAAAATAATTTAGCTTGATGTTATGATGTCCGATCTTTCCAAAAGAATACTCGCTGACGATGGGCAAATTTTAAACCTAGTTTTTTTGTTAAGACGCAAGACGTATGCAAAGAAACCATGCTAATTTTAGTGATTTTTGCATTGCGTGCTACCTCATGCAGTATTTTATCCAGCGTCGAAAGTTCGTTATTTGAAAAAAAAAATTTGCCTGATGGCACACTTATCGAAATCATGTACTTTATTTTTGAGACCAGTTTGGTTGTTATTCTTTGGTGGCGTATTGTGGCCTTTGGTACTATTTTCGTTAAGAAGTCTGTAAACTGTTCGTTTACCAACAGACAAAATATCAGCTACTTGCTTCACAGCTACTTTTTTATTTGTCAAATCTTATAAGATTTTTTTGGTTGCGTCAAAAATTTCTTTTTTTTTGGCACTCAAGTCTTTCGATGATTTTTAAGTCATTTCTATCAAATAAAAAGTTCCACATAACTTAAAATATAGATGTAACATAACATGACCGCGCGCTATGAAAACCTACGTAAATAATCTTTTTCCTTAAAGAAAACAGCTTACAATTTTGTAACTGCATTTCAACGTATTTTCCACACATTAACAGAAATGCCAAAGATCATAACAAACCTCCACGATAACACTTATCATTAAGAACTTTTTTTCAAAGTTCTAAAACCTAAAGCTCCTCTACAGAAACCCAAGGAAAAAAGCTGAACGAGTTACCAAACGGACTTTGGTAACTCTGAATGCATATTAATTAAATGGAAGTTGAATAGCACAAGCCACAGGCCACAACCAATCAGTGCACACTCAGATGTACGCTGAATACAACGTGTTGGATCTACGTAGGATGCAATTGGAAATTCACTGGCGGGTTAACATTTTTTATGAGGGGTTTCTTTCAATTTAGTATGGTGGAAAAATATGGCACGCTACTGATTTTGAAAATCTTCCCCATAAGACGTGTACTGCCAATTTATGTTGGACAGAGTATAGTAATGTTGTCTTGGCTGTCTGTTAGACCTTACAAGAGGTACCCCTGCAACCACACACAACTCAAACAATAAACGTTACTTTATTTTACTTTTTATCGGCACCAACTTCCAGCATGGTCCCTAGCTAGCTTACTTTCACTGTTGCTGACTCCAAGTTGGATGAGTTTCCATTCTATGAGCGCCAACTAAATTGTCTTTCATTATTGCGTTGCCTCTTCAGATTAGAGTCGAGCATTCTACGGGTGGGAGCATTGTTATTTCGCTACCTCAAAGTTATAGCTAGTTATAGGTCTCAATTGTGACGTTCTGGCCGATTCAACAATGTTTGGTTTCACTTGGTATTTATTCAAATTCATTCGCTACCAGTCTGAAACAGGGATGAGCCCCACTCATCCTCTTCTTTCTCTTTCGCTGACACAACGACCTTCCACTGGATGTGAATGTTGCTGTAAAGCCCTCAAAGCGATTGAATCTTCTCATCTACATTCTAACAAGACTGTAGTGATTATTGCTCAGGGAATCATCCTTTCAAAACAACAGGGAGAGCTTTAGTTAAATTTTGTGTTTATCCATACAATAACGGGAAACTTTTGATAAAAAACCTCATTTCTCCAACATAATTCCAACTCACCACATAAAATTGAAACGTGTTTGTTTGCAATCCTTCCGGCTAAATACTCTCGTCAAGGTCTAATTAATTAATCTTTCATCGTTCTTTCCCTTAAGCTTGTACCCTTGGTTTTTTTTTAACTTATCCAAATTTCTCAGTTGTAGAAGAACAAAACTTATTTATCTCAGACATGTATGTAAATCCAGATATATATGTACCTGTGCTCCAACAACAAATGAATCCGAATGAGTACCTATTCTTTATTTCTATATGCGAAAACAAAAAGTAACAAATGTAAACATCCCTGTCAGTTTTTCTAACAATATGTCCATTGTTCGAAACGCATTTCATTGTTTCGGTGGTTCATCAAGGACATTCTTCTAAACAAAAAATTTCGTCTAATCCACAAAACAAGACTAAAAATAGACAACAATATAAATGTAGACAAAATGTCATGATTTGACTTTATAATGTACTCGGTTGGTTATTAAAACGTCATGGTAATGACAATCAAGTAACTCTTGCAAAGCTGACAGTTTTAATTATGTTTCAAGTTCGCGCTCGGCTCTTTGTCTTAACAAGAATGCCAAAATAATTTCGTCACATGCTTTGAAATGGGCATATGCGAGAATAATAGACGTCAACAATGCGCTATAACTTTGACGTCTACTAATTTTGACATTTATCTTCAAATCGTCATAAAAAATGACACTGGCAGTATTATATGGCGCCGCAATGAACGATTAATTTGTCATTCCAAAAGAAAGTCTCTTAAATAACAAACGACACTCTAGTCCTAGTTCAGTTGACGAATGTCTACAAAAATTATTTTCCTTTAAAAAAAAACAGAAAGAAAAAAACAACTAAGGACTAAAAAATAATGAAAAGGAAAACATTTCGTGACGGTATTTATCACAACTCAAATCTTAATGAAGAATCAACTGTGTTAATGCCACCAACACCAACGCTACCACCACACCGCCCGCTGCTGAGCTAGCAGTTTGAATAGTAGAGCCCCCATAATTATTGTGTACATTATTATTGGCAGCACTGGAATTACGACATTCTTTTCGCCATAGCTAGAAAGTTGCAATAAATTATTTTCCTTGGCAATTTGTTTCTCGAAAAGTATTTTACTCGTGCGCTTTTTAACTGGAGGTGTAATTAATATGTATTTAGTTAACGATTGTGCGGTATTTGCTCTGCTTGCTTAGATTCATTTGCTTTGCACGTGGAATTGAAAGGCAGCTTTAGGTTCGGCTGCTACCTATAAAAAAAATTTAACTGATATGTAAAATAACATGAAGGGTTGGTTCAAAATTGGTTCCTGTTACAAATAGTAGCATTGTAAAACCAATTTTATATTTATAAGAATTAAAGAAGCTATTAGCTTACAATTTTGTGATTTATTAATTCATAAGAGATTTTTTAAATATATGTAATATTTTAAAAACATTATATAGGGGGGGGGGGTGGAGTAATATAAAACACGACACAAAAATCTAATAACGGTAATTCATAAACCCGCCAATATCTCAAAATGTAATAATGGGGATTCCATAGTTAATGTTACTAAATTTTTTATACAGTTTAGTAGAATCAAATTTGCGCGCTTCAGTTTTTAAAAATTTTGTTCGTTCATATAACAATTTTATTAAATTTAAATTAAATTCGTTTTCTTAAATACGAAAGATTTTGATCTGTTTTTTTTTTGGTATTTTATATTATTAGGTTAAAAGTGTCTAATTTGATATTGGTGACATAAGTTTGTTTGTAATTTCGGATTTATGACACCTGCACCTATATAGGCCATGATCTTCAGCTTCATAGGCCTAACAATTATCGAGTAATTTTGCTTATTAAAGAGATCCCTATGAACGATTGGATTTTATAATAGTAGTAGCACCGACCAATAGATATTCCCTATGGCATTACGCTAACCGACGACTTCTGCCATCTTTCATCTGTCACCTTTCATTTATTATCTGTCATTAGTCATTGAACACAAAGTGAACATAATAACAATGAAATTCGTATCGTTCATAGTTGATTCGCATCTGTTTAACCTGTTCGGTGTTTAAGGATATTAAATTGCCTCCCGCATTCACTTACTTCTTCTAACTCTTCTTCGACGATTTTACCCTTACCAATTTCTTCGACCCTCGCACAAATGATTGATCTGATTCAACTGTTTACGTGTATGCCCTCTTCCATGGCAGTGATAGGGTATGAGTTTGGTATTGATTTTCGGTTCAAAACTGCCCTTTACAAGGCTGGCGCCGCCAAATTGTTTGGCAAAGTTGAAAGTTCAAATTTGGTTTGGAACTAATGTTACGTGTAGCAGCATAGTGGCCCACTTCATTACATTACCCTCCTAGCTCGGGGATGAAGTATAATCCTAATAGAGTTGGAGGAGGTATCCGCTTTGCTTCTATGTCGCCATCAGCAGTCAGTTATCGGCGCAAAGGATGTGATGAAGTAATGAAAAGTGGCATAGAAGACGGCGCGAGGGTTGAACTATTGTAACTTGCTGACCTAAATAGATTTTACTATATAGAAAGTTGCGCTTTTACAAGCATATACCCCGAATTACTATTTTTGTTGGTCCTGGAGAGTACACAAGACATATTTCGTATGACAAATGCGAAACGTGGACTTTGTCTGAGTGCGATGATGATGATGACACAACTGTGATGGTCAAGTGCCAATAAAATTTGAAATCATTTTCATTAGTGTAATACCTTGGACTACTTATGATAAAGTCACCTGAGAGTAAATATTTGTCTGCGTCTCATCCATGATAATAATATGAATTAAGGAAACATACGAGCTGGGCTTGTTGGCAATAAACCCAGCTCTTTATCTATACATGTTTTTTTTTGGTGCTTCTTAAAAAAAAAGTTTTCTTTTATATTCATTTGATGGAATTGAATATTCAATAAACAGGTATTTCAAGGTCAAACGAAATAAGAAATAATGCCAACAATGCCTGTTTGGATGATATTATTTTTATTTCTTTACTTTTTTAAGGCTTGAAACGGAGCATGTTCGGTTTAACTTGACATGCAATTGCAATGTGTGTCTAAGTATGTATGGATGCGATCGAAGTAGTAGGTATATGCTTAAAAGTGAGATGATGGTTGCACGCTATTAGGGGTTGATGTTCAAATCTCAATTTGGAAAATAAAATCTGTCATGAGAACATGTTTGCAATTATGAATATATTTAACAGCGTACTAATGCGAGAGATGTTCGTCCCAACCAGTGAAGCCAAGCCGAATCGAAGTTTTTTTGCCTAGACCCTAAACAAATTAATGCCTTTTTAGAAAAAAAGATAAATAACGATGTAGATTCCAAGATATGTATATTACACTTTTATTAAAAACCAAAAAAATAACTTCACATCAGTAGGTAATTTATTTAGATGAATTCAAGAAAAACATTCTCAAAACTACTTTTTCCTCAATCGTTAGTCTATAAATTGGAGCTAGCTATCTAAAACTTGACTTGCATGGTATGGTATGGTGCATTGGTAAGAAAATGGCAAGTGACTTAAAAATGTAATATCTGAAAACTTAAATGCGCTGTTGACACAATTTAAAACTCTGCGCATGAAGTTCTTAGTGCAACTATTAGTGGAGTTATTAGGGTAGACCAAAGTATGGCTTTCCTTTAATCCTCGGTAAGTGGAGTAAAAACTATAGAGATTGACTCTTACGCCAATACAATCTCTTACAATCATTTTAAAGACTTAGCTAAATGCCAGTTTGCTTAGTCAAGAAAAGTGTAAACAGCAAGTGTAGTTGAGGTGAGGTTAGGTTAGGTTAGGTTAGGGGGGCTTTGCACCAGATGCAAATTTCACCCGGAAGCCGTGAATGCCCATTGTGTGTACCCTATTTTTACATGTAAGGACATGTGGCTAACAAAACCACTTCAATATGTTGAGGAATACTTTTATGTCGAAGAGAGGTACCCTAGCCAAGTCGTCCACACTTTCGAAGAACCGTGTTCCCATGCAGGATGAGTGGCGTTCCGGTAGAGCTGGGCAGTGGCATAGAAGATGTTCCACGGACTCTGGCCAATTCGTCCGCTTTAGTTTTCTTCCACCCCAACGTGTCCCAGCAGAGTAGAATTGCAATCTGTAACGCACTTCGCATTTACTAGGTTAGAGCCAATTGCTTTACGTGCCGCTTGACTGTCCACATAGATGGTTATTTCCATTGCTCGTCCCATCCCATCGATAGGATAGTCTGTGCTGCTTTCTTAACCGCATATTTGCTTCTCACCAGATAACTGAAGCGTAGGTAAGAATGGGTCTCCCAATCGCGGTGCACAATGTTCGGTTGTGATCCCCATGTTTTTTCCAAAGGGTTTTCTTCACGCATAAGAGGCATAAAGTCCTTTATTCATTCAGTTTTCCATTTCCAGTTCAATTTTCAGGTACTTGGCCTCGGTTAAAAGATTAAGACGGGCTCCTTTAAGTTTCGGTGGGTCCCATTTAGGAACCGTTTATTCCCGCAAGTGAACAGAATGAGTTCGGTCTTTATTGGATTAGCCGCAATTTGGATAGTTCTGATAAAGCAGATTCCATAATATCTCTAACTGTTATTAGTACAACTCCCATAAGCGACTATCGTGAATCGTGAATAATTCGTTAGTGTACTCTAACCTACAGGAGCAGTAGTTAAAACTCAAAATATTGATGAATGAACAACCTTAAGGATATTAATACTCCAGGTGGTACTGGCAATAGCCAAAATCCATCCGTGGTCTTCTCGACTGCGGCTGGGGCTCGGATTCTGGAGGCCCCAACATTCATTGAACACACAAGCGACTCTTGTGGCTCTATGTCCGACTCTTTGGGCAAACTGAGCATGAGTAAGGATGCTACCCACTGCACCGCCGCTGACAGCTTGCCCCGTGATATCTCAATGGTTGAACGGGCTCCTGTGGCTGGCTTTGAGGTGCACCTCACTAAGGGTCAGCGAAAGAGGAAAAGGAGCAGCTGAGCGATCTGCGGCGCAAAGAAGCTCCACAGGCTGAAGGCGCAAGCACTCCGGTCGGCTCTTCGGTTGCGTCTATGAAACGGGATAGGTCGGTGGAAGTCTCACAAACGGAAGCTGACCTTACCCCTTCATCAGGTAATGCCTCCTCTTCTGCTGAACCGAGAAACAAGAAGAAGCGACCCAAGCTCGTTAAGAGATACAATCCTCCTCAAGCTCCTGTGTCTGCCCACGCCCTGTCTCCGAATGAAGTCGGTGCTTCTACCAACAAAGGTAGTAGTTTTGATGGACAGAAATTGGTTGTAGTGGACTCACCCTTGAGTATGAGTAGAGGAAGTGCACCTACTGTTGGTGCTGCCCGTGCACTGGTAATGGATAATGCTGGTGTTGTGACCAATACTGGGTGCAGCACTAGTGGACAGAACTTTGTTGACGCGGACGGCTCTGATGGTAGGTGTGTGCCTAAAAAAACATGTGCTAAACGCAAAAGAGTGCGAGTTAAGAAGCATTCCTACAAGAATGCTGCTGTCTCCTCTTTAGCAGTTCGCATTGGGAAAGCGGGCAATGATAACAGTATGAGTGTTGCAGAGTCCGAACACTGCAAAACTCATCTTTTGGAGCTGGCTGCTGCAACAAATGCTTGCATTCAGGTGGAGGGCTGTGTGTTAAAGGACGGAACCCTCATGGTGAAGACCTCATCACAGAAAACCTCTGAATGGATTAGCAGTATGGTGCCGAAAATCCCTTCACTTAGGACTTCATCTTTTGAGGTCTACAAACCACCCAAGCTTACGCGGGCTGTCTGCTGGATCCATGGGAAACTAGAGAAATCGGCGGATGTGCTAAAGCGTTTGCAAACCCAGAATCCTGGTCTCGACACAAAAGCCTGGATTGTCCGTTCACACAAGAAGAGTAAAAACCGCCACAATGAAGGTGGTAGTTCTCTTGTTGTGAGTATAGACATGGCTGCTGCCGAGATCATCAAATCTAGGTACAACATGCGTCCCTATCTGCATCTTGGCAGGATACATTTTCATTTCAATGACAAACAGCGCTAATAGTGGACGTTACCCAGAGTATTCATCCATCTAACCTATAGCACTGCAAGGCTGCTACCGCCCTTTTAAGTAGCAGGCTTGTGGCTTGTAGAACAAAATCACATATAATATCCATCCAGGAACCATGGGTGTGGAAAAGTCGCATCTGTGGTCTTGGTTGCTTGAGTGATTTATACCACGTTCTTTATGATGAGCAATCCGAAAGACCTAGGACTTGTCTTATTGTATCGAAATCTTTTACAGCTACTATGATCAAAAGCTTTTGTAGCCAAGATTTGGTAGCTGTTTCTATAACTTACCATGCAAATGATAACTGGGAAACCTTTGTCGCTGCATCGGCTTATTTCCCCTATGACTCTCTAACCACTCCTCCACCAAAAGCTGTTGTAGAGCTCGTAGAGTTTTGTGAATCCAAAAGGTTAGGTCTTGTCTTGTGCTGTGATGCTAATGCTCAGAACACTGTTTGGGGCAGCAGCAAATGCAACATGAGGGGAGATCGACTCTTGGACTTCATTTTATCGTCTGATATTACCATCAACAATGTAGGTCATCAACCTACCTTTGTTACAGCCAGAAGACAGCAAGTAATTGATGTTACCCTGTCAAACAGGCATTTGAAGTCTATCATAAATTGGAAGGTATCGCCAGATAGCACCTTATCAGGTCACAGATACATCGAATTTCAAATTTACTGCGAACTTTCACCTTCGCAAGAGAGGAGAAATCCGAGAAAAACGAACTGGCCACGGTTTAGAGAGGAGCTTGCCAACTCTGTCAAAGTTCCACTCAAACTTAGATCAAGACAGGGAGTGGAGAGGTCTGCTCAGAATCTGAACAACGTCCTCACCCGCTGCTTTGAACTTACGTGCCCTGTTTCTAAACCCCCCCGCAGAAAATCGGTACCATGGTGGAACTCCGGACTGCAGTGTCTTCGTAAAGAAACTAGGAAGCTGCTAAATCGGTCTTTAAAAACCAACTTAGTGGAAGACTGGAATCTTTATCGATCGAAGCAAAAAGTTTTGAAGAGACTTATTCGCAAATCGAAAAATGACTCATATAAAGAGGTCGAGTCTCTAAGTGCAACTAGTAGGCTTGTTAAAGTCCTCCAAAGGAACAGACCAAGTAAACTGGATGCAATCCTTAAACCTGATGGCACGTACACTGAGACAAAGGCGGAGACTTTCAGTATTCTACTTGAGACTCACTTTCCGGGAAATCAGGTTACTACGTGTTCTTCAGCCCTTCATACGACTGTGGTTACATTTGAACCGACTAATACCACGCGGCACAGCTGGTATTTTGCATCGCGAGTGGTGACTGATGATGCTATCAAATTTGCCATTGCATCTTTTGAAAGTTTCAAGTCACCTGGTCCGGATGGAATTTATCCAGTTTTGCTGAAACAAGGTTTAAGTCAGGTTTTGCCAATGTTGAAAAGAATTTTCACCGCGAGCTTGGCCTTGGCCTATATACCTTCCCCATGGCGAATGGTTAAAGTGGTTTTCATACCAAAAATTGGTAAGTCTGACTACACTCTAGCCAAAAGCTTTAGACCCATAAGTCTGTCTTCCTTCTTACTGAAAAGTTTGGAAAGACTGGTTGAGCTGCATGTGCGCAAAGTTGCTCTTCGATCACACCCTCTCTCTGAGATGCAACATGCCTATCAGCGCGGAAAATCCTGCGAGACTGCGCTTCAAAAACTTGTTGGTAGGATTGATAGTGCCCTTGACCGGAAGGAGTACGCGTTGGGCATTTTCGTCGATATTGAGGGTGCTTTTGATAATGCGACCTTTGACAGTATGTGTAACTCAGAGCCAGACAGCATGGTGTAGATGAATCTTTGGTGTTGTGGATTAAAGCAATGCTAATGTATAGGACGTTGGTAGCGGATGCAGATTGTGGCAAGTGCGTCATAACAGGGGTAAATAGGGGCTGCCCTCAAGGTGGTGTTCTGTCTCCCCTCCTATGGTGTATGGTGGTAGACTCTCTGCTGACGGCTTTCAACTTTCCTGGAAACTACACTCAAGCTTATGCGGATGATGTCGCCGTTCTTTCTGTCGGTTCAAATATGCTCTCAAGCGCAGAGATCCCTGGATTTGATCGATGTTTGGTGCACTAGTAATGGGCTTTCAATGAATCCTCTTAAAACCACGGTTGTTCTCTTTACGAGAAGGAGAATCATCACTGGCCTGTCCCATCTCGTGCTTAAAGGTGTCACCATCCCTATATCCGATGAAGTCAAATATCTAGGTGTAATCCTTGATAAAAAAACTTCTATGGTCCACAAATGTCGAATCGAAAACCGATAAAGCGCTGTCGACCTTCTGGCAGTGCAAAGGCGCTTTAGGTAAGACATGGGGCTTGTCTCCAAAACGGGTCCTTTGGATCTATACGGCCATGATTAGACCGCTACTCTCATACGCATCAGTTGTTTGGTGGAACAGGCTCTCGCGGAAACGTGTTACTGCTTCTTTTGCCAAACTCCAAAGAACGGCTTGTCTCGGCTGCAAAGGGGCCTTAAGGAGAGGTGGTTTTTGGTACCATGCGCACTGGAATTTTGAAGAACTTGCTCGAGAATTATCCTTTGACCCCTGTCTTATGGATATGCCGTCTGATGCAATGACACCAGAAATCCTTCTGCGAAAAAACTATCACGTCAACTTTCCACAGGTAACGGAATGGCTTCGGTCAGACTCTGAACCATGGATTGAATGCCATCGTATTTTCACGGATGGCTCCAAAACCGGGCAGGGGTTTGGTGCTGGTGTCTTTGTGGAATGCGATGATATTCGACTTTACTACCCCTTGGGTAAACATGCATCTGTTTTCCAAGCGGAGATTTTTGCCATCCTAATGGCTATGATCTCGGATGAGCTTGCTAGGCAAGGTCCAGAAGAAGTTTTCTCGGGACCCGAACCTGTGTTGGGTCTGCCTGCATCTTTAGCCATGTCGTCTATCGATTCTTGGGTTTCTCGTGATTCGGTGGCGCGATTGCGGTGGATGTAGACAGACCAAACTACTGCGCCCGGAAATTTGCAAAAGGTCAGCATCTCTGAGGAGAATCGACTGTAGGCTGCTTGTAGGCGTTCTTTCGGGCCACCAAGCTTTTGCTAAACACTTAAATGTGTTGGGCTTAAGCGACACCACTACCTGTCCTGCTTGCGGTGAGGAGGATGACACAGCAGAACACTTTCTCTGCAGTTGTCCGGCCTATGCTCGCATCAGGTGGCGGATCTTCGGGACTGACGTGGTGAGTGCCGAACATCTAAGCTCTTTATCACTGAAGCTCCTTCTCGTTTTTCTTCGAAAGACGGGAAAACTAAGTACATTAATGTAAGGTGTCTGAATGGTAGTACAATGGACCTGTATTTGTGTCTGAGCGCTCCATCGGATAGCAGCAACCTCCGACAAAAAAAAAAAATAAAAATCGTGAACAAACGTGCATATTTACCTTGTTAGTGGCTCCTCTACAATGAAATGGATCCCCAAATCTTCAAATGAGCTCCTCCTTCAAATTGGATAACGACAGCAATGCTAAAGTATACGAAAAGGCAAAAATAAAAATGTGCAAACAAATTGCAACATATTTTTCAGATAGAAATTATACCCTTTACCATACCAGTCAGTCAAATGGACAAAAATAGAAACCAAAAATGTGAATAAAAATATATGAGTAATATTCCTAATGAGATACAAACTTGATTATTCTTCTTCCAATGGAATTGTCAACTCAGTTCTGAATCTCTGTGATTGTGACAAGCATCAGGATTTTGGTTCGAATTAGAATGCCGTACCCATTAGAGAAAACAGATGCGAGCAATTATGAGGACGAGAAAACAAAACGTGAATATTGTTACGACTAGTCCTTCGAAAGAATTAAGTTGTTGTTGTTTTAAAAAAGTGTTTTGGATCCGCTCCAAAAGAATATATCAAGTTTCAATTTGTTAAGTAGAATAAGACCGAGATTTATAATATGAATTCAAGGTTTTTTGGGAATTGAGATTTGGCTAACATTCTGTTACAGCTGTCAATCTTATGTCATTGGTTAAGCTTTTGATTGGTTAAATATGGGTGTGTATAAACGTAAATGGCGAAACTAATTGGCCTTGAAGTGAATGAGGACAAGACTTAATATATGCTATCAACAAACAAACAATCATCTGTCCACCGACTAGGACAAAATGTCGCTGTTGATAGCAGCAAATTCGAGGTAGTTAAGGAGTTCATCTACCTCGGGGTAAACATCGACTCCACAAATGACATCTTAGTGGAGATGCGTCGAAGAATTAACCTAGGAAACCGCTGCTACTTCGGTTTGGCAAAACAAATGGGTTCAAAACTCCTAACTCGAAGGACAAAGTGCATGCTCTACAGAACCGAGCGAATGGACAACAACGCTCCAGCCAAGAGAATCTTCGAATCCCAGCCCCCAGGTTCGAGACGGCAAGGAAGACCGAACCTTCGTTTTAAATACCAAGCCATCGCGGATGCCAGAGCGCTTGGTCTGGACAACTGGAAACAGCGTGCTCGGGATCGCAGAGGGTGGAAGGACGCCGTATCTCAGGCAGGGACTCTTCACGGGTCGGGAGCCCGTTAAGTAAGTAAGTAAGTAAATAAAGGTCATGTAAACAACTATCTACGTATATGAACGTATATGTATCTAAGGAAAATCCCAACTTTTATTGTGGTCCTTTTCCTCTGTTGGGGCGTGAGTTAAACTAATTGTTATTATTACCAGATTGATCATATTGCGATCGACGTAAGGCACCCTTCAAGTATTTCAGATGTACCAACATTTCGAGCGGCCAACATAGGCTCTGACCACTACCTAGTTGCAGGCAGGGTACGTCTAGTACTATGAGAAGTTATAGCATTGAACGGTTGCAATCGTAACAATCCGCGAGACCCTTTGCCGAACGCATTTCCTTAACCTCTCGAGAAGTCCTTCGCAGCCGGCATCAAGTGTTGAAGGCCAGTGACTAAGATGAAGAGAAGCTATCAGAAATAATGCAACTAACCCGCCTACCACCACGATACCCCTGGTATAATGAAGAGTTCCGGATCGAGGAAATGGAGAGGTTCTACTCTAGGAATAGTGCTTGGTAACAAGACCCGAACAGAAACCTGTAGAGATGAATAAGAATATTTTGTAGTGTCGGTGTTGAGAATATGGAAAAATAATTTTTGCAGACAGCTAAATGGCGATGACGACACAAATTCCTCTGTCAGGCAGGGCGAAACATTCAATTTTGACGATGCAAGTCGAGAATTCCTGCCGTACTGTGCGAGTACCTAAAGCCATTTGTCAACGATCTGATTGAACCCTACTACGGCAGATCCTTGAGAAAACCCTAGAAGTTCAGATCGATACTCACCACATTTTTATCGATTTTAAAGCCGCGTATGAAAACATCTATAGAGACGCGAGCATGTCTAGTTTAGACATCCCCCCCAAGGTCGTCCGTTTGTGCAGGATGACGATGGATGAAGCTCGCTGCTGCATCAAGGTCAGTATCGACCTAGCCGAGACCTTTCATGTCGGAAAAGGGTTTACGCAAGGCGACGCATCAGAAGACTTGTGCAAAACTTACAAGCCGACACAAGAAGTACAATCATTCAAAAGTCACTGCGAGCGGTGAACCGAAGCGGGATAAATATGTCAAGCGGTAGGTGAAGTCAAAACAAAGTATATGTTGTCAAACAACATCGACGAATCGGCCAGAGTGTCACAATCGACAGCTAAAACTTTGAGGTAGTAAGGGACTTTGTCGCCCTCGAAGGTTTTCACATTTCACAAACAACTATAGAGTTTCTATATATGACCCTTATAATCTCTGTCCTGTTGTTCGAAGCTGATAAATATATCCCTGGTAATTTCAACGGGTTATGGAGGAGACGATTCAACGATAAGTTCTACGAGCTGTGTGGAAGAGGACCTCAACCAACTTAGAGTACGCAACTGGAGGCAGTCCACCTTGGACTGTAGCTCCGCCTAAGTATATAAGTAAGGAAGTATTTAAAATATATTTTTTTAATATTAGTAATCAATTACTTTGAATTAGGAATTGCAATTTAGAAATATGTAAACTTGAACTTTTCAGAGAAAGAATGTTTCACGGTTAAATTTAAATACTTTTGTTTAAATTATTTAAACTGAAAGAAAGAAGTAAATAGTTAACTGAATGCCGGAGTGCTGGAAATATGTTTATAAATTGCATTTTGGGATAATTTCCCAAAAGTTTGTTTTCTTCATTTAATTGAGATAAATTCTACAGAAGTTGTTGTCCTCCCAGCGCTTACCCTGCTTTTAATTACAAGACCGCTCCTAAAGTTATTTCCTTTGTGACACAGTGGTGATCTTTCTCGTATACCTAAATGCTCCTTGATTCGTTTTCTGTTAAGCTTTTCATCCGGCATTCAATTCATAACTACCACATTTGAAATCCCAATTGGACATATACCCAACAACCACAAGTGATGACTCCTCTCTATGTTTACTTCTTGAATAATTCATACGAATTTCCTGAAAGCGAAATCTTCCAGTGCTTTGCCAATGCCACTGCAGGAGTCTGTGCATCCTTCATCTGTGTACAAGGAATGCAGAGTACACACATAAATGAATCTACAATACACTTCTCTTCCGCATTGAGAATCAGTATAAATCTTATTTGACCTAAATTTGTCATCCAAATTCATAAAATGTTAAGATAAACCAACCAGCCTCAGTGGTACCATCACCACCCCAACACAGATTCAAAACACAACGAAAAACAACCAGTTTGGAATGCAATTTACCCAGGCAGGCTGTGGGGTGTAAGAGTAAGAGAAGGTCTTACATGCTGAGCTCTCCTTCGACGATTTCCGCAGGATACAATTTCTCTAATACTCTCCCGTGTATGACTATGTACTAGCTGTACTAGATGATATTATAATATACATAATGTGCACCAATAGCCCAGCTCCATTCGGCAGTGGTAATGGTAATGGTGAGCTCCTCTCTGAGATCAGGGTGGCATGGCAGCTCGCCGAAATCAAATTAACGTAATTGCAGCCACTTCTTTGGTAATTCGATGCAAGACAATATGTCATGCAGCTAGCGAGAAACATTTACATTATCTCTGTCAATTTTCTTAATTAGTTTTGCATCAATTACTTTTGTAGTGATAATTTAAGAAGATTTGTGCAGTGATACGATGCAGCTTAAATCAGCAGCAACTCTTAGATTTAGCTTCCTCTCGGATTAAGAGCGATTGTTTGGAGGATCACGGAGAGGGATCAATTAGAACGCCTACTAAAAATTGCATTTAATTGGATTATTATTGACAATAATGTCAATTGAGACGTTGAATGGTTTGAATGCCCAATTACGACTAAATGACTAAATTAATGTTGCTAAGGTGGCTAATCGCTGTAATTAGTCTGTTGATACGCAATTATATACTATATACACATGAGGCAATGACATCCCGTTCGACGATGCTCATCTACATTTGTTTCTGTTCTATGGTATGGAATACCTTCTAGTTCTTTGTACCGATAAAACATTCTTTTAGAAGTTTCACATGGCAGTGGTATTCTCATTACATGTTTCTAAGCTTTTATTTTATTTTCGAACAGTGATGCCTGGGACATTATGATCTAGCAAACTAATGACGATCGATCCTATTAATGATCATTGCATTTAGGCCTATAACTTTAGATCAAGTTAAGTAAGTCGCTTGGTCTAAGTAACTTTGACCGGTTTTGGCAAAGGTAAATATCGATATACGCCTGTTCAGTTAGTTCCTCATCGTAGTGCCCCCTTTACACTTCGTGGGTTGAATTTTAACGCAAACAAAATTTGTATAAGCAGCATAAAGTTTTTGCATAAAATCTTTATTACACTGGCATAATGTATAGTTGGTTAGATTTTTGAAAGCATGTATGTACCACCTAGGTTACATTTCAGCTTCGATAAACTAAAAAGTATTAGATTAGGAAATATATATATTGGGTTTAAAACATATACAGGATGGCGGAGATGTGGGCGTCGAGGACATCGGCAATAAAAGATATGCACATGTTTTTTTATTACATGACAACGGCTTTATGCCTTAATATGTGAACGGCCATTAAAAATTGGCCCTACGAACTAAGTTCCAACTGGAACTAACTCCCACGAGCCAAATGAACTACATAAGTCCCAACAATTTAGCAATGTTCAGTGTGATTTAGTTCATACGTTTGGGATATAGTTCGTAGTTCATTAATTCCCAATGAGTTAAGGCCCAATTTGAGAAAGTGGGAGTAAGTTCTTTTAACTTGTTTCGAAGAAAAAATAATTCTGTTAAAAGATTTTTAAAATTTTTTCCCAAAATGAACTATGTTTTGGGAAAAAATTGTTTTTAACAAATTTTTAATAAATCAAACATATAAATACGGTCGGATAAAGATTTTGTGCAGTACATGCAAAATCACACGATGCTACTAACATTTTTTGCGTAGTTAAATTAGGGCTACAAAATTTGTTAAGTCGTTTTTCTAGCTAAATCTAATATTTCTGAAGTTTTATCATTATATCATTTCGAGTAGTTTTACCTAAAAATGGAATTTATTCATTTTAACTTGATATAACTTGAGTTGGGGTGATGATAGAAGCCTTTAATGTACCACATTTTTCTCGCCTGAGCTTTAGGAATAACTATCTATGAGTATTTTTTTATAATTCAATCAAAAATATTTGCCAAATTGCTATAAGGTCACTTAACACAAATAGATAAATGCAAAACGTTTACTCACTTTTGACGCTCACTGTATGTTCCAAATGAAATGCTTCAATAGCGTCAAGTGCGGTTTTTGTGATGAAACGAATGTTTTACTTGTCATTTTTCCATGCAAGCATATGATGATTTGCAGCGAATGTCATTTGATGTTGCAAGCAGACAGCATAGCCAAAGGTTCTGACGATGGATATACATGTCCTTTGTGCCGCACAAAGATCATTGATATAATTCATGTTTACTTACAATCAATATTGTATTATACATATGTATTTACCCTTATTTTAAATTTTGTAACAAAAGTATATACAAATCATGAATTTTCGTTGTATTTTAAATAATTTGGAAGTAAGTTCCTTTTTTTTATTGGGGCCTTGTTTATTCTTAGTTGGGTCTTGGTTCCTAAAAAATCGGGGCAGTTAGTTCATATGAACTGTATCTGCTAACGTTTCTTTCGATTTCTTCTTGGTAATTGTGATCATTTTGATATCATTGATTTGTAAAGAAATAATAGATAAATTTATGATATTGCGTCTATATATATAAAATTTATTTCACGAGTATCTTTAACTCTCTCGCACGGAACTATGTTGTCGGTGGTGATTTTACGATGCATTTCACTTAAAGGCAAAGTTCTCTTTAATCTGGTAGGAGATTTGGCTTTGGAAAGCTATGAACGGTATTAAAGAGCCGAAATCGCAAGGATCTCCTATCAGAATATAGTGCACGACTGCGTCATACAAAGCTTTCTCGCTACACTGTGTGCATTTTTAAATCGCCTTAAAAAGAATGGGAACATTTGATCATATACCAAATTTATTTAAATCAGTTTTTAGATTTTTTTAAAATTTCTCAAAAACGGCACCTACGATTTTGATGTTTTTTTCCCACATTGGATATTTTTTACATAATTGTTCAAAATACAAAAAAATGGTTAAAATCCTAGAAAAATAGTGATAACTGATTTTCGCCAAGAAAAAATTGTATGGTAGGTACCGTTATTTAAAAAGATAAATCAACAAATAAAAAAGCGCTACGAGAAGTTACCCTAAAATTATATACATACTTTTAAGGAAAAGCAAATCCATCCAACCATTTCGCCATTCGGCTCCCGGACAGACAGTCAGAAAGACAGACAGACTGACCGACTGACGGCATTGGCGGACCCACTTTTTTGGATTTCTTCATAGTCGTTATATCATCCCTCATACTCAGTTTCAGTTCGAAATTTACTGTACTATAATGATGACTTTTAAAATAATTTTAGCTGAAAGTGGTTGAAACACTTTGATATCACTCACATTTGCATTCTAATATTTAACAACTATTAAATAATTCAACTTTTTTTTTTGGCGGGTAGCATTTTTTCAGTATTAGCTAATTATGTTTTCTTACAACCTATTTTCGATCGTGAAGAGCCTTTGCCTGAAACACGGCAGCTTTCGTCAAATGTTTGTTGATAGCGTGTATTTCATCTTGTCCCCATTGACTTTAAGTTCAAAACTGGCTTTGCTTTGAAGCCTCCGATCGTTTTAATACGCCAATGGCTGGGCAGATCTGTTTTAAAAGTTCCTTCCACACGGAAACCTGATCTGCGCAAAATCTTGTCAAGAACAAAATTGAAACACGACTTGAAATTCGTTTTATCAGTATTTGCCTAAAGTTCATAAATTTGGCCTACGATCTGCCGAATAGTATGTTTTATACGTTTACCATAGTACATATCGCTTTGTTTGTAGACGCTGCATATAGAGCTGATGGTACAAGCATGCATTTTGCCAAAGAAACTTGGTCGATGATTTGGTGAATGAGCCCTACCAGCATATCAATTTCGTTTTGGAGGAGTACTGCTTGTAGACGATCTTAGCATGTGGCTTTATTGTAAAAAGCTTTTTAAGCTAAGCCATTCCGTTCTTAAAGCCAACTTTCTTATAAAATATCTGAATCTTGTTTCGATCGCGAGACTCTTCGATTTCCTTGAGCTAAGAGGCTGCGTTCCCTCCCTTTGATAACATGAAAATTAAAGTAAATAGAACACATTTTACAGTTTCCAGATTGCAGCAATGACAAACAAAATTACCCAGGTACACAAATTTCCATTGCCTTTACTGTAAATTGGTCCACAAGTCAAGCAAAGAGATTCTTTATTATCAAGTTAAAGAAATATTGCACATACCGACTTTAAATCGTTGCAATACGCCTAGTTTTATAAACATTCATAATGACTGCTGAAAACTATACTATCGTCATTAAGTGAACTTGAATCTATTAGAATAAGAATTTTAACTACGCGACATTATTTTTCACTTTCGCAAACAAAACGTTTTTAACCCACCCAAATAAAAGAGTGAAAAAAAAAAACAAAATAATAATAATTATAATAATAAAATCCTTTTTCATATTACTGGTTTGTATGTGTGAGATGCTTAGTTCAACTATTAAAATAAATTTTCTTTTGGCAGTGGAGCGAACAAAAGGATACATAAGAATCCTAAAACCTACCATGTGATTTGTATAGAAAAAAAACTATAACGATTGAACAAAGACTCAGACACAGGGCGAATAAGTATCTATATATATATATCCTACGCTAACAACAACAACAAATCCGATAAAAAGTGCCAAACAACCAAAGGAAAATGTGTATGAAAACATTTCGAAGACTCTGTCGAGTTCGGGGATTGACATACAAATTCTCTATTTTGGGTGTCGCCGGTGTTGGTGTACGACTTCAATTCGGGGTTGAAGAATAAGAAATAAAGTACCACTTGAATTGTTTTCCTTTATTTGTTGTTGTTGTTGTTGCTTTGCTTGTTGTTTATATTCAGTGTTATATGTGTGTTTTTCTTTTCTTACTAAAAACACAGAGCTTCAGTGAAATATTTACCGAGGTCAGCTTCATTAAAATGTTATAAAACTTTTATTTGCTCCTCAACAATGACACCCAAAGCAAACAGAAATGAAATCTCGAAATGAATTTCACACACACAAACATGTACAGGATAAGGATGAGTGATATGGAAGGTATATGTGTGTTGGGTATGAATGCGGTGTTTTTGTAGTACACTGATGTCTAAGTGAATTGTTTTTTTATTTTCTGTTCGTATTATATTTTTATATATTTCGAGAGGTCTTTATTTGAATTAGGTTTTGCTTTGACCGATGAAAAATTGTGTTTTTTTTAGTGCAGATTGCTTTAAAGTGCTACAGAGGGAGTTTTTCTGATGCTTCATCAGTGGAACACATTCGCGGAAATATGAACTATTAATTCATGTTATCATAATTCTGTCTTCGTGTAATAACAAACGCGTCGAAAATAGCTTTCACAGAGCTTTTAAATGTACCCATTTAAATCAGAACCGCGCCACCTAGAAGTTACAACTCGCTGCCCACCTTTTGCGAAGGTCTGACTACCATCCAAAAATCAGTGAAAAATTATAATGAATCTAAGCGGTTTATTGCTTATTTCTTCGGGTGCTAGTGATGCGTTTATCTCCATTCTTTGTTTTCCGGGATATGAGAGTGCCCAGGTACCTAGTGCAAGGTTACTGAGTTGTTAGAGATATATTGAATTGCTGCATAGATTATTGATTTCACCACATCCGACTGCATGGCCTTTATGGTCGCTTGGCTATCAGAGTAGATGGTAATGGTTTTGTCTGCATAGCAGTACCTTTTAAGTTACACAGTGATAAAAATTCTTGTTCAAGCTATACGAAGGTCAGAAAACTTGTTGTTTCAAAATTAATGGTTTCTTTCAACTAATAGGTATGTTGCCAAATTTCCAAACTTCATCATGCTAAAAACTTTTAACAATCCCTGGAAAAATAAAGGTTAAAGCTAGCTTCAAAGTTGTCAGATGATTGATGAATGCAAAAACGTGGCCATTATTAGTTGTCTAAGTAAAACATGCGTTCAAAGTTAAGTGAAGGTAATAAATTACTAATTTTAATAATGGAATCTGTTGCAGATGGTAAATATAAAATGAAAACACAATTTGAGAAAGTAAATTTGTAGTAGTTTTTTTGATTACGTATATTAAACCTAAGTCGCACATTAGCTTATAGAGAAACAAACATTTGGTTAGGTTTTAAGTTGAGATTTCACGTGATTCCAGTCAATTCGTTTTTTTGTTACTAATACTTAAACTAATAAACTATTGACCCATAAAAATTTACGTGCCGAATCTTGCCGACTAAAAAGTTATGACCAAATTATTTCAGAACATACCCCCATTTTTAGGAGAAATTTGTTCAAAGAATGGTAGAATTTTGATTTTGGTTTTACAAAGCTAAAACGATATTCGCCAGAAGAAGCACTCGCATTGTCTATAAATGCTAAGTTAACGAAACATGAATATCGATATTTTAATAAATGGTTGAAGCTTACATTAGTAAGGTTTTCTTAATTTGTTGATAAGAAATAGACAATTTTTGTTACATAAATAATTTAAAAATAGAAAAAATGGTTTTATCACAAAAACAAAATTAATGTTTTCAGAAGTGAAGAAAATCAACAAAAAAAACTGTAGATTACATTTTTTAATTCGATGAACCATACCTTTTTTCATAAAAAAAAAATTTTGAAAAAATAACTTCCCCACACCGAGTTGAATTTAACAACGGCACTTGTAACAATACTTTTATTAGTGAATTAGTGGTTTTTTCAATAATAATAAAAACCGGCTTCGTATCATGAAAAAGACTAAGTTATGTGGTAGATTTCATTTTGTTGTCCATCGTGCAATATAAGTGAAATAAACCATTTATGACCTTGGGTTAAGCAAATAGTTTTGTCTAGCTGAAGATGCTGTTCCAACTACGGCATCCGACAATTTGAAATATAAGACAGGAATCGCTGGTCGAACTCTGTAATGAAATACGAACACTTCAATATTAACAAGGTTCCTGGGTACTTATTCCGTAAGACGATAAAGTCTCAGTTATAGTTCCGCATTAAGTGACTTTAAAAATCGCTATCGCCTGCTTGACAATTCAGATTTTTAAGCGATAGCTAATTTCCTATTGTCTATTATAATAAGGAAGTACTACAACGTATGTCACTGCGCTGCCGTCAGGGAACACTTTCAATCCACAAATGGCTGAATATCTCATCGAATATGAATTCCATGCATTGGGTTTTTGAACCTAAAAACATTAATTTAATGGAAAGTATTCCACCCCAACATTCCGGATAAATATAGGCATTTGTTGTTGACACTCTGATATCGTTTTATTTAAATTTAATTTCGCAGGCACAAAATAATAAAAATACAAAATTGTTGAAATGTGCTGTTTGGTAATTTCTGGGAGTTCTCAAACTTTGCTTGAAATAAACGATAGACGAAATGAAAGTGACAGAGTTACGTGAAGCCCTTTCAAATTGAGATTGTCAGCTACTATCGCCTCGGCGACTATAGTCCTTAAAGTTATGGGATGACTACCATGGATATGATGGATACGGGTCGGGGTCTTAAACAGTTTCCCAGGAAAGAACCAATAATAGTCGATTGGAATAGGCTTTCTATGTTCCCCAACAGTGGAACATAGCTGAGGTTATAAACCTCAAAAAAAACCTTTACATGATCTGTGCCCATTTTCTATAACTTTTTTGTATCGAGAAAATATAAAGTGTACGTCATACGAAAGATTCGCGTGGTTCTTTAATCATATTAAAGTTTCCTACGCCTTACATTTTCTCGACCGAGTTAGATAAAGGTGCAGGGAAATAAATCTACGGGAATTTATTTCACATATAGAGGGACACTCACAAAGAACACGGGTACTGGCTCCTGGAGTGTTCCATAGCAGTCAGGTTCAATCTTGCACATTTTAAATGTTGAGTTTTGCAGTGTGATCTAGATATTTTTTTTTGTGGGTGATAATGTAATATGTAGGATACATTTTTACGAAATAGCTCCGTTGTGCATTATGATTACAATGAGAAAATCCTACACATTTTGAGGTAGAAAATCCTGCACGATTTCAGCAGAATTTCAATATCCAGGTGACAATTCAGACAACTCAGCTTAATTCACTTGCAATATTGCCTGCTTCATAAATTGCATTCGATTTCGAGTCGTCACAGGAACATCCGTTTCTTTCATGTGCGTACTGCTTAAAATTCCTCCCGCAAAATGTTATAAAATTCAAATATATGTACATACGTCCTCCATTAGATGGCAGATGTACGTGTCTTCCGTACTTGTGCGGTCTATAATTGTTGCACAGTGGACGTGTAACCTTTCACACCACCCGCCCAGCCGCGTAGCTATTCAAAAATGTGTTCTCACAGCTCAATTTCTGGAGGGTGATTGACTATTGTTACTTCCGGGCTAAATGCTCCGATTCATTCAGAGTGCTGAACACAGACACTTAATTCCAGTGACTGTGCTGTAATATTCTGTAGGTCGCCCCATGAGAATCCCCACCCATATTGTGTCAAGTCATAAACTTTGGACAACAAAGAGAAAAAAAATAGCGATCATCATCATAGTTGATGGTAGTGGATCAGTTGAATGTGTCGGGGTATATTCAAAGCATATCCACTCCGTGTCCGAAGTATTTGAACGAATTTGCGCAAGAAAAATCAATGGCAAACGCATAGAAATCATTACTTATCGCTATCAGCGACGGGCTATTGTGAATTGTGATTTTTCTCTGCACATTGTCAGGGAGTGGAGCTTCTACGCATTTGCATTAGCAAAGCGACGACAACGGTGCTGGCAGGCAAGAACACGAGAGATTTAGCAATAATCAAAGTGGCATTAGGGTAGTATTAGAGTCGGCCGTTATGGTAACTCATTTGTTATGCATAAGACGGTTTCACAATTCCGAGAAAACGGCACTGGTAAATGTCCTGGCCGAAGGAACTACAGGGTTTTCATTTTGCAAATACAAACTTTTCCATGCACGTGTTTGTGCGTCGAGTCATGTCTACAGCCTCTTGTGCTTTAGCAACGGGTATTTGAAATGAAGTCGCGCAGAATTTTGTCCGTGACTTAGTTCGATGTTTTTCAGTACGAGGGTGGTATACATATACATAATATTAAAAGGAAGGTCAACGGCATAATGCGGACATCCAAAGCAAAAAAAAAAATATTTTGGCGCACTGTGGGAAATGCTTTACAAAGGCTACTTCTTAAATAAAGGCAATGGCTGTAGGTGGAACCCAATCCGAAGACCAATCCCTTTTAAACACGGTGGAGTTGGAACTAATCAACATTTTATTGAGTAACATTGGTCCACAAATATACATGAATAGGTTCAAATCCAATCTAACCAGGAACAAAGTTCGTTACTGTCTTCCTTTACCAAAGTTTGTCATTGTTGTCTCTGACTTTTATGCCTTTTATAAATAGTTGCTCATCATAGTTGGACCACTAAGCGATCACCTTAAAGTGGCAAACTATAACTAAAGGGGCAAATAAAAACGTGGTCACGCTTAAATTGTTAACCGAGGCTAAGTATATGGGTATGTTATTCACCTCCAAATTTGACAAAGCATTGGGAAACGATTTACGCTTCACAACCGATCATTGTTCATTGGTTGTATACTGCGGCCGTGAGACTGAGACCTATTCTAATCTAACTCTCTCTAATCTTACTTCTTTCAAGAATCAAAACAAGGTGCAGGGAATTGCTTATCTGGGTATTATAGGTTCTATTAAGCCTGGACGAAGAATATGAATAAGGAATTGGGACCAATATAAACAAGTGGACCGCGAATATTTGTAAAGGGTTATTAGTAGTATGCATTTGTACGTTGTTATCATTATTTTTCCGATAGGAGAGACTGGTTTAGGGTTCAGACAATCGTTGAAAATTTTAATGAGCGTTTTCAATGATGTAAAATTTGTTGTTGGCCAAAGGCTGTGCGTAGATGTGTGCAACAAAGATAATTGGCTCTGCCCCATGCCGAATCAGCCCCACTAATGTTTTGTATGGCTAACAAACCAAACCTTTTTTAATTTTTTTCGATGTGGAAAATATTGCAGGAGACATTATGAGGACCGGCTACATAATGCTCCTTTATAAGTTTGTGTTTTTCACTAAAATGCTGTTTTCTTTGAAAATTTTCATAGAAAGCGAAAAAAAACTTTAACAAGATATTTAGCCAATATTTTTTCAAACATATCGCCCATGCAAAGTTTTGGCCACGCCCACTTTTTGGGGCGTTTTTTCAAACACCAAAATCCTTGGAACCATCTTCGAGAAAATTAGTGATGGTTCCAAAAAGTGATTTTCACCAAAAAAATTTTATGGCAGGTACCGTTATTTCAAACGATAAGAAAAAACTTAAAAAGACGAGGCGAGATGTAACCCCAAAAGGTTTATATACGAACTATGAAGCAACACCGTCGAACCGTTTCGCCATACGGCGCCCGGACAGACAGACAGACCGACGGTCGGCATTGGCGGACTTACTTTTTTGGACTTCTCTATTGTCGTAATATCATCCCTCATACTCAGTTTGACTTCGAAATTTCCGCACGATCGCAAAAACTTTCTCTTTGGTATACTAATGTAGACGAGAAAGTTAAAAATAATAAAGCTTTGCGGCCTTTATTTTACAGTAGTCACTGAAAAAAGAATTTTCATTGGAACGCGACATATTCTTGGGGCCATTTTTCATTTTGAAATTGGGGCTATTTTTCCCAAAGTTTGGGGTAATTTTTCATTAATGAATTTTGGCCCCAAACTAAAAGATGAAAAATGGCCCCAAACAAAATGAAATATGGCCCCAAAAATAAGAAAAATGGCCCCAAATCACATAAATTTTCGTATTGTTGTTTCTCATATAAATTTTCTCATTTTTCATTTTTGGTTTAGGGCCATTGTTCATTGGGGCAAAATTCATGTACCCACTAAAAACACCTCGCTTCAAAATACTTTGGGCTACAACTATATTATAAATATACTATTTAGTAATTAAAATTCCCATTTTTATACGCGTTTAGCACGAAATTTCCGATCGAAGGCAGCCGCTAAAGGTGCGATCAGACGGCTATTTAAACTTGTCATCCGGATGACATGCTGACGTTAGAAAACTTGTTTATTTCAGACGGGATGATCATTTTAGTCATAGTGACGTCAGGATGTCATCCGGATGACAAGTTTGAATAACAGTTTGAAGCACCTTAATACCGCCAATTTATCGCTGTGACGTAATAGGGCTAATCATAGCGTGGCGACATCTCAGTAGATGTGCGCATAAAGAAAATCAACATCAGTGTACAGTGCAGTGATTAAAAAAAAGTGCAGTGCAGTGATCAAAAAAAAAAAGTGTATTGTGTTTGGGCCTACTCCCTATCGTTTGCTGCTGCTTCGCTTGGCTATAGCAAGTGCCGTATGTTTTTGCGTGCACTTGCTATGGCTGGGTAGGGTATCATTTGGCGAATAGCGGGTCGCGTTGTGTAGTTGGCAGACCAAAGCATTCCATAGTATGGGCATAATACCTGCAATGATTGGTTGTGGAAAGCTGACGTCAGGATCTACACGATACAGCCCAGCTTAGTCAGCGTCGGAGTTGAGTTTTTTGTGTTTGTTTTTTTGTTATGCGTGGGAATTTTAGAATGGACGTAAGTAATAGTCGTGGGTTGAGATACAATTTTTTTTCATTGTACGCCCATGCGATTCACAATAAACCAGCTGTTTTAGCACTAATTGAAACACAGGTCAGCATAGATTCCGATTTAACGGAGTTTAGTCTGCCTGGATATAACTTGGTGCTATTATACTTTTCCCATCGTTGTATCGCCGTTTATATACGTAGTGACGTAGCCTACCACCTTCTACCTCAATATGGCGAATGTTCCAATCCAGAATCTAATTTTATATGGCTAAAATTCTATGCCCGTAGGCAATTAATTCACTGCTGTTTTGTTTACAGAAGCCCTAACCAGGACAGGCATTCAACTTATAATGAGTTTGATGCACTGTCTGATTCCATCACCAGAATTGTAACCCATTATCCTCGTACTGAAATCGTCATAGCCGGCGATTTCAATATACACAATTCAAGTTGGCTTCGACATTCTGGACAGACAACACCCAAAGGAAGGTATGTCGAGATCTTTGCTGAGGTTAATAATTTAACCCAGATTGTAAATGAGCCGACACGGATACCGGACATTAGCGGTCAAAGCGCCAACACTCTGGACTTGTTTTTTACCTCTCACCCTGATAAATACAATCTAAATGTATTATCGCCTCTAGGTTCGTCAGACCATTGTATCATATCGGCGAATTTCTCGTACTCCAGCCACACAGTTAAAGAACAAGCTCCTAAAAGAACAGTATGGCAATACGAACAAGCCAATTGGGAAGCTTTAAACGGTTTCTTTAGAAGTTTTAACTGATCGTTGTGCTTTCTCAACAACGACGTGGATGCCGCTGCCGATATGATTACAAATTTAATTCACCTGGGTATGAAACGCTTTATCCCTAACAGGATAAAGTTTATCACACCTAAGGAAAACGCGTCGTGTGACTTGAGCTGTAAAGAAGCTATCAGGGCTAAAGAGGTAACTTTTCGGTCTGAGGAAAACCGAAAAAAGTTAAATCGAGCCAGAAATGGCTGCAATGCCCATATTAATCGTGTCAAATTCTCCTACGACCAAAAGTTGAGGCAAAAAATACTACAAAGTTCCTCCGGTAGTAAAAACTTTTGTGTCGCTTGTTAACAATATTAAAAGTTCGGCGTCGTCATCTATCCCGACACTCATTTGCAATGACACTCCAGCTGTCAGCTCTTCGGATAAAGCCATTCTGTTTACTGCTCATTTTGCAGCCAGCTCAACGCTCCCAGCTTTCCAGGGCTCTTTCCGAGAAGATGGAAAACAGCATTTGTCCAGCCTGTCCCAAAAGGCGAATTTCTCTATCCCTCCTCCTACCGACCAATTGCACTTACGTCCCTTCTTTCCAAAGTCATGGAAACGCTGATAAACCGTCAGCTTATGAAATATCTCGAATCCCGAAAAGTTCTTAACGACCGGTAGTACGGTTTTCGCAGCAACATGTCCACTGGTGATTTTATGACATATCTTACCGAAAGGTGGAATCAATCTATTCACCATGGTGGTGAAAGCAAGATCGTTGCGCTTGATATTTTAAAGGCATTTCACAGAGTTTGGCATCAAGCTCTCTTGTCGAAAATACGTGCATTTAGGATCGATGTTACCCTTCTTCAATGGATTAGAAATTACCTTTCGGACCGTTCAATACAAGTTGTTTTGGACGGTTTCAAGTCTGAAACTCACCAAATAAATGCTGGTGTCCCTCAAGGCTCTGTTTTGTCTCCGACTCTCTTTCTCATTTTTATCAATGACCTCCTGTCTGTCACTTCGAATCCAATCCATTCCTTTGCTGATGACAGTACCCCCAGCTTTACATATTCGTTTCCTGGGCAACGCCCCTCATCTTCGGGTGTTAAACTGGAACTGCATACTTAAATGGGATAAAACCAACAGAGTGGAATTTGGAAATGGACAATGCTGTCTGCTGTCATTAAAGCGAACCCCTAATTCTCTGCCATTATCCATGGATGGCACTTGCATCGCTGACCGAACGACTTTCCATTCTAGGTATGTGTGTTAATGACAACCTTCGTTGGAATGACCACATATTTGATGTCGCCAAGAACGCTGCGAAATGTCTAGGCTTCCTTAAGCTATGCAAGAAATATTTCACCCCTTCTGATCTGGCTAGAATCTACAAGGCGTTTATTCCCCGAAACCTCAGTATAACGCTCATATCTGTTCTGTTGCACCAATCACATATTTGGAGCTTCTTAACAGGATCTAAAAATGTGCAGTAAAACTTATTGGCGATCGAGACATCGCGAAATCAATTGACTCTCTTATTCATCGTCGTAATGTCTCCTGCCTGTCATTGTACTATCGGTATTTCCACCACAGGTGCTCAAATGAACTAGGCAGTTGTATTCAACCCCTACAGCAATTCAACCGCAATACTCGCCATGCTAGGAATGCACATTAGTTTACCTTTAAGCCTATTTTCGGACGTACCGTGAAATATAAAGATCCCTTTCTCTGCAGCTGGCTGCAACGACTTATGTGCTGTGACCGAAAATCTCATAAGCTAATTGCACAGCTCTCTATCTGCAATTTATTACTCTTGTTAAATTTTTTTTTTTTACAATATTTGTACAATTGTTTTCCTTAAGTCTAGGATAAAGCTAATATTCTGCGAGCACCGATGCAAATGTTGTTTTATTATTACATTTTTATTTAAAAAATTATATATGGAATTTATACATCATACATGATTTACATCAATCATTCATTTTTGTAAACATGAACAGGAGCCGAGCCGCGTGGCTCAATACTGCTGCGCGATTCTAGAATATGATACCGCGATATTTTTAAATGATCAATACCATCAATAGCATGGAGACTTTTGGAACTTTACATTGAAAGGATTGAGTGCCTTCCAACCTAATGGCAAGGAAGGATGAAACGAACTAAAGGGTGATCCATTTCGAGGTTCCCTACTTTTTTAAAGATACATGAGAGTAGGAAAAGTTGCTTAGGTTTTGCACAATACTGTATATACTATTTATTTTTAATAGCGGCTCAAGGCTGCTTTCTATTCTGAATCAATAGCCCTTACTTATCTATCAAATTTATTTTCTTGTGGTCTTAATCGTGTATTTTTATATTAAAATTAGTCAAAGTAAAACTTTCAGCTTACTCGATCGTGACTGGTTTGTGCGATCAGCAAGTAGGAAGATGGGGCTTGACTTTTCCGGTCACTAAAGGTAAAAGACCGCCGATAAAAATACCGAGAGAAGAAAACTTCGCCTTCTAAAGAAGAAAAGAAGAAGTCTACCCAATTCGGAAGTTCTCAAAAACCACGACAGAAAGAACCGAAATTGGGTCATTATTAAATCCGCTATAAAAAAAATATAATTTAAGTTGTTTGTTTGTTTCATTTAAAACTACAGGACTACATATACTTCCAATAAAGTGATTTAGGATATGTTCCAAAAGAAATAATTAATATAAAATAAACTTACACCCATCATTTTTAAAAATAATTATCTCTAATAACACTTTAACCTTCCAAAACAATTCCTGTTTTAAAAATCTCGACCGGAGCTAATAAGGAATACCGTCGGATTTCTATTTTCCCAGTTATTTCACAAAAAATTAATAAATAAATCTAAGGCGTAAACGGCCCATACCTGACCCAAAGCCTAGCTTCTCCAACTACAGTGTGTGCGAAGATATATTTTTTGACACGAATGGAAGGGACCTACAGTTTAATGCTGATTCCGAATGACAATTAATTTTTCAGAAGCTTCTCATGACAGTTCTTATTCTTTGATGTTTGTCAGACGTTCGCAAGAGGTGAGGCAGCGAATAAAAACTTTCAGGTGGTACTACGGATTATTTACTATTTCGGGTTAATAGGAAGAATTTTTTAATAATTTCAGCTTCCTAGCTTCTTAAATTTAAAGGCCTCAAACGTTGACACGGACGGACGGACATCGCTAAATACCATTAGGTATTGGTCCTGATCATAAATATACATATATACTTTAAATGTACAAACTAGGTGTCAAAATTAATATACATTAAAATAAATATTAAAAAAATATATGTTAAGACGATATTAAGATATTAAAATAAATTAATAATATATAAGAACTCTACAACTTTCCGCTAACTGTTTTCTTTGAACGTGTCAACACTTTCTGCAGTACACTCTTTTCGTAAGGAATAGCGGATGCAAGAGCACTTGGTATGGATTTCTGAGAGTAGGGATAGTAGACCTGTCATTTTTCAGTTACTGTGTTTTTCTTTGCGGGTGCCGCTTATTAAGGGTCACGTGTCATGACGACTTGCCAACATTTTTGAAACTCTTTTAATATCCGATTCAACATTTAATTCTGCACTTGAATCTGAAATTGGTTTATCTATTTTTTTTTTATAACTTTACAATATTGCTCAATATACTGCTCAGATATAAAAATATAAATCGAAAACAACATGTTCTAATTGTTTAGTGAAATGTAAATGAGTCCTGGAAACTCATGATTTAAAAGCAACGTTTCCGTGACTTGAATTGATGTTTACCTTGCATATGGTACTTCCACTAACCTATATTTTGTTTTTGTTCTTCTTTTCAGACCAATTCAACTGCACTACACAAAATTGGGCAACAGTGCGCAGCCAACCAAGCAACCAACCAACTCAACCAGTCAGTTAACCAGGAAACAAGGATTCATTCGCTATCCATGTTTAACATATTTTAGGATGTAGGACCATGGAATACATCTTCCTCGTGTGTCCTTTTTTATTTTCCAACAACCGGAAGTAATTAACATTTTCCATACATCCTTGCACACACGCATACAAAAGCAAAACAGTAAAATAACATTCAACCATTCCAAATTGCCGGAGGACCTGCACCAGAGTACCAACCAGCTGCAAAATATTACATGGATGTGCAGTTGCTTATTAGTCGATGTGAACAAATGTTTACAACAACAACAGCAAAAGTAGCAGAAGTGCTTCGTCGTAGGTAGAGTGCGAAACGGAAGTGACACTTTGTTCGCATTTTGCACTTTGTCCGGAGCTTTTAAAATAAAGAACACTATATTGTATGTAAAGGAAAAACAACAACAAACAAACACATACACAAACACAAAACTGTAAATAGTCAAGATTACCCAAAACAATAAAAAAATTGACCCACAACGCCGGCTGTTCACTGTGGCACAGACCAGGTCGCAGAGCCAGAAGTATTCGTGTGCTTAATTTTAGTGTCGCTCTTTTTGTCATTATCGTCCCTATTGTCGTCGCTGCCGCCGTTGGCATCGTCGTGTTAAAACCGGTTTTAGGACGTCTTTAATTAAGTGCAATTTTGTTGTAATTTTCTTTTATTTTTATTGGATAGAAGTGCCGTTAGTATGCGAGAATCCGTCGTAATGGCGACGAAGAGCCAACTGCTTACGAGGAGTACTGTCGGGGCGGTATTACTAGTACTGTTACTGCGACTTTGTTCAGTAAATGGTGTAATTGATCGATTGGTTGTGCAAACTACCAGCGGTCCGGTACGCGGTCGTTCGATAACAGTGCAAGGTCGGGAAGTTCATGTATACACAGGCATACCGTACGCTAAATCGCCCGTAGATGATTTACGGTTTCGTAAACCAGTGCCGGCTGAGCCCTGGCATGGAGTACTGGATGCCACACGATTGTCAGCGACATGTGTTCAAGAACGGTGAGTCAAATTTATTTTTTAATTACTTTACTTTTATGTATTTATTAAGTTTCTAAGAACTCCGAATTTCATCTGTTAACGATTGCAAAATAAGAAGTGGAAGACTTGTAGGAATAGGGCTTAACAAATCTTTTGAATTGTCTTACACCCGAAACACTTTCCCATTACTTAGGACGAAGTTGTTTTTCCCAATAGTTAATTAGTCTTAAAGTAGCAGCTCAAGTGACTCTGCAATAGGGTCTTAAGAACACAGATTAGAATCCAGCTCGCCTGCAGATTCGTTGCCTACAATACCTTGGTGGCCCGATATCCATTCAAGTTTGCTCTTGATGTTGTGCTTGGCTAGGTTTTGCATAGCAGTCATAGAATTAACTTAGAAAGAAGAAATGTATTCTGGTACCTTTAATTCCGCTTTTTTTTTTTTTGCACCATTCTAAAACTTGTAGTTATATGTCATGCATGCAACTAGTAATGGTTGCAGAATTATTGCGGTGTTATCGAAAGCGCCCTTAACGTTTTAGAAGGCACATAAGGCCTAAGGTTTGACACAAAATATTGTACTTTTGCTTTATACGGGCTCCAGTTTTTCTCAATTATCATAACATATGTACATATATGGGTTTCGCTACAATTTATTTTATGCTCTATCAAAAACTTTTTAATCCTTTACGAACGACGATAGCGAGAAAGTTTCGTATGAGGCAGTCGTGCACTTTATTTATTACAAGTTTTAGCCCCTGCACCCCTAAAACGCACGGACCCGGCTCAGCAGAATTACATAATTCTGATGTATACGAATCCAAAAACCAAATAAAAATTATAATTTTGTTGACGAAATAATCATGAAAGAAATTCACTGGCTTTTAGCCTACCACTTTACATCAAGCTACTCAAAGTAACTACAACACTGCTTAAAGCTGTTGTTCCATAAGTCAAAATTAAAATAAGATAACTAACGGGAGAGTAAACCACTTCGACCATTTCCTTGAGCACTTTTTAAAACAGCTGTTCAAACTGCTTTTTATAATTCAACTTTTAAAATTTCTCTTTGGTGATTTTGTTTTTCGTAAACCAACAGCAAAAATTAGTGCAAAATGAAAAAACCATGGACTCAATTGATGGTTGTTCTTGTGCAATGTTGTTATGATTTCTAGACCAAAATAACAAAGCATTACTTACAGTGATGGATACATAAGTAGGAACAATAAAAAGTGAAAATGTATAGATTATGTGGAGATATGTATATGTAACTACCTAAAATGCTTTAACTTTTGAACTATTTTGGCCTTCATGGTTCATTAATTTTAGAGTAATTTGATGTTTTAATGTTCAGCCCGAAAAATACTTACTGTCCTCTAAGTATTCTTAAATTAAAATAGTAATAAAATAATTAAATTAATTAATGAGTGGATTTTATTCTAAAGTAGTCATCCCGTCTGAAATAAACAAGTTTTCTGACGTTAGCATGTCATCCGGATGACAAGTTTGGATGACCATCTGATTGTACCTTAAGCAGTTGCCACTCACGCCAACGAACCTTTCGTTCAAAAGGGAACCGGCCTGAAAAAACATGGTAACATTTGATCAAATACCAAATTAATTTAAATCACTTCAGAAGTTTTGAAGAACAACATTCCATTATCACTTTTAACCTAATTGTCCAAAATAGAAAAAACAGGCCAAAATCCTTGGAAACATTTTTGAGAAACATACTGATAAGTAATGAAGTTTTAAAAAAAATTATGGCGGGTAAAACGGAGGGCATTGGCGGACTCACTTTTTTGTACTTCTCTATCAGATAAGCAATAACTTTCTATGAGAAATTTAAAAAAGGAACACCACTCACTATCAAACACAGGACACATCTGATCGAGTTTTTAGGTTTCATCCAAGGTCAGAAACGCTCTTAAGTCTGTATGCATGTGGTAACATATATTTTCTTTATCAGCGAAGGTGTGAATTTGATATACATACATAACATCATTTATACAACTGGAAAAGGGAGTCGAAGACAAAAGGGAGCATTGGGAGCATTTCGTTCGTCATTGGCAGACTCTTAACCATAAAAAACAACCTGAATTAAAAGGTCCGAGAGGTGATTTCTTACCGTTAAGGAAATCTATTATGGGTCCCAAGAAATCTGCGCATTTTTGACAAAAGAGCTTGATGCCAAACTTTGATTTGAAATACCAGGCGCAACGATTTTGCTTTCGTCCCACTGATAAATAGTGCATAAGCTTTATATTATATTCTATACGCGCGTTGTGCGTATTCTATCAAGGAGCGTTGAGCTAGCTGTTTTTATTACTCGTCGGAGTTTTCTAGTATGTACTTTTTGCCTCAATGTTTGGTTGCGTGAAAATTTGACATGATTAATTTGGGCATTGAAGTCCGTTCTGGTTCTGTTAGGAATTAAGGTTTTCATAACTAAGAAAATAATGTTTGTTATCACATCGGCAGCAGCTTCCCAGTTAATTTGTCGTATTACCATACGTCTTAAGCATGTGTTCTGCTTTTTCATACTGAGAAATCTACACAATACATTTGGTTTTATTTCATCTGAGTACTCAAGCAAGAGAATTGCTAAGTTCAATATTTACTGCATGTTTTGTTGCACTTGCATTTTCGTACTGCCTAATAACATAGGCAACACCTGCTTTTATTGGATATTGGCACCATTTGGTATTATCGACCAGCGACACCTGTTAGTGACTCCGATACAACAACCATTTGATAGTAGCCATTCATTGCATACTTTCGATTACATGTATTATAACAAGGAATTTACGAGCTGGGGTAAATTATTAATCTTAGTAAAGATATAAAAATAAATTACTTCAGGAGCTGTCTGTGCACAACTTGAATAAACGATGACAACTTGAATAAACGATTTCATTACGAACAGAGAAGGGGTTTTGAAATAAAACAGCCACATAAAATTTAATTCCGGATTGCAGCATTAGTCACATTGTGGCTGAGGTCTTAAGCTACATCACTGCGAAAACAAAGGGCGCGGCGAGACCAAGATGAGAAAAGCATTAGACATTTTTTAAGACTTTTAAACTGAGCTTGATTAACTTCAGTAAACCCTTCAATTATTTCCAAGATTAGTTTAATCGAAAATGTACTTTATTTCATCATGCGTATCCAATTCTTAGCAATTCTCTTAGCTCAGATTTTGAAAAATATTACAGAAACAAAAATCAAATACGTTCAAGTCCATGCCATTTATAAGTCAGAGTTCAAAACATTATAATTTCCAGTCTCACTAGGCCTGCGCCAGTCACAGAATCCTTGTAGCTCTGTTTAACGCAGCTTCATAATCAATTAAATTAATTTGAACAAGGTTGCCTTCAGTATTTTTATTCAGAAAGCCAACATTCATTTGTCTGATTTCAATTAAAAGCTTAAAAAATAAATTAAATAAATAAGAGCCTCATGCCACTTGGGGAATTGCTTTGGTAAATCGTTATGGCACATCCATATATATATATATCGCCAGCATACAAAAACACAAAAACACATATCCACACTCAACCAACATACTCCACTAATCTTGGCACATTTTGACCTTTAGCTACGCCCCAATTCAATAAATCTCAATATGCATATACAGCACCAAAGTCATTTTATAATTACTACACCAAGGGTGGCTTATGCTCTGTGTACAGAAATCCAAAAATGCACTCTCTCCTTGTTGCCATACTTTCCTTCTACTTTACCATCCGCCCCTACTACCCCACATCCCTCACACACAATGAGCTGCAGCTGCCACCAAGAGCTCTATACTACATTTTTATGTATATGGCATTTCTCGTTCTCCTATTTCTTTTAATTAAGATAATCACGTTGATACTTTAAGAGTCCACAGGATTGGGTGGATAGGCGCTCGTATAGAAAGAAGCAAGCCGGACAGAGCCATACTTGCTGTGTCTTCGAAGTGCCCTCGGGAGCTGTGCGGCAATGGTGCCGCTGCAGGCAGGGACGCGGTAAATCACTTTAGTGACATGGTTTCCATTTGCAAATCACAACAGCCGCTTTGCTCTGAAAATGCAGATGAGGAAGACTGGGGTCTTCAAAGCCAGCCAGCGACAGACCCACTTTAATTTATATTTTCCTCATCGTCACATCGCAAGTCTCACAGTGTAGTTTTACTGTTGCTCTGACTGCACTGCATATGGTGCGCATTTGTACTTCTCTATCCTCGACGAGGACGACGATGAGGAAGCGCCGAATCTCATTCTTTTCATGTTCTATGCGAATGTAGTGCATCTCATGAAGAAGTATGATTATTATTGTGGCTCGGTATAGTTGTGGAAATGGCACAGCTGAATCAGTAGCAGCGTAGTAGTAGCTATATCAGGATATACAGTCGCCTTAGGGATATTTTGCTTCGCTCTTACTCACTCATTTTATTTGTGTGCCCTGTCCTCGTTGTGTTATTAATTTATGCGAACTGAAGAGGGGATTTGTAGTTCAGGAAAACAGGTGAGAGGAATGCTGCAGTAGTGACGTCATGTTTAGGATAATAAGAAAACCACACTTAAGGATACATACGTACATACATATATGAAAACGCAAACGCAAACGCGGCGGTGATGGTGATAGGCAAAAATAGTTTTTTCGGTTTAATCCTTAGATGTGTTGCTAGGTCTTACTCTGGAGGACCGACATGTCAGCACGAGTTGGAAAAGCGGAACGGTAGTTTTTAATGATACTTGCGGCTGGAAGGATTACATGTATTTAGATAAATAATTATAAGGAAGAGAGATAAATGTGAAATATGATATATCCCCGTGTGGTAATGTTGTAGTTAGCTTTTTTCCTTGGAAAGACGAATTTAATTACAATTCACGACTGTAGTCAGGAAAAGATGCATTTACATGTATGCAGCTAAATTTCGTTGCGAGGTTATGATTATGCCGAGAGCTTACAACATTATTTCGAAGTTCGATAAATACCTATATTTAAGTCAGAACTTGAGTTTGGCTTGGTTTTTTATTTATCTCAAATGCCAAATTGATAGTTGTGGATCTGCAAAGTCGAAAGGCCGAAGTATTCAAAAAATTTTACACTTCATTTTACACATCATTTCGGAGACCTAGGGAATATGTGGTCCAAATTTCAGCTTCCTAGCTTAATTTTATAGGCCTAAAAATTGCGTACGGAAATTTGCCACAAAGTTTTAGGATTTGATCCTGATGCCTTTGACAACATAACCTGTTTGGCCTTTCGCACGATTTGAGAATTTTACTTATCTTTCTGCAGGCTGCATAAACTGCATGCACTGTTGCCATAACCGCGTGCGTGGCGATAAGCAACTGCCCTCAGTGTTACGTGAGCAGCATGTACGCGGTGTACAGAAAAAGATTTAAAATCCTTTGATTCCGTGAAGTAGGAAAAACTACGTTTTTCAGATTTTCATTTCTCAAAACATTTAAACAAATTTTTTTTTCAAAAAATTCATAGAGAATTTATTAGAGAAGTAACTCCTAAAAAGAATTATATTTAGAAATATATGTCCGGAGTAAATTTTTTGAGAAAAATGCATTTGAAAAATGCATAATTTTTACTTAAGGCGTCATAACTTGTTTCTGTAACCTCTACTGTAACCTATTTTTTTCGCCTGAGCTTCAGAAATAACTAGCTTTGAGTATGTTTTGTTTTTTATAATTCAATCAAAAATATTTGTCAAATTGCTTTATGCGTACTTAACACAAAACGTTTACTCACTTTTGACGCTGACTGTATGCACCTATTGCAGTATAATATTATGACTAGATAATAACTTTGTTTTTTTTATCGTCTATATTCCATAATACTCAGAAACATGTGCGTTATTTGTCAATCTTTTTAAATAATTGTTTTTAATTTTTCATGTTTCAGATATGAATACTTTCCTGGATTCTCCGGTGAAGAAATATGGAATCCAAACACAAATGTATCGGAAGATTGCTTGTATATAAATGTGTGGGCACCAGCGAAGGCTCGATTGCGTCATGGACGAGGCGCTAATGGTGGTGAGGTAAATGCACATATTATTTATATATATTAAATCTTTAAAAATGTTCCGTTTTATTTGAAACTGAGGACGACGCTGTTGTGATAATTTAGGTTATGGTCTATTTTGGTTGCTGCCAAATTTTTTATTGATAACTTCTACAATATATATATCCATCGCAATTTTAAAAGGTGTTAAGCCCTATACATTTATGCTCAATGTTAGTAATATTTTACCGTAATTGGAAGTATCAGTTATTTTAGAACATGGATACAGCGCTGACAGACCAAACTCTCTAGCTTATACACACACCGTTGATGGGACTTATATATATTTCCCCACTATTGGGCTCAAGTGAGTGCCGGACAAATAACTACATTCATTTCACTAAGTTTGCTTTCATGACAATTATGCAAAGCAATTTACTATTTTCTCACAGAATTGAACTTCAATCAAACAAGTTGATTTCTTTTACCTCGTTTAATTGACAGCTCAATTTGCATTGGTTCAATTCCAATTTAAACCGTATTGAAATACTCAATCCACATTCGCATTTAAAGTTTGAAACCGATTTGCAAAGTGCTGACACCCTTCAAAAGATTTAGCGGAGTTTTTTTTATAAAAAAAATCGCAGTAGATTTCAATGTAGCCTTGTGAGTCTGGGGGACTCCAACCATCCTTTTGAGTTTTGTTAACTCTTTAGCTACTATAATGTCTTTAACCGGTTTTGTGTTGAAGCTGTTTCTCAAATCTTTCACTAATGAGAACTTTATTTCAGCAGGTGAGGTAATGAAAATAGCAAAAGCATACATTGTGAATGTCCGATATATATTTGTTCACCTATTTATAAAATTAACCACAGTATTTGCCTAACAAAAATCTATATTGGCTATTCAGCACTTCTTTACTTTCGCTTAGAACGGGAACTCATCCCAAATTTATAAAATTGACAGGAAAGTACTATCTATAATTTGGCCCACATCTAAATACTTAAGAAAGGTTTTTATCTGTTTGCATAGCTCCTTATAAAATTGTATGTTAGGTTAGGTTAAGCACAAGTGTAACCGAAGTCCACCACACAACACTAGGATCAGTTGAATTCACAATTCAAAAGGCAGAAACACCTTAACAATTTCTCTGATGCAGAGAAGGCCATGCCATCTTTTTCCTCTTAGTTTTCAAAGATCTTCTTCAACTGCGCGCTATTGCCTCACATTCACACAGTTTATTAACTCTTTTACTACCGAAAAGTGGCCATAGAGCCTTAGATGCCCTGTGAGGGACAAAGATTTTTCCAGCTTAGATTGGCAGACCTAATGGTTTTTTCCTCAATCTTCCCTTTAATATCCTATCAGTAAGTAGCCCTCATATTCTTGCAAGCTCACCCGCCTGCTCATTTCCCTCAATAATAATAAGACCCTAAGAAATATGTTTTAATTTCGATTACATCTTTCGGAACAACATGCTGTAAATTTGGATGTTGTTGAAACTGAATGCTACATATGAAAGACATATCAAAGAATGGCAGATAGAGGGAAGTGTCTTCGATATTAAAAATGAGGTAATTTGGATTCAGGTTTATACTAATTCTCTATGGAAGAGTTTATTGGTAGGAAGTTTATTACTGTAGGAAAGAAAAAGTAGATACAGCTTATTCTGCGGGTTTATAAAAAAACTACAATTAGCACAAATCTTCAAATAGGCAAAGCATAATAGAGTCTTATTATTTTGCTCCATTCCAATCGATATTGAGGATTCCAATCGTCCACTGAATTAGCCTTGAGTGACCTATTCAAAAGCTTTCTGAAATATTTTCTCATTCTACATAGGTCATTGTTCCACCATTAAAGCTGCTTCCTGTGCTTAGAATTACAAGCTGGATTTTCTTGAATTTCTTCTCATTGGAGTTACAGTGGAGCTGAAATTTGGGCTGAATTATGTTCTGATTACGAAACCTCCGGACTGACTTTCCAGTTGGTAACTGAGTTAAGTTATTTATTTAATAAAGTAAAATCGAATATTTAACAGTAAGATTGGGCAATGGTATAAAAAAGTAATTTGAACCTTAGCATCGCAGCAAATGACTGGTCGAATTCCTTCCGCTGATTTAATCAGTAGCATCTGTACCATCTTAAATCCTAAGAAGGTCACCACATGCAGTCGCCTAGTACGACGGGCGTGCCTAACCTCCTGAATATTCTGAACCCTGCCCCGAAGAGGGGATAGTAGTTTGCGTCAAGTATTTAAATTTCAGTTGTTTGTTCTTTTGTTTGAGAATTTGGTAATTTGTAATCTAAAACGTCTTAGATACACTAACATATAGAGGTATACTGAGAGTCTCGCTATAAGTTACTTAAGTTGGTTGCACCAATTATTTCTTTAAAATGCAGTTGCATCCTTTAGCTGCAATTTCGTGCAGTACATTTCAAATCATGGTCTTAAACTCATGGTAAACAAAATAAAGTATTCCCAAAGAACTATTGGTGGGAATTCTTTTGCTGTGCTAGTATAATAGTTAAAACTTGTGCTTTGATTACCGCAAGATAAGCAATTAAATTTTATAACAAAATAAATAAATAAAATGACATATGCCTTAGATCAAGACAGCCAAGACAGCATATTGCATTCTCTGCGATCCAGGGCAGGCTTCTTATCGTTATCCAGACTAGAGCTCTGGATTGGCCATTTCTTGTTTTTTTGAGCAAGAGGATCGGCCTTTCTTCTTGTATCGAAAACATATACATATATATGTGCAACATACATCATTTTCAGACCTAATTTAAATAAAACATAGTCTCTATTTTAATAAAATCATTCTCCCTCTCCCTCTCTCCCTCTCAAGAGCAAATCATCCGTTTAACGGGCTCTTTCCGAGTCCACCAAAAAGCTTCTCAATTCGATTTTCATACACAAACCAGCGTAGTCAACCATAAACAAATTAATTCTGTCCCCTAATGCATATTCTCAAAAGCCACGGAACACGAGTTGGTATATGGAAATTTCTCTCCGATTTCATAGCCAAGTTTTTTAAATCTATGTACTTTCTTAGCCAAGTAGCACTGCCAAAAACTTTTAGCATTTGCCAATATCCTCGTGAAAATTTCACACCCAATTACTGTACATCAGTGAATACAGCGCCATTGGAACCCTACCCCTTTGGTCTTCGGAAGTCAACCCATGGTTGAAATGTATCATGTGCTTTGAAATTGTTCTGCCATTCGCGTCGCTGATAAATCCCTTAGGCATTATGAACTGAATCCCTTGCTTACATATCAATTGACTTTCACTCAAATGTCAGATTTTGACATTTAATCAGTCGTTGACCTTCGATGACCTTTAATATTTCCTTTAACAAAAAATTGAGACAAAAATAACCTATTTTCATTCCGTTTTTTGCAGCATACGAGCAAGCCTGACGAACACAATCAAAGCCATCAAAACTCCAGCGGTTTACCCATGCTCATCTGGATTTACGGCGGTGGTTTTATGACCGGTTCAGCCACTCTAGACATCTACAATGCCGATATAATGTCTGCTGTTGGCAATGTGATTGTGGCATCGTTCCAGTATCGAGTCGGTGCATTTGGATTCCTTCATTTGGCACCAGAAATGCCTGGCTACGAGGAGGAGGCTCCGGGTAATGTTGGTCTCTGGGATCAGGCATTGGCTATACGCTGGCTTAAGGACAACGCTAAAGCATTTGGTGGCAATCCCGATTGGTTGACACTGTTTGGAGAGTCAGCCGGTTCAAGTTCAGTTAATGCACAGCTGATGTCACCGGTGACCAAAGGATTGGTGAAGCGTGGTATGATGCAATCAGGAACAATGAACGCTCCCTGGAGTCACATGACTTCGGAAAAAGCGGTCGAAATTGGTAAGGCGCTGATAAACGATTGCAATTGTAATGTTTCGATGTTGGCGGTAAGTTTGAAACTTTGATAGAGAAATGGTGTTTCTTTATTAACATACTTACCTGTTGGTGGATTTTTTAGGAGTCGCCCTTGACTGTGATGGCCTGCATGAGGGCAGTTGATGCTAAAACAATTTCTGTCCAACAATGGAACTCGTACTCGGGTATTCTGAGCTTCCCATCGGCACCCACTGTGGATGGAGCATTTATGCCAGCCGATCCAATGACAATGATGAAAACCGCCAATTTAGAAGGATATGATATCATGATGGGCAATGTTCGAGATGAAGGTAAGTTGCACAATGTTTGTTCAATTAAATGATCTTTCGAATTAACTTGATTGGAGAAGGGCTATTGATTTTGGATAACTGTCCAATTAACATTGGCGTTGTACCGGATTATAAACGAGTATATGTAAAACATACATATATATATATTTGATTAGGGAGAAATGCAAACAGAAATGGCATATTGACACTTCTCATTGCAACTGTAATGAGATTGTTAGTGCAAACATTTCAATTGAGTGAGTGATATGCGCATTTCGTCCTTAAGGGAGTAATTGATTGGGTACTATTATAAGGCCTGGGTAATCGTAAAAGTGGGTGCTTTAGACTTAAATCTGATAATTGAGGACTGATGCTTTTCCGCTTAGTTGGTGAGTATTCAGTACATCAGAGTTCTTATAAGAGGCAACTATCACACTTTAGTTCCACTTTTCGGGTAAAAAAATCTTTGTTTGTTCCTCGGGCAGAGGTCTTCAAAATTCAAAAACCTACAAACTTTTTATAATAAGATTTTAGATGATGCATTTTAATAAAATCAACAAATCAAATTGATTAATTTCTAACAATAAAACATCATATATTCATTATAATAATTTAAATTCAATATTAATTATTTACTTACTTTTGGCCCGGGGTGGACCAAGGCCTCAACCAATAAGCCCCTCCAGCCAGCTCGGTCCCTCACTAGCTGATTCCAGTTACGCACACCAAGTTGGTTGAAGTCGTTCTCCAATTGTGCGCGCCACCTAATCTCGGGTCTTACACTGCTATGTTCTCCCTCAGGGGTGGATTCGAATACTTTAGGGGTAGTGGGGCTCAGCCATTGTATTTTTGTCTTATTTTGACCAGGTCAGCGTCGCCTGTATTCTTGAAACTTGTTCTCCACACTCTATAGTTACAAACTGGACTAAATATCACCTTGAATCTTTCTCTCAAAGCATCCCAGAGATTTTTCATTCGCTTTTGACTGGGTCAGGTGCTTCTCAGGACCGGAATGATTAGTTTGTTATATAATATTTTCTTGGTTCTATTAGATAAGGCATTCTTAGATGCATTCTTAGCTCGATGAAACAGCGATTGGCCAGAGTGATTTTCCGCTTAATCTCTGCGCCAATGTCATTTTGCGAAGTGATAGTTGAGTCTAGGTAGACAAAGTCTTTAACTACTTCTTTTCATCGTGATTTTTTGTCCGAGTCGCCGATGTTTAGAGTCCTTTCTGGTTAACAGCATATAAATATATTTTATCTTCATTAACAACCAGACCCATCTTCGCCGCCTTCGTTTGGTTACTTGCCACCGACAGTTCGCCGCATTCTCCCAATAATGTCAATATCATCAGCATAGTCAAGTGTACATATTTAATTTTTTTGTTTTACATTAAAAAATATAATTGCTTCAATCTTTACAGAGAAAACCTTTTAAATAAAAATTTTGCATTTTGAACTGGAAGAATATCTACCATAATTCAAGTAATTTAGTTTTATTACATATAAAATAAAGGTATATGCAGCAAAATATATTGTATTCCTTGGCCCGGAAAATATGTTTTCCGAAAATTGTATCTCCAAGATCTACTAAAACATCGTCTTAGAGCTCTGTATTCATTTTGGAAGAAATGAAAAAAATAGGTGACCTCTAGAGCAGCTAATAGATCCTCAAATCATTAATATTAACCACAACTATACATTTTCATTCACTTTCAATTTTGTTGCCGCTTTGTACGTGGCCTTAGAACTACTTCGGTGTAGAATAGCAACTATTTGCCTTGTTGTTTATCCTTGTTCCTTATAAACTGCCGCACTCCCTTGCTCTTCTTCGGCTTATGGCTTTCCACTAGGCAATATAATACTTATATATTTTTAAAATTTTAAAGAATTTAGATTATTTTCAAATAACAAACAATTTCTGTTGTCGAAACTCGGCTTATTTTTTTAATATTAAATAACTTTCTTCACTTAGAACCTTTGTCCTTATCAATAAAAAAAAAAAATCAATCAATCAATTTAAAAATATAAATTTTAAACATTTTGTAGCTCTGATTTAATGGGGCATGAAATATTAAAAACGTCGTGTGATCTTACAAACACTAGTTGAGGCGCCCGTAATAAAAATGATCAAACGAGTTCTTTATAAATCGCATAAATTGGATATCCTTTTAATACATTTCACCGATAAACTGTTTATGAATTTATAATAATAACGAAACCAATATTTTAAGAAAAGTTAATTTTTAAATAATCAGATTTTTTATTCAACAGATTTAATGAAATCTATAGGCTATCTCATAAACGGTTATTAATAAAAAAATTAATGTACAACTTTATCCTATTCATTTTATTAAATCGCAAACTTCAAAAAGCCATGTTGTAAATTTTTGGTTTCCTCGTTTTTAGTAATATTTTGCAATGAGTTTTGAAATCGTATACATAAATGTGTATGGATGGGCTTTAAAATACTTCCGCTACTAGGATTCTATTAGGCATCAACATCCTATATTTTTATATGCAGCTACACCCCAGTGCATGATACAGGTTATGGTATTTTCTTCGAAAATCAGGTTCGGACTGTTCTCAGGATGGCTGAGCCAATGCAAATGAGATCAGCATCCGGAAGAGATATCGCCAACTACATCGATAGCGAGGCCGCACTTAAGGAAATGAAATCAACCAATATCAAATCTGATATAGTTGGGGTCTGTCTTAAGACAGTGCTTAAAACATTATGCCGTCAGAACCGAGTGAGACTGTGCCAGGACACTGCGTTATTGAGTAAGAGGCACTATTGAGGAAAACCCATAAGCTCTGTTAAATCAAGCAGCGAAGGACGCAGTGTTTTTAAGGCTAAATGGCCACTTTCATGGATAACCTTACAACATTAATAGGAAACCTGACAGGGCACTGTCTCCTGCGGAAACACCCAAGGTGGCTTGGATTATCGGATTATCTGCATCCGCATCTGCAATATCTGCGAATTGTTTAGGTTTTCTAGCCTTTTGAATGTAAATTCAATTGGTTCGCCAGGATCGCGATGGTACCTGTGTGTGATGGCTTTTTCACCACACCCCCGTTTGACCTAACCTACCCTTTTCCTGTAAGCCTTCATTTTTCTGGCAGAAGCTGCTTTTAAAAATGAAAATTTAGGTATATACAATACAAACATTTTATTTATATTAAGAAGTACAATTTAGTTTTGAATTTTTTTTTGACAATTAATTTGATAGCAACAAGTGTAAAGCTACACATTAACAACACAAAGGGTTAAATCTTTTATTAGTAATTTTTGTTAATCTGTGCAGTGAAATTTAAGTTATTCAAGGCTACTTACTAATATTGAGCTTATTCGTTTGCTTATAAGTAAGGCCCAATTTCCTTATTTTGTATTTATGGAGCTATAACTATTTTTTCCTGCGCTATTAAATTAGGTTTTCAAAATTGGCAAACTTGTTCTTGTTATCACATGGCGCCACTTTTAGAGTAAAGTTTAAATACAACGTCACTTCTCGTTTCAATTTCAATTCAATTCAATTGTAGTAGTTGTTGGTATTTTTTAACATTTTGTGTGCCAGAAATTTGTGCCTATGAGATTTTTCAATTAATTTTCATCCATTTAGCTTATGATTCCTTTTTATTTTAGCGCTACTTTAGTAGTATTGACTCATTAAAATGAAACTATTTTCTCTATCTCATCATCATCCATCATCTGCGACCTCGTGCACGTTGATTCCTTGGCTCGGTCTTTAAAACGAAGGTTCAGTCTTCCTTGTCGTCTTAAATTCGAAGATCGATTTCGGCCTACTATTGTCTATTCGCTTTGTGTGGCCGAGCCTATGTATGTGTTTTAATACTATACCACATACAGAATATAGAGTTCGTTGCTGTATCTGCTCCTCCATTCGCTGTCGTTGAAGAATTTTTCTTTACAAAGAGCCCGGTATTTTTTTTATTTATTTTTACCTTAACTTAATTGTAAAGTGCCCAAAACGCAAAAAGAAAAACATCACCAAACCATTTGGTTTTGAGGAAACTTCAGCAGTAGTATTCCATAATAATTAAATATGTAGTAGTAGTAATCTGCCGCTTGTTCTATTCTGTTGAAGTTGTCGTGAAATTTTTAGATATAAATTCATCGGAAGCTCGATCTTGCTCTACTTATGTTACGAAAATCAAACAAATCCAACTTGTACACGTTAAATCCTAACACAGGCAAAAACAATTTCTATGTAGGTACATACATATGTACTGTACATATAAAGCTCATCCTGCATTGCGACAAACAAAGTTGCATCTGAAATAACTTAAATATCCGAAAAAGAAACTTGCCTATAGTTTTGTACCCGCCGCATTAAACAACAGCAAAATAAATGAAGAAAAGTTCTCAACCGCGTGCACTAAAAGCATTTTTATTGTACAAAATCTCCTCTTGACAGTAGTTTCCTTTACAGGAAATCTGCTTACGTAGTAAATTCTTCGTAGTAAATAATTCGCTGACTTGTGCTCTTGTGGGGTGTAAAGAGTATGCAACTACGACAACGGCATACCAAACTGTTAAACTTTGTTGTGCAGGATAAAAGGGGATGCTAAACAATCATCCTCTTTCTGTAACAGACGACGACAAGTATCTACATTATACTGCTTAGCATATAATGACAATGTGGGCAGCTGGCTGCCTTGCAGAAGACAGCTGCCCGCAAACGGAAGGAAGTCATGTCAGTTGAAAGACAAAAACAAAAGCAGCAACAATGGTTGTGGCAAATAACTTAAACTTCTGTCATTGTCAATAATGTCTTCTTAGATATAAACGCAGCCACATAATTGTGTGAGTGTGAGCGCAGGATAGGCATTGCCATTGAGCATGATGCATGTGCTGTGGAAGTCAATAGCTACAGAATCTCGGTAATTTTGAGGTTTTCTTTTCTGGTGTGCTTTCAGACTTTCATACATACTCTCTGTTGCGTTCATTGTGTGCTGTGTTGAGTGCTTATTTTATGGTGCTTAATATGACAAAGCAATACATGTCGTATGAGGTATACTTATTTCCTTGCCTTCCTACTTCATGGAAGCGTGCCTTTGGTGGTGTCAAAAAGTACCACTTATTTTGATATGGAGTCAGAAAAGCTCACATTTTAAATACTTGGAGAAAATGAGTTTAGGATTCTTTCTCTTACAGTATCTTGCCGATCAAATATGGGTACTTTTTTATGTATACTTAAGGAACTGTATCTATGTCAAAATTGGTCTCACCGAGCAAGATAAAATTAAAATCACTTAAAAGTTTCAGTTCTATGTATAAATTTGAGGTTTTTCTTAAGCTTAATAAAGAATGCAATACTTATTTACTTACTTAACGAGCTCCCGACCCGTGAAAAGTCCCTGCCTGAGATACGGCTGCCTTTCACCCTCTGCGATCCCGAGCACGCTGCTTCCAGTTGTCCAGACCAAGCGCTCTGGCATCCGCTATGGCTTGGTCTTTAAAACGGAGGTTCGGTCTTCCTTGTCGTCTCGAACCTGGGGGCTGGGATTCGAAGATCCTCTTGGCTGGAGCGTTGTTGTCCATTCGCTCGATGTGGCCGAGCCAATGTAGTCGACGAGTTTTAGCTTTTCGGACTACATCCACATCTTGGTACAGCTTATAGAGTTCGCGGTTGTATCTTCTCCTCCATTCGCCCTCCTCGCACACAGGAACAAATATCCGTCCAGGGATTTTTCTTTTAAAGGATCCCAGTATTAACTCTCCTTTTCTGCTTATCGTCCAGCACTCGGCGCCGTATAGCAGAACTGGCAGGATAAGGGTTCTATAGAGCATGTACTTTGTCCTTCGAGTTAGGAGTTTTGAACCCATTTGTTTTGCCAAACCGAAGTAGCAGCGGTTTCCTAGGGTAATTCTTCGACGGATCTCCACTAAGATGTCATTTGCGGAGTTGATGTTTACCCCGAGGTAGATGAACTCCTTAACTACCTCGAAGTTGCTGCTATCAACAGTGACATTGAACAGTGACATAGTCGGTGGACAGATGATTGTTTGTTTGTTGATAGCATATATTTAGTCTTGTCCTCATTCACTTTAAGGCCATCTAGTTTCGCCTGTTCTGTTCTGATCTGTTGAAGATAGTGCCTTCCGTGTTGACACCTGCGCTGCGCATTATCTGCTCAAGAACAAGATTGAAGAAATCACACGACAGCGCATCTCCTTGCCGAAATCCGGTGCATGTTTTAAAGAGTTTATGTGAGCTGCTGCCAAACTGCACATTGCATCGCGTGTTATCTAGTGTCATGCGACACATCTGGATCAGTTTTCACGGGATCCCGAATTCGGCCATCGCCACAAAAAGCTCCTGACGATGAATGCTATCATATGCGGCTTTTAAGTCGATGAAGAGATGGTGTGTCTCGACTTGAAACTCATTGGTCTTTTCCAGGATTTGCCTTAGTGTGAAGATTTGGTCTACAGTTGATCTGCCGGGCCGGAAGCCACACTGGTACGTGCCGATTTGTGTGTTGCAAAAAGGTTTGAGACGTTCGCACAGTACGTTGGATAGGATCTTATATGCGACATTAAGCAGGGATATGCCTCGATAGTTCTTGCAAGACATAGGATCGCCTTTATTGTAGATGGGGCATAAGGAGCTGATGGTCCAGTCATCGGGCATGCTTTCCTCCATCCAAACTTGGTTGATGATTTGGTGCATACGCCCTACCATAACATCACCTTGAAAAGCTCTACAGGTAGACCAACGGCCTTGTTGTTCTTTAGCTTTTTTATTACCTGGACGCGGGTTCTCTTCTTGCCCCATCACTCTCACTACATTCTGTCCATTAAGCAGCTGCTGGAAATGCTGCTTAAATACATCTACTATTCCCTGCGCATCGGTGACTAGGTTTTCATTGCTGTTACGAAGAGCCTGTGTTCCGGTCTTAGAGCCAGCAGCCAGTTGCTTAGCTTTCTTATAGAACTTCCGGATGTTGTTTCGGTCGCGGGACTCTTCGATCTTCTTGAGCTGGGAGACTGCGTGCTCTCTTTTCTTTCTACGGAGGATCTTTTTCTCCCCTTGCTGCCCTCGTTTTCTTCTGCAGCGTTCTAATGTGTGCATCTTCTGTTACCTTTTTCCGGTATACGCATACATCATCATACCACGGGCTTTTTCTCTGTTGTGGCTGGTATCCTAGGGTGGTTTCGGCTACCTCCTTGGTGATTTCGCGATACTGAGACCACTGGTTGTTGGCGTATGTGGTAGGTGAATGCACGGTGGGGAGTTTCTCACTCAGGCGCTCTTTATAGGCTCTGGCGACTCCAGCTGTGCTAAATGGTCCAACTTCGAATTTCTTCTTTTGGGCAGTTCGCAGCTTCTTCTCGTTGGACAGTCGAGCTCTGAATCTAGCTGCAACGAGAAAATGGTCAGAGTCGACGTTTGCCCCTCGGTAAGTGTGCACGTTCAAGATGTTAAATGCGTGCCTCGCATCGATTAGCACATGTTCGATTTGGTTGGCGGTTCGACCGTCTGGAGAGCGCCAGGTTGCTGTGTGGATCCTTAGTCGCGGAAACCTAGTGCTACTTATCACCGTATTACAAGCTGCTGCAAAGTCAATTAGTCGGTATCCGTTATCTGTAGTCGTTTCGTGGAGGCTGTGCTTACCAACTAATCCGCCGAAGATGTTTTCCTTGCCGACTTTAGCATTGCACAATGTTGACATCGTACTCCGGACAGGCTCCGTCCAAGAGGTCATAGAATTCCTCCTTGAGGTCATAGAATGGATCTAAGCCGATTTCCCACGACGAATCCGATGTGCAATCTTTTGTTACAACTGTAATATATGTCGCAATTTTGTCTTTTCATTGTACCTCCTATCCATCGTATCTCCTGGATCGCGGTAATGTCGGCCTTGTACCGCGAGAGGACAGACTCAAATTCAATACTACGCAGCTATAAGAAATAGTGCCAGACACAAATTAAAATATAATTTTTTTTTTGTCAAAGGTCCACGGGCAAGAGTATACACATATACTATACGTAAATGATATAGTTTGTTCTATGTCATTTTGTTGCTGTACCATCATTAATATCTCAACAAATAATGATTTCATAGTTATTCCAAGGACAGTTTTAAAATCCTATTTAAATTCTCCAATGATATTTTCACACAAGTTTTTTTAATTTAAAAAAAAAGTACCAAAAATAAAAAGGTTTTTATTTTGCTGTTTTAGTATATCTAGCACTTCTTTAGAAATATTATATAATTTTTCCAAGATTTTTTAAAAAACCCTCAATAAACATGGAGATTTTTACCGTATTAACGTATCGATAATTGAAGGTTTTAGCTGCAAATTAAAGGATGCAACGTGTCATATCATATCATATCATCAAAATGATATTGTAAAACAAATGTGAATATCTTGACATCCATTTGTTACTTCGGAATTGTTTGAATGGAATTTAGCGTCTAACTGTATAAAGAGATATAACCATCTTACATTTTACTAAGTATCAGCCATTGCAATTCATTAAATACCAAAGAAACTTTGTAAAAATTATCATTATTCATAATAAAAACCATTTTTTGAAGTTTTAAATGCAAAATTCCTAATGCAATTTGATTACTTTAAAGCAAAGAATATAAAATTACCAAAAAGCATTATCTGTCTTTGAAAATGAAATTTAACACAAAAAGCTTTTTCTTAAATAACAAAAAATAATTAAGAGAAATCTCTTTCTCTGTACAATGCTCCTCGTGTTCTCGATCTTCATTGTCGTTCGTCTAAAAAACTGATTATATTTATACCAGATATTCTGTTGATATTGCTGCCACAAAGATACAACTGTATCAATTTTGATACATTTTTGCTTTCGTGCAAATTCTAACTTCTGTCATTTATTTTTAATTTTTTCAAATAAATTTTAAAATCTGGCAGTATCAATTGACTTGAAGTTCTAGTTCTTCAATTCAAATTCTTTGATACAGTTACAGTTGCTCTGTATGTTACTGTTAACAAGTTGTCATTGATTGGTGGTGGTCCCTTTTTGCTATTTTAAAATTCTTTAACAAAAAAGAAATAAGTACGTACGTTAGTATAGTTTCTAAAATTCTAGTATGGACTTCTTCTCTCTATTTAAAGACGAGATTATGATCAGGATTACAGGGATCATAACCCTCCCTCTGCATTCCTACTGGTCTAGCTGTGGAACTCGCCGGTTCGACCTCAAAAAATATCTGCAGGCATCACGATTTTGGATCACTTCATCATTGAGGTCAATCAAATGCTGGTGTTTCAGCATTTGTGTGATCCAAGAGTTTTCAGGCCTTTCGCTTTTACGCGATTGTAAGGGAACGTTGATTGCCATTGCTTTTTTGACGGGTTCCGTGCATGCCTCCTTTGAACATGACAAGTCGGTCGTGCTCCAAAAAAATAAAAAATTTAGTATGGACTATTAAATAAAAGTCATTTAGTAGATTTGTCATATCAATAACTAAATAATATAAATAAATCAATATGCCTATGCAACTTGAGTGCATGATTATATTTCAAAACATATAATTGGATTGAAATGGAAGGACAAGATGAGCAAGATACTGCAAGAAACTCTAGTAAACCTCTTGCGTCGTCCTTAAAACGAAAAACTGCAAACAAAAAAGTTAAATAACTAACAAATTTTAAAACCCGAGCTTTTTGTTTTGATACATTTAACAATCTGAAATTAAAATATATTTAATAAATTTTTCAAAAGAAAATATTACATTTTTCGAAAAGTCAGTGGCAACGCTGGTCGTGCTATCATGTGGATGAATGTGCCGATATCTGTTGTAGCTCGTTGGACTGGTTTATGAAATTCTCTGAGAAAAGGATTTAAAAGTTCTCGTAAAGCAAGGCAATAGCAAACGCTGTGAGAGCAGGTTTCAATGTTGGAACCCGCCATATAAAAAAATTCAGTAGACACATTTATATGAGATGAGTTTTCTTAGTATTTTTACATTCTTTGCTTAAAGTTAACAGCATTTCTTAAAATATATTAAATAAGTCGAATCAGATATTTAAGAAATATTAATAGTGTTGTGTGTGGTTTTATAAACCCAGAAACAAATTATGACCCTTTAAGTAAAAATTAAAAAAATAATTTTTCTCCACACTGTATGTATCCGTAGTGAGTTTTTCAATAGTGCACACATGGTTTATACGAGTTCGCCTGACGCATCAAAGATATATTTAGTTATTTTCAATTAATAAATATAGATTACCATACTTAACAATGAGTCAGTTGGGCGGCATTGCATTTTTTCTATACCACCATGCAAAATATCCTAATAGGATAGAAAAATGTGCTGGATACTTAATATTAAGGAATGGAAAAAGAAGCTCAATAACCCAGTTATCGCATGTAGGAGAGCAGTAGGAAGTATGTGTGGACTTAAACCTTTAATGAGTCACTGGCTGTAAATTATGAAAGTTTAAGACCCCGACACATAGAATATGTCGCTGCCGTGCGTACATTAGATTATTAAAATTGAGGTACCGGAAGTCCCATAGAATCCGTCGCAACTTTGGCAATTGCGTTCCAAGGTACCCAAATGGACACAATCTACCCAATTTGCTGGTCTAAGTGAGCCGTGACTACCTTGCACACAAGGGCATCCACCAACCTACCTACCTAACCCTTAGAGCATATATATTTAAAAAAAACATCAAAAATAATTTAGAATATCGCGAATAACCCTTGACGGGAGTTGCATCGCGTCTGCATCTTAATGTTTGCAGACCAAATTATTTGCACCTTCTGCCAAAATTAGAAAGCTCATCAAAAGTATTTAATTTGTGAAACGCGTTTTGACTCTTTGGAGTTTGAGTATTTAGTTCGTGAACTGCATATGATTAATCCCAAATTACAAAACAATAAGGTTTGACGAATGAGCAATAAATAATTTTAAGGCAATTTATGTCTCAAAATTCTTAAGTATTACGATTAAGGAAGCCTCACAATGAGTTATAGTTGGCAAAGACTTGAATGCTTTCGTTCTCTCAATTTTTCCACTAAGAAGCATCTGACTTCTTCGTCTGGCTGTCAAAGTATGGAAAAGTAGAAAGCTGGGGCATATAGGCCTCCGTCACCGTCAATGAGTTGTTTATAGATGACATTATAATTATGCATGTATTCCATCTTGCAGTCGTTACAAAAAACAGACTCACGCAGCAAGGGATTCTATGGGTCAGGGTCTTTAGACTTTGATATACCATTTATTTTTAAAGAGATTGATGGAAAACCAATTGAAGCAGATCTGAAAGTACAATTACGGCTTCCAAATAAATGCGGTGTCTTCCATCGGATGTTCTAGCTGCAATCCGCGGCACCTGGAATCCGACAAGAATATCACCACATCATCATGTCATCAGATCTGAGCTGGTCTGGTACTGCCGAATAATGTCACCAAGCTTCGGTTGCTTATGGCTTCCGCTTAATTATGTCGCGAAGTTATTACTTATTCCTGCAACCAGAATTGTCAGATATATCCGATAGGTTGAGAAATTTATAACAAGACTCTAGCTTCTTATGAGGTAGGTCATTTGGTACACCTAGTCTGACTTAGCCTCAGCACATTCAAAATCTAAATTAATTATATTTATATAAATTATATAACACCAATGTTTTTTCAGTAAAATGTCTCTGTGCTATTATTTAGTATCCATTTAACTCTGCATGATTACTTCGTTTCAATAGAATGCTTCTTCAGTGTCGAGAAAAGGCGCGTACATCGATAGAACTGTGCATTGTGTTCAATCAAAATAAAGTGCAATAAACCAATGAAATTTTCCCACCATCTTAAATACACAACAACAATTATAAGCCGCAGTTATTTTTTAATTTTTCTCTAAACTGTGAAAACGATTAGAAAACCACACTCTTTAACCACAACAAAAACACTTGCTCCGACCACGCTTACAACCATTTTGCAAGCAAGCAAAATAAATACCCGGCACGCTAATTTGTCAGTGTCTCCTCGTGGTACGTTCCATAAACGTACGCACGATGTAAATTAATTAACATTTTTCTAAATCATTTTACCCAGCTGCTTCAAAGTTCGAGAGCCATACAGATAGACACATTACACACACATTTAGTTGAACTTTTCCTCCAATCGTGCGGCATGTGTACGATAACGAAACGACGACGACGAAGATTACCACACCGCAATCCTGCAACATTAACCCAACAACACTAACAACAAAAACAGAAAACCGGCAATACCTCACTTCACACAAATAATATATAAATGAACGGATGCAAGGGAAAATGTCCGACTGGGAGCAATATACCAACAAAAATCCGTTGTAAATAGTAAATGACCTTGAACTCGCAACACGGGCGAGTGATGGGTGCTGCTGTGGCACCATCACCTTAACCATCGTATCAGAAGGCCGAATGGCATGAGGTGGGCCCTACTTGAAAAATAGTAGCATGTGTCTATGCGGGTATCACGTTACAAAAATATAATAATAATACAAAAACATAAAAACAGACTGCCTGGCCAGGACTGAAAAAAGGAAGAAAATTATAAGGCTCCGCCAGCGCAGCTCTTGTGTTGCCTGTATTTTTTTAGTACGTAGACGTGTGCGCCATTACATATCAAAACATACATATAGCTTTGAGTGTATATGTAGAACAATATTAGATTATATTTGCTTTATTACAGATACCCTGTGTTTCCCTTGCCCCGTGTCCTTGTTCTCAGCCGGTGTGCTAAATCTACAGTTGTATGGGCAAGTTTTCGTGTGCACGATGATGACGACGACTGCAAGCTTTTAACCAGAGCTTTTTCTCCCCAAAACGGCGGAGTAAATAACTGGGGTAAACGGGAGACAGAGAAATACAACGTGCATATGAGCCCGATATTCGAATGTAGGAGATACATACATAAAGCACCTGGAATGAAGGCAACTATGTATGTGCAAATGCTCCCTGCCTGCTGAAGATGGGCTTTTTATACCCTATTCTAAGGGTATATTAATTTTGACACATAGTTTGTAACACCTTTTAGTATTCGTCGTCGTCTAAGACGATTTAAAAATGCCCGTACGTCCGTCCATACGTATTTTTTAGGCCTTCAAATTTAAGCTAAGAAGCTGAAATTGGAACCATATATTCCCTGTGGGGCTAAAATGGATAAAATTTTTAAGAAATACGCCCACTGCCACACCCGATTTAAAAAAACCGTATTAAAGCTAAAGTTTAAGAGATAATAGGTTAAAGTTGTTTACCATGCCTACTTATTTTGTGGACGTTTTCCACCAATATATTATTTTTTTCAAACATTTCCAAAGAATAGGAAAAAAAAAATGTATAAACAGATATTAAGCCATTATTTTGTCTACCTAGTATTACAGTAGTTTTTAACCACGCCTATTTTCCGGGAGCAATTTTTTGTCTTTAAAAATTAATTATTTTTTTTTTTCAAATTTCATATAAAATGAAATAAAATGTCATCAATCATGGCTTAATGAAGGCACATAGTGGAGGGATATGGATAGGGTATCACACTGTTTGCCCCCAAATGGACTGTAGCCTTTCGGTATGATTTTTCTTACTATTAAATTTTGTAATTATTTGATTCCCGAAGAATTGAAAGAATTTGCGAAAATTTCGAATGGGGAAAGGTCGGGGGCTGACATTCTATGTCTTATATGAGACTTAAGTGATTGTATGTTGAATTATCATTGAAGAGAGGAATACTGGTTTTAAGTTTGCTTCTCATACTGACCTGTAAAGAGTTTCTTCCTTTTTTCGGGTACATTGTTTCTAACTATACAGATTTAGCGCGTTGACATCCGCAATTGCTTGGTTCGGGCTTCTTATGGCGCAATACTCATTTGTGATGGAATAATTTTTAATCAATCAGAAAATGGTGCTTTTTTGATTCTAAGTACTTACAAACTTAAGATCACTATCTATCATTAACGCGAAGCTAGTATTCAATCTGGATTTAATTTACTCCACTGCCTTAAGTGACTAGGTCCTTTCTTGCCCTGATTGATCTTGCCCTTTATGAACCTGATAACAACTTAAATTATTTTACGTTGTAGCGGCGGAATTTGTATATTTCCTGGGGACTGTCTTATCTTATAAACCTGTGTGCTTTAAGAGATTACGATGTACATGTTATTTAAGCGCTTACCGTATCTTAAGACTAAAATAATTAATCTGTACTGATCGAAGTACGGCATACGATTTTCTACTCTGAGCCAGCTTCATCGGGAAAAAGTTCACCAACTTCGTTCACTGTCAAAGTGGCTCAGCGGGACATGCTTGTGTGAAAAATGTTTTTTTAAAAGCAATAAACAGGTTCCCCATGATTTAATATTTCACGTCAATGACAATAGAATAAATATTTCATTTCACCTGCTTCCGTGAAATAATAAGATGATGATAGCTCTTGCTACTCTATATTATAGTCCTTTCACACATGCACACGTGAACGAAAACAAACAGCGAGTCCACACACTTAGAGCTCATACATAAGTATTTGCTTACAAGGATGAGTGTATTTGATTAATTTTTTTTATCCTCTACCTTGCTCTATGTTAGCGGCAAAAAAGGCAAACACGAGGAACAAAAAATTGTCATAAAGACCATTCAAAGAAAACAAGACGAAGGAAGAAAAATAAAATGCCTATCATTTAAAGTGGTTTTTCTTTCCCGTTTTGTTTTGTATCTTTGTTGTGGGCCTATCCGACCGTTCTACCTGTAATATAAGGCCATTGGGATTGGGTCGGCTCGTAGAGTATTTTTTCTTGTTGTTGTTGATGGCTTAATATTTTGGCTGCCTTGTCGTTTTGTCCTTGTGTGTGACACCATTTCATCGTATCGATTTTCTAAACTGTTTAAAAATGTATGTGTGTAAATTTGAATATTTTATGAGGTAATACAAACGGATTTTAGATATTTTGACATAATAAATGTCATATGGGTAGAAGATCGTATCGTAATGAATGCGCTTTGGGTAAGGAATTCGATTTCAGAAATTCCATTAGTCGCGAAATGTTTTTTTTTGTATTCCTAATCAACACCTGGAGTTTCGTAGTGGAAGAGTCAGTAAAATATCTTGCTGTTTGAAGCTTAACATTGTGACATGGAAATTTCTATTTTAGCGATTCAAGGTCATCGGTTTAGTTTAGTAGGTAAAAGGTGCTGGAAAAGCTAATAAGATTTGGTCCTGATTGATTATTTTCTCTATGCTAACAGACCTTAAACGGATGCTTTTAGGTGGGAAAAATCGTTGCATGTCGTCGCCTCCTTTCTTTTGATACCTCATTTGTAAAGATTGTTTGGATATGATTTCTGTTAAATGGTTCTATATTCTTTGGAAACACTGACAAATTTTGACGCATAATCTAAACTTTTACGTTTATGTTTTAGGTAAAGTCTGTATTTTCGTATTACGTTTTAGTCACATTACAAGATCCAATTTTTTTAGAAAACGTATTCTTTCTCATAATTATTTGTATCCTGTTCCCTTATAGAACTATTTGTAAGCTTCTTAGCCTATTGTCCAAGAATTTTAATAGATTTCTAGTGTTACATGGAATTTTTCATTCCATAATCGAGATCGCAGACGTAAATTACCTATTCAGAGTTTGTAGTTTGTCTATTCTTTTGGTTAGGTTAGATTAGGTTAAACAGGGGTGTGGTGGAAACGAAATCCACCACATAACACTAGGCACCAAAACGGGCCCATTGCGATCCCTGGTGAAGCAGCTGAATTCACAATTCAAAAGACAGAAAAACTTAAGCACATTCCCTGGTAAATTCCTTGCTAAAAGGCCCTTGAAGTCCATGCCATCTATTTCCTCTAAGTTTTCAAAGAAGTATTTCCCCAAATTTCCTATAAAAGCGAACCCCCATTTTAGGGTGTTTTTCTTAACACAACTGTCACCATTATTATGAGTGCTATCGCTATCCTATATTTATTGCCTCTTTTACACAATCAATTTTCAACAGCCTAAATAAATGTTATCGAAAACATTTGCAATGTAAACTCCTGAATTCCGAAAAATCCTGCACCAAAAACTAACCATACCATCGCAGTTGGCTGCTAAAAGGTCATGTACATGGAATATATAGGTTAACTTTGTTTACACTCTTAATTATTTGCCTCATTTACGATATAACACAAATAAAGTGCGCGACTGTGCCATACAAACATTTTTCGTTTTAAAATCCCGTAATACAAATAGTTTTCAAAGATATTTTTGTTTGTTTTAAATTGTTACACTTGATACCATGTAGATTAAATTTTAACAAAATCTCTTGACTCAAAATATCAAAGAAAAATGATTTGTTTAAAGTAAGTAAAAGTCGCGAAACGTTGCCTGTCCATCGAACAATTTCGCCATTCTGAACAACCTGCAGGACATATTTTTTGGACTTCTCTATAGTCGTTGAATTAAAAATATTTCAATACGAGTGCAATAACTCTCTCCTTAGCATTCGAGCAGTTTGTAGACGTGAAAATTAAAAATATTATCCATTGCAAAAAAAAACCAAACCAAATAAAGAAACGATTTCCTTTGACTTAATTGCTCCTGCTGCAGTGCTAAAAAATTGAACTAAAAAAAAGCTTAAAAAAAAAACAGCATGAAGCAAGTCCTTTTTAAATTCTTGACTAACATCAAAGTCCTATTACAACTGAAGCGATGCCAAAAGAAATATAATGTACTATTTATTCTGTTCGTTTTCTTTTCTCCGGCCGATAGTACCTACTTGAAAATTTATTCATACAGCAAATTGCCAAGCAAAATTCCCATACAAGTCCCACACAAAAACCAAGCACTTATCTAAGACAAAGTTGGCAGCTTTCCAAACTTTTACCAATTTCTTTCGCCAAGAAACTACTCTTCAACTGAGAACATTTACTATACTTGCACGAAAACTGAGCGATAGCTAAACTAGATGGACGAATGAATGTCTTGACTGATTTCATAAAACCACAGAGGGCAACACTGATGAAATGAATTGCATTGCAAAAGGCGCATACTTAATGTCTGGCAATTATCTGAGTAATTAAAATATTGTTGTTTTTCTCTTGTTGCTAGTAAAAGAAAAATTACTTTTTATTGTTCGCCTGAGCTGGTTTCTTCTTCCTTTTCGCGGGCTTTCTTCCATTAGCTTGCCTGACATCATTAATTCAATGCCACACACAGTAACATGCCGTAATTGCTGTTCTGAAATTAATTTCTCGTTTTTAATTTGCTTGTCGCGCATTAAATATGAAAAATAAAGGAGCGCAACGATGAAAAAGATCCAAATCACCATCAGTTCACCTGAGTTGGCCCAAATCCGCCAAACCACGAAAACAATAATTAAACTGCACTCCACAGCGAGTAATTTCTTTATAATAAACTGAATAAAATCAATACTTTTTCCGTGATAAAATTGTAATTAAAAGTGAAAACATTACTGGTTATTCATTTAGGGTAAAAGCGGGTTTAAATTGGAATTAGATAGATATGTACATTCAATTTGTAAGTGTTTGAGGAAATTCTGACATAGGTAGAGATGTTTTTTGATAGTATGCCATTCGTTAGGAAGCATCTAAAGGCTGAACAAAGGTGCTGACAAGCTGTTTAAGAGCTTAAACAGTATGTTTGACAGACACACTGACTGTTTCCATAGCGACAGGAAAGTGTATAGAAATTTTTCTTAAATTTGATTTAAGTTTAAGTTTTTACTGATAAAGGGCCCACGCCCAGAAATTGATATATTGAAGCTTAAAATTACAGGAATTTTACTTAATGTCCACATCTGACTGAAGTATATTGGATTGCTCATAGAGTGGGTTTTAATGTTTAGCCAAATCATAAAGGAGGGGAGAAAATCGATTAGTTCTTGCAGATGCATTTTATATTTGGGTAGGGGTTACCCGTAGACAACAAGCACTTAGATTTAGTGGTCCATCGCCTTCAGCAAAGGCTGCCAAAATTTACCACTAAAACGTTGGCTAGTTCAATCTGATTTCTGATTTCTGTTTGCATTCTGTTTCGTGAACAGCTCTCACAAAGATTCGAGTTTCTAAACCTGATAGTTTCATAGAGAAGACTGAAACCGGTGACAAGGTCAGTTAAGGATCTTAAGTCACTTCTTTTCAGTCCTAGCAGATACTTAGATCCGATGGGCTTTGGACCGTCGATTAACAGCTTTGAATGTCTGCATGATGTTAGAACATGCCTGTATTCGGTATGGTGTAGACGTAAAAGCACAATCATTTCACTTTTATGGACCAATGAGCAGTATCATATGGTTGGTTGTGAGCCAAAATGAGGCTGACAATGAGTCCTGTCTAGTAAGAGCTTCAGCTCTTCCACTATCCTTTGTGCCAGTATGATCGAAAAACCAGCTTAGAGTAATAAAGTTTCATTAACCCAATCCGTTCAGATTGCTTATGGCCCCACCCACAATTTTGGAGGTGATCGTAGTAGCACAGCAAGCTTTAATAGCTACTTGGCTATCTAAGCATATGTAAAGGTAGCGAGATCGCAAAGATCTCGACAGTGATCCATTTAACTTAGGATTCAGATAATTTGTCTTCGGCTCCCGAGAGACCGTTCATGAGGTAACCATCTGTATATACAGTTCGTTTCAACTGTCTTTGGCAATTTTAAACTTTCAAACTATTGGAAGGCAATTGGAAATGCTGTCACTAGGCAAAGAAACAGGAAGCAAAAGCACCTCAGGCTGCTAAAACGACCCTCATTGCAGCAATTCGAAACGGGTCAAACGATAGCAAATGAAGCGTTATTGGTTAAACAGTACTCTATGAACATCTCACAGGCTCTGTACCGGTCTATCCCATACTTTTACTTGATTTAATTGAAAGAAAATAGCAAGGTAGGATGAAACGAACTTTACAATGGTGTCACTCAAACTAAAGCCGATAAACCCATCGCGGTTTCATTGCAGGCAATCAGGAAGGAGGACCCGAAAGTGGTGCGTCTATGACCAGGCATGTCGTCAAGAAGCGTTCTGAACCTAGCACCTCTGATTCTTTCATCGATATTGATTTTCCGTCCAGAATCACCCAGAAGCGCTTTTCTGGCTTCCTTTACAACGAAGAAATGCACGAGAGGTTAACAGAGCAGAACTTCCACAGTAGCGCAGGGAGATCCTCTCATTTCACCTGCAATTGATAAGACGCAAGATATTGTAGCTTAGTCAAATGTCTCCTGAGAGTGTAAGCTCTTGATCAACCAACAACCGAACCATACATTAGGTAGAGTCTAACAATACGTGTATATATTAAGTGAACTAGTCTGTGACTAAGACCCAATGTTCTGCCGAACATTCTACGGCACTGCCTGAGTATGTTTCTGACCAAAGATGTTGACCCAAAATAAAAGTTTTGGGTCGAGTGTGATGCCCAATCATGCGCTATCATGTAACTTCTTCAATCTTGTTCTTGAGTAGATAGTGCGCAGGGCAGGTGTCAACATGGAAGGCACTATCTTCAACAGATCCGTCCAGCTCCTGGGATATGCGGACGATATTGACATTAGGCTTTCACGGCTATTAAAGAATAGGCAAAGTTATTTGTTCTTAAAGTAAATGATAACAAGACTAAATGCACGCTATCAACAAACAAACAGTTCAAACTATTCCACCGACAACTACAAAATGTCACTGTTGATAGCAGCAACTTCGAGGTAGTTAAGGAGATTTTCTCAACGAATGACAACTAAGTGAAGATCTGACGAAGAATTACTCTAAAAAACCGCTGCTATGTCGGTTTGGCGAAACATATGGGTTCAATATGATTCATGATAGGCAGGAAAGGTGATTTAATATAAAGCTCCTTCGAAAGAAAAATTTGGTCCGCGAACTCTATGAGTCTTACCAAGATGTTGTTGTAGTCAAAACTCCTCGACTATATTGGCTCGGCCACATCGAGCGAATGGACAATAATACTCCAGCTAAGAGGATCTTCGAATCCCAGCCCCCAGGTTCGAGACAACAAGGAAGACCGAACGTCCGTTTTTAAGCAGCGTCCCCGGGATCTTAGGAGATGGAAGGGGCCGTGTCTCAATGGGACTCTTCGCGGGTGGGGAACCCGTTGAGTAAGTTAGTGATGCCCAAATACATTCACTTTGCTAGATATGCACTTAGAAAATGGATAGCTGCCTTGGTGCTTGATTTTACTCTGAAGTCGAAACGAAAATGTCAAAACGATCTCGATCGATTGATTTCATCTAACTGTATTTGTTAGAAAATTTGAACCAGACCTGCGTAATATATCAGCATTTTTGATTTTTCAAGACCAATGGAGACGTTATAAAAGGACGAATATTCACATGGCATTCTTCTTTCCAATTGCCGACGAGGTTATTCCTCCATTTACTGGATCCCTACTCGTCCGCTTTTGTCGTTCACCGGCTCGTTTTTTTACTTTTGAAATACTTTAATACAGTGTATTGTAGTCCACTCTGTAATGTTTGATTCATAAGTTGTGAATTGGGCTTTTATTTGAACATCAAGAAGGACTTAGGTACCTACATAAAGAAGTTATTAGAACAAACATGTCCCACTTTTAGTGAGAAATATCTTCACTTCATATAGTGAACTTGTTTCCCATTTGGTGCGAAGTTATTTCATTTCACCACATGAGCACAATGTATCTACATCCCCTATCGCTTAACAAAAGAAAAGCCTCTTATTAAAGCTTGTTAGGCTTTAGCCCCCTTAAATTCATGCCTTACTGATGAGGATGACCTACCTAGAAAGCACTTTCCTTTATTCTAATAATTTCATCAACGTCAATTTACGCAACCTTCACTGTAACCATATCCTGCATACTCTTCGCATGGGTGTTGTTTTGAACTATGCATAATCACAATATGCACCCTAAAAGGTTCATTCTTGCAGCACAAGTTTGAATATATTATTATGATTTCTACATATGTATCTTACTTTAGGTACTTAACTTTCATGCAACTAACCGCCACTTTAGATGCCTTTAAATTTTGAATTGGTATATTTAGGTATATGTACCACAAGCTCTCGGCCGGTTGTGTAAAAACCACTCAGAGACTGAGAAGTAATGTTGTTTCCCTCTCTCTATCACTCGGTCTTCCTTCCCATTTGAATAAAACTTCATTTTATTGCCTTGCTATAGACTAGGTTATTTTCCTAGGAAAAAGAAATATTGCAAAACATTCCATTGATGGTGTGTAAGACGAATGACTGCATCATCGCATGTAGCCCTTGTACTGTAAAACAATCATAAAAAGCAACGCCAACAAGGGGAACATGGGAAAACACCGTTTACTGATGACGATGAAAATATCATTTCGGGGGACATATTTAAATGCGTCATGACAACAAGGGCAACGCAATGGTAAGATGATACTTTTGCAAAGGCGTGCCAAGGCTGAAGATTTCCAGAGGTGTGCGTACAAATTTTCCACATAGCTATATCTTTCTTTGAGTAATTTGCTTTAGGGGTTTTCTTTTGTTAGATTGAAGGCTAAATTAATTTTGTAGTTAGGTGTATTTTAAATGAATATTAAATGGATATTTAATGTGATTCCTTAGAATTAATTTAGATTGACGAGGTATTTAAAAGATTTGGCAATTGTTTTTAACCACATTAAACAAATAATTTAAAAATGTAATATATAGATGTAGGATATAATTTACATTAATATAAATATTGAATGGCTGTAATAAAATCAAAATAGTCACAATTAATCGTTTTTTACGAAATTTATTTCATTTAACAGCCCATGCAGGGCGCAGCACCATAACTTCGTTTCGATTTAAAAAATTAGACGAAGATTGCTTCGTCAACCCCTTTTACAGGTGGAGAACTTGACACATTTGCGTCTGCAGCGGTAGCCAAGCTGTTTTAAAAGCGTTGCTCAATACTCTTACCTCGTCCAAAGTAGAGCTCGAACTCAAGCTTTCTCTAGGCCTAGGTCATACATTCTCAGGACCCAAACCTGCGTTACGTTGGGTGTGCCTGCATCTGTAGTCATGTCTTCCATTGACACTTGCGCGACTCCTATGGATGCAGACAGACTAAACTACTGCGCTCGGATATTTCCAAAAAGTCTCCCCCTCTGGGCCACACCACCTGGGCTTGAGCGACACCACCACCTGTCCAGCTTGTGGTGAGTAGGATGACACAGTGGAGTCGCAAGCTTAAAAAAATACAAATTAAAAAGGAGTTCACAAATCGACTTTACCTTATCTATACGTAGCACAATCGCGCATTTTTGTCAATAAACCTTCATTCAAATTAAGATAAAGTCACGATAAAATTGTCAAATTGTCGAAACTCAAATTTCCAAAAAATAACGCTGTGCCGTCCTTCGCCGTATCCCAAACAAACAAACTCTGTCCTGAAATTTGAATATTTTAGCACTATCTTCAGATACTTACGTATATCTGCTAAAAAAAATTTAATTTCAATTCTCTACCCATCGCAAAAGCCTTAATTTTGCAAAGCCATTGCAACGTTCCTCAGGGCGAAGAACCATATTCCACACTTAATTTTCGTCAGCAGTATTTAATATAACGATTCTCCCGAGGTAAGTACTGCTTCCTGCCAAATCACAAGGGCCAGCTTGAACGTTGTTAAACTGTACCACACCGAAAGGTAAACAACAAGTATACTATATCTTTTCAAACACATTCACATTTTTTATGAGAAATTCGCGAAATCCTTACACCGAAACCATGCCTTACTATTTCGAGGACTCGGGATGTACGCCTGTAGTACTTTAGATCCCTATCGTGTCGACGTGATGCTTGTGTGCGTTTTACTACACAATCGTAAAAAAAAAACTGAAAAAATTATGGTAGATACGCATTTTCGTCCTGTGACGGGGAGTACACGTGCTACTTCGTCGAGAGGATACGACAATATAATTACCTACAAAAAAAAGCTTTACCGTAACTGTGATGCGGATGCCACGTTACTACTCAGCTTTGTGATGAAGGCCCCCTGGTAAAAGCGCAAATGAATAACGCAACAAAGGCATGTTAGCGTATTGAAATTAGTTTCGAAATTTTATGCTAGTAGAGTAAACGACTCGCTTTTGTGTATTATTAATATCTCCCGGGTATTTAAGCTCTGCTTTTGCTATTGGTTTACTAGACATAGCCAACAGACAGCTGTTGGGGGTGGTAGGGAACTTATTTTGTTTACGTTCAACAGTTTCTTAGTAAATTGTATTGAGGATTTTAAAAACTCTTTAATAGTTAGGTATTTTAAAGATGAGTTTTAAATTGCGGAACTTACTATCGGTTATCGTGAAGTTTTTCTAAATTTGATTTTGTATATCTTATGCTATGAGAACTAGTGCTTAGTATTTATTGCAAGTTTGTCAGTCTGTTGAAGAACTATTATCAATTAGCTCTCCTATTTTCCTATATAGCAGAACCAGCAGCACGATGGTTATGTAGAGCATTCATTTTGTCCTTCGAGTCAGGAGTTTTGGTTCTTTTTTGACACCTACTCTTTGTCCTATCTGGTCAAGAAGGGAGAAGATATTTTCTTGCTGAAGTACGGAGTTCAGATGAGCATTGCACCACTTCAACTTCACTCGAAAGTTAGGTGAGATTAGGAGGGCTGTTTGCCGCAATCCACAAGTTTGCGCAAATTTCACCCAGAATCCATAAAATCCTAAAACTCTAATTGTACATGTAAAGGTACGTGAAAATTTTACTCAGTCATGCTTACTTCCTCCGATACTTGTCTGTTGATTTAGTACATTTAGCGCTATACCAAAACAGCAGCCTCTTGAACTGCTGCTTAAATATATCTCAAATATTTCCTGCGGTCTTTTGACCAAATCTAATTCAGCTGTACACTTTTTTATTTATTTTATAATGCTTACAAAATGTGAGAACAAATTAAGATATATTAGAGCATGACTACAACAATGATGAAACAGCTTCAAACCCTTTGAGCCGTTAAGACTGGGAGAAATCACTATAAAATGGAAGACATCTTCCTCAGCAGTTTGTGTATTTTTATGATAACATTTGGAGTAACTCAGTAACTCAGTTCGCGACCTAAAAATTAATGTAATTTACTTAAGGGTGCCGTCACACCATGCAAGGAAAGTGCTCGCAGCAAGTAAAATGCTTGCTTAGAGAAAAACCTGCACGGTATGACGACCCGAAAAGTCCTTGCATGCAAGCGATTGCTTCAAGGGATTTGATGATATGCAAATGCTTGCGCCAGAAAAATTTCCTTAGTGTGACTATTTTATGAAAGCATTTGCTTGCAAATCCCTTGCAGTAATCGCTTGAACGAACTAAGTCTGCAAGTATTTTGCTTGCTTGTGGGCGACTTGTTATTTCGATTCCTTGTGGAATTCAAGAATATAGTCCACTATCTCTTAGGTAAACATGCATCTGTCTTCCAAGCGGAGATAGTCGCTGTTCTAAAAGATATACGTTATGTTGTGAACAACATGTGGAGGGCAAGAAATATTTTCGTTTGCAGTGATAGCCAAGTAGCACTGAAAGCGTTGCTCAACCCCCTTACTACTTCCAAGATAGTGCGCGAACTTAAGCTTTCAGAAGAAAACAGAAGACTTACAGAAGAAAATTGAAGTTCTCGGAACTCTTCCTGCAAGCACTTTCCTCGCATAGTGTGACGGCACCTTAAGTCTTAGAGAGCTTGTGAAATAACTCCTAGGGTTCTATTTCTGAATGAGGATGAGTGGGCTTAATAAAGAATCTTATTAATGCATGCCTGCAAGACTGGTATCTTTGATGGGTGCGATTGATTGTATTAAATGAAAGTTTACTGAAAGCGCTATTTATCACTAAATTAACTTTAACTATTAATATTGTTATTAAATACGCTATTTATGTCCTCTAGCTGATCAGGAAGGTGTCGTACTGCCCGGCTGCAGCTTTCTGATATAGGCATTGGCAAGATTTCTTGTCTTGTTTACTGTTTGGCCTTCGTCGTGAGAGGACAGCTCATTGTGATCTACTTATTATTTATATATGTATATGTATATCGTTATTTTATCAACATCAAAATCATAACTTATGGGCTGAAAAAAAATTAGAATTCGTATATTCAAGTTGTAATACTGCGGAAAAGTTGTTAAGTATAACGACTAAAACGGAGTAATAGAATAAATACAATCACTTCACATTTTCCGGTAGCGCATGTGCATGCACAAGTTTTGATAAATACCCGCCTGTCTTTATAAAACTACAAATGCGGAGACCTTTTTGTATATTGGTGCAATTTGAAAACTCATCCAATACGAATCTAAGTTTTATTGTTATTATAGGTCAGTCTTATTAACAAAACCTATCCCGGAGATGTAGCCTAAGAAACCTTATATACGAACTTTGAAGCAAATCCGTCAAACTGTTTCGCCATACGGCGCCGGACAGACAGACAGACAGACGGACGGCATTGGCGGACCAACTTTTTTGGACTTCTCTATAGTCGTAATATCATCCCTCATACTCAGTTTGAGTTCGAAATTTTCGCACGATCGCAATAACTTTCTCGTTAGTATACTAATGTATACGAGAAAGTTAAAATACGAAAACCTACCCCAAACCTAAATTCAACTTGTCGATAGAAAAATTGTGTGCACCTTGATTTTGTCACGATATTTCAAAGTATCAGGTTACATTTTGTGGTAGCGCGAAGCGAATAAAGTCCCGACTCCGTAGTCGCATATATTATATTAGATAATTTATTGAAAGGTATACCCGAGTAGATTATGATAGAGGCCACGAAAATTAAGCTCAACTCTTTTAATGACTTGATTTAGTTATTTCAGTCACGAATCGAACTTTCGCATTTCAATCGTATTTCGCACAATTTCGTAAACAAGCATAGGTATATATTCGTATACACTCGCTGTCGCACATAGATATATCCCTTCGTCGACAAGGTATAATATTTAGATATAAGCCATGTTTGTAAACTTTTGTTTTTTATACATCAGCTTTCGGCTCATGTGGCTCACACTCAGGTGGATGATTACTTTCACGATGCGAACGTGACCTAAGCGAAGGTGGTTGGATTGTGTTCTTCGTATGTCTTGCTATGCGCGTCGCCAGCTGGTAGATATCCTTAACTTAAGTGCTGGGTGGAAGTAGAGATAAGAAATCCATTGGATTTCTCACGGATGATTTTGCGCTCGCACACATTTTATTATTTCGTATCGTTATTATCGAGTATATTGGCCCAGAAACTTACTACATACATATATCGATCGAACGACACCGGGCAAATGAAGTGTATGGACAAAGCTCGAGGTCTTTAAAGTGGGTTGCGATTTTTGATACACACCCAAATGTGCGTGTCCTTGGGGCAGCAGTTTTTTTCCTTATTTAATTTGTCGGTTAGTTGATTTCGCTGGAGTTTGGCATGAGGGTATATCAATTAACCTAGATATTTATGTGTATGTGGGATATAAAAGGAAATTAATTAAAATTATAATTTTGGAAAAGAAGATGGGTATGTTTTACTACTTAAAGAATATACTGTTTTCGTATCACTCTGGAAAAAGTTTATTTTAAATTTTGTTTAATTTTATTTTCTTTTAGGAACGTATTTCCTGCTGTATGATTTCATCGACTACTTTGATAAGGACGAGGCGACAAATTTACCACGCGATAAATACTTGGAGATAATGAACACAATATTTACAAAGGTCACCGAACAGGAAAGGGAGGCGATCATCTTTCAGGTGAGATATATTTTTATGTATCGTCGATCGAATGAATTGTATAGAAAGTGTGGTGTTAAAGTGCCCTAAGAATTTTAAATCTTGCATTACTACGTTGTTCCTCCGGATCGGAGTCGAAGATTTCCGGACTGGAGAATTGATATTCATTCGCTCTAGCTCTCTCGAAAGCTCAATTCGCAACAGGTATAGCTCGTATAGCTATTATTTAGACCAAACCTTCTCTTAAAAGGAAGTTCTTGCCATAGTGAAATGAAGGACTTTTAATTTGAATGAGGTTTGATATCACTACTATTTGGAGTAGTCCGTCGGTCTGTCTGTCTATTTGACAGAACGCTTGACAATTACTATTTTCAACAAATCTACGTAATTTGATTTTTTGAAATTAACTTTATTCCCATAAGATTTTCGTATATCTAAATCAAGATATCAGCATTATAGGTGCAGTTTAAAAAAAAAATGCGTTCAGGGATAAGCCTCATTATTGGTTCATTGAGTATGTCAATGGAGAATTGTAGCTTTTAGAACGAAGAAAATCCGCCATTATATTCCAAAAAATACACACCTTTATGCAGCTTGGACTGGCGAAGCCATTGGAGAATATATTTTTCAAAAATAATATTGGCCAAAATCGAAACAGATATTGAAGTAAATATGCATATGATGAATGCATAATTTCGCTTAATCGACTGTAAATTGGTCTTCTATTATAGTTAGTTCTTTTACACTTCAACTACAGATAAATAGACTTCAAACGTAGTGTGAAACATGGGCACCCAATTTATTAGAATTCTCTAAAATGCCTCTAAACAGTTGCATAGTTACACAGGGTCGAAGTATTTAACCGGCCTCTATACAACGTTCCATAAATTCTTATTTATAAAACATTTATACCCAAACATATGCTACCCATATTAGTTATGCAGTACTTCTATCAGATAAAGTACCAAAAAGGCGAAATCTATTACAATTAGTTGTGCAAATCGGTAAACACAACTCAGCTGTTTGTAGAAAAACAAATTGAATGTATTTAGTTGAGGCTCAGAAATTTCGTAGTAAGCACAACAAGCTAACATAGTAAACGGTTTTAAATATAATTTGTGTTGTTCTGCATTTTTCCTTACAACTCATAATTCATTCCGACACCAAATCCCTAGCGCAACTTTAACTTCGAACTGCACACAAGAGATTTCTACACTGTCGTATCCCTGCCACCCAAATTATTTTTCTTACTATTCATTATCGGTTGCATACACATTTTAAAATCCTCATTGATAATTGAATAGTACATTTGAAATAATTTTTGCATTGGAAAAAATTTCGTTAAACACAAATTCGATCAAGTGAATAGGAAGAGAAAAAAGGAAAATACAACGCTCTGAAAACTGAGAATATGATCCTTGACTGGCGATTGGGGCGGGGATCGGGGAGGCGGCTGCGTGAAGAAACGTGGCAACTAAATAACGATCGGAAAACTAAAGTGTGTGAATTTCAGTATCTTGGTGTGCTATTAACATCCAACTTGAACTTCGGCATATATGTATGTAAAAGAAAATAGCAGAGCAGCTGAGCTGGTACTAAATATGATGTGACCTAAGTTTTTCGCATACCAAAACATTGATCTTGTCTCTAAGTATCGAGTATTTAAAGCTACAGTCAAAAACTGTATGGCCTATTCGAAGGTGTCCAAATCCAAATATATTTATTAAAGCGCTTATTCCGGCTACCGAACACTCCAACCTATGCTACATATGTGGAATCTGGCTCACCACCTATGTATATACACCCATCATTTAAAAGCTCATTCAGACTACTTTATAAGAGTGATGAAAAGAACTGAAAACAGTCTTCATAAATCTTGTCCTCATAAAACTTGTAGCATAAGTTACACAAGGGAACCTGAAAATATCCGATTTTCCTTTTTGATAAGCGGGTTATGCGTTTACCAGCAATTTGTTTTTCACCGACTCTCAACGTGAATGCGGATTTGATTCTGGAACCCCTTGCTTAGTAATCCAACGCACTTATCCAAGGCACTGCCTCCACTTAAAACCGATTCAATAGTCACAAATTATTCTTGAAAGAAGAAACTTTAGAACCTTAAATTTGAGCTAAAAAAACGAATCTTCTGCAGTATTTCTTGCCATTACAGAAAATAAAAGAAAGTCAAAGATCGGTAAAACACCATTGCGAATTGATTTACTCGCATTCATTCCTTAACATCCTGGAATGAATTTTGAAAACACGACAAAAGCAGATTATAATTCGATGATAAATAAGGTTATGATAAAAACACAAATTAAAACGTTATGTTCTCATTAATAACGGTCAATTTAGTAAATTCAAAAGGACCATTATATCTCCATTGGTGCTCGTTAATTAGTTTATTTCCAGCACGGCACAGTAATGATGTTACATCAACAGAAGAACAGACGAACAGAAGACCACCCTATAAACTCATTTAAACCGACATCGTATAGCAAAAATCGCCTGAAAGGGAGTCAGGCAAATTTTAAATCATTTCAAAGCCAGGTCAGTGGCAGGAGGAAAATCGATTACATTGTTAACCAGCTCTTGCTGCTGCTGTTGTTGGTACATAATGGATATATCTGCATGTGGTCCTTGATACGGAATTCTGACGTCATTCAGAGTTGTGTGTTCATAATGGTGCACTGCCGCACTTTTGGTCTCTGTCACGTCTCTGTACAAGTCCTTGTCCATGTATATCTCATACAAACCTATACCCATATGATAGAAAACAGGAGCAGTAAAATTGATGGCCCTGTGATTGGCCATGGGAGGCTTAACAAAAAAAACTTTATGTACATAAATGTGCCTGGCAGGCAACAAATAGTGTTATCATTGAAAGAGTTAACCCCATTGCAGCAATTTGTATTGCTCATACGCCTTGCACATCCATCTCGGAAAAATTGAAGGGAATACACAAAAATATATTTATAAATGGACGGGTACTAGTATTCATATCTATTTGTGGATGTTCTCTTTTTACTATAACAAATTGGATTTTATACTTATGCAATAAAACTGTTTGATGACGTAACGGAATAAATAATACATAAATAGAGGAATTGCAGGTAAAACTGAAACTCACTGCTGACATGTACTGGCATTTCATCGGGTTTTTTTTTAGAAAAATGAATGTACATTTGGCTACATGAAACAGGAAAAAGTTCTTCATCGTGAAGCTTCCTTATGGCAAAGGTTTTTGATTACAGGAAGTGTTCTGTTATTGCTTGGATGTCATTGTCAAAATAGCTAGATCATCAGATGATAATAAAATTTAACACATTTGACCTAAATAAATTGACTGATGTGAAAATATCCTGACTACAGCTGTGCATAACAAACTCTTTTGCCAAATGTTGAGTATGTTTTTGTTGTTAGCGGTGTTGTTGGTTGCTTAATCGGCTTATGTGGTTTCAATTAATTTATCTTATATTTCTTTAAGCAAATATAGGACGCACTCGGTAAATTCACTAAGTGCCTATGTGGTTAATATGCGCTGTAGCGTTTGCCGACGCACCATCTTGCCTCTATTTTGATTTCTTCAAAACAAATTTGTTGTAGAAGATCTGGGGCCTATAACACATGACAACTCTCTTGTTGAACAAAAGAAATTAAATGCTGAAGTGCCGCACTTTCTCTTGTTTAACAAGTACTTGTTGTGTCGTGTTGTGTTATAAGCCCCTGTGCTATAAGAATAGATGCAAAATAAGGGTGGGCTATCTGGTTGTTTCTTTTTAAATCATTGGTTATTTTATTACTGACAGCTATATACTGCTCGAAATCTTGACAGAAAGTCAGTCTCGTACCTCCTCGACACGAAATGAGTTGCTTTACGCTTGTACAACGTTGGAAAATATTGAAAACTTCTTTCCAAAGTGAGTGCTGTTTGGGCTACAAGACAGTGGGCTTTTTGAAAATAAGTTTTGGCCGAAATGAAGCATCTACCGCGCCTGCTGTACGCAAGTTTGTGCAAAAAATTTCGTGAGACTGGTATGCTAGTGGACAACACTCATGGTTCCCGAGTCGTGCGGTGCGTACAAACGAGAATGTGGCTGCTGTAGAGCGTTTGGAGTGGTGAGCGTTACAGAGCCATGTTAACCCTATTTTTTTTATCGATTGTGGCGCGCCATGTCACAATCGATCTTTTGCGCCACAATTTCCCAAATCACGTTATCATAAAATAGTCCTTATGCGTGGCCAAGGCTAAGATACGTGGCGAATGGTCAGTGATGGACTAACTTGGCTTTAATTTTAATGCTGTTTGCCATAGATAAATCTCTTCATCTCATTAATTTGATCTCTTTTAATTATTTAATTTCCTTTTACAGTACACCAGCTGGGATGGCGGCAATCAAGGATTCCAGAATCAGCATCAAATCGGACGAGCAGTTGGTGATCATTTCTTCACTTGTCCCACAAACGAGTATGCTCAAGCTTTAGCTGAACGGGGTGCTTCCGTGCATTACTACTACTTTACACACGTGAGTAATTTTTAACAAAATTATATTCCATTAGGGTAATCGTTTTTGAATAAAGATAATCATTTTCTTCTTCAACCTTTGCAAACCCTTTTCCTATAAAATATACAGTCACATGCGTGTGAGCTGAGCCCTTCTTATCTATATCAATGCGCTACATTGTGGTCGTATCTGACTGATTTATTATTTATCAACTTGCAAGTCCAAAGGATAATAACGGCAAGAAGAGAACACGTAAAGGTTTTTAAAGCTAGACGGTCATAAAGTCCTCGATCTCATTCAAATGTACGAGTATAGTGTAACTTTAAATAAACGACCTTTACTATGTTCCTCATCGTTGTCGTTCAGTTTCCTCTTTTATCCTTCATTACATACAAATCGAAAGAAAGAAGAACAAAGTAACCAAGATGTATATACATATCTAATCTACATACACTGGTAGGTACTGCAAGTTATGTTATGATTAATTATTTAGCAGAGATTTCAATATGCGAATGCTTTCCTGTCGTTTTCCTGTAGAAGGTACCTTGCTCGTACTAGCTAGCCATACATAACACTCGTAGTCGTAGGTATTCGTTTTTGCCCCAAAGACATACAGCTTTATTTCTATTTCCTCTTTCGGTTTGTTTCCGTTTATCATTTATTAATGTTGTTTTGCTATTCCCTATTGTTGTTGTCTTAGATAGATATTTGATTTGCCAGAGTTGAAAGAATTACATTATTTTATGAGAGCAGGACGAAAATATCATTTCAAAAGATATTTTTAGGATCTGAACCTCATTGATTGCTGGTGCATGTGCAGGTTTGAATAATTTACCTTACATGTTGATGTCAATGTTTTTCAGAGGCAAACAACTGTTGACAAGTGCCATTTGTGGCAAACGTCCCAAGTTACTTTAACGAAATTATACTCTTGCTGGTATAAAATACACCAAGTGTAATTACAGTTTGCTCTTTGCGGCGCGCGCCAGCAGTTGTGAGTTAATAATAATTGCAAATCGATGTGCGTGTTGGTAATTTTTGACAAATAATATTATTAATTATTGTAAACCCAATTCCATCGGGGCTAGCCTTCGATCGATCTGAAATCTAGTACGAGTTGCACAATCACAAGTCTCAACCCCTCAATCAAAAGGACCTTCCTTCAAAGTCTCTATTAGTTGAAAGCCACATACATAGGTAGATAAACAGATTACATGCATAAATATGTACGAAAAGAGATATGCGTTTGGTAATGGGTAAGTAGTTCAGACTGTCCGTCGTCGTGCGTCGTTCGCTTCGTTGTTGAGTCACATTATGGCCGAAATCCGAAATGAAAATTATTTTAATGCGTTTGACCTAGATAAGACAAGAGAGGTTAAGAAAACCTGGGGTGGAATGTTCAGTTGTTTACGAGTAGATATCGGTCGTAATGGAGGGTGTTCAGTTGGATGGACGCAATTTCAAGGGCATGTGGGGTATTGATTGTGAAGTTACCACAGGTTAGCAATTAGGCTAGAAAAACGGAAAATGGTTTACTTGTTTTAAGTGGTTGTGGAAGGTAGCCAAGCATTCTCAACATGTTGGGGTTGGCTGGTGGTTGTTTTTTTTTGTTTGAAGAGAAATTAAAAGAAAAAGTTTATTGTATTGTTTTATAGATTAGGTTAGGTTATGTTTGAGTTGGGTTGAGTTAAGTTGAAGCTCTTAGTATTACGAACAAAATGTGAAATGTAAGGCATTGTAATAAGTCTGCAAGGCGAATTACTGAGGAAGGTCTATTGCAGTAGAACTGTAAACTAATAAAATTCAACCTAAAACTATTGTTATCCAAAATATTCAATATGGAAAACCGAATAAAATTAAAAACCACTTCCTCGTAAAGTTTAGAAGCGCCTGATTTGAAATGATCAATTAAAATAGTGGTGGACTTCAGTGTTGGGAAAAAATTAATTGCAACTTAAAACATAAAAGTGTAACTAATTTACTTGTGGATTTAGTGAAACTAATAACAAACACATAAGTTATGATTTGTGGGCTGAAAATTAATGGAATTAAATAAGTCGACTGTGGTACCAAAGACCATACGGACAGGTCTCTGTGGAGTTAGAATGGTGCGCCTCTGTAGGCAAACCAATAACGGACGGACGAACTGTAGCGTTTTTCTGGCAGAAAAAGCTGCCACTATTCAGGCTGCCACTGAACTGAAAAGGCACTGCTTTATGAACACAATTATCACCATCTATTACGACAGTCAAGCGGCCATAAGCTTTTGGATGTGGTGAAATCAGGGGCCATCTGTACTGTGTGCTAGGGCACACCGATATCCTGGGAAACGAGGAAGTGGACAAGCTTGCAATATCTGGGTCATATATGAACGCATCACTGGCACTTAAATCAATTACCTACGTGAATCTAATACAAGGCTTCTATTTGCATATCTATATCATTGTGTTCCGGTCGTGTTTCCCGACGTATTCTTTTATAATGTTTCGCTAAACTTTCAAACATTAGTCCTAGATTAGCACCTCTCTCGATCACGTGGTGTTCATGCTCTTTTTTTCCTCAGAAGAAGCCGCCGATGCATCTCTGCCACGGTCTTCAGAACTTTATGCTTGATGATATGGTAACCGGCTTCTTTTATGAATACTGAGGTTAGGAAAGCGTATGCTTGGTATAGTACCACCTTATATACGATTTTAATACGGACATTGTTCGTAAGTTTTGTCAGGGAGCTTATAGAAAATTTCTATAATAGCGTTGTGCTTTTTTTTCTGCTACGGAGTTAGCGCCTTTCAGGCTAATGTTGGCGAGTTTGCCTTTAGAATGGACTGTCGTTCATTCACATTCATTTGTGTAATTGATTAATGGGTAATTGCAATTTTAACAGATAACAAACCACAAACCACGTCAAGTTCCCTGAGAGGGGGAGCAGGAGAAAAGAGGACGCGATTCTCTTTTAACTCATTTTTTATAAATGGATATCAAATTATTTTAATTCGTATCTATTTTATTACAGATATCCGAAGAAAATATATTTTATGGTGAAAAAATTATTTTATTAGATATCAACACAAGGTCCAACATCCACTCACTTCACTTATATCTCACTTTTTCTTTTTTGCCTTGAAACCACTTTTATAGGAACGTATAGAAAAAAAAAATTATCTTAATCTCCATCAAAGTTCTTCAACTGATATCGAAAGCACTTTATTCCCCATACGAAAAACACTCACATGTCAGCATGCATCTATCCAATTATCTTTTATTTTAAAGACAATGAAGAACACTGCATTCGAGAGACCTAGAGTCCTAGAATGATGTATCCGACAGTATAATTATGCACTATTATATCCTTAATGTGTTGGTTAAGAAAGTCACTGGATGACTTGTACTCTGATGTCACAACTAAGAAAATCTGGGGCTATTTTCTGATGTCTACAACTGACAGTCTTGTTGCAAGGAGGCATTGATGCAAGATGAACTGACTAGGAGGCTGAATTTTCTCATCGTTGTTCGTAATATTTGCCGAAACAGTTTAATTAAAAGACAAAAACATTCTCATTCTTCGTTCTCGTTTGCGTTGAATATGAACTACACATTCACACCGCACTGGTTATATGTACATGTGTATGTTTTCTAGGATGTGTGTTGTCGTTGTGTATATGTACATGGAATTAGTTGGACTCGTTTTTCTATACTCAGAGATGCTAGTCATAAATTTTGCGGATCATTTCGGAATAATAAAATGCTTGAGTGGAATAAGAAAACGATATGTGCGATGTGCACATATACCATTTCAGGATGAAGAAGGATATCTTTAATTTATTCAGGAATGGAGGATTATTTGGTTTTATCTGTTATTCGATTGTGTCCTCATAGTTGAAGTAGGATATTAAGCACTCTGTGCGATAAAAGATGCTATATCAATATTATGGTTTTCTTTTTGGTGGAATGTTAGATTAAATTGAAAAGTGACTGGCATTTGGTAACAAATGTCAATTTTAAGGACCACTTTATTAGTTTAATAAATGGTTCTTTTAAAGGATTTTTTTTCAGAAAAGGCTAAATTTTAAATCAAAATTATCTTGGGTAAATTACACGAGTACTAAGAGCGTCTATATTATAACAGTTGAACGAAATATTGGGTGTTACCGACAGAATGTTCAGTATTTTGGGATATGAATTGTGGACATATTCTAAGAAAAAAATTGTTTCGGAGAAGGGGTCTATTTTAATTTTTTACGTCATCTACCGAGGATTTAAGGGAAGCCCTACTTTGGTGTGCCCTGACCAACATTAATAAAAATAACTTTGTTAATTTACGTTGAGCTTGGTTTTTAGTATTATTAATTGGGAGCCAACATTATTTCTCTGTCCAAGCAAAGTCGCCGTCTGTCCGTCCGTATCAACTTTTGAGGCCGTTAAATTTATGCTAGGAAGCTGAAATTTGGAATATGTACTCTTAAGAACTCTTTAGAACCTCAGCAAAATATGAAATCATTGAACTCCTTCAGAATAATATAAAGTTGTTTGCTACGCCTATTTTCTTCTAAAATTTCTACAGAAAACGAACAAAAAATGCTAAATATCTCGTTTAACATTTTTTGTTCGTTTTGGGCACGCCTGGCGTTGTTTTTATAAAATTCATTAAATCAAATAAAATGCCATTCATTATGTTCTTAAAGATTTTTTCTTTGGGGCATATAGGGAGATGGATATCATTCTTACAAGCTTCAACCGGGATCGCTAAGATATCGCGCTTTTCAAAATTCCTTATTGTATAAATTCCCTTTTTTCCCTTATTATTAAAATATTGCCTAATCAGGTAATAACAATAATTCCTCAATAATTCTGTATAGGTACTCCAACGTGTGGCTTCCAACAGGAGACCCCGGTGCCGAACTTCAACTTTGTTTTGAGTCCTTGGAAAATTTTTCGAATCTGCAACAGACGAAAACTCTGGAACATATTTTGCCTGTTATGGTTTCCGCGCGGTTTTTTTTTTGCAAGTTATATAATTTTGTTAAAACCAATCTCCAATTTTTTAGAGTTGGTATCAAGCTCTTTTGACATTCCTTCAAAATAGGATAGTAGATATATTTTCTGAAGGAACAAACGCAAACAAGTCTTAACTGGTGTGGTATACAAATATGTCGTCAAGATTTTTCAGGTTTGGAATGCAAATCTGTCCAAGATCTGGAAATACTCTTTCTTTGAGCTTTGGTTCACTGCAAATTACTCTGCTGCTTTTTTTTGCACTTAATTTCCCTTTCCCGAAGTATATGGTATGGCGCGGTGCTTGTTGAGCTGTGATTACGAGCTGTGCAAATGTTTACCTCACTTGATAACGGCTCATGTTTATATTCAGAAGATGGCTTTTTTAATACGTGGAAGAGAACCACAAGTAAAGTTACTATGGAGCTCTTGCATAAAATACTTTTTTTAATGGTAAGAAAAGTCGACAAACAGTTTGTCGCTGCTTATGTATATTCGATTTTCTTACTTCAACGACACTCATTTTGTATGATGCCCCCTATTTGAAATCAGTGGACTGTTTCGCCACATTGGCTACCAACTTTTGACATGGCTGAAGTTATATATATTTTCATTCTTGTTATTGAACAATTGGCGAGAAATGTTTAATGTTTTCTTTCCCAATGTTTTTTCTACATAAGCCCATAAATTGTAAAGCTCAAAACTTCTCCTTTTTTCCTTCTTAAACCAATTCTTCACTATAGCCGTGAAGTGTGATAAGGATCATTGTATTGTTGGAAAATATACTACACTGGCAAATGGTCAAAAGCATATGGTTCCACTTGCCAGAATGTCATAATACGTACTCTGGGTCACATGCCCATCAGCACCGCTCCAGGAAAAGGCTTCCCAAATCATAACATTTCCACCACCATGCTTAATTGTTTTCTGCGAGCAATTCACCCCCGCAGACCGCGCTGGCGCTACTAACAATCAGTTCCTGATAGTCGGAGATGTAATTTTCTTATTTAATTGTCCCGAGACATTTGTCAGAATGTCATTACTTGGAAAAAAGATCTGCTTTACAAATGAGTCTATTCTCTTTTTCGCCGCAGCCGCGAAAAGCTCAAAGCTCAAAGCAAGGACATAGTGACACAGTTTGATGAATTATCCCTGTCTAATCTGGTAGGGGTCCTAACGGGCCAATCCATGAGGACACTCCTCACTTCCTTTGTCACCGTCCGAGTCTCTGCCACTTAAGGAAAAGAACTCTTGGAATCTACTACTTCCATGACTTAGAACTTTCTGATGTTTCACTTTCTGATCTTTATAGGTTTTTAAGGATATCAGGATGACTGGCTGGGACATGAAGACTTACCATCGCTGACACCAATGGCTCACCCCCACAAAAGGGTATTACAATGGGTACACGGAGTCTTAAATGTTGTACAGCAGTATTCACCCTGCTCTGCCAAACCGTTAACCTAACCTAACCTAACCTAAGCACCAGCACCAAATGATGAACCTGTGGTGCACTGATTGTGCCAAGCACTCCACTACACAGATCTGATACTGCTTTAATATTAAAACATATGCTTAAACATGTTTTGAGATATGTAGGTTAAATACTCGTTTGTGTTTGTGTATTATATAAATACAAATATTTGTAATGCTATCATCATTACTGCATACTAATATAATTATATGTAATTATCGTTTATAATTACTTAATTAAATTTCCAGATTTATTGCTATTTGGAGTCATTAATTCTTGCTTGGGGATTTTGGGGCATGAGATTATAGAACAAGGGATTTTGGAAAAGGAGATTTCATCAGCAACTCGCTTCAACCATGAATGCACAAGTATCAATACCATACCTAAACCTGAATCTGGCTGCAACCTTCGCGTTACCTTCTTATGACAATTTGCTCTTTGGTTTCGCATACCTACATTTACAGATAAACCCATTCACCTGACCACCACAGCTAATGGCAATAAAGCGTAAATGCATCCACACGTATCCTGATTTCATTACAAAATTTATCGGAACTTCCACTGATAACCTAATTTCAGCGGGACACATTATCAAATCAAATTCCATCAATTTCCTTCCTCCAATGCCTGTCATTTACCATTTACGTACAATTGCATACGAACTGCTATGGCATTCAAGCAAATCTGTCCTCCCACAATATTCTAGTGGCACATACCATACTTCCCACAAGGTGCACCGTTCCGTATTGCTAATCTCTAATATGAACTCATTGGGTTCACGTCAGTTGCAAACACACAACACACTTCCTTCACCACCGCAGAAGTGTAAAGTGCACGAATGCACAAGGTACATCTACACCGTGTCGCGTCGTCGCCGGTCGGTCGACAGAACACATTAGGCTCGTCGTATGGCACATAATTTGCATGACAAATCAAAGGATGTCCAACAGAATGTGTTAACAGAATGAGAAAACTTCGCCTGTCGTTCAAACCCGAGTGACAAGGAGTGACATTAGAGTATGCTGTGCAGTTCTTACCTATGCGTAAACAAGGTGTCAAAACCGTGGTGGTTTTGTACAACAATTTATAATTAAGGGTCTGCGGTTCCCACTTGGAATGTATGGCAAAAATATTAAATGAACCAATTAATGGTAGGTCTGACCACATCGCTGTTCATGTGCCTGTCCCCAATGGTGGCAGCGTTCACGAAGCGCAGGGGAGTTGGCCTACGATGGTGTACGTTTGATGAAGTGTATCTGATTAATATCAAAAGCTTAAGTGAAAGCAATTATTTCGGAATGAGTGAATACATTAAGTGTTATAAGCCGAATAAGGTGCGAGAGGAGGTGTTGACCTGGAAGGGAAGTGCCATGATGGCCGAGTGCTGTCGTACAATATCGACGTTCGGATAATTATGATTTCATGTTCCTTTTATTTTTGTTGTTTTCTGTTTGGCTCTAGTAAAATTTGCGGTTATCTACATCGAAAGGATAATGATTTATTCATGACGATTATTAACAGCATAATCATTAGGCAATGCAGATGTCAATAAAAGATTTAATTAATTATCGAATGAGTTAATTAACTCTTAACGATGAGTTGTGTGTTACATGACATGAAACAAAGCTTTTTTTAATCCTTCTGAAACTGTATAATTGCCCATGGTGTGATAATGTGTCATGACTTGCTATGGTGTTTTTTATAACCAATCTTAAGGGTATATTACATATGTCACATAGTTTATAACACCCCTTTATATTCATCGTTGACCCCTTATCAAATGTTTTGACGATTTAGAAATATCCGCCTTAAATTTTGGTCTTGGAAGCTGAAATTTGGAACATATACTCTCTACAGTCCCGAAATTATAGATCATACAGCTTTTTTAATCGCCCATAGCCTCGATAAAGATAAAGTTAAATAGATAAAGTCTAAAGTTAAATAATAAAGTCTGTATAATATAAAAAAAATAAAAGTCTTGCGCTAAGTCAATATCCCTAAAACCCGTCCTGCGAAAGCTATTCTATCAGTTCTATTATTCAGAGGTCTTTCTGAGAAGATGGAAACAGCATTTGCCCAGCCAGTCTCAAAAAAGGCGAATCTTCCTCCCCTTTCCCCTAACGTCCCTTATTATCAAGGTCATGGAAACGCTGAAAAATCGTCAGCTTATGAAGTATCTGGAAACGCAAAAACTTCTTTATGACCGGTGTATGGTTTTGCGGGAACAGGTCCACATATGACATAACTTACCGAAACCACTTCATTCGCTTGGTGTTTCAAAAGCATTTTATGCATGTTTGGCATTAAGCTATTTTGTCGAAAAATGCGTGGATTTTGAATCGATGATAACTTTTTCGATGGATTAGAAATTACCTTTCGGAGCGTGGAATTCAAGTCGTTTTGGACGGCTTGAAGTCTGCAACTCAACAATTAAATGCTTGTGTTCCCAAAGGCTCTGTTTTGTCTCCGTCTCCCTTTTTCTCATTTCTAGCAACGATCTGTCTGTAACTTCTAATTTCATAATCCATTACTTCGCTGATGAGAGTCTCCTTAACTTCTTTCATGACTTATCTCATCGGGTCGTTTGCTCAACCAGGCGAAAACCGAAAGAAATCGAACATAAGCATATCTACATAAATCGGTATTTTAAATATCAAATTTAAGGCGTTCTGTTGACGTGTGTCGCAGTTCTGTTGCACGAATTTTTTCGGGTGTTATTTCAGATGCAGCTGTATCGGGCCGGTTACCTTTAGTACGACGGCAGTGGATACACAAAATTTAAGTTACGAATCAAGGAACACTTTAGCGAAGAGGTGAATGCGAAATATGGCGTACCACAAGGATCCAAGTTAGGTTATCTCCTTTACTTTAAACGTAAACGACTTGTTATCAAACTTCGACACAGCGGAAAAAATGATGCAAATTGATTTTTATGCAATCTCGTCATGGTGTCATGATCATGACCTTATCATAAATGCACAAAAAACAAAGGTAATGCACATCCGACCACCAATTACAAAATGGGGATAACTGTCCAACGATTATTGAAAATGTATCAGCACACAAATACCTTAGTTATCTACGTACACAAGATGTTCTCAGACAATGCTATTTGGGACTTGTTGAATCAAACTTGAGGTACGGAATTTGAAATCAACGGTAGCAAGGATACAGAAATTTGTATATCGATCAAAATTACGTACACACAATATCGATTGCCATCAAATTGACAGCAGTAGACTTTTAAATATACAAAACCTACATAAGCTGGAGATAGTATCACAATTAGAAGATGATACCACCTATAAGACCCCGACACAACAAATTGTTGACCCAAGACGAAGACATCAATATAGATAGGATATCCCGAGATACAGGAATGAGTATGGACGTTAAACAATTTTATAAGAATTTTGAATAAGTTTAACTTAAAAAAAATACATTTCTAAATTATTGATTATAAATCTTATGTATAAGAACTCAAAAAATAATAATAATTTTTCTTAAATAATCTTCTGCAGACAAGCGCATATGGCTTTGCATATTTAAATGTACAAACAAATTTGTTTGAGACAATAATAAATTGAATTGAATTGAAATTGAACTTATTCCCCCTTGAGAATAGATTTTAAGTGGACATCGAGCAAATACGTGAAGGTTTGACCATGCTTAGCACTGCACGGTGGAAAAATGGTATTCCCGAGACCGAAAATGATGACGGTGTGGCTATGAATTGGGCGCCAATTTTCTCAATTTAATGTTTTCCATTGTTTGATCTCTTAAGACTTAAATGTAAAGTGAAAAAAGTAATATAGAATACAAAAGCAAAGAAGACCTTTGAAGTTCCCCTAAGAATTTCTTACGACTACGTGAGATTTCCTCGCATTCACACAATATGTGCAGAGGCAATGCCCAGTCAGAATTCCTACTAATATTCTAAGCTTATCCCTGCTAAGTCTTATAAGCTTCCAGGAACTCTTACAGTCGAGAACTGGCCATCGAGCTTTTGACACCCTGTGTCCCGCAAGACTTGACCAGCTTAGGTCAGTCCTTAGGGTTATTTCCTCAATAGAACCCCATATTATGCACAGTGGAAATGTTATATCCATAAACGCATACGAAAAAGTTCTAGACTTTTATTTAAAATGGGGCCTTCTTCAGAACTTTTAAATGTCAATTCCCTTCATTTAAATCGTGAATCTAAGCAAACTAATTCCACTAAAATTCATTTAAAGTCAGCAGAAAAGCAGTGTTTAAAAGTTATCGAACCTCGTTACCTCTATTAATTAATTAAGTTTGCTTTCAATTTCAGTCTTAGGGATTGCCCTTCAAGAAGAAGAAATCAAATATGTATGTATGACCACCTAGTAGCATTATGAGCTAAGTGGAAATCCATGTCAAACCAAAAAGGCATATTCACTGTAACTGCCAGCGAGTAAGTATTTCAATTATATTTGCCTATTCTATGGCAAGGTAACCTTCAACCCATATTTTCTATTTCTGTGCCACCACGTCCTTCTCGTTCTTTAGAATCCCAATCACTGTTGACTTATCCAACAACACTATCTAGCTACCATCACCGATGTACTTTAACTTATATTGATAGAGAACACACATACCTTCAAGCAGATAGGAACCGACGAACCAACTTGAAATGTTTACATTTTATTTTTCTGATTCTGAAAATTGTGTTTGTGACACTTTTTTTTGTTGATTTTCGAACTAGTTGTGGCGTTTCGTACCCCTTCCCCATGCAGCATTAGGCGGTGACATTTTGCAGTTGATAAAGTTTGTGATGTGTCGTTTCAACTCGTTAAGTACATTTTCTAGTGCGCTGTATCTCTGTAGTTGTAGTAGATATTCTTATTTAGTTGAAGTGGATATTTGATTTGTATTATTATTTTACTTCCAGAGGACCAGCACTTCACTGTGGGGTGAATGGATGGGAGTACTGCATGGTGATGAGATTGAGTACTTCTTCGGTCAACCATTAAATCAATCACTTCAATACAGACAGGTGGAACGGGACCTTGGAAAACGGATGCTGAATTCAGTTATTGAATTTGCTAAAAGCGGGTAAGTGCTTTAGATTACCTATGCTTTCTTTATTATTTAACATTTATCTATACATAAGAAAACTAAAAGGATTTGTGAGCGGTCATAATTGCATAATTACATACCTGTTTCAAGTGTGTATTTTGATATAGTCGGCAAGAAACCGAGAAGAAAAGTGCGTATGGATTAGATGTGATCTCAAACAACTACATCTAGGTGAAACGCCTTTGAAACCTTAGGTCGGAAAAATAATATATTGATAAAAGGATTGTTATTGCAGTCATACTTAAATTTCAAAACTCTAATGTGGTTAAATATTAGGTCCCGGATTGAAATGCGATTACTCGTCTCTTAGAAAACCAATTGGTTCAACTTGGGCAAGGAAAGTATTTATTATTCTTCTCAGCGTCAATAATTTTAGAAAAGAAAAATATTTTCTTCCTTTCGTAGTATCTCCATGTTAAAAGTTCGCACCAATTATGCCTTTAGTTGGTCGAACGTTAAAGTGAATAAATTAAATTATTTCTTTAAAGTCAACTTACATTTTCATTGGCAACGTGGGTTGAAATGTTTGCTACAGCCCCTTAAATCTAAGCTTAGCTTGTTCTCTATGTCATTTTAATGATCGGTTGCTTCTAATCCTAACCATTTCTTCGATAATAATAGTTGAACGATCTAGAACTATAGGCCGTCAACCGGGGGATCTCTATGAATTCCTGTTGTGAAGGATAGGAAGATCCTGGTTGTTGCGGTCACCCAATGTGAACGGTTGCGAAATTCAGCGAATTACGTGAATTTAAATTTAAATGATATAAAAACGATTTCTAAATATATATGAGCGACAAGCGAAAAACGACAAGAAAAATGAGACGCACAGAGTTTTCCCTACGAGTAATAATATACAATGACAATTTCCTTTATTTAGGTAAGAGTATTTATACATTTTAGAATTCAGTAGAGAAAGAGGGAGATTATGTTAACTTTAAATATTTGAGTTTTAAAGCGAACTCAATATTTTATTAAATATGGCGAATGGTATAAAAGAAGCGAACGAATATTTAAAGTACTCTACTATACTCTGTCCAACATAAATTGGCAGTACAGGGAAGATAGGGATGTTTGCCTATCATTCGAACTGTTTTGTTTTCCGTAAGGCCCTATTTCAACAAAAGTTCTTACAGGTTTCCGTATTAAGGATTTCAAATCAGCAAAAACCAGAAAGAAAATTATGTGAGGTTACCATGTTTTTCTTAGATTGAAATTTTCAATTAAATTATTTTATTTATAAAAAATAAAACAAATTTATCTTTATGTTATGATGTCAGTTCTTTTCAAAAAACACTATTTTGCTGACGATTTGCAAATTTAAAACCGTATGCAGAGAAGACCTGCTAATTTTGACGATGTTTGCATTGTGTCCTACATCCTGCAGTATTTTATATAGCTTTGGAAGTCCGTTATTTGAAAAAAAACTGATGCACAATTTGCCTGATTATCGAAATCATGTACTTTACTTTTGAGACCAATTTGGTTCTTTGGTGGCGAGTTGTGGCCTGTAAACTATTCGTTTACCCACCGAAAAGTTTCCTTAAAGAAAACAGCTTACAATTTTGTTACTCCATTTTAACGTATTTTCCACACATTAAAAGATATGCGAAAGATTTAAACAAGATCACCACGATAACACTTACCATTATGAACTTTTTTTAAAAGCTCTACAACCAAAAGCTACTCAACAGAATCCCAAGGAAAAAAGGTGAACGAGTTAACAAACAGACATTGGTAACTCTGAATGCACATCAATTAAATGTAGCCGCAGGCCAGAGCCAATCAGATTTGTTGGATCTACGTCAGACGCAATTGAAAATTCACTGGACTTTCTATCAATTTAGTATGGCACAAACTGATTATGGCACGTTACTGATTAAAAAAAAAGCTTCTCCATAAGACTTGTACCGCCAATTTATGTTGGACAGAGTACAGAAATGTATCAAGACATTAAAATATATATGTATGATGATGAGGATGCGTGGGCGAAGGATGACGATGATGACTATGTGACGATGATGGAGTGAGGACTAGTGATGATGATTCTGTCCCAACTCTCACGTACTCTTAGCATCTTTCTTAACGTCTTTTATTTGTTGACTGGGAACTGGGACGTAAAAGTATGTATAGCTCATTTAATCCGCACCTTGACTGCATACATTCGAAACAAGTTTAGTGTAATATAATGCTTCCAAAACGCAATGCTATCTTATGTTATTATAGCGAAACGATAATACTCAGTTTGCTGAAACCGAAAGCCTTTCCATACTAGGAATGTGCGTTAATAATAATTTCCAAAGGAATCACTACAAGAACGCTGCGAAGTGTCTGGCCTTTTTAGAACGATTTATTGATTTAGAATTGAAACTTTTAAAATTTAATAAAACGAAATAACAAAATTATAGCACTACAGGCTGTAGACCGGCTGTGGAATTCGCCGTTCTGTAGGCCTTCCGATTTTGGATCATTTCATCAATGGGGCCATCTTGAGATAGTTTGGGATATTTTTCCAATATATATCCAAGGTTTGAGAGCGACTTAAGAAAGCATTAACGTTATGTGTTAAAAACCATGACTTATTTTTACTCTGGCTGTATTTATATTTCACTGCTCCTGTGGAAAGGTCTTTACCTTTTCTGTATGTCATCGGCTTATTTTATTATATTTGATAATATTATACCACTGATGTAAAGATCAAAATGCAATTCGAAGTAAAAGTGGTCCAAATCGCATGATAAGTAAGACAGTTGAGTCCTTAACTTTAAAACTAAACTACTTAAAGCATACACAAAAATTAAGAATATTTAATTTCTTTTATTATGTAGAAAAAAAAAGATTATATGACAACACACAAGTCAAATTTTGAAATTTATTACAAAGAGGCAATCCTTTTCCTATAAAATTGTCATTTAAGGAGTTAGCAGGTTTACACTCTAAACCGACGATGTGTTTTCGTTGTCAAGATATTTTCCGAATAAACTGTCTAATTGCAGCTATTTTCACTCTTCAAACTTTCAATCTCCAAACGCATTCATCTCGAAACTAATTCACTGCTTAAAAAAACAAACATTTAAAACTTCAAATATATCCGGGATCCTGTTTATTGGGAAACAGAATTCTGTTAAAAAACTCTTTTGATTCAACAGTTACAGTTTGCTAATGTACAAAGTATTTTTTTGAAGGGCACTAGAAAACCAGCGAGACAAGTTGGTACATAATGCGCATACATTTTTGACCTTGATTTACGTAAAACGATTATGCATTTTTTTCGTTATCCGCATACGTGTGCTCATAAGAGCGAATCTCGCTTATTGTAGACTGTCAGCCCTTAAGTATCTTCCGAAAGACATTATTCAATGAAACTGTGACCTACATTCACTAATTGCCTCCCAGCAATAAAGAAAAGGCATCACTAAACACATTGATTAAGCTGCCGAAAACTGGGAATGCGCGACTCTAAAAAATCCGCATCGACCACTTCAAGCCCCTTCCCCTCGTCTTCTCACTGACAAAACAATTAACTATCCCACTAAAGTGTCCATTTCAAAAACTTCAACCGAGAGTCTTAAACCCCAAACGGAATTTCATCCACCTGGCGACATATTCCTCGTGAATAATACAACTGGCCTGGCCATACATTCGTAATTGCTCTATGTATGCCATTTGGCGAATAATTATCCACAACTAAGTACTATTAATAGAAAAATCAATTCTGATGCATTCTTAATTAACTGCGGGCCCAGGAAAAATAGGAATGCCTATAAATGCGCCTGGCCATGGGCCTGGGAAAGTTAGCCCTCCTAAATGATGGTCACTACACTATAAGTACTCGTATTCTCGCGCATACTGAACGCCAAAAAAGAAAAGGCGATAAAAAGTGTTCCAGTGTTCCACCAAACCAAATGCATTTTGGCTGTGTATTCTTCGACTTTCAGGTCAGCTCATTGTCATTACTCTAAAGTACACCATTGTTTGTCGACTTTGTCGTCATCGGCATCAACATCAGTAGGTAAGCATACAACAACCCTCGTGGCATTGCGCTCTTCGGGTCAGCCTTGATGAATAAAAGATATGATGGTACGGCCTGCTTTTGAAATAGTTACCTTGGTTTATGACGTTTCATGAATCTTAAGGGTATTTTTTTTTCATTGTTTTGCACCAAGGTTCTTTTTTAAGAAAAATTTTATTCAAAAATTTAACTGGCAACATTAAACTGCTGTTCGAAGATTTGAAAGTTTTTTTGTAAAATTTAGTTTATGTCACAACCGATGTTTTGTTTCAAAAGCTTTTAAGTTTCCAAATGAAAGCACCCTTTTTACTCCGAATGGAGTGAGCTTTCTACCTTAGCAAATATTTAAACCTTTTTTTTTTGTTTCTTTGCAGAAATCCATCAATAGATGGCGAAGACTGGCCCAATTATAGCAAGGAAGATCCAGTTTATTACATCTTCGGTACCGAAGATGATACTAATAAGAAAACAGATAAACTAGCGCGCAGTCCTATGGCATCTAGATGTGCGTTCTGGAATGATTATCTGCCGAAAGTCCGAAGTTGGGCAGGTAAATGTTAATTTTGTTGATTTGTTTGGAGAAAGTTTTATACAATTTCTCTTTCATTTGATGCACATTAAATATTTGGCTTTAAAGGCACACTCTTGCATGTACAATAATGTAATAAAGCGCTAAAAAGTTGCTGTTTGTTGTGTTTTGTTGAAAGCGTTCCTTATTGTACTTGTCAAAAAATAATTTTATAGGAGTTAGGTATTCTTCAAGCTAAGGCTCTGTTGTCAATTCGTTCAATAGGGCTGCAGACTGAAGGAATTTGGTTCGTGTTTATTTTTTGTTGACAACTTAGATGAGAAAGATATTCTCTACGATTGCCCACATCATTGTGATTTTTTTTTCATTGAACCTAATTTTTTGAAATGGTCGATGGGGTCTGAAAATTACATATCATATATTTTATAAATCTATCTATTTGCGGTGGCATAGATTTTTTTTTACAAATAGGAATTGGAAAATTGAAAGAATGTAATTCGCGGATGAGATTTTTTTCTTGAAACACTTTGACAAAACCAAAGAGGTCTTTAAACCAAAAAAAAAAAACTTTAAAACCCTTAAAGCATCTAACCCCAGGAAAATCTTAAGATATACATATGTCTTAATTACTTTTTTATTCCTGTTAAGGAAAATAACTTTGCCAACTTTACCGCATCTCCAACGGTCTGCTTGAGCGGTTTCCCGGTTCGACCTCAACAAAGATTCCAATAAAATGCTTTTGATCCATGCATTTTTAGACCTGACACTCTTTGGCGAATTTTATTCAATACTTACATGCTTCCAGTTTACCAGATTAAATGCTCTGTCATCCACGATGGTTTCGTCTTTAAAAAGGTGGTGTTTAAGACCTTTCTTAATGTCTCGAACCTGGGGTCGACATCCAAAAATTCTCTTGTCTGAATCGCAATTCTCCATTCGCAATGCATTCGCCGTGTTTTGGTTTTGTGTACTATATCCACATCTTATCAAAGCTCATAGAGTTCGCAGATAAGTCAGTCTGGCGAATAAAATGGTGCTGCTGATTCAGAGGTTTTTAGACGCGTCATAGCTACATCGCATGTAAAGTTGCGAGGTAGCATTGTATTCCTCTGCCTCACCTGAACGTTAAAATTGCCTGATATATTTTTATCTAGCCCGTACCTGCACGTTATTTGTCAAACTTACTTAACTGACCAATTATTAATTTTACTGACCATTTAATTTATTTAACTGTTTTAATTATTTCACAACTTACTTAATAATTCCACAGCTCAAATATAAATTTAACTTGGCAACTTCTCGACTGCATACTTCTTCTATAGGGTCCGCCATCTAACGTTTTTTTTTTTCAACTAGTGCTAATTTCGCGAATGGTAACACTTAACTCATGTCTGATTTGACAGATAATTAGTTTTATCCTTCCGCTAAACGAATATGGTTGTGTATACGCTTGAACAACGCTGGGAAATATTGCGGCATAATTGGGCCATTTTTAATTTTTCTTTTTAAATGAGCAAGGAGTGTCCGTTACAGTCAATGGCGATCGTTATCGGGCCATGTTGAACGAATTTTTGTTCACAAAAATTGAAGAGGAGGATATTGGCAACATTTGGTTTCAACAGGACGGCGCTACGTGCCACACAGCCGAAGCTACACTCGATGTTTTGCGCCCTGTTTCAAAAAAAAAGTTATTTGGCGGCCCCTTTAGTTAAGACATCTGTTTTTATTGACGTGGCTAAGTTTAAAGTCCATTTTACTACTGCTGCACAGGTTCAAGTCTGCCCAGTACCACCTAACAGTATCGTTCGGAACCACCAACAAATGGATCCGTGCCAAAAAATATATCTTAGGTCGCACAATTGTTGGAGATTTATTTCTTATACATTGACAGACATAACACAAATTCACTACCTTAGAAAAGTGTGTTCAAGTAACATTTGAAAATTCATCATCCGCAATTCTAAAAATTAAAACGCTTGTGATCGCCATAACACTGCTTGTTGCCCCTTCTCTTCCGCATCCATCAATCGTGTCATTCACCAGATCTGTCAAAATGACGCCAGAACACTTTGTTTGGATCAACAATTTGCTTTCACTTGTTATTTTTAACAAACACGCACACACATATATATTAAACTTGAGGTTTTCCATCTTTCTGGTTTAATAACGTAAAGTTTACTAAGAATTTAAAAATAATAACAAAACGTTAGAGCGATTCTTGCGAAAATCAAACCAAAATATTTGCAAAACATCTACGTATGTAGGTATTCGCCATCAATGACTTAGATTGTGTCAAAAGGGTTGACGTCTTTGTTTATTTGTCTTAGCAATCGGATGTGGGTATTGACTTGGTTGGGTAAATAATCAATTTTTCGCACCATTACCTTTCTACTCTGTTGTTTACGCATTTCGTTTAGATTCATTGATCTTTTCTGGAGAATCATTTAAATTTTCAAATGGGATACGAGTCGGGTGTAAGTTTTGTATATATCTGTTTTAAGTTTAATTCTGCGTTAATGCACAACGATTTTCTCATGAATCATTGACAAAGAAGACACACCTAGTAGATCTGTTCGTGTGAATAAACTAGTTATACTTTTATAGAAGGCATATCTTCAATAAGTCCAAATGTAAGCGTGAGGTAAAGCGGAACCGGCTTAATTGTGTTTTTTTAAGAAGCACAAATATGGTAATTTTAATTGTTAAGAAACCTCAAAGGGCCACATTTGCTTATGATTTTTTAATGTAAATATTTATTATAATTGTCACCTCACGAAAAACTGGCTTAAAATTCGATTCATAGACGTCATGTGAATATTAACTAAAAAATAAAAAAATTATTAAATTAATTTTTGGATGGAAAATGCCAAATACATATTGAACTATAGGTAATTTCATGAAGATCTCCACCCGTATTGTTTTGAGTTAATAAATTTTGTTGTAAATTTTGCAATATGTATTTTTTTTAATTTTTTTTTATACTTTATGAATTACTTACACAAAGGTCATATTGTATAAATGCTTCAAATAACCAGAGACTTTTAAATTCGCGTAATCTAAAGTCATAACGCACAACGCTAAGTTAGTGAGTAGGGACACAACCAAAATTTTTGCAAATAAAGCACGTGGGTCTATCGGAGGGCAACTTTGAAGAACTCCATATGCCTTACCTACCGCTTTTGTGATATTCTTATCCCAGGAAAGATTACGACTAAAGGTTAACTATTCAACATACTCAAAAAATTTTTTTTTTTAAATCCTTTATGATTTTGATAATTTTTTGTATTTTGAACAATTAGGTTAAAAGTGTCCAAAAGTTCCGGTATTAGGCCAATAGTTGGCACTCAAATTGGTATCAAGTCAGTTCTTCACGAAGTTATAAACCGAATTTGGGACCGAGTATTAGCTGTACTCTTCAAATAAGCAGTCTAGCGCGGCGTCGTAAGTATCTACCTGAATTAGGTCGACGTGTTTCACCCGTTTGAATATTACCATCCGTCTACACAATACAATCCCAGAACAAAACAAGCGAATAAAATTGCAGAAAGCAATAAATATATCACTTTTATGACATTTCATATGCACAAATAGGTATACGAAAAGTTTTGGACTTATTAATGGATAGTACGGCTTGAGCGTTTACTAGCGATGTGAAAAATGCACAAGCACTAACTTTTCGTTGGAACCGAGTATCAGAGCTAGTAACTGTGCCCTGTGTTTATCGCCTCGATAAAATTTAAAGTGTATGTCTGGGTAATACGAAAGTTTGGCATTCTTCTTAAACTGCGACAGTTTTTCAGAAATGTTGCACAGTTACAGAATTCGATGCTCCTCCTACAACTTTGAAAATAAGTCAGCCCAACCTTTTTTAAATTAAAAAAGAAGAATATTTAGTTAGTACTAAAAGTCGTGGGTATTACCGAGGTTATGGGGTATTTTGTAACAAGAAAAAAACAAATATCTAATATTCTTTATCTTTACCCTATATTTAACGACGAGGATATAGCTCAGATATAGAGTGAAGATGAAGAATATTAGATATTTGTTTTGTTCTTGTTACAAAATACCCCATAACCGCGGTAATGCCCACGACTTTTAGTACTAACTAAATATTCTAACTAACTATATAACTAAATATTTAACACTGAAAAACAAAATTTACAATAATGCGATGTTTATGACAAAAAAGGGCACTCAGCACGGTACTTTTTCCGTCTAAAGAGGACGATAAAAACTACAAAAAAGGTACAACCAGGTGTATCGACAACTTAATTAGCTATGAAATTTGCTTTTTCACGCAATTTTTAATGCTAATAGAAACCAAGTATTTTTAGCTGTTACTTCTTACCCCTGTTACTACTAGCCCCACACCACAGATGAGGAATTAACCAGATAGTCAACTCGAGAGCGAATCTCTCACCTTGCCTACAAGCTAAGTCGAACTGATAAGCCCCACATAATTTGCACTTATATGGGCTTTTACGTGCAAATCAAATAAGAATCACGCACACATAAATCGAGTTAAATGGGCCTAATGGCCGCGCCCATGAAATATCATTTTTTATAGCAAGAAGTTGGGAACAGTTGATGTATTTCAGCAGATTACAACTCATAATTTGGGTGTGTAAAATAAACATGGTCAATATGCGGTGAATATGGATTGATAAAAACATACTTACCACACAACTAATAACATAATAAAATATTATAATATTAAGAATAAAGCTGTGTTTTAACTAATTTATTCTAATTTTTAATGAAAAATAATCAAAATAATATTGATTAACGTGACTAATATATAATAAGTAAGTTCATCATACATTTTCGGTTGACAATAAATTAAAGTATAACTATACTAGCAAGGATTTCGTAGATTATGGATGGTTATATTGAAGCCCTTAAGTAACTCTACACAATTGAACACTGGTTTAAAACTCTTTTTGATAAAACGTAATCCAAATTCTTACAAATATTATTTTTGGTACATCAAAATACTTTTTTAACAAAATTTGCAATTACTTCCTAGTAGTAGTAGTAGTAGAAAATTGTTTTGTTTATTTTCATATAAAATAAAATTACAAAACATTATAACTTGACAAATAAAGTCGGCTGTTAAAAAAAGTGGCTAATTAATTCATTAATTAACATAATGTGCATGCTTATTTATGAGTTGTATTCAACTACCAAGCATTTTCGATAAAAAAATGCACCCCCAATATATTTATGCAGTGCATTCCAGCTACCTTATTTTCTCGTTCTTCCGTCTATCGCTTACTTTAAATTTTAAAATAAAGCATATTAACTTATATAAAAAATTTCAAAACCGCCTTAGAAAAGAAACAGCTAAGAAAATTGATTGACTAAACGTTCAAATCTTGTCACACAACATAATTTAAAAAGGATTACAAATACTTCTTTTTCACTTTTTTTTATCCATGCACGGAACCCGAAAATGTACATATATTCAATAAACTTTCATATGTTGAATAAAAACAATCAAATAATAAATAAGTAATAAAACAATCAAAGAATTTAATATATATATAAAAAATCATTGCAAACTATTTACTACAAATATTTTACACCCAAACATTACTAATTTAGTAATATTTATGCAATAATACAATAAAATATGCATTTTATCTCATTTTATTAACCAAAATGGAAAAGTACAACAACCCAAGAATGTTTATTTTAAGGCAGATAGGAAATAGCGAACTATTTCTTATAACCGCAAAAAATATTCCAACTAAATTGTAACAAATGAAAAATGAGAGAGGATTTTTCGGCGGTTTTTAAATATTTTTTGCGGGTTGAAAGTGATAGGGGATTGCAGAGTTGACTATCTGGTTAATTCCTCATCTGTGCCCCACACTCTCCTACTAAGACAGCTATGTATATTCATGTGAAAAATTGTCCTCAATGCTCTTAAACCTAGCTACTTTACACATTTGAGAAGTAATAGGTTGTAAGATGTTTTATGTTTATTAGACTTTAACAAGAAGTGGGGCATTCAAATATCTATCACAATAATTTTATTATATATATAACAGCTAAGTACGATTGTAAAAAAATTGTTGCCATAAAATTCAAATAAAGCCTCATGCCAAATAATTCATTCTAGTTTTCCAAAAACCCTCTATACCCTGAATGTATTTAAGCTAAAAATGTCCATTGACTCAAGCAGTTTAAGAACGATTTGTCTTAGACTTTGACTTATTTTAATTTATTCAGCAAAAAAAAAAAAACACATTTTCTATACTAAGCGAACGCTATGAGTGTATCGTTACTAATTAGTGATATTTATCACTGAATTTTGAATTTATTCCTGTTTTATCTTTTGCGGTGAATTTTGTTATTGCTTTTTTCGAAAGTCAACAGAAATCAATCTAAAATTAAAGCAAACCCTTTTGGTGCCAACCGTGCTTATATATACATGTATATGTATATGCCAATTTGACTTGGTGGCAACAGTTTAAAGCGAATTAATTTTACTTTACAATAATTGCCAGTCCCGGTTAGTTAAAAGAATTAAGAGAATAACAAATTTATTCCAAAATTTTGACTATCTAAATCTAAAAAAAAAACGCGATGTCGGGTTAGTGAGACACCGAACGACTAGAAAACCACACAAAACTTCTTTGAATATTATTTTGTTGCAGTCACCAGATAAACCAGACATTCGGTCGTCAATTTTGACCACAAAAGTTTTGTATGATGGCCCGCCGTCTTTTTAGTGCGGGCACGTGTTGCAATATGTGTATGTGTATGACCGACTGTATATTTGTTAGTACATTCATAAATATAGATATAAAAATATATTAATGTTTGTGGTGACACTAATTGGGTTGACGCTTTATTATGCGTAGCTGTTGGCTTTTTATCGTATATGACTTTCTGTATTTGTAGATTTTTGACCCAACCACGGCGGATGATGTCGTGCTTGTGAAAGTATGCACGTATTCGGTAATGGCTGATAAATAGCTTCTTTTGTGGTTGATTTATTAGCTGGAAACAGTGACATTAGCATGTGAACATGTGTGACAAGTTTTAAGATGTTTTTTTGTTCTATTGTTTGGTCCGGCTTAGTTGTATCGAATGTCAGAGGGCAGATAATTTACAACGGCGACGATTTGATGAATATTCCTTAAGCAGGTTGTCAGAAGTTGTATGAGATTTGCAACTTGTGGGTATATCAAAAACTTAGTTAGAACGAAATGGGGTCCTATCACGTTCCTTGCACTTAATGTACATATGTATTTTTGAGTGGAATGCCATTATGGGAAGCTTAAAGTCATTGTAACGAATCCTTTCCCATAAATTATATTCCTTCGACTTTTAATATTTGCATATTGATCCTACGCTCTTGAGAAGTGTATCAACGATATTGCAATGCACGTAGGGTCTTGCGGACCAACAGCGGACTACTTGTAATATTACTACTCACTTAGCTCACGTCGCCAGTAGCATAAAATGATATTCAACAAACAAATGTCGAAGTTTTTTATATGTTTGATTTATTTTTAATGTGCCTCTGAATAGTAAGTAGATACCCTTTAATACTATGATGATGACGGTGATGATATAAAAAAACCCAAAGTGAGTGGAAGCACACTTATTGTTGAGTTATATTTTTGTTTTCCAGACCCCAGGCTTGTATGTAGTAACAGAAAATGTACTTGTTCGCTTGTTAAGACAATGGTTCTAAAAATACCGAGTATATAAATAAATAAAATACGAAATGAAAACGATTATTAAACCAATAAAAACCAGCAAGAAAAGTTGTTCTTTTCGCACCCAAAATAATGGCGATTATGTAAATATATGTACCTGGTATAGGTATTCACCTATAATATGTGTATAAAGTAAATTTATTCCACTTGTTAATAAACATACGAATTGCCTTCTGAGCATACTTATTTATTTTTCTATAGATTAATAATTGTTTATAATATATGCTTGTTAAGTTTTCAATGTATCTTCATAATAAATATCAACTAATTTATGTTCTTTAATGCCCGTTTGCATGTACTTCACTTGACTCAAGTATTCATTCGTGTTTCTTTAAAAGATAATGTACTACTTTTTTAATTCCATTGACTTGACTCTTTTAATTATTATTCTAAGACGTTCATCTTAATCACGCATTAGTATGAACTTTTCTAATAGATTTTTACCATGAGTTATTCCAAGCACTCTTTATACATATTTAGAACCAATTTAAATGATAATTATAACCTTTTATTTGTGCGATTACAAAAAAACTAATTTTTGTCTAGTAAACAATAAAAAAAATTGTAGAGAATTGGAGAGCAGAGAATTTAGGTACTACTTGAATATTGAGCGAAAGGTGTGATATAATATTGTATCGACGTTTTCATTTGTAATTTTATCGATGACAAAAATATTTTTTCCAGCTATTGGGTAAGAATATTTATAATATCCTACTTATGTTACTATATGATAATAATCATAAACTCGAATCGTATCGTACATAGTTAAATTCAAGGAATATTTTATTTTAATACACGTACAATTCTCTATAAGTCTTCTATAAATTGGCGCAGAATCAAAAAGACTGAACCAGTGTCCCGTTGTTGTTGTTTTGCCATTAGGTACCAGTTGGGTTGTCGTTGATGCGAGCACCACCCGTAGTTAACAATTAAGTATAAATTATTAATAGACAAAACTTTAACTTAAAGCTATTTATAATAAAAGTTAACCGCGAAAGATTGACGCGACAATCCCCATTCACCACAATAGCGTTGTGAGTTGGACATACATATAAATATTTGTACATCGTACGACAGGCGTTTCTAACACGTTTATTGGGTTGAGTGGGTCTTGGATGCATTAACTTTATTTTCTTCATCTGTCACACTGTAAAAGTATTTAGGGCAGATTTTAGGTTGGTTCCAACAGACTGCGCTCGGACATTTGAAAAAGGTCAGCATCTTTTCTTCTATCTCAGAGGAGAAACGACTGTAGGCTGCTTGTAGGCCTCCTTTCGGGCCACCAAGGTTGCAAATTTTTGGGGCTGACGTGGTGAGTGCCGAACATGTAAGCTCTTTATCACTGAAGCTAAGGTGCTTGAATGGTAGTACAATGGACCTGTAGTTTTGTCTGAGCGCTCCATCGGATAGTAGCAACCTCCGACAAAAACAAAGGATATTACTGTTGTATTCCAATTTAGAATTATAAAGACATTGTATATATATAGGGTTATTCACCTAAGGGTTATCCATTCTATAAAATTTATAACGAAAATTTTTTTTTTGAAAAAACGCCCCAAAAAGAAAAAATGAAAAAAATGTTGGCCAATTATTTTTTTATTCATTTTTTTTTCGTTTTCTATACAAATTTTTAAAGAAAAACACATTTTGTTAAAAAATGCCCACAAAAAGTAGGCGTGGCAAAAACTTGACTTGGCATTGACAAACTTGTGAAGAAGTTCAGTGTCTACATATTTTGTCAGGGTTATAACTATTTATCTCTTCAACTACAGCTTTAAAACGATTTTTTCTAAATTGTTGGCGTGGCAGTAGGGGTATTTTTAATTTTTTAACACTTTGCCATTTCGAAACTCTAGGGAATATATGTTCTAAATTTCAGCTTCTAAGCATAAATTTAAAGACATTGGTAAATAGTCTTAGTTTTTGGTTCTTATCATAAATATATTTACTTTTAGGGATCTTCGAGGAATATTAAGGGGTGTTACAAACTATGTATCAAAATTACTATTGGGTATACCTACATTTATTTTTGAAAAAAAACAAAAAAAACTAATAGTTTTTTAACTGAAATACGGATTCATCTAGTCCTGGCTACTACCACTTTCTAATTTCAAGTTGATCCCTCGGCCATTAGTAGTTGTTTAATCAGTTTGCTATATTCCTTAGTATTATATAGTAATTTTTGGAAATTATATCTCACTTAATTTTATGTGTTTTTGGATGAACTCTGCTTCTTCAAGTCCACTCTCGCATATATTTCGCAATTTCTATATAAACAAAAATCTCTATTAATGTCAAGCACAACCGGCTTCAACTATTTCTTAAATTCTTCATATACATAAATACCGAATACACACATTTCAAACATAAAAATATTTGAATATATATAAAAAAATTCGCTAGAATTCACTAAATTTTATTTTAGCGACAACAATTTATTAAAAATTGTAGAGTTAAAAATCCTCTAGTTCTAGCTACAACATCGCTATAAAGGCCACACAAGAGAATTAATTCTGTTTAATAAGTTTTGACTGATTGATATTATTTCAACTAATTGCATGGACAGGTTTTTTGTTTTAGCTCTTTTGCGAAGCATAATTGAAATCCATAGACAGTTTTTTAACCTCTTCTTGGAAATCATAATCGAAATGAATAGCTAGATACTTTTTGTTTAGCTCTTCTTGGAAATTATACATTTTAAAACTCATTAGTTCCATCAATTTAAATTGATAGCATTTTTATGTTCAATTTAAGTATGCTTTATTAAAACTTTTAATGGCATTTTTTGAATAAGTAAACCGTTTTTCTTCGCCCTATTACTGGATATTCAAGTGCATATTTATTCGGATTTGTAAATTTCCTGTTCTTGATTAAAAGCAGACTTGTAAATATTTCAATTGCTTTAATTTTAAAGCTGTTAAACCGGTACCCATTTTTTTCATCTGAGTATTAAATCTAGAAAACTTCCAAATTGTTGGTAGACTAAAGGACATTTATCTTTCAAGATACTATCCGATGTCTTCCTTCGTTTTAAAAAGAAGGAATAAGGTACCTTTCTGGGATATGTGAGGTATTCCTTTATAATTAAAAAGAGCTGTGGAAAATTATGGCCAGGTATTCTTCAATCCTTTACGAGGAGCAGACTGCTGGCATCTTATTGGTTTATTTTGTAGTAGTATTATTGTTATGCTCATCGGTCTTATTATGTATCCCGTTTGAGTTTTTTTTATTGCGTGTGTAAAATTTTTGTATAAGCATTTGGGGCGTTCGAAATCATGAAGTACACATACACAACCATTGCGCCACATAGAAAAAATTTGCAACTTGTAGAGGTAGCTGCTCGAGTTCATTGCAAATGGGAGAACATGTGTTGCGACAGATGCCTGCGACTGTCACAAACACAATGAAACACATATTTTTAATTTATAATCATACTTTGTTAAGTTCGTGTCGTTCTTATATCTTATGCACCACTGTAATTTTGTACAAATTAATAAATAAATAGTATTAACCTTAATACGGCGAAAATCTTTTTGGAGACATGTTTCGCGTCGCGATAGAAAATTTTAAATTAAAAAAAAAATAATACTCTATTCTTGTATCTGTGTTTAGTTATGTGTGATGCACTTGAAATTGAAAACTGTCAATGAAAGCAATATTTGAAAAAAAAAATATATTACATTCAACGAGAAAACCAATAACAGCCGCATCGAATTCCTTCACATTTAAAACTCACAAAGCGCTTATCATTTTATGACATATAAGTCAGTTTGATGTGAAGCAATGATAATGGTGTATGTATGGTTTCTTTTTGAAATTTGCTTTTTTGAGAAACTTAGACCAAACTAAAAGGTGAGTAACCAAATGCTTAGCACACTTTGCATGCTACTTATATGTATATTTTCATTTGCTTGTACACTATGCATTGTCTGATAAAAAATAATCAAAAGATAACAATTGAAAAACTTATAAAGGGTGGTCTATCTAGCTGTTTCTTTTTAAATCATAAGTTATAATCATAATATTGACAGAAAGTGAGTATCATACCTTGTAGGAACGAATGAGTCGCTTTACGCTTGAACAACGTTATGAAATATTGAAAACTAATTTCAGTTTGTTTTTGAAACAAGTTTTGGTCGAAATGAAGCACCCACCGCGCCTGCTGTAAGCAAGTTTATGCAAGAAGTTCGTGAGTTTGGCATGCTAGTGGACAACACTCATGCTACCTGCATTGTACGGTGTACACAGACAAGAATGTGGCTGCTGTAGCCGAGAGTGTGCGGGTTGTGGAGTGGTGATGCATTATTGGACCATTTTTCTTCGATGGAACAAAGTTTCGGTCAACGGTGAGCGTTACAGAGCCATGTTAACCGACTTTTTTCTTTACTTAAATTGAATACATGAATTTGGATGATCTCTGGTACATGCAGTATGGCGCGTCATGCCACAGTCGGTCTCTTGCCCACCAAATTCCCAAATCGTGTTATCAGATGTCTTGGCAATGTCAATTGGCCGCCTCGAAGCTACGATTTGATCCCTTTGGAGTTTTTTTGTGGGAAACCGACAGATATTATGCCAATAAATCGGAAACGATTCAAGCACTTAAGGCCATCAACAAGGTTTTGGGAATGGTCTTAAATGGCAGAATGAGCTACTGCGAAGCCAGCCGAAGCAACCACTTCAACGACGTTGTGTTCCATAATTAAAGGGAATGTTTAGTCTTAGAAATAAAGCCATAATATATATATATATTATGGAAAAATATTAATTTTATTCAATTTATTGCATTTTTAAAAAGAAACTTATATTTGGGCCACCCTGTATACGTTGAAATCCAGTCAATGGCTCTTTATTTTTATTTTCATTTTATACATAATACATAATACGTTATACATTTTCCATAAACAATTTTTAGTCGGACCTCTTATGAGAAATGTTAAATTTTCTTTAAATTACGGACAATTCACATTTCAACTTTTAACAACAATTAAAATTATTTCAACAAAAAATAAACCCGTACTGTGCTAATTTGCATGTTTCATTAAGAGCCCTCGCATATATGTTTGAAGAAAAACGGTAATCGATGATAAGTAGTTGAATGACCTGTCCAACTATCAGTTTAGCAGTGCTTATGCGAATTTTTTTAATATATAATAAAGTCTATCAGGATTAACATAAAATACAGAGCCTATAATTTATTTGTCCTTTAATAATCTATTAATGAAAAAATAAAAATTAATTGAAACACCAATGCAATCACAATTTAACCATCAACTATCAGATGTCATCCAAAAGTCTGAATGTTATGGGAATTCAAATTAAGTTTTGGAAAATTTCATAAGAAGTATCATCTCTCATTACTATATCCTTTAATTTTTACCGACAGCAGGTTTTTAAAGCAAACATATATGTTCTTATACAAGGTGTCGCAAAATAATTATAATAATTTGTAAGGAATAAATCAAGAATGATTTTGTATTGGAAGGTGTTGGAAATCTTTATTTGCACCTTTACAATTTTGTTTGTTAAGTGGAAAAGATGATATGCGTCAAGTGGATGCCGCCATTGATACACATTTGTGCCCATTTTATCGCATTTTCCATGACTTTCCGATAAGTAGCCGCAAAGAAAGAAGTCTGGGACGTGTAAAACGGACAATCTTGCCAGCCTTGCCAAATTGCCAAAACGTGAGATTACGCGACCAGGAATCGCTTCCTTCACTAGGGATAGAGAACAAATTTTCCCCTTTCCATAAAAAAAGGATTCTTTTTTGTTTTTCGGTTCATTTTACAAGAGTCAAGTAACTTAATAATTTTTTCGAAATTTAATCACTTCAACGTAAAGCAACGTTAAAAAAGTTTAAAGAGGACCATGAAAATTAGTTTAAGAATAATAAGGACCCAAGTTCTTAGTTAATGCAGATTTTTCAAAGAAAACAATATTTTGTTTAAAAAATTAAATAAAAACAATTATGCGTGAAAAACCTGTAAGGGTGGCCAAATTTTTTTGTGGATTGCGGGCGTATTAACATTTTGGGCACTGGAGACTATTTGTTCCGAATTTCAGCTTTCTAGCTTACAATTTTAAGGACTTTAATCCAAAAGAGGACGCACGGACATTGCTGATTATACCCTTGGGATAGAATATAAAAAGAGACCTTCAAACATATTAAAAAAAAAAACATATTGTTACATATTTAATAGCTATACTGATAGTCATTGTGAGACAGATTGCGTTTAAGACCGCAAAAAATAGTAACCCGTTGTGGAAAGAAACTTCTTGACAATTATTCTTTGATTGTTCTTATTTTTTCGATATATCGCAGTTGCTTGAATCTAGGGCTGAAATTGCTCGAACCAAATCTTATTATTTCTTTTGATATGACTTTATGGCGTCTTCGCCTTATTACAAATCATTCCCTTTTATGGCATGCTATAAAGAAATAACATTATTCATTGGGCTAAGCTATTGTATTACCTTTGCAATTCAGGTTAAAGAATCCGAAAAAAGTCCTTGCTTCCTCAATGCCACGGCAAAGAAACACTTATTGGGTATTGCATTGGCATTATACCAAATTCTTAAGAATTAAATTGTTAGACTGCGGCCCGAATGAATTGCGGCAAGGCCCGGAGCCCAGAGATAGAACTAAATTCCCAGTGTCTCCGGGCCAAAATACTCCTGATGGTAACCCTAATTGTGACTCTTGGTGTGTATGCGGTTGCACCGTCTTTTTGGAACCAAGTGTTCACCAATTCCGGCAGTAAGAAGTCGTTTATCATGAAGGCTCACAGTGACGAACTGCTAACAAAACGGTGAAGCCTGCAGATATTTTTTGAGGTCAAACCGTAAAGACAGCAAACAGTAAAGTGGGTGGGTAATGTTCCCTATATTTCTGATTATAACCTCGTCGATGAAAGGAAAGAAGAAGAATGCATAATTACATAAGCAAGACGCAGTCGTGCACATTTTATATTCAGTTAATGTCATACAGTCAGACAATGTATTTAGATTTTGATCACAGTGAAGTTAAAAAACAAGCAGCGTTTTAAAATTATTAAAAATTACTAACGATTTTTTGGAACTCATGCCTAACATATGAGTTAATTTTACCCCATGTTACGGTCATTTTGTATGGGGTAACGTTAGGTCGTTGTCATCAAGAGGAAGAATGGTGCAAAATTGGGTCCAAAGTTACGATCGCTTCAATCGTGCACACTTAAATTTATATTATTTACTGTTTTATTTAAATACAAACTTTTTAAATAGAATTGTAGGTCTAAAAGCTCCGGAATCATACAAATATAACAACACCTGCATTTGATCCGCCTTATTAGTTTTATCGCAACTGGAAGGTCTACCGAACGTTATTTGAGGTGTAACTTAACATTGCTGATCATAATCATAATATTGTCCTAATTAAAAAATAATAATAAGGTGACCGCGCCACAATATCATTTAATTATTTGGACTGACAGACGGATACATGTATAAAGGGATATGGTAGGGTTTTTTTTATAATATACGCGCACTTAAGGGATTTTGGTTACCCTTATAATGAAGTAACACAGTGAGGGCATTAGGAAAGTGAAGGAGTAGGAAAAAAAGGAGATACCGATGGGCGTCGGTTTTAAATTTCTCTAAACTGTAATGTGAGGGAAAAACAGAGCGTGGTAGATCATTCCACATTCGGGTAGTATGGTTATAAACGAATCCTTGTATTTCACTGTACGTCCGAAAACAGGGTTGTCTCGAAGGTTGTCATTAACACACATACCAAGAATGGAAAGTCATTCGGTTTCAGCGATGCAAGTGCCATCCATAGATAAAGGCAGAGAATTAGGGTTTCGCTTCAATGACAGTTGACAGCATTGCGTTTTGGAAGCATTAAATTCCACTCCGTTGGTTTTACCCTATTTGTGAATAAATACTGTCTTCGCTACTGATGCGTACAGAGTGGCGTGTAGAGCAACGCTGCAAAAATCGTCATAGAGCAAAGAATAAGAAGCAAACAAATCTTGCTTCATTCTTTAGTCGTCGTTAAAAATTGGAAGACTCCATTCAGCTTCTAGGTTTTCAATATTTTTCTTTCTTACTTGATTCGGAAAAAAGGATGACTCATTTTACAAGGAATGGGGGAGGGGCAGCAAATTGATGAAGTTTTGGCTTGCTCTACATCGAAAATCAAAACGATAAGAGCGGAGAAATAAAACATTCTTGACACCTTTTTGCTCTCTTGTTGATAGATCGATCTGCGGACGACTCTACACTCTGTGCGGTACCATTTAACAGCACGTATTTTATTTCATCGCTTTGCTCTTGCTCACTCTTCGCTCCACTCTACTTTTACACGTACACAACATGATTTTTCGACGGCAGTAATTTGTGTCAATTCGATTTAACAAAATTTTACCAAATCATACAATTTCCTTTTTTTATGTAAAAAACTTTTGAGCTTTGCCCCAAGAATGAAAAAAAAATAATAATATAAATAAATCAAACAAATAAGTATAACATAATACAAATTCCCTCCATAAATATTTTATTATCAAAATCGTCAATATTATCCTCATCATGCTAACCATTTGCCTTACAAAAATTAAAAATAAATCTATTTAATTCTATCCAATTAGTATAACTTTTTTTTTTTCTTTTCAGCGGGCGCATGCAATGACAATGAAATGTTCAACAGGATATCATCGTCATCGGGTGAAAATCTACCAAACATCGGGATCATATTAAATACGCTTATATTAACAAGTATTATTAGTTCTTACAACTAAAAAAAACAAAATTCTATAAATAGTATCTAAATATAAAATTACAATAACAGCAAACAAACACACAAAACAAAAATACAGAATGCTATTTAAAAAAAGAATTATTATTATTAAAACTTAAAACCCCAAATTTATTTTCTCAATGCAACAGGATTCATAAAAGAATTTAGTTTATAACTAAAAGTTGTGAACATTTTTTTGTTTGTTTATTTTTATGTAAAAGTTGTGTGAACCGAAGGAAAATATAAAACAAACAAAATTCCATAATGATCACATCCCCATAATAAAAATAACAAAAGAAGAAGATTGCAAGCAAGGAAATAAAAAAAACAAGAAAACTATATGCTAAGGAAACTAAAATGAAATTTAATTGAAACATATCATAGAACATAAAAAAAACTTACATTTAAACGATTAAAATGTGTAAAAGAAAAAAAATTAGCCAGAAATACACAACAAATATTTAGATTGTAGAATTGTAATTTTTACAAGAAAAAAAAAATATTATAAAATAAAAAAATCTAATACTCATAACAGTAATGGCTTTGTCTTTTTCAAAAAGTCAAATTCACCACAAATGCATCTATATTTTTATTATTATTTTTTTTATAGATAATTTAAAAAAAACTATTAAATATTTATATAATAAAAAAATTAAATAAAAAATAGTATTTTCTTTTTTAATTTATTTAAAAATGTTTCCCTTTTTCCGCACTTAAGATATTAGGCACATTCAATAAGCTCATAGGCAATTTATTTCATTTGGGAGTGGAAATAAAATTTTAAATAAACTTGAGTATTGGTAAAAAGCTCTAAATTTTAATAGAATTTCTTAACCCACTAATTTATTGATTGCCACAGATAATAAAGACACGCGTACACAGTCCGTTTGCCTCCGCGGATATAAAAATTAACGTGTGAGTGTCCGGTGGGTTAAGGTGTTATGCCTGCAATTAGATGTGAATTTTAGTTTGTTATAAATTATTTTTGCAAATTCTTTAATTATACATGAGTAATGTCAACAGCAAGAATTGTCTATTATGTTATTCAGTATTTCGGTCGATACTTTATCTATTCATTTGATAGTGTTGCAGATAGCATCTCTTGATTTATCACGACCGACTACATTCAACTGATCAATTTATTTTGTTTATTTATCTCATTTGTTTAAGCATCGACCCCATGTTAATATAGCCTCATTTTAAAATTAACAAAACCCTGATATCAGTTTAAAGTTCAATTGTTGTAACTACTCTAAATCGGATACGTAGATTATTTGCATAGACAGATCATAGAATATTGCAATAAGCTATTGATCCACCGAAAAAAATCATTTAACTTTTGTTTGTAAGAGAACAGTTTATAACGACTTTCACTAAAATCCTTTGCTAAAATTATGAAGTAAAAGTTAAAACACAACTTTGTGTTCTGCCACAAAATTCGCTAAAAAATGATGAGGGAAGCACAAAAGAAATAATATGTGCATTCCAGACAGTTTGACAAAATATTTGCATCAAATATCAAGTCGTCGTCAGTTTTACAACTGCCGGGGTCTAACTTCGTATATTCGGAATTTAAATTTTTGAAGCATCTTTTTTCTATGAGAATTGTTATGCTTTTCCCAAATATCATCTATTTCCCAAATTTCCATTCCAAGGTATAAACATTTTTTTTAAATTATCTACCATCATGTTACATATTTTTTCACATCTACTTAAACTAAAACAAAAAAAAATTACAAATAAACTTACAAACAAATTTCGCAAGTGCATTACCAAAATTTTTTTCATTTTATACATTTTTAATGAAAAAAAAAACCGAAAATTTTATAAAATTTAAGTAAAAAACATATAAATATATAAATGGAATTTATATTTGAGATTTTAGAATAAAATTCAAAAAAACAACACAAAAAAATTGGTTTTTTAACGAAGAAATTATCATCAATCTGAAAAGAAAAAATTGTAACCCTAGTAAAATGCAATCAAAAGAAAAAATTAATAAATAATAATAATAACTAAGCATAACTTTTTTATGCAGTCCCTTAGGGAGGACGAACAAAAAATTGGATTGGATCATTTTGGAGAATGGTAATTCCTAACATTTTTATTAGATTTGTGGATAAATTGGAGCAAAAAATTAATAAAAAGTGATTAGGAAAATTATTTCCATTTTTTTGAGTGGTAGTATAAGCTGGAAACAAAATTTAAATTGTGTGCTTCTTTTGATTAAAATATTTTAAAATTAGACTGGAAAACTTTAATTTTTTTACAACAAAAAGAAAACACACACACGCCGACATAACTTTTATGAGCATTCAAGTTACTAAAATCCTTGTTTGTGTGTAGGTACGTGAAGGTGCTTTAGAACTTTATCATTTCTTGTTCTTGTAGTGAATCAAGTTTTCTCTTAGCCTGTGTCAGGTAGTCTTTGTCTAAAATGACTTCACTATTCACAAAAATTAGCTAAACCTTTCCAAGAAAACACGAATTCAATTTATTGTGATAAATCTTATCTACAGTAAAGTAAAGACCATTCTAAACATGTATTTATTATTTCGAAGTTACTACATATCATCCTTTATTTAATTCCTAAAAAATGTGTTTACTACTTCTGAATCATTTCTAAAACAACATACTTAATTTTATATTATTACAATTGTGTGAAATATTCTAATACATTTTGTAATATATAAATTTGTATGTAAGTAAGGTAAAATTTCTCAAACTAATAATAATAAAATACCATTGCACCGAAATATGATAGATACTCCTCAAAGTAGTAGGTAATTTTTTTCTTTTTTATTTATTCCGCATTTATTTCTTTATACCTATACAATTTCTAGTTAGGAAATTTTTATAACGACAGCATAAAAAAACGTCGTTGCGTACTTCTTTGTTTGGGGTCTAAAAAACACAAAAGCTTTCGAAATGGCTAATAGTACATACATACAAACTCTTGCTAAACTCAAACGGAGTACACATTTTGCTTATGAATCTGAATACTGATATCAGATTAGCATTCGGCTGGCTGCGGCTCTATCTGCCATTGTTTGAAAGCAGATTTTTTGGTTACGTTTTCAAGAAATTGAAGAAGTCAAGGCAATTCCACTTCATGTAATTGCAGGAAAGTGCAGGAAAACACAAATTATGTTCGAAGATGGTTGCAAATTTAACGAATTTTTTGTGCTTCTAGTGCTTCGTTCAGTTTGCCAGTCAAGAGGTTTCTTTTTGTATGACCGAAAAGGTTAAAGGCTGCCAAAAGCTTACAGCCATATCAAATAATCCTAAGCAGGCGGGGAATTGTTTCAAAATGCTCAGTCCATCTGCTGGAATACTCCATCGCAATATCTGGAAAATGAAGATCAATATTTAAAATAACGAAATTAACTGGTCACTTCGCTCGCCATTACCAAAATTGTTCAGACATATCTCTGGAAAAGCCAGGCGGGGCACAACAATAACAGGCCACCTTTTTACATTGCCACGATCACAATGAGATAGTCGATTGTTACACCATCTTACTTAATGTGTAAGAGGTTATTTGCTTTATGGAATAGTTTTGAAAGCTCCCTATCACGGTATCCGATCGAAAAGAAAATTTATAAACGGAGCCTTAATTTGCATTTACAGTATAGTTTGACACACACAGATTAGTATTGGTACGGTGTGATACCATCGGGATCCCACAGAACCACGGAATCGCTGAACCAATTGGAGCTTCGTTACAAAGCGAAGTAGACGCTTAATGTCAATGTTTGCAAGATCACTTGTATCTTTGTAAAAGAAGGCTTCGAGGTAGACCTTCCTTTTTCTGGAGATGACACTGCCTGTAAGACAATGTCCTGCGATGAGCATTTCATATCCACCTTAAGCCAGATTCGTTTCGTTGCTAGACCGATTCGTTTCGTTGCTAGATATGTGATAATTTACAAGTAGCTAATGGTATACCTAACTCTCCTTTACCAAGTGAGAGAGGTATCCTGGTTCCCAATTTGGCGAGATCATCACTATTACATTTTCCAGGATTGTCCCTGTGCCCGGCACCCAGCAAATGTGAATATTACTCTGTTCCGACATCTCCTGAAGATACGATCGACAGTTTAGGGCTACAATAAAGTTTTAATATACAAAAACTTTTAAAATTATTTCATTGCTGACATTTTTTTTATATTTCCGCGTTGAATGGATGTCGGAAACAATCGGAGAAATATTGATGTGTGGCTGTAAGTAACTGATGTGGAAAAGGCAGCTCATCTGACTGACGTTATGCGTTACGTTTTATCGGAGATGTGTTCCGAACAACTGATCGGAACAATTACCACGAATTATACAAATTTCGTTGCGAAACGGATACCATTAACTATTTTAATTCAGCGATTGAAGGGAATTGAATGCACGCCGCCATTTTTATTATTGAGTTATGTGCAGCTTTCAATTTTTGAGGCTGATGTTGTTATCGGTACTTATTCATGGATAAAAATGTTCTGGGTTAAGGGGGCAGAGGACCTGAGACACTAAATTTGTTATTGGTAAGGCCTCCGTACAAGGGACTGATTGACCCGACATAAAACCGGTTTTGTGGTCAAGGGGACTGAGGAAGGATACAACAGAAAGTCGTCAACCGATTTTAGGCGATACTAATACATACACAACTTCCACTGTTTAAGGTTTGCACAACTGATGATGGAGTTCGACTCAAATATGCGTTTTATGAGTCCAACAACTAGCATTTGTCAATAAGTTATGTCACGACTGTCAATTATTGGACAGAAGTACTGCCACAATGAAATGGGGTCCATGCATACAATATTTGTATATTGCATGCGCTCGGAGTATAAGTCCGGTTTTATGCCGCAGGAACTATTGTCGTGTGCGGAGGCCCATTAAAATGAACAACATTAACGGTAATCTCAATTTCAGTTAATATTTGGATGGATCTGAAATGCGGGGATTGAAAAAAAAAATATGAATTGCACAACAGCACTTTGGTTAGCAATAACATCAAAATTTTGAAATAAAAAAAATGCATACCAATCACTTTTTATCCGAATAGTGATCTAGTTGTTTAAACGTCAGGTGAACTTTTTTCTTACAATTCCTTATATTAACAGAAAATTGAATTTTCACAACAACTCACCATGCGAGGTAAATTTGATCATATCTATTTTATATGCTAAACACGAAAGTGTTGGTGGTGGTTCCAGCATATTCCTTCTTCAAAAGAGTGGACCTAAATAATTTGCTAATGATGTGGCAAATCGCACTTTTAAACTGCAAATTACTATAAGTTACTTGATAATGGAACAAGTTGCTATTTTATGACTTTTAGACGGAAGTTTCTTGCAAATGTTTAAACAAAGATCCAAAGACAAGCTCTTCGACATATTTAATCATTCGAGTAGTGCTGTCCCTATTTAAATGCTTATCCTCAAAAATTACGAAAGGTCCTTATCGCCACAGATATGTTACCGTTTTTCTTGAAATTATTTGTTGCCATTTAAAAATTAAAGAAAAAAAACATTTCACAACACTGTGGTTCATCACTATTTTTGAGTTTTAGTTTTATTAAACACATCAATTGTAATATTGAGTTTTTTTGAGTTTTTTAATTTAACTTTTTAAACTTTGTGGGATGAGTAATTAGTTAGAAAATCTAGAAGATACGTACTCGGAATATATCCCTTACTTTTGTAGCACAAATTGAATAAAAAAATACTTAAAATTGGACTAAAATCAATATTAAAGAAATTGCATTAAAAACAAAACAGTCATATATACGAAATTGCATATACACATTCACAACTGTAACCTATTCTTATGGTAAAATGAAAATAATTATAAAATTTGTGTCGAATAAGAATATCTAATATTTATAATTGTTAGCAAAATAACGAATTGAAAAAAAATCCAAAAAAAACTAACATATCAATATATCATATTAATATTACATACATACATATATGTATTTGTATTATTATTTTAAATAAAAAATAAAAGTCAATATATAGATGTCAATTCGTCTGTGTATAATGTTTTCATAACAACAACAAAAAAAAGCTACGCAATAAATTGAAAGTAAATTTAAACTGACGAAAAACCCTATAAAAGAAAAAAATATATACATATATATATTTAAATATATATACATATATGTAAATGCATATCAATATTATTATATACCATTATTATTTAAAAATGGAACAAGTATTTAAGAGAGAAAATTTAGATATATACATATATATATATAGATAAAAAAAGACACCTAGAATTTTTAACTTAGTGAAACATTTAGTTATTCACATATATAAATATGAGCGATGTTCGCTTTAAAAATTTAAAAATAAAATTAAACTCAACCACATATATAATAAATAATAATAATAATACTATGTAAGATTTAATGTAGTTTCCAGAACAGCTTTTAGAACAGACAATTGGTATATAACAAAACAAAACAAAACAATTTGAGCAAACAAAAAAATGATAGATACATAAACATATAATGAGAAAAAAAATAAAAGTATGTACGCGCACTCATGCAATTAATAAAAACGGCCTTTCCTTTTATATTTTATAATAAAAAAGAAACAAAATAAATATGTAATGAATTTTCATACTTGAAAGTTACAACTTAAAAATAAACAAAATAATAAATATATATATATAAAGAAAATCAGCAATCTATTGCTAATTAAAAAATAAAAATCCAATATATATACATAAATATATGATATATATATTCGTATATAAATATATACATATATCAATTTATATTTTTATACAAAGAAACAAAAAAAATTAACAAACTTGTATCTATGATAAAGTAAATAAATTTCCAATATTCTTTTATTTAATTTTACCCAATTTGTTTATATTTTGCATTGTATTTGATTATTTTATGGACCAAATCTAAATTTTTCTATTCACTATATAAAGATATATATTTTTTATTTCATACCTCGCATGATATATTTTATGACACACTTTTCTAAAAAAAAACATTATTTATATGTTTGCATGTTTTTTTTTCTTTATTAATGTATTTAAAATATTATTTAATATTTCCATCTCAAAATGCTAACAAAAGAGTCTAATACTTTTAAATAATTACACAAAAATCATGAATCCCTAAATTCTAATGTACCAATTTTAAGGTACCAAAATTTATTTAAATATTTAAATCATACAAATAGAAGTTTTGTATGTAAAATTAATATACAAGTCTCAATAAATTATATATGTAGACACAAGAAAAATGAAAAAATAAATAAAAATCTGTATCGTATCTACTATATATTAGAAAGAATAAAATATAAAACTATACCCCAACCTATATACAAGGCAAAAAGAAAATTTTTATTAAAATCCACTAAATGTATAAAAAAAACGCTTGTACGTATATGTAAAGATGTTAGGACATAAAAAAACACACACTAATATTTTATTTACTTATCGAGCCTCTTTATTAGTTTCTATATAATGTTTGGTTTCTATATGTGAAATTTGATTATATAACACTTTCGTTTCTACTATTTTCCTATTTCCTATCTTAAAATAAAATACGAAAAAAAACAAATTATGCTTTATTTCAATTTATGTAAAAGTGCTTTACCTACAAAAAAAAAATATGCATATATTTAATGTGTTTCGCAGCAATCGAACTCAACAGCATGCAGGTAGCTTTATAATTCGCGAGAGATGATTTTAGGGACAAATTTGTAATATTAGGTTTATAACAAAAACAAAAGCATATATATATATATATATACTTAGATACATTCACATAAAACAAACACACACTGCTTATATGTATGTGTAAAAATAGTTTTTAACAATACAAATACCTGTATGTGTAGGTAAATAATTGCTTTCTGAGTTTATGTAAAAAAAGAATGTATAAAAACAAAATGTGTTTCTTCACAGAAAATCAATGTTATTAATTCAATGTATATTTACAGATCACTGTACTGTCAACAAAACAGAAAACAAAAATTCAAATTAACTTGTAAGCTGTTTTGGTTGAAAACAAAAACAAATCACTACTCGCTACACTACTACAATACTCGTACTACGACAATGAAGTGAAATCGAAAGTTTTGCAGTCCTGAAAGCTGAGTTTTATTTATTTTAAATATATTTCATTATATATAATTAACTATTTGTTGTGTTTCGTAGAAATTTCGTCGGGCAAAAATATGTATCATTTATATCTTAAGTTGTGGTGATTGGTTTGTAATTTAAAATCCAACTTCAGCATTATACGTCGCTAATTAAAATTTGTATTAACACCATTTTTAAAGGTTTTTTTTTATCTCCATCACATGCATTTCGAAGCTATATTTCCTTCTAAAAAGTCTGACTGACATCAAAGAGTAGGAGTTTCATGAGAAGCGTTTCATTAAACGTTTGGAATCGTTTAAAAAATTAACCGTTTGTAAGTAGCGTATTACATAAGAATTTAAGAAGGACAACCGACTCAGTGAAGCGGCCTAAAAGCGTTAATAATACGGTTTCAGTAAATATGGTTACATTCAAATTCCGAAAACGAAACGACCGATCGGGCTAAGACTAATTAACAATTTAAAATGAAACCATCTGTAACAAAATCTTCATGATTAGATCAATAGTTCCAGCAGAGCATAAATGCACGGCTTGCTGCTTACATTGAATGGCAACGGAATTCAATTTGATTCTGCTACCTGAGAGTTAACATCTTAGAAAATCATATTGCGCGTTGTTTGGTGCATCAGTGGACTAAATATTTACTTATTCCGATAGAGGGAAAAGACTTAAATAAAAATTGCATACATAGTTTTTTTTGTGTGACGAAAAACAACTAGGTACTTAAATGAATTTCCTGCAGAAGCAGTGGAATTGTTTAAATTCCTAACCATACTAGGGATGTAAGCTTTGTTGCTCTTAGAACTATTACTACAGCGCGAAAATTCACATTTCTTTTAAAATGCTCTTTGATATTCTGGAGAGATTCTGTAAGTTTCCCGTTATCTATTGCGCATATAAAACTGAAATGCCGTTTGCGAACGAATTATTAATAAAAACTACCTAAAGCCCAAAGAACAAGCATCTATCTGTCCTGCAAGTACGGATTGTACCTTACCAACAACAAATTAAATGTAAAGATTAAATTCGTGGTCGCATTCTTTCGAATGTTCGCACTTATGGCAAGCCATGTAAGTATTTTTCTTTAAACAGATTTGTTTAAGCTAATATTTTAGGAATTCAGCTGCAATTGAAAAAAACTGCGACAAATTAAAATTATATTTTAATTTAATTTTAAATAAAAACTATTCACCACAAAGTCTTAAACAATTTTAAATTTCTTACCTTGTTTGTTGGCTTTCCTTTTCTGCTTCCCGTGCAATAAGAAACACTTTGTATATAGGCTTAAAAAAACAACAATTATTATATTTAATTACAACACAAGTATCAGCTATGACATCTGATAATAATAATAAAAAAAAATCGAAACAAAAGATTAAATTAAAAACAAACACAAGAGTTTGAAAAAAAAAATAATTTCATCTAAGGCAGAACTAAATATAACAACTGAACGTTAAAAAAAATGGCGTAACGATTTAATGTATAATAATATCAATACATATCATTAAATGGCCTCTACAATATATAAGAAATTAAATATTTAATTAAATGAAAATAACAACATATATTATGTACTTTGCTTTTATTGTTTATAGCTACAACATAAATATATCTATAAAAAACAAAGCATAATTTTTAAATATTACATAAACAATGATTGCATGTGTTCCATTTAAGAAACAAAAACAATAGATAATTATTAAAAAACAAAGATATATAATGTGTTAAGTTTTACTCATTTCTACACAGAAATTGTTTAAATTTAAATAGTGAAGTATGAACAAAAAAAAAAAAAAACTCAAACAATATGATAGTAGATTTTAAATTATATACACTATAAAAAAAACAAACGAAGAAAAAAATGCATTATTTCAATGTGATATTGTTTAATTTCAAGCTTAATTTTTTTCAATGGCTCTGCAAGTAAATTAATATATAAAATTCCTCGTTGAAGTAAAGATAAATAAATATATAAATAATTTTTTTTCATTTATTTTTCTATATTTTTTTTTATCTTTTCATATCTTGTTCTTCATTTGCTCTTTATTTTCCCAAAGTGGACACAAATAGTGAAAATATATATTTAACTAGAAAAAAATACATCAAATAAAACTGTTGATGTATTTTAATATATTATGTGCAAATAACAATTAAAAATAAATAAATAAAAGTAAAACGTAGAACAATTGTAGGTAAGAAAGTATACATTTAAGTAAATACATATATAATAAAAAAAACAAAACAACAAAATTTAACAACTTATTTGTACTGATATTGCTATTACTAATAAGAACAAGAAAAGGATGATGAATGAAATGAAATATTCTAATCTAATTTTAGTAGTAGTCATATACAAAGAAATAAATTATATAATGAAACAAATTTCCGTTTGCTTAGTGTTCAGCGTTATAATTTATTTTTTAAAAGCAACAACAGTTATGTATTTCAAATGAATTTCAATTAAGTTAATATAAGGTATAATAAAAAGAAAACAAAAAAACAAGTGAAATTGAAAAAATTGTAGGGATCATCTAAAAATAAATGAGTATTACAACTAATTGAAATAAAATAAATAAACATAAAAAAAATATGATGTGTTTTTTTCTACGTAGTCATACTTTAGTTTTTTATATATACCTTTGAAATGATTCAAAGGTTGCTGAATATGACCTTAATGCCCGCATTTAAAACGTCAAAAGCAACCGTAGTATAAATCCTTTGCTTATATGTTTATATCAGGCAGTCTTCCATCATCTGCGATCGCAGGCACGCCGTTTCCAATTTTCCAAACCAAGCGCTCTGGCATCCGCGATAGCTTGGTCATTGGAACAGAGGTTCGGTCTTCTTTTTTGTCTCGAACCAGGGGGCTCGAGAAGATCCTCTTGGCTGAAGCTCTTTTGGCCGAGCTAATGTAGACGAGGTGCCTTGGTTTGTTGTACTACATCCACGTCTTGGTACAGCACATAGACTTCACGTTGTATCTTTTCCTCTACGCGGCGTCCTCAAACACAGGACCAAATATCCGCCGAAGAATTTTTCTTTCGAAGGACCATAGTATTAACTCTCCTTTCCGGATTATCGTCCATATCTGTAAAGCATGTACTTTTTTGCATTCGAGTAAGGAGTTTTAAACACATTTGTTACACCAAACCGAAGTAGCAGCGGTTTCGTAGGATAATTCTTCGTCAGATCTCCACTAAAATGTCCTTCGTCAAGTTAATGTTAACACCGTAGTACATAAATTCCTTAACTATAAAATTCCTGCTATTAATAGTGACATTTTGTTCTAGTCAGTGGAGAGGTGCTTGTTCGTTTGTTGATGTCCTGTATTTAGTGTTGTCTTCATTTACTTGAAGGCCAAATAGTTTCGCCTATTCTTCAATCGCCGTTAAAAGCGTTACGCTGGGAGCTACCGACGTCACGCGACACAGCGGAATCAGTTAGGCAGCAAAGGATTTCTAATTCGGAAAGCGCCATGAAGAGCTACTGACAATAAATGCTATCATATACGGCTTTAAAGTCGATGAACAGGTGGTTTGCTCGACTTGAAAATCATTGGTCTTTTCCAGGACTAGGTAAAAAGATACAGGAATACATTTTAATACCATATTCTAAGAGTATATTAGAACATATATATAATTTATATTTACACATAGTTTAGTCAATATTCGTCGTAGACTATTAAAAGTATATAAATATATTTATGATCAGGAACAAAACCTAAGACTATTTAGCAATATTCACTGTCCGTATCAATTTTTGAGGCCTTTAAGTGTATGCTAGGAAGCTGGACATATGCTCCCTAGGGACCCAAAATGGAAAGCTTTTAAAAAAAAATTAAAAACGCCCACTGACAAGCCCAGAATTCAGAAAAAAACCGTTCTAAAGTTACTTTATTTATTCGTAACTTGAGCATTTTTTGAGAGAATTTAAAAAAATGTATCCCCACTCATCTAAATTTAGCAAGTTACTTGAAAATGTAAAGAAACAGACTTACTGTGATGTGTTAATACATTTAATAGCATGTTAGCGTAGAATTTTGAAGATTTCAAAATATCACGTAACTTTTAAGCGGTGACAAAATGTCTGGTTATAATGTTCTTTTCTTATTTATCTTTTGAATAATTTTTCTCCAAACTACAGTCCGGAAAGAATCAGATAAACGCTTGGATCTTTTTGTTAATCCTTTAATGTTTTCCAACGTACTACCAAACTTTGATGGTAGACTTGTTGCAGAGTCATAGGACTTTGTATTTTAAATGTTTGATCTGTTTGATTAATGTTCCTGTAGATAAACATAAAAAGGTTAATTGAAATCGGTAGTTGCATTGTTTAACTCCGACTGATGACCAATAATAATAATTGTAAATTCTCCCTCGAATATATTGGATCAAAATTAAAATACCAGTTAAGCCCTCACTATGAGATTAAAAAGCCACATGACTGATTGACATAATAATTATATTGGTGTCACCGCACTAATTTTGTTTAATTTAACACTCATACACAGTTATATTTCGCTTTAATTGCAATAAACCGTAAGCTCGTGCTACTTTTGCATTTCAATCGCCAATCACCAATCACCAACCTCAAATATTCCTAATATTACCTCTATCCGGATACGTATGCACATAGGTACATACATGGTGGAAAAAATATATGATACCAGATTATCCATCTGGTCCTTTTTAACCGTCTGATGCTATATTTGTTATAAGCCGGATTGATTGGTTGGATGAGTTTGTGTCGCGCAAAACAGTATCCAATGTCGCCAGGGTAATTAAATTGAAATCTTCATTTGATTTAAACTTGATTAACTGAACAGTTTAAAAATAAATCAGTAATATTTTATTAAAAACCATTTATCATACGCACCATTGTCAATAACGTGAGGTGGTTGTAAAATACATTAATTTAAAAAGGTGCGATGTGCAATTAAGTAGATACTTTACAACATCATAAATCAATCGGATTGACCCTAAAACACTGACCCGCAGATACTTTGTATTCCGCTAGACTGTCATGTGTCATATTGACCGTGATACTGACGATAAATCTGTGCTTGTCAAATGTATGCTTAAATAGATGTTGCACCGATGTTGTGTTAATTATTGCTTGTTAGGGTCTTGAAACTTATATCCAGGAACTAAATTCGCTCCAACATGCCATCACAATTCAATAGCAACATGCAAACGCGTCAATTTCGATGCACGCATGGTCACTCTCGTCATTGAAGTGAGAAAAAGTTGGAAAATATTACATATATTGATTATTATAGGCTTATGATATTTAAATGTAAAACAATCTGGCTAGAATCGATGAAGCCTATTTGATTTCTGTAACTGAGCAATGGAGTAATAATGAAGATGTCTTTGAGTGAACATATATGGTGAGCTCAATGATCTGTGAAAACAGAATAAGCTCGATTGGCATTGCAGTTGAACTAGTTATTTTTTATAATAGGTGCTCTATTAACCACACTTTCTGCCATTAATCATTTAATTAAAATAGTTTTTATTTCTTTAAGACGACGCATGCCAATGAGAGTCGACTATTTAAAGTTTTCTTTTATTTAGGTGATATTTTAAATCGTGATATCATGCCGTATTAGATTTAAAAATCTGTTGGCAATATAGTTGAAGGCTCGCTTAGCCGGTAGTAGATCTGGGGTGAGATAAATTTAAAATGTTCTTAATTATTTGTAGCTAAATTGACTGTTTATTTGGGGTGCAGCAGCTATGTTAGGGGTCCATTAAATGGAGTTTCAAAAAATGGAATTACAACCGCCATTACCGCCAATACCCTCATGTCCAGAAATCTACCTGAATTTTTTTGTGGTTGTTGAAGCAGTGCATGACTGATTCGGAGTTAATAATAGGGGATATAGGAGCATTTATCGCTGCTTGACTGTCCGTTAATATTTGGATGTTTAAATATCTGATACCGGAGTGTACGGATGACACATTCTTGAATCTCATGGAGTTCTGCCAAAAATACATAGCTTTTTTCCCGTCAGTATTATGATATTTAGGTTTGATACGTACATAGTAGCTCCCACTCCCGATTCCTTATTAGAACCATCCGTATTATAGGATTACAGTTTTACCATACTGTTCTACTGGGGATATCCATGAAGAAACCTTTGTGAAAATATAAACATTTTCTACCGTCTACCGTCTCTAATATAAAAGTCAATAATTCTTTCCATAGTTTTCAGATAAAACTAAGCTTATGGCGCTGTAATATTTAGCTTCACCAGGATTGTTGCCTGGCTTAGAAAATACTATGTTGCCTTCCTCCCCCCTCCTGTGAATAAGTGGGCTATCAGTACTTAACTTTATACGGATTAAAATATATTTCGGATAAACTATCAATTGTTCTGAAGTTTCGGTGCAGTGATGCCTCCGTTGTATGTTAATAAGCCATGTCTATTTTAAAAGACCCAGCAATGTTGCAGTCCTCTTTATAATTTTGTAAGAAAAAATATATGTATATAAAGATGCAGGCTTGTTTGACTTATGTATGTATATGTATTATGTATCTACCTATTAAATAGTTTGTCTTGACTGCCTGACTAACTCAGCATCGCATAATCCAAACTACTAATGGTAGAGTTGTGAAACTTTCCACGGAGGTATGAATGATATTGATTGATAATCTATGTTTTAAAAAAATGCATTTGTATCGTCTCAGATATATTAATTTTGTAAAAAGGTGACGGAAATGTTCCTCTGTTAATCTCTGAATTTTTTAGACCACTTTTGTGTTTGCGTCTTAGCTGTTCAAATATAGAGTGTTTGTAGAAGATCCGCGAAGAATATCGAAAACCTCCTGAAAACAAAAATATCAACGCCACATAATAACGACTCTGGTTATATTCGTCTTTGAAGCCACAAATTCAGCTCTGAGTCAATTGGATTTCTATTGTCACTCGATACAACAAGAATTTTTTAAACGCCCGCTCAAGTCTATTGCATTTTATTCAAGGTTATTTCTTTTATTCCTGATCAAAGATCTTGATTCGCCCACAATATTATCTAAGCTGGTAATATAATGCAGAGAATCTCTGGACGAGATGCTGACAGGCAACTGAAATGAACTTGTAGAAAAAATTTCAGGTTCGTGTTGGGAGCAATCACTCGCCACAGCCTGTAAGACAGACTTGCCATCAGAAGCTACACAGACGTCAAGGAAGAGAACCGCATTCGCTAGTTTCAGTTAGAAATTTTAGGTGAATGCTTTTTCTAAGATTTTATTGTTTTGAACCCTTAAAACCCCTACCTGGATCCGCCCCTGATGTCTATCGACAGCTTTTATATAAAGGGTGATTTATGAAGCGTAGCTTTTTTAAAAATCAAATTTGAGTGTTTAAATTTGCATCAAATATTCAAAATTTTTATTGTAATCGAAAAATAAGACTTTGCCATTTACGTTTTAAAAACAACTTCATTTAAATGTTGTCCGCGGCTCCGTTTCAAATAGTCCATTCGGAAGGTTCAATTTTGCGTCACTTTTTCGAGCATTTCGGCCTGTATTCCACGAAGTACGCGTGTTATGTTATCCTGTAAGGCTTCAATCGTGTTCGGCTTTTCCACGACTTTACGTAACCCCGCCATGATCTTGGTGGCCAACTCACAGGACCATTTCGAGAGATAAGCTGCTCATCAAAGTCATCCTTCAACATTCCCATTGTTTCACAAGCTGTGTGGCATGTGGCACGGTCTTGATGAAACTTCATGTCAACTGAGTTCAACTCTGCCAACTGGGGCAAAAAAAAGTCCTGTATCATGGCTCGATATCGTTCGCCGTTGACGGTAACGTTTCTTTCACGGTCGTCTTTGAAGAAAAATAGACCGATGATGCCACCAGCCCATAAACCACACCAAACTGTCGTTTTTTCGGGATGCTTCGGTAATTCTTGTATGGCATGTGGCTGTTCATCACTCCAGATGCGACAGTTTTGCTTATTTACGTATCCGTTGAGGCAGAAATAACCTCATCGCTGAACATAATTTTTCGATAAAACAGCGGATTTTTACATTTTTCACAGAGCACGAATTTTTATAATAAATTTCAATATACATGGCAGAGTATACTGAAAACTTTTTAACTTTTAACCTGAAAAACTAAACTCTTTAAAAATCACCCTTTATAATATTTTAATTCTTTTATTGTTTCAACCATTCAGAAATAGTGTGCTTTGAAATATTGTCCTACTATATACATGCAGTCGACTTTTTCAAAACAGCTTGCCTTAGTAAAAGGACATACCTAATTATTCAACGCTATTTAACATACCCATGCATTTCGAAATATTTCTGACTTAGTTTTGATTGAATAGGACGAGTCATAACACATAATTAATAGACCCACTGTGCAACTAAGTGCTACCACTGAGCTTGAACACCGAATTAAAAAAACAACTGACTGTTCACCGGCATATTGGATTCAAAATGCAAATATCCCGAATGATGCTCGTAGTCGATGTGACAAATTTATTATATGAATTAATTAAGTTGGAAGAGATATTAATTTAAGATATACTCGAACATGCAAACACTCGTTGCACATTATTACTACTGTGAAGCTGTGAAAACAGTAGATACTCATTATACAGTGGCTGAGACCGGATCATGTGCGAAGAGATGACTATCAGAGCCGTGTTGCCTGTCGGCAATAGATTATGCTCAACGAGACAGACTATTGCACTGGCTAAATGCACAAACCAAACGGGTATTGATGAGATACCAATTTGATCGGACAGTTTATTAGTTAATCATGAACGACTGTCCTATTTTTATCCGACGTCATCGGTAGCATCGTTCAGGTTTTTATTTACATATACATTATGTATATGAACCGTGTTGGCCGATTCCGCAAAGTGGTGAAGAGAAGAGGTGGTAGGTATTATTGTATCTATGAGTGAATGGATTTTAATTGATTTGCGAATACTAATGGCTAATATTCGTTTGGTATCTAATATGTCAAAAGTGTTAATGTTTGCAAAGTTGTTGGACACTGACGATGCGATAATGAAAATCAAGGTTGATTAGAGGATGTTTTATGTTTGAATACATAATTACAAGGTAATTTTATACGCTGATTTTCATATATGTATGCACTTATGCGCAAATGTACAGTATGTATAGGCTTTTTAGTTCGGACACTGGTTAGTACGGTTACCCGTGTAATCCGTAAATACGATTAATTCGTAATAATTCGGACGTTATGAAAAATTTAATGCAATGATATTAGGCTTAAACACGCACTTATTATAAACAGCAGACAGTGGCCTAAAAATATTTTCATTTGTAGCGACAGCCAAACTGCATTAAAAGAGCCGCTCAACCCTCTTACCTCGACCAAGTGTTCGAACTCAAACTTTCTGTGAATTTGGTCGCAGGGCTAACCTCAGTGAATCTCGTCTTGGTCCGAGGCCACATAGCCATGCAGGGAAATGAGATTTCTTGCTAGGCAAGGTTCACAAGATGTTTCATAAGTCCGGACCCAAAACTGCGTTGCGGTGGCGCGTCTGCGTGGATATAGACCGACGAAATTTCGATTACAATAATTGCGAACATTATTTTGAATTTACAATTTCATACATTACGTTGTGCTTAAGAAATTGCCAAGGCTTAAATAATTGAATAATTGAATACTTTTTTTCTATTTTGGTTTTCATACATATTTCCTGCACTATTTAAAGTGAAGTAAATTGCTGAAAATGTTTCTTAGCCGCTATGTTAGCCGTCAAAAGAAAAAAACACTTGTTAAAAACATATTTAAAACTGGTCCATTTTATTATATTCTTGACCGTTTTTGAAGGAAGATCTCTTTAAAATCTTTTCTACTAGCTGATGGTAAACGGTGTTCAGCATTTTCCAGTAGGTGCCGCTTAGATGCCGTTTTAAACTAAATGAACTGTCTTGGTAATGATTAACAAGAGTTAGGAAGACAAGGCGAAGGGTGTAATTTATGTTGCGAATGAGTAAAGTGGCCCATTGCGCCAAATATCGGTCCAGAATTTGTAATTTTCATTTTCGGCACTAAATCAATGGGTATGTATTGTGAATATGAGCCATTTTGATAAATATATGTAAATAACTTGAATTCAAACAAATGTTAATATGACCTATATCGATAAAGTCGTCCAGAAGTCTTGCGTCCACATTTGTATTGTGTGAGTTTCAGATCAATTAAATAGTAATTTTTAAAAATGTTTGAGTTCAAATCCACAGCTCATTATTATATATATATTATTAACCTGTATAGAAGACTAGCTACCCAGCCCATTTTCGCTGGAGTGCAAGTTAAATCCAACGGCTACATTGCAAATACATAAAGATGAAGGTATGATAGGTTGTTCAGCAGAGACAAAACAAAATAAAATAAATAAGTAAATATTAGGCGTATACAGGGCTTAAAGCCTAGCTTCTCCAACCACTGCGTTTGCGAGCATCTATTTTTGACACGAGTTAAAAGGACCAACAGTTTATTTACTGTTTTTTTTTCTTTACATTTATTACATTAAACTACATACATATCTACCTCATCAAAACTTTTTGAATAAAAACTGAGTTGGATTTAAATCTAAGAACCCTCCTTAGTTAGTAGTCCAACACACTTAACCACTAAGTCACTGCACCCACTTAAAAATATGAATTAGCTTTCTATTAGTGAATCGGTTCAGTAGTTTCAAAGCTTAGGGGGTAAGCAAACAAACTTAATATCATTACACTCTTGGGATTTCGGTCTACAGTCTGGCGGCCGAGAGCGCGCGAATTTTCTAGAAATTGAAGGACTAGGTGGACTAGTCCATCTCGAATTAAAGGGCATGATAAGAAATATTCTTCATTATCTTATAAGCCCCAAAGAAAAATGTGTTAAGAAGAAGACCATGATGGATGGCATTTTATTTCATTTTCTTTGAAATTTATAAATTAAATTATACATTTAAAAAAACGGACACAAAACCTTCGCACGTGCGATGTATTGCATGGTATTTATTATACAATTTCTTTTTAATTTTCCAACAAAATTTTGGAAGGAAACAACATTTTGGCATAATGGCATTAGTAATCTTAATATGGCAACAAAGTTTCTGGAGTGATACCTCTTTCTTGCCGAAAGAGATTTTAAATCACTTAGTCTGCAGCAGCGGGCCACCAAAAAAAGATTTTAGGGAAATAATGCCGGTTGAACGTTTGCAACTAACAATTTCTTATTTAAAGTTTAATAGGTCAAAGGAACGCTGACCGATTTTAAGATCCGAAACGCTGGGAAGTCTAATATTAATAGCAGCGATTTCCATAAATAATTAAGTTTTCAATCACAAATTTTAGGTGCTAGTGCAGCAATTAACCAATACACACTGGCCACAGAGTCACGACGGGGAATTCCCAAACATCAATATCACTTTAACGCCAGTATTGTTTGATATACAAATAATAATCGCTTGTAAGCGTATTTGCCCTGGAGTCACTTCAATTAATTAAATTCTGTGGTAATTCGATCGACATACACTTCACCGTCTGGCTCCTTGAACTGTGGCTGTATATAGGTATACGGGTTATTCTAAAACTACTACTGAATCAAAGATTCTATTGAACCCACTTCACCAAAGGTTAATTGATTTTGCATTTTTATTTTTAAATTCATGGCAGTATTCGATTGATTTATTACCTAATAAAATCAAGCATCTACACCATTATCCGCTCAAATGACACCTAGGTAGCCACGACTATTGCTATAGCAAACAGATCAGTGCTTATGATGACCATAAGAATGAAAATTAATAATCCTCGGTAATACTGTGTAAGCAAATGAGCATGATAAACATGGACACGCATCGATTTCATGTCATTGACAATATCAATAGATAACTACCAACATACCCAGCCTTTCTCATTGGCAATGAAATTTTGCTTGTCATGTCCTATGAAATACATTTACATACATAAGTGGCATTTACCATTTTGAGAATGTATTTTCCAGTGTTAAGAAGATAAAGTTAAGAGGAATTACAGAAAAGATAAATCGTTATCCATGCAGACCTAAGTAGCTCAAAGTCTAGTTTTTATACCCTATCCTAAGGGTATATTAATTTTGACACATAGTTTGTAACACCCCTTAATATTCGTCGTAGACCCATAAAAGTATATATATTTAAGATCAGGACCAAAATCTAAGACTATTTAGCAATGTTCGTCCGTCCGTCCGTCCGTATCAACTTTTGAGGCCTTTAAAATTATGCTAGGAAGCTGAAATTTGGAACATATACTCCCTAGGGTTCCGAAATGGTAAAGTGTTAACATTTTCAAAATACGCCCACTGCCACGCCCACAATTTAGAAAAAAACCGTTTTAAGGCTTAAGTTAGAGAGATAAAGTTGAACAACCTTCACAAGATATGTAGATACTGCCCACCTTTATTAATTTGTCATATAAAGTTTTTTGCCACGCCTACTTTCTGTGGGCGTTTTTCACTAAAATGCTGTTTTCTTCGAAAATTTTCATAGAAATCGAAAAAAAATGTTTAACAATATATTATGCCAATATTTTTCTCAATATATCGCCCATACAAAGTTTTTGGCCACGCCCACTTTTTGGGCTCGTTTTTTGAAAAAAATAATTTTTTTTTCTATAAATTTCATAGAATGAAATAAAATGCTATCCATCATCTTCCTAATGCTTTTTTTCTTTGGTGTACATAGGGATAAGGATAGGGTATCATACTGTTCGCCCCAAGCGGACTGTAGCCTTTCCTTATGTTTTTTACTTCTACTATAGATTTTGAGGTAAATAATGATTACTCATCTTAATAGCAGAACTTAGTTTGCATAAATAGCGTAAAAACCAAGTGTGTTAGTATGTTATACTCGTGATTTTCTCTTAATTTAGCTTATATATATTAACAAGGCTTTACTATTATAAATCGCTGTCTGGGACAAGACAGAACAAGGAAATCTTCCTTGCCGTCTGGAGGAATTTCTCAATATTTCACATATGGCCGCGCCAACGTGGTCGACGTGTTTTGTCTATCTGGACTATACACAAATCTTGGTACCGATGATTTAGCTCGCACTTGTAGCATCTGTTTGATTGTTTGGCAGTCAGTGCTTTTTTTCGACGGATATTTGATCCTGTGTACGAAAAAGTCGATTGAAGGAGAACTCTACATTTTTTAATAATTATGAGGTTTATAAGGAAGAGTAGTAGAAGGCTTAGTGGTTAATTTGTTTTTCTGAGGGTCTTGATAGCTTATTTCATAATAATCTCGGTAACCAGTAACAAGACATTCGAAAGAAATGTTTTTTGTCTTCTAAAAGGTCTGGAAATAGATGACGAAATTCCCCATATTCCTGTCTTTTTTAGGTTAATTTGATGGACCCATTTGCGATTTTTATGATGTTTTCTCTCAACTTTAGCCTAGTGGCCATTGCAAAAGAAAACACATACTTAAACTTTATAAAGCTATGAACACCATGTGGAACCAGTATCGCAACATCATCAAGGATGTAGCCGAGGCTTGTAGAGCTGTTTAAGTAACATTTCCAGCAGCAGCTTAGTGGGCAAGAAGACAACCCGCGTCCAGTCAATGTAGAAGAAATTCCACCTCCCAGTTTAGAATAGATCGGTACGTCTATTAAAAAGCGGAAAATCAACAAGTCCGCTAGCTGTGTTGGCTTGCCAACGGCAGTCTTCAAAAACGGTGGTGATATTTTGCGTTGCACCAAATCGTCAACCTAGTGTGGATGAAAGAAATCATGCCCGGTGACTGGACTATCAGCTCCATATGCCCCATCGACAAGAAATGCGATCCTAGATCCGATCCTAGCCTTGCAAGAACTATTGAAGCATATCCCTGCTTAATGTCGCATGTCGACTTTGAATTCGTTGTTCTTTTCCAGGATTTGAAAGCATTCATTGTCAGGAGATGTCAAAATAACTTATGATACATAACTTATGTACATGGCGATGGCCGAATTTGGGATCCCGGAGAAAAAACTGATTCGACTGTGTCGCGAATACGCGATGCATCGTGCAGTTTGGCAGCAGCTCATCCGAACTCTTCCAAGCAGGTACAGATAATGCGAAGGACTGTTAACGAGGACAAAACGAAATACATGTTTCAAATAACCAAGCAAACATCTGTCTCCGGCTAAGACAAATTGTAGCTATAGAAAGCGGAAACTTCGAGGAGTCTACTTACAGCGGAGGAGATTCAACGAAGACACCCTAAGAAGCCACTGCTATTTCTGTTTGGCAAAACAAATGGATTCAAAGCTCGTAACTTGAATGACGAAGTGCAAGCTCTATAAAACACTGATCCTGTCAAGTCTGCTCTATGGTGGACGATAAGTAGGCAAGGTGATCAGATACTAAACTCTTTTGAGAGGAAAATTCTTCGAAGAATATATGGCCCTGTGTGAAAGGAGGGAGAATGGAGGGGAAGATACAACCGCGAACTCTATGAGCTGGCAAAAGATGTGGATGTGGATGTAGTTCAGAAAGACAAAACACATCGACTACACTTGTTCCACCACATCGAGCGAATGGACAGTACAAAAGCGCTTGGTCCGGATAACTGCAAGCATGGTGTCCGTTATAGGGCGAGACTCTCCGCGGGTCGAAAGCCTGTTAAGTAAGTAAGTATGTAAACCTTTTGGACCGAACCACATATGTTGCACTAAACTATGCTAAGAACCTTACAAAAATCGAGCGATTCATAAGTCTATGAAGGCCATGGGAACAGCATTATATAAGGAAAGGTGTGTGGCAAATTTGTTTTATTATTTCCATTTAATTAAATAATATTTTCAAAAAGTATTGAAAGCTTTTATTTGAACAAACTCTGAATGCCGCACCCACTCATCCTTCTCATTTAGCCATTTTTTTTCCTTCTAATAGCGGAAATTTGTCATATCACTTATACAGATACCACTTTAAATCATGCTACCATTATTTAAGTGGCACAACAGGAATTGGGTACCTAACATCCGATGATGATTCTTTGTTAAGTTGGGGCAAGAAAAAAAATTCTGTGGAATTTCGTTAAAAAAAATAATGTCCAAGCGAATTGCAACCATTAATTATTCAAAAGGTGTGCCGAACTGGTCTGCTCCAGAGGCGATGACAAACAGTTGCACGATCGGATCACTCACTGCATTGCATCGCTTCCTTATGAGAAAGAACAATCAAATTAAAAAGAATATTCTTTCATGTTTTGTTTAAATTTGTAGTGGGCGGTGAGTAATGAACCGCAATCAGCTTACTCATTATGTATGTAGTCTACGGGAGACAACGATATTAAATGATAAACATGGGCAACTGTCTACAAAGTTGATGAATGATGAGCAATTGAATAAGTTATTGATAACCATTACTTTAAAAGGCTCAATGGAATCTAGGGGTAGTATTTGATAGATGTCTAAATTTGGGCTATCTAGTGGTACTGGCAGCTTTTTTGTGCTCGAAATCTTGACAGAAAGTCAGTATCATACGCCGTCGGAACGAAATGGATCGCTTTACGCTTGAACAACGTTTTGAAATATTGAAAACTTATTTCTAAAGTGAATGCTGTGTAGCCCAAACAGCGCTTTTTTTTTTTTAAAAAAAAGAAGTTTTGGCCCAAATGTCGAAGTGGCCGAAAATATTCTTCGGAAATGAGTCTGCGAGTAACGTTCTCGGTTTTTTTTTATTAAAATTGAAGACATGGATTTGGACGACCTCAAATTGTGTTATTAGCCGTCCTGGCGATGTCACTTGCCTGCCTCGAAGCTGCGATTTGACCCCTTTAGACTTTTTTTTGTGGGGAACCGTGAAGGACCGATGTTATGCAAACAATAAGCAAATTATTCAAGCACTTAAGGCCAATATAATTCAATCAACCCGAAACCATCAACAAGTTCTTGAAAAATTGGAGTGACGGTATGTTTCATAATTAATGGGAATGTTTGCTCTAATTAATAAAGCATTTTAAAAAAGAAAGTTGTATTTGGCGCACCCTGCATAGTCAGTAAAGCATATTCCATGATCGGTTTCATAAGCGTAATGCCCTAAACTTTTAAATTTTTTAACTATGCAATTATTTGTTTCTTTTGCCCATCCCTTAGTCGATTTTTTTCTATAATGTAGTATGAGATACAGTAGTGTAAAATAAAGAGGTTCAAAGGTGTATCACAAGATATTTTTTTTAAATACGCTGGAACTTTAGGAAAGACTATAAAGTTAGGAGCATGGTGCTTAACATCAAATCTTCAAATGAGAAAAGCATAGTTAGACCGCTAAAAGTATAAATTTATTATAAATTTATGATCACGATCAAAATCTAGATTTAACAATGTTCGTCCGTCCGTCCGTAACAACTTTTAAGGCCTTTAAATTTATGCTAGGTAGCATAATTTATTATTTATAGTATATTATATTTCTTAAATGCGCCCACTGCCACGCCCACAATTTAGTAAAACCGTTTTAAAGCTGTATTTGAAAAGATAAAGGCTTAGAACTTTATCAAAATATGTAAACAGTAAACTCCCTCACAAGTTTCCTATAAAAAGGTTTTTTGCCACGCTTACTTTTTGAGGCGTTTTTTTAACAATTTGTTGTTTTCACCGAAAATTTCTATAGAAAAGGAAAAGAAATTTATTACAACATATTTAGCTATTTTTTTGTACTATATCACCCATACAAAGTTTTTGGCCACTCCCACAAGTGTTTATTAAATGACTTATTAAGTTACTTAAATAAGAACTTGCTTGAGTGAGACGCAACACAAGTCGAAGATTTTGCAAGTATTGACGCTTATTCGCTCTTCTATAATATATTCGGTGCGTTTGTCCCAGGAACCTATGGAATTCGGCGACAAGTTCTTGTATATTTATGATATTAACTGATGCGTTTATAGTTTGCGCAGTTAGGAGAGACTCCGTAGTAAGATATTTTGAGTTATCCTCCTTCCATTTTTTAAGTTTTTCGTATTGAGACCAGTGACGGTGCGTCATAGGGACATTTAAGACACTGTCTACGCAAAAAAAGTCAGAAAAATTGTGAGCCTATAATTAAACAAAAAATAAAGTCACGACTGTGTCATACGAAACTTTCTCGGTACATGAGATGCATTTTTGAATCGCAAAATGAATTGAAAATTAATGGTTAAAAATTTATTTAAATCACTTTTTAGGTTTTGAAAAATTAGATTTTCTCAAAAACGAAACCTACGATTTTGATGCAATTTCGCACATTGGACACCTTTAACATACGTTTTCAAAATCGTTAGAGCCATTTTTGAGAAAACGAATTTAAATTTAAAAAAATCGTTATATGAAAAAAAATTTAAAAAAAATTGTCTTAAAAATCTAAGTTTATACGAGTTAGCTTTTTTAAAAATTACCGTTAATCGAATTTTTTGTCGAGCATGCAGTATTTTTGGCCTCTTCCCAATCCTTAGTACATAAAAAGACCAAATTCCTTGAACCATTTTCTAGAAAAATAGTGATAAGTGATTTTCACAAAAAAAATTGTATGACTGGTAACGTTTCTCTCTTTCTCTTTAGTATACTAATGTACACGAGAAAGTTAAAAAATTGATTTTCATGTAAAAATAAATCAAAGTTGTTGTTGCCATTTCAGAGCTCTCTTTATTTTTCTTCAAAAAAAAAATTGTATAGCAAACACTTCCGTACTCTTGTACACCTTGAAAATTACTGACAGTGGAACTAAGTTTGTCAGGCCTTCTATTTTAACTGAGGCAAATAAAAAGCGATTGGTGTTGTTTTTTGCGTTATCTAGGTGTTCTTATTATCTAGGCTGCTGGCTTTAAGACCGGAACACAGGCTCTTCGTAACAGCGATGGAAACCTAGTCACCGACGCGCAGGGAATAGTGGATGTATTTAAGCAGCGTTTCCAGCAGCTGTTTAACGGACAAAATGTAGAGAGAGTGATGGGGCAAGAAGAGAACCCGCGTCCAGTCAATGAAGAACCAGTCCCAGTATAGAAAAGGTTGGCTTAGCTATAAAAAAGCTAAAGAACCGCCGGCTCTGATGGTCTACCTGCAGAGCTCTTCAAATACGGAGGTGATGTTATGGTAGGACGCATGCACCAAATCATCAACCCAGTCTGGGTGGAGGAAAGCATGCCCGATGACTGGACCATCAGTTCCATATGTCCCATCTAGTTACAAGAAAGTCGATCCTATGTCTTGCAAGAACTATCGAGGCATATCCCTGCTTAATGTCGCAGGATCCTATCCAAATTACTGTGTGAACGTCTCAAAAATTTCTGCAACACACTAATCGGCACGTACCAGTGTGGCTTCCGGCCCGGCAGATCAACTGTAGACCAAATCTTCACACTAAGGTAAATCCTGGAAAAGACCAACGAGTTTCAAGTCGAGACACACCATCTCTTCATCAACTTTAAAGCCGCAAATGACAGCATTCATCGTCAGGAGCTTTTTGTGGCGATGGCCGAATTCAGGATCCCGTCAAAACTGATCCAGATGTGTCGCATGACACTAGATAACACGCGATGCAATCTGCAGTTTGGCAGCAGCTCACCTAAACTCTTTAAAACATGCACCGGATTTCGGCAAGGAGATGCGCTGTCGTGTGATTTCTTCAATCTTGTTCTTGAGCAGATAATGCGCAGGGCAGGTGTCAACACGGAAGGCACTATCTTCAACAGATCAGAACAGAACAGGCGAAACTAGATGGCCTTAAAGTGAATGAGGACAAGACTAAATAAAGGGTGATTTTTTAAGAGGTTTAGAACTTTTTTTAAAAAAAAAACACAAAAAATTCGAAAAAATGAATGAAATATTTATTTGAATCGATAGTTTGAACCTTGCAATTTAATGTTTAAAGATAATTTCATGCAAATGTTGACCGCGGCTGCGTCTCAGGTAGCCCATCCGCTGAGTCCAATTTTGGCATACTCTTTCACACATATCGGCCGGTATCTCACGAATGAATGCATGGATGTTTTCTTCCAGTGCGTCAATCGAAGCGGGCTTGTCCCTATACACATTAGCCTTGGCATACCCCAACAAAAAATAATGTAATGGTGTCAAATCGCACGATCTAGGCGGCCAATTGACCGGCCCGAAACGTGAAATTAACTGTTCACCAAACTCGCCTCGCAATTGCGCCATTGTTTCGCGTGCTGTGTGGCATGTGGCACCGTCTTGTTGAAACCACATATCATGCAAGTCAAGAACTTCCATTTCGGGCAAAAAAAAGTTTGTTATCCTTCCGCAAAATTTTCCACGTAGTGCTGTAACAAAGGCCTAACTGCTGGGAACGGCGCCGAATCGACATTTCGCGGTCTTCTGTCACACTAGCTGATACGGCCGCAATATTTTCTTCAATAAACACAGTACGTAAACATGTTGGTGGTTTAATGTCCAACAAAGTAAATTTGGTGCGAAATTTGGTCACAATCTTCCGAATAGACTGCTCAGAAGGTCGAGAATGCCGATCATAAAATGGAAGCAGCGCGCGATGAACATTTCGAACCGAGCACGAATTTTGATAGTAAAATTCAATAATTTGCAAGCGTTGTTCATTTGTAAGACGATCCATGGTTAAATTGCAAACCAAACTGAAGCTGTTTGACAGTGACACAAGGTAATAAACACACGTCAGCTGTCAAAACCAGTGTTGCCAAAACCAAACCAGCTAAAAAATCACCCTTTATATGCTATCAACAAACAAACAATCATCTGTCCACCGACTATGTCACTGTTCAATGTCACTGTTGATAGCAGCAACTTCGAGGTAGTTAAGGAGTTCATCTACCTCGGGGTAAACATCAACTCCACAAATGACATCTTATGGGAGATCCGTCGAAGAATTACCCTAGGAAACCGCTGCTACTTCGGTTTGGCAAAACAAATGGGTTCAAAACTCCTAACTCCGAAGGACAAAGTGCATGCTCTACAGAACGCTTATCCTGCCAGTTCTGTTATACGGCGCCGAGTGCTGGACGATAAGCAGGAAAGGAGAGTTAATACTGGGATCCTTTAAAAGAAAAATCCTTCGACGGATATTTGGTCCTGTGTGCGAGGAGGGCGAATGAAGGAGAAGATACAACCGCGAACTCTATAAGCTGTACCAAGATGTCGAGTAGTACAAAAAGCCAAAACTCGTCGACTACATTGGCTCGGCCATATCGAGCGAATGGACAACAACGCTCCAGCCAAGAGGATCTTCGAATCCCAGCCCCCAGGTTCGAGACGACAAGGAAGACCGAACCTCCGACTTAAAGACCAAGCCATCGCGGATGCCAGAGCGCTTGGTCTGGAAGGCGGCCGTATCTCAGGCAGGGACTCTTCACGGGTCGGGAGCCCGTTAAGTAATCAGTTTCGTTTTTCTTTGATTTTTCTTCACATTTTTTTAACAACGTCACCTACGATTTTGATGTAATATCGCACATTGGACACTTTTAACATATGTGTTCAAAATACAAAAATTGATCAAAAGCGTTTGGGCCGTTTTTGAGACAATGAATTTCATTTAAATTTAAGAAAATCGCTATATGAAAAAAGTATGCATCATAAGTTACCGTTATTTCGAACGATAAAAAAAAAACACTGCAGAATGTAACCCCAATAACCTAAACACGAACTTTTGAGCAAATTCGTCGAACCGTTTCGCCATACGGCTCCCGGATAGATATGAAATTTCCACACGATCACAAAAACTTTCTCATTAGTATTCTAATGTATATGAAAAAGTTACAAAAATATCCATTAACTTATTCTTAGGACTAATGCGCGATTTTGATTTAGAAGGCACTGGGCACTTACTTTCCATCCTATAAGAGTTGGAAAATTATGTTACCGCACGTCTCTGATTAAGTCTCTGGACTGGAGGTCTAATCCATTCGATCTATATAACCGAGCCGGTATAGTTGACGTGCTTTGGCTTTTTTGACCACATGTAAATCTTTGCTTTCGAATATTCCAAAGAAAAAATTCCTTTGCAAAATGTTTCATTCCGTAGTGACATTTTTTTCCTCACTTCAAAACTAAGTAGCTCTTTTGTTCCTTAATCGTCGTTAAAACTTTTACCACTTCATGCTAGGAAAGAGAGAATAATATCGTTTATATACCCCAATATTTAGTTGAATGGATATGCTTAAGCTAATGTCATCCATTTGGATAAGACGTTATATCGTTCCTTTTCTGCATTAACCACTTAACAACACTTGCTTATAAAATTCTGGCTGGCTTTTTCTATAAAATTTCTTAAAAAACATAGGATGCCCTTTTTCGCAAACAGACATAGCTAATGATCCATTTTGTTGCATATTCAATAGCTAAAAAAATATGCCTTATGTTGTGATTGTGACAGATATTAAAACCACACTCCTTAAAGGAGTGTAACAAAAGTGTTCCGCCGCACTGCCATATTTACTCTTATTCTATCTTTATATTCTTTTTTGTTCTCACAAATAACACAAATCAAATCGAATACAAAAATATATTTTCTTCTCAATAAAGAAACCAATAAGTATCCGCATAAAGGACCAATTTCGTAGAATCCAGAGAGTTAAACTCGGATGTTATTTTCAGACACAATTCAATCCTTCAAATAACATTTTACAAATGAGGCATCTATTTCTTTATTTAGGATAGATATGTTTTGTAGGTACATATCTTTTACTTCACTCTACAATGTTGTTTATTTAATACTATTTATTTTAGTAGATTTTGGGGAGCAAGTTAAACAAGCAATGCAGAGGACAATAATTAATCAACTATGAAATGGATTTATGTACATACATGTTTGATAGATGATAAAAAAATTAGACGAACATATGTTTACTAAAGCATGGCTTAACCGCCGATTGACAATCTATTGATTTAATTGATATCAAATGATATCTGACTTTAATTAATAAATTACTGGAGAAAAGAATAACAAAAAGCCTAAATATATTAATCAATATGAGTCATTATGGTCTATAAATATTTATCAGTACACATGTTAGTACAATTACAAAAAATATAACAGGTATAAAATGTTTTTCACAGAGAATGACTCGACACATTCATAATAAATACTAAACGCTCAATTAATTTTACTGTAAAGGAAACTTTGGTAGAACAGTTTAATACTCACACTCAGTGGCGACAGATACTTGTTCAATTCGTTCTTGAACGCCTAACTTTCAGCAGATGATATAATTTGAATTTTCGCTTTCAATAAGCCTAAACCAAACACGAATTATTCACACTCTTCTCCTTATTTCAGTTATTCTTTTAACTATTTCCCATTCTCCAACTCATGTTTCTTTTTTATGCATCACTTTACGAAAACAAAAATAAAGTACATGCCAAAGCATTTTTTCTTACTCAACCCTTCTGCAACGAAGCGTACCTATCTATTGAAAGCATACAGATAACAAAAAGATGGGACCTTTATAGGGATCATGTCATTTCGTTCAAATTTGCTATGAACGAGGATCGTTTTTATCACAGAAATCAATGAAGGAAACTGGAAAAGTGTGTCAGCGTTGCTTGAGGCCCGAAGAGGTGTGAGGAAGGCGCATGAAGCTCTAAGAGCTGTACCAATAATATACTAATTAAGTTCACATAGTCGAAAAACGTCGATTGCATTGACTCGCCCGCATCGAGCGTATGGATCATAGTGCTACAGACAAGAAGATTTCTAAATCCTAGCCGGCAGGTTCGAGACGATAAGACAGACCACCGAACTTTCGTTTCAAAGACCGACAAAGCCGTCGATGACACCAAAGCGCTGGATCTGGAAAGCAGTGTACATGGTACTATAGGTGATCGAAGGCTGCTGCATTCTGGCTGAGGTCTATGAAAGTATTAGACACTTAAAATTATGCTTTCGAACGTATGCCCGCTTCTTAAATTAAAATTACTACTTATCACATAACCCGCAACTCGCTAAATTTATTTCTAGTTTCTTTTTGGCGTTGTGGCGGATTATTATTATTTATGCACTTATCCTATGAATATATTTTTGTAAAAGCAAAAGAGGAACTGATTATTGAATAATATTGTTTGAAACAAAATAAATGGATTTTGTGTGCTCAGGTTTTCACAATTTGCATTAACCTTTAAAGGGATAATTTGTTCGACAAATTTATTAGCATATGAGTGAAAGATAAGCGTAAGGAGCATTATCTCTCCTGTGTCTGAATAAAATTCCACCCAGTCACACTCGCCACAAAAAGAACGAGTGTATACTTAAACGTCTTTGAATTATTTATAACTGCATAAGTAGATTTTTAAGTAGTGATAAGCAAAAAGAATGCGAGATAGATATAAATGCGAAGCAGATGTTACATACGACTAATGTCTTTAAAATGTAGCAGACGACAAAGATCTTTTGAACTCAAGCTGTGATTGTATTCATAACATAAACGTGAAGGATATTTCTTTTGTCTATGTAAATTGATTCGTGACACAGGGCCAAAGGTTAGTTTCGGAAAACTCCGGAAATCCAAAGAATTTCTTTTCTTTTTTTCGTGTTTTCTTATATCGAAAGAAGAATGTAAATGTAAGAAACAAAATTTAGAATACAACATGACAATGGATTACAAAAAATCTTTGAACATTGATTATTGTTTATTTCTAGGAACGAAAACCTAAAAACCCCTTAACACAATGGGCCTTACTAATAATCACATTTAGTGAATGTTTAAATAAAAATCTTCACACTTTATACAAATCATGCCCAGGTTAGTCACAACCGAGGGGTTAAAATTTAATGAATCGAAAGCCATGCTTAAGTCGTAACTATACAATAATAAACTGACATTTCGAAGAAGGTGTTACCTGCTGTGCAATATGATGATACCTAAAGTAGGTATTTTAGTACACAAAAGTACTGAAAAGTGTCAGGTTAATAAGCAATAAATTTAAATACATGTATGATTCGGAAGAAACGGTAATGATAACGACGAAGAACCAACATACTAACGCACAAAATACCATACAGGTAGAAAATATATATAAATTATAATATATCTAGACGCTGGCCATACTGACGATGAAGATCATAAATTTGACGATAGAGGACAAAAAAATACACACGCATACGCAAATATAGCAATGAATTAGTAGTTGAAAATTCATCAAGACGATCGGTCATTGTCATTCCGCATTCACAGCTATTAAAATTCGTTGCGTTTATATTATTTTTCTACTTTAAATTTCATTTTGAACTTAACCTAATTACGATATTGAATCTGCGGCGTTTTATTAATTTTAATGAAAGGTTTCGACAAGTATAAAAGAAAGCTTCAATTGGAAATCAAAATGCACAAAAGTTTCTTGGGATGAAATATCCTTACCGCGGGATTTCTAATGTTAATTAAATTTTCCTCGTCAAAAACCAATTCATTTGATGCCCATATCGATGGGGTCACGTAGAAATCTGAATAACTGCCAACAAGATTTAATTGTTTATTAAATTATTAACTAATTAGACTATAATGAAACTAAAAATGCTTTAAAACGCATTAAAATGACACCCGGGTATCAACAGCAATAATACTTAGCGCTAAAATACCTACTACTACTACCACACGGTAGTACCTACTGATATCCGAAGGAACTGATATAATTTTGACAGATGTATATTGTTACCAATCTAGATTTATTATTTGTTTTGAAAATAACTAAACCATAATGGATTTTCAAAATGATGATGCATGATTGTTTCCAAATCGGCAAATAAACTTTCGTCACTCGAACTCGTTTTAATATTTAATTATGCAATTCTTTTGTTTTGAGAACTACAAAAGTAATTTTGACATTTAGTGTTTTCTGATAACAACTTTGATGAAAATGGTAGTAGGTTGCAAGAAAGTCCGAAGGTTACTTAATGAATAGGTAAAATCGAATCCTACTGATGATTCTATTAAGGCTCACTACTAAACTTTAACCTTGCAATTAGCTAGTAGACGACATTTGCGTCAGATTATTAGTAAGGACCACTAAGAACGAAATAAAGAGAACTACTGCGTCATTGGAAAATTTCTCATGACATGCGTTTTAGAATGGCCTAAAAAAGAGAAGTAACATTTAATCATAAACCAAATTTATTTAAATCACTTGTTAAGTTTTTTAAAAATGTATTTTCTCAAAAACTGATTAAACGATTTTTATGACATTTTGCACTGAAAATTTAACCTTAATTGTTGTAAATACAAAACCTGATCAAAATCATAATAGCCGTTTTTGAGAAAAAGAATTTAATTTAAATTTTAAAAACTCGTTTTGTGAAAAATGGATTAAAAAAAATTATTCCAAAAATCTAAGTACCTACATAGATACATCTAAATTACCGTTAATGGTTTTTTTCTCAGTTCTCTGTTGGAACTATTTTTAAGAAAATTATGGCTTAGAGTGTAAACCTGCTAACTACTTAAATGACAATTTTATAGGTGAAGGAAAAGAAACTATACCAAAACACTTTTTACCTCTTTGTAATAAAATTCAAAATATGATTTGTGTGTTCTAATAAATTCTTTTTTTCTGAAAGCGAATTTTTAAATCAAATTAAATATTCTTCAATCTCTTTGCATAAAGTTTTTGTGTATGCTCTCCCTAGTTTTTATAGGGTAAGTTGAATGTTAAGGGTTCAACTGTTTTACGCTTCATGCGTCCAAATGCTTCTACTACTTCTACTTCGAATTGAATTTTGATTTTTATATCAGACAATGTCTTCATTTGACCTTTTTAATAATTTTAAAAGTGATACAAATGCAGTTAGAAGGCTTAGACTCTAAGCCGAAGAAATATTTTTTTATAGCTGCAGGGTTATTGAATTTTGTATTCGAAAGACAGAGAACGACTGAAAGGAAGTTAATAATATTCAAAAAGAGAAGATTCGTGCAATAAAATATATTTGATTTTGAGTAAAAGAAACCATAAAATTCAATAATAAGACTTAAAGTTGATTAATTAAAGAGGATTTAAGATATTGCTGAACTATCTTCACTGACGGGTCCAAAATGGACTGTGAAGTGGGATCGGGTCTTTTTTTTAGACGAACTGCGTACGTCCTTATCCTTCCGACTCGTGAACTCATTGTAAGCAGATTTGCTGGCGATCGGAAAAGCTGGGAAGATACTCTTAAATAATACGTCAAGCTAAAACAACAAAGTCATATTTGTCGACATTCAGGCTTTGATCAAGGCCCTTATCTCAACCAGGACAACTTCAAAGCTCGTTGATGAGTGCAGGGAGATATAATAACGTTAATGAGGAAGAAACAGTGTTTCATCTTCTATGCGGGTGCCCAGCTCTGGCCTGGTCCAGACATCGAGCGCTTTAAAAATCTTTCTTCAACGACCTTTCAGACATCTTATATATCGGCCCCAACGATATCATCACCTTCCTCAACTCCACTGGGTGGACTTGAGTTTGTTTTCCTTCCATCCACCCTCACCATTTTGTCCATAGTTTCCCATGAGTTGTGGTTTCAAAACGGTGTTATATCACTATTTGCGTATCCTGGATAGTGCTGGACATCGATCACCATACCTACATGCCTACCAAATGTTGAATATTATTATACAAAGTATGCATATATCTTGACTTCAACAACAGCCAACTAGTTCAGAATTTTGTGTTCCAATATTAACATCTGAAGAATCTCCATTAGCAGATCAAGTACCAGAACGAAAATCTTTAGTAGTGATGCTAGCTCATAATCTTTTTTTTTTCTAGCTGCCTTCAGCATTCATTCAGCATAAAACAATAAGCTCATTATGCATTTTTTAGAGGTATCCTTTCCTGATACATGAAACTATTTCATTTAGTATCAACTGCTATACAAGACTACTTTGATTTCCAAATATGAAACATTTATATGCTTTTGCATTTAAACGGAATTCATTTGCCTATTATTCCAAGTAGATCGACTTAAATCTGTTGCATACAAATTAAAATTACTTTACTGCTGATTGATACACCTATTGCTTGTTTTGAAAAGAAATGGTTTATCTCGTAATTAAATGACGATTATTTTCTTAAAAGCTGACATTTTGAAATAACCTTGAAATAATCTTCAGGTAGGATCCTATTGTTTTATGATATTCTAACGACAACATATTAAACGTTTAAAGTTCGATTGCACTGACTCTTTTCCATGGGTTGAAGGTTTGTTTACTCCTGTCAGACTTCCACAAGAGCTGGGGAAGCGAATGAAATTGAAAGTGTACTGGGACGGACTTGTTCTTGCAACCCCGCTTAGTAGTCCAACGTAATAATAACTGGGCCACTGCACCTACAAACATTACCTACTAATGTAGGTGAAAATGCATAGCTACTTAACTAAAAGCTTAAAAGTAATTCCAGCATTTGTATTTTGCATTTATGAGTTCGAGCATTAGCATTTTGTAAAAACGCCAAAATAAATTTGCTTTCTTAATTTTTATAACTAATTATAATGAAATAAATTTTGAAATTTATTTTAAGACCCGATTTAACGATTTTGGTCGTAGTTGAGAAAATTGATTTTTTTCAAGATATAAATATTTTATTTTAATAAATTTTAATAAATTTTATTCATCGAATGTTTTCTTCAATAAATCGATTGTGACGTGCGCTGTGTGCCATGTAGCGCCGTCTTGTTGGAACCACATCTCATCCACATTCATGCCATCCAATTCGGGAACAAAATAGTCGGTTATCATGGCTCTATACCGGTCTCCATTAACGGTAACTGACTCTCCAGCATCATTTCGGAAGAGCACACCGAACAGTCAGTTTTTGTGGATGTAATGGCGTTTCAAGGGTCTCATGTGGATTCCCTTCACCCCAAATGCGGCAATTTTGCTCGTTGACGTAGCCATTCAACCCAAAATGAGCCTCATCACTGAACACTTTTTGCGGTAAGCTACGCGAACGGAACCATTATTTTCGAAATAAATTTGCACGATTTGCAAGCGTAGTTCATTTGTCAACCTGTTCATGATGAAATGGCAAACCAAACTAAACATAAATGACATTAGAGTTGCCAGATTTGACCACAAAATGCCAGTTTTATCTCTATTCAAAAAACCAACCTCTAAAAGTGTTATAATAAAAAACACTTACAGTTTTTGAGAAATAACTAAAATTTAAATAAAATTGTTTGACGTAGGCAATAGTGTTACAAAATTCAAATTTTCTTTTTTGAATTCCATCTATCCTTTTTTCTTATTATTAGTGCTTTCTGGCGTACCGTTATTCAATACTAAGTACCTATGCAGTATTCTTGATAAGTATGAATAATACAAAAAACAAATTCAAGTCGTTAAAACCGTTTTCGAAGTAATAAGTGTTTTGGAAATATTCAACTTAAGCTAAATTCATAAACTCCCATCTACTTTATATTCGGATTTGCTTTAGTGACTTCTTACGTTACCTTTAAGTCAGTTTGTCGAGAAGTAATTCATCCAAGCGAGTCCTTCCTTAAATTCGTGTTAGGTGAAACAAAACAAATTCACTACGATAATAAACTTATTAAAATAAAATAAATCAGAGTTCGTCATATCTATATTAGTGTTTTTATGAAAACTGAAAATCGTAGTTTTTCATTATCATTTTTTTTTGGGCTTATAAATTCACACGACACTTTTAACATCACTACCACACCATTTTATTTTCGTCTTGATAAAGTGATTAAAGAAGAAATGTAAATAAATAAATGCGACTCTTACGCGTCTTTACCTTTTACCTGCCTATAGCTATTAGTTATATGTATATAACCAAGGATCGTGATATACCCACCTCTATGACATTTCAGCTTCTCCGAACAAGAAGTATTAATTTCTTTTTTTTCTTGCATCTTTTGTACCAGACATCTTTTCTTCATTTACTGAATTCATTGATTTTTATTTATAAAACGTGCCTTTTTATGAATTTCAATCCAAATTGATTCTTTGCCATGATTTTCTTCATTTAATTTGAACGTTTTTCTCTCTGTATTGCAGCCTTCTTGCGCACAATTCATCACTACTTCGAAATTACTTATGCATTCATTAAAATATGGTTCTTCAATGGATAAACAAACTTCCATCAACCTAAGTCTGTCAACAATTGCGAACACCATTGAACAGCGATTATTTATTGAAAACTGCAACAAAAAATCAACAACATCATTTCTCAAGCCAAACCGTCCTTCCAGTGGCGGGATTGGAGAATTCACCTACCGTCGACGTCATCGTCGTCGTCGTTGTCGTCTACATCGTCACCTCATCGAACTTAATCGTATTCACAGAATTTTAAACGAACAATATTGGCTAAAGCTTCTTAGGAATAAATAAAACTCTAAATAAAGGAATAAAAAAAACAACTAACAAAACGATAAATCAAGTAAAAGGTCTTACACAGTAAGTAAGGCGAGAGTGCGAGTGGAGAAGCCGGTTAAGTAAAAGTCTAGAAGTCGGTCAAGCAAAGGCTAAACTCACAAACTTGGACGGGGTCTGTCCCATTGAAATCAGCATCTATACACATCTTATTATCTGTACGGATAAGCAACGGGTTGCTGAGCGTGAGAGAGGTCTAAAGCGAAAGATACAAATTGAACGGCACGCATCGATGAATCAAATTAATCGTTGATAAGAATTTATGAATCTATGAAGCCACGGTGGGGTCATGCATGATGCGGGCGTGTGGCGGCCGACTCAAAGTTATGCGATGTTTTTTTCGTTCGTTTATCTCAATTTGATATGCAGACAACGTTCGGAGCGAATAGCTGTGGCGCATTTTTTGCGCTTGACATAGAAGTAAACTGTTCATTTATTTTATTTTATTTTTTTTTCTCTCAGTTTTCCAAAGTCGATAGCATACATTTCGATTTTCAATGTTAAATTGTAGATTATTCAATCAAAATAAATAAAATAAAAATAAAGAGAGAAATGATTTTTTGGGTATTCTAGAAGCGTTTTTATTTATTGACTGATTTATGGGCGTGTTAACTTATGTTTTAAGGGCTAATAGGTATTTTTTTTTTCACTTGACTGAAATTAAAGTGCATTTGAGAAAGCAGTTAGGCAGAACGACACACTTGACGAAATATATTTTAAAATCGTTTACCTTTGCAATTGAATGAGAATTTACACTTTGAGCAGTGTTACCGAGTAATTACTGAAAGCGGGTCAAATTCGGAATGTCGTGGGCATAAGAGCGAATTTATATGGAGTGAAATGTATACAAACGAAATGTATAGCGCTAACATAACCACACCTGAATCAGAACGAAACGTATGATGTTTAAAAATAATACTGAAAGAGAAAACTCAAATTAATTTTTAGATAAATTGTAGGAGCAGGTACAAATTAAAAGTTTTAATATACCTACAAAGAAACATTCAAATACAACTTTGAAAAGAATTTCTTAACGAAGCTCAGCAACAAAATATAATGGAACGATGAATCCACAAAATATGGACTAAGCAACCACAACCACATACAGACGGCTCGAGAACTGATGAAGGAACTGGTGCAGGAGTGTTTAGGCTAAGAAATACTATGAATCCATGGGCAAAAGTACCGGCATCTTTCAAGCTGAAATATGCGTCATAGAAAGATGCGTTCGTATCAAACTCGAAAAGAATTACAGGAACTGTATTAAAGCAATAATCAGATAGTCAAGCAGCTATCAAAGCACTGGACTGCTTTGTCATTAAATTCCAACTTGTTTGGGAATGCCTACAAAGTCTCAAAAAATTGGGCAGGAAAAACAGATTATCTCTCTGCTGGACAACAGGCCATGTCGGCATTATTAGTAACGAGGCTGCGGAATTTTGTTCTAGCGGGATAGGCGAACACACCCTATCGGAATGATATCGGAAAAAGAGAAAAGGGCTAGAATCTTTCGGGATCTGCAAGGTCTGATACAAACCAAAAAATTGTCACAAAAGTGAGTGTTGTTGAGTGGGTACATGGCAAAAATGACAGATTCTTTACAGCGAAGAAACAATTCACTTGCAAAGGTCGAGTGGTGGACGAAAAGCAGGAAATTATAGTTAACTGCACACTATAATTTACAAACATTTAAAACCAACGTGCATCGGTTTCTCCCTTTCTCTAATCCTTCATTTCCCTAATGCCCGCACTGTGTCACTTCATTATAAGGGTATCGAAAGTCCCCTTAGTGCGCGTACATTACAATTTTTCAACGCATACTTGGATTTGTTTGCGAGGAGGGCAAATTAAGGAGAATATACCGCGATGTCGATATAGCCCAGCCAAGAGGATCTTTAAAGAACAGCCCCAGGTTCAAGGCGCTCAAAGACAGTTTTTGAAACGAAGCTAGAACTGAAAGCCAGGGATCGCAATCTATGGAAGGCTGGAGTATCAGTGTTAATTTTTTTTTATGAACATTCAAACAATATTTAATAATTTCAAAGTTTTTAAATAATATTGGGTAGTAAATATTTGATGATAAGTAAATTCATACTACTTATTACATACCGTGTTCTAAGCTTCGCGTGAAAAAGATCGAATAAAAACTTAGCGTGATTGAACAAAAATAGACACAATGAAATTGATCAAAATATGCCAAAGGTATTGCCATCTTATTATGTAACAGGAGTTATAAAGTATAACAACCTTAATACAGCCACCAAGTTATTGTGCTCTATTCCCCAGGTAAGGACACTGATGGTAGAGACAAATTTGACCGCTTATGAAAAACTGAACTAACGGAATGACATTTAAGAAAGTCATTCATTTAGTTGACCTACAGATCGACTAAGTCGAATAGTACTATACCCAATGAGCCTGCGTATACGAGATGAATTACTTCGGGGAAAAAACCGGTTTTCATCTTTACTTCATGCGTACACGGGATGAACTATTTTGGTGGAACAACAAGTATACATGAACTTTTTGTAATTGGGTTAGTATTTATGTCAAATTTGACATTTGACTTGATAGAACTCACAAGCAGAAGTTTGCAAAATCAGTGAAAATCGGAAAAATTAAATAAAGTTCATAAAAAACATTAAAAATAAATAACAATTCAGATTTGAAAAACAAGGGTGCGGGGTAAATGTGTTTTTGTAAATTTATTTTCTTTGATTTCGACTGAATCTCTGTTTTAAAGACCAAGCCATCGCGGATGCCAGAGCGCTTGGTGTGGACAACTGGGATCGCAGAGGATGGACGGCTGCCGTGTCTCAGGCAGGGACTCTTCACGGGTCGCGAGCCCGTAAAGTAAGAAGAAGAGAAAAACTTGACTGGCTGTAAAAATTAGGAGTAAACGTTTTTGAAATGAGTCATAATCACAAAAGCCAATAGCCACATAATACTTCCTTACTGGAGTTTTATTTTTTTGGCTTTGACTTTTTACAGTGACACCATCAATGCCATTTGCACTTCTTCAAAGCTCACTTCGAATTTTAAGACTTTACGTTCATTGCTAAAATACTGATAAAAAGCATCTTCTTCTGATGTAGATTCCTTTTGCTGCGAAATAAATTCCATGAGTTGGTCGCTGAAACATAGATAAAAGGTTATCCAAGTACGAATATCGTTATAAAAAACTAGCTTTTGCAGATTCACTCGTTGATTCTTTTTAACTGCGATCCTGAATGGTTCTCTTTACAAATGTATGCGAATGCTTTAAAAATTTAATAACATAGTTTATACTTTAAAAATTTAATAACAAAATGGAGTAACTCCTCACAATAGAAATATTCGATGCAAATTCATCGTTTGTATGAACTAAAAAAGATAGTTCATCGAAGCACTAAAACGTTGGCTTAAAAACCAATGAGGTGAATGCGCCACTCTACTCTTTTAGCTGGTAATGATTCTTTTCTCTCGCTGGTCAATTGCTGGGCCAAAGTTTTCAATTTTAATTTTACCATTTTTTCTGTCACATTTCCTTTACAATGTTTTAGAGCTTCAACAATAGCCATTAAAGCTCCCTTTTTTTATTTCTTTTGAGATGATCAGGTTGCTGCGCTTTATACAAAATGGAATATTTTTTATACTTCTCAATCAAAAATAAAGTTTATTCTTTGGAACACGTACTAGATATATTCTCGCTCGACCAAGTACTAGGAATTTAATTTTGTGCCTTTCGTTCTTTTTTAATTGTTTCATTGTCCTCTGCTCGGCTGATGAATTGCAAATAAAACTTAAAACAACGTACACAATTTGCAAACTTCAAACTGTAGAAAGTTGTGTATGTATTAGTTTTCCACTTCGATTCCATTAAACTTGGTGGAAGATTTTCTGTCGTTTATTTCCGCACACCTCAGTCATCACGACCGCAAAACCGGTTTTCATCCGAAGGAATTCATCTCATGTACGTAGGCCTAATCTGTATTATATGTTTAGGGCAGGTCCCCGGATAACGGCTTTAAAAACAACTTCGTATGGATGAAATTTTTATTACGGTTTTTATTAAATTAAAATATAAAATTAATTTGAAAAATTAATTAAAAAGGCTTGTTGTTAATTTTTTTAAAATTCCGCGTATTCTTCTCAAGATTTTATGGCTCTTATACTACCTTGCACTTTTTGTTCCTCCGTATCGAAGTTTTGAAGGAAGGAGATTACTTTTTTATTTATAAGCCAGAAACGTTCCATAACTTGACCTTCACATTCAAAGTCTTTGAGCTGTCGATGCTGAATAGCTGGACCAAGCTGTGCATTACATTATTTTTCCAAACTAATCGAATAGGTAGGTAGGAATATTCAAAAATATTTGGACCCTTCGCGGTCCGGAAATGGACCACGATCCGCTTATTGCTGACTGGTGGTGTAAGGTCCTAGAGAATGTCGTTATAAGCGATTGTGAGACAACAATGTTTAACGTTTCTGCTCTGGCATTAGATATTTTTAAAAGTAAACTTTTATTTATAGAAAAATAATTTCCCACAATTTATTCTTGATTTAAATGGAGCCTATTCCAAAATGTCGCACTTCCTTTATTAAGGTACGAATATCAATAAGGCGCTTTTACTCGCGCTACTTTTAGCCTTGATTCTGTATTATTTATGTCACTATTATGGTTTTTTATGTTTCGAGAATAATCCTATTCTATTATATTGAAGAATGGATCCTTTGTTAGCATCACACACCATCATTAATAACATTGAAAATATAAGTGATTATATCGAAAAAGATTGGAACATTGATTGGCAAACCTATTAAATATATAACATGGAACCTTGGATCTATTCTTATCAGGTACACACACCTTCTATTAATTACAAAGAACATATTGGTTATTATATCGAAATGAATTTGGAACATAATATACCGCTTTGAGATATCCATAATCGCTCAATTATAGATGGCGCTGTAAGCTTAAAGTTATTATAAGTCACCGCTAGCTTGAAACTAATTAAAAAATAGTTCTGCCATGATCTACCAACAACATCCAGTGACGTGCGGCACCAAAATTTCTAGGGTAGACATTATGACTTCACATAATGCCACTCACTCTCTTAAGATGCTTGTTGAAAGTGAACACCCCTTCTGAATCCTAATGGCACAATAGACCTAAGGCGCAGTTAATGAATAAGGCGACAAAATCGCCGTTAACTATAAAGAAAGAAACTCTGGATATTTTTTTTAATGGTTTACGCGACCTTGCAAACTATTTTCGAAAGCTGTTTAATGACATACAAGCTCCTTAACACATGTTATATGATGGCCTGACGAAATTTTTTAAAGTAGAACAGGTGAACCCCACACATAGAACAGTAAAGATGCAGTAAAAAAAAATAAAGTCATGATCTTTCGCTCTTGATTGTAACCATCTGTGATCGTAACATCCTTCGGAAATAAATATAAAAGAAGCTAAAAAACTCAAAATCTCCTAAAAACCACAGTGACAGCGCCTTATTAACCAACCAAACTATAGTAATCGAATTATGTCTAATTCAACTCAAAGAATTCATTATATTGGCTAGCAGCGCACGGATATCGCCAATTTAAATCAGGGATACATGACTATAAAGGCCGGGTCAACAAGTCAACAAACGAAATCCAAACTTATCGTTCTTTTAAAGTTAAAAGCAAAAGCTGAATGTTATCATTCCTCTGTAAGTAACTTGACTGTTCTCTCTATTAAAAATGTTGAGGGCTCAAAAGCAATTTCAGTTTTACATTAAAAAAAATCTCAAATGAATGGAAACATAAGACGCATCTATTTCTGCCATATACAAATATTTCCAAGGCTTAAAAGTTTCTAGAGCGACTCTATATTAAATGCATAGGTGCAGACAACAATCGGGATTGTGCCTACCTACAGTTTTTACGATTTCACATGTTTTCCCAGAAAGAGGTTTATAATTTAGGTAGTTTCAATATAAGAGTAATTTTCAAGGATTGAATGAGCAGAGAAGTGTTAACTAACACAACACTTTTTGTTTTATAGACAAAGAAAGAGAGCTCTGAAACGGCAACAACAACTTGTTTTCTTTTTACATGAAAATCAAAATTTTATTTTAGTGTTTGATTCGAAGCTTGGAATTTTATCTGCTTTATTTTTGGGTAGACAGTGTCTAAAATGTCTCTATGATGCCCCATCACTGTCTATATCCCAAATATCATCTTTGTAGGTCTTACAGTTTCCGAGTAATATTGGATAGGACGGCAACTCAGTGCAGAGGATAAAAAAATGACTTGCCTTTTATTATTTGGAGGATAATTATTGTTTCCTGTCCACAAAAAAAAACGTGGCAATAAACTTTTTGAAAAGGGATTTAAGGTATTATTTGTTTAAAAAAAAAATCATTAATGAAAATGTTTGCAATAATCCCCTTTATCTATGCAGATATATTAAAAAAAACTGTCACTCATATTTAAAAGCTAATAAAAGATAATTTTTAAAACTGCTTTAAAATGATCATGAATTCTCTGAATGGCATTAGCTTTGTATCGGGCGTGTCTTTATGATTTATACCTTTTAAAACAGTCGACTCACATGCGTCTTTCATTCATTCATTCATAAAAATACCAGAAAAAGTAGCTTTCGATGGAAAAATACATAAATTATACATTCATTAGCAACAATAGATAAAACAGACTTATGAGAGATGACCAATTATTTAATTAAGGGTGCGGAGACCAGTCGATCAGACAAAAAAGCCTTCCAGCTGGCTTTTTGCAAAAAAAATATTAGTTGGCAAACAACTTTCTGGCAAACTTGCAGGTATCGCCGGCGACAGAGAGTATTTGGAACCGGTGCCCCACACGCGAGAATAAAACGCAAACCTCTTGCACTAGAAATTAAGATAATTTGAAAAATATACAAAATACAATTTTTGAAAAAAGTCGCAATAGGTTAAAGAAGTAGGTACATAATATACACCTTAGTATAGATAGCTATGCGAAAATTGACAAACAATATATAAAGTATTTATTATACATATGGAGTTGTATACGGTGATATCAGATTAAAGCCAGTTTAAAAAGTAAATTATTGTCGGGAAAAAATTAATTAAAAACTATTTTATTAGGTAGGTACACAGTAAACACTGCCTCAGATGCACGTAAGACGTTTGTTCTTTTATAAGTCTGCGAATTCGACAATCTGAGATTTTGTTAAAAACACTCCTGACCAAAAACTTGTTTGTCATAAAAGTAGATTAAAGGGATAAATCACATCAGTGATTGACACATTATAACTATCCTTCTATCCTCCTCCTCCTGTTCAATCACGGGTGCTGACCAATGATCCCAAAGGGCGGACCATTAAGGAAGCAGATGCGGAAAACTGCTACGAACTTAATTGGACTGACAAGAGACTAAGTGGGTTTTTAGGCATTTAACGCATGCACTTGAAGATACTACCTGAAAAAGGCCCCAAAAAGTTTAGTATACCCTATCCTAAGGGTATATTAACTTTGACACATAGTTTATAACATTCCTTAATATTCGGCGTGGACTCATAAAAGTATAAAAATTTATGATTAGGAGCAAAACCTAAGTGTAGACATTTTTTTAATACGCCCACTGCCAAAAAAAGTTTTAAAGCTAAAGTTAAAGTGCCCTCGTTCATAATTTTGTCATGTAAAGTAGTTTTCCACGTGTACTTTTTGTGGGCGTCTTTCACTAAAATGCTGTTTTCTCCGAACATTTTCATAGAAAGCGAAAAAACATGTTTAACAAGATATTTACCCAATATTTTTTGCCAATATATCGCTCATACAAAGCTTATGGCCACGCCCTGTTTTTGGGGACTTTTTAAAAAAAAATTTTGTTTTTTCTTATAAATTTCATAGAAAGAAATAACATGCTATCCATCATCTTCTTAATGCTTTTTACTTTGGGGGATATAGGGATATGGACAGGGTATCATTCTGTTCGCCCAAGCGGACATTTGTCGGTTTATATTTTTACTAACGCACGCGCCCGTGGGTAAGTTTTGGCAAAACAAGAAAATGTCCGCTCGCATGCGCCCGTGAGACGTGAGTATGGTTTTGAGTCGTTTTTAAAATTCGATTTTCAGGATGAAGAAATGGATTGGCGTGAGAAAACATGTATTGTGGTACGGCAGTGCAGTAGATACATATGTTATACGTAGTTTATAATTAATTGGATTGGCATTCTGTGCAATTCGAGTGTTGCGGCCGTGCAATAAACATGTTTTGCGTCCTATTTGGTTGCAAATTGTTGGATTTAGTTCGAGAGATTTGTAACTTAAATTGTTTTGTGAGTGGAATTATTTTGTTATGGGAATTACTTAAATAGAAGATGGTGTGAATTGGGTAAATGTTTCCTCAAAATTAGTACTGGATGCATTGTTTTTTCATTGTGGGTGTGGGTTTTACGTCTTCCAATTTCCACTATTGTATGTTATATTATTTCCTAGAAGTTATTAAAGGGGTTACGAATTACAAATTTAGACCTTCAGAAGGCTTATATTAATAAATAGAAGGAGAACTTAAAAATGTACCATCTGTCTCCAGTGGTAGATGTATTTAAATGTGAAGGAATTCGTTTTCATTCGGTAAGTAATTTACTAAAAGGAGCCTACAAAAGTAGAAAATAAAATTAGTTAAGTTAACAACTTACAATTATAATGGTGCAACGTAAACTATAATAAAGTGTTAAGTTAAAAAAGTCCAGGAAACATAAAACGTAACTATAAATTTCTACATAACAAAATATAGGTGGGTGTTGATAGCAGCAAAAAATCTCTGCCAATGAAAACTAGGAAAAAATAAAAAAAAACATATGGATTTTTATGAACATTTTCGAAGAACACATCGGCGTGGTAAAAAACTTTATATGACAAACTTATGAAGGATAGCAGTGTCTACATATCTTGACTTTCCAACATTAGTTTTAAAACAGTTTTTTTTAATTGTGGGTAAATCATACACACTTTATGAATCCTACCCATTCAATTCTTCAAAGAGAGAATAGTAGAACCTCAACATTTAGCTCTTGCTTTTCAACATTTAAAAGAGCGAGGAACTGGGATCTATTGATAATAATTGACACACATATATATTCTGTATATACAGGGTGGCGCACCAATTGTGCTACAATAAGAAATTCAAATAACTTTTTTTTTAATCGATGTATTTCATTTATTTTTTTTTTATTGGTTAGAAAATTAAATTTTATTTTAAATAGTTAGTTGTTTTTAAAGATTATAGACCGCAAATGACCTCCACGCTGTCCCACGCATATGCCGCACCTGGTCCAAAAATTATTCATTGCGGCCTGAAGAGTTGATGTTGGGATCGCCTCAATTATTGTCGTTATGGACTGCTTTAATTCAGTTAAATTCCTGGGCTTCGTTTTATACACTTCTTGCTTGACATAACCCCATAAAAAGAAGTCTGGTGCAGTCCTGTCAGGTGACCTTGGGGGCCAGCGAAGAGTGGAGTTCCTAGAAATTAATTTGTTTGCGAATTTTTTGTTTAGCTCCGCCATAACTGGTCTGGCTATATGTGCAGTTGCTCCATCTTGCTGAAACCAAATGCTGTTGAATGGTATACGTCTTCGGCGCAGTTCTGGGTAAAAAAAACTCCTTCAACATCTTTAAATAACGGTCCCCATTGACAGTAACGGTTACACCGTTTTCTTCAAAGAAGTACGGCCCGACAATACACCTTGATGAAACTGCGCACAACACAGTGACTCGTTCTGGGTGCAGTTCCGTCTCATGGAGCATTTATGGATTAGACTCATTCCATATACGGCAATTTTGCTTGTTTACATTGCCGTTAAGATCAAAATGGGCCTCATCAGACATGAACAAACAATTGATCAATGTGTTGTCTTCTTCGGCCATTGATATCATTTTTTGGCAAAATTCCAGGCGAACAGGCAAATCCTGAGGGTTTAACTTGCTAGTAATTTGGACTTTGTACGGAAACAAGTTTAAATCGTCATGAAGTATCCGTTGTAATGACCGTCTACTAATTCCAATTTGCCCCGATAAGTTTCGGGTCGAAACGTTCGGATTGGCCTGTATTGCAGATGCTACTGCTGCGATTGTATCCTGAACCCGAACATTGGCATCTCGATGGTACGGCCTTCGTGCGATGCTTCCAGATTCGGCAAACATGTTTACAAACCTCATAATGGTCCATCTACTCGGGGGATTACCCGATATGTTTATATAAATGTATGTTTCTTTTAAATTGAGTCAAATTTAATTCTCATACTGAAGTTTGGTTGGTTGAGAAAGTTGCGCTGTCGCTGTGGTTTTTATTTTATGTATACGGATTTTTTTTTATCAGGAGCTTATGATTTTTTCAGCTACTTTTTCTTTAATATTAGATCAGTTACACTTTTTTGGCTGCATTTGTACAGATCCCTCTGTGGGGTACTTATATTCTACTTAAAAAAATTTCGTCAGGCCTCCCATTTTGACTTAGCACGATCAAAATCTGTTGGTATTATGTGATCTAAGGATTATTAAGGCTGTCTCTATGCCTCAGAATTTCCATCATCATTATTAATAAAGCTCGTGTGAGTTTCTTTTTTCTTTGATTCTTCTGCCGGGATCAAGATATATATATATATAGAGGATGCAATTTTGGTGCCACACGTCACTGATCGCTTGTACCAGCGAGTCCAAAAATCGTCTCATATAATATATCTCACGGATGTGAATGAGACTTTTCGTACATTGTTGTTCGCTGTTGTACAATTACAATTTTCAATCCGCACCCGCCTAATGTTTCCATTCATCACATCTAAGAATAATTTAATGTAAAACTGAGAGCGAAAAATTAGGATCTATTTATAATAATTAACACACATAAATATTCTATTTCTAGAGTAGGAAACGTAGTTAATAGAACGGATTAAGCCGATCGAGTTTCGATGGCTTCGCTTGCGTCCAGCTGCATGAGTCATGTATGCAAATTAAATTGGCAATATTCATGCTAAGCATTACCTATAAGAAAAAATTTAAATTTTGTAGCTTTATTTTGTTTATGTTGCGCTATCGCTGTGTTCGGGAGAATTTATACCTAATAGGAAACGAAATAAAAAGTCATTCACTGTATTTTTAACGCCTTTTCATGTAGAGGGATATGGATAGGGTATCATACTAATCATACTGTTCGCCCCAAGCGGACTGTAGCCTTTTCTTAGGTTTTATTTTAATGTTTAAAGTTAACGGGAAGCTAATAGCGATAACGTAAGCATAGATAACATTTTGATCAAAATTTGCTGTACAATATCTTTCGCAGAAGCGTATATAGGGTCGAATTATACAAAGCCATGTCAAGTTTTGGCATCCTGGCAAAACTCGTCTGTTTGTGACGATGGCGAAATATCGCTGCTCCGTCAAAGGCGACAAGAACACCACCGAGCCATTTGATATCGAAAATATCTTTAACATCGTTTCTTAAAGCAAATGTACGTAACTCACAAGCTAATGCCAGAGGTACAATTTTTTAAAAGTCCGTTCAACTACTTGCCTAAGATGATATTGACATTATTGGGAGAACGCGAGATGTCAGTGGTGATTTTGCAAGCATCCAAACGAAGGCGGCGAAGATGGTTCTGGTTGTTAATGAGGACGAAACAAAGTATGCATATGCTTTCAACGAGAAAGGACCCTCAACATTGGCGACTCTGACATAACGTAATGGTGGACAGATGCAACTTCGAAGTAGTTAAAGACTTTGTCTACCTGCGCTCCACTATCACTTCGCAAAATGACATCGGCGCTGAGAGCAAGCGAAGAATCATTCTTGCGAATTGCTTTTTATTCGGGCTAAGAAGGCATCTAAAAAGTAAAGCTCTCTCTCATCGAACCAAGAAAATATTTATTATATAAGACCTTTATAATTCCGGTCCTGCTGGTGGCGCCCACAATTGGAAAACGAGGGACCGAGCTTATTGGCTTATTGGTCCACCCCGGACAGTAAGCGCCACAAAAAGTAAGTAAGAACCTTAAAATAAAATTTGCGGAGTAAACATAGGGACACATTTTGTGAATATTTGTTCCACCCACTTTTCTAAACGCAGACCCCAAAAAACGTACAATTACAATTTTTCATATGAGAATTGCTTCTTAAGAACAAAAACGTAATATAAAAAAATAAAGCGAAACTGAACACACGAAATAACAGACAAAGCATCCAAAGGTGATCTTAACCGTTGGAATGCTCACCTACGAAAAATGCCCGGCGGCCCTTATTGCGAATAGTAGTCATTAAGACCTAAGGTCTTATTTCGTAGGGCGCTTTTTAGGGTCACCGTGACCACTTATAATGACAAGTCAGAGGAAATTATATCTTTATAGAGTAATGAGTAAGGTTTTTTTTGGTGCTAAAGAATTAACTGTTAAAAACTTGTCAGACAAGCACAGACATTTAATAAACAATGCAATGAACAGTGATTAATATTACTAAACTGTTTTACCTAACATTTTCACATAAAAACATGTCGTCTTGTCACTTTGTGCTACGGACTGCTCATGTCACACACCATGGCCAATTACATAAAATTGAGCAAGTTAAGCTCAAATCATAAAGTCAATAAATATTTCAGTTTTTTGTTTTAGCCATGATGGAAAATAAAATTGCTATCACCCTTAGTTGGTCATTGTTTAAGTGGAAGGCTTACAACAATTTTGTGTTGTATGCATAAAAAATTAATATGGACATATCATATTGGTGAAAAAAATCTATATTAAAACGATCGTGGAAAGGTGTATGGGCGTGTGGCAATGTAAATATGTACTTTGATGTACTTATGTACTTTGAAATTTATAATGATCGTTAATTATCTTTTAATGTCACAGGACTTAATTTTTGTCTGACAAATTTTAATGTTTAAATTTTTCCTAAATATTACGAGGACATGCTATTTTGTTATATTCGTTATTGTAATATTCATCAGTAGACTGCTGTCAGTCTGATTGAGGTAAACAGTTTCATTTTCACATAAAGTACCATCAATCTTATTATTTTCATTGTCCCTGCATGGAATGGATAATTATGCCCACCACGATGTATTTCCGCGTTAATTTCAATTATCAAAACTACCAACGTTCAGAGCCTTCTGTAATTTGTGAGGTATTTCACAGTTTTCAGACATAAAAGAGTGACACGTTTTAATAAGTACCGAAACCTGTATGTGCGGGTTTCATGTATTGCATGCTTAATCTTTTGAATTACGAATTTAATTTCCGACAGACTCTACCGTGTTTAAATGCTTGGAGAGTGTTTGCCAGGTAAATTTTTTGTTTTATTATTGTGTTTATTCTTATTTTAATGACAGTGCCTCCAACGAATTCATAAAAAAAACCGCCCGCCGTTTATTAGGTCACCTATTTCTTTCTAACTAACTAACTTTTTTCCTTGCACATAAATTCAAGAGATCTAACGACTCAGCATATTAGCTAGGTGCAGGGAGATAAAGTTGTCACAAATATTGATTTAAACGAATTTGATTTTTTAGTAAGATAAATAGAAAGAGAGGTGGTCGAAAGGGTGGTTAATCGTTTAAATGCGTTATCACTCTAGCCTTTCACCATCAACTCTTACTAATCGTCTCCAAGTGATGTAACAGTCGGGAGGGGGGAGGAGTCGCATCTCACTAATGCACTTTCATTTGTTTCCGGAAGGCAGCGGACGAATTCTAAAGATGGATCAAAGAGTGATATTGCTATATGAGCTGCTTCGACGTATATCAATCCCAACACTAAGTCAGGGTGTTGGAACAGAGTTGGTGGTGGATGAACCCATAATGGGCCAATGGCAGCTCTCACATAATGGGTTACTGGTACCGGCCTATTACCAGCCTATTGTCAGGGTCAAAGGTCAAGGCTGGGCCCTCTAGGTTGGGGGTTGTGCCGTCCTGACCACATCAAAAACAACAGTTTTGAGATAAACGAAACGTCAACGGACATACGAGTATGTACCTGGAATGTGCGGAGACTTTACACTCGATGTGCTACTCACAACTTTTAGTCTGTGCTCTCGCGGTACAAGGCCACAATTAGTCGATAGCCGTTATTTGTATTCGTTTCGTTGAGGCTGTACTTACCAACAAACCCGCCAAAGATGTTTTCCTTTCCGTCCCGACTTTAGCAATGAAATCCCCGAGCATAATTTTGACATGGTACTCTGGACAGGGTATTTAGGCTCCATCCAAGAGGTCATAGAACTCCTACATGATAGGGTCTTCAGCATCGTCGGTAGGGGCGTGTGCACATATAAGGCTAATATTTTAGAATATAACAATAAAAATAACTTTTAGACTCTTAACTTTTGGGCCGATTTCCCAGATTCTCCAGCAAACAGACTCATGTTTTTGAGTAGCACCTGGGGTGTAGAGTGTCCGCACATTCCAGGTGCATACTCTCATATAAGTTGACGTTTCGGGTTTGGTATCTAGAAATTTGTATTTAAGGCTTCACTTGTGTCTCTCAAAACTGAAAGTTTTTGACGTGGTCGGGAAGTTATCCCGACGGATAACTAATCTTATACCATAAACGTGCGTAAATTTAGATTTAGTTGACTCTGATCATAGAGAGCACCACTCACTCTATAAATATGGAACCAGTATTGTAACTTCATCAAGGAGAAGAATGTTGCGCTGAAAGAAAGGGGCATATGCTACGTATCCCAGCTCGGAGAAACCTAAGAGCCTAGCGATCGAAATAATATTTGGACAAGAAATCCACTGGTAACAAACCAAGCATCATATTTCCACCGGACAAAACACAACTGTTGAAAACTGAAACTTCTAAGTGGTGAAGGAGTTTGACTACTTTAAGATTGACATCATTTCCGCAAAGGATCAACCTAGAAAACCGTTGCTACTTTGGATTGGCAAAACAAATAAAATTTAGAATAACGCCGCATATAAATATTTAACATTATTCTTCCGACCCACAGTGCAGTCGGACTTATACCCTATTCTACTGAAATCAGAGGTTTCCACAAAACGATTTCCAAATCTCGTTAAAGCATTCACACCGAAAACTACCTTGGTTTGGTTTGACGTTTTAGTCATCGAAAAATAAAAGCGAACAAACAATTATTACATTCAAGTTGCAAGCGCACTGCAAGTTTGCTCTAAGCTAACGCTTATCAACTGCTTTGTAGAATTTGTAGAATGTGTTAAAAGGTGGAGGTGGCATACGACTACGAGGTTTGGAAATATAAACCTTAGATTTCAATGCGGTGTGAAAAGGTATAAGCGAGAGTATCAGCTTCAAATCAGACCCATCACCACCTTAAAGTTTTTCTTCGCTGTCCCACTTCTTTCGAAAGTCGGACAAAAATTCAATAGTAAGAACAGCAAAATTCAGAATATAAATCTTTGTGGCTGTAAAGCTGATTTCAATAATTTTATTTTATGATTCGAATATTCTTTACGGATACCACTTTATTTTTTAGCCGGGACAAGACTTCCTTAATCGTCATAATTTCTGCTTCAAAAACACTACAGTGCTTAGGAAGACGGAAAGTGAAACTAAGATTTCGTTGTCTGAGAAGACGCCTACACCGTCGTTTATGCCCCGTCGCGTCAGTGTAGAAATGAATCGATTCCTTGAAGTTTTTACAAACTGCTTTTGGGGTATGTAGTCTATATTATTAGCAAGGGTCCTGGGTGTGTTCTTGAGGTCATTACTTAGTTTATTGCGATTAATCGCTTTCTCTAAGGCAGTCCACCAGGCAACTGTTCCATACGTTAGTATCGGTCTTACAACCGAGTTGTATTGCCAGTGAGTGATTCAGGGTTGGAGTCACCACTTGTTTTTAATCGCTTTTTTGCAAATATGCTTTCTAACTCTTTTTTGTATGTTAGATTTCCAGCTAAGCATCCTATCCAAGATGAGACCTAAATATCTAGCTTCATGGGAGAAGATAAAGTTAGTATCTCTGATTGAAGGGGGGTCGACATGTGGGATTTTGTATTTCCTAGAAAAAGAGGACAAGTTTAGTTTTGTGAGAATTCGGTATCTAGGTTCTTTTCTTGGTAATATTAGTACGTATATAGATATGTATCAATCTTTCTAAAGTTTTAAGGATTACTGATGATAAACTGATGGATGTACGATCTTTTGGAGTAACATGAGAGTATTTACCAACTTTGAGTATGAAAACAACTTTTACTTCCCTTCATATAAGTGAAATGTGGACCAATTCTATACAACTTTTCAGAATTATCTCCAGCACAGGTAGAATAATATCCAATGTTTTTTGTAGTTCAGCAGGTATTATGCCGTTTGGTCCTGCTGGTTTATATGGTTTGAAGCAGTGTAGCCCCCAAAGCAGTTTATCCCTGGTAATCAGATTTTGAATGTTGGTTAGATATGTGTAGCGTTAACATATTTGGGTTCACACTACTTATAAAATGGGAGCTACCTGAAAATTGGGTGTCTAGCAGCAGATTAATCTATTCCTCGCTGACGTAGTCCAAGAGCCATCTGCTTTTTTGAGACAGTTGGGCTTGAGTTTCTTGTTGAGAGGATTTTCCTTAGTCTAGAATCTTCGGCGGTTGTTTATATTTTGCTGTAGAAGAGTCGCCATGATACTCTTTTTGCTTTCCTCAACTCTTTTTTGTAGGACTTTTTCCATTTTGCAATTTGTGCCGCAACTATTCAAAGTGGCGTATGTTCCCAGTTAGCTTGTAAATATAAATATATAGAAACTACTTTATTGCTGCATAACCTCATATATTCAAGGTGGCGTCACTCCGTCAGATGATATTTCTATTTCAATTTTATAAATTAAGCTTGTTGCACCTTCATAACGGTCGACAATCTTAGGAATTTTTATTCCGAATCACAACCCATTGCGTTTCGTTTAAAATTCAGTTCGAATATTTTCATTGCATAACATTTGAACAAGCATAAATTACGTTATAATAGTGTTCAAACTAATATTAAATATATTTTATAGACATGCCTAGCCTACTAATTTGGATCAATATTTCCCAATATATGTCTCAGTCAATATATTTACTAATGTTGTCAAATAAATGTAGGTAGCCATAAATGCAAACAATAGATAGCTATCATTTCGTACATATTCAACGTCATCAACAGCATTAGTCGAGTTCTTACAAACATACGATACCTAAGAGTAAGTTCTTGAAATCAGTCTGTTCTTAAATATTAGGATTTAGAAAATAATATTTATAAATTCATAAAAAGTATTTAACAGGCTTTAAGTAGTTTTAGCTATATCAAATTGAAAATTTAACGGGTTGCGTAAAATCGATTGACACATTCACTGGGATGAATACTGCCTTTATTGAATCAAACTACTATATAAAACATCCATAAAATATAAATCCTCTTAGGAAAGTTACCCCGAAGGCACACTCTTAAAGTTAAAAAGGATAAAACCAAATACATGCTTTCAAAAAACAAGCGAACATCTCTACCATGTCTCAGGAATGGGCTCGTGTCGGGTCGGGAACTCGTTAAGTAAGTAGGTAGTAGATAAGAAATAAAACCATACACAGAATTATTCTTCTGTTTTTTGGTGCTTAACATGGCAAAGTCAATCCACTAGATAAGATCTTAGGATCTCATATACAGGGTGTCCGCCGGGAAGGTATACTACTTTGTTTTGCTGGCATTTTGGTAAACATTAGTATTGACAGTTCATATTTGGAAGTCGTGAAGTAGACACGTGGCAAATTTATTAACGTGTTTTGATCGTTAAAACATTTTATCAAAATTAATCATCGTTTACTGTGACGATGGCACATTTCCATTTGAATGGATATGTGAAGAAACAGAATAGTCGTTTCTGGGCAATTGAAAACCCTCAAATTATTCATCAGTCACCTTTGCATCCATTAAAAGTAACAGTCTGGTGTTGAATTTGGTCAGGAGGAATCATTGGACCTAACTTCTTTGTCCACATTTTTTTGTTGGTTCCAAAACCTTACAAATAATGTAGGGCCTTACATAGGTTACATGAGTTTATTCGGAAAAATAGGTCTATTTTCAACAATTTTTTTTATATAAAAAATAAAATATTTTGTTCAAACTTTTTACTGTCTTAAAGATATACATTTGAGAAAAGAAGAAATGAAAAAATTTTCAAAGGAAAATATTCAAAACTCCGTCATTGTGACATAATTTCCGGTGACCCCTCGGAAAAAAGGTGCGTCCGCGTTGACAGTAGAACTCGCGACATGATCATCAGAAGTGCAAACCAAATTTGTGTTTTAGTTAAACCATAAACTAGAATTTGGACCAAGGAAAAAAAAATGAAAATTGGATTTTTGGCAGACCTTTTTACAAAAAAATTATAATTTTGGTAAACTTTGCTCAAATTTTTTTTGTAAAAAAAATCCTTCGTCCAAGTCCTCGCGAAATGTATCTGGAAGACCTCATGATTCAATTTAGTGCGTACCTGCCCAAGGCTGTATCTCCGAAACTTTTATTTGGAATGACTTGAAAAGTTCAATATTCTCGAGATATCGTAGATATTAATAAGATAACAAAAAAATCAATTTTATGAAGCTGTGAAACCCATGTAACCCCTTAATGCAAATAACTCCAAAATGAGTTACGTTTCAGAAGTTACGTCGAGCTTTTTTTTAAAAAAAGCTTTCATATTTTTATATCCAGGGATTTGACATTTGATTGCCTGACAAGTCTATACCAACATTTAAAACTTGCTTCTGAAAGAATTTGGTATATTGACAGTTTGAAAGCTAAATGGCTCCAAAAATTGTCTTAGGATATTCACTATAGAAAATATTCGCTTTTAGGGAAATCGTAGAACATACGAAAAGATGCGCATATGAAAAATTGCAAATTGCGAATTTGCTTTAAACATGGGAGGCAGCGCTCAGCTGTCATGGCCCAGTGAGTCACAGTTGACAAACGCATATTGTAGTTGGAGTATCATTATTAGATTCTCTTAGGTTCTTGAAAGATAAGATACATGCTCCTGAATCATTTGATTCTCCACATGAATAGTTTGCACCTGCTTAGGTACGTGAAGCATAATGATCTTGTTTTTATGATCAAGAGATTGGTTTCCAGTTTAGAAGTTTTCGCGTTTTAAGACATTTCATAAGCTGGTGTATCAGTGCTTCGATGACCTTCGAAAAGTATGATGAGTTCACCTTATTTCTGACTAGCTGCAGAAATTCCGTTTTCCATTTTCTTGAAAAGAGAACTGAAAAATAAAACAGATAAAAAGTTAACATAGCACAAACTGGAAGCGTTGAACTAACAGCAGAGTGCACAGCAAGCCCCATTGGTTTTAACTTAAGTGTATAGCTGGAATGTTATTCGAATACAAAAAAAGGGAACTCTCAGTTAAATCAGAGTCACTACAAATTTAGTCAAAATAAGCAAAACAAGTGATTGCAATAAAACGCACACGCCTTGTACAGATTGATGCTAACTCTAACATAAATAGATATACAACATAACAATAATGTTGTAGCAATGTGTCAAAATTTAGTATATGGTCATATTAAGGTTATTCTACGGCTTAAACGCTTAAACAAAATGCTGTAAATAACATCCGTGACCTATTTTATACGAACACACCCGTATGCAGCAACAGCAACGAAAATATATCCTCTCTGCCATAATACAATATTCATAATATTTCCAGTGGTTAGCGTGTCAAATAAATCAGAACTTTAATTCTGGTCTAATAAATTCAAATTTGCAAAACATAATGAATTTCTTTGCAATTAGTTTACGCCGCAAAACAATTCTTTGAAATTAGTGCTATGGGCTCATTTATTTTTAGTTGTCCTACTTTACAATCATGCAATTAAAATATATGAATATATCGAGCCGCACTTAATTTAATTGCGCGAAATATATGCCTATCTATTAAATATTTTCAATTTGAAAGGAATTATGAAATATGTATTAAAAGTAGCAGCGAAATTGATACTTTGCAATAATAAAGATAGGTTTGTTTCATTAACTTTGTATAGCAAACATTTTTAATGATGATAAAACACTCGGATGGGTGCAGTGGCTCAGAATTGGTGCATCGGGCTACTCAGCATGGGTCCATGGTTTTTCTCCTGCGTAGAAGCTACGCTTTAGGTCATTTATATTTAAACGAAGAAGTCAACGTTTTAAATTTTGCCGAAAATAATAAACTGTTTATCGTACTTTTTTCGAAATCTAATTTAACTTTGTAGTATGAAGATAGGAAACACGCGATGAACATACAATGTGGAGTGTGGCAGCAGTTCATCTGATTTTTTTTTAAATATTCGGGCTTCCATAATTTTGTTCTTAAGCACTCGGCTGGTGTCAGCATGGATGGTTCTAACTTTAATTTTGAACAAAATAAATGAAATTTATTATAAAAAGCTATTTATTTGTGTTCAAAGTTTTCGACAACTTTTCCATGCATTTGCAGGCGTTTGACTTAAATAACACGGATAATGTTGGTTTCCAGCAATGACTAGAGATGTACAGCCTTCTTATTAATAATAAAACTTTTCTCGTTCGTTACCTCATGTGTTAGATAGCACACTGCTAAAAAATTTACCTGGTTGTTAACTTTTCTTATTAATAATGAATGGTTCTCAATACAATACACTGACTTTTTTACTGGAAAATTAGCTTGAAAAAGGCATTACTGACATAAATTGTACTACAATCTATTACATTTCGGCGACATTTGACGTATTGAGATCAAATCGCACCTCCGGTGGTACATACATAATTGAAAAAATTAATTTTTCTGAGTTTAGCCAACATTTTCAAAAAAGATATTAATTTCCAGCAAAACAAAGACCCAATTAAAAATATTCTACTTGTCGCCAGGGCAAAGCTGCCAAGCTAGAGTGCAATTGTGCCTTTTGGATATAATTTCGAAGTCAGCTGGGCACCTTGCTAAATAGTATATACTTCAATGGGCCGACGACGAATATTAAAAAGTTTTACAAAACTGTGTGCCAAAATAACCTTAGGATAGGGCATAAAAGTGCATTTTGTGAAGAATCGACATTCTTGCATTTACGTCGTTATACCACCGGAGATGTGAAATGGAGTACAAACATTTTTTTTTTTCTTATGTTTACTGAAGCGTTAATTTTACTTGCTCCTATAATATTAGGGAAATGACATATTTGCTCAACCCCTTCCATTATTTCGATTTGCTCTAATCAATGCAATTCAGCAGTATTATCTCAAAACTGATACAAAAGAATTTAATGTTTTTAATTATTTTGTTATATGTTGATAGCAGCGTACCAACTGTACGCCCGCCTTATCAACGTTGTTCCCACCAACGTCTTCCCTTACTAGAGCAATTGGTTTCAACATATTTAGTTTTGAGAACTTGGGTTTTTTTAAAATTCAGCACTTTCAAAATTTGCTATAGGATTTATTCTTTTTTATGTGTTCTGACATTTTTTTGTTTTTCAATCGAGCAAAATCATTTAAAACAACCTACATCAGTGAGTTACTTTTTGATAGTTTTTACGCAGCAGATATATCATAAAAATATGATTATTAATAAGAAATTGAGTATTATCAATCAGTTAGATTGGCATTGTTAATAAGGCTGTAAGAAAATAATCAGGAGATCCAAATAAGAAGATTTTGGAGGCTAATTTGCTGCCTTCAATAGGTTGATACTTTCGTTTGCCGTAAGGCACTTAAAGCCATCCTGCTGTGAACAAATTTATTCAATATGGCTCTATAGCGAAACCATTGACCGTAATAAGAAATATTGCTCGATGACTCCACTTCCACATGAAACGGCGTTAACAGTTGTCATTCGGCTTCAATTAACCACTGATGATATTGCAGAAATATGTGTCGAAAAGCTAGTAGACATTCAAGTTTGTCTTTGTTCTGTGCCCTGAATATTCCTCCTGTCATTAATTTTGATTAAAGGTGCTTAAAATGTTCTTTATTAAGTCTGATTATCGTAATTCTCATCTAATTTTGGGTCTTATCTGTACCCCATTGCCTCACAGCTGCTTATCTTAACTTTCAGTTTTATCTTATCGATTATTTAATGAACTCAGAGTCTATTAGAGCAATAACAAAACCTAGGACCTTCTAGACGAAATCATATGAAATGCCTAAAAATGTAGTTCCTCAGTTTTGATTATCTCCCGCTAGAGTCTCGTATTTCTGATGTTTTGGTATAATATTTTGTTTTCTTTCTTTACTTTTTTTTATCTTTGTTTGTTTGTATTATTTTTTGTTTGATATTATTTTTCTTAAAGTCATGTTTTTGACTTTTTAATTCGAATGCTCAACCAATAATTTTATTAATTTAGTCAGTAGTTGTTACTTATGAATTATATAAATATCAATGTCACCTAACTCTCTTATATTTTTTTTCTCTAGCCCTAGATTTGATTTTATATAAAACTGTTTCATTGATTTGAAAGAATATTAAGCTATAATTATAACTATTTCTAGATTCGAAATAAAAGGAAGACCGAACCTTAGTTGTAAATTCTATTTAGTCGGGTATGTCGGAGCGCTTGGTCTGAACTATGACAATAGAACGTTATTATATAAAATATTTTTAAGTTTTAGCTTATAACATGGAAATCATTCACATGGTCATTTAAATTATAAATGCGTTATCATTAAATGCGACTAATAGGTTCATTCCGTTTTATCGGAGGGTAGGTGGAAAATCTTCCATGAGACACTATGAGAACCGACCGCTCGTGCTCATTATGGAGTGAGATTCTTACTCACTAAAAACATCTCCTTTAAAATATATACTACCACTAGGTTATTTTATCTTATTATCTGGTAGTTTAGATTTAATAACTTATATTCGCGTTTACTAGGCAGCTTCCCATCGTAGGCACCTGCTTGTATCACCAAAATCACGCGGTTTTATCCGTCAAAGTGGGCCCACTTAATTGTATCTTTCAAAATATATTTAATTTGTTATTGCAATGACCGTGAAGGCGATTCCGTTGCTTACGGGCAAATGATTTTTTTCACCTTCGACGGTTGCCACATCCAAACTTCTGTGGATATCACTATCTCGAATATACCAGGGATCGTTTACAATTCTTCTTAGCACTTTGTTTTGAAAAGTTTGTAAAATATTGATGATATTTGCTTTGGTACAACCCCAAAGTTGTAGGTCCATTCCTGCCATAAATCGCCCTATGATAAGGAATCCACGAAAGTTAAAGTGATTTGAAGATATCAATATGACTAGATATAAGCTGCTGTAAGAATAGCATATCACTATTGACTCTACATTGAGATTTCTATCATTTGCAGAAATTTGATACGACTGTAGAGGGGAGGGTTATACGAATCTTCCCATGGAAGCCATAGGGCAAATCGAATAAAGCTACGTTGAAAGGCATTAATTCGATTTGAGTGAATGTTGTAGTACGGAGTCCAAACTTGTGAAGCATAGTCAAGATGCGGACGGACGAAGCAATTGTACAATGCCTGAGTATAGTAGTGGTCATCAAATTCTTTAGACCACCTCTTTATGAAGCCTAGCATAGAATTCGACTTATTCAAAATGAAAATGATATGCCCTATAAAGGGCCAAACTATTACAGATACAATATGCAATGTTTTGAAGAGTACATAGATCAGGTAGCTGTAACACCAGGAATTTGAAAAAAAAAAAATATTTTAGAAACTTCATTATAACAAAAGTGTAGGAAAAAAATTTGGAATTTTCTGCTCAAAACTATGATTAAATATGTACTTCGGACTACATGATTTTGTCCGTTCAACTGAAATGAAATGTGTATGTATAAATGTATATATATGAAGGTGTAGGAAGGTTAAATAGCTAGGTGAACGAAATTTCAACGGCATATAATATAATAGTGGATGCAGTGGCTTAGTGGTTAAGTGCGTTGGACCACTAAGCAAAAGGTCACTGGATCAAAGCACGACCTGTACCATCTGAAAGTTTTCATTCGCTATCTCAGCTCTTGCGAACGACTGACAAACATCCAAGAGTAAGAACTTTTATGAGAAAGACCCCTCCATTCATGTCAAAAAATATATGTTCGAACACACAGTGGTTGCAGAAGCTAAGCTTTGGGTCATATGGAAAAGGGTCATTGTCGCAAAAGAAACGGTTTATTCCACTGGTTCGGAGCACGTCACGTTATTATCATTTTGACATTGGAGATAGAACGATACTGTAGAATTTTTTTTTCTTTAAAGAGTTTATACATAAACCTGGCTTAAGAATAACGCGGTATCAGTAAAGGATATCCGAATCTTTTCGGACAGCCAGGCGGCCATCAAGTCTTTAGTAGCCCTAGATTGCCGATCATCTCTGAAGGAGACAGGTGAGAAGTGCCTGTGCTGGGTGCCGGGGCATTGAGACATTCCGGGTAACTGCAAGGCTTCCATCCTGGAGCTTATTTCTACAATGATCGCAACTGTTTAAACCCGACCGACCCAAAACGTCTCTCACGCTTTATTAAAAGCTCAAATTGGTTCAACGACTAGGCAAGAACTTAAGATCCACGTGGTATCACAATGGACCTTACTTAGGTCTAATTGAGTTGAACTTCTTTCCAACTGCCACTTTAACCTAACTTAATCTAACCTATCTTTCGGTATCAGTAAAGGATATCCGAATCTTTTCGGACAGTCAGGGGGCCATCAAGTTTCTGGACTCCGTCTCTATTAACTCTTTAGTAGCCCTAGATTGCCGATCATCTCTGAAGGAGACGGGTGAGCAGTACAATATTCACCTGTGCTGGGTGCCGGGGCATTGAGACATTCCGGGTTACTGCAAGGCTTCCATCCTGGAGCTTAATTCTACAATGATCGGAACGATTTAAACCCGACCGACTTAAAACGTCTATCACGCTTTATAAAAAGCTCAAATTGGTTCAACGACTATGCAGGAACTTTAGATCCACGGGGTATCACAATGGACCTTACTTAGGTCTAATTGAGTTGAACTTCTTTCCGACTGCCACTTTAACCTAACTTAATCTAACCTATCTTTCGGTATCAGTAAAGGATATCCGAATCTTTTCGGGCAGTTAGGCGGCCATCAAGTGTCTGGACTCCGTCTCTATTAACTCTTTAGTAGCCCTAGATTGCCGATCATCTCTGAAGGAGACAGGTGAGAAGTGCCTGTGCTGGGTGCCGGGGCATTGAGACATTCCGGGTAACTGCAAGGCTTTCATCCTGGAGCTTACTTCTACAATGATCGCAACGGTTTAAACCCGACCGACCCAAAACGTCTCTCACGCTTTATTAAAAGCTCAAATTGGTTCAACGACTAGGCAGGAACTTTAGATCCACGTGGTATCACAATGGACCTTACTTAGGTCTAATTGAGTTGAACTTATTTCCGACTGCCACTTCAACCTAACTTAAACTAACCTATCTTTCCTTCAAAAATTGACATACAGTTTTGTTTCCTCTATTATCTTATTTAATATTGTTTTAAGAAATTGCATTTAACAAATTTCATCTATATCAAAATCTATATTTTGGCATGACAGGCGATCTGTTTCAGATTGATCGACGTGGTGAAATGAGATCTGTAGTAGGTAGTTTTAAAATTGCTTTGACTTATTAAATGTGCTATGTACCTAACTAAAACGTGCAAAATTCAATAAATATAGCCTTGACCCGTTCAAGGCTAATAACTAGATTACATATGAATTGATGTTGTCTATTTACATAACAAAACACCGTGAAAAATATGGTTTGATTGACTTTAATATTATCGTACCATATACGATCAACTACTTGCCCACAATAGGCGATGAGATTTCATAAAATACTGGGGTCCTCCGCAGTACCCACAGTAACTCAATTTCTTCGTATCTACTTGAAATGTATTACATTCACCGCTGAAAGTGAAGACTTAGATATATGACTTAATCTTTGAAGAAAAACCCCTATGTATAAGTATAACATTGAACTGATTTCGAAAGACGAAAATGTAGTATTTATTGCGATTGCATTACGTAATTGGAATAGAGTGAGTAGCTTGCTTAAATAGTTTAAATAAAACATTTCTCACATAAGTTCAAATGTAATAAATAAATAAGTTGTATTTGCTAAAAGGCAATGCCAATAAAATTAACAACATGTTTTTTTTCACTTTATTTAATAGGTTAACGTACCTTAACCACAAGTTTGATTGATTGGCAGAAACGCATTGGTGTGAGTGGTTAAGTGACACGAGTTAGAACTCGTTAACTAACATTGACACGAGGTTGTGCATACTGATTGACACTGTTAGTTGGGTGCTATCATTGGATGATCAATTCACAGGTTTTAATTTTATAAGCAATCAACAAGACGTGTAAATTGAATAAGACAAATGAACAAACAGATACCAAAATGAAAAAAAAATTTTTAATAAATCAGGTCATGGATTGTTCAATAAAATAGCGTTCTATGAATTTGATAGAATTGAATTGTGTTTCCTTCGAAGAATTTATAAAAAGTAATATACTGGCATTGTATAGTATGTATTATTACTAGCGATACTAGCGCCTTCAATAAGAATATAAGAAATCTATTCAATCTCAAATAAATAAATATGTACAACATAAGGTAGTGAGAGGATTAAATTACATTGGTTACACACTCTGCAGGCAGGAATCCGTAAACACAATACGAGAATTCAGTAACCGATATGAGAATACCGGAGTAGGTCAAAATATACCTACCTCAGAAAGAGGACGTTCGGTGGATGAACTCAATAGATTGAAACAGTCAACAGTCAATTTGGCAGATACCTCACTTGAGCTACTTCGATATATTTGGAGCTGAAGTCAGTGAAGATTTTTCAGGACTTGTCCGGGTGCTGAAACAGAGATGGTGGCGGATGAGTCCTTTATGGGATGGACAAAAACCAGATGAAAAACTGTGACATTTACTACGGTGACTGCTATAGAGAGCAAGGACAGCGCTTATTTGGATGTGGATTTGTCAAATGCGGCAGACTTAGGCAAGAAGTCTTTAGCTACATCAGCAAAATCAGCCTGATCAGCCCAGAGAAAAAAAGACAAATAACTTAAAAATGACTAAAAAAACAGAACAAGCAAATAAAAGAATACTAAGAAGACGGGTGAAAAAAAATTAAACACAATTTGAAATGAGGATTTGACAACGCAAATTGCATTTAAGCTGTCGTTTCCTATTTTATTTCTCTTCTTTTGATTTTCACATGCTTTCGAATTCTGCATTGGAATGAGGTAACGATAAAGAATATTTAATTTTTGAAATGCCCCTCCAAAAACCTTCTACATTTAAGTTTTTCGACGACAATTTCTTATCAATTCAAATTGATGCAGCTAATTCTTGTTATTCACTGTCAACTTATCAAACTTGTTACAATCTTTCCCCTTTTCTGCCAAATCATACAAGGTACAGCAGTTCTTCCTTTTTGAAATATCGGTGGCTATAACCGAAAATAGATAGGCTCAATTGCTTAAACGTAGTCAAATTTTATTAAATAAATTGGGCTAATGGAATTTTCCGCAAAATTGCATTTCAAAATTACTTTTTATCTTTTCCCCACGAGACAGTTTTCTATCATGGAAATTCCCACAAATAGTTAAATTTTCCACAAGTTATGAACACTGCCAATAGCTTCATTGACCAGCCTCGCTCCGAGAGTAAATAAAAAACTCAGGAAAGTGAATATGTAGGTAGGTATCCACTCATTTTTAACAGACAGTTGGCTCATGCTTTCTTAAAACTAAGATCATCTTCATCTCCTTTGCCGACGTGCTTATCGTCAATAATAAGGGATAATTACTTTCCACTTTTAGTACACACTGTTTGACATTACTTTAATAGAACATCGTGTCAACTCACGGAATTACAAGCTATGTGTCAAAATCAGTCTACCCTTAGGGTAGAGGGTATCAATAAGTACAAATATTCTAGCAAGTTAACATCTTGCTTGGACTAGCAATCTGCCTTCATATACAAGAATGTTTAATTTGCCAAAAAAGCACAAAGAATTGTAAACAAATGTATGAATAAGAAGCGGAGATATAAATTATAGCTAATTGTAGGTATTCGTAGCAAAAGATCCAAATATAGCAACTCAACCAATAGCCTCTACATTATGGCCACCATTTCAATTTCTGTCGCAAAAGAGCTCTCCTTAACGTGAGCCATTTATGATATTTACATATTTTGATATAACAATATAATTCTTTTACAAAGATAGATTACCACCAAGAAACACGAGAAGGTTCTAAATGAGTATTAGGTGTCAATCTTTTTCTTTTGGGCAGGCAACAGTAAAAAAATAGAAAAACCCGAAATTTGAACTACTAGATACTACTGTAAAATAAAGTGCACGACTGCGTCATACGAAACTTTCTCGATACATGAAATGCGTTTTGAATCGCTAAATGAATCGAAAATGAATGGTGATAAATTTATTTAAATCGCTTTTTAGCTTCTGAAAATAAGATTTTTTCAAAAATGGCACCCACGATTTTTATGTAATTTCGCAAATTGTACACATTTAATATAATTGTTCAAAAAACAGAAAATTATCACAATCGTTGCAGCCGTTTTTGAGAAAACGAATTTAATTTAAATTTAAGAAAATCTTTATTTAAAAAAAATATTTCAAAAATCGAGGTATGTACATATGTTTGACTTAATAGTATAAAAAAAAGTAAAATTTTTTGGAGTTTTATATATTACAGTTAATTGATTTTTCATCGAAAATCTGAGTATGCAGTATTTTAGACCCCATCCCAAGTATCCTTAGTACAAAAAAAAAACAAAATCCTTGGAACCATTTTCTAGAAAAATAGTGATAAGTGAATTTCACAAAAAAGATATATGGCAGGTACCGTTATTTCAAACGATAAAGCAAAAAATAAAAAGATGCCCCGAGATGTAACCCCAAAAACCTTTTATAGGAACTTCGAAGCAAATCCGTCGAACTGTTTCACCGTACGGTGCCCGGATAGACAGACAGACAGACCTACGGACGGCATTGGCGGACCCAATTTTTTATACTTCTCTATAGTCTATATTTATTATCCCTCATAATCAGGTTGAGTTTGAAATTTCCGCATGATCGCAATAACTTTCTCTTTAGTATACGAAGTAGTATACGAGAAAGTTAAAAAAGTACTTTGAAGAGAGGTGTTGTGAGTGAGTAAGAATCTCACACTATTATGAGCACGTGTGGCCGACCCCTCATAATGTCTATTGGAAGATTTTCCCACGCAGAAATAAAAATTTCTTAATATTTTCTGTTTAATTAGTTTTTTTATTTCTTTATTTTTAAACGCGAATTTCGCTTTTTCATTTTCAAATTATAGATTTCAAGTCAACAGTATAGAACAACTCTAATATCATATTCAAGATAATACATTTTATATGATATCGACCGTTGGCTGTGTGAATCCTTAGTCGTGGAAACTTACACCCAGAGCTAGTTATCACCGTATAATAATTAAATGATTACAATGCAGCAGGTCTACAGATTAGCTGTCCTAATTGCAACAGAAATTAATTGTTTTCATCGCGCGCTACATAGCATTAGCATCGATCATAATGTTTATTCACCTAATATGTTTTCCGTGACAGGCAGTGCCTGTTTATCTGTTTGATACTGTTCTATCGAACACAATACCTAAAAACATGTGTCCATATCTATATGTTTACTTTGCACCTTCTTTTTTAAAACCGCACACCACATTTCCGAATGTTCAATCAGATATTTGATCGATTATAGAGGAAAGAGTAATTCGGACCTTGGCATGTGGTGTTACCATTCCAAAAACAAAGCCAACAAAATTCCAAAAATATTAAATTAAAAAAAAAACATAAGGAAAGGCTACAGTCCGCTGGGGGCGAACAGTAGTGATACCCTATCCATATCCCTATATGCCCCAAAGAAAAAAGCAATAAGAAGATTTTATTTCATTCTATTAACTAAAAAAAAAAGTTTTTTTTCATTAAAAACGCCCCCAAAAAGTGGGCGTGGGCAAAAACTTCGTATGGGCGATATGTTGGAAGAAATATATATATATTAATATAAATAAATTTTACACTTAACCATTTCGGAGCCCTAGGGAATATGTGGTCCAAATTTCAGCTTCCTAGCTTAATTTTAAAGGCCTAAAAATTGCGTACGGACATTGCTGGATAGTCTTAGGATTTGGTCCTGATCACAAATATATATACTTTTAGGGGTCTACGACGAATATTAAGGGGTGTTACAAACTATGTGTCAAAATTAATATACCCTTAGGATAGGGTATAATCAATTACCGAAAAAGAAAAGAAAATGTTTAAGCATAAAAGGTTCGAAAAGCCAGAGAACTTCCAGGTGCTTCTTCGCTGTCTATCGTGTTAACTTACAGTACTACAGTGCACAGTACAGTCAGACTTTATGAAAAGTTTCTCCAGTTAGAGCTATTTACTTTACTGCGTTGTGCCTTTGCAATAGAGTCGAAAATTTTGCGGGCTGGAGTGTTGGTCTTCATTAACTTCAGTTGTCATTCGTTAGCCATTTGAAACGCACAATGAGAATTTTTAGTTTGCCAGCTAGATGTAGCTGTACGGCTCGTGTTATGCCTACCAAACACGTCAATGTAAACAGTTTAGCATAAAAAAAAATAACACGCTTCTTTGCCCACAAAACAAATGCCATCTCACATACCATCATACCATCTCTGATACCATCATACCATCTCTGATACCGATTCCATTTAATACCGCCTCTAGCCCTTCGGTTTTTTGTCTCTAAGTTTCCCTAGTATTAGCCATAAATATTGCCTTTAAATCTAATCTACATAATAGAGCTCCCTATAATAAGTTGCTTGATACATCTTTTAGTAAATAAGTTAGTAAAGCGTCGCAAAAAATTTAAACATATCCAAAATTAATAATAAATCAAACTTCGGTACGCTGTAAGGCATGGCCCTACGAATTAAGTTAATAATAATTATAAAAAAAGCTATCGAAACGAGTTATATCGTCTTGACCCAAAGACCAAGCCTGGCTTATGAATGAAACACATCTAATAATGCCGGTGACGGTTCCCCATAAATTATTAACTAACTTAGGAGCGTGGCCACGCATGTACATCTATTAAAGCTACAAACAACTGTCGAACGTCACAGTTTTGTATAAACTAGGTGCCGATTTTGTTTTGTCGTCAATTTTGCACACTCCCATGGAAGTGTATTTCATTTAAAACACGTGCCCCGCTAACCGAATTCATACTTTTGTTATTGAATTAGTCGCGGTTTGTTATTGTTTATTTGAAGTTGAATGTAAGACAGTGAATGGTTAATTGCCTTAACATCATCATTATTTAAATTGATTTGTGGCTCCATTAATAGAAAATTTCCTTTCAAATTAAAAACGAATGTGTTCAGATCAACTACTACATTTAACATTTTAAATACAAAATTGCAGTTCGTTACTGAATTGCCAAAGAAAAGCCAATTCCAATTGACTTTATGGTAATGTCCCCTTTTCATAGCGTATGAGGAAATTCTAAGAAAATGAAGCAATATACGATTTCACGTTAATAAATCACTGTTCTGCGAATTTTGAATAAAAATTTACTCTAAGGCAGTAATTAACGTAACAAAGTAAAGTTGCCACCGAATGCACAGAACTTGGAACTTTGGCTTTTCGTCGAGTTGTAATTCAAATGAGCATCAGTAAATTGAATACAAACAAATCTGAACAGTTCTTAATGGTTTTCAAGCTTATGGAAAAGGTGGGATAGCGAATAAAAACGTTTAATTGGTACGGGTCGGGTTTGAACCGACGACTCCTGACTTAGTAGTTCAACGCACTTAACTACTTAGCGACTCCACCTACTAGCGGATTAAGGTTTATACTTTCTTTCGAGTGCCAAATGAAATAATTCCTTAAAAAAATAGTATAGCTTTGCTCATTTAGAAAAAGAAGAGGGACAACATGTCCATTAATAAGACCTTATATTCTGAATAATGTCCAGCTACTAGGATATACGACCGATGTCAACATCATCAGTGGCTTCAAACGTGCCGGAATAGAGGCTTTCTGTTGAAGAATAGGTGAAACTAGTTGGTCTTGAAGTCTAAGAGTAACACTAAATATTAGTTAAGGAGTTCATCTACCATGGTGTTAACATTAACTTTACGAATGACGACTTAGCAGAGATCCGGCGAACAATTACTCTAAGAAATCGCTCCTACTTGGGCTTAAAACTCCTAACTCGAAGGGCAAAGTGTATGCTCTACAGAACTTTTATTCTGCCAGTTCTGTTATACGCCGCCTAGTGCTGGAGGATAAACAGGAAAGAAGAGTTAATATTAGGCTCCTTCGAAAGACAAATTCTTCAGTGGATATTTGGTCCTGTGTGCGAGAAGCGCAAGTGGAGGAGAAAATACAGCTGTGAATTCTATGAGCATTGTGGGTGCAGTGGATTATCTTGGCGAATCATCTGACTCTTGTAAAAACCCAATTCCTTCTGTTACCAAAATCTAGAAAAATCATCTTAGAAAGTACCGAATAACCTTCGATTTTTAAATTTAATTTTAAAGGGTGATTTTTTAGCTGGTTTGGTTTTGGCAACACTGGTTTTGACAGCTGACGTGTGTTTAGTACCTTGTGTCACTGTCAAACAGCTTCAGTTTGGTTTGCAATTTAACCATGGATCGTCTTACAAATGAACAACGCTTGCAAATTATTGAATTTTACTATCAAAATTCGTGCTCGGTTCGAAATGTTCATCGCGCGCTGCTTCCATTTTATGATCGGCATTCTCGACCTTCTGAGCAGTCTATTCGGAAGATTGTGACCAAATTTCGCACCAAATTTACTTTGTTGGACATTAAACCACCAACACGTTTACGTACTGTGCGTATTGAAGAAAATATTGCGGCCGTATCAGCTAGTGTGACAGAAGACCGCGAAATGTCGATTCGGCGCCGTTCCCAGCAGTTAGGCCTTTGTTACAGCACTACGTGGAAAATTTTGCGGAAGGATTTGGGCGTAAAGCCTTTTAAGATACAGCTGGTGCAAGAACTAAAGCCAGCCGACCTACCACAACGCCGAATTTTTGGTGAATGGGCTCTTGGAAAGCTGGCCGAGGATCCGCTTTTTTATCGAAAAATTGTGTTCAGCGATGAGGCTCATTTTTGGTTGAATGGGTACGTAAATAAGCAAAATTGCCGCATTTGGAGTGAAGATCAGCCAGAAGCATTGCAACAGCTACCAATGCATCCCGAAAAAGCCACTGTTTGGTGCGGTTTATGGGCCGGCGGCATTATTGGGCCATATTTCTTCAAAGATGATGCGAATCGCAGCGTTACTGTCAATGGTGAACGCTACCGAGCGATGATAACAAACTTTTTTTTGCCCGAAATGGAAGTTCTTGACTTGCATGATATGTGGTTTCAACAAGACGGTGCCACATGCCACACAGCACGCGAAACAATGGCGCAATTGCGAGGCGAGTTTGGTGAACAGTTAATTTCACGTTTCGGGCCGGTCAATTGGCCGCCTAGATCGTGCGATTTGACACCATTAGATTATTTTTTGTGGGGGTATGCCAAGGCTAATGTGTATAGGGACAAGCCCGCTTCGATTGACGCACTGGAAGCCAACATCCATGCATTCATTCGTGAGATACCGGCCGATATGTGTGAAAGAGTATGCCAAAATTGGACTCAGCGGATGGGCTACCTGAGACGCAGCCGCGGTCAACATTTGCATGAAATTATCTTTAAACATTAAATTGCAAGGTTCAAACTATCGATTCAAATAAATATTTCATTCATTTTTTCGAATTTTTTGTGTTTTTTTTTTAAAAAAAGTTCTAAACCTCTTAAAAAATCACCCTTTAATTGATACCTTAACCGTTCACTAAAATTTAAATCTCCATCAATGAATAAAATTTAAGAACAAAAAAAATAAAACACAATCTAATGACTTTTATCAAATAAAGCAAATATATTTAACAAGAATCATTGTGTCTTGAGATCTAAATTGCCAATCATAACTCTGGGTCTGGATGTATACTCAATAAGATTGGTACCAGGTGCCAACTGGTTAGACGTGTAAAAAGCGTGTTCTTTGTATAAATTTGTGACACTCGGTCTTAGAAAGTTAAATTTTATTTAAAAAAACCTTTTTTTTGCGCAAACTTTTATTTAGTTTGTGATACTAGCGTCATGGAAGGAATTAATTATGCAAATGCTCTCCACTTCACGAATCTATCTAAGAGAAAGACAAAAGAAGACAAACACCAACAACAAATATAACAAAATTAAATTGGTTAGAACCCAGCTTCCAAGCTGGCCCGTGTGCCTTCAATTACAGTGGCTAAGTTTATATAATCATGAGGAGTAAACTTGTTTCTTTTCCAATCGCGTGTTTGATGTTTGAAATAAGATATTTCCGCTGCTAACAATTTATAGAAGCTCTTGTGTGTCCGACAACAGAAGAATTGAAACACGCTCAAGAGAGTGGATGAACGCATATGTTTATCTTTTGGTGATATAGATGGCCGTCCCGACTATAGTCTGTGTTTTTTTTTGACTTAAAAAAAGCTGAGAACAGGTGGAACAATTTATCTATATTCCTCGTTTATATTTTTGCAGCTTGGTAGCCTGCTTTAATTTAGAATTCAAGTTAGATGACCTATTTATGTTGGCAATTCTGATTTGTTAAAATTGTTTTGGTATTTAAATGGCCCAGCCATGTTCTAAGCAACTTCAGCAGAAACCTATAGAGGAAATAATTCAGGCCATTTCCCTATCCCGTCCATTTATTTCGCATAATTTCTGTTGGTTAACAGTCGTAATTTCTGAGTTTGAAGGCCCTGAAATTACTTAACTCAGTAACTGAATGACTCACTATCAGGTCGTTATTCCGATCACTTTTTTGTTTTACTGGTAAGGGGAGTATAAACTAGACCAAGGGTTTAAACATAAACGCCTCCAAAAGAAGGCGCGACATGAACGTTGTATGCCTTCGATTTCTCCTTTGCCGACGAGATTATGATCAGTACTTAGGGATCTTATTAGTCAGGTTGTGGGTTTCGACTTAAAAAAAAGTTTAGATCTACCGAAAATCTTATTGTGTACCGGTGATCTTTAGTGGTATTTATATATGGTGCTGCATGCCAAGATGAATAAATCTGATATATATTAATATATTTACTTTTTGGGGTGTATAAACTATGTATCATACAAATACATCTAACATTGTAACCAGAGAAACCATAAATATTTTTACGGTCAATTCCTTTTTTGCAGTCAATACACCTATGTCCGAATCGATAGACACCCTGGGGCCAATTTGCTTCAGATGAAGCTCGAAGCTCCTATTATATTTGTATCCATAATTTCTGCGGTTTCGACGATTTGAATTAATGTGAAGGTCGTCTCTTGTTTCGATGAATTCGAGATGTATTTAACAATCACTGCCACTCGCAGATTGTTTAATGATTTATGGTATTATTCTGTATGTCGTTTTGAAAACAGATGTAAATCAAACGTACATAGATATACAAATATGTATAAAGATATCGACTTTATGGAACACAGTTTATTGCTACTCCTGACAATATTTGGAAACGATTTATTACCTTTGTGGTGATAAACAAGATTTAACTCAAAAGCCAAATAAAGCGCAAATAACCTAATTTTATGCTTTAGTCACGATTTTTGCTAGCTGCTGACAAAGCTTAAGCTATAATTTTTCTGAATGGAATGGAACTCGTGTGCTATTGTTTGCGTGGGCGTATGAATCAGAAGCTATTTGTTAAAGTTGTTAGTAGGTGGCCTAGCATGCGATTTTAATTAGCAGCTTAAAACCTAGTAGTTCAATCTTGGAGCTGGCAGGATGTTGGCTTTATCTGTTTTGTTCGTAGAAAGGCAATCGGATTTGTGAACAACTATCGAGATTCCGTATTCAGAACTTCCGGTGCAGTAATAAAGATAATTATAATGCAAGTACGATTTATCGCTTCGCACCCAAACCCGACGATTGATCCATGGATTATCTCTTCCCATGATGACATGATTGACACGAGAGTCTCAGAGAATACAGAATCACGCAGTACCAAAAACATCGGTTGTAGTTTAGAATGCAATATATAGCATAGTTTTGTATATAGAACTAATAGAAACATTAATTCAAAAGAAGTAAGCTAGTAGCATCTTTTAAGATAGCCGCATTAATATACGGGATTAAAGACCAAAAGTATATGCCTAATGTACGTACGTAATTATTGGTGGGCTTATTTATATTTATTATATTTCGGTAGAACTGTGTACTTTTAAAAAGTGTTTATTTTAATTTTATCTCTCTCTAACTTTCTTCCACATTCAGTGGGCAATTACTCGGAATTTCGTTATACAGTACAGCCACTAGTTTACACTAGCCGAAACTTTCTGTGTCCGGAAAAGCGAAATGTACGGATTATAAATAGAAAAAATAGAGTGGAAAACCTAACACCTTTTATTACAAATAGATATTTTTAATTAAATGTACGGAAATGGCTGCATGAAGCTGGGCTTGAATGGCAGACAATAAGACGGAAGCAGTATTAATAAGATGCATGAAAAAGATAGAGCATACAAGTGGGAGAGCAAACCATCGAATCCAGCGCAAACATCAAGTATCTGGGAATAATGCTAGACCACAGGCTCAATTTTAAAGAGCACGTGATGCATGCAGGGAAGAAAGCCTTACGGGCTGTGGGAGCACTGTTCAGACTACTGCCGAATATAAGCGTTCTAAGGTAGCCAATAAGAAGCCTGCTGGTAATATTAAGCAGGTCAATCATAATGTAAGCCTCACCAATATGGGCAATTGAAACGGATCGAAAAAAGTACATGAGAAGAATTAACTCGGTTCACAGGATCTTAAGCTTTTAGGAGGGTTTCGGCGAAAGCGATTAGTGTAATTTCTGGTCGACTGCCTATCGACCTCGACATTAAAAGGTCTGTGGCTCTTATTGCAAGCCAGCCAGAAGACAGGAGAGTAGAAACCCAGGCGCTACCAGAAGATGGAAACATACGCTGATCCAAGATATAGGGGAACGGACCCGTTGGAAACACTTGGAAGATAACTTCTACCTGACACACGCGCCAAAAGTCAGCAAGAGAAACGAAAGACGAGTTCAAGAGGCGTCCTCGAGAGAGCGATGCCATAACCAGCCCCGCGAAGTCATACCTAACGGCAGTCCCGCAGTGTGAGTGGTTGAAGGACATAGTGGTGTGGGTTAGTAGGTAGGCGCACTCCCGGTATCGAGTATTCGGGTTTTCGAATCCTGCATATAGCTGACTCGGGCTATCGCATCTTTAGATTGCCACATAATGGATGTAACCAAAAAAAATTGAAGTTTCATATACAAATTAGTGAGTGTCAAATTACTCACTTTGCCAATTAAATATAAAAATTATGCTATGGTATTTGTGAAATTTTTAATAATTACAATACAAACTTGGCGTTTTTTTTAGATCTGTAAAAGAGAATTTGGATATTCCTTAACATTTGTTTTTGTTGTGATTGCAATAGTTATTGCAAAGAATGTTTTATACGTGGAAATTTTAAAATTGTATTATATAGATCCGTGTTTCCCTTAAGAAGAACTGCTAACATGTATTATATATATTTAAAATTGTATTATATAGATCCTTGTTTGCCTTAAGAAGAACTACTAACATGTAAAATTTCATAACTGTAGCATGAGTTTCGAAATATGGGCGGTTGCTACGACTCTTTTTTGTGTCGGTGTCTTGTGTTTTTCAAATCCTATCTCCACGTATAACTTCATAACTCTAAGTCTTTTGGGCATTAATGTGGGCTAGGGTGCACCAAACTAGTGTTTTCTTTAAATATTCGGTGGGTTTAAAAAAAACAAGATTAACTTGAGCACATCGAAACTTAAAGAAGTAAGTTAGAAAGTACAAAATAAATTTGGCTATCCAATTCGTTTTTCATTACTGCGAACTGTTTTTAATGATCGTCATTTAACAAAAATGAAAACCAAATTCTCAAAAATCATAAACCATTGTTAGCCTCATCTTCACCGAAAACGGAGATCCCATCTAAAAATTCCTAAGTAATATGGATAAAATGTTTGCAAATTTAAAAATTCAAGTATCGTCTGGGTCGTTAACAATATACAGCGACACAGATATAGAGAGATTAGCAAATACCGGCAGCACATAACTAGTCTCAAAGCTACCTAGTTTGAAAATAAACAAAAAAGACCTTCATCAGTGTCATTTTGACAAAATTAAGAAACACCTGACTCATTTGCCATTTAACCGAAATTCCCATCAACATCTAGCCGCCTACAATAAATGATAGACAGCTGAAGTGACAATCCGAATAACTACTGCGAAGATACGGGGCACACGAGACTGCCATAAAGTAAGCATGTAGGTATTTATCGCATTAAAAACAACATAGTTTATAAAATATACATAGGTATCTCAATGTATCGATGCTAACAAACTGTCCATACCCAAAGAGATAGCGACAGACTAGCCCCATACAATTAGCTAAAAGTAAAAGCTTCAAACTCACTGCGATCGCTGACCACTGGAAGACTGGAATGTTTGGCTAAGAAAAGCTTTAATTCTCTCTTAAAATGCTAATATCTGCTAAGCTTATGATGCGACTTTCCTACTCTAAGATACATTTTGGTTTGTTTCTTTCTTCATCATATTCTTCGTATTGACCACCGGCACACAGGATCGGAAACGATCAATCTGACCATCGGATTTAAAGCACAAAGCAAGGTTCAAGTATCGGGGAAGAGAGTAAGAGGAGTCTGTTTTTTTTGTATTCGAAATGAAGACAGGTGGCGTAAAACACTATGCAAAATCTTAATCTAAGATGTTGTCGGAGGGTATCTGTTGCCAATATAAAAGCGGCTGTTGGCACGGTTCGCATTACCATAAGACGCCTTCAAGTCTAGCTGACTGGACATACAATACGGAGAAGTGCGAAGTGCTACTCGTGAGTAGTTGTGTCGAACAGAGAAGTTGAAGTCTTGTGTTAGTAGTGCAAAATATTAATATAATTTTTTTCCCTCAACAATTGTGTGAATTATATAATGATAAACCAGCCACAAGGATTAAGGAAACGTTTTGCGAATTAAATTTTGTTAGAGCTCAAGAAATTCATTGAAGGCGTCGTCGTGTGTGAAGAAAGAAAAAAAAAACAAACCAACAACCCCAAACAAATTTCAAAAAAGAAAGTGGTTAAAAAGTGTATACAAAATATTATTGTGATTATCCTGTGACGACAAATAATAAACACAGATTTTCTGAAAGTTACGAAAAGAAAGGATTAAACAAACAAGGATACCAAACTAAACAAAATCAAAATGGCTAAGTCATTTCAACACAAATTCATTCAAGCTGTAATTCTTCTGGCATCATGCAGCACAGCATTATCCTGTCATGGTACATTGATAGGTAAGTCGAATATTGTTGTTCTAGTCCTTTTTCATGATTTATACCCAACAAATCATTGTGAGAGTTTTGTTAGAAATAAAAATAGGTACGTATTTTTGAGTGTGACATTCAGATAAGAATATGTCATTAATCAAAAGATTAATTTTTGGCTTGTGGGCAAAAAAACCGTTAATTCGAATTGAACTGTGTGTGCTGAAAAATAACGAATTCGAAACAGAGCTGAATGGATTCAAAAGATAGATGGATTTGGGTACTTCCTTATTTTATTTTTTGCCATTTGCGTTTGTTTTTTAATTTTTGCCAAAAAAGTATCTTAAATGCCAAATTTGCATATTCAACATCCGCTGAGCTGCTATTAAGCGTTTAAATTTGTACAAGTTCCGATTGATGTTATTTTTTATCTAGAGAGATTTTATAACGACAGAAACGAAAAAAAATGAATTGAGCGAATGGAGGAGTCTACGATTTATCAATTAAATTAGCATACATGCATTAAAAAAAAACCTTTCGAAGTGCTTCATTGAAAAACCAAGCACAGTCAATGAGAAAGTATTGACACTGATTTTGTGGACGGTGGGGAATACAGGTAGGTTCCATTTTTATCTGAGAATAGACACGAAATGATGTTTATAAGATTTAGGTTCCAGTTTTAAGATTCTTTCGGGGACGCTGTGGCTTGCGTGGGTAAACGAGGCTTTATTTTTTTAATCATTACACTGTTTTATTTTCTGTCATTTGATGGCAGTACCTAGACCTTAAGGTAGTGTTATTAAAATAAAATGTATGGCAGGTACCGTTAATCAAAACTCTTTACACAAATTTTGAAACCAATCCGTCTAACCGTTTCGACGGAAAACGAAAAAAAGCCAGCATTCTTTTTTTAAAAAAAATTGCCTGAAATACTAGAGAGATTGAGAGCAAAAAAAACTTATGAAAAGAATTCAGATTTTGTATGAGGCACTTTCCTCGACTTGTAGTGTGTTTAGTATTTAAATGACTAATTTGAATAAATTAGTCTCAAATCGAGACAAAACTTCTGTAAAAACTACTTATTTGCTTATGGTCGCATTCACTTTAAAATTCGAATGAGATATTAATGAATGCTGTGAATTTAAAAGAAGCAACATAAAAAAATTCTCTCTTCTAATGACAAAGCTCTCTATAACGTTTTTGATGCTACTATTAACGGAGTTATCTATATTGATGCGAGCCAGAGTCGGGCTTTCCGTCGATCTGGGGTGTAAAAGATAGACTCTAGAACGATTTATTTTAAACATCCCACATGATACATTATGGAAGATGTTTTGCATCAAATATAAGTAGAAAAGAACAACGTTGGTTAGCTCGACTTGCCTTCTCAAAATGTAAATACGAAAATGAATTAAATACATTTTTAGTTCCAAGATAATTAGTTCAAGATAATAAGTCCAAATCATAAAATCCACTTGTTGTTCTATTTTCTCTACAGGTTCTGCGGTTAAATGTTTACAGCTTCTCCATCGTGACGCTACTTCAGCTATACTTTCCCTCAAAACAAACAAAGTAATTGAACCGCGAGGTGTGCTTATTTCAAGCTACATTTTATTTGAAAGTTTAATAAATGTACATCCTCCCACAAATTGACACTGCTGTAAACCACACTTCGATGCTAATGCCCAATGGCCATAAAATCTGAATAATAAAAGTGTCAATGCGGTGTGAATTTGATATTAAGTTAAATGATTAATTTAACTTCGTACCCATATGGCTTTAATTTTAATTTTACTTTGACAATAAATTATTAAAAGCTAATGTGTATTTATCTACTATAAATGCCGCAATACACCTTTGGGACCATTTTCGGTTAACATAACGGGCTTAACATCACAGCACTTTTTGTTTTCTTTCCAATAAACGCAGACATGAAATTGCATTTGCTTACTTTTGTGGAAAAAGTATTTAAGTAATTTGGTACGTTTAATTAGATGCCTCCTACAATCATATCACTGCTCTTTGGTAATATCTGACAAACATCAAAGAGTATGAATGAGAAGAAGCTTCTCAAATTAACTGTTCGCAGGTACCTTCCATTTCGAAGGTACGATAGTAATCCTTCTTAGAAAGATAATTTTAACTTGTATGTTCTTCTCGAACTTTCAATAAGACACCCTATAGCTAGGTCTTGTAAGCCATTTGCTATGTACATATCTGTCCCAGAAACCAAATAGAAAAACCTAATTAGACTCATATACGGAAATAAATAAATTGTTTGCTTTTAACGCAATTATTATTGTTAACCAAAGGATTAAGAATGTGCTAATTAAATAGTTAAATAAAATCGAACACTTAATACAAAAACAAAACCTTATTAGCAATCATTTTATCTTTTATGATTGTCAGTCAAAAGGGAGTTGTAATAATTCCAGTTCAGTTACTCATTTGGTAACTGCCTAAAACATGAACTTAATCGATTTGATAAGAATATTTTACTTTGCTAGACATATATTTAAAAAAACACGCCCATTGATGAATTATATATAAAAAATAAAACATTTTTGTCTACGTGAATCGTCGAACTAGTTTTCTTTTCTGTAGAATACGTACATATATCAAAATTATTGAAATTATTTTGTAGACCCCAAACTAGAGTCGTAAAAGTCCACGAATTTAAATTTACCAATAAATTGATCTTATTTTTAGATTCAGTTTATCATTTTGTCTTTTAAACAAATGAAAACAAACTATTGATATTAAATAAATATTATTTATGTAAATATGACTAAGATGCTCGTAAATTGTTGAAAAAATACGTACCCGCTTATGGATTTTAACTTGTAAGTGACCTTGGTTGTTTGGTTAGAATGTATCTAGCAATATTTCCTGGATTTTGGAAGAACATTTTAATTATTTTTCGATTTTCATTCATGTCACGTTGATATGTGCTTACAAAATATTTACCTTATAATAAATCTTACGTTAATCTTAAGGTGTGTACATTAAGTAAACATGACTTGGAAAACCACTTCCTTAAACAGTTTCGTTACGCTTGAATTGGATTAGCTAAATTTTAATACATATGTATGTACCAAAGCTAAATTACAAAGCTGGGGATCGCCACAATTATAAAACTAAATATTCAATTTAAACTAATCTTTAATTCTATTGAGCAAAATCATACGAAGGTGAGGATGAACTACTCGCCATTAAAATCTTTGTGTGAGTTGGCCGAAAAAAATAACACTTTTAAAGTAATGGAGAAAAACACACTTGCGTAGAGGAGCATCCTTTACGACTGCATATCCGCGACTGGTAATTACGCTTTGCTTGGATAGTGCTAACGAATTATTAAGCGTTTCGGAACTAACAACTATTTAAGCTTCGCACATACAAAAAGATAGATTCTAGACTCTGTCTAAGGTGTTAATACTTTGCATATTTACTAAGGGGACGAAAGTGGTTTTAACGTAACATTCTACTGGAATCACATGTCGTTTACGTCCATATTGCTTATTTTGGTCAAAAGAAATTGATTATAATTCAGCTGTAACGATCGCCGTTGACGGTAATGGTCTCCCCGGCCAAAAATCCACACAAAACAGTTGGTTTTTGATGCATACGGCAATTTTGCTTATAATTTTGCCTTTCAGCTTTAAAATCCGTCTCGGTTAGCGAAGAAGCTGGATTGTCTGTGGTCATTAACTTTGAGCTCTTGGTATGGATGCAAGCCCGACGCGATATTCGTCAAGTCTGCGAAAAGCCGCGCTTTCGTAAGGAATCGACTGCCTCGGGTTCATCTGCACACTTTTACGGAAAACGGTGATCTTATCGGCCAATATGGCGTTCCTTTGACGTACGGTTCATCTCTTATTTGGCCACTTTGATAGGCCACTGCGTGGGACATAGAATGGACACAACCGTTTTGCACTAACCAACATAAATGTTTGTAATTAAGTTTTATCATATGGCCGTGCTGTACAATTGTGTAACTTGCCATGGTGATTTGGCATATGTGACTGAATAATAAACAAGATATTTAAAAGATGCCGCCAAAACAACATGGCGAGTAACCATTTAAAAGCGATGTTATAAAATCCTATCAGTTATTAGTACTACACTCCACATACAATAATTCAATCAAAGCCAATTATACCATGAACCTTTTTTATAACTTTCTCGTATACTTTTAGTATGCTAAAAAGGAAGGTTTTATAATCGAGCTCAAATTTCGAACTCAAAATATGAATAAGTCCTCCAATAGAACTTTTCAATCTGAAACCTTTTCTTACAATCGCACTGTTATTTGAATATTATAAATTGTTTTCCAAGATTGTCACATCTTGGATTGAGCTTAATTCTCGATCGCCCCAACAAAAACATTGTAAACTTCATCCATACATCACTTTGGTATCGATGAAGCATGTAATTTACTTACAATTATCCATAACACTTTTCCGATATTAATCATATACAAGTACATCAAGATAATATCCATAAAGAGTGAGCATGAAATTTCGCATAATTACCACAAATTTGCAGCTACAAGATGTTCGTATCTTCGGGCGTACAACGTCTGCAATACTGGTGGTCTGCCACGGGCATAAGCTTGTACAGTCCATGCTGAGTTGTACTGTAAATCATTTTTTTTCTTTTAAGCGCATATACCTCTAACTACTTAATTCCAACACATGAATTCAATGGCTTGAACATGGTATAACAAGTATGTTTTTTTAGTTCCTTATGAGGGCTAAGCTTCTGCTTTATGCTGGGAAACATTGGAAAGTGGGTTTATGAATAAATTTTGTCAAGACCGGTCTCGGTATAGTACAAATATGTATATGTATTTCTTTTCTGTTTTATTGTCAATTAAAATAAATAATGCTGCGTTTCTCATAATAATCTTCGTTAATCATTTCGCTACCTCGTTAATGGATTAGCAGAGGTGATCATGATCGTTTGACTATTTATAGATGGTTAAGTCAACCATAGATTTGACCTAAAATAGCCAATAGAGGGTTGGATTTTTTCTTTCTAATTGGCTCTTAGTAACCGAAGTGAGATTTGGTTTGTATGACAACTCTTAACTCATGTTTGAGACAAGTCACTACTACTTTAAACTGTGGGCTGACATAATACCGAAAGTTAATGACATGGTAGTGACTAACCCAGGCTTTAAAATACACCTCTCCATAGGATCACTAAATAAGGAGATTACTTTTTATCGCCGGAACATGGGGAACCTAACCTTGTTAGTCAGCCCACTGGTGGTGTCATCGGACAAATTTTCTTATAATATCATAATTTTCATTGAGAGGTCGAAGAATGGGCTTACAGCATAGTAAATATAAGAGTGCAATTGCTTGAAACTTAATTATTTTTTTTTAAAAAGGAATTTTAAGGGTTTAAAAAGGTTTAAGCACTGCGGTACGAATCGTTAAATCTTATATAAGTTTATCTTTCTATAAGTATTTTGACACATAGTTTATCTTAATATTCGTCGTAGACCCCTTAATGTATATAAATATATGCATGTGATCAGCATCAAAAGTAATGAAGATTAAGCAGTGTTTGTCCATCGGTCACTGAGTTTTTGGACTTAAATTTAAGCTCAAATTGGGAACATGTACTTATTGTTAGTAGTATCGAAATAATTATGTGTAAAAAAAGTTTAAAGCTAAAATTGTCAGAATAACGGTTTGAAACCTTCACAAATCTGTTTACACTGACCTGCTCAAAATGTTTGTTATTTAAATAATTTTATCACGCCTACTTTTTGTGTGCGCTTTTCATCAAAATGTTATTTATTTCTTTGTCCTGGGTGCTTGTTTGATGTCTGAGTATAGTTCGTGAGACTATTATATTGTGCTTTCAACTTAGAGTGATGCAAACAACCTACGTTTTCTTAGCCTATGGTAGTATATCTCCTGTTAAACTCACTTTCTGCACAACCATCGGCGGAGTTAGTTCGACTTATTGATTTTTCTGGACATGATAATAAACTTTTGATTATTGTTATGACGCGAACGCGCACAACCATATTTCAGGAATATACTGACGACAAAGATGATTCTCTCTTAAACTTCCGTGCAGCCACAAAACCAGTGTTGTTGCAAACTTTTAAAAAAAATCACTAAATCGACTTAAATTCAAAACACTGAAAACCCAGTAGATTAATGATTAATGAAAAACAATATTCAAGTTGAACAAAATTTTTATTTTGTACAATAAAACAAAAATATACAATAATATAAACAACGCATTGATGGTGACTGAAGCCATTATAGCCCAACTTTCTACTGTTTCATGATTTGACAGCCAGGCGCAACAGTAGTTGATTGGTTGAACAATTGGAAGAATAAAAGCATTTGGCATTGCCATATCAGCGGATTTAGCGTATCGTTACATTTAAAAGATTTTTTTCTGATTTAAAGTAGAATTTGAATATTGAACGAATTAAAAAAAAACACCAGAAACAGGATATTATTTTCATATGGCAATCTTCATCGCCGGTGACAGCTGATTTGACAAATAAAGAACAAAACAAAATGCAGCTATCAAAGTTCCGACAGATTCTATGGGACGGCCAATGCGTGAATTTTAACGTTTTAACGCACGCACGGGGCCTTCACACTTATTTGTGATTCGGTTTGGGTCTTCTTCGGTTCCTGAAATTTTAAACTAACTCAGAGTTCAGTGGTCGTGGTCAGCATAACCGAATAATGGTCATTTTAAATAGCAAGAAGTTGGGAGCAGTTCCTCAACTGTGACCATAATGAAAAAGTGGATACAAGTTTAAAACGGGGCCAATATGAAAAATATCACAATACTCGATTTACTTGCGATTTGTATGGAATTTTAAAAAACTTTAAAGTAAATCCAAACATCAAATTGTGCAAATGTATTACCTGGCCATTGTTTTTTTTATTTTATTGTCACTTTTTTTTATTTAAATTTGAAACTACAAAATACTGCAGACTGGTAACCGCAGCAGAAACAAACAGACCATAGATCATAATAAAAAGTACAATCAATATTTTAGTCCAAGATCGAATATCGAACGGAACGGAGTACCTGCTGTGCATTTGAATGAGTTACTTTGAATTACTTACTTCAATTTTGTTAGTAAAGGGTGATTTTTTAGCTGGTTTGGTTTTGGCAACACTGGTTTTGACAGCTGACGTGTGTTTAGTACCTTGTGTCACTGTCAAACAGCTTCAGTTTGGTTTGCAATTTAACCATGGATCGTCTTACAAATGAACAACGCTTGCAAATTATTGAATTTTACTATCAAAATTCGTGCTCGGTTCGAAATGTTCATCGCGCGCTGCTTCCATTTTATGATCGGCATTCTCGACTTTCTGAGCAGTCTATTCGGAAGATTGTGACCAAATTTCGCACCAAATTTACTTTGTTGGACATTAAACCACCAACACGTTTACGTACTGTGCGTATTGAAGAAAATATTGCGGCCGTATCAGCTAGTGTGACAGAACACCGCGAAATGTCGATTTGGCGCCGTTCCCAGCAGTTAGGCCTTTGTTACAGCACTACGTGGAAAATTTTGCGGAAGGATTTGGGCGTAAAGCCTTTTAAGATACAGCTGGTGCAAGAACTAAAGCCAGCCGACCTACCACAACGCCGAATTTTTGGTGAATGGGCTCTTGGAAAGCTGGCCGAGGATCCGCTTTTTTATCGAAAAATTGTGTTCAGCGATGAGGCTCATTTTTGGTTGAATGGGTACGTAAATAAGCAAAATTGCCGCATTTGGAGTGAAGATCAGCCAGAAGCATTGCAACAGCTACCAATGCATCCCGAAAAAGCCACTATTTGGTGCGGTTTATGGGCCGGCGGCATTATTGGGCCATATTTCTTCAAAGATGATGCGAATCGCAGCGTTACTGTCAATGGTGAACGCTACCGAGCGATGATAACAAACTTTTTTTTGCCCGAAATGGAAGTTCTTGACTTGCATGATATGTGGTTTCAACAAGACGGTGCCACATGCCACACAGCACGCGAAACAATGGCGCAATTGCGAGGCGAGTTTGGTGAACAGTTAATTTCACGTTTCGGGCCGGTCAATTGGCCGCCTAGATCGTGCGATTTGACACTATTAGATTATTTTTTGTGGGGGTATGCCAAGGCTAATGTGTATAGGGACAAGTCCGCTTCGATTGACGCACTGGAAGCCAACATCCATACATTCATTCGTGAGATACCGGCCGATATGTGTGAAAGAGTATGCCAAAATTGGACTCAGCGGATGGGCTACCTGAGACGCAGCCGCGGTCAACATTTGCATGAAATTATCTTTAAACATTAAATTGCAAGGTTCAAACTATCGATTCAAATAAATATTTCATTCATTTTTTCGAATTTTTTGTGTTTTTTTTTTAAAAAAAGTTTTAAACCTCTTAAAAAATCACCCTATATATGGGTTCAATTCCAGGATACCTGCTTCAATATGGTCGTTCAGTCAGTAGTATTTGTGTAGGCTAGGTTAGGCGAAAATATACTTAATTTGACGACGGAACTGTAATAGACAAAAAATACAGCGAAGTGTTTTAGTAACATGTTTTTTTTCGAAATGTTACTAGAAAAGCAATTACAATTATCTAGTGAAATTTATGAATTTATGTCCCTAAGCTTTTGAAAATTCCACTAGATATACCGATAAATTTACTAAAATGGCAACGCTGCCAAGCTTGTTATGAATAAACGCTGCCAAGCTGAATGAATAACGCTAACTAGGTAGAGTAATCGATGCCACATCTCAGTAAGAAATTAGAGAAGTTATTTACCAGAAGCTTGAAATCAAGCTGCGATTCTTTGTGTAATGTTAGACAAGCCCCGCTTCATGTAAAGTAGTTCGGGTCACCTACACCTTTTGTCAAATTCTGACAAACATCTATGTGTATAAACTCTCATCGGAAGCTTTTTGAATTTGCCGTTCAATATCGCCATATGACTGTACCTAAGGCCCTTACATTCGTGTTAAAACTATAACTTTACATCCGCAATTGTTGAAGAAGCTAGACCTAAGGTACTTATGAGACATAAACGCTCTTTATTTAGTTAAGTATTGAAAAAATTCCATAAAAATTAAATATATTTTTTAGTATTCCATTGACCCTTCGGAGCCGAGCCTACAACGCCTTTTCAAATTCAGTTAATGCCTTCTTAAGGAAAACGTATAAAAATAGCCAATCAAATCTTAATGCCTGACAATAATTCCCAGTCAGAAGTTGGCTTTACTCCTAACAAGTTACAATGCCATAAACTACAACTTGTATTGACCATCATCTGTATTTACATCAGAGACGCACAGCACGCTCTCTGTTCCACATTTGTATATTATCGTACTGTATGCAACCCAATGAAATTTTCTTTTATAGTTTGAACAAGTAAGTTGCTGTCATTTACCCATTTAGTGAGATCTTGTCTTTTCGCTGTTGTTTTTTTCTTTTCTTCGTATTTACTTTCGTAATTGAGACATCGATAAAATAATTGTCCCCTTAACTATACGAGTGTCTTGGTTGGTTTTGCAAAAAGGAAACACGTACGGTACGAGAGTCTACCCCATAAAAATGACGATGTTTATTGGTTGTTGTATCTTTAAATAATTATCTTTACTTTTTTATCACAGAAGTGTTGTTTTACGATAAATATTGTAATGCTGTCTGATTCGGTTGAAGTTGAAGTTCGATAACATAGATGGCAGTCGTGATAAGTGACAACTGCCAATTATCAATTGATTAAATTTGAAAGTTAATTTTTTTTTGGACAGTCAATTTGTCGATTTGGTAAACAACTGATTTATTACACTTTAAGTTTCCTAAGATTGATCGGTGATTCAGTTACTTACTCCTTCCAATCGAAAACTCGATGATAGCCACTAACAAATGTACTCTGGAATGCAGTCTCTTGGTCTGCCAGGCAACGGAATTTCGCTCGAATTGTACTCCTGTTTGATGTCGCCGTGTCTTACTGTTTTTCTATCTATGTTTTTAAGATCTATGTTGAAGAAAAGTTTTCCTGTTTTTGAAAGGATCTTTCTATGGGTTTCTCGTCAATCGAGATTCAATAGAAGAAGAATGCAGTTCATTTTACCACATCTTTATTCAACAATGGATCAATTTCAACTTTATTATCGAAAAAATTCGCATTTAGTCGCACTTACATATATCTTGAATTTTAGAAAAAACGCGTTATTCTTTTGCAGTTTATGTTGCCTCTAAATATTTTTCAACATGCACACTATAATTTATTTTTTCAAACAAATTAACGCTAAAACTTATCGCATTCACAAATAGATGCTAATAGCATTTATTTTATCTACTATCTTCTCATATCTATCTTCGAACATTATTGATTTTCCTTGTTAACAGTTATAAATAGAGAAAAAAACTCATTAGTTGTAGTAAAATACTCCCTAAGCCTTTTGCCAAGACACATTAATAAACCTGCTTTGCTACTATCCAGATGTGTACACAGAAACATCAATAAACCATGTAAGGATGAATGTTGCAACAAATCTTGAAACATAAGCCACAAGTTGTTGTGTAATTAGTTAAAAAAAAATACGTACCTATTCATTTCTTGTTTGGTATTTAAATTTAAATGAAGTGAAAGTCAATAAATCATCGGAATCATCTATTGAAGTCGCAGTCCATTGCAAATGAAGGCGGTACATGTTAACATTGAAGAGCTTGTTCTGACCGCGATGCTAATTTCAATGTGTAACTAGCAGAAGAATACAATTGAATGAATGTTTGTTCGTTTCCCGGAAGTGCTTGCATGTTTACTGTCATTCATATTGAAGGCGGTCAATATTTGCTTAAGTGCGAATGCATAATGTTTGTGTAGCTACATACAACATGTATTTCAATCTAAATTGGTATGTGGTATTATAAAAGGTTAAAAGTCATATTGAACAAAAAAAAAAAAAAAAAAACAAAACAACGATGAAGTTATATACTTCGTTTCGAACTTATACTACAATATGCAGATACTATTTTTAAATGAACCATTAAATAGCAACATTTAACAGCTTCCTATTTTAATAAAATTAAAAATTCAATTAAAACAAATGAATTAAATGTCAAATATGGTATTACAGCATATTTAAAATGTTTCCATTCGAATTTCAACGAGAAAACCCGGTTTTTCATTTCTATATTCTGGTTCTTTATAAATGAAGCGAAGCCGTCTTCTGTTATTTATTTAACAATCGATTTAGTTCAAATGATATCCGAATAAAAGTTGCGGTTCGGCCAGGTGCCCTACTCTCACGCCAAAAAGTTTCAGCAAACTTTAACTTTAAAGAGAAAACTAAACAAGTTACAACATCCCAGCAAAGCAAATTGAAATCGTTCGTGTTCCAATTCGAAATTATTATTCCGCGCGAATATATATATTTTTTTGTGTTGAATTTTATGCAATAAACAAAACTAATTTATTTCATTTTTGTCACCAAATTTCTAGTGTAGATCTTCATCTGTTGTGTTCGTCTAACACAAACTTTAGCCCTAATGATTATTTATGGAATATAAATTTGCGGATTAATTTGTATATGTATTTTTGTTTGTATTAATCGCTATCCGGTCAGCGAATATAGTCATTTCCTTTTTTTTTTGTTTTTTTTTTGTTTGTATGATTGCGCCTATTGAAAATTAATTAACATTAGATGTTTATTTTTTTGTAATTTTTTTAAAAAAAAAATTAATGTTAATCTGATAAAAGTTTATTCAACCGATCAACATGAAATCAAAGAAGTTGTTTTTGGCTTTTGAATTTTTAATGGCTGGCACGTGTAAGGATTCATTCGAAAACGAAAAAAAAAAAATAAAAAATAATCAAAACAACAATGAAGAGCAACGGAAAGGAAATAGTCGATTGAATTTATAATATTAAGAATAAATAATGAATTTTTTTTCTTGTCGATTTTTATTTGTTGAGGAATAATTTGAGCAAACTTATAGAAAACTCGGCTTGAGGGTAAACTCCACAAATTATCGTCGATTAGTAACTGGGACAGATAATTTACATATTTATGTCAAAAATTTAATTTATGTAGGTAAAGCTGACCTCCCGTAGCTAATGTTCTTGTAACTTTTAACTGTTTTAAAGATTTGAGTTACAGCTGTTAAGGCTATATAACTTTATTTAATTAGTGAGATCGCGAAGATTATTTCATACGACATTTCATTCCAATTCAGAAGTGTTGAAGTTCTATGCGATAACCGATTTGTGGTTCAACAATATATCATTTAATTGGAGATATGCGTAAGTGGTATTCTTGAAGTAAAAGGAAAATGGGAAATATTAAGAGACGATATCGCTTATTACAGGAAAAGTAAATCCAATGAAAAAACCATCATCAACAGTAGGTTGATGAGTCCAATGAAATAGATTTTGTCTTTAATCACTGAAATACCCGTGCTTCGCTATGGAAATAAATTTTATTTATTGAAATAGTGGAACAGTCATATAATGTTGGGGATTTGCAATTGACATTTCCCACTGTCCCATTTAATAAGTTTTTTCCCACCTTTATTTTTTGCAGAATAATAATTTTCTCCAAACTTCACTCTACATTTTTTTGGAAACTATTTAATTTTTGAAATCTTTGAGCATATGCGGCCATAATGCAGGACAGCTTTGAACTTTTGAAATCAATATTTGCATGTTACTTTCTTGCCATACTGCCGCTTAAATACGTTGCTTGTGACTGTGTGACCACAATCATTAAATTTTAAAAGTTTTACTTTTTTCCCCCGCATCCTAGTGCGTGACAATATTGTGAACGACGCGACATCCAATTGGTTAATGTTGATCTTCTTCATTTGTCGTGAAACGGATGCTTGAAATCCCTGCATCTGAGTATCGGGTGTGATACGGTGCAAGTGCTCTATAAGTGTGGCGTAAAAACATAAATGAAATTTCAAAATTCTATAACGTTGTTAAATCATAGACCCTGTCGGACAATACTATAGCACCAAGTCAGTTAGGAGGAATCGATACTTTAGAAGGATCCACCTACCGAAGTTTATTACATTCCTGAATAAACTGCCCTTATGCACAGATGCTTATTTAATAAGATATATTACATACACACTGCATGTAATCGCGATTAGTAAAGCTACCGGCCTCGAGACTACGACTATAATGCCCAGCTTTACAGCTTGGCACAAAGCCTTACTCGATTTAAAACCCGTAGATATTGTGATTTTAGTTCAAAGATCTCGGATTCCTTACAAATGATCTGGGCTTATATACATACATAGGTACTACATCCAGCACAGCGGCCATTAAACTTCTTGCTAAGCTCTGAACTACATTTTTAAATGTCAACATATTATTAACTGGCTAAATAAAAGCAGCCTCCTAAAAAACGGCATACCATTCCGTTGACGTGAATGCTGTTTACAGCTAAATCTTGCAAAACAACTATCTGTCAATATTTTCATATATTCTGTCCGACTGTTCACTCTTTACAAACGCAATATGCAATATTTTTGTCTCACAATCATCTCTAAATATACATATAAATTACCCGACGTATAATTACAGACATATTAATTACCCGTCTAATAAAAGCATTCCTTCACTTTTATGGCGCCCAAATTTCAATGACCTACCGAGGAACATTTTGTAAAACCAAGCTAAGACTCTTCAGTTTCACTTTCAAGACTGGCATTCTCTTGTCTTGTCAGGCCATCTTTCTCCCTCTTGCTAGATTCGTTACATTTAAATTGTTTTTTTTATTCATTTTGGCTACTAACAATTGTGACGCAAGCACTTTGGTTGAGTACGTACTTTGGCCCGACACAAAAGCCGATGTTTAAGCATCGCTTAGGTAGGTAGGTATTTATAATGATCATCATCATCACCATTTCTGAGTCACAATTTTGTTTATCTCCAATAAAAATCAATTGAATTGTTTCCCAATCTGAAATAATGTTCGAGAGGGTACAACTCCCAGCCAATGTTATAAAAAATAAAAAGCAACTACAATAAATGGCGTCAGTTACGGGTCGATGACCATAACACATTTATATTGTTGTCGAATGTTTGTCTAGTGCGATTTTGCATAGGCGGTTATAACATAGTTTTGTTATTGATTTTTTTTGAGGAAAAAAAAAACAAAAACAGTCAGATAAAAAAATGCGGGGGCTAAAATAAATTTTAGAAGATCGATTTCGCAACATTTTTTTTTGCTTATGTTTTGAATGACCAATCCAGCCAAGGTTAACATGTTACTCATCTTCACATATAAAACTTAAGTGGATATACTACTTAATCCCTTGCATATGTTTCATAATAATGCTTTTGAAATGCTTTTAAAATTGTTAAAATATTTTCAAGAAAAAAAGAAATAATTGTTAGTATCATAAATTAAAGCTTATAGACTCTCGTTTTAACAAAAATGTTTGAGGAATGTTTTCTAAATGTTATTAAATGAGTTGCGATGGTGGTGTATTTATGGAAATTGTGGCCATTATCGGTAAATTTGTCTGAAAGGATTAAAATAGAATATAAAAATGGTTTTGTTTTTTTTATTAGATACTCAAGTTCGAACTTGTGTCTAGTCATTCCTATATATAGGTGAGATTTTTTTTATTTAGAAATGACTACACAGGTAGGTTATTTATGCGATCAATGCATAGAATTGTTGGTGTTCCACAGAGATCGGGGTTTTCAAAAATTAATGGCTTTTGGACTTGTACTTGTGATTATAGATATCTAAATACTTAGTTATGGTTGAAGTGGCAGTCGGTGAGGCCGACTCACTTAAACCAAAAGAGGCCCGTTGTTATACCAGGTGGATCTAAACTTTTGCTACTCTACTCTTTGACCATTTGAAGCTTTTAATATATCGAAAAATATGTTTAACGCGAGTTAAACATTGTGTGTGGGAAGGCCCCTACAGTTTAATGCCGATTCTAAATTTAATTTTGAGAAACTTCTCATGACAGTTCTTACTCTTGGATGTTTGTCAGGCTTTCGCAAGAGGTGGGGCAGCGAATAAAAGCTTTAAGGTGTTACGGGTCGTATGTGAACGGGGAACCCCTCGCTTAGTAGTAGTAGTAGCACGTAACTACTAAGGCACTGCCTATTGTTCAACTACAGTTCTGCTCTATGACTCGAAGGAGAAGGGAGTTAACACCTTTCTGTAAAACGTTATTAATGAGAAAATTGTACGCCTAGTACTGATTCCAAGTGACTCCGAATTTTCGATTATCAGCTTTTAGGACGACATCACTGTGTTATGTTTGTTCAAAGGTACTTAATGGCTTAGAAACTTAAAACTTTATTTGCGCAAAATCAAATTGCCTGATGACATATTTTGAAGGCGCTTTTCTTTTTGCAGCTAAGATATATCTACTAAAGTTCACCGTTACAAGCTAAATCTTATGTAAAGAATAGACAAATGAGGAAAGAACTAAAAATATGCTATCAACTAACAAAAAAGCCACTGTCCACCTACTAGGACAAGTTGTCGCTATTGGCAGCAGCAACTTTGACGTAGTTAAGGAATTTATCTGCCTCTATGTAAACACCAACTCAACGAATAAAAAAATTGTAAAGATTTGGTCAAGAATTAACACAGGAAACCGTTGGCCAAACAAATGGGTTTAAAACTTCTGACTTGCTCTGAAATTCTTGCACTTCTAATCTTTAATCAAATCAGCTGTGCCAAATGGTGCCGAGTGCTGGATGTATAACTTATCAATGTGCTCTATTGTATAGGGCGTTCCAACTTAATTACATAGACGAAAGAGGCATTTTTAGATTCGTATAACTATGAAAATCGATTTCCTCACAACCAATTCGAGAAACCATCTAACTGTAGGTAGGGTACACTCGAAACTATAAATTCTTCCCACATAAATGCATTCCGATTCAATCAATAGAATAACGAACTCTTTTCATCTCCGCCGGCAGGTGTATGTAATATTTTGAAGGCCTCTGCAATCCATCATCAATCCACTTCCGCTCTACTGACTGCATTTCCTTTCATTGAATCAAAATTAATAATCAGTTTCATCAACTACCTACTTAACAATTCCAAAAAAAAAAAAAACACCTCAAACTCACAAACTCAAGTGCCATCTTTATGTCAACACACATCAACCGCCACAGACAACAATTAACACATAAATTTATAAAAAATAAATTCAGGTTTTCTGATTCTTCCTCTTGTGATAAAAATCTACTTCATCTTCGTTTTTTGGTTTCATTAATGGTTATTAATAACAGATACAAGCACAAAAACATATAGCCGCCTTAGTGTCTGGCACCACTTAAGCAATAAATAAACACAACTTGAACAAGAAACAAGCTGCAAAATTATTCAAGGTTCTACTTACATTATCTCATCTCACACTCATAAAGTATCTTTGAGTTTCCAACATCGATGTGCATTCAGTTCACGGTTAACTTTGTCATATCTACTCATCGTTTTCATCAATATCATCGAGCTTTATTGTAAGTGCATCATCGGACATGACATAACATCTGGCTGGACATTTTAAACATTTTAGCATGAGTTATTGGCAAAATGTAAACCTGTCTAGTATAGTGACGCATTCAACACGCACAAGAGGTTGGGTGGCAACCTATCAAAAACACTATTAATATCCCTCGAGCTATCGCTATCGGACAAGCATGATGCCCTTGAATATTGTTCTCGTCTCTGAGGATAACCTAAACCTAATACCCCACACTTGTGCACGGGCATTTTTTTTTATAATAAGTCACCGCCAAGTCAGAATGTTAATAGACCGAAAGTGTTGATAACCATGACAGCGTTCATGGTCAAAATAATTTTTTTTTCCATAAATATACTATACAGCTATAGAATCTAGAAATTTTTAACATTTATTTGTTTTTTTTTTCCTATTCAGTTTAAGAATCTAATTATAAGTAGCAGTTTATTTGAGTAATAGATACGTAAAACTTGTTTTTCGCATAATCATTTTCTATTAAAAGTTTTCGAATTGGATTCATAAAATTTGACGAAATGTTCTTTTGTGTGGAAAATGTTTCACAGCTTCACTTTCGCGATATCAATTGACAGAAAAAACTGAATAAATTAATGATTTAATAATCTGGTAAAGGTGTCAATAAGAGAATCCCAAGTGTGTCAGATAAGTTGATGTTAACCTTGCATAAAGTATTAAGTGTCCAATTTTGGTACTTATTTGGGTGGATTTGAATACGAAATAATATTTTATTGCAGTTTGGCATCGAATAACTTTGCGTCAACGTCTGAAACCTATAAAAAAGCTCAATAGATAAACGTCGAAGCTATTATACGAGTTTCAACATGATTTCTACTCAAATCCTAATCCTAACCAAAGTTTGGAAGCAAAATTTCTGATTGAATGAAAGCGAAAAGAAAACCCAGATAGTCCATTCCCCGTATATGCTGGACACGACAAAAAAATCCCTTGGATAAAATGCTGAAACGCCGGCTTACGGCAGATTATGGCCATCTATCCCCACTTACGGTGTCAAACACTTTGCAATTGGATCTGTAGCACAAGTGGAAAAACGTTGGCTCTAGAATAAGCCTTCAGGGTAGCTGTATCTTCTCCGAATGGTACAGGATTACCTCAAGGATACAAAGCTATAATATGACATAGCAGAAGGGACACGTAAAAAAACATATTACCGCAGAAGTAGCACAAGGAACAATTTTGGGAATTGACCTATGGAACATGTCATATGACCGATTCCTATGAATGTAGATGCCCGAGGATGCTAACCAAGGTGAACCAAGCTATGAGCCCTGTCCTCCTTAAATTGGTGGAAGAACATAGAGTTAACCTGTCGAAAGAGAAGAATTAAATAGGCCTCTAGTCAAGAAGTAGGCTTCCTAGGAACATATAATTCCAGATCGTTTCCGAAACAATGAAAACGAAACAGGCAGTAAAATATAAAATCAACGCATCGTCTAAAAGAGCTGATAAAGTGACAGACTTTTTAAGTAAGCTTATTTAGAACGTCAGAGGAATAACAACAATTAAGACATTACCGCTTATGTCAAATACAAACTTGTTGCTTCTGTGTGGATGTGAGATTTTGGGTCGATGCTTTGAAATGCAAAAAGTAATTAGCTGCTCAAGAAGAAGATCCCCTTAGAGTAAAAACCTGTTATCGTACGACTTTGGAGTCAACAGCGCTTATAGTTGCGAAGCAAGGTTATAATGGTGTCGAAGAAGTACCAGGAATACCATGAAGTAATGCAAAAATGCAGAGGTTTTTGAAAAATCTCCTCCGCCAATAAACTATCATCTGCATTCACTGCTATCGCCGTTTTCTAACTCAGTGATATTTTTGATAAGTTTATTTATGATTAAGTTTTACTCTTGAATGTTAGTCAGACCTTAACAATTGATGAACCATCGAACAACTTACGATTTGATAGACGTGCACACTAATCTAAATGCACTGCACATTCCTTTTTTAGTTCAAACTTAAATTGATTTTAGCGGACAAAAAAAAAAAACACTGCACTAGTCAACACGACTAAACCACCAATTTTAGCACTACTATTCCAAACCGTAGCTGGGTTAAGTGCGTTGGACCACTAAGCGAGGGATTCAAATCTTAACTACTTAGAAGTAGTTATTTGTACAACATCCACGAGTAAGCAATGCCATGTGAAGTTTCTCAAAAATAAAATTGCCGTTCGGAATCGGCATTGAACTGTAGGTCCCTTCTATTTGTGTCAAAAAGTATATCTTCGTACCACAATGGTTGGAGAAGCTAGGCCTTACGTATGGGTCGTTTACGACTATTATTTTTTTTTATTCCAAAATTTGGAAGTATGAAGTAGCCTCTGCAACATTCGTGTTTTTAATTTATTTTTTGTGCTCTTTAGCGACTATTGCTGATGTTTAAGCTATAGGGGCATCACCCACTGAATGAGCTGATGAATTTGGCATGGATGCCATAGCTTTTCGAAGACTCAGTGCCATTAAAATGTATTTTCCAAATCACAGTGAATATCTGTAAGGTGGCAATCCTACATTCCCAAAGTTCGCCGCACGAATCCAATTTAAAGTTAAAGAAATCTGAATAATATATTTAATTTTATTTTTTTTGGCAAATCTTTTCTTTAGTCTCTCAAACACTCACTTAACATTCGTTCAAAGTTCTTAGACAAAACTTAACAACGAAAAAACAACCACCCAAAGAACCAAAAGACTCAAATCACCTATTGATAAGTTACATAACAAAGGCTTGTGTTGCATATAAATGAGCTGAGCCAAGTGAGTAAAACACGTCAAACGCGGAGACACTGTATATATTCAAAACAAAGTGGATGTTTTTTTTAAATTCTTATAAGAGGCAGGTATAGATGGATTTGCTAGTCTATTTTTTTTCATAAAATGTTTGTTTTATTTTATCTGTGGTTTGCTACAGCAATAATAAAATAGAGAAGTCATTAAATATTCAATATACTTTTGGCCTTAGGGTTTTTCATGGCATTTAGCGCTGGGCCAACCTTTTTTTTACATCTGTAAATACTTATCTAGTAATCCGAAATTCGCAAAAAGACACATCAAAAAACCAGCGACTTAATCGATAGTTAAATGAAATAAACAAAATAAAATAAATCTCCACTCCTCTAGAAGAGAATTTAAATATTTATAATACTCGTGCGAACGCGTACGTTAAAAATCTCCAAAAATAGCAATGATACAAGTCTTGGATAGCATACTAATTAATTTATATTATACTCTGTTACGTGTGACATAGTTCTAGATTTGAATTGAAAACATTTTCTTTTTCTTTTCAATTACAGCATCTGGAATCACAGTCGATGAGAAGAGAATTATCCTTCAGGAACACAATAAACTGAGGCAACTAGTTGCCACAGGCGGTTTTCCTGGTCAGCCGGCTGCGGAAAATATGCAAGAGATTGTGTGGGACGATGAGTTGGCGGTTCGTGCTCAGGAATGGGCGAATAATTGTGAATTCAGGCATGATCCGCATCGAACTATAAGTGAGTAAAAATTGCACGTACATTACAATGTAGCTGTGGATACTTTCTTTAGATAAAGAAGTCTTGTTTTTTCTATATATGTTTCTTGTATTGTATCTTTAAAAGTATCTAAATATATACATTCCACGGGCAATGACCGGGGTAATGATGATCACACGTTTGCAATGCAATCTGTGACAAATTTTGTATGATAATTTATGTTCTTATGCGCAATTTGAACTTGGCATAGATCATACTTGAGCCTAACTATGAGAATTTGTATTAATATTCTTTCTTTTTCTGCTTCTTTTACATATGTATTTTCAGTGTAATTCTATAAACCTTCTTTGGTATATAATACGTTTTTATCAATGCTTTGACAATATTAACTAATGCAAGCAGCTGTTCGTTTTTTAATATTCTTGTTTTATTACTTTAGAACGGTTCACAATGGGACAAAACTTAGCAGTCATTTGGAGCACGGCACCACTCGAGGCGGATGATGGCGATTTCCCCTCACGTATTAACAATTGGTTTAACGAAGTGCAAAAATATTCATTTGGCGCTTCTTGGTCACCGAAAACTGGTCATTATTCACAGGTAATTTGAATGCATACATATTTAAAATAATTATTTAGATATGTGACACCAGCAGAGGTAGAGAGCGAAAGAGCAGGCGCCGAGAGGCATCTTTTGACATATGGACGACATGTACACATTATGATTTGTGTCTGTCAATTATGGGTTTGGTTGGGATAAAGCCACTCAATCAATGGATGACTTCATCAGTAAATAATGTTTGAGTTAAGCATTTATATTTTTGGGTGAATAGTCTGTTATATGGGGAGAATACTGCACTCCGTTTTGTAAGATTTTAAATTTAATTATATGGTTTTAACTAACCAAACAAATAAAACTAACTTTATTTGTGTGGGGATTGGTTGGTGCAGGTAGCTAGTTTCCAGATCATTAGACAGAAACAGCATTTATTACTAAAGTGTCACTTGTAAAGCCACCTGGAAATGTAAATGACTAAAGAAGAAATTCAACATTCCGTGAGATTTGGCTGCGAGTGTGCCTTTCGGCCGGTTGGTCAGTTTTAAGATTTCTGCACTTCAATTTAGGTTAAAACTTCCATCTTTTGAAGTAATTTTTTAGATTCGTTCAGCTCGTCTTAGTTCTTGGCATTAAAAGCATCAAGATTTGTACGCAATTTAATAGAGCTGTAATTCAATCAAACTAAACGAAAGCTTTTCCATTTTAGTATTATCTGAAACATAACCCTGATATCTCAGGCTCTCTCCCGATCATGCCGTACTTGCATGCTTCAGTTCTGCTATTCTATGTCTTCTTCCACTTTAAGGTGGATTATGCGGTCATCATAATAGAGTCTTATTCTAGCTCTGGGCGTTCAGTTTTAAAAATCATGTATGGAATTTTTAAATTCCCATTTTCAAAAGTGAATACAAGCCATTACTGGTTACCAGCTATAGTTTTTGATTTGTGAACAGTTGCTGTGCGTAGTATAGGGTCCGCCAAATAAATTCTTTTTTTTTTTTGGAACAGGGCGCAAAACATCTAGTGTAGCTTCGGCTGTGTGGCACGTAGCGCCGTCCTGTTGAAACCAAATGTTGCCAATATACTCCCCTTCAATTTTTGTAAACAAAAATTCGTTCAACATGGCCCGATAACGATCGCCATTGACTGTAACGGCCACTCCTTGTTGTTGTTCAAGTTGTTGTTGTTGTTGTTCGTTATTCAAGCGTATACACAACCATATTCGGTTAGCGGAAGGATAAAACTAATTATCTGTCAAATTAGACATGAGCTAAGAGTTACCATTCGCGAAATAAGCACTTATTTCCCAGCGTTGTTCAAGCGTATACACAACCATATTCGTTCAGCGGAAGGATAAAACTAATTATCTGTCAAATCAGACATGAGGTAAGTGTAACCATTCGCGAAATAAGCACTAGTTGAAAAAAAAACGTTAGATGGCGAACCCTTTATTATGAACTTCATCATATGGTTTCATATTCATCATATGGTTTTTTACATCCCAGTCCCTCTACGACAGCATAACGAAATAACTTGTTTTTCTAACTTCTTTGGCCCCTCATCTTTTTGCTCGAAAATCTGAGTGGTCACATTTGGTTTTGTCACATATTTATGTAAAATGTTATTTGCTAGCAGGAGCTTAAACGTATTAGCCGTTAATGAATAGAACTCTAAATATTAATCCACCCTTCCTTCATTTTCAGCTGGTCTGGGGTGAGACAAATCTAGTTGGTTGCGGCTATGCAGAATACAAGGACAGATCCAAATATAACAAACTATACGTGTGCAACTACGGCCCTGGGTAAGTAAAAGTTTGATTTTTGAACCAAAGAAATGTAACCATCTCATTTCTACTTCACAGTGGCAATGTCGTTGGCTATAATCCCTATGAAGTTGGCAAGCCTTCATGCAAAAACTACGGAATGAATCCCTCACCACGTTACAAGGGTCTTTGCATGGATCCATCGCTATCCCCATTCAATGGAGCTTCCGTCAACAAGATCGAAACGTATGAATACAAGACAAACACATTTAACACGAAAACATCGTACACAAGCTCACAATTTAATAATCAACAACTCCAACAGGCGAAACCCCAACAGCTATCGCTACTACCAGCACTCCCAGCGTCAGCCAATCAACCAACAGCACTTCCAGCCCTCATTTCAACGCTCCTACAGCAAGAACCATTACAGTCGAAAATACTATCCCAGTATCCAAAGTCGCAGCAGTATCAGTCAAAGGAGGAGGGCCCGAACCAGCTCTCAGTCCTTAAGAGTTCCATCGGCGAACAATCAATATTACGCGCAATCCTAAGCCCCAGTTCGGCGGCGGTTACAGAAAGATTACCGCAACAATTACAATCACAGCAAGAGCAAGAACAGCAGCATCAGCTGCAACTGCAACTGCAGCGGCAACAGCAACAGCAATTACAGCAACAACAGGAGCTGCAGCAGCAACAACAACAACAGCAACCGAGCACCGTAGGTGCAATATTACAACCAAATCCAAGCGAAATCATTTCCCATCCAACACCAAAAGCCGGCTGGAGTATCCTTACATGGCGTGGTTAAATGAAAATAAATTTTTATATAATTCATCATCATGTGTAAAATATCTACAACACAAAATCCATTGAAGATTAGACTTAAAATGCATGATTTCATTGAATGGGCTGGGGAGTGGGGTTGCAAGGAAGCATATGAAGCAGAGCAGGACATCGATCATCAATGTGATGCACTACTCTTGCCATTCTTCATACCATAGCAATTTTCGAAGCCACACAACTTTTGTGCAGGACTTTGCCAGTTGGTCGGATTATTTAAATACACTCTCGATGGTGTTCTTTCATTTTAAGTATTCATACTCAACACATGCCGCACATACAAAAAACAAAAATCATATATATACCATCTCAGCATTTATAGATACATCTGAATCCAAAAATAAGGAGAAAATAGCAGAATTTCATAGAATTATAGAATATAGAACGAAAAGTACTGAAAGACTTAGAACATAAAGATTTCGTTAGGTTAATAGATTTGTTTTTTTTTTTTTTACATTTTCATCTTGTGTAAGTTAATATTGCTTCATTGTGATGAGATTTGTGGCAGTACTTTAAATAGATACATAGTTTTTGCAAAAGCTCAGTTTAATGTGTCCAAATGTGTGATGAAGTTTGTCTTTTGCTTGCAATCTGTGATTTTATACAATAGTATAAGAGCATATTCCATAAACAGAATGATGTTAGGTCAAAAGAAATGTTTTAAATTGTTCTTACCGTCTAATAATGGGATCTATGTAGTAATTACGTACAAACTTGACACTATTTAACGTCAAACTGGCTAAGCTATAATTTTCAAGCTTAAAGTTAAAATTTGAATTAACATCATTATGAACCAACTTGATCCAGCATCCTCTACATTGAATGTATTCATATTCAGTAACTCAAACTCCCAAAATGGTAAATCGATAAAAAGTGCCTCTTCCAAAAGTTTACAAGTCAAAATTGTCAACAAAACAAATTGTCATGAATAATAGCTTTTAAAGCGAATGCATTGAGGATTTTCAATTCCTTTTCTAATAAAAAGCAAAATAAACACAAAGCACACAAATTTTAAAAGTCCAAAAAAGTAATAGATTTTTCGAATAAATCATTTACTTTACACGTGACTCCGAATGCGAGGCGCCCTTCCTACCTCATAAAGTATCCTGGTAAGACTTTATAGTGTTGAAACTTTAATTAAATAAAAGAACATCGCAAAGTTAATGTTGTATCACCATTACTTGAATTCGACATATTAAAACCATAAACTGCAACCAAAATAGCATTTGGAAGATTTATCAAATATCACACATGAAAGTTGGGATACAGTAAACAAATTCAATAAAAACAACGATATTACTCGTTATCATGTTCAACACATATATAACAATGAGAAATTAAGTGAACCCCAGAAGCATTAAAAAGGGATTTTGTTACAATTACTTTGTATATATTTTGTTAAGTACTGACCTATTATCGAATCGTTAATAATAATTAGAAGCAAACATATTTTTATTTTAATATCAATTTTTTTTTTATTTTAAAGCTGATGTCGAATTTTGTTCTCGCAATTGTGTAATTTTTTTTTTATTAATTTTAGTTTTTCATTTTTATTTGTATATGTAATAATAACGCAAGCCTATGGCGAATGTTTGTATCAAATATTTGTCGTCTGGTGCTACTATTGTGTTCTTGACAAATAATGTAATAATGAGAAAAATAAAAGCAAACAATTCAAGTTTATGGATGTTTTATTAGAATTAATTGAAAACGAACAATATATTTGTGAAGATTTAACGATTAATATTTCGCTAAAAATTAAAACTTTAATCAGTTTAAAGCGGGTAAGTAGAAGCGATGTCAATTGGCCTTGCCAGGATTTCATGAAAAACGCGGAAATTCGAAACAAAAAGCTTATTTTGTACCTAATTACCATTTAACGTATCTATGACCAACAATTATTATAATTTGTTTTCTTCTTGACGATATAACTTGGGAGTTGATTCTGGAAGAAAATGTACCGACAGCCCTACGCAAACTCTCAGACACAAAATGGTCGGATAGAATTTAGGCTGTGAAACCTTTTGCCAACCATTTCAAAGGATTACGAAAGTCACTAGAGAGCTGAAGCCATTTCACCTCGAATGCCGAAGCTCGAAGAAAAGTAAGCAGCGTTTTGATCCTCCTAAATCATCCTAAAAAAGTTTTTTAATGCTTAGATATTCTGATGTGACTCATACGTAAATATAAGAGGGGATACCACTGGATACCATTTCCCCAACTTTAGTGTTGCCCTGCGGGTATATTACATTATACCTTCCGCTCCCAACGTAGCTAGTTCGGAACGTTCCTTTAGCGTCCTTGAAAGACTACAAAATTTTCGTTACTTGTGCTCTTCACAATATCGTGTTTCAGAATTTGCTAATGAAAATTGTTTAGGTATTTCATGAACAAAATGTTTTTAACTTATGAAACAAAGATAAATTGACACCAATTTATTACAAAAAATTTCAATTCTCATTCCATACTGGCCATTTAAAACCACACTCTGATTTATTTAAATAAGAAAATATTCAAAACCTTTTGCCCTTTACATTCAAACTATTCAATGATATATATATATTCGCTAAAAAATATAATTAGTCTTTTGAACTCGTTCACCGGAATTTTTCTGTCCCTTTACCGAGGTTTTTCTCGACGTCTGCTAGACAGAAACTAGTGAGAGTATTGTGTATGACTTAATGTTCTAAAACACGATGCAAGTCGATTATTTCTCTAAACCAACACGGATTTCTGAAGGCTATGTGGACTACTACTAAATTAATCGAATTCCTTTCTGCGCCTTAGAATAAAGAAAATAAGTGTATTTAAATGCCATAGACTTTAGAGAGGCATTCGAAAAAATTTGCAAATCCTACTTGAGTGGGCAAATGTAATGTTGTCTTTAGATCCTCCACTTTCGAGCCATTTAAAGCTACATTATGTGTCTGCAAGGCATTCATCTGAGTCCACTGATTTTCGTTCTTGCGTTATAAGACCTTGATCGAAAGAAATTTTAAACCCCTACCTCAGTAAATCCCTAAATTTCACCAATCCGCGAATATTCCGAAGTCTGATCCACCTACCACATTACACATTCCCCTCGTATTGAGGCTGTTCAAGGAAAGTTTCTCTGCTTCACCCTACTTGAGCTTCCATTGTCAGACGAATTTAACTTATCCCCCTATGAGGATTATCTAAAGCTCATAAACGTGCAGTCACTTAAAAATCGCCATTCTCTTAAGGGAATTGATGAATACTTCATCAAACCAATAAAATAAATAAATAATAAATGTTAGGCGTAAACGGCGCTTAGAGGACCTGATGCCTAGCCACCAATGAAAGGGACCTGTACTTTAATGCCGATTCCGAACAGCAATTCAGTTTTAAGAAGTTTCTAATGGTTGGATGTCTGTCACACTTTCGCAGGAGGTGGGACAGCGATTAAAAGCTTTCATTATCTAACCAAACAAGGCACTAAAATCCGCAACCTCATGTCAGTACCACCTTCCATATAAACTTTCACTGCGCCAACTATGGCTTTAATGATCCCATATCTAGAATGTTAGTAGGTAGTACAGAGCACATAGATATACCCCAACCTAACTCATCCAACAAATTAAATAATCCAGTGCATTAGAATTAAGTTTAGTGTTTAAGAATTTTATATACATTATTTTTAAGCTCATATTTCATCATCATCATGTTCTGTAACCCCGGTTTGGAGCCTAGGGTGCATCCTTTACGGTCTGCAGCTAGATATCTAGGAGTCTGCTTCGGCAAAGACTGTTAATTTTCATGTTGTTCTTTGTCTTCCAATATCATCGTTTGGTTTCGAATCCACCGCCATTTGAGCTTTCTCATGTCGGCGTGCAGCCACTTTTGACTTTCCCTCATCCTCGGCCATAACTTGTGGCCGGCGAATCTTTAGCTTGTATTTAATATAATGTATTGATATACTGAGATTCGAAAAATAAGAATCTTGCAATATAGTTTAAGCCTGAAAGCTGCAGTGCGCCCATGCGTCTGATTGCTGTGTACTGTATGAAACAAAATTATTTACCATAAGAAAAACTAATTTCGAATTAAATTTCATCTCTAAATTTTCACTGTTGATATCTGTACCACTTATGTATCCGATGGCTGCCCAGCCCCCTCCCCCCATCGAAAAATACATTGCGTGATTGTATTTACAGGCTTGACAAAGCATTGTGCAACACTCGCTTGAAAAAACGATTAGGTTAGTCAGCTTGACATCCACATCGAACTTTAATTTAATTACATATAAAAAATATAGAACGTAAACTTGACACCGTCATCGTACTTTTATTTATATCTAAACACAATATTGCAACGGAATTATGTGTATCGCATCCGTATAAAATTACAACCTTACCGATGAACCCAGTAATACTTAAAGAAAAACAGGTTCAGTTATAAAGAACCAGATTAAGATTAATATCTTGCTTTGAATAATTGCACCTATTTAGTTGCACTTTCGTATATATAGACATATTTCAACCAGACTGCATCTACCAGAAATCATTCTCTACTCAACCGTTGAATGGAGAAAAGTCTTTTCGCGATACGTTTTATTTAAACTTTAAAAAAATGGACGACATTCAGCGAATAATCCAGATTTCCAAGGATAAATCTACGAAGCATCAAAATGACGACAAGTTACTACAGCCCTTTAGATATATTCAGCAAATACCCGACAAGGTGATAACTTTAAAAATCATGCGTGCTCTTGATTGTTGGCTCAACATTCCTGCGGAAAAGTTCTGTTTGATTAGTGAGGTTATTGAAATGCTTCGGCATTCCAGTTTGTTAATTGACGATATACAAGATAGTGCAGTTCTACGCAACGGATCGCCAGTAGCACATTCAATATATGGAGTTGCAAGTACAATAAATTCAGCTAATTATGTATATTCCCTAGCCCTGGACAAAATTCAGTTACTTCAACACCCAGCAGCAATTACAGTGTTCATAGAACAAATGCTAGACCTGCATTGTGGCCAGGGAATAGAAATCTACTGGCGAGATAACCTCAAAGTGCCGACAGAGTTCGATTATAAACTAATGGCGATGCAAAAGTTGGGTGCGTTATTTATGCTCTCCCTAAGGCTTATGCAGCTATTCAGCGCAAATCAGAAGGATTTAACACAACTAATTGTGCTGCTGGGATTGTATTTTCAAGTTTTGGACGACTATTGTAGTCTCAGTGAGGATATAACTGAAGGGAAATTTAGTTTCCCGGTCATCCATGCTATTCAGAAAAGCGAGAAAGGAAATCCGGCAGTATTGGATATCTTAAAGCAACGAACTTCTGATTCGGAAACGAAAAACAACTGCATCCGCATTTTGGAGAAGGCTGGTAGCTTAAAATATACAAAGGATTTTCTGGAATCATTGAGTGAAGAAGTTCGGAAAGAGGCGGCTCACCTCGGAAACAACCACATAATGGAGAAGTTCCTCGACGAAGTGTTTTCGTTTAATATAAACTTCGTGTTCTTAGAAAACGAAGATTCGTAGCCTAAGAGGACGTTATCGGAATAATTGTTGTTGTTGGAATAATTTTTATTTAAATGACTAAACATAATAATAATAAAATAATAAAACATTTAACATTTTTTTTTATTTGTGTGTATTGTTTCAGTCAGTTTTTTTTTCAGTCATCAGGACAGCAACAGAATAACAACAAATATCGTCGGCTTAGAGTTTAGGTTGGTAGGTGAATTGACCTTAGGGGAGCGGGTATTTGTTGTGTATCCACCCAGTAGAGTTGAGAAAGGCTATGATGCCTTTTAAACCCATATCTCAGATATGTGAAATGTCGCCGAAGAATGGTTTTCCGAATGGCCTTGGAACGCCGGGCATCCGCAAAGAAGTTGAAAGACCGTTTCTTTCTCATTGGCGTCGTTGCAGCTGCGGCATTGGGTATTATAGGGTATGCCTAGCCTGCCAGCGCGGGTGCCTACTGCCCAGTGGCATGTACTCACGGCTACTAGTCTAGCGACATTCCCTCTCTTCCTGTTAATGAGATTTTGGGTTTTAGGTTTGTCATATCTGGGCAGGTCTTCCTAGAAGTGACGCAGTTCGTCAAATTCCTCCACCTGGACTCTGCCCTCGCCTTGAAGTGTGTGGTGATTACTCCCTTACGAAGGCCAACGGGGTAGAGGCAAGAATCCGGAAGGGAGGAGCCGATTCTAGCCAGCTCGTCTGCTCGTCTGCTCTCTCGTTCCCCTCTATGTTTCTATGCCGTGGAACCCAGATGAGAGAGATCTTAAACAGACGACCCGCCCTGGAAAGTATTTCCCCACATTCCTCTACGAACTTAGACGTAGTCCTGGTTGAGGTGAGGGCCTTGATTGCCGCCTGAGTTTCGACGAAAATGTAAGAGTGTAAACCGTCTAACTTCATTTTAAAGATATTTAAGAGGCATCGTCTGATACAAAGATCTATATTCAATTCGAAGTAAGACAGTTGAGTCCTTAACTTTTAAACTTAACTACTTACCCTTTCAAAACTAGGGAGAACATACACAAACAATTTATGTGAAAAGGTTGAAGAATATTTAACTTCTTTTATTGTGCAGAAGAAAAGATTATATGACAATACACAAGCCATATTTTAAATTTTATTACAAAGAGTCAAAAAGTGTTTGTTTTGTGTAGTTTTTTTCCTTCCTTCCTATAAAATTGTAATTTGATTAGCATGTTTCCACGATATAACGTTTTTCCAAACGATGTATGGCTTTTTTTGCTATATTGTCTTGCGAATTTTATCCCTGTATTAACTTTTTCTTTGTAATAAAACTAATTTTGTTTGCGAATAATATGATTCCGCATCGGTTTGCTTGGGATCCTTTTTAATTCCAGCTTTAATTACTTTTATCAGTGCCTGTTAATCTAATTCGAATGACAAGTTTTTTATGCTCGATTCTGTTTTTCAAGTACTTGCTCTCCACTGAAGCATGACCCAGAATATCATCTGACCCAGAATATCATCTGACCCAGTATGCCTTTCTTTTTGTATCAATCACTAGGGATTTAAGATTTTTTGAAGTATTTTTAATATTTAAGTTTCAAGTGCCGATTTACCTCCCGACGCGTGCACACTCATTTTTGTTCTATTTTCTGTGATTGTTCCGCCGCCAGTATGTATAGGAAACCAAAAAAACGCTAACCGCGCGCTCGCTGATAGCTAAAAAAAAGTGTTCTGTGCTGTGCTGTGTGGATAAATAATAAAAAAAAAGAAAAGAAAAAAAAGTGCATTGTGTTAGGGCAATCCCTCTCGCCCCCTCCCATTCGTTTGCTGATGCCTTGCTTGGCTATAGCAAGTGCCGTGTTTTTTGTATGTTTGTTGCGTTTTGCGTGCACTTGCTATGGCTGGGTAGGGTATCATATGGCGAATAGCGGGTCGCGTTGTGTAGATTTTGTATGGGCATAACACCTGCAGTGATTTGTTTTGGAAAGTTGACGTCAGTATCTACACGGTACGGCCCAGCTTAGTCAGCGTATATATTGAGTTTTGTTGTGTTTGTTTTTTGTTATGCGTGGGAATTTTAAAGTGGACGTGAGTAATATTCGTGAGTTGAGATCCAATTTTTTTTCATTGTACGCCCATTCGATTCACAATAAACCAGCTGTTTTGGCACTAAGTGAAACAGAGGTCAGCATTGATTCCGATTTAACGGAGTTTAGTCTGCCTGGATATAACTTGGTGCCATTATTCTTTTCCCATCGTGGTATCGCCGTTTATATACGTAGTGATGTAGGCTACCAACTTCTACCTCAATATGGCCAATATTCTAATCCGGAATTTAATTTTATTTGGCTAAAATTCCATGTCCGTAGGCAATTAATTCACTACTGTTTTATTTAAAGAAGCCCTAACCAGGACAGGCATTAAACTTATAATGAGTTTGATGCACTGTCTGATTCCATCACCAGAACTGTAACCCATTATCCTCGTACTGAAATCGTCATTGCGGGCGATTTCAATATACACAATTCAAGTTGGCTTCGACATTCTGGACAGACAACACCCGAAGGAAGGTATGTTGAGATCTTTGCTGAGGTTAGTAATTTAACTCAGATTGTAAATGAGCCGACACGGATACCGGACATTAGCGGTCAAAACGCCAACACTCTGGACTTGTTTCTTACCTCTCACCCTGATAAATACACTTTAAATGTTTTATCGCCTCCAGGTTCGTCATACCATTGTATCATATCGGCGAATTTCTCGTACTCCAGCCACACAGTTAAAGAACAAGCTTCTAAAAGAACCGTAAGGCAATACGAGAAAGCCAATTGGGAAGCTTTAAACGGTTTCTTTAGGAGTTTTAACTGGTCGTTGTGCTTCCTCAACAACGACGTGGATGCCGCTGCCGATATGATTACAAATTTAATTCACCTGGGTATGAAACGCTTTATCCCTAACAGGATAAAGTGTATCAGACCTAAGGAAAACGCGTGGTGTGACTTGAGCTGTAAAAAAGCTATCAGGGCTAAAGAGGTAAGTTTTCGGTCATTTAAGGTTAACCCAACTGAGGAAAACCGAAAAAAGTTCAAGCGAGCCAGAAATGACTGTAATGCCCACATTAATTGTGTCAAATTCTCCTACGACCAAAAGTTGAGGCAGAAAATACTACAAAGTCCCACCGTAAAAACTTTTGGTCGTTTGTTAAGAATAATAAAAATTCGGCTTCGTCATCTATCCCGACACTCATTTGCAATGCCACCCCAGCTGTCAGCTCTTCGGATAAAGCCAATCTGCTCGCTGCTCATTTTGCAGCTAGCTCAACGCTGCCAGATTGGACTTTGTCTCCCCCTGTACTCGAGCTCGTAGAATCTTCTATGGGACCGATACATTTTCGCACTCGTACAGTTGCAAGAGTTCTTCGAGATCTCAACATACATAAATCCGCTGGTCCAGATGGTATTTCCCCTATCGTTCTGGAGAGGTGTTCTTCCACGCTGGCAAAACCAATGCGTAAGCTTTTCTATCTGTCCTATTCTTCAGGGCTCTTTCCGAGAAGATGGAAAACAGCATTTGTCCAGCCCGTCCCAAAAAAAGGCGAATCTTCCTCTGTCTCCTGCTACCGACCAATTGCACTAACGTCCCTTCTTTCCAGGGTCATGGAAACGCTGATAAATCGTCAGCTTACGAAATATCTTGAATCCCGAAAACTTCTTAATGACCGGCAGTACGGTTTTCGCAGCAACAGATCCACTGGTAAACATATCTTACCGAAAAGTGAAACCAATCTATTCACCGTGGTGGTGAAAGTAAGGTCGTTGCGCTTGATATTTTAAAGGCATTTGACAGAGTTTGGCATCAAGCTCTCTTGTCGAAAATGCGTGCATTTGGGATCGATGTTACCCTTCTTCAATGGATTAGAAATTACCTTTCGGACCGTTCAATACAAGTTGTTTTGGACGGTTTCAAGTCTGCAACTTAGCAAATAAATGCTGGTGTTCTCCACATGGCTCCAGTTTTAGTATAGCACTCCTATATCACTTTAAAAAATAAATGGTTCGGTTTCAGTAATGAAAGTGTCATTCGTGGACGGTGGCAGATTTTATAGATATTGCGGTTTTGCTTCAACGGTGAAAGACAGCATTATGTTTTGGAAGCAACGTTCTTACAACGATTGAAAGAAATCAGTGCGAAAACCGTACGGTCCACATGGCTTTAAAGGTCTATTGCATCAAAAAGGGGGATGTTAGCCTAAGAGGCTAATGACTTCTCTAGTGAATGTCACAAAGTCCTTAGTTGCAGAGTTTCTGAATTCAGCCGATGTACGGAAGTCTTTTTGAAAGATATGCCGCCTATATTCCGGATTGGGTCAGATATTCACAGAGGATATGTTCCGAAGTTTCATCATCCTCTAGACTACATTCAGTCTAAGGGCATAAGTTCGTTTTTTTAAGATGATACCTCAAGCATTAATGGCCCGTAATAGCCCCCACCAGCTTCCTCATATTCTCCTTACTTAATAATAGAATTTCCTTGTAGGAGTAATGCTTAATTAATCTTTTGGATAGTCTTAAACCCGCGACACTTTCCCAGTGGTTAAGACTAAGTTGTTGTTCCCAATCGAAAATTAGCCTTAAAGCAGCAGCCCAATTGACTCTACAGTTTTTGGGTTTTCTTTAAGTATTTTCAGTTGACCCACAGGTCTACCGGATTAAACTTATATTCGTGTTGCAACTTAATAGGGCTTCTAGCAGCTGTCTTCTTGATGAAGATCTGTAAGGTTAAAAGCCCAACAATAGCCTCAAGTGCGGTTGCTTCTTATCTAGGATAATACCTAAATATTTTACTTAATGGGACTAACTCATCATGGTGCCTTTTTTAGGGATGGGTTCGAGGCTAACCTATCTGTTTCGAGTAAAAGGCACTTGAATGGTTTTGGTAGGATTTATGGAAAGTGCTTCTTGTTCGCACCACTCTAAGACTTGTAGTAATGCTTCCTGCATGCTACTAGTAATAGTTGCACTAAGCTTGCCATTAATAATTATAGCGATATCATCTGCATAACCAATGGCGGTATAGCCTAGTCTCTTTAGGCTGACTTGCAGAATGTCAATGACTTGTAAGCATAGGAGTGGGAAGAGTCCCTTATTAGCCGCTACTTTTGTTTGTGATTGTCTTTTAAACGGTGAAGACACCAGTCTCATCAACGATTCATATTGTTGAAGCACTGACCCTGAATCTATCCATAACTCCCAATAGTTTGCCCCGTGACCCAACTAGACCCGCTCTATCCTACTTTGTACTTTATAATAAAGAATATACCTACAAAGTAATCTGATTCTCAATTAGTCAAAAGAAAATAAATAAATATGTATATTTTATCTTTATTGTATATGCATATATATGTATATTCATTGCCATGGTGTGAAAACTATTAAAAGTCAAAAGGATCAGTTCAAAATTTACCACCAATTTACTTGTATGGAAATTTAATATCATTGACATTGCCTCATTATATCATTGCCTTAAGAAATAACACTTTAATATGTAACCAATACGTACCAAACACTTTACCATCCTTTGTCGAAACACACAACATGTTCGGGTTTCCAAATAATCTAACTGTCACTACCACTGTCCATTACTCACCTGGGATTCAAAATTCAATCAATGCGATTGTAAACCTACTTTAGTGCTACACTCGCCGCCTGCAAACATAAGCCAATATCAATATGCCATGGGAATTACCATTTTTATTGAAACTGCAACTGAACTGGATTTACATTTGAATAAGCGACCGCAGGCCAAAATCTACTAGATTACCCCTTTAAAATTCCATCACCATCCGATCACAAACATGAATCAACGCACAAAATGTAAAACTTTTACTGCCCACCTTTGACGCAATCAAACTGGGTAAGGTCACCTTCTTCAACCTTCGACTGTCGAAAATATAGCCAACCATAAGCATTCACAACCCCACTCCGTCATAAACATGAAAACAATTCCATTGAAATGAACTTTGCTTTTATTTTTATTTCACACATAAAATAACGGTATTACAAAAGAATCTCATAAAAAGGATTCACATAAATAAAAAAAGGAGACCGCCAAAGAAGACTGACTCGCGAGACATGTAAAAAATGAAGTACCACGAGCGGGAGTTGAATGGGTACCATGGTAATTGACTTCGACGTTTAACTTTGTTTGTCCTCGCCAAATGAATATTCCCTTTCAAATTATAGGACAAATCATTATCATCAGAAATCAGCTTCATCCTCATCATCGTCGACGACAGCGATGCGACGCCGCTTCGGCTCCTCACCCAACTTGGTCTTTCCCGATGGAAGTTTCTTTCGCTTGATGACGAGCTCATCATCGTCATTGTCACTCGATGAGCGTGGTGGAGGTGCTGCTTCTGCTGCGCCACCATCATTATCGTCTCCTTCATCGTCACTAGAACGAGGACGTTTCCTTGCACCAATAGTGGCTGCATTTGCTGCTGACACATCGCCGGCATCCTCATCGGAATCAGAATCAATTCGATTATTACGGACACGTGAGCGATTTGCTTGGATGGAGGTGTTTTCAATTATAGTTGCCTCCGCTTCATTATCGGATTCTGAATCGGTGGATCCCAATTCGGCGAGACGCTGACGGTAGTCTTCGGAATTGAAATCAGCTTCATCGCTGTCGTTGCCGGTTTCCTCGGTACCCTTCACCATATCGAAAAGGTTCATCTTGTCGGATTTTTGTTTAACTTTCTTTGCTAGCTTTTTAAAAGAGCCATCTTCTCGGCGTGACTTATCTTGGTGAGCTTCTGATTTCGAGGTGTCTATGGTTGGCTTCTCCTTCGCTACTAAGGGCGCACGTTGTTCATCTTCATTATCGCTCTTACTATACATCAGACTGTTCATCTGCTCGCGACGTTTATTCATGAAAGCGTCGAGGAAGTCCTCTTCGCTTTCCTCTCCAGAGGATACCCCAGAAACTTGCACCTCCACTTCTTCATCTAGTTCGTTGGGGTCAATTTCTTCGCCACCAAGTATGCGCTCGCGCAATTTTAAGTCAGCGGCATTCAAATACACCGGGATCCGCCAGTAGTTCTCCATTGCAGCAATTGGCGGCTGGGCTCCTAGTGAGAGAAGCAATTTCTGAAAGTCATTATCATCGATGGCATCCTGTTGTACTTCTAACAATGGAAGTAGCGGAATGCCATCATCTTCCTCTGATGGAGTTTCAGTATCTTCTGCCGCATCGCCAAATGCTTCCTTCAACCATACCAAGGCGTCAGCGAACTTGTCATCGATGTTAGTTAGTAGCGACCGGATGGTGCCAATATCCAAGGGAGTGCGAACAATCTTCCTTTTCTGTGCAGTTTTGTTTTTTTTGTCGGAAGAGGACTTTTTGGCGACATTTCCACCCTCTTCTTCAGCATTGTTGTCCTTCTTCGACTTCCTCTTTCTCTGCTTTACTGGAAGAATTTCCGATTTATCCGCAATTAAATGCAATTGTAACATTCGCTTAATGATGTGATTCTTCGAGCGTCGCTCGCCAAATGCGTCCACGATTTTCTGCAGGCAGTCTAAAAAAAAAATTCAATCCATTATCATCACAAGGACATTTCTATAACCACTCACCATTCTCCAAGCGATGTTCATCATACAGTGCCTTCAGTTCGTCATCCTCTTCGGCCTGCCAGAGATCCTTATTGACCAATGCTGCTGCCGATTTCTTTGTTGGTGCCTTAAATTTAAGACCAAGTTCTCGTAGTTGTTTCAGGACTCCACGTCTGGTGCGAGTTTTATCGATTAAATTTTCCAAAATCCAATCAATCACATCTGGCAGAGCATGAAAGGACACAAAAGAGAGAAAGGAAAATTGCGTGTTTAACGAGAAGACAATTCGGAACGATGTGTAAATGTGCAATGTTGAATAGAGCGTCCATGTGCAAAGAGGGATACATTTTATAGATAGCAAAAACTCACCCTGATCGGTTTGGGGATTATTTTGGTTTTCCTCGAAGAGGAATCGCAGCTCGTTCTTTTGTTCCTCGGTCCAGGTGCCCTTTGTACCGCTGTGAAATGGATGCAAACTTATTTAGAAACGATTTCGAAGTGAAATCAATTTGAACGTACGCTTCGTAGTCATCACAGTAACCGGTTTCCAGTTCATTGGCATCCCTTATGGACTTGTAGAAAAAGAGTTCAGCGAAGATTTTCGGATTCTTGGGAGCGGTTTCGACAAATTTTCGAACAACAAAGATTCCAAGACGACGAAGCTCTTCGGAATGGGGGTCACGTGGGGCATCAAATACTTGTTGGAATATCTTGAAGAGGACTGCCTAAAAATAGAACAATAAAAACAAATATTAGGCGTATACGGCCCATATTACGAGCCTAAGCACTTAAGCCCAGCTTCTTCAACGAAGATATATTTTGTTATTGTATACGAATGGAATGGAAGAAGAGACCTGGGGTGTAACGTTGAATCCAACCGGACATTTTTTTTGTTAAGAAGCTTCTCATGACAGTTCGACTGTCGGGAAGCGAATAAAAACTTTCAGGTAGTTGTCCAACGCACTTAAACACTAGGCCAATGCAGACACATGGAGCAATGGAGAAAAGCTTGGTCACGTAGATTTTATGAAGCCTGTGTAAAATGTGACTTTTGTTCTCAGACTTTCTTTTCGTCGATTTTCTTAAATAGAAAATAAAACAAAATAATGGTTACTCAAATAGAACCCTAAACAGTGAGCGTATCAAACAACTTTTTACGAGTTAGTTAGTAAGGATATGTTCCTAAGATAAGAAGTGGGTGATTAAAAAAGCTTCGTTTGGCAACTTGTTAAGAAGGGATTGGGCGTGTTTGAGGAATAATTTTCGGTCAATGAAGTATTTAGATTCTGAATTTCAGGCTCCAAGCTTTAATCCAAAAGCCTTAATAGTCTTAACGAACAGTGGCTCGATCGGCGAATATTATAAAGTTTGTAACAAGTTCATCATTTTACGGTTTCACGTTTAGCAACTTGCTAAGAAGGGATTGGGCGGATTTGAAAAATTATTTTGGGTCAATGAAGTGTTTAAGTTCTGAATTTCAGGCTCCAAGCTTTAATCATCATATACATTACAATTCTTTCTTAGAGCATGTCTACCGAGCTAGCCGAATAAACCCACTAACAGCAAACAGATTGATAAATATAGATTATTAGCTGTTCTATATTTCTAGAAGTTTTTTGAAAATAGTATTCCAGAGTATTCCAGAGGTCTAAGGAAATGTTCTTCCACAGTTTTTTTTCTGGTATTTATATCCTCATAAGCTTTGATTCATCAGGTTCCCATATGTTAAAACTATAAAGGGAAAATATTCTACGTTTAACTTTTCTAGATTTTAAAAGAAATTTGTTATCCCGACATTTTTCACTTATACTACAGTTCTTTATAATCTTTGCCTGAAGGCACTTGATAAAGCAAGCCGACGAATGTATGAAAATATATCACTACGCTGATATAATTTTAAAGCAACAATGCTCTAAATATTTAAAGGTAGTCCAACAAGTAAATCAAGGAAAGGGCATGTCAACTGATCGGGCTAGTTGCAAAGCATTATTAAAAGACTTAAGGGTCAGCCTTAATAGACTTAGCAGGAAAAGAGAGCTTATACTGGGATCCTTCGAAAGAAAAATTGTTCGTCGGATATTTGGTCCTATGTGCGAGGAGGGCGAATGGAACTCTATGATCTATGGATGTAGTCCAAAATGCCAAAACTCGTCGACTACATTGGCGCGGCCAAATCGAGCGAATGGACAATAATGCTCCAGCTAAGAGGATTTTCGAATCGCAGCCCCCAGGTTCAAGACGACAAAGAAGACCGAACATCCGTTTCAAAGACCAAGCCATCGCGGATGCCAGAGCGCTTTGTCTGGATAACTGAAAGCAGCGTGCCCGGGATCGCAGAAGATCGAAGGCTGCCGTGTCTCAAGCAGATATTCTTCACGGGTCGGGAGCCCGTTAAGTAAGCAAGTATAATAGACTTAATTGTAAAATAACCTGATGTCAAAAATAAGCTAAGAGCTCACTCAATTTCTCTAAACACGCGAGTTACACATAATGTACTTGAACAAAATAAGGCAAATCAAGCAAACCGTTAAAAATTGTATATTCAGCAAAGGAAGATATATGGAAAATTAACGTTTAAACTACCATAATTGTTTAGTTAGTTGTTTGCATTGTAGACACTTGGAAAATAAAATAAACGATTTGTTTTCCGAGGGTAGGTGGAAAATTTTCGTGCTCATAATAGTGTGAGATTCTTATTCATTAAAAACACCTCCCTTCAAATTACTTTATACTAAAACTAGGTTATTTCCTATCAAGTATTTAAGATTTAATAATTTATATTCGCGTTATTTTCGGGAGCTTCCCATCGGAAGCAGCTGCTTGTACGACCAAATATATGCGGATAAATTTTATTGCGCCGATTCAAAGTCGATGTCGGCGCAAAGTGGCTATTGCTATTTCGGATATACCAGGGGAAATTTGTAAAATATTTATGTTATTTGTTTTGGTACCATACGTCCAAGCCGGTTTCAGAGCTTTCTTGTATAAAATAATGAATGTTTTGAATGATGAGTTTGACAAACCTACCAAGCAGCCAATACATTTGATTATATTTAATAACGAGCTCTTCGCGTTTTTTTTTAAGTGCGATTTCCATTGTCGATTAAAGATTAAAAATATAATCGGACCTAGAACGCTTCCCTCTGGAACTTCTGTTGCGATTTCTTTCAATTCGTAATATTCTTGTCCGTCGTTAACACGGAATAGTCTGTCCGCTTAACAGGAACTTAATACCTCATATATTTCCTTGCGAATTGCTAGTTTAAGCTTATGTTTTAATCCCTTATTCCATACTTTATCAAATGCCTGGGAGACGTGAAGAAAAACGTTAGAGCATATACCTGGAGTACAACGCTCATATCTGGTCCGGTGCTCCAATTACATATTTGGTGCTACTTTACAGGATTCAGAAACGTGCGATTGAACTAATTGACGATAGAGTCATGCGAATGTCTCCTGCCTGTCGTTGTTTTATCCTTAATTTCACCGTGAGTGCTCAAACGAAATAGCTAGTAGCATTCTACCCCTACAGCAGTTCAACCGCAATATCTACTCGCCATGCTAGGAATCCACATCAGTTCACCTTTAAGACTATATTTGGACGGACTGTGAAATACAAGGATTCGTTTCTTAACCGTACAATACGAATGTGGAATGCTCTACCACGCTCTGTTTTTCCTACACATTATAGTTTACAGACATTTAAATCCAATGTGCATCAGTATCTTCTTTTTCTAATCCTTCACTTGCCTAATGCCTGCATTGTCAATTCATTATAAGGGTATCCAAAGTCCTTTTAGTGCGTGTACATTATAAAAAAAAATCGATTCGTTCTTGACCGTCAAAGGGATTAATCGTTTCTTCTAGGTGATCGGTCGGCAAAAATGTCGGATGAAAAATCACCAATTTAAAGTTATGTAAAGTAACAAAATAGGTTCACGTTCTTGAATTTTTTCTGTTAACGGTGGCAATTATCAAATTTCCTTACTGAACGTCTCATTAAATAAGTGGCAGTCAAGTTTTCTAGCAACTTTGGCACTACACTCTTATTTACAAGAACCAACTCAGGCCCCCCTTTTAATTTGGCTTATTTGTGATTTTCCATCCAGGGGGCGTGGCAACTGCCCACTTCTTGTAAATAAGCCCCCAAAAGACCTATAATTATGAGTTTTTATATGAGAGTCGGCTCTCAAAAATGTAACAACTGGTCGGGTCTTAAGACGTACAATTAGGATTTTTTTTAGTTCGCTTTTAAGAACAAAGGAGGGGCGTGGCAAGTTTTTAAAGCTATACACATGTGTTTTATATATACATATATATCTTCAAAACTTCAAATTGGAAGTATTCAAACATAAATACTATATGTGAAATTGTTAATAATTAGAATACAATACGTCTTTGTTTACAAATATACCCCAAAATTATGAGAAGGAATACATTTTAAGTTATTATCGAACAGTCAATACTTTATATGAGAACACAAGCGTTCTCACTTTAGCCTCTCACCATCAACTCCTACTACTCACCTCCAGGTGGTGATTTTTGGGTGCCCAGTTGGCAGATGGGGTAGCTAACCCCTGTGGAAGGTCGTTGGTGGGAGCAGATCAGAGAAGAGGGAGGGAGTGTAATATCAATAATGCACGGATGGCGGATGAACCCTTAATGGGCCAACGGCAGCACTCACTTCCTTAAAGAGGGGTACTGGCACCGGAATAAGCGGCCTGCTGTCCTAGGGTCAAAACCAGGGCCTTGCCCTCCAGGTTGGGCGTTATGCCGTCGGGGTAACCTCCCGACCATGTGCAAAAAAATATTGCTATGAGAGAGACAGGGATTGCCTCGGTTAATAATTTCCCTCAAACGGCAACCAGACCTGGAACGTTAACGGGTATATGAGTATGTACCTGGAATGTGCGGAGCCTTTGCAGCCAAGGTGCTACTCAAACACTTTAGTCTGTCAAGGCTGTACAAGGCTGACATTACCGCGATTCCAGCTGCAACAAAAGGCTACATGTGTTAGGATGTGGTTTCGTCGTGGGAAATCGCCTTAGGTCAAAAGTTATTGACTTCAAGCCGATAAGTGATCACCTGGCTGTAAACCGCATCAGAGCTACATTCCAAATACTAGCCTAATATGTGTACACGCCCCTACCGACGAGACTGCAGACCCTATCAAGGAGGAATTTTACAACCTCCTGGACGGAGCCTGTCCGGAGTACGATGTCAAAATTGTACTCGCGGACTTTAATGTTAAAGTCGGAAAGGAAAACATCTTTGGCGGGTTAGTAGGTGAGCCACCACGAAACGACGACAGATAACGGCTACCGACTAATCGACTTTGCTGCAGCTTGTTATGAAAGCAGCGTGCCCGGGATCGTGTTACAGGCATGGACTCTTCACGGGTCGGAAGCCCCTTAAGTAAGTTAGGAAGTATCGAACGGCATTACGGGTAAAAAAATTCGCAGTCGTGTGAAACAAATTCTGTAAGCTTAAAGTTAAAAGGGATACTTTCTTATGTCTGTTGGCCATCTAGTGGTTTCTTTTTAAATCATAGGTTATTTTAATACTGGCAACTGTTCCCGCACGAAATCTTAAGGGAAAGTCAGTATTATATCGCTTGAACAACGTTGGAAAATATTGAAAACTTATTTCCAAAGTGAGTGCTGTGTAGGATTGATTTTATGCCAACAATCCGGAAACGATTCAAGCAAACTTAAAAAAAAATAGTTTTGTTAACTTTATTGCATTTTTAGAAAGAAACTTGTATTTGGCCCAAAAACTTCAACAAAAATGGGGTGTCCAATAAAACTTTTTTATTGAAAACTTATTAATATATTTCTTTTGATTATTAATTCCGTAGCTCCAAAATTTTTTTTTCTTAGTAGTTTGTGTGTACCCTTAGGAGCGCGTATAAAATGCATTAGCTGTGATTACTAAACAATATGCGATAGTTAAAATATAGAGTCCCAACCGAGGTTAGAGAAAATACTGTTGATGGTATTGAGACTTTAATAAAAAAATAACCTTAACGGCGACTTAAATAGTAGGTATTTCGCACTCATCAGCTGCGTAATGATGAAAGCTGCAGGCAGTAGTAGGTACCTTTGTTCCATCTCTCAATCTAATAATCACAAATGTAAACCACTTTCAATTCCTAAGGCTCATTCTGTTCTGTAAGTCCCAACTGTGTCTGTGACTCGAATTTCTTTTATTCCATATCACAGCAATCTCATTTGCAACCATGTCAACAGACAGTGAGAAAGAAAGCGTTTGGACGGAATACGAAGACAACCCGGTGTGGTTTGAGATAGGTAGAAGTCCCGTCGTCGTCGGCATCGCCATCCTCAGTGAGCACACTTAAGATAAGAATTTCCATTCATTTCACTCTCTTCCATTCCCAGGAGATTTCCTAGCATCTCTCCTGAGTCTTGATTATGCTATTCACGAACAGATGCCAGAACTTTTCGCTGAAAGCTTAACTGTGATTAAACATTAGACAATTTCATTTGCATCTACGCGAGTCGTCGTGGACGTATAAGAGGTCCAAGTACTCGCCTTCCTTCATCACGTGGGCGACTGACACGGCTTACTGTGATGTTTTTTGTAATTTCCTTGAGTACCTAGCAAAAAAGATTAATTTTTCCACCCGGGGAGCAACCGCCACCCAAAATGAATTTTTTGTTCTCCCTCAGCATTAGCTCACCTCCTCCTATCGTCGTGCTGCTCCCCGTTGACTTTGATTTATGTTTATTTTGCTAGATGAATGAGAAGCGAAAATCGCGGCGCAACTGAACACCAAATTAATTGCCGGAAAAACATTAGTGGAACGGACGTTGACGAAGGCAAGACGAGGTGGCGGCGGCAGCGGTGATAGTACACACCTCCTACTCCGTAAGGTTTCAAAACACTATACACAACTTGTAGTCGTAACTTACCTGATACAGCATGGCTGGGCAGGAGCAACCGTATGCGATGCGATGAAGGATGGTTACGGTGCTCTTCAATGATTTTGTTGGAATTTTTTCCCAGTCGACAAGTACGATGCTGCAGGCACGAATGACTTTCGGATGTAAAAGTCTGCAATTGAAAACAAGAAAAAGGGTATATGTATGAGCGATGAGGGCGTATAAGGAACCTTCCAAAACAAAAAAAAAAAAAAAAATACTTTCACATTAATTAAGATCCGAGGAAGAAGAGATGCTGAGGCCACCAGCAGCAGCATAATTTTCAACCTTCCAGCATCAAGAAGGAGCTATTAGCGCGATAAAAAGACGTTTTGCAGTTATGACGTGATTAAAATTTATGAGGTGTACCTGATTTAATTATGGAGTGTAACGAGATGCCGCCAGAGATGCATGTGCATCTATATTTTAATTAAAAGCAAGTACATAATCACTCTTGTTTTGTGGAATGGCGCGATTGCGATTCAAGCAGCAGGAAGCTTTAACGATCAAAAGGATGCTTAATGTTCTACTTAGCTTTAAAATTAAAGAAGTTATTCAAGGCAGTTGACAACAATATAAAAAAACACGGGGGAAATAATGATGCAGATGCTTTTTTTGCGGACACACATACATATTACCAATGGTGAGACCCAGTAATTCACGAAGAATGCCACGAAAATCATCAATGCTAAGACACAAGCAGTTGTTTGGTTTCTGTTCGAAGGCGTAATTGGACCTGTACCTCAGCCGATGCTGAGGATATAGAAAAAACATTTCTTCAGCCTGCTAAACGGCGAAGACGAAATAAATTTCGCTGTCACTGCATTGACGATGCAAGTCAATAATACCGTTCACCCGACTAAAGTGTAGTGAGGATAGCCGGGCCAAACGGCCTACCCGCCAAACTATTTATGGCAGAAGATGACTTGGTAGAGAGCATACCCCAAATTTGGTCGGACAAATGTATACCTGATGAATGGAACCTCAGCATCGCTTGCACGGTTCACAAAATATTATGCCCGCTATACAGAGCCATATTTAGTTTTAGCATCTCTGGCAAACAAGGTCGGTAATGACCTAGCCGCTGTCTTCAATGTCGTAAAACGGATTTAGGTAAGGCGACGCGCTGCCAAGTGACTTCTTCAACATCATACTTTTTCTGCAAAACTTAAAAGCCAACAGGCGAGGAATGATCTTTCAAAAGTCTATTCAATTACTTGCATTCAACGCAGCGAGCTGTCACTGGTGCGACCTCAACCACCTTGGAATGCCCAACTGGAGGTAGTTGTCCGAAGACCGCGCTAATTGAAGAGAGATTTTGGGATATAAGAGGCAGCACGATAATTCACTAATTCTGCACGTTGGCAAAAATAACAAAACTATTATAATATTACATATTTAAAACCGCTCTTAGCTTTTTGAGGAGGACTAAATAACAAGCCCTTTACTTTACTCTAAAGCATCTAAAGAAAAAAATCTGAAATTGTACACGCTGATGGAGTTCTATTGATTTGAAGCTTTGCACGTTTGTCGAAAACAAAATATGACTGAAATATTATATGCGAACCGTCTGACGCTTGAAAGAAGTAATAGATATATTAGAAATAAAATATTCATTGAAATCGGTCCTGTAGGTTTTATTTCAACCGGTTACAGACAAAAACGCCATGCAGTGTTAAATAATGCAAAGATTTCCTTGTACACAGGCATTCGATTTTGGTTATTTATTTTATTACTCTCTTTCTTTGTAAATAATATAACAATATAATAGTAAAAATTAAACCTGTGCGCAAAAGCAAAAGGCTTATGCCCCAGTGTAAGCGTTGCCAAGGCTATGATCACACATACACATACTGCCAAAAAGAACCGCGTTGTGTTAAATCTGCCGGTAAACACTTATCGGAAGAGTGCGGTATAAAAAGACAAGACTCGCCGACTTTGTGGTCGAAAATAAACGTTGAGGCACACCAACTGCCGTTTAAATATGAAAAAATTTATGAAAGACACATTTAACGATGGAATCGCGTATAAAAATTAGAGGCTAAAGCGGTTATCACGCCTATCACCCATGGGAAACGCCGGGTACAATAATTGAGCATGAGGACGGTTAGCGTAGAAATTAAACGCATTACATATAAATTTGATGACGTTAGAAAAGAGATGATTTTAGGTGCATATTTGACTCACTTGTCGAAGATTTTAATTCAAAACACACTCTCCAGGGCTCCAGATGCATATTCACCAAAAGGTCGAATTCTTTACAAAGCCGGTATGGAATTTGGGGTCTGGCAAACTGACATATTGGCCTACGGTCATGACAAAAGAACCAGACCTCATAGATTTCTTTATCGGGATGCTCTGTCTAAATTGAAGAAAGTTGTGATCTCTTTTCTGACCAGTCGCCCTTCAGTCTAATATTTTTTAGCGCCGGTTTACGTAAAAAAAACGGTCCACCAAGGCTGGCTGGCGTAACAACTAATTGGGACTTTTTCAGAAAAGACTGCATACTTAAAATCGATCTGAAGGTATATCTACGAACACCATACGAACTCGAAGTCGAAGTATATCAATTTATCGAAGCTTTACAAAGTTCAGCGTGAAACAATACTCCTCAGAAAAGGAGAGTAACCAAAAAAGTCGAATTGTACTTTGTCTGAAATAATCCTCATGAGAACAAGCTGTTTTGCGATGGCAGTTAATAAATCGTCGAGTCAAACTTTAGGAAAAGATGGATTCGATATAAGCAAGAAATGTTTTACTTAAGGAAAGAATTATAAACCGGGCTAGAGGGTAATGCAGTATTGTAATAAGAAGTGCAACACATTTAGTATTATAGCCAAAAGGAATAAAATCACTTATAATTTATACAGAGACGTTTTTTTAGTAAAATACTGACAAATAAGTTGCCGAAAGTCCAATGACTACGATCCCTTGAAAACAGATGTAAGTCAGTCTTCGGGAATGCTTTTTAGATGAGTCCCTTATTTGAATGGAGGGACGCTGCGCTGTTGCAATGGCATCAGAATCTTCCATCCAGATTATTCCAACCACATTTTTTCAAAAATGTTTTGAAACATAATTTTTCACGACGAAAGGGCGCAGTGGCTTAGTGGTTAAGTGCGTTGGACCACTAAGCGAGGGGTCGATGGTTCAAAACCCGGCCCGTACTTTAAAGTTTTTATTCGCTGTCAAACGTCTTGCGAACGTCTGACAAACATCCAAGAGTAATAAATGTCATGAGAAGGTTCTCAAAAATGTAATTGCTGTTCGGAATCGGCATTAAACTGTAGGTTCCTCCAATCTTTGCACACACAATGATTGGAGGAGCTAGGCTTTAGATCCTGTATGCGATGTTTAAGCCTAACATTTAATTATTTTGAAGTCGGGCGGGTACAGCCAGTTAATACAGGGTGTCCGCCGGGAAGTTATACCACTTTGTTTTGCCGCCATTTTGTTAAACATTACTCTCGACATTTCATATTTGGAAGTCGTAAATAAGATACATGGCAAATTTATTATGGAAAAATATTCGATAAACAACGACAAACGTGTTTTAATCGTTAAAACATTTTATCAAAATAAATCATCGTTTACTGTACTTTACGCGTGAAATGTGTGAGAATTTAATGAAAAATGTGCTTTAAAGGGCTCGCATTTGTGAGACTAACAGAGGCGGTCATTTAGCTGATATTATATTCCATACATAATTGCCGACTTTAAATAAAACATTTATCAATATAAGATCCATTCTCTGTCATTAAATCAAAAATTATAAACAAACAACGTAGTATATCCAGTGTTTTTAAGTCGTGGGAAATTTACCTTTTTGTTGGAATTTTGATGGTTAAAAACCGTCTCGTAGGAAAAAGGGAAAAAGTAGTTTTAAAATGCATTTATGTGGGAAATTCCATTTTTCCAACCTTTTTTTCATCTTTTAACCTTATATGTGTATTTAATCAAATTTCTGAAGAATTTTTCAAAAAGAAGGAACTGCAGTAAAATGTATGATTTGGCAGAAAAGGTAGAAGATTGTGACAAGCGCGAATTAATTGCATCAATTTCAAGTGATGAAAAATTGTTGTTGAAAACCTAAAAAGTAGTAGGATTTTGGAGGAAGATTTAAAAAATTAAAAAACATGATGGGTCTAAATGTTATACAAATTTAATGAAAGTTGTCAAATATTCTATATCGTTACCTCATTCCAACGCAGAATCCTAACAATTTTTCTATAGCAACGGATGTGAAAATTAAAAAAAGATATAAAATAGACGCGACTGCTTAAATGCAATCTTTTTGTTCACTCGCTACAAAAAATATGAGCCTATATAATGTATAGTGTCCTTTTATTTGCTTGTTCTGTTTTTATACCCTATCCTAAGGGTATATTTATTTTGACACATAGTTTGCAACACCCCTTAATATTCGTCGTAGACACATAAAAGTATATATATATTTGTGATCAGGACCAAATCCTAAGACTATCTAGCAATGTCCGTCCGTCCGTCCGTACGCAATTTTTAGGCCTTTAAAATTAAGCTAGGAAGCTGAAATTTTGACAACATATTCCCTAGGGCTCCGAAATGTTTAAGTGGAAATTTGTTTTGAATAAGCCCACTGCCACGCCCACAATTTAGAAAAAAACGTTTTAAAGCTAAAGTTAGAGAGATAGAGTGTTACATCCTTCACAAGATATGTAGGCACTGCCCCCCTTTATAAGTTTGTCATATAAAGTTTTTTCCACGCCTACTTTTTGTGGGCGTTTTTTACTAAAATGCTGTTTTCTTCGAAAATTTTTATAGAAAGCGAAAAAAAATGTTTAACAAGATATTTACCTTATATTTTTTCCAACATATCGCCCATACACAGTTTTTGGCCACGCCCACTTTTTGGGGGAGTTTTTTTTTCAAAAAACCTTTTTTTTTAATTAATAGAATGAAATAAAATCTTCTTAATGCTTTTTTCTTTGGGGCATATAGGGATATGGACAGGGTATCATACTGTTCGCCCCCAGCGGACATTTGAAGTTGTTTAGTTTTACATTTTATTTGATTATTCACAAGTTGTACCGCTGTGATTTCGTATTACTGAATTATAAAATATTTTTTAATATTTGTTTGTTTGCTGTTTGTTCTGTTTTAAAAAAATTGGTCGTTGTCTTCGAAGTGAAGATTTTGTGTAGCGGTCATAATTCACACTTGAAAACAAGCACATCAAGCAAGAAATCAAGAAAAAAAGTGCGTATGGATTAGATGTGTATATGGCAATCCACTGATGATCCCAAACAAGCACATCTGGGTGAAACGCCTTTGAAACTATTGATCGCAAAAATTATTTATTGATATAAAGCAACTGTTTTTTCAAATAATACATAATGTATCAACTGGTAAGCGTTGATGACGAGTATTAAAAACATTTTTTTATATATTTAATTAATTAAATATATCATTGTGGGAAAATTATGGGAATTTTGGCCGAACGGAGAGGGAAAAAGGGGGAAAAAATTGTTTTCGTCGGAAAAACCAGTCCAAAGACATACCAACACCGATTAAACCCGCCCGGCGGACACCCTGTATATAAATGTATAGGCAAAAAAATAGACGTTCATTACATTATATGTGTGACATTATACCTATATTGATATTTTATAAGGCTAGTTGGACCATGTACAATAATGTACCATTATTGAAAGAATTTCTTTTTTTTTGAAGATTTGTTGTAAGCACAAGGCCGAAGAAAAAGCCTCCTGAAATACATCAGAAACAAAATCTGAAGACCCTTCTTTTGAAACTTAAGGTGGAATTGATCTACGCCCTTCTTATTTTTTAAGCTCGGAGAAGTATTTTACCATCATATATGTATATGATGATTTTGATTATATAGATATCGCTTTTTTTGCCGCTTTGAATTTGTTTCACATAAAAGGAATGTAATTTGATTTCATGATATTCAGACAACGAGGCAAGTATTTATTTCCTAACGCGCTTAATTAGTACCCCATTCATTGTGTCTCTGGGATGATAATGCAGAGCCAACAACTATTAGTCGTACACAAGGACTGGTAATTCAATAATACAAGTGCATCAATTACGAACCACTTCTTCGCCCGTGCCCTCTGGTTTACATTCAGGTACAACTTTGTGTCGGTCACTTTAATCCATAAAATAGAACATCAATGTTCGCAATTAACACTAAGCATTATTACCTGAATTGATAAGCGCAATGCACACAACGATGAAGCGGCATATCCTTACCGACGGCAAACGGTATAGATTAATACCATTGTGTGCATATGGGGGGTGACCCCGCTTCAACACTCGTTCTATATTGTTAGCTACATATGCAACTACACCTTATCTTTGGGATAATAAATACAATTTCAAAGAGGATGCAGATACACATTGTTATGCAGATGAGGTTAAGAAGTTCAACCCACCACCAGCATCACAGCCACCTGAACATGAAGTCGTGTTAACCTGTCGCTGGGGAAGGCGAAGTACAACAAACGTTATCTGGGAGTGTTATTTCAAGTTCGTGTTGAGGGGCTGGTACCGAGAAGAATATCAAAAGAGAACACCAAAAGGGAAGGAGTTTGTCACGAGCCGTAGCATATCCTTTATGCAAATAACCGAGGCAATCTAATTTTATAATGTCGGAAATCTGTATATGCATCCCTGTTGCATGTACTCGTATCCTGCCCACATCCAAGATCTGACTATGACGACGAGGAATGGAATAAGTCTGTGCAGTGTTGTTTTTTAATCTAGAATGCAGCAAGAAGGATGAAAGCCAGCTTTGCTTTGGCCGTTTATCACATTTCTCCAACGAAGCATTGTCGGCGCTGATAGCGTTCTTGAAACAAACCCCTGAGACGAACGGATCTTTTCTCGTGAGGTGAGTTTAACCAAGTTTGTGTACGGTTGCGCCTCGAGTCATTAATATGTATATGCAAAATACACTCTGTCTTAGTAGGTATCCTGGCTAGCGGAACATGTAGTGCATTGAAGTTGTTCAAGCGAAATGATTCGACTATAAGGATATATTCTCAAATGTGATTAACTTAAGCAATATCTTGTGAAGAATTCACCAAACAGTGCAGCTGTTGATAGTTTTAGCAGCAAGAAATGTGATAGGAAAAATAAACAAACGACATATGGAGGTAAACGTAGAGTAGATACATATTTGTATGTACCCACATACATATGGATATGTAAAGAAAATCGAGATTTATTAATTAGAATTGTTAGTGCAGGGGGAATAGTTATTAAACACCAAAGTCCATTAAGTCACTTTGGTATATCTTGGAAATCACGAATGCAATCAGAAAATTCATAAGGCGCTTATAACTAGAATGGACCGTTATTGATTTACCTATCAGTACAGGGTGAGACACCATGAAATGGTTAAATATACAAACTTAAGAAGTTCCCCCGATCTGCAATGTCTGCGGCTACAAGATCATAGAACGAATTTCTCAGGCGGTCAATCTTTCTTGTCGTTCAAAACTCGTGACAACTTGAAAGGAATGAATCCTTTGAATAAAACCCATATAATTTTGTGATTTCAAGCATTCATGACATTAAGAAGTATGACGTATAACTATGTTATTTTTAATACACTCAATCATTTTTGTTTCGTGGAGTGCTTTTTGCAAGCAACAATCACGAGCTGAAATGTGCCGGCACAAATAGTGCTCCCAGAGGCCCGTCACTGAGTGCAAGTATTAGTACACACATATAATACATACACAACACAAAAGAAAATCAAAGGGTCTACCTCACCAAAATATAATTACGTCAAAAGTTTTTAAGTTTAATTTTACTAACATTTTACTCATGATTGGCTCTTCATAAAAGATCCACACAGCGTAAGTTGTGGGCACCTCCACGGAAGTTGAAGGCAATGGAAGACAGCAGATCAGGGGCATCTATATGCACGGAAAAAAGCTGCTGTAATAAAACTATATCACTATTCAGTCTACGTTGAGAAAGGGGTACCACTTGGAGAAGTTTGATACGCGGACTGTAGGGAGGTAGGTTATAACGAACTTCCCATGGAAGTCCTTTTAGGGCAAATCGAATGAAATTACGTTGAATGTATTCTATTCGATTTGAATGAATATTGTTGTACGGACTCCAGACTTGCGAAGCATACTCTAGATGCGGACGTACAAAAACTGAGTAATATATTGGGGTCGTCAAATTTTTTGGACCACCTCTTTATAAAATTTTATTCATTTACAATGTTGTTTATATGCCCTATGAAGTTAAGTTTGGGGTCAAAATAAACTCCAAGATATTTAAAACTCTCAACATGACAAAGCATTGAAACTAGAGGGCATAAGGCTTCTTGAGAATGTCATGTTGGCATTTAGATGGGTTTAGAATTAGACCGTTATTAGCACAACAAATGTTGAAACTATTGATATCGCCCTGGAGGAGATTTCTGTCATCATGGGTGTTGACAGATTTAAAAATGTTCATTTCATCAAAATATTTCTGGTTTTTATAAAGGGTGTTTCTTTAGAGGTTGGTTTTTCGAATAGAGATAAAACTGACATTTGGACTTGGAAGCCAACATTCGTGGCGTTATTGCCGACATACAGCCCCAAATGCTTGATAAAGTGGTTGAAAATTGGACCTCTAGACTTGTCTTTATTCGAACCAGCCGCGGCGGTCACATTTAAACATTAATTGCATAAAATTATCCTTCCAATAAAGCCAAATTGATGGAATTTCTTGTATTTTATTTCAATTCGAACTTCTATACCTCTAAAAAAAAACACCCTTTAAAAGCTTTTGCATCACTTCCCTGAGGAACCCTAGACTGAGCAGTGAATGATTCAGATAATGAACCTATTAATTTGACTCGATAGTCCTTACTCTTAAGGTATGAGTTAATCCATTTTATGAAACCTTGTGGGTAACTATAAGCCTTGAGTTTAAAATCAATAATCTAATGGGACAGCTGGTCGGAAATCTTAGAGCAGTCAGTGGTGTTCTAAGGAATTTGACGCACATGCAAGAAACATAACAGATTTGTGACAGTGGACGTTCTTCAAACAAACCCATGTTGTTAATTTCATAAAACGTTGGGACAGAGAAATATTCTTTCACAGACAATTTGCTCAGAAACCTTAGGAATATATGAAAGTTTAGAAATTGTTCTGTAATTAGTGATATCTCCACGTTCACCCTTTTTAAAAACAGGCGTGAAATTTTCGGGTATTAATGGACAATTCAAACAAATACTTAAGAAAAGAAAAAAGAAACAAGGGCGTTTTAATGTGCTGCATTTTTTGAGGACAATCGGCGCAATCCCATCGGGTCCAGGTGAGTAGTCGTTATTCAAGAGGAAAAATTACTAAATGCTATTTAGGAACAACTATAGAGGTAACTAAAATAATACTCATCAATCTGAAGATGGGTGGTCACTGAATTGACTTACTAAAATAGTAAGGAAAATGAGATTCATTTGTAATACAACTATAATAAGAAAAATTAGCTGATAGCCATCAGATTTTTTTTAGAGTTCACAAAGCCCCAAACCTATTTTGGTTCGGTTCTTAAACAACGTTTCATTTTCCGTACTGTCACTGTAAAAGTTGAATGATCATTAAATAATGTTAGATAATCATGAAAATCTGATTGACGTATTTCTTCCAAGCCTTGCTACGTCGGTTTCTTATCGATTTCAACTCCTTAGTTTACCAGGGATGGGAAATGAGACCATGTGTGGATCACTTTATTCATGCAGTCATTCAACATAGTATAAAAGGATTCTAATACTTCATCAATATTTAAAATTAAGGCCAAATTTAAGTAAAAAGTACTTATTTCTTCAGAAACCCTTTGAAAATTTGCTTTCCGAAAGTCAAAAGAGTGCGAGCGATCATACGAATTACTATTTTCGTAAAAATGCCCGTCTAGGTCAATACACTTCTAGGAATGCTACTTGCTTGTTGTTGTAAGTCAAAGATAAGACATTGTCAAGTAAGGCTAGCTCTTGTTGTACAGATTCAATAGTGGGAATGAACTGGGATTAGTCCTCGGACCGTTCCCATCCTATATGAGGCAAATTAAATCGCCAAGTAATAAGTTATGTTTTAATAATGCGCCAATAAAATCTAGCTTTTAATAATAATTTTAAAAATTGTGGAGCACTTTACAATTTCGAATATCAGCCGAAGCTAGAACCACAATATTCAGCACGTTGCAAGGAAAGTAAATGTTATTTCAATTTTTCGTAAATGGATGCGAATATATTAGTAGTCGTAGAGCTGGCAAATAATTTCTTTGTGTGGTTTGTTAATTTTAAGTTTCCATTAATGAGATTCCCTTCTTAAGGATTCTATTATAAATAAATAAATTGAAATTGAAATTGAAAGTTTGTTCACTATGTATTGAAAAGGATCAGGTTCGTCCAAATATAAATATTTGATTTTGAGTGAAATGAACAGTAAAATTAAATAATTCAACTTTGAAACCAAACGTAGTCAATTTCGCTAAAGTCTTTGGAAAACGAAATAAACTCTGAATATTACACATCCAAATTGCGCATCTTTCAGGCTGCATAACAATATTTCGACGATCTCTTAGAGTTATGATTTTGATTGGTAGATTGGTAATTCCTCATTTGTATTTAATTATTTTTTTCTTTTGATTTAAATATATTCGTCTCATTTTTAATTTGTGTTTGAGTCAATATGTTAAGGTGCCATCAGGTGGCCATACGAACGTGTCACCCAGATGACATTCTGAAATCAGAGATCTTGTGTAATTCGGTTATCATCTGCATGTCATCTTCTAGATGACAGACACCCGGTCATCCGATATTAGATAACGCTGTGGAAAATCAAGCGTGGGACCTTGTCAGTCGATGAACACATTGAATGACAAACCGGATGACAGGTGATCACACTGGATGACAACTTTAGTACAAATGTCATCCGGATGACCAGTTTGAATGACCTTCTGATCGCACTATTACACTCATATCGAAATCACACAAGATTGTGCGAATGTGTGTTGGATGTCTATTTGAACAGGTGTCTTTTTTATTCCCAGTTGCATAATAGATACAGTAAAAATGTAGCATATTAAAAATATGAAATTGATAAAAAATATTCAAAAATAATCAAAATAAACTATTAAAAATATCCCAATAAGTGAAGTTTTGAGTGAGACATATATTACAGCGAAATAGTGACATACTTCCCAAATATTTCCGATTCAGAAAAGAGGAGGGTTTGGATAAGGAAAGAAACGTTTAGACTGCTAAAGTGCTATATTGCATGCTATTTAGGAACAACTATAGAGGTAACTAAAATAATACTCATCAATCTGAAGATGGGTGGTCACTGAATTGACTTACTAAAATAGTAAGGAAAATGAGATTCATTTGTAATACAACTATAATAAGAAAAATTAGCTGATAGCCATCAGATTTTTTTTAGAGTTCACAAAGCCCCAAACCTATTTTGGTTCGGTTCTTAAACAACGTTTCATTTTCCGTACTGTCACTGTAAAAGTTGAATGATCATTAAATAATGTTAGATAATCTTGAAAATCTGATTGACGTATTTCTTCCAAGCCTTGCTACGTCGGTTTCGTATCGATTTCAACTCCTTAGTTTACCAGGGATGGGAAATGAGACCATGTGTGGATCACTTTATTCATGCAGTCATTCAACATAGTATAAAAGGATTCTAATGCTTCATCAATATTTAAAATTAAGGCCAAATTTAAGTAAAAAGTACTTATTTCTTCAGAAACCCTTTGAAAATTTGCTTTACGAAAGTCAAAAGAGTGCGAGCGATCATACGAATTACTATTTTCGTATAAATGCCCGTCTAGGTCAATACACTTCTAGGAATGCTACTTGCTTGTTGTTGTAAGTCAAAGATAAGACATTGTCAAGTAAGGCTAGCTTTTGTTGTACAGATTCAATAGTGGGAATGAACTGGGATTAGTCCTCAGACCGTTCCCATCCTATATGAGGCAAATTAAATCGCCAAGTAATAAGTTATGTTTTAATAATGTGCCAATAAAATCTAGCTTTTAATAATAATTTTAAAAATTGTGGAGCACTTTACAATTTCGAATATCAGCCGAAGCTAGAACCACAATATTCAGCACGTTGCTAGCAAAGTAAATGTTATTTCAATTTTTCGTAAATGGATGCGAATATCTTAGTAGTCGTAGAGCTGGCAAATAATTTCTTTGTGTGGTTTGTTAATTTGAAGTTTCTATTAATGAGATTCCCTTCTCAAGGATTCTATTATAAATAAATAAATTGAAATTGAAAGTTTGTTTACTATGTATTGAAAAGGATCAGGTTCGTCCAAATATAAATATTTGATTTTGAGTGAAATGAACAGTAAAATTAAATAATTCAACTTTAAAACCAAACTTAGTCAATTTCGCTAACGTCTTTGAAAAACGAAATAAACTCTGAATATTACACATCCAAATTGCGCATCTTTCAGGCTGCATAACAATATTTCGACGATCTCTTAGAGCTATGATTTTGATTGGTAATTCCTCATTTGTATTTAATTATTTTTTCCTTTTCCTTTAAATATATTCGTCTCATTTTTAATTTGTGTTTGAGTCAATATGTTAAGGTGCCATCAGGCGGCCATACGAACGTGTCACCCAGATGACATTCTGAAATCAGAGATCTTGTGTAATTCGGTTATCATCTGCATGTCATCTTCTAGATGACAGACACCCGGTCATCCGATATTAGATAACGCTGTGGAAAATCAAGCGTGGGACCTTGTCATTCGATGGACACATTGAATGACAAACCGGATGACAGGCGATCACACTGGATGACAACTTCAGTACAAATGTCATCCGAATGACCAGTTTGAATGACCTTCTGATCGCACTATTACACTCATATCGAAATCACACAAGATTGTGCGAATGTGTGTTGGATGTCTATTTGAACAGGTGTCTTTTTTATTCCCAGTTGCATAATAGATACAGTAAAAATGTAGCATATTAAAAATATGAAATTGATAAAATATATTCAAAAATAATCAAAATAAACTATTAAACATAAGGAAAGGCTACAGTCCGCTTGGAGCGAACAGTATGATACCCTATCCCTATCCCTATATGCCCCAAAAAAAAACCTTAAGAAGATGATGGATTGCATTTTATTTCATTCTATAAAATTTAGAAAAAAAAAATTTTTTTTTGAAAAAACGCCCCCAGAAAGTGGGCGTGGCCAAAAACTTTGTATGGGCGATATATTGGAAAAAATATTGGCTAAATATCTTGTTAAACACTTTTTTTCGGTTTCTATGAAAATTATCGAAGAAAACTGCATTTTAGTGAAAAACGCCCACAAAAAGTAGGCGTGGCAAAAAACTTTATATGACAAACTTATAAAGGAGGGCAGTGCCTACATATCTTGTGAAGGTTATAACCCTCTATCTGTGCATCTGTAGCTTTAAATCGGTTTTTTCTAAATTGTGGGCGTGGCAGTGGGCGTATTCCAAAAAATTTTACACTTAACCATTTCGGGGCCCTAGGGAGTATGTGGTCCAAATTTCAGCTTTCTAGCTTGAATTTAAAGGCCTAAAAATTGCGTACGGACGGACGGACGGACATTGCTAAATAGTCTTAGGATTTGGTCCTGATCATAAATATATATACTTTTATGGGTCTACGACGAATATTAAGGGGTGTTACAAACTATGTGTCAAAATTAATATACCCTTAGGATAGGGTATAAAAATATCCCAATAAGTGAAGTTTTGAGTGAGACATATATTACAGCGAAATAGTGACATACTTCCCAAATATTTCCGATTCCGAAAAGAGGAGGGTTTGGATAAGGAAAGAAACGTTTAGACTGCTAAAGTGCTATATTGCATGAAAGGACGGACTTTCGCTTAATCGGAAAAAAAATGTCTGTACAATTTTATTATATTAATTAATTTGCGTATCAATAAAATTATTTTATTTTTGTTATTTGATTTTGCCTTTTCAAATGCAGCTGTCACTATACTCGAATTGGAATTCAAATCATTCTTGTCATCAATCCGTCAGTTAGATTTTTATTCTTTAATGCTAAAATGGTTATTGAAATTACTTGACAAATAGACGGCAAATAGTTAAAGTCGATCGTTTGACTTCTCGCGTTATAGAAGTTACTTCGGGTTTTCCACAGGGCAGTCATTAGGGCCCTTTACTATTTATGTTATTTATTAATGACGTTCATGAAATCTTTAAATTTGATTGCATTCGTTTTCAAACAGATATTAATAGATTGTCGGGGTGGTGCTATAGTAACGCTTTGGAACTTAAAACGTCTCGTATTAGTACTTCAGTTTTGCATATTTATTTTATTTTACATTTAATTTTAATTTTTTAATTTATTTTACATTAGACTTCAACGTTTGGATAAAGTGAAAGATTTGATAATAAGATTAGTTTCTTTTTGCATTATGATTATTTCATTGTCAAGTCTAACACATTGTTAGGCTTCCTTAAACGTAATAGTAAGCGCTTTCGAGACATAAGTAGCCTCAAAATTATTTATTTCTCGTTAGTCAGATATGAATGCACGCCATATCTAGTTCACGAAATAAAATTCGAAAGAGTACAAAAAAAAATTCACGAGGTCCGAGGTTCGTAAATTAAATATGTTTGATTGTAATTATTGCGTAAGGTGCAAATTATTTGGTCTTCAAACCTATTGTTTCCGACGTGATGTAACCTCCGTCATATAATATAAATGCTCTATGAATTTTGGAACGAAATTGATTGTGGCTCGTATCAAGAGCTGAATTTAAAAAGTCCAAACAATTTATGTTCGTTTGAAATAGTTTATAAGACGAAAATCGGTATATGAGGGTATATGATCGTGGGGTCTTTGATTAATGTTTTATAGTACTTTTTATTTAGTTTAAATTCAATTTTTATTTAGCTTTATGATATACATTTTACTTTTATAATTAGTCTTACAATTAGTTTTATCTGAAAATGGACAACTCGCCTTGTCGTCTAGTTATCTACTGAAATCAAACGAAAGACCATGAAACTTATTGTGCTTAGGAGATGGATCAGTTGAGTTAATTGGTGTTGTTACGAGTCGAAATGATTTTAAAGTGTGTATGAATGTGGTAGACTTAAGATGTGTACTACCTGCCACAGGTCTTATTTAATTGTTCATGAATAGGTTTATATTTATATATTTATATATTTTTTCTTTATTTTAGTATTTTTAGTTGCAAATAGTAAATTTTAATATTAATTTTCAATTTCCTTTTTAAAAATGTTATACAAAACCATTGTGAATTGATAAGGTAAAATCAGCAAACGGTGTAATAGAAAAGTCATTCGAGGAAAAAATGAAAAAGCGGATTTTTTTTTTTCTGAGAGAATTCAGAATTTATTTCGATTTAAGGTTAATATCATAATTAACAATGCAAAATTCACCCGAAAGCCTTCACGGCCCTATTATGAGTACCCTGTTTATACATGTAATGACATATTGTTAACAAAACCACTTCGATCTGTTGAGGAAAAGTGCTCTCATGCAGGATGAGCAACGTTCCTGTAGAGCTGGGACTATTTCCACTTCGTCTCTGTAGCTTCTTCTTTATCCATGTTTCGGATTTGACTTCTGTTTAGAGAGACTAGGGGCTTTGATGTCAACATCAGGCCACTGACTTCGGATTAATACGCAACCGCTGGTATTGATCTATTGTTCCTTAGCCACTTGTGTGGTGACCCCGTCGACAAAAGTCTGAGCAGTGCTGATAGGCGGTAGCATATCCCCATCCGCTGGTAGTGGGCTTATATTAGAGTCGTATCTGGTCAATTCGTCCGCTGTTTCGTTCCCTTCCAAGAGACAATCTCTGACGCACTTCGCGATTACAAGGTTGAAACCGATTTCTTTAAGTGCTGCTTGACTGTGTTAATGGGTTGCAGGTTCAATAGCGTTTCCAGACAATTATCTGCACCTTGTTCAGGTTCTTAAGATGGAATTTTGTTTTAACCGCCTCCCACCAGACAACCGAACCGTTCGGTTGTATGCCCCCTTTTATCCAAACGGTTTTCTGCATGCATAAAAGGCATTAAGTCGATAAGTTTTTGCAAATAATTTTGTAGTAAGCGTGGGTAATTTTAAATTGTTGACAACTCTGGTATGTATTTAATGTTTTCATAATGCTTTGTAAGGCAACTTCCTCCATTATTGTGTTATATTCCCTTCAAATTATTATAATTTACAAGTACCTTCTACATATAATTTTTCTACAATCTTCCCCGTTCCCATCCGCGTCTTTCACGATTCACTTCACAGATAGAATGTTCCAACATCGCTTCACATATCCAATTAAACGTTCTTTTGAATACTGATTCAATTTAATCATCCGTTGCGAAAAAAAAAAATCTAATAATAAAAGCACGACCCCAATAAAAGCACTTCCGATTGAGGTCTATTTGTGCAACTCTGGTCACATTACTCCAACCACTTGCACTATATGAATAATTATAGGCATTTTGCGGTCTGTCTTCGGGTGAGAACAAAATAAAAGCGCCCTTAACTCTGTCATAGGAAATGGTGAAAAATAGCAGAGGATATGTCAGACCACAGCAATAATTCTATTCAACAAAGTTGCATGCATGCAGAAAAAAAATGTTGTCCTGCTGGTGTTGTGTATATATTTTTTTTCCCAACATCACCCTTAAAACAATTTTATATTGAAGGACGAAACTTTTCCCAACTGGCATTTTAAAAGGATTGCACAACCCAATGAAGGAGGAAAAGTGATTTAAAATCGTTGCAGGAGGATACTAGGGTGGGTTGGTTAGGTGTAGGTGGTTATAATATTGTTTGGAATATGTTCACAGTCCAGAGAGAAACTGAGCAAAGGTCCTGCATCCATTAGAACAGAGTATACCCTTTTATGCGGTGGTATCAGATGCCTAATGGAGTATAAATGCATTTTCAATTACTTGCTGATAAATTAAACCTTTTTATATTGGCAACGATGGCAAACTAATAGCAAGCTTAATTCGTTCCCACGTCGAAGATGATTTATGATTGCGCCAAGGATGCAATAGTGGTAAATGCATTCTATCTACAAGAATTAACTTGGGAACCACATAATTGACACTTTTATCAAAGCTTGAGAATGCTGTCAAGAAGGATACTTGGGTGATGTGGTTTAAGAGAGAGGTACATATTCTTAGTTACTTCGGAAGGAGGTCGAAATGACTTTTGCCTCTCTGCTTTTCTTATTGTCATAGGCAGTTATCTTATATAGGAACTGAGGACAGTGAGACATGCCATGGTTGTCGATATTTTCTGCAGAAAAGAAGTATCTACAGCAGTCTGCAAGGATCATTGCAATTCAGGGCTCTGCTCTAGATGCTTTCATGAACTTCCCCCCTCCCCCCCTTGATATATATATCATAGAGTATACACTGAAAACCATCTCTCACTTAAAGAGAGGTTACAGATTCCAGCCAAGGCTTCCAAGATTTGAGAAAATTTCCCTTACAGAACGGCTCTGAGATGAATTTTAGAATTTAAAAAAAAAATTAGCAATAAAAACAATAAAGGTGATACTGAGGTGGATTTAGACATTTAAACCCTATCTTAGTAGTAATTAGTACTAACCACTGCTACTGCACCCTAATCGCTATCCTCGAAATCGGACATTTTCACTTTAGCTGGATATAAACTGCGTTGAAGTGATAGGAGACCCCACTACCATATCATTTTATTTTCTCGAATTTCCATTAGTTTCACCCTGAAAAAGCTACTGTGATGTTCTGATGTGACCTATACTTAAATATATAAAAGAAAGCTTCAATTTAAAGTAAGTGTCGGCCACTGTATATTCAACATATTTACAGATCAAATGTTAGTTGAAATTTTATGACTTAAAAAACAAACACATTAAAAAACAGGTACAAACAAATTCTCCAAGGAAGAAAGTGAATACACACAGTGTTTGTGCATTTAGTACAGGTGTTATGAAGTGAGATCATTTAAACACGTTAATGCGTATTTTAGTTTTCCTTTATAAAAAGTAATGACCACATTTGATCAGAAATGACAAAATTGGCAACCGTGCATCCGCCAGAAATTGGGAATCATTTAAAAGAAAAAGCTATTCCAATATGGTAGAAAAATATTTCCATTAACATTAGTTTCAAGTCGTTCCCATTAAAATATATTTCAAATAAGAATATATGACGAAAAAAGGCAGCCTTCGGGTGAGGTTTTAGCGTAGCAAAATAAAGTGCACATTTTTCGAATCGCCTGAAAACGAGTAAAATTGCACATTGGACAATTTTAATTTAATTGTTTGAAATACAAAAATTGATTAAAATCGTCAGAGCCATTTTGAAAAAATAATTTAATTTAAATTTAAAAAAATCGTTGTACAAGGTGGCGCAAAAGTAATCCTCCTATCAGAAAATGCTATAAATTTTGCGATTGGCCCCTAATGTCAGTTCTGTTTTGACATTTGTGTAGTAAACACATGCGAAATAAACGTTAATAAACAATGTTACGCTACACTGCTCCAGAACGCGGAATTTGGTGACTATTTATTTGAGCAATAATCGGTCGGTGACTTTGGCACAACGTGAATTTCGTCGCAGATTTCCTAGTCGTCCAACGCCTACTGGTGAAACACTGCGACGTTTAGCCGCTCGCCTCGAAGAGACTGGCACCACACGAGATGCTGCCAGGCGAGGCAGACCCCGGAGTAGCCGTTCTGCAGAGAATATTGCTGCTGTAGCCGAAGATGTCATGGAAGCGCCGTCGATATAGACCAGACGACGTGCCACGCAAATGGGTATCAGTCGACGGTCTTTACAGCGAATTTTGGTACAAGATTTGAAGATGTTTCCGTACAAAGTCCAGACGGTGCATAAGCTGTTAGCTGCTGACCGCCAATCGCGTCTAACATACTCATAGTATGGTGTGCCGTTTTCGCTGGACGAGTCATCGGACCTTTTTTCTTCCAAGACGTCGCGGGCCAAACGGTTACTGTGAAAGGTGAGCGCTACAGAGCAATGATCAACGAGTTCTTTTTGCCGCAACTTGATGAATTGGGATTTGAATACATGTGGTTCCAACAGGACGGTGCAACGGCACACACTGCACGTGCCACAACCGATATGCTGAAGGATGCATTTCCCGGGCGTCTAATCTCCCGTTTTGGCGATTTGCACTGGCCAGCAAGATCGCCTGATTTGACCGCTCCAGACTTCATTTTGTGGGGCTTTTTGAAGTCGCGGGTTTATGTCAACAAGCCTCAGACTCTTGCAGCTCTTAAAGACAATATCCGTCAAGAATGTGAGGACCTATCGCCGGAAGTTTTGGCCAAAGTGATGGAAAATGCCATAAAAAGGGCTCAAAAAGCCAAAAAACATCGGAAGGTTATTTTTGCGCCACCTGTATAAAAAAAAAATTGAAAAAAAAATTTTGAATTACATTCATCAATTTTGGAGATAGTGGCGGTTTTATAAATCCCCATTATTCGAAATTTGAAGAAAAAGAAAAACTGGAAATGCCGTATTCTTGGCTCACGGATTTTGAACCGTTTCGCTCCCGGACGAACAGACATACCATTGACGGACCAACCTTTTTGGACTTCTATATAGTCGTAATATCATCTTTAATATTCAGTTTTGACACGGGAAGGTTTAAAAGGCAGCACTGTACTTCTTCCGTGTGAAAAGGAAGACCAAAAATAAAAGTGAAATTAATTTTGTTGGCATCCACTGTACAATCCAATCTAATCTACAACTAAAGAACTTTTTTTTTAAGTGTTGCTTAACCCTTAGGTATAGGAACCCTTTTTTTAGGTTTTACTTCTTACCCCTGTTACTTCTAGCCCTGCTAAAGGGTGATCCATTTCGAGGTTCCCTACTTTTTTAAAGAAAAAAACACAGAAAATTCAAATTTAATGGAGAATGTTTATTATTATTATACATATCCCCACAGGAAAAAGTCTAACGGTGTGATATCACACGATCTTGGTGGCCAATCGACCAGCCCAAAACGTGAAATTATGTGCTCACCGAAATGTTCTCTCAATAAGTCCATTAATTGATGCGATGTGTGGGAAGTGGTGCCGTCTTGCTGAAACCAAATGTCGCCAAGATCACGAGCTTCAATTTCAGGCATCAAATAGTCGGTTATAATGGCACGATAACGGTCGCCATTGACGGTTACGTTCGCACCGGCATAATTTTTAAAGAAATATGGACCGATGATTCCACCGGCCCACAAACCACACCAAACCGTTTTTTTTTCTGGATGAGGTGTCACTTCTTCAATCTCTTTAGGTTGCTCTTCGTCCCAAATGCGGCAATTTTGTTTGTTTACATACCCATTGAGCCAGAAATGGGCCTCATCGCTAAACAAAATAGAGTGAAGCGATGTCGCTTGGGAAGGTCGAGCGGCTTCAGTTGTTGCACAAGCTGTATTTTGTACGGTTTTAATTTAAGATCTTGACGTAAAATGCGCCAAGTCGTTCCATACGTCAGTCCGAGTTGCTGCGAACGGCGCCGAATCGACTCTCTACGGTCTTCATGTACACTCTCAGCTACGGCCGCTATATTTTCTTTACAGCGTGCTGGACGTGGTCTATTCGGTCGAATATTATCCAATAATGAATGCTGGGTCTCAAAATGGGTGATGGTGTTGCGAATAGTACGCTCAGTAGGCCGATTATGTTGACCATAAGTTGAGCGAAGTGCACGAAATACATTCCTCACAGAACCTGAATTTTCATAATAAAGTTGAACAATTTGTAAACGTTGTTCACGCGTAAGTCTTTCCATTATGAAATGCCAAACAATACTAAACAAAAATAATATGACAGCATGACATGACTCACACGTGATCTGTCAAATAAGGCTATTGAAAAAAGTATCTCTACTTGGATCACCCGTTACCTATTTACCGTTTTGCTTTAAAAATAAAAAATGTACTCATTGTTCGTTTTGGTATGTTAGCTCAGATAAAGCCTTTGTTTAAGCACTAACAAAAGTTAATCCAATGAAATCACAGATATGTGTATATAAATTTTCATTTTATAAGGCACCTTAGAACTTGGTTAAATGTTTAAAATGTATAAAAGGTTGGTTGGGTTTCGTTTTAACTACCCTTTGTTTCTATTTTCGTGGTTTGATAGTCTGTTTTTTAATTTAGATGTTAAGTCACTTTCAATCGAAGCGGTGCATGTTTCGTATTTCGCAGAATATGTTTGGTAATAACCCTTTCTTAAGATAGAACTCTTCGTTTTACACGACTCTAAGTAATTTTCTAACATTACATTATATTTATCCAAAAAAAAATTAGAATAATAAGTACCTCTCCAGATGAATTTAATCATTCTATTTCAACAGCAGCCTAACTCAGTCGCCTTATTTGCCTGAAGTACCATTAAGCATTCACTGTTTAAAAATAAATACCTTTAGTCATTGTCAAACCATTTCATTATTCTTATAAACCAATAAAGAAAGTAAGGATACATCGAAATACCGTGGGCGACTTCCCATCGCTTATTTATCTAAAATCACAGGTTAAAGTCATTAAACAGAAACCTATTTAACTTGTTTCGTCGTTCAGCCGCTCATCTGTACCAGCCCCCTCAAGAGCGATAAAATTCAATTAAACGAAAAGTATTCAAGATAAAGCTGTATTGGGGGAAGGCCCCCCATTGAAGAGCGAAATAAAATTATTGCATTTTTGCACTTAAGGAGAAATTAACCACAGAGCAGTGGTAGTGGACCTTGGCTGTACTATTTTTTAGGGTCGTCGTCGAATCGACGCGACGGGTCCCCCAGGACCACCTCATCTATGGTGGTTATAGATGAGAACCCATTCATTGAACTTTTATGCTTTTTTACCGCTTTGCTATGTAAATTTTTTACAAAAACTCCGAGGTCATTAAAACGGAGGGCAATTTACACCGTGCTAGCTTCTGATGGTAGCAATCAAGAATGGGTCTGGATCGTTTTTTTTTTTTGTTTTTTTTTTTCGTTACCGTGTGGATGTGAATTGAGTGTTTCCCAAAGTCCTACATATCGACATGGGGTGGCAGTTAAAAATGAAATCGTTTTTCCGGTCTATAGAAATCGCTTGATGGCACAAAAGTCGGCCTGTGCATTAAACACTCCAAATCCCAGCTGTAGGTACCCACCAGTGTGGGCTATGTTTTACGGGGTAAATCAAGTGGACTTAATTGCCTTTATATTCGCACCAAAACGAAATTTATTACGCAGTTAAAAAACAACTCAACATAATAACTTGTTTCATCCCGGATTCTAATTTATAAAAAGGAAAGGCAATCCGCTGTTCACTGGGACCGCTCTATTGAGATATGTGTCAGTCGGAAATTAAGAGACCTAGCATGATAGTGGGAAGCTATAAATGTTTGATAATGATGGCGGATGGTGCGGAGCTGCGGGTTATTTCATTTGGGTTTTATGTTTAATTTTGCCATCAAGCAAAAATTTAAAAAAATACACCACATTTATATTTTAGGGTTTTGGAATGTGGCTTGCTTTCATTATTTTGTATACTAGTGTTTCTAGCAGACACCTGTCTTCACTTCTTTGATTTTTGGATTTGCGTTTTATTGCAAATCATTTTTTTTTCTGATGCTGGCAAATAATGGTGAGTAAAGAAATTTGTTCCTAGTCCGATAGTTTACATTTTTAAGCTCATGTTCTTGAAGTTGTATGAAGTAAGAAGAATTCGTCTCTTAACAAACAACATTAGAAGCAGTTTGCTAGACTGCACAGCAAATAACATACAACTCAAGAAGAGGAGTCGATCTTGCAACGATTTCAACTTATATAGAAGTGATAAACTGGAGATTCACTTAAGAGAACTTAACAAAACAATTAAGGGAACAAATTTTAAGTAGAATAGATTTCATATGAAAATGCGGTAAAACTATTTTGGAAACAATATCATTCCTTAAAAGAAAAAAAAAGAGCAGCAACAAAAGCGCTGTTTACACAAAAAGAGCATGATAGATAAAATTGTTGCCGACAATTATAAGAATGAAATGCAAGTGAAGCATTTTCTGCATATTTCACAATAGATTGTATGGATGCTTCAATTCTAAGAATAAATACTGAAACTAAAATCTTTGATCTTGGAAGTCCAAATTTCCATGAATATGCTGATTGATTGAAACTACTTCAGACAGACACTTCAGATGAGATTCTGTGTGTCGTGGGGTGCGCATCTCATTAAAACCTACTGACATGACTTTTATCAAGATGAAGTGCTTCGAGAAAATTGAAAGAAATTGTAATACGAAAAGATTCAGCAGTGAGTGCTTATATTTTTTTCATATCTCTTGCGTCAATCTTACTACTTTTTCGTTGCGATAAATGTGGAATGCTTAGACGCAGATCAATGCGTCTGCTTGATGATGATCATTAACAACAACAACAAGCAGTGCGAAGCAAAAAACAAACATAGTACTTGAAATAGTTTACTTGAAGCTTTCAAATTTGGAGGAAACAAATATTCGTTTTCTGAATTGAATTAGCGAACTGAAAATGCGGAGCCAAAGGCGAAAGTTAATTTGCAGGAGAATAAGGTAAATTGACAGCTTTGTCCATTGATGTGCTGCACTTACTAAGTACACAGGCGCTCTTCATGCATCAGACCAGAGATGTAAGCAAGCGAGAAAATTCTAAATATGAATGGTTTTAAGACAATCAAATCATCCTTATTGCTCTTGCCCTTATTTAATTCGTTGTGTTATTTTTATCTTTTTTTAAATGAATTATGATATTGATTTAAATGATGACCTGTCTATTTTCGATCTTAGTCTTACAAATTGTAATAATGTTTTCATAAATGGTTCATATTATATTAACAAGCTTTTTGCTATTCACCAGAATGTAAGAAGGCTGATAGAAAACTTTCCGCCTCTTGTTACCCATCTGTTTCCTTTTTCAAGTGTTCCAGTTTTTATATCCGAAATTTGGATTTATAGCTTTGAAAACAAAATAACGATTACAATAAACCGGGGTTTACTTTCTTACAATGATAGTTTTTCCAGAGGCTCTAAAGTGTGTGGATGTTGTTCAAATTTTTAAAAAAGATTCATCTGAGGAGGCTATAACTATAGGCCTATTTCTCCTCTTCCCGATTTAAGCAAATTATTTGCAAACGTAATTAAGGGGAGGATACTCTGATTTTTAAATATGACAAGTTTTTCAGTCCGTTACAATTTGGTTTTCAAGGTTCTAAAGGCTCTCAAGGAATAAAAATTGATGAAATAAGAAGCAACATGCTTTTTTTAAATATGGGAGTACCTTAAGGCTCTGTGTTGGGACCTATCCTTTTTATTGTACAAATAAATTCACTATTGGAACTTAATTTTAAAGGAAAACCTACTGCCTTTGCAGATGAAGCGACTGGGATCTCAACATATTGAGGATATGGTTCGCCAAACATAATTTGCCTATAATTATCTTTTATACTTTCACGATTCGGAGTGAAGAAAATACAGATTCCATTTCATTCAAAACTTTAATATGGTATTACTTGTTGAGATGGTACATATGCGTTAAAAATTAAGCTTCTTTTAATTCTGCAGAAGAGTGTTTTAAGAAAAATTTGTAAAATGTATATATGACCAAAATTCCTAATCCCGTGACATACATATGTGAAATTATTGCGGGCAATAGGACGGCTAGATATTTAAATGGCGACAAATCGCCAATATAAACCAAACCGGTTTGCTGAATATTTGGAAGATCAAGAAACGGTAGACGGTAGAAACGCGCGAATACAACACGCCTATATGGTCATGTAGTACCAAAGAACTAACCAAAGAAACACAAACGGGAAAATTTGTTAAAAATGCTCAACGGTATGATTTAACTACGGTGGATATTCCTGAACAATTTGCTATAAAAAATAAATAAAGAAAATCACTCCTACAAGCCATCAATTTGAATGAAAAGGAATTTAAGGAATAAAAAAGAAATGATTCTCTATATTTCCTTCGATAATGTCTGGCATCAAGAACTGATCCATATATTATAATAGGAACTGTGTATGTGCGTTGAACTGCTTAAAAAACAATACTTACCCAAACAACAATTCATTTTCGATAAGGGTTAATAAAGGATTTACTTTTAGTTTTAACAAGAATGCTTTTAAACTTCATTTAAGCTCGAAAGACGATCGCCTACTGATAACCTTTTATCTTGAAAGCCTCTCATCCGATTTCTATGAGAACTTTAAAAGCTTTATTACAAAAGCTATATATATGCTTCCAATTCTATTGCAGACGCGTTTTTGAGCAATGGTACATTTTTGTTAAGTTTTTGTGATATGATATGATGATAGAGCAGTACATTTTAATATGCAGTATACCAAAATCTTCGGAGCGGTTTTTAAGTTAGGGGTTTGAAATAGTTTTTTTTTTTTAAATTGTTATGGCGATGACTAAGAGGGTCAAGCGGTTCCGTAGTATTTGATCACCAATAAGTTTTATCACGCGTTTTTTTTTTTAATTTTTTGCTAATATGAGAAGCTAAGATCAGGAATAGTTTGAATTAGAAGGACCGACAGAAGATCACTGATAAAAATAAGGAAGCATTTTCGACAAAAGAGCTTTATACCAAACACCGTCAAATGCTTTTGAAACATCAAGCGAAAGAGGTGGTGCTTCCACTTTTCTGTGTGATATGTCATATGTGGCGAATACTTCTCTGTTCCCGCAAAACCAGCCGGTCTCTAAGAAGTATTTGCGATTTCAGATTTTTCATAAGCTGACGACTTATCCGCGTTGCCATGATCTTGGGGAAAAGAGACATAAGTGGAATTGGTCCTTATGAGAAAGGAAAGGCTGGACAAATTCTGTTTTCCATCTTTTCGCAAAGAGTCCTGAAGAAAAGGAGAGAGAGAAAGAAAAGTTTACGAAGTGGTTTTTCCAGCGTAGATAAAACTCCTCTTAATAACTATAGGGGAAATGTCATCTCGACCAATATTAAAATTTTGAAGTACTCTTGAAACTGTACCAGTGTAAAATGGATCGGTCCCATACTGATGTCAGTTTTATGTTGCTTTCCATTGGACTTTGAAGAAACCAGTCCGAAAGCTTATTTTTTAGTACCAATGGATGGTGACAGCAAGATTTTAAAAAGATTTATGCTACCAACAAGTAAATGTTACATTTCCCGTGTCACTTAAGTTTTCACTTTTGAGCAATTTCAAACGTTTTGGTATTCAGCGAGTATGTGTGAATCTTGCGTTTGGATAAGTAATCCTTGGATTTCCTTAATGCCCGCACTGTGTTTATTCGTCATAAAGGTACCCTCAATCCCGCTAGTGCGGGTGTATTATAGCAAAAAAAAAAATATTCTTAGATATATAATCAATTTTTTTGTGCAAATGCAAAGACAAAACTGATCTGACGGCAAGAAAAATAGGTCAAAATCTTAAAAAAAATGTTTTCTGTCCCAATAAGAAGTCATATTGGTCTGTTCGCATCAGTGTTTCGTTAATCTAAAGAAAAAAATATATCGAAACCGAAGGCCAAATGCAAACGCTAAACTTCCCTTAGGTTTTCAGAATAGACAAATTCGGAAAGTGTTCATTCACCCATCCGATTCCCTTTGACTGAAAAGTTTAATTTTTCTATCTGCCAGGTAAGTGCCCTCACGCTGCACAGTTGCACAGTATTACTGACATTTTCGACGTGTATTATATTTAACAAATTCAAATATAGAGTCCCTGTCTGAGATACGAAGCCTTCCACCCCACCTTTCTGCGATCCCGAGCACGCTGATTCCAGTTGTCCAAACGCTCCAAGCAACCGAACGGATGTTCGGTCTTCCTTGTCGTCTCGAACCTGGGGGCTGGGATTCGAAGATCCTCTTGGGTGGAGCATTCGCTCGATGTGGCCGAGCCAATGTAGTCGACGAGTTTAAGCTTTTCGGACTACATCCACATCTTGGTACAGCTTATAGAGTTCGCGGTTGTATCTTCTCCTCCATTCGCCCTCCTCGCACACAGGACCAAATATCCATCGAAGGATTTTTCTTTCAAAGGATCCCAGTATTAACTCTCCTTTCCTGCTTATCGTCCAGCACTCGGCGTATAGCTGAGTATAGCTGAACTGGCAGGATAAGGGTTCTGTAGAGCATGCACTTTGTCCTTCGAGTTAGGAGTTTTGAACCCATTTGTTTTGCCAAACCGAAGTAGTAGCGGTTTCCTAGGGTAATTCTTCGACGGATTTCCACTAAGATGTCATTTGTGGAGTTGATGTTTACCCTGAGGTAGATGAACTCCTTAACTACCTCGAAGTTGCTGCTATCAACACTAACATTTTGTCCTAGTCGGTGGACAGGTGATTGTTTGTTTGTTGATAGCATATATTTAGTCTTGTCCTCATTCACTTCAAGGCCAACTAGTTTCGCCTCTTCTTCAATAGCCGTGGAAGCCTCTATCATGAAGATAGTGCCTTCCGTGTTGACACCTGCCCTGCGCACTATCTGCTCAAGAACAAGATTGAAGAAATCACACGGCCGCGCATCTCCTTGCCATCGCCACAAAAAGCTCCTGACGATGAATGCTGTCATATGCGGCTTTAAAGTTAATGAAGATATTGTGTGTCTCGACTTGAAATTCATTGGTATTTTTCAGGATTAGTGTGAAGATTTGGTCTACAGTTGATTTGCCAGGCCGGAAGCCACACTGGTACGTGCCGATTAGTGTGTTGCAGAAAGGTTTGAGACGTTCATACAGTACGTTGGATAGAATCTTATATGAGACATTAAGCAGGGATATGCCTCGATAGTTCTTGCAAGACATAAGATCGCCTTTCTTGTAGATGGGACATATGGAGCTGATGGTCCAGTCATCGGGCATGCTTTCCTCCACCCAAACTGGGTTGATGATTTGGTGCATGCGCCCTACCATAACATCACCTCCTATTTGAAAACCTCTGCAGGTAGACCATCGGAGGCATTGTTGTTCTTTAGCTCCTCCCTTCTCCTGGTGCCATTGTTTTCTCTGCAGCGTTCTAATGTGTGCATCTTCTGTCACCTTTTTCCGGTATACGAATACATCATCATACCATTACCTTTTTCTCTGGGGTGGCTGGTATCCTAGGGTGGTTTCGGCTACCTCCTTGATGATGTCGCGATACTGAGACCACTGGTGTTTGGCGTCTGTGGTAGATGAATGCACGGTGGGGAGTTTCTCACTCATGCGCTCTTTGTAGACTCTGGCGATTTCAGATGTGCTAAGGCGTCCAACGTCGAATTTCTTCTTTTGGGCAGTTCGCAGCTTCTTCTCGTTGGACAGTCGAGCTCTGAATCTAGCTGCAACAAGAAAATGGTCAGAGTCGAAGTTTCCTCGGTAAGTGTGCACGTTCAAGATGTTGAATGCGTGCCTCGCATCGATTAGCACATGGTCGATTTGGTTGGCGGTTCGACCGTCGACCGAGAGCGCCAGGTTGTGTGGATCCTTAGTCGCGGAAACCTAGTGCTACTTATCACCGTATTACAAGCTGCTGCAAAGGCAATTAGTCGGTAGACGTTATCTGTTGTCGTTTCGTGGAGGCTGTGCTTACCAACTAATCCGCCGAAGTTGTTTTTCTTGCCGACTTTAGCAGTGAAGTCCCCGAGTACAATTATGACATCGTACTTCGGACAGGCTCCGTAGGCTCCCTCCTAGAGGTCAAAGAATTCCTCCTTGATAAGGTCCTCAGCCTAGTTGGTAAGGGCGTGTGCACATATTAGGCTAATTTTTTGCAATGTAACTCTGATGCGGATCACAGCCTGGCGATCACTTCTCGGCTTGAAGTCCATTAATTTGGATCTAAGCCGATTTCCCACAACGAATCCTAACACGTGCAATCTTTTGTTACAACTGTAATATATGTCGCAATTTTGTCTTTTTATAGTACCTGATCCTATCCATCGTATCTCCTGGATCGCGGTAATGTCGGCCTTGTACTGCGAGAGGACAGACACAAGTTTTTGAGTAGCACCCGGAGTGTAGTGTCCGCACATTCCAGGTATACACTCGCATGTCCGTTAAAGTGCCGGGTCTAGTTTGCCTTTGAGGTACATTTATATCCGAGGCTGCCATAGTCTCTCCCATAACTAGATGTTTTTCACGTGGTCGGGAAGTTACCCCAATCTTTAAACCGTATGCCAACGAGATGCTTAAAGACGAATTAAAACATTGCAACAGTGTATTACAATTGAAAGTGAAATTCGATTAGACGTATTCATGCAAAAAGATTTACCATTTTTTTAAAACATCCATATTTACTCGCTAAATTGTTTATAATGACATATATGCCACCAAAAGTGATTCGTATACAAGACGATGAGGACGACAACGACGATGTTGTAATAATTTTGGTTGATTGATTGTTATAAGCGCCACAAGTATTTTTTTGACACATAAAATACGAACTTGCGTCGGAATTATTTTTTAAGTTTTGAAATCCCGCGAAGTTGTCGAATTTAGTCGATTTGTCCTTTTTTCGACTTAAACAGATGGCATGATTAATCATAATACCTCATAATCGAGATTTTCGCACGATTGTAATTATTTATATACTTTCGTCTGAAAACAAAATGGTCAAAGAAGATGCATTTTAGAGTTTCGAAATGTGGTAGCTACCAATGATTACCCAGTGGCGCATATTTATTTTGTAAGGCTTTTTATTATTTTTGCCAAAACATTCCATCAATTTACCCTTTTACAAAGGTTTATTGACATCATTTAACATCAAACCCTTGACAAGTCCGAAATTAAGTAATATCAAGAAGTTCGGTCAAATTGCTACCAGCAAGCTCGAGGACCATAAGGAAGAAATTTTAAATTCCCCGAAAAAAATCTGCAACAAAGAATCCTTTGTACACACTGAAGTAAATAAACAAACAAAAAGTTATTCAATACGGATCCAAGGCGATACAAAAACTTTTTTATTTTCTATAGAATTTACCAAAACCAACCACATCGACTGTTTCTTAGTAAATTCGCTCATTAGCATCCGCAATTTGTGTTCTTGACACCTGACATGTGTCATCAAATTTTTTTAACTACATTTTAAGGAAAAAATTGCGAACAAATCAAAACAACCATAAAAATATTCCAAGAGAAAAAAAAAACAAAATTGTTCATTCCAAACTGACGATGGTGACATTCCATTCTGCGGCACGTGGAAGCTATTAAAAAATACAATTTAGTTAAGGTTTCGACAATACGTCGGGGAATGATATCTAGTGTTCAACCAAACAATGCCAATGAGAAACATTTTTATAAATAAATGATTATTTTGTCCCACTGACGGGCTAAGACATTGAAATTAATTTAAAAATTTAATTAATTTTTTTTTCGCTGTGTCGTGGGCCCTACCTCTATTTGATACGTTTCACTTTAATTTGGATTGGCCATTAAGTGATTAGAACTTACGAAAAACAAAATGCTGATGATCTTTTGCTTCACTTACCCTGGGGCTTTGTTGTCCGCTATCTAATAAATTATTAACTCAAAAACCACTTTAGCCGAGGGCAAACTTTAAACGAATTGAAATGGCCGAAGAAAATCCCCTTCAACCCTTGGACGTGTTGTAGACTTTTTCCTTTTGAGAAAAGAAATTCTAAATTAATTTAACCCTGTGCTTAAAATGTTTTTCGTTGTTTTCTAGTCCTGTGGGATGACAATGGGTCGAAGAAAAAGAAAGTACACATTAATTTAATGCAAAAGGGGGATCCGTTTTTACCTGGAGTGAAATGTTAAAAATGGTTACAAAAAAATTTAGTTAGAGCCAAATCAGAAATCAAAATATAACCGACACGTTAAAAGATTGGACACCTCTCTCAGTGTGTAGACTATAATCAATTGAACACATATTTTCAAAAGGAATCGCGATGCGTCATATCCGCAGGAACGAACATGTATCCAAAGAGTGCGGTCTTGCAAACAAAGTCACCCGGCGATGAATTAGCTTGAGAGCTACCAAACAGGTATGCTATACTAAAGGAAAGATCTAAACCTGTCGAAATAAAATCAAAAAAAATAAGAAAGGGGTATGGAAGAAATAGCTTAAGTAATTTATCAAAGGGCCGAAATAAAGATTTATAAATAGACCGCAAGATAAGGAATTGTCAAAACACCCTTGCGAACGGAAAATTAATATTGAAGCGATATCAAATAGCCGACCACAGACATAAATAATGAAAATAGGTACTCAGTTTTCCCTGCAATTATTGCCAGAAAACACGTGGAATGTGAAGGACCTTCGGCAAAAATCGACGATCTATTATATTAAAAAAAATAAAGTGCACGACTGCGTCATACGAAACTCTCTCGGTACATGAGGTGTTTTTTTTTGAATCGCCTCTAAAAGAATGGTAACCTTTATTAGTTATTTGCGGTTTTATAAATTACGGTTAATTATTTCTTTGTTATCTAAAAACTGAGTATGCAGTATTTTTGGCCTCATTCTTAGTACAAAAATAGACCGAAAACCTTGAAACCATCTTCGAGAAATTTAGTAATAAGTGATCTTCACAAAACAAAATTATATGACAGGTACCGGTATTTAAAACGATAAAAATAAAAAGGCCCTGAGATGAAACTCCAAAAACCTTATATACAAATTTTGAAGAAAATGGCTTTTTGCTTTTTGGGCTTTTGAGGCTTTTTTGTTTATAAAAAAATTGACAGAGCATTAAACATTCAATAGGTACAAAGATCGAGGGCGAGAATATTATGGTTCGTGTAAAAAGAGGGAATTACTTATATCGTGTTTATTTATTGCGATGCGTTTTTGAATCGCCGCAAATCGATAATTGTTAGAGCCGTTTTTGGTACAAAGGAGTTCTATCTACATTTAAGAAAATTGCAACATGAAAAATGATGAAATGAAAATGAAATTTGTTTTAAAAAGAACGCAGCTTTATAAACAAATTAATATTGAAAATTTCAACCGGACGTTTGTTATTTGTTAGAAAATCATCAGCATCGGATGGTATCAGTTTAAGGATTTAATTTTCATTGTATGTGTTGCGGGGATATTCACACTCGAGTGAAGCTGAGCGACACAGGTAATAGTATAAAAAAAGAATATATTTTTTTAATTAAAATTTTAGTTTTTGAGATATTGGCGTTTTGTAAATTACCGTTGATCAATTTTTTTATAGAAAACTGTGTATATAGTATTCTTGTATTCCAAAGACTTAAAAAACATACCCAAATAGCTGGAGCCAGTATTGAGAAAATTAGTAATTTGGTTTTTAATAACCATTTACCATTATTTAAAATGTTAAGGCAACATCATTGTACGTTACGACTATTGAGCTGAAGTGATAATGGTTTCAAAACCGGGAAAACCTCTATATGATAAGAAATGTTATAGACCAATTTTGCTGCGACCAGTAGGTTAAAGGTATTTCAAATACTGTTATTGAAGAAATTAAAAGAAAGATTGAAGAATGCGGAACTGTAGCTATGTTTGCCCATCTGTATTGTCAATGAGAAACAGAGTTGAAGCAGTGACGAATAAGCTCCTACGGGCTATCGGCAGCGTTTTTGAGTGGACAATACGCTACCCATTTTTGTTGACTGTGTACAGCTTAAGAAGTTGTTAAAAAGCAAATAAAAATATGGGAAGCGATAGATAACGTTCCCGGTCGACAATGCACTTTTTTCGTCCCGCAATTGGGTAATTAGTTAGAAATTAGTGACAAGAACAAATAGACAAACATCAAGAACTCTACTGGTTTAGAATTCAGCTGGATGTTATTACATCTAAAGTTAAAAGGTCGTTTGGTTGTTTCTAACAAAATGGTACTACTCACAAGTGCCTTTTGTTAAAACGGAGTCGTTTCTTGAAATGGTGACCTAACTTGCCACCGAGATCATGCCAATTAACACCGGAAGACTTGCTTCTTTTGAACTTCGAGTAATGGAAGAAATAGCTTATGCAACATTATTTTAATAGTTATAAACGGCTAAAAAGAGATGTGGTCTTTATTCAGCTAAAAGGATCAACATTTTCAGCAACGGCGAAATACATTTTTAATTTTTATTGAAATAAAAAAACGGGTTCTCCACACAACAAAGCATAAAAACAATGAATTTCTTATATCATGACATGTACAAAATAAGAAAATTGCTTGTTTCATCAAAAGGATGTAGACTATTTGTGGTGAGGAAAAAATGTGGTTAAAATGACAACATTGATATAGACACCGCAGACCACATATGTTTAAAAGATTTCATTTTTGACAAAACGATTACTGCAAGGTTCATTGCCCTACTCGGCCAAATAACATGTCAAATTGTCATACATGGTTAGAGTTCACTGTATTATTCAACGATTAAACCTATGAATTCTGTGCACAGCTCCCTTTAGTTAATTAATTTAACTTATACATGCCACATGTTCTTAGAAAACGTGCTACTTAAAACAACAAAGCCCACATAAGATTCTAACCCCACAATACACATTCTAACCCCATCTAAATGTTCAAGTAAAGTGGATCCAAGTTACAAAGAAGAAAGCAAGACAGCAACAAAAACAACACCAGGAAAAAATAGAAAAATAAAAACAGGAAAAAATAATAATAAAAGCTTAAGTACCTAAGTACTCCCCGGCAATTAACTCTGCCTTCAAAAGTTCATTTATGATGATGGCATTTGTTTGTTTGAGGCTCAGCAAATAAAGTTAATGCCGGCACAAGAATTTCATTCTCATTCATTTGTGCGCTGCTGTTGCAAAAGGAGCTCTAAATACGGTTTGGTGGCGGTTGAGTGAGCTAGAAAGTACGGAACTCAATGTCTGATGCCTGCAGGATTTATCTTTTCTAAGCCTTTTTCGCCGCTCCCCATCGACACAGTAGGAAAAAGTGTGGAAAACTTTTGATTTTATTCCCATCTGCTCTTGATTATAATTTCGTTTCTATTTGTTGCCCCGGGGGAGCTAATTAGAGATTAACCGTTCTCTGTTCTCTGTTTTCCGGTTTTACTGACTTCTTCATCTGAAGGGTTAGGGGTGGGCATGAGTTGCGGCGGCTTATTACGAAAGGCAGAGTGCTGCCTTCCTTTTCTACTTGCGAGGGAAATGTTTTCATTAAATATTATATCTCTATCCGCAAGACAAGCTATTGAGGTTTCGCTTCGCCCAGTGATATACTTGCAGAGATAGGTACTTTATTGAAAGTCTGGAGAGCGGTGAATGAGCCTAATAAAATCTCGGAACAAACGATTTGATGGGGAAAGAACGATTAAGAGTCAGAAGTGGTAGATCAAAATAATGGCAGAGCCAGAGGAATGGAGTGTGTTGGCAAATTGGTCATTTTAGAAGGGATTTTAATCAGTCTTGGCAAAAGTGGTAATAGAAATCCAATGGTATGAGGAGTGTTATTAGTTGCAAATATGGCGAGAATTTGAGTGTATTTCGATAGCTGTCTAAATGTTTGCAGAAAGTAATAATTTTTACTAGGTTATGATGTCTGATAGATACTTAATTAATTGGTTTCCAACTTGTTTAGAATCTCGGCTGAGACAGAGGCATAACAGTCTTTTATCCTCTATAGCCCAGGCACGCAGCTTCCAATTAACAAGACCAACACTCCGACATCCGCGATAACCGAAAACTCTATAACTGTTTTAGAGTGGACACACTTTGTTGTCATTTGCAAATTCAATGTTCACCCCAAGGTAATTGAATTGCTTTATGCACCGCCTTAAAGTTTCTGCTACCAACTTTGTCCCAGTTCGTGTCCTACGCATGAACTAATATAGAACGCGATTAAAAAAGACAGATAACAGCGCATATTTTTCCAGTTTATAAAGTCATTCTATTAATTAAGATCGTTTTGGTGCCCCAACGAATGCAATAATTTCGTACTATATTCAATGGAGTAATTTTTTTGAAGGCAGTGACAATACGTCAAACCAGTACATTCACTTAAATATTGAATATTCAGTAATTTTTAAGTCGTTTGTAAAAGAAATATTTTACAGCAGTTTTGAACAGCAATACTATGTGATTGTTAGAATTCTTGGAAGACTTTAAAACTCGTTTAAATATTTTAAATTCATACATTGAAGTCGTTATACTGGTTGAAGTATTTAAACATTTTTTCTCTCATATATTAGTCAATCTAGTCTATTTAATGAGTCTGACATACGTTGCCGTCTGCCGAAAACAATATGCGAAGCTAAGGAGACTTTCATCAGCGAAGGAATGGATTGTTTTAAAAGAGACTGTCATTGAATTTATTCATTTGGTGAGTTGGAGACTTGAAACCGTGCAAAACGACGGCAATAGATTGGTTCCACTTTTCAGTCAGATTTTTCATCAAATCACCAGTGGACCTGTTGCTGCGAAAACCGTACTGCCGTACATTAAGAAATTTTTACGATTCAAGATATTTGATAAGCTGACGTCAGCATCACCGTTTCCACGACCTTGAAAGGAAGTAAATGTAATTGGTCGGTAGGAGGAGGGAGAGAAAGATTCACTTTTTGAGACGGACTTTTTTCGGAAAGAGACCTGAAGAATAGGACGGGTAGAAAAGCTTACGCAGTGGTTTTGCCCGCGTGAAAGAACACTTCTTCAGAACTATAGGGGAAATATAACCTGGACCAGCCTATGTGAAGATCTTAAAGTATTCTTGCCACTGAACGAGTGTGGAAGTTGATTTATCTCATGGAGTGTTTTACGCACTCGAGTATCTACATTCATATAAAGCACAATCTAGGAGCGTTGAGCTTTCTACAAAATTGGGCAGCAAGCAGACTTGCTTTTTCTGAAGAGCTGACAGCTGGAACATCATTGCAAATGTGTGTTGGACGATGGCTATATTCTTAATATTCTTGATAAGCGACCAAAAGTTTTTACTACCACTGAGACTTTGTAGTATTTTTTGCCTCAATTTTTGGTTGTGAAGTATTTGGCACGATTAATATTACATTATAGCCATTTCTGGCTCGTTTGAACTTTTTTCGGATTACTGAGCTCACCTATTTTACCCAGGTGCAATTTATATAATACATACCTCTTAATAAAATCATCAAACTTAAATGTCTTTTCGACGACTCCAGTATCACCTAAAAATAAAATACCAACAGATTTAATTTCGAATTAATATTTAAAATAAACTTTAATAGTTTACCCTCTTCATCATCGTTTTCATCGTCCTGGTCTTCTTGATCAGAAGTAACCTTTTCATCTGTTGAATATATGTAAATAAAATGGAAATTATTACATAATATATGTATGTACACATTTGTAAACATTTTTTTATTATTTTGTTTCACTGTGATTATGAAAAATTAAAAACTTAAACACAATAAATTATGTCAATTACCTACTCAAAAAAAGGAAAATAACTTTTCGGTAAATTCTTAATTCAACCAAAAAAATGTTTTCCTTTCAAAAAGGGAGGAATTCCTTAGATAATTGTATAGCATAATGCAACTGACCTCCTTTTCAAAATCAACAGAGCAATTGACTTTGCTCTATAAATGTAAAGGGCTTTCGCTTGGCCCGCAGCAAATGTAACTGTATACCAATTGCAATTTGGCATAGTTGAACAATCGTTGCTGGCATAAGTTTTGCTCCCCGAAGGCGTAAAAGTGACCGCCCAAAGTTAGAGGTTAATTGGAAACTAACAAGAGCTTACGAACAAAAACGGATGCAAAACGTTTGTCAGGAAGTTTCTCCAACTCTCCCACAAAAGGCCGACAACGAGCTGATTAAATTGGAGGATTTCTCCTAGCCATTGGGTGGGAACCAGTGAACCAGTGGGAAATTAGTTTCTTCGTCCGTTTTCAATTAGGAATGACCCAAAATAGATAATACCTACTGATTTTGTGGATTTTTGAAAATCGTGCATTTTTTGATGGTTCAATTGGAATGTTCTCATTGAGAAATGAATTTATTTTTAAATGTATTATTTTAATATATTGCAGCTCTGTCACCTTTCTTTCTAGCCAGATTGTACTACCTCGATAACCTGAGATTTAATTACAAACATTTCTGAACATCGACGATGTAGGACATGTATGTAGGTAGGTAGGTACCTTTCCGAATGAAAAGACTTTCCTTTCAGATCTGGTTTTTTTCTTATCTTCATCTTTTTTGATTCCAATTACTGCAATAGCAATTCATTTAGGGGTAGTTCTAAGGAACACATACCACGTGACAGCACTCCATTCAACCGTTCATGACCACTTGTTACACATCTGCTACCCGGTATGGTCTACCCGTGATCATGACTGCCACACATTTTCGCTACGTGTGGCGTCGTATGTGGCGACAGCCATCTGCAACTGCCAACAAAACCATTTACCTACAACTATTGCGAAAAGGACTCCTGGTCCAGACAAAAGGCAACTCGTTCTTCCTTTTGTTTCCTTCATTTCATTATTTTCCTATTTCTAGTCCAATTTCAATCTTTTATTTTATTTCAGTTTTGTTTTTTGTTCGTTCCTCTCTTTGTTGTGTGTTATCTCTGTTTTGGCATTCTTAGGGGAGAACTCCTTGTCCGGATCTAATTTATCACACTCCGATAAATCCAAGGGAAAAAAAAAGAAATAGTTGTAGCTGGGGAACCGAGGGAGGAAGCAGTGAATCTGTTAGATGTGCGATGTGCCCTCAAATGAATTAGTGGTGATATACGGTTACATGGCCCATAGTGGTGTATATATGTTGTTGCTGTGTTTCTTCAACCATTGCCGTTGTCGTCGTCTATTTTCATTTTTATTCCTCCTCAACTGCAAAAGCCGGGGCCCATGAGCAAGATTTTTCTTTTGTTGTGTTGCTGTGTCCCTCCAGGCCCTTGTGACCATATGCGAGGCTAAATCAGACTTTTAATACGGCAATGGACCGTAAAACAGGAGTGAAAACAGAGACGGGGAAAATAAATAAGAAAGGATGTTTTAAATTGAATCATCAGCTGGATTCCGGTGAAAGATATCGATGTTGGTCAAAACAGAGATACTGTTGCTGCTGATGCGTCTGGCGCTATTCTTTTGTTACCTCTATAGTCGGGTACTGGTGCTTTTGATGATGGCAGTGATAATGTTTTCTGTGTTTAGGAAAATTGCTAACGAAATCCCCAGAGACTTGGAATTGACGGCATTATACTTTGGCTGCTCTCAGATATGCTATCTTTAAAGGACGAACAATACAGACGCTCAGATGGGGGTGCTACTTAGCTCAAAATGTGTGGTGTAAAGAGTACGTTAATGCAAATTGAATATATACATTTTGTGCAGCTGTGTTCTAAGGGGTATCCGAAAGGGATTTGGATTCCAGTGCTAATTGCTTCCGGCGCAAGTATAGAGCCGACATATGTAGTCTTGGCTCCTGTAATGTGGGTTTACTTCTCTTACTAAAGATTTCTGACAAAGTCGCTGTAAACTAAAAACAACTAAATGTTTACATACTTAACAAGTATTCCTAAAAATGACTTGAGCTGTAAGAAAGTTTTAAGGGCTAAGGAAAACCGACATAAGTTCAACAACCCATTCTTCTTCTCTCCATTTAACGACGAGATTATGATCGGGATTATAGGGATCATAACCCCATCCTCCCACTTCGCTGCATTCCTACTGATCCGCCTGTGGAGTTCGCCGGTTCGAACTCAAAAAATATCTACAGGCCTCCCGATTTTGAATCACTTTATCATTGAGGCCAATCAAATGCTGGTGTTTCTGCATTTGTGTGATTCAGTAGTTTTTAGGACCGCCTCTTTTATTTTAAGGAAATGTTGATTGCAATTGCCTTTTTTGAAGGGGTTCGTAGGATCCCTCATTTGAACATGACAATACCAACTGAGTCAGTCGTGCTCCAGATGGGTCCTGGAACTTCTAATTCTAAAGAATTCGGTCTCATCTTCGGCCCATCGCGATCCCTAGGGAACCGGTTGAATTTTTACTGCAACGGTAGATAAAAAACCTAAACATTTTCCCTTTTACAGCATACAATTACCCTTCATAAGCCAAGAAGGCCTTTGAAGTTTGTACCGTATATATATCCTCAATAGCCTGCAGATCACCACAGAATCTGTCCCCAAAGACTTGACCACCATAGTCCATAGGGTCCATAGGGTTCTCAATAGAACCTCTTATTATGCAGAGGGGAGGTTTTATGTCAGCAATCTCACCACTATGGAGGTGTCCCGGCACCGAGCACAGTCTCACTCGGTTCTTATTGCACAATAAATGAACAGATGTTTGTTGATTCCATTGCCAAGTGCGACCTGGCTGTCGATATAGATAGCAATATCTCTTCCGTATATCAACCTCATCTGCATTTGCTCAGCCGCCTTGAGGACAGCCAGAACCTCTGATTGAAAGACGCTGCTTGTGTCAGGTAGTCTTATAGACACTCCTAGTTCTGTATCTTTGGAGAAGATCCCAGCCTCTGTTCCCTCTGTTTTCGAGCCACCCGTACAAATTGAATATTTGTTTGATTTGATAATTGCAGTACTTTGCCAATCGTCCCTCTCCGGATATATAACATCATAGGAGTTGTTGAAAAATAAAAGAAATGAAAACAAAATTTTGACTTAATTGAAGATAAATTGTGGGTTAGGTCGACGTCCACCACAAATCGCATAAATTCGATTGATCTATTTGCTTCTCATATACACCAAGCTAAGCCCTTGTTAATATAGCTTTCATCTTCGCCAAGAATTTTTATACAACAGATAACCAGTTCCTGCATCGTCGTATTTAACTGCCAATTGAATTTCACCCGTCTCGCATCCTCTTCATAAAATAAGCTATTGTAAACATTTCATATCAATGCATCCTCGCAACGAAACTTTCATTGGCAAGGAAATGCGTCCTATCATGATAATCGAACTTTCAAAGAATGCCTTCTCATCGACAACATTTTATAGCGTGTATCTTGTCTTGTCTTGTCGCGTGTATAATGACATGACATGCCTCCTCACAAAGGTATCAAGTTTTTGCTGTCGTTGCGTTTCAAAGTGCCAATGTAACAGAAAAATATATCTTTGAAGGCAATTTAGATCTTTGCTTTGGATATCGTAAAAGATTTTGCGTGGTTCGCAGTAAAACTGCTTTGCCGTTTTCCATCTCCTTGTTGGCATCAGTGATTTTACACCCGCGGGAATCGATTCGCCAAAGGCATGAGGTCTTGCATCCTTTTATAAAGAAAAATATAAAATGTAAACTAAAATATACGAATTTTATGCTAGCAGAGAGATCGGCAAGCGTACTTTTCCCTTCTGACAAGGCGCATTTCACAACCGTACATAATACTGTAATGTAAAATTAATGATACAATAAAGGCTGTCGTAATTTATTCGATTTTCCACTCCAGACTGTCGAATCAGAGTGCGGTGCGCCCGTTCGCTTAGATTAACGTTTCTCTGGGCAATGAGGCAGGATGAGCGATGGAAAAAAGGAACTGTATGTGCTTTAGGGTGCCACTAAGTTACGAAAACTCAGTCATAACTGGTACATTTCCTTCCGATTGATATAATTCATTGAAACGTGATTTACATCTTTCGCTGGGGATGTCTGGGATAATGTTACTGTGGAGCGAGATAGTAATAGAGTGCATGTGATTTCGTGTAGGAATTTTTTTATAGTATATTTCGGTACTGTTAAAGACTGATCATAGTTGATAAATGACCAACAGTTACAGAATCCAATGGGCGCTGATGCGATTTCGGCATTCGTCTTCAAGAGCTCTGACTGTATTTGGGATCCCGGCAAAACTGATAGAAAACACGCGGTGCAATGTGTAGTTCGGTATAAGCTCATCTGAAATGCTCCCAACTTACAACGACAAGGTGATGAGCTTTTATGAACTCTTTAATTTTGCTCTTGAGCAGATGCGGACGATATTGACATAAGAGGTTGCTTCCACGGCTTTTGAAGAACAGGGGAAACTATGTAGTTGGCCTTGAAGTAAATGAGGACAAGAGCGAAATGTCTGTCTGTTTGTCCCCCACATCGAGTGGGAATGGACGATAGTGCTCAGCCAACAGGATCTTCGAATCTCATTTCGCAAGTTCGAGACGACAAAGAAGACCTATGCTCCATGCATCAAATGCCAGAAGGATGCCAGAAGGTCCCAAGCAACTGTGTTTGCAAAGATATACTTTTGACAGGAATAGAAGTGAAACAAAATTTGGTGGCAAGTCTACCAAAACTAGCGACTCTTTTAGCAGAATTAAGCTAACTACTTAAGAGACGTAAGACTGGTAAAATGTTGATGGTAAAATATTTGTTAAAGAATCGAGAACCAAGTAAATGATTTTTCATTGATGAAGCCATATTACGCCTCGCTCCACTGAACAAATGTTGATTACATAAAATCACCGAATGCCGTAAAAGAGGCTGCCCTGCAAACTATAAACGCGATTTATTCCAACACAATTTATTTTTTTAAATGATTGGTTATGCACTATAGAAAAATCACATTTGCGCGGTATATCGACATAGCAATTGTTTCAATTCAACATTGAAGCATCAAGATTGTAATCCAAGTCCCACGTGGACTGTACCGACCGGCGGACGTCTAAAGTTTGTACCTCTGATGTATACACGTCCTCGCTAAAGATATCGTATTGTCTATGAAAATTGTGGAACTACGTTCAGTCTCCAACATAATCCTGCATTTTGTTTACCGCAATCCACATGCATTTGGAATGCTATTACAGCTGACGATAGCTGTATGGACTTCCCACTTAAATTACAACTCACGTTTCCCTACATATCCACGTATATTCCACAAAGATACGCTGTGATTTCTGATTTGTACGATACGCGTTCTGGTTATTGATGGTTCTGACATTAATTATGTTGAAACCGCACACCCATGCACGAATTTATTTACAGAGTGAGAGATAGATAAACTTGTCCGGTGCCATGATAAATTTCAATTATTTTGCCAACTTGCAAATGCTTTGCCATTTAAATTACAATTTTCCTTCTCAAATGAGAAACAAGAAGTTTATTTCGCCCCGATAACTCTATCCACCATCTATCCTGTGGTGGCTGGTGGCGAGGGGCAGCTAGAGGCTTGCTGTAGTTTTGTACTATATGTATAGTTTCAGGAATCCTTGCAACCTCATACTGTCCCCACTCCACCCACCACACAAACACACACACACAGAGCGAGAGAAAGCTAAAGCGAGAGGGCAACCAAACAATAAATTATCATGTCCGGCGGTGGTTAGCCAGCACCAGAGAATTAAATGTGAACCGCAGAAACTTTAAACTTTATTGCTATCATAATTGGGATACATTGGGCCATGAAGTCAGACAGAGAGATATGGAGCGAGTTTGTCAGTTCATTGCCTTGATTACTGTGTGTAACGTATAATGGGTAATGTGTAATGGCCAGGACCACTGACACACATGTGTGTGGGTGACTCATGCTGCCATTCACTTTATACCGCGCTAAATTTCCCAACAAATTGAGTTTGGTAAAGTAATGTGAACCAAATTTTGTGATGTGGCGGCCAGCGGCCGAGGGTCGATAGGAATGGTATTGGTTACTCAGTTGATTGCAATTAGTATTCAAAAGGAGCAACAATTGGGTTGGCGACACTTTTTCACTTTTTTAAACATGCTGGGTAACTAAAGGCAAGGACCTTCGTTGTCGCACAATACAAAGTAGCAAAAGAGGTTGGTGCTTTCCAACCTCCCATTTCATTTCGGACCTAAACGAGAATGTACGACGATGTTCATAAATTAAATACCCACAGGCGATAAATGTAGCGCATACATGGGAGACATGTTGTGTCCTGGCCTGGGTTCTGCGTCCCTAGTGTGCAAACAATAATTTTCAACTCCACGCACCGTATGATAATTAGCGATAAGAATTTACGTGCATCAATTAATAATTTTGTTGCGTATGGCTGTGTGTTTGTGTGTGTAGCTCGCCCAGGATAGGCCGATTTTGTGTGCTCATAATCGATAATAAGTAATCTAAATCCCTTAATTCGAAATTGGATTTTAAAGTGGTTCAATGAGGAGGTAAGTTACGACAGGGATCTGTACACAAACAAACATATATATTCATATTATGTACAAATGGCGGTTGGGTTTGGACCTAAATTGGATATATTGTTCGCATGATATTCGGTGCCTGAATAGCATGGTGTGCGGACTGACTAATAGATGCGATAAGGAATTGGTGGCTTTAATTAACAGATTAATGGGTGTTGCATTGACATTAACTAGGGGTAAACGTACCTGCCATATGGAACACTTGTGAGGGTAGCCCAATTGTTTATGAATTTATCTGATTACAAATTATTTTAGGGCTTTGAGAAGGTATAACTTTTAGGTTTTAAACTAAGGTTGAAAGTGTAGCCTCCAAAGAAATGAGTTTATTTTAAATCTTTACCCTGGAAGAGGGCATACATTCACTAAAAAAAGATTACTTAAATTTATTTCATTTTGAAGAATAGGTAGGTAGGGTAGGTGTACTACGACCACTTTGCAATAATAATTCTTAATATTAACAAAACAATATATTTTATTCACAGGACTATTATTTCGGGCCTATGGAAAGCGTTGGTAAAATTTGACGGCTTTAACATTATACCAACCGCCATAAAAAATGTACAATCTACGAACATCGGTAAAATATCAAAAAGTTCGTTTTAGAGTTTGCAAAAATCTTAAGTTTTACCGTTATTTGTTGGGGAATACATACTTTTTATATAAATATGTATGTATTATTAATAGAATGCTGTGAATAATTATAAAATTTGAAGAAATCGTTGAATTTCCTTTTATATATCAATATAATATATATATTAAGGTTTTTAGAAGCCATGTTTTGTGAGTAAGACTGGTGTCCGTCCAGAGTGGCCGGATACTAGATATATGATATTTAAGATATCTGGTTAAAATTCATATATCTATTATAGAAATCACTGAAATATCTAAAGAAAACAGCTTACAGTTATTATAGCTAACTAAAAAAATCAAACTTTCTTTAGAAGATTTTCGGTTAATAATATCCTGATGATGAAAACACAGTTTAAGAATAAGGACCAGATTATATTTAATACCAATATATAGTAGAATGAATGAATATTGAATATTTTACATCTTAACACGCTCCTAATAGATCCTTAGACAATATCAAAAGACTGGAGCGACAGATCCAGAAACAATTTAGAATTTATCTTAATTTCTTAATCTTGTTATCATTAGGTTATTATTCCGATACTTCGAAACTCAAATATCAACAAGGCAAAAGCGAGATGGACGGTCTGAAGCAGCCGAGTAAAAAAATAAAGGCAGTCCAACGCATATAAAAGGGTGTGGGCGGACGGCCCTTGTAATTAAAACACCCTATTATATGTAACAAGGCCCAAGAGGCAGACCTTAGCAATTTCCTTTTGTCCAACTCCATCACTGGGAGCACCGAAGAAGCAGCAGAGGAGTGCGGGCGGACAGAGAGCATCGACACACCACCGGACCCAACTGTCAGTCGTTACGAGGCAGGTAACAGACGTTGGACCCAAATCAGCCACACATAGAAGGATGGCATGACACACTATCGGCAATTCCCTTTTCCCTAAATCTGAGCAAAATTCCACCAAACCTTAAGTTACGCGTTGTATTTTATTAAACTTTGAATCCTTACCCTCCTCTCTTAGCTGGGATATAACTCACTACATTGGGTGAGCGGGGACTAATTGCCTTCGGCTGGCTGTTCTTTGGTTTTCTCTATACTTTGGCCTCCACTTAGTGGGTGGTTTCTTCTTGTAAATTTAACTCCGTCTAGTGGGGACATTAACGCGAAGCCGAGCGTCCAAGAAAATTTCCTTAGCGCTTTTTGTCGAAAACCGGGTAAGCCAATCATAATGGATTGTAAAGGTTGTTCCAGGTCGGTCGGAGAACTCACTGGATGAGTGGATGAGTATATAAGAGAGAGTGGAAGTAAAGCAAAGGGGTAACGGAGAGCATGGGCAAACCACTGCAAAAATTGCTTTAGAGTAGCTGGAAAATGCTGCCCGTTGGTTCGCTAGTATGATTGTGTGGGTAGTGTAATATATGGCGGACAACCACCTACACAGAGGTGGAAGTCCATGGCACGCCATACGTGAGATTCCACTACCAATGTATGTATGTGAGTGTGAATGTCCAACTCTGACCGACTTTGAACAAAAGAACCTGAAAAACCACTTCGTGGTTGACCAGCGAACTAAAGTGACCGTTCTCCAACGGAGATTTATAACGTTTTAAAACTGTCGGAATTTTCATTTTTCCTTGATTTTCGGGTTTTCTTGACATTTAAGGATTTCCTTCTTCATCGGGACGACGTTTCGGATCTTTTTTTTTTTTTGTTCTCAGGATCAGTTGTCAATTTATACAGATATATTTTCGGTTCATTTCTTAGTTTCAGGTTTCACAATTTACTAAAACAAATAGTGTTGCGCTCATTTTTTCCTTTCCCTTACCCGTATTTTTGGGAATACAAGAAACGTATTTACGCGACTTTAAATCAACTCCTACACTTTCACCTAAGCAATAGCTACATTCTACGGAACCCACCCGCAACTGGAAATCAGCATTTGTTGTTGCTAAACGTTGCGCTTGGGCATTGGATCTGTCACTTGACATTTCCAATTATTCGATTATTTTTTTTTCTTTTTCTTTCGGGTGACCGCCAATAATATTATATTTAGTAGTTTGTTTGCGTTATTAGTATGACTAAATCAAAGTGCAACAGTAGGACTACGTGTGGTTAGTAAGTTATGAGTTGTACCGCGCAATATTGCAGCTTAACTATGGCTTGCTCTAAAATGTTAGAAGGCAGCGGAGTTTGCATAATGCTGCTTTCTTATTACTTATTGTTTAAGTATAGTCTGTTGAATCCTTTGCACCTCACCAAGTAGAACTATATTATTTATTACACATGCTGGAGCTTTCGTTTTGAGAATATTCACCAGAAAGCGGAGGGTTTACGTAAAGCCTTATTTTGCTCCACCTTGTCCCATTATATGTTCCATATTTTCGGAATAATACCGTCGCGTCAACTATTTTGTAGAACAATTACTTAGCATTACATAAAAGTTTCAAGCGGTAATTTATTTAAATTTTTATGTTGTTTTTAAATCCGGTTAGAACCACAATATTATTTGTTTTAGGACTTTATTTGAAAACTCAGCGTCAGTGTTTAATTTCAATGTGTTAAATCTGGTTTTTCTACGAAAATGTGGGGTGCCCGGATACTGGTTCAAAGGTGACCGGGTGCTGGTGTATATCGATATTTTTCAATAGATTCGTCGTCATTCATCATGGCTTGTCGTATTCGACATATTTTACATGAGGATCTCGGTCAAAAAGGGTACAAAATTTAACTTGTGCATGAATTGAAACCTGGCGACTTCAATTTGCGTCGTATTTTCAGTGATTAGGATCTGGAAAAACTCGAATCCGGTGTTTTATCGTGAATTTTTGTCAGTGATGAGGCCCAGTTTTGCTCAATGGGTACGTAAACAAAATTGCCGTATTTGGACTGAGTATCCCGAAGAGTACTAAGGGCTACCATTATATCTATTGAAAATAGCAGTATGGTGTGGTTTATGAGCTGGTGGAATCATTGGTCCATATTTCTACAAAAATGAGGCAAATCAGAATGTTACCGTCAATGGTAAGCGTTACCGAGCCATGTTAAAGGACTATGTGCTTCCCGAAATTCAATCCCAAGGATGATACCGATACCATTCTTACCCTGTTCTTTACCGTAGTAAAACATCTGGTATGCTTTTGTCCTAACGTCCAAGAAACGCGCCCGACTTCCCGTGTTTCGCTATTTCGTTTCTTGGACACACAAGATGTACAATCGCCTTCTTACCATCATCTCTTCCAGCTCGTAGCTGCGAGCACTCATACTTCCAACGTTCTAACTCGCGACCCATAGGTTTCGCCTAAGACTTTGCATTATTTTGCTATCCACCGGAAACCGAATAGCTCTGATCCGTGCATTTCACCCGCCCCAGGACCACAACCATGCGTAGCATTACAGTGCCTGGCGGAGTAGTATTTGTTTGAACGTAGATTTCCATAATGCTAGGTTAAGCGAGTTTGTTTGTTCAACAAGTGCATGCTCCTGTTATAAGTTTTTGATTGATGTTACTTTTATGACACCGGTGATCTCCAGTCGTGTCAACCCACGGATTTGCATGCACACTTGTGGGGCAGTTTAAAGGTGTTAAATATGGTGTTAGGCTCACCTGAATGTTTAAATTGCCTAGAAGTGATTCCTCACCTATAGTCGCTTTTTACTCGCTACAAGCACTGGCGGGCGCTGTGGGGATATTCTTACTTCCCGTCTCTGCACGGGGGTAATACATTTCCTGTGTAGTAATCACAAATTTCGAGAGTAATTTTATCTTCGCAATAGTATTTGTTAAAAACAAATTTAAGTAAATTTCAAAATTGTATGAAATACTTGGTGCTTTTAGAGCGATTTTAAAACAAATTTTGTGACGCCAGACTTCTTTAATTAGATCACACTGTTCCAACTAGCGAAAAGAATCTTTTTTAGCAATTCCATTCCTAACTCGTGTGTGTTTACCGTTTAGAAATTTCAAAATCCGAGAAAGCATTCTCGTCAAAGAACCCTTCTCGAAAAAATTTAAGCTGGAGCAGCTCATTTGGTATTGCCACGTTCAAAGAGCGACCCTACGAACCCGTCAAAAACGCATTGTCAACCAAAGTTCCTATACAAGCCCGAAAAAGAGGCAGCCATAAGGCTGGTCTGACATGCTAAGCATATAACAAGATCTTTGACGCAGGCTGTCCAAGACATACACGCGAGGAAAGTGGTCGTATTCTCATGACATCATCGCGCGCGCGCTGTTCAAAACGCAAGAACAAGTGTACAGTGCAGTGATAGTGCAAAAAAAACTGTATAGTGTTGGGGCATTCCTTTTGGTCCCACCACTCCCTATCTGATCTAATGGAGTTTGGCCTGCCTGGATATAACCTAGTGCAGATATTCTTTTCTCATCGCGGTCTCGCCGTCTTTATACGTAGTGATGTAGCCTACCACCCTCTACCTCAATACGGCCAATGTTCCAATCCGGAATCTAATTTTATTTGGCTAAAATTCCATGTCCGTAGGCAATTAATTCACTACTGTTTTATTTACAGAAGCCGTAGCCAGGACAGGCATTCAACTTATAATGAGTTTGATGCACTATCTGATTCCATTACCAAAATTGTAACCCATTATCCTAGTACTGAAATCGTTATAGCGGGCGATTTCAATATACACAATTCAAGTTGGGTTCGACATTCTGGATAGACAACACCCGAAGGAAGGTATGTCGAGATCTTTGCTGAGGTTAATAATTTAACCCAGATTGTAAATGAGCCGACACGGATACCGGACATTAGCGGTCAAAACGCCAACACTCTGGACTTGTTTCTTACCTCCCACCCTGATAAATACACTTTAAATGTTTTATAGCCTCCAGGTTCGTCAGACCATTGTATCATATCGTCGAATTTCTCGTACTCCAGACACAGTTAAAGAACAAGCTCCTACAAGAACCGTACTGGTCATTGTTCTTCCTCAACAACGACGTGGCTGCCGCTGCCGATATAATTACAATTCAACTCACCTGGGTATGAAACGCTTTATCCCTAACAGGATAATGTGTATCAGACCTAAGGAAAGCGCGTGGTGTGACTTGAGCTGTAAAGAAGCTATCAGGGTTAAAGAGGGAAGTTTTCGGTCATTTAAGGCCAACCCAACTGAGGAAAACCGAAAAAAGTTCAAACGAGCCAGAAATGACTGCAATGCCCAAATTAATGCCCAAATTCTCCTACGAGCAAAAGTTGAAGCAAAAAATACTGCAAGGTCCCTCCGGTAGTAATGCAAGAATTATTTCACCCCTTCTGATCTGGCCCCAAACTTGAGTATAACGCTCATATTTGCCCCGGTGCTCCAATTACATATTTGGAGCTACTTCACAATATTCAAAAACGTGCGGTAAGACTTATTGCCGATCGAGACATCGCGAAATCACTTGACTCTCTTAGTCATCGTCGTAATGTCTCCTGCTTGTCATTGTTTTATCGGTATTACCACCACAAGTGCTCACATGAAACTGCCAGTTGCATTCCACCCCTACAGCAATTCAACCGCAATACTCGCCATGCTAGGAATACACATCAGTTTACCCTTAAGCCTGTATTCCGACGTACAGTAATATACAAGGATTCGTTTCTTAACCGTACAACGCGAATGTGGACTGCTCTACCACGCTCTGTTTTTCCCTCACATTACAGTTTACAGACATTTAAAACCAACGTGCATCGGTATCTCCCTTTTCCTAATCCTTCACTTTCCTAATGCCCGCACTGTGTTACTTCATTATAAGGGTATCCGAAACACCTTTAGGGCGCTTATATTATAAAAAAAAAATATATATTTTCAGAAGGATATATACACAACCACCGATGGAAGGCAAAAGCATTGAGCCCAATTGGATAAAGCACATGCCGGAAAGATCCCGTCCCGACGCGTTGGTTTTAAGAACAAAGGGCAACCTGACCTATGCAGATATGCTGCGAAAGGTCAAAACAACCCTGAATTTAAAAAACTTGGCAAAAATTTGAACCTCATCAAAAAGACGGTGAAAGGAGACCTTCTTATTGAGCTCAAAAGATCTACCAACTAGCAGGTCACGAAATTCTGGGAAAAATCAAAAGTATCCTGGTAGAGCAAGCAGCAGTGAAAATCCTTCCACATGAGACATTTATTGAAGTAAACGATTTTGATGAGGTTACCAAGAAGATAGAGGTTTTTAAAACGTTAGCAAAGAACCCAAAAAATACCACTATATGAAAGCACTGACAATTAAGTCACTTAGGAAAGCCTACAGGGGCACCCAGACAGCAACTGTAAGTTTGCCGGTAAAGTATACATAGAATGGGTTGTGTATCGTATACGCGAGAAGCTAAATCCAATCAAATGCTACAAATGCATGGAATTCTGGCGTACAGATAAAGCTCGCTGTATGCCCGTCAGCTAGATGTAGACGTCGCAATCTTAAGTGAACCGTATCGTATGACACGACTGTACAGTACGACTGAACAGGCACAGGCGCAATATGGACTTGCAGCAAAAAACCTTTCCAAGAAACAGTTCACCTCTGTTCACTAAGGTTTCATAGCCTGAGACTTTAGCGCATGGGCCACAGAATGGGGCTGTCCAAGGACAAATAGGAATTAAACTAAGGGAGGCCTTAATGCTCCTTGATGTAGAGCTCTTAAACAGTAGTAATGAACAAAATTTTATTAAAAACGGGACGGGCTCGATAATCGATCTTACTTTTGTAAGAACAACATGAAAGGCAAATACTCACTTTACCCACAGCCACAGATGAGGAATTAACCAGATAGTCAACTCTGCAATCCCCTATCACTTTCAACCCGCAAAAAATATTTAATAACGGCCGCAAAATCCTCTCTCAATTTTCCCATCTGTGAATACGTGTGGGCCAGACACATGAAGTTAGATCTAATTTACTAGATTACCCGCCAAAAATAATTGTGGGGAGTTTTGCAATATATCCAAATCGCAACAACAAAACAGCTGGTCACGGCGGATGTGTTGGGAAATAGGAAATTCTGCGAAGTGTTGAGTTTATGTGATTCAACTTTTTATTTTATTTTAATATAAATGTTTATAAAGAAACAAAAAATTAGTTACCGAATAAAGTTGTTACAATTTAGTTGGAATATGTTTTGCGGTTATAAGAAATAGTTCTCTATTTTTTATCTGCCTTAAAATAAACATTCTTGGGTTTTTGTACTTTTCCATTTTGGTTAATAAAATGAGATAGAATGCATATTTTATTGTATTATTGCATAATATTTATGCAAAATTAAAATTAGTATTGTTTGGGTGTAAAATATTTGTAGTGAATAGTTTGCAATGGTTTTTTACATATATATTAAATTCTTTGATTGTTTTTATTCAACATATGAAAGTTTAATGAATATATGTACATATTCGGGATCCGTGCATGGATAAAAAAAAGTAAAAAAGAAGTATTTCTAATCCTTTTTAAATTATGTTGTGTTACAAGATTTGTACGTTTAGTCAATCAATTTTCTTAGCTGTTTCTTTTCTAAGGCGGTTTTGAAATTTTTAATATGCTTTATTTTAAAATTTAAAGTAAGCGATAGACGGAAGAACGAAAAAAAAGTAGGTGGAATGCACTGCATAAATATATTGGGGGTGCATTTTTTTATTGAAAATGCTTGGTACTTGAGTACATCACGAAAATGCTTGGTATTTGAGTACATATCATAAATAAGCATGCACATTATGTTAGATATATATTAAATTAATTAGCCACTTTTTTTAACAGCCGACTTTATTTTTCAAGTTATAATGTTTTGTAATTTTATTTTATATGAAAATAAACAAAACAATTTACTACTTCTACTACTACTAGGAAGTAATTGCAAATTTTGTTAAAAAAGTGTTTTGATGTACCAAAAATAATATTTGTAAGAATTTGGATTACGTTTTATCAAAAAGCGATTTAAACCAGTGTTCAATTGTGTAGAGTTACTTAACGGCTTTAATATAACCATCCATAATCTACGAAATCCTTGCTAGTATAGTTATACTTAAATTTATTGCCAACCGAAAATGTATGATGAACTTACTTATTATATATTAGTCACGTTAATCAATATTATTTTGATTATTTTTCATTAAAAATTAGAATAAATTAGTTAAAACACAGCTTTATTCTTAATATTGTAATATTTTATTATGTTATTAGTTGTGTGGTAAGTATGTTTTTATCAATCCATATTCACCGCATATTGACCATGTTTATTTTACACACCCAAATTGTGAGTTGTAATCTGCTGAAATTCATCAACTGTTCCCAACTTCTTGGTATAAAAAATGACATTTCATGGGCGCGGCCATTAGCCCTATATAATTCGATTTATGTGTGCGTGATTCCCATTTGATTTGCACGTAAAAGCCCATATCAGTGCAAATTATGTGGGGCTTATCAGTTCGACTTAGCGTGTAGGCAAGGTGAGAGATTCGCTCTCGAGTTGACTATCTGGTTAATTCCTCATCTGTGCCCACAGCGACTACCAAGCTATATTGTGTGAAATGACGAACGAAGAACGGCGGTGCCGAGGACCACTGGAGGATTTCTGGTCTACAGCAGCTCACCAAATTCCTAGGATACCGGACAAAAGAGGCGTGCAACAGGTTTGGGAATAAAAAATCCGCTGGACTGGATGGAATCTCAAATATAGCTCGAAAGGCAGCTATTAAAAAGAAAACGGAATTCTTTGAGCACATTTATAATGCCTGCCTGAGTAAGGGAGCCTTTCCTGATCATTCGAAAAAAACAGAGGCTCATGGTACTTCCCAAGGGAGGCAAAACCACAGTGGATCCATCAATCTACCTCTCGCTCTGTATGTGCTGGAGCGCATTATTGGAAAGAGGTTGGAAGCAGCGAATCAAGAAGCAGGTGGACTATGAGCACATCAGTATATATTTCGAAAGGCAAGCTCAACTGTTGATCCCATTAAAGAAGTGGTTGAAACACCAAAAATTCCATAGAAGGAAGACGATGTAGAAGAGGCGCAATTCTGATATACCACCTGAATGTGAAATCGTAGGATTTGCAGGCGACATCGCAATAGTTGTAACTGCAAAGCAATTAGAAGAGGTTGCTAAAATTAGCAACGAAACCATCTCAGTTGTTCGATGGTGGCAAGCATTAGTCGGCCTGACGATTGCAGAACACATAACAGAAACTGCTTATGCTCATGCTCATGCTTATAGTAGGTGGGCATAAGATAATATCCAAACCAGCTGGCGTCATGAATGACTCAAGGTTTACATTTATAAACCATCTGGAATATGTAAGCAACAAATTCTCCATTGAGCGGATTATGTGGATATAGGAGGGCCAAGATATAGAAAAATACTACTCCTAGCTTAAGTAGTCACATCCTAAGTCCTATATGGATCAATAGTTGGGTTGGAGCTTTGAAAGTGACTTAAAACAGTAAATCGACTATGTGCACTAAGAGTGAGTAGCGCTTTCCGCACAACCTCAAACCACGCAGCCTGTGTCGTCGCAGGAATGTTCCCCCTTGATATACTGGCGGAAGAACTGCAGAAAATGTTTTTAGAAAGCAGACACGAGAAACTTGGCAGATATAGAGAAGTTAAGTTCCATTTAACGCTGATGCTTAATATGATATGTTGTCGGTCATATCTGTACCAATTTATGATCAATGAGTCCCTCGCATGACCATTATGCAGCGACGTACACATGTTTACTTTCACTGTCTACGTTTCCACTTAAAAAGGAAAGCACTACAAACAGTACTGGAAGAAACAGCAACTCCGGAAAATTTAGTAAATCACATGCTAGAATCCGAAGACTGGTGGAACGAAGAGACCTCTTATGCCAAAGATGTATGCCAGGAGTTGAAGATACTAAAGAAGTAATGGAGTGCAAGCAAGCGGGGGCACAGCTATACATCAAAATGTACCTACGCAGGCGCAAGGCAAGCGGTCATATACTCATACAAATTGTGAAATGCCAAGAAGGTGGTACTGTAGGGAAAAGGGGTTGGTGGGTTAAAAATCCGCACTGATACTGAGTGTGGGCTTAGTTTCGTCTTTTGAATTTGTGATGCAGTCAAGGTTATGATCCCTATAGTTTTAATCATAAAATCGTCGATAAAAGAAAAGAAGAAGGTTATTCCCTATATAGCAGTTTTAATTTCTGTAGCTAAGTTTGGCAAATCCACCAACAAGATATTGTATTTCATAATAGTTAATAACAAGCTACATCCGGTACTTCTCCATTTTTACAATGAAAAACTTCCAAGTGCTTTAGGGGTCAACAATTCCATCATTAATCAATCCATTTCATTGCTCGATGAATATTCATTTCCGTTAAATCAGCATTTTCTCCCCCAAGGACTGACAATAAATACGTACAATAGCACAAAAAACTGAAACCTATAACTTAACACCATCCTTAAAAGCTCCCAATAGATGTAGGTAATCGTATCTAAAGATAGATGGAGGATGGGCGACCCGACGCAGTTGGCTATTGCAGATACATGCACAGCCAGACAGTATAGATACTTGATTAATGGATATTTTTGCAGATCCTGATGCCTAAGTGAAACTAATAAATGGCTCAGATATCCGCAAGTAATTCAAATACGCCGGGTATCTACTATAAGTGGTCGGTTGTTGATTTGGGAGGGCAAAAAAAAAAAACAATACAAAAAATATGGTTCGAAACATTTTAACTTGATGGCATGTGGACGAGATTCAGTTGTTTGACAGCCAGTGATATATAGTTCGGACGAGGTAAGTTGAAAAAACCTTTGCCGTTTGCCAACTTTAGAAATGAACTTGAAACATTCAAATGTTATCGATGTTTTAGGATTCCGTTTTTTTTTTTTTTGGGAACTTATATTTAGGAGGGATAGCTTAGTGTTACATTTACAGCTACAATGAATTTCAGACGGCCTCCTGTTTGTTCTAGTCATTATATTATACATTATAATTATACAAAATTATACAAGTGAAAATGTGTAAAAAATAAATGCGCTTATAGCGCAGTTCATTTTATACACAGATGGGGAGAAATGAGATAGACAATTTCTAGGTCCTTTGCCCCCTTAAACACACAAGCTTCCATAATTTCTCCTATCCCAATTCATTATTACGTGCGAACCACAAAAGCTTCCCAGTTTCAAAGTAAGCCATAAAAAAAGAAGTATGTGAAAATTCGATTGAGAAGAAGTATCGAATGATTACTTCGAATAAAAAAGTGTGTGAAATTTAAGTTGAGAAAGGGCAAAACTGCCACTCATATTCATAAGTACTAAGCACGATACATATGGATGTAGTCCAAAAACTCGAAATTGTTCGACTACATTGGCTCGGCCACATCGAGCGAATGGACAATAATGTAACAGCTAAGAGGATCTTCGCATCCCAGCCGGAGACGAAAAGAAAGTCTGAACCTCCGTTTTAAGGACTGTTTAGAAATTGAAGTTACACAAGTTTTTATTCGCCGTCCTACCTGTTGCGAAAGTGTGACAAATATTAAAGAGTAAAATCTGCCATAAAAAGTTCGCAAAACAAAATAATACTGCCAGGATCCGGCTACAAAATTAGATTTTAGTATCAAAATTTGAAAGCAAGCATAAGGAGTGTACAAACATCCGCTTAAAGAAAATTAAATGCAAGTCAGTGTTTTACATCTCCGATGTAAAGAAATAATTACTTTCATTCCTCTTGTGGATATTTTACCATTATTTCCCTACACGCTTCAATGCATATTTTAGAATCAAAAATCTGCTAATAATAAAATACCACTTAAGCTAAAATGCAGTTCAATAGCAACTCTTCGAACCATGATTATTTTTCTACATTTCCCTATTTATCTTCATTGCTTTATCGCAAATACCATTAAGTTCATCCTCCTCTTTTCCGGGCACAAAAAAAACAAACAGGATTCTCGGCTAGTATCTTGCAGAGAACATCACAATTACCAGTGCATTGATTTTGATTCCATCCTCCATCCGCACAAATACCGAATAGCCAGGTGCACGTAATAGAATTTCACTGAGTCATCACATCCTAACCCCATTGCAAACTTCCAAGTAACGTTCCCCATGAAGATTTCTGAAAAGAGCGAGTGAAACAAAAAATTCAACCACATAATTTATAAAAGCATTTATATCCCAGATTCATGGATCTAGAGCCAAAAAGCAGTAACGCTCAAAGGATACCACACCAACTACCTAGAGATACCGTAGTTTGAACTTTACAACCAGTGCACTCAGAAATCATTAGGTAGGTACATCAGTGGCAGCTGGGTGGCGGAGGCCGGGCGATGTACACCCCAAAAAGAATTATGCGAGGGAAAAGTACGACTATGACAGGATTATGGTGGTTAAAAAGTTTCAACCAACGAGAAAAAAAATCTCCCGAATATTTTTTAATGCATTTTCCCGTGCGACCGGGACACACGAAAATTGGATGCTTGGTTAGAAAGCCAAAACAGGCGAAGACGACAACGACACACACAACGAACATCTAAGTATCAGAGGAAAAAAAAACACAGTAAGCAACCGAGTTGTTCTCGAATGAATTAGACAATTGTGTTGGCATGGCTAGAGCGAAGTGGGGCCCAGTTGCAGGTGAGAGCACCTTGTGCGTGGTATATGATGTGAAACTTCGCTCTTAAGGATTCCCTTCACGAACTCACTAATGGTACGCTTAGTATAAGTCCAGGGAAAAAGGAAAGTCAAAAACTTTTCGCCGAGATTACAAATACATAGTGTTTAATAGCGGTTGTAATCGTGGCTTTAAGTGCTTTCCAATATGAATTACACTTCGGTAGAGTCTGTGCGATAGATGTTGGTGCGACTATGAACCAACCAATTGAAAGTGTGAAAGCTGGACCCCCTCAACGATGAAATGTTTACTTTTAATTACTTTCAAATGGCATTGGCAGCTAGTGTGGAGGGCGAGGGAAGACATTTTGTACTTATTACGGGTGAACAATTATTAAATGGTTCTCAAGGAGTTTTGCACGATAATTGTTCGCGGGTAACGAGACACTGTTTGCGGTGTTCTACTATTTTATGGCTGAACAATTAGAGGTGAATTATTTTATGGAGCATGAACTTAACGGCAATTAAGTGCGGTTTATAATGAGAGAATAAACGGATTATGGAGCGCGAATAACTGAGAAGATGAAGATCGTAAGTTTTTTGTGTGAAATTAAGAATTCCTAAGGATTTTTGTTTTTTTTTTGTTTTTCGTTCGATATATATTTTTATATTCCAAATCATAGATATACAGGGCTATACGTTTCTTAGATATGGAAAGTTAAGCGTCAAAAGCATGAAATGTAAACCGTGATATAAAGAAAAAACATTACGTGATAGAGTAAATACTTTACTTTGTTGAAGGCAGCTGACTAGCAAGACAACAAAACATGGACAGAAAAACAAGCTGGTATGTTTGAAAATTTTACTGCCAGAAATAAACTTAGAGAAATAAAATGAGGAATAAGAGGAATATGCAGCGAAGAACAAGCCAGAGGCAGCTAAGCTGCTCAAATACGAATTTAAAGAGAAAATAATTAACAGAAAACAAGCCAACAATATTTTTCCGCACGTAGATTTCCATCGAGAATTCTTCTGCACATTTCCTGCAGAGAGTAATTGAGGAGAAACTAACTGTCAGTTGCATATAGGCATCCACTCACATGGTTGAAGCTATAGCATTTTTCGAGAAATTAGAGCTTAATATCACAATTGAACATACTCGAAGAAGTGTTTTCCAGTTTTCCAGGATATTGGCAACAGGAAAAAGTTACGATTTCCTCTGATAAGATAAATACTTAATAAAAGATTTAAATTAATATTCGGTAAAATGTGCTGTAATAAAAATCTTTGGAGAATTGTAATCAATTCTTAGTCTTCGTGTACCTACATTATGGGACACGGTAGTTCCCAGCGAAGTTCTTTAGCAACTTTGGCACCACACCCTTATTTACACGAACCAACTCAGATCGTTTTGACCCCCCGCCTCTTACTACGCTTATAACAATGCTAGAGATATAAAATCTTTAGGATTTACTGGGACGCACAGCCCTATAAACAAAGGGCTCTATACCAAACCCCTCTATACCAAATTTAAACTGTTTAACATGAGCGGTTCATCAGTTATAAGGCCTCAAAATTAAGAAAAATAGTAACCACTGTATCACTGACAGATCATTAAAAACTATGGAGTACTTCCAATCATCGTAGAACTTTGAAATTAGGCACAGTAATAGGGTTCGCGGAGAAACCCCAGAGAAAAATCTAACATTTGTGATTTTCGATCAAACGGCTTGGCAACCGCCCAACTCTATTAACTCAGTCTTAAAGATATACAATTATGTCTCTTATGTTCACCTTTCCACCTGAGGGTTTCGATCTTCGAAAATCTCTGTAGGAGGCATTCTTTGAACAATGGTCTTTACTCTTTTTGCTATATTTTTTTTTTCTAACTAACAACTTCATAGTAATGGTTTTTATCATCGAAATGATCCCTGGGAATGGTGAATCCAAGGGCAATTGCGAAAATGCTGCACAGAATAACAACTTTGATTGACATTTCAGTTGGAGTTTGTGCAATTGCTGTAACACTGAGAGTATTCGAAGTACACTGATGATTATATGGCTTTCATCGTCGTGTTTTATAGAAATTTTTAGCAAATGCGTAACTGCGAAAAATGTCCCACTACTGCTGGTAAGCCGGAGATGATTAATTTAAATGCTATCTGTGCTCTTAGATTTGTATTTATTTTGTTTCCAATACAACGCTGAGTGACAAATTCTGCCCATACCAGCTGAATGTTTTATATTCGCTGCGCCACCTCCTGCGAACGTCGGAGAATCATCTAAAAGTCAACTGTCATGAGAAGCTCCTCAAAAAATAAATTGCCGTTCTGAATCGGCATTAAACTGGAGGTCCCTTTCATTCGTGTCAAAAAATAAGGCTACATGAATTTTGGCCCCAATGGCTCCAAACCAAAAATTAACAATTGCTAATTCCCACATTTATATGAATTTAAGAAACTTTAAGACATTAAATATGTTCACTACATTATTCTGCATTATACTTTAGAGTAGAGGATATACGTTACGTATATTTTGGCCGCCAACTGACATTTTAAGATGACATTGGATGTTCGTCTCACACTTGGACTTCATTCTTCTGTGGCTTAGTAGGAGAAATGTTTAAGATTGACTTTAAAAGTTGACCGATTCCAGCTGAATAAAATTGACTTTATAGCAAATATTGGACTGATGAATATTCGGGAAGATATGGCGGGACTTGTGGCACTTCACAGAACAGAGGTAAAACGCGATAAGCGGAGACTTGTTGCAACACTACGCTAAGATAACGGGGAATTCATGGAACTTAGGTGGATAAAGTGGTGGAAAAAAAAATACTAAATTCTGTTAGCGACAAATACTTGTTTAGCTTAAAGAAAGGCTCTATACCACAGGTGCTCTTCTATTCAGCCATTTTAAGGTCTCTTATGGAATTCAAATAAATAAGGCTGATAATGTTTTCCCCTTTTTATTGATCTCTTGGACTTCTTGCGTCTATCTTGGGACTGCTGAAAACGGCATCTCTTTAGGAATCAAATGAAGAATAATGCCAGTCGTCCACTACATGCCCAAATCATTGAACCAACTTTGTCCAATTCTTTATTCAACTCAAGGAGGCTATAAATATCCTCATACACAAGGATAACCTTTTGTCGCTCACGTATAGCAACGCAATTGGGTTAAAAATTCACGCTATTTGTATCCAACGCGTTGATAGCCCCGTCGACCTCGTTAATTAACTGGTTGAAATTTGGCAAGAAACTCCGTATCCGTTGCCTGAGTTGCTCAACCTAATTTTCGGTGAGATTACGCATTACGCATTGCGTTCATGCATGCGTTGATACCCTCGTACACTAGACAAGGCATGGGATGTTGAACAACGATGTTCGAGCTCGTCCACTACCCGTACACTTGTAGAACAACATGTTGAGCACCGATATTTCACCATTTCAACAGCGTTGGTTAAACAAAGTAGAGAGTCTCGTACAACAGAATTGAGTGCGCTGATCATGAAACGGATTTGGGCACGTAGTGAACGAAATCATATGAGAAGGTGACCGGGTCCAAACCACATTGAATAAATTTTACAACTGCCAATGTTATTACTGAAAACCGTTCATGATTTGTCATTCCTTACCTCAATGTCGCTGGCTTGGTGATAATACATCTATAAAAACACACAAATAACATATTGGATCAACTGCAAATGATAGCCATCCAGCCCTCTCAATCAACCAATTGCAATTGCACAAGAAAGTATGAAAAAAGTCATTACGTCTCTTCACACTCTTCAAAGCACTTAATCCCATTCCGAGGCATCCCTAATACATTTTAATAAAACGGAAAACTCGTCTCTGGAACATATGCGAAACGCCAGACGTCTCGACGCGACGCGACGCGACTATGGCGACGAGTAGTAACATATAACGATGATTTGCCAGTAATAGGCTTTAAAATTAAACTGCCTTACGCCCGCTGCCTCATAAGTGCATGAGTTATTGATGCCCCATCACTGCCACAAAGCACATCCTTTTAGACGGCGGCGGAGAAATACTGTTGAATAGTTGCAAACTGAGAGTACATTCCCTGGATAGGCTTTGTGTGTGTGGGTGTATCTGCCTGACATTAAAAATGCATTTGAGAGGATGATGATGCCGCCGACAACGTAGCCAAAGTTCATTGTACCTTGTGAAATATTTTCCACTGTCAACAAAGGACAAACATTATTGTTTCACATCAATCAAACACATACAGGTTCGTACCTATATATATATCGGTATGAAAAGGCAAATGGAAGAAATCTATGGTTTTGTCTCTCCTTTTGGTATCTATGTATATAAAACGAAATTAAAAGCAAATGTCCCTGTATGTTGACGAGATGTCATCGAAATGATAACTTTGCCAAATGTCAGGACAATATTTTAAAGCGATATTTGGAGTATTTTATCAGAAGATTGCAATACATGATGCAGCGGATTTTGATTATTCGATTTAGGGGACAAAAATTATAAGTGATACAAGACGATCTACTTGAAGATGCCACATGCGTTTTAAGAACATAATTATTGATGATCAGTGATGAGCGATTCAGTACGATTTCAATATAGTCAAAATACTGAGAAATTGGGAGCCCACTTTAAGGTTTATCTCTGAAAAGTTTTGTGGTTCCACTGCTCATAAACACAAACTTAACCACGTATTTTCTAAACAAAAACATTTGATTCAGTAGATGCCATATTACAAAGCAGAGGAAAAGGAAGAAACAAACTTTCTTTACTTTTCGCAGTTTCAAAAGGTCAATACATCACTAAATAAGTAAATTCCCAATCTTGCTTTGACATTACCAGTGTGGGGGTTCCTTTTTTTAACATTTTCCTCGTCCAGGCTCAACAAGGAAGTCATAAACAGTTCAAATGGGTGGACGTTTTCATTTAACGCATTTCCATAAATAACCTTTAAGTAGGTCCGGTTTGGCGCGGTAATACCTTCCTACACGATACTGCACCCAAAAAACACACACATATACACCTAAATACAAAGCAAATGAAAACGGGAACATTGTCAAAAGAAAAATTTGACTCCCCAGGAAAAGGAAAGAATGAAAATTGAATATGTTGGCAATTTGAATGTCGTCTTTCGTATGTTTTTTTTTGTTCTCGTTCGTCCTTTTTCCATTTGAAAGCTTACAAATTGTATGTACGACAATGGTATGTATGGTGGTTGTCCTTCCACCAACGAAACGAAATACACACATCGTTTTGTATTGGGCGTACATCAGCATAATTTTTTTTTGTTTTCTCTTCCACTCGTGGAGTCACTTTCGTGTCGTCCTTCTTTTCCCATTCCTGTCCGTATGCAACAAAGGATATCGAAAGTAGTTTCTTATTGTTACTGGTTATTATGGGTGTCCTGTGTCTGTACAGAAAGGAAGTGGATTCTAACATTCGGATGTTCATTTTGCAAATGCCTAATGGCATTCGTCGCTTCTGGCCCGATCGAGTCGGTTCGTCCTTTGTGTGATTTATGATTTTAATGGACTTTGGATATCTTGTGAAAGAAAAAGTTTCCAGACAATTTTCTTCTTCGTTTTAGCTTATTCGGTACGAATGCTAGTGGTGGCGGCTCTTGTATGACAATGGGTTGTATTTGATGCGACAATTCTAGTTTTTATTGCCAATTATCGGTGTCGTAAGGCAAATACGATAAAATATGTTGTCAAGGAAGGGCGGGCGTACACTGACAGAGAGTTCGCAAAAGTTTTACTTGAAGTTAAAATAAATAAAATCGTTTTTTGGAAGATGTTTTTGTTTGTGTCTTTGAGTCTGATTGTGTGTGAAGGAATTTGTTGACGCGACTTACTTTTACGGATTTTATATAAATGGAATTTAAGTGGTGTTTCAGTTTCGAAGGAAGCGCAGTTGTGATTTTGTCACTGACAGATGCTTAATTTTTTTTTTCGTCGAAAATAAAATATAAATACATATATACGCATAAACCTAATACGTAAATGAAAGAGCTGATGGCTTGGCTGGGCAAGGCTCGTGATCAGCCTTTGTCGGCCCTCAACCAACCATTGGGTGCTGCTCATCTGTTCACAAAATACCTGAGCGAGTGCTGTCTGGAAGATGATAAAACGCGTCTAACTTCAACGGTCTGGAACTTCGGCTTCTGCGGGGGAAAAAAGAAAGCAACGCGCGATCGAAGAAATAGGGGGTGCTACTCCAAGAATAATATTCAGAAGTTTTACCAAGAGATAAAGAGAACGTGTCAGGGTAACAAGATCCGAACAGTAACCTGTAAAGCTCTGCACAAAATTATGAGAGCGACAAGTAATCTCTACGAACAAAACAAAACGTGGGAACATCAGCTTCTTTGGAGGAAGAAAAAGCAGGAGAAGCGCTCGATCGGGAAACAACTCGAACAGAACTGAGAATATAAAAAAACATTTTTGCACGCTGATAAACATCGAAGACAAAACAAACTCCGATGCCGGGCAAAGCCAAGACTTCTGTTCACCCGACAAAAATTAAGTGAGGATAGCAATATCTGAATTAAATTACAAGGCTGCTAGGCCGGAATGCCTTCTCTGACTTGGAAGAGAGCAGATGCGTCACAATCGACATCTACTATGGTAGCTTTGAGGTAGTATGGCTTTGTTCACCTCAGTTCTGCTATAACATCTGAAAACGACATACCTTCCGAAAACAATAAAGAATAACGCTTGCCAGTCATGGTCTCTAGGCAACTATATAGTAATACCCTCCACCGAACAGTTTAAGAAACTCTTTACAAGAACTTGATAATCCCAGTCCTGCTCCTTGGATTGAAGCACTCTTTCTTTCTTAAGCGGATGTAGATATTCCTGGACGTTTCAAGAGAAAAATTATTTTCGTTCGCGTTTACAAGTTTTGGAAGAGGCAATTCAATGAAAAACGTTATGAGCTGTACAGCGACACCGACCTAATAAAAAAAACTTCTACTGCTACTGTTTATGTAAAATAATAAATATATAAAAAAATACATTTCTCGTCGTTAAGTGTGGCTAATGGCTTACAACAAAATTGATTATTTTGTGGGATTTCTACCTTCAAAAAGGTAATGAAGAGCCTAACTCTTTCTTGTTGCGATTTCTATCACAATTCCATGCCACATATATTGCACAATTTGCCTTTTCCACTCAACGTTAAGAAATTGTTATAACTCCTATTATTTCGAGTAAAGCGATACAGGCGAAGTAACGTTCAAATGGTTAACTACAGGGCACATCCGTAAAACGGATACGATTCATTCATGCATTCATGCATTCATGCCGCTTTCAAACACAATCGTAAATTCTCCTTTGAAATCTAATACAAAAGTTATGGTTTCATCTGAATTTCCGGATGGTCTGCGGCCCCTTTCAATATGCCCAATCCTTGCTCCCACAAAGAATTCCGAGAGATATAAATCCACAAATGGTCCTACTAAATGGCTATTTTCATATCAACTAGGTACAATAGCTCGCAGGGTTGTTTATATATACACTTTTTTTTTGTTGGCTTACAATCTACCGAAGTACTTTTAATTGCTTTCAATTTCCCGCTTCGTTCGAGACAACCGGGCATAAAGATCAAAGAGACGTCCATGTTAAATTTGCTATGTGTATTTATTTAAGCCTTACCTAAACCATTCGCCATCAACATATCTTGTGTACAAAGACGGCATTTGAATCCTCTCTAAAATGCACAAAAATATAGTTTTTTTTTTCAATTACACTGTGAAATTATAATTAAACATAAATACAAAAAAATGTCCCACTGTAGATAGGCAGAGCGGGCATAATTGGTGCGATGCTTTCATTCGAAAAGGATTGGTGTGCACAATTCGTGCTTAAAAAAAAGATGAGGAAATATATACACCCACAAACCTACACCTGCTCTGCAGACTCGACGTTCTTTTTTTAGGATTCCGGAAAGGAATACAAAAGCATTCATGAAATGGCTGCAATCATGTTTGATTCGGAGGTTGAATACGAACATGCGATATGCCAGTCAAGGGTAAACAGGCGTCCTCTTCAAATCCCTATTCTAGACGAGTTAGATTGCGTTGAGTGGACGGTGGAATGGGGACGACTGGCAGGTTTCAATGAACGGCTGGATATAAGGCTTAATTGAAAATGCTTGTCGATTAAATAATTCTTTTTTTAAAGCGATTTTTTGTGTTAGTTCGACGTTATGGTTTTTTATTATTTCTGTTGAGAGGGGTTTTGGCAACAAAATATGAGAGCAGGCGAAAATGGGATTGTTTTCAGAATTTAGTCATGTTTGCAAATGCTGGTGTTATGCTTCAATGCACTTTTATATTAAAAACAAATGTTTTCATTAAATTTTGGGCGGTTATTGTCTGGTATCTTGGTAACCTATATATTTGTTCAAGTGAAGGAAATAAAAAAACGTTGAGTTGAGTTGAGCCGAACTTCGAAAGACATAACGTGGCTCTGGCAAAGTCTATAATGATTGTTTGAAGGTTGCCGCTAAACTAGGGCGACAGGTCATCATAACGTCTGAATCAATGTTGCCGCAGACAAATGTTCTATAATAGTACGGACATTTTTAAGCCTTTAAAAATAAGGGTGTATGCACAAAAATTATATAAGAAAATGTAACAATCCGCTCAGTATGGACAATGTAAGGTATCATATCCACATACCTAGGTATATGAGCCAAAAAAATGGCATTATCCCTTTAGTGCGCGTTTATTATAAAAGAAAATTATCAAATAAACCTCCAAAATGTGGAGGTATCAAACTCATAATGAACAGCAACTTTTGCAAACAAAACCGCCTCAAAAGATAGGCAAGGCAAAAAACTTTACATAGTACACTTGCGGAAAACTCTACATATTTTGAGCACGTTTATTGCCGCCATAAAAAAAAGTATTACTGGGGTATCAAGTGATTTTAGATTATTTTTCCTGCAAAGAAAGGGCATGACAAGGCAAAAAAAAAAAGATTTCATAAGCCCGCCACTTAAAAAACATCCATCAACACGACCGCTTGTGAATGGTTTGTGTGATCCACCGGAGGCCACATGGCAGCAAATATATTAAGGATCTAATCCTTTGTCTCTTCAACTTAACCTTCAAAACGGGTTTTTCTAAATATGGCAGTGGGCGTATTCCTACAAATTTTGCACTCTAACATTTCGGGACCCTAGCTCAATTTCTAATTACTAGCTCAAAATTTTAGATCTTAAAACTGGCGACTGATGAACAAACGAACATTGTTAAATCATTATAGCTTATATATACTTTTACGGGTCTACGTAATAATTTGAAATAAATTGGTTTCGAGTTGTTGTTGCACCTTGCACCACGTGTAAGATTTTTCAATTGTTTTTAAAAAATGGTACACGAGTACGGAGGTTTCGAAAGTATTAGAATACTTTTATAGTAGTACTTCGGCAACACTGGTCCGAATGATTAAACTAAATGTCAAGAGATGAGCTTTAGCCGTTTTGACATTTTTTTTATTTAAGAATTGTAATTGCATACCATATGAACTTTTAAATAAGCACAGTTTTGTAAAGAGGTAACTAAGCTTTGCACGTTGATAGAAGAATAAGACTAAAATACATAGATATAAGCAAAGTTATTCGAAAACTTAGTTTTCTTTGATATCTAAGATATAAGCCGCCGAAATGGAAATTTTCCATTTAGACCTCCGAATTACTGTAGCTACAAAAATAAAGTGTACGACTGCGTCATACGAAAAAATCTCGGTACAAGAGATGTGTTGAATTGAAAAATTAGATTTCCTTAAAAAGAGCTGTAATCATTTTAATGTAATTTTGCAGCTTGTACACTTTTAACAATTGTCCAAAATAGAAAAACAGATCAAAGCCGTTTTAGAGGAAATTAATTTAATAAAATCGTTACATGAAAAATAAATTAAAAATTCGAAATACACAACTTTAACTTAACAGTATTAAAAAAGTAGGCAATATTGATTGGAATTCCTTTTATTATTTGTTGAGATATTGACGGTTTTATAAATGACCGCTATTAAGTTTTTTTACAAATAGTGAAATTTCAGCTCGATTAAAATAACTTTATCATTAGAATACGAGAAAGTTAAGAATACAAAAATTATTAAAAAAAAAAGTTATATGTACTGGCAATACTGAGGAGGGTTTCTGAAAAATTAATTTTATTTTACTACTATTTTAAATGTGAAAGCTGGTTTGTTTTGTTTAGATATTTTGCCATCACGACGATTATCGAGTGGATCGTCCTTAAGAGCCTGTATGTAGACGATAGCTATCCTTCTTTCACGTGTGTGTGTGTTTGAGAAAGAACATGAGTAAGTTCCGTGCTGATATTTCAATTTTGCTAATAAATAAAATGTTTGCGTTTTTTTATAAATCACTTTGTGGCAGACCTGTTAGGCAAAAACAATTCTTGTACAAGAATGTAAGTTTAAGTTTTTGGTGTGACTGCATTTAATATGCTATCTTTCGTTACTCGCATTCGTAACGCCGTTTTGTTTGCCCCTATATAGGACATTTTTGCCATCCACAAACAACGTAGATCCTTATATGTTTCCCGTTTAGAGTGTCTAATTGGAATATTTTACGTGAACAAGGAACTTTATGCGGACCGCCGACAGCTTTGTGTCCAGACAATCACTCTGAACCAGACTTTCACCCACAACCACCTCAGTCAGTCACAACACGTTCGCAGTAATTCTAGACAGACTATATCACATTCGAGTTCATGCATGTCTAGCGTGGTGTCTGCACATGACATGCATGCAGGGATGCAAACAAAATAAAAGGAAAAACAAAAAAAGATTTAACGTCCCCTTTCTTCACCAGCACCACCACCAGTAACGGCAATACCAATGTCCGGAAGGTAGACAGTGTCGCCTCATCTTTGGATTAATTACGTGTTCGTTTAATTAACAATTTGACGTGGCCACAACTGCACATATCCTATTCATTTGTCGTCGTCGTTGTCGTCTTTGTTCGCTGGAGACGTTCAGCTCCTCATTCCAGGACAACAATGAAAAAGATACGCTCATAAATCCTATAACGAACTACAAATGTAATAATATCTATAACATGAATGTACCAGGTATAATAGGTCCTTTGGTCCAGCAACAGAAGGGTGTGCAAGATATCCTCTGAACGAACTTGACCTCCACCCACTTACTGACTATGGCTGACTAACTCATGACACATGACCATGCGGATATTTAATATTATCACATAAGGATGAGACTGTGACTGTTTAATGGCTAAAAACTGCTACAGACTGGACCTGGACCGTGCATGCAACAGCAGCAGCGCCAACAAATATTAACAGCAACATGAGTTGTCATATTAGTGACTTTATATGCTATGTACGGTACGGGCGAGTTTCCGAATAGATAATTTGTTTTTTTTGCCCCTAGAGATGGGGGGATGAATTTTATAAGGGTAATCGTCCCGTTGCATGGCTCTAAGCAATAAAGAAGCAAAGCTAATAGCCTTTAAGGTGTGACTGCAGTAACAGCAGCAGCCAGAGGGTTGCAGTGAAATTGATTTTTTCCATCCTTCCTTATCGTCATGGCAAACGCAGAGGGTGTAAAAGGAATATGTACCTGTGCAGCGACACCATCACACTTAAGTTCAAAGCAACTTTGTCATCCCAAATTTCGCTAACAGATCGCGTTCTGCTCTTCTTCTTTTTTTGGTTATACCTTTGAGGGTGATGAAAAGGTGCGTTCACGCAAAGTTATAATTTTATTTAATTAACCAGCACTAAAAAGGGTAAAAACACGACTTGGGGTTGGTTGAGTTCATCGATTTAATGTGTGCACATTATGGTTGAATTAAATAATGGGTGTGGGTGTGGGTATTGGTGTCTTCTGGGTAATTTGTCTATGTAATAGAGTGTGGCTGCAGTGAAGAAGCCTAACCAGGAATTGACGACGAAGTATAGCCTTTTAAAAAAAATCTTTACACTTATTATTGGAAGAGATGCAGCTTTAATGCCATCAAGGTAGACGAATATTTAAGATTTAACGATTTTGCATGCGGGACTTCGTTCAATACTCCCTTCTTTAGTTTATGTGACTAAGCTGAGTATGCAAATCATGTTTGTTTATCTCATTACAACTTTATTTAGATTATTTCGCCGCGAATTTTCTGTGAAAGAAATACTCGAAATTCCAAATCAAATCAAAACTTCCACGATAACACTTATCATTATGAACTTTTTTCAAAGCTCCTCAACAGAAACCAAAGGATAAAAGCCCAACGAGTTGGCAAACGGACAATGGTAACTCTAAATGCGCATTTATTAAATAGGCGTTAAATAGCAGTCGCCAAAGGCCACAGCCAAACAGTGCACACTCACATGTGCGCTGAATAAGACGTGTTGGAAATTCACTGACGGGAAACACTTATTATGAGGGGTTTCTTTGAATTTAGAAAAAATATGGCACGCAATTAATTTTAAAAAAGTTTCCTCAGTTTATGTTGGAAAGAGTATAGAACGAGCTGAGCTGCCTAGCTGATATTCCAAACCAATTGCAAAATTACGTTAGGTCCAGGCAATCTTATCGTTCATTTATAAGGCAATATTCCCTTGTGCAGTTGTGTCTTAGGAATAGGTTAAACTTGCATGCAACCTACTGTAAAGTTCTATCGTTTTCTAAAAGGCGATCGACAGTGTCAATCGGGAATTTATTTGGCATGCCTTGCGCAGCAAAAGCATTCCCAAAGTTAATAGCCATTATCAAGACTACGTACGATGGATCAACATGTTACGTCATGCATAGAGGAAAGATGTCTCGAATGACAAGGCTGCATTCTGTCACCAATTATATTGGTGATTTGCAATGTGATTAATACAGCTTTATCGACGAAGAGCGGAGGAATTCGATGGACTCTTACATCCTGCAGCCCGAAAGCTGCCAATGTTCGTTAATGAACGCCATGAACCTATTGGCACAACTGTACAGCGATGAAAGTGGCAGTGGATTGGTCACACATTCCGAAAAGGCGACAGTTCTATAGCTAACCACGCGATGCAATGGAACTCGCTCAATCAGAATGGCTGAATGCTTTGCGTTAATGGGAGTACATAGCGAAGTAGAGAAAGAAGCACGGCGGCAGTTGGGGAGAACTGAGGCACATTGCTAGAACACTCACACAATAGCGGCGCGTAAGCGTTGCAGAGGCCCTAGGGCCCACAAGGGGATATAGGAAATACGTAAGTAAGTAAGCTAAGTTCCAAAGCAAACTGCTTAAAAACGTATATCCGCTGTGCAGAATTGCCTTAGCACTAAGGTAAAAAATTATTATATGAAATGCTAGCAATATGGGTAAAATGATTTAAGTTCTGAGATAAGTACTAAGGATGCAATAGCGTAGGGGATAGTATATTGTATTGTGCTGAGGGAGGTAATTGTAAAATTAGTAAATTATCTTATTTTTCAGCAAATATAATATAATATAATAAATATATTTTTTACGTGTGTATATAGGGTAATTCGTCGTGAAAAAGGTAACTTTACATAGTCGAAAAGGTTTGTTATTTTAAATGTTAAGATTTAGCCTAGGTGCCTGTTGTTACCAGCTGCTTTAATCGAATCTGATCTACGTTTCGAATAAGCAGGTTCAAAGCTGCCTTAGGTGGTCTAAACCCCGATTTAGACTAATTTTACACAGGTTTTTCTCTGAGTGTACAATAATGATATTCCGCAAAGTCTTGAAAAGGCTACCAGGGTTTTTGGGTTTGACCATGTCTTATTGTCCTTAATGTGACAAAATTACGCACATTAATTTTACTTAAATTATGCAAAGCAAAAGTGCGAAGGGTTTACCTAAAAATTCTAAAGCAAGTGTTTCACCAATATAAAAGAGAACTTTGCATTTTTAATGGCGTTTTTCAAAGTTGCAAAGTGAATCATATGAGTGTGTATGTATAATATGTAAATGTCTTCAATGGCTTAAGAAAGCCACGAGATCTTACGCGCACAGCTCCGACTTTGTACATAAAAGTGGTAGCAAATCAGTTAAAACATCATTTCTTTAGCTGTTAATTGTCCAATTTCCGTCAAAACAAAATCATTGTGAGTCATTTTAGGCTTTACAGTGTTAACGAATTACTTTCAAATGGAAAAATTGTTCTCAGTTTTGCAAACTTTGGCAAACACGATTAATATGGTCTAATTTTAACGGGCTATAAATGCTCAACTTCATATACAAATTTTTCTTTGAGAATTATTAAAAATATTTGCACAATTCAAACTGGTATTTGATGAAGTTACATTTGCAAAGATAAATTGGAAAATTGCAGATTACAAAGTGAAAAAGGTTGTTGACAGAGCCCTGATTCATTAGTTAATGTTATGAAAAAAAATCGTATGGACGCGTATTTAATTATTCTTTACGATACACACAAATATTTTGAATTGAATTGTTCCTTTTGGTGATTTCAATAGGAGGCCCATTGTGTAGGGGTCTTCACATTCTTTAGATTCCCTCTTTATAAATTAAAGCGCAACACTGACTTAGACTCCAAAATGTCAAGTTATGCGGTAAAAATAAACCCCAATACATTTTAAACTGTCAACATGGCGAAGCATTTTTTAAGATCAAGAATAATGTAAACTCCAAGTCATATCTTTTGGCGAAACTGTCATAAATATGCATTTAGGTGGGTTCAGAACTAAACCATTCTAAGAACACGATTAATGTCGGCTTGAATAAGATTTCTGCCATCCTGATTGTGGATAGATCTATAAATATTTATATCATCTGCGTATATCACAATATTGCTTAGTTTTATACATTGTTAATAGAAAATATGTTCAAACCAGACCTCAGTTACTGCTTTACGGAACTCTAGCATAAGTAGTAAAATAAAAAAATTCTTAAGCTAACATTTTAATCGCCACTGTTAGGCCAAAAATATACGGGAGCTGCAATAATAGCGAAGATGCGAGCGTCGAACACAGTGGTGATAAGAGATTCATGCTTTCTTATGACAACCGCTTTAAGCTTCAATATGCTCGAATCGGTATCCTCGTAGTCGACTTTATTATTATTTTTTTAAAAATTTTCGTCTACAAGGAAGGGGGTTCTATGTCTTGCAAGAACTATCGAGGTATATCCCTGCTTAATTCCGCAGATAAAACCCTATCCAAAGTACTGTGTGAATGACTCTAGCTGTTTTGCAGCACACTAATCAGCAAGTATCATCGACAACTTACCAATGTTTCACACAAATTTGGAATGCACATCAGTTCAACCTTGAGCCTATATTTGGGTAAACATTGAAATACAAAGATTTGTTTCCTAACCGTACAATACGGATGTGTACTGGTCTACTACACTACTGTGCTCGCGAACATTATAAAACAATTGAGTGAACGATTGCTTCATACGAAACTTTCTCGCTACATGGTGTGCATTTTTAAATCGCCTCAAAAAGAATGGTAACATCTGATCACATACCAAATTCATTTAAATCGTTTTTTAGGTTTTGAAAAAAATTGATTTTCTCAAAAACGGCATCTACATTTTGAATATAATTTCGCACATTGGACACTTTTTACATAATTGTTCAAAATACAAAATTTGATCAATATCAATATTTGATCAAAACAAAAAAAAATCCACATTTTTGGACTTCTTTATAGTCGTAATATTATACCGTACTTAGTTTTCAAATATATAAATTTTTCTTAAGTATACTAATATATACGAGAAAGTTAACAATGATAGACTTTTATGAGCATTTCATTTGTTTCGGATCCCGAAAAAACTGATCCAATTTTGTCGCGTGACGCTGGAGAATACGCGGTGCAATGTGCAGTTTGGCAGCCGCTTATCCAAACTGTTCCAAACATGTAAAGGATTAGGCAAGTTTAGTTGGTCTAACGAGAATTAAACCAAATACATGCTTTCAACAAACAAGGTCATTAAGGAGTGGTTAATAAGTTTACTTACTTTGGAGTTCACGTCAACTCCGCACATAACACCTTAGAGAAGATTCAACTTCAAGAAGCAACTGCTGCTTCGGTTTGCAGTTCAAAAAGCGTTCAAAATTGTCCAGCATTCAGCTCTATGGTGCTGGACGATAAGCAGGAAAGGTAAGCAGATACTAAACTGTTTCAAAAAAATTCTAAGACGTTTGCGTTCATTTCAGTGAACACACTTTGCCAAGATGTGGATGTAGTCCAAAAAGCCAAAACATGTCGACAACATTGTCTCGGCCACATCGAGCGAATGGACAATACTGCCCCAAGCCATTGCAAATTCCAGAGCGCTTGATCTGGATATAACTGAAAACAGCGTGCACGGGAATGTAGAGAATGAAAGGCTAACTGGAAACAGCGTGCAGAAACTCTCCACGGGTCGGGAGCTCGTTAAGTAAAGTGAGTTAATTAGAAAATATAACACATTTGAAAATATGACATATATATATCGATTTAAAGTTATCTGGAAAATTGATCTTACACATATGAATTAATAGTAAAAATTAAAACGTGATTTGGAAAAAGAACTTTTATTTTGGCTTTCTGTCCGAAAAGTTAAATTTCTTTTTATTATCTTTGGAATGTATTATAAGTGTTATCAAAATTGGTTTGTAGACGCTTTAAGTGCACTAGATCTGTCATCAGTAATATTACTTCAAAATAATTAATAAACTTAAAATAAATTTCAGAAAGTTTTACACATATCAAAAAACTTTTCGAAAGTAATTAATAAGTAGGCGCAACAAATTTCACGGCGAAGGTATGTTAAAACAACCTTTCGGTGTACTACCAACGGAAAGGACACCAATGCGGATGGAATAAATTAAAATTTTAATTCCCCATATGAGATTTCGGCCAGCCGCATTATACAACCACATTATTTCACTACAACAAGGGCGATTACAATGTTGTAAGCCCTAAATGCGATTACATAATAATTAAATGGCCGCAATACAATTTGACTTACATTCCCATCCTTACACACAATTTCGCCACCCACATTATGCAGATACAGCCGTAAAAAACTCTTCGTCACCAAAATATGTCCTCAATCCTTACAAAAGAACATTCTCCCGCCCTAAGCATAACATATGCCAGGATCTCATTAAAAATCCCATATGTATGGGTTGCTCTATAAATTCCCAGATGAAAGCCACTGGAACTTTTCTACAACTGATAAAAATGATTTAATTGCGTAATTCAGAATAATTGCTGGCAAACATTCTATTTACATCCTTTAGCTGGGTGCTCCAACCGAGCTCGAGGGGTGTTTTTTTTACATCAAGGAGGCTAATAACATTACACAGCGGTGCCGAAATCAAAACCATCACCACCGCCCGCCGCCGATACCCCAACGAGAATGAGTAAAACTTTTTGACTATGAATGGTAAAATGAGTATGATGACAATAAGCACCCAAGGACGACAAGGATGATGATGATAATGATGATAATAATAACTACTGTAGAAATAGCAGTGCCAACCTGAATTTAAAACGCAAACTACCAACGGGTTTGTCAGTCGTTGCTATTGTTCCTGCAAACATTGTACCAACATAAATTCGAGAAGGGGAGCTGCTTAAGCTTGGCGTAGTAGTCTTCCCTGCAATAGCTCTAATTTCCATAAATGTTTGTTGAACCTCAGTCAGGGTGGGTGTACCTAACTGTCTGTCGAAAGAACTTCTTATCTGAGCACTTTAAGAGAAACTTTTCATTGCCCAAAATTTGAGAAAATAAATAACAAAAAGCTGCTCCCAGTTTAAGTGTACTTCAGCGTCGACGGTGGTGAGAGCGCCCACACATTCGTATTCCCAGCCTGCCGCCTAGAAGGAATGGTTAATTTTAAAACCTTAATTACACGTTGCTGTACAATTATTGCAGTAATTACAATGAATTATCTTGCTGAGTGATTCATTTCCTGCAAACATACCTAGAGAGGAATGCCGCTCAACTTTAGGACCGATGCCACCCGAAAATGAGCAACCTTCGTGTGGAAGGGGCAATGAATAATCAACCTTCGTTTCGTGCAGGATGAAACGTCTGAGTGCTCTCGCAATGCTCAAGCGAGCGGAAAATATTTCGACAAATAAACTTACGCGATGCGTAAATTTGCTGCCGCTTCTGTGAGATATGCGAAATTCCAATGAAAAATAGAAACAGTGCGACATACAGTAATAATTCTTCTGCATTTAAATAGTAAACTGAAAGTTGAGAAATGCGTTTTCGTTTATCTAAAGTCTGTACTCTACAGCATAGCTGTGTTAAGCAAAAAAGGAGTTCCTGCCCTTTTGTAGTTTTGAGTAAACTGACTCTAACTGCTTTGATACCCTCTAAATTTATATGCTATATTTCTTTGCATTCAACGATTTTGCGTTAATTTTAACACATATAAATAATTAAGTTAATCAAATAACTACTAAATCTGTAAACGGGCACAAAAATTGGGCATCAATGAGTTGAAATTAATTTTAACTAAATCAATCAAATAATTTCATTAACTGCAATTAATTTAAATTCCCATTCAATTAATTGTTGATTGTAATAATAACTTGTTATTTGTTATTTTTTTAAGTTTTTAATTGATTGATAATTAAAATCATGAATACCAGACCTCGAAATATAATCGATTCACGAAATGACACAGAAAATGCAATTCCAGCGAAGCGCAACTGTGCGATTTGAGGGGATTCTATTTAGGGAAATGTTAATGAAGGTTGTTTTTTTAGATGTTGGTTTTTCGAATAGAGATAAAACTGACATTTTGTGGTCAAATCTGGCAACTCTAATGTCATTTATGTTCAGTTTGGTTTGCCATTTCATCATGTACAGGTTGACAAATGAACAACGCTTGCAAATCGTGCAAATTTATTTCGAAAATAATGAAACAAAATCGTCCATCAGAGCAATTAATTCGCTTAACTATGGATCGTTTTGGCACTACGTTTACTCTTTGTGATAATACGCATCCGCAGAGACGTCGAACAGTGCGCACCGAAGAAACAATTGCCGCTGTAGAGCAAAGTGTTGAAGAGGACCCGAATGAACCGATTAGCCACCGTGCACAGCAATTGGAGCTTTGACCATCAACTTTATGGAAGATATTACGCAAAAATCTCTTCTTACGACCTTACAAGATCCAGTTTGTGCAAGAATTAAAGCCGCGAGACCATGTAATGCGACGTGATTTTGGTATGGTATGGGCCGAAAATGAGATTGATATCGATGCTGATTTTCATCGCAAAATTTTGTTCAGTGATGTGGCTCATTTTGGGTTGAATGACTACATCAACAAGCCAAATTGCCGCATTTGGAGTGAAGAGAATCCACATGAGACCCTTGAAACGCCATCCACAAAAACTGACTGTTTGGTGTGCTCTATGGGCTGGTGGAGTCATTGGGCCATACTTCTTCCAAGATGATGCTGGAGTCAGTTACCGTTATTGGAGACCAGTATAGAGCCATGATAACCGACTATTTTGTTCCCGAATTGGATGACATGAATTTGGATGAGATGTGGTTCCAACAAGACGGCGCTATATGCCACACAGCGCACTTCACTATCGTTTTATTGAAGGAAACATTCGATGAGCGGATAATTTCGCGGAAAGGACCCGTCAATTGGCCACGATAATCGTGTGATTTGACACCATTGGATTATTTTCTTTGGGGATATGTGAAGTCGCTCGCCTACGCCAACATACCAGAAACGTTAGGGGACTTAGAAGCCAACATTCGTGGCGTTATTGCCGACATTCAGCCCCTGTTTTATTTGTTTTCGGAGTTATATATCTGTAAAAAAAATACCCTGTATATCCAAGCCTATACTCGCAGTTTGGAGAATAGCACGTAATACACCCCAGCCAAAAAAACGCCCCAGTCATTCATATTTGCTAAAAAGTGTTGAAATTTAAATATATCTTTAATTGCATAATTTTTCACATATGTATGCAGGAAAAGGTGTAAAAAGAAATAAAAATATCTCCGCTCAGTTTATTCCACATTTTTCTATTAAAGAAAACATTCAATGAAACTAAATAGTCGTTATTATTGGAAGCGGTCACCGCTTTTAGGCTTTATGAGCGATCAGACCCTTCGTGGCGTGAAGTCATAAAGTTTTAGGATTTCCTCCGTTGTTATGTCTTTAGTCTACACTTCATTTATTATTGTTGTTAAATCTTCAATTGCTTTAGGTGCATTTTTTCGTACTTTTTGACCCACAATTGACCACCAATTCTCTATTATATTAAGGTCAGGGCTTTTTCCTGGCCAATATAAACTTTGCATTTTGTCATCTCTTGATAGAAAACAATATTTAGAAGTGGAGTGAAGTTGAGTTTAAATTTTAGGTCAAAAACTGTTTTAACTTACAGAATGAGCGCGATGGCAGGAAGCGGAATTAGGGAAGTAGCAGCATAACCCTCCAAAAGCAAAATAAGGCAAGACCCCAATTGGTCATGCATCCCCAAACGCTCGCTTCGATCCTTCGCACTGTCTGCATTCCGTCAGGTCGAAATAAATTAAATTTGGATTCGTCAGAAAATATGACTCTATTCCTATAGTTAACGGTCCATTACCGGTGCTGTTTGGACCACAATAATCTTTTATTCTTCACTGGGAAGGTGTTTTTTTCAGTTCGCCGAGCTTAAAGACACATTTAATTCAGCCAGTGTTGAACAGTCCGCATGCAGAACATCTCTTGTTCATTGTTGTTCACCGGAATAAAGTAAGTTCGCACGTATGTATACAGTGGGAAGCAAAATTGATTTATCTGTATTTTTAGTAGATTTATTAAAAAAAAAATATTCATATAGATAGATATTTTTTAAGAGAATGTAATAAAGTTACAGTGAATGTCTACAATTTTGCGATAGTTTCATAAAATTCAAATTAGACAATCTCTGGACGAGGACAAAGTTCGCCTTTTTAATATTTTTGGACTTCCTAAGGAACTTTAAATTACGCAAAATTACTCTGCGTTGTTCGGTTTTTCACCATCAGCTGTAACATTAGTGTATTTACACCTAAGGGTAAGGAAGTAAGCAGTTTCGGCAAGACATTACTCTTACGACTTCCTTTTCACCTATCCTATGATTCCACAAGGTTACATTCATGGTCGTCTCCTTTTTCCCTTTATGTTAAAGAGATCCCAAAATTAGTATCCACATACATATGTATGCTGACGATGTACAGTTGTATCGAAGTTCTCAACTTGCTCCTACTGCTCTACAGAAGATATCTGATCGGTGCGAGAGGAATGGGCTATTTCTTAACCCCGGTAAAACTAAATTCCAAAATGTTGGAAGTTATATTTAATAGGGCCCTAACATGGGATACTTATATCAATGTTGTCGTCTGCATATATATGGTGTCTTACTTCAGTTATGGATTTGACAATATATTACTACTCAGAAAACACTCGTTTGTTAAAATTCTTAGCTTCACAACTAAGATATAACTAAGATAACAAAGTTCCGTTAAAGTGTATAAAGAAAATCATAAGATAATTTTTATCTAAATTTTCCCTTAGAGGGCAAAAAATAAATAGACACGATATCATAAGAAAGGCGTTTCTTGTTTGCGCGAACAGTAGTTATTTGTTTATTCTTGCGCTTAATGCTTTACCAACGGGTGAAATCCTTTTTATCGTTTAATTTTTGCTAGATTGCTTTGTAAGATGGGTTTTAAGAGATCAAGCATATGCCAATCTAATTCCTGAGGGTAAAAACTTATAGATTGCCGATCTTTTGACATAGTAATTGTTTGCATCCACTAATTTATTAATCAAATTTTTGTTTGCATTCCGACAAGAACTTTGTTTATGCTTATACAATCGCAATATTCTCCAAAAATAAAAGTATACAATACATTTCTAAGTTTAAAATGCAATATTCTATATTTTAAAAATCATTAAATTTATTAATTGAAAAACAAAATTTAATCAAATCATCGGAGAAGTTTCTTTGAATTCTCAGATGATCTCAGATCTAAAGTTCTGCATATGTCATTTTCAAGTTTTAAAGATTTCGGAGTTTTCTTTGACCCCGAACTTAACTTTATTGGTCATATTAACTTGATTGTTTAAAAATCAAACTCCATACTGCGCCTCGTCCGTCCGCATCTAGGGTTTCTTCACAATTTTTGACTCCGTACTACAATATTTAATCAATTCGAAATGAAGCTAGTCAACGTAACTTTATTCGCTTTGCCCTTAAAGGTCTTTCATGTGATAAACTTTTCCCCCTAGAGTCAACTTATCAAACTTCTTCAAATGTCCCCTCTCGACGTGATATAGTTTTCTTACAGCAACTTGTAGCTGGTCTTATAGATGTCCCTGATCTGTTGTATTCCATTGCATTCGACTTCCGTGGATGTGCTCACAACTTATCTAGCGTCGATCTTTTAGTAATTGGTTATCATAGGACGAATTACGCGCATGAGTAGATTTATAACTATTATTGTAAATAATTTATATATATTTATTTAAAAATTGTGTGTCCGGTTTTTCTTTCAACATCTCACCATAACCCACTTCACATCATTCTTCGAGCATTTCTGTATGCGTGTGTAAAAAACACCGGAATTATCACTCTCACTCCATTAGTTTGGCATTATCACCGTATAATAATAACATAAAGTATGTACTCTTAAAGCATTTAAAGGTAATTACTAACCACTATTAGTCCTCATGGATATGGCCACGGCCGCTACAGCTCATTTGAAATTCCTGTCATCACCTCAAATGGCACTTTGTGAATAAAATAAAAAAAAAAAATGCGTACGTACGTACAGCGACGCTCCTATTGCTCCTTTTAATGCAGCAATAGCACGAACTTCACACATCTACGCGTAGGCAAACACAATAAAAAGGCTTTGCAGTTCCTCATAAAGTATTTACGTTGGGCCTTGCCCACCTCCTTCGCGTACTTACGCTCTGAGCTTGAGTATGTTGTAACTTAAAATGAGAGCACATGTCCTACCCAATTTTCTATTCACCTAACGCACTCGCAGGCACAAGCCTAGGAGTACCATGTCCCACGCACGTAGTTTTCGCTGGAATCCTGTTTATCCCTTTGTAAAATGAGTGCTTAGGGGATGAATTCCTTTGTAAAGTGCTACCTCAATCTATGTGAGTAGGTAGCTGATGTGAATTATTTTATGTTTTATCTAGATCCGCTTTGGAAAGTTGTAAAATGGATTTTTGTATTTGTTCTATTATTCTTTGTTCTACAAATATCTTCTGTTATTGCGCTTTATACAGTTTATGGAATTTTGTCACATTTCAGCTTAATCCATTTCAATCAACGTAAATGGACTTTATGTTTCTTTTGAAAGGCGGTAAGTGCGAACTGACAACTAATTGGATTGGTGGCGGATATAGTGTGCATGAGTACATATTGCATTTCCAGTGCTGAATCGGATGTATGTGCTTTTTTTTAATTGAGCAATCTCCAAGCATGCTTCAAATTCACACTTATTGTTTAGACATATGTACATGTATTTTATTTTAGTGTGTTTAGAGAATTTAATAATGCAAAATATAATTTTTATAAATTTTTTTAGTCACACTATGCATGTGTTCCTGGTTTAAGCGCTTGCATGCAGGAATTTTACGTGTCGTCAAACCACTCTAGTATTATTTGCTGCAAAGCACCACTTCGTAATTAAAATTATTGTTTGTGCTCAATTACTCTCAAGAGGAACCGGGGAGATTTCGTAGTGGCCGATCATGCGTCGACCACATCAACACCTTGCGAATCATACTTGAACAATAGTCTGAGTACCAATCACCGCTGTACCTCATGTTTTTAGATTTGGAGAAGGCTCTGGATCGCTTATTACGAGAGGTATCCCCGAGAAAATTGACGCTGTTATTAATGAGTCTTAAAACAACGCAATGTGTTTCGTTTTGCACAATAGACAGCTTTCGACTACTTTGATGTACGTTAAGGAGCGAGACAAGGATATGTCTTGTCACCAATTCTGTTTTTGCTGGCAATTGACGATGTGATGACTGCCCCGGTGGGTGCAATTGAAAGAGTCTGTTTGACAAACTTAGCCACGTAGACTATGCTGGCGATATACATATGTCTCATAGCAAAGAACACGGCTGGGTTAAATCAAATATGTCAGTCGCTGCAACTACATTGGGAAGTGGCTGGCTAAGGATCAACGCAAATAAGACAAAAATAATGACAACGGGCTAAAGCTCACAACATGTTATTCTTAGGCAGAGACCCATAGAGGAAGTCGCGCAGTTTAATTATCTGGGTAGATTCATAGCAGTCGATTACGAAACGGACATGGATGCTAACAATAGAATACACAAAGCCCGTAGTGCATTTGGAATCCTTTCTCCTGTGTTTAGAGAATTTAATACGGTGTGGAACTCCAGCAAAATATCGCTACGCACCATTACGTAAGTCTGTGCCGTTATATGTTTCAGAAACATGGAAATGTTCTTTTTATATAGAAACACAACGCTTTCCTCTGTATAGGTACACGCTGGTGTCTACTATCAAAACTCAAGATGGATATATCGGCGTACAAATAGATACCTCCCATTTTCCATCTCTGCGCCGATATTCCAGGTAGTTTCAAAGTCTTTAACTCGTTCAAAGTTATATCTGTCCATCGTGACGTTTTGTCCGAGTCGTCGATTTTGAAAGTTGACAGTATATAATTCGGTTTTTCTTCATTTACAGCCCACGGTAGCCGCCCCGTTTCAATACTTGTAAATGCACCATTAACAACTCGCTGTCACCTTCCGATATGTAATCAGTTGAACAGAATTCTGATACAGTCTGTGATTGCCTTACAATTGCTTCAAGGATGAAATTAAAGAATTTTTACAGCCGACAAGTTTGTATAAGCGAAATTAAGAGACTTATTCCTCCCTCTATAGTTCCTAGAGTTCAGATAATCTTATTTCTGTTGAATGTACATACGATAATTGATTTTCTTATCAATAACCTGCAAGAAGTGGCGCAAATTTTTTTTTTTGAATTAATTTTTTCCAAAAAAAAAAAACAATTAAAACCTTTACAATTTTTTCTTTTAAAAGGAAAAGTTTATTTTCGTCAAGTGGCTGCCGCCAGTGCTGATACACATTTGTGCTCGTTTTATAGCATTTTGCATTGCGTTCCGCGAAATCCCTATTTTACACTGAACGCCGCACCACACTGTAAATTTGAGTGGATTTAATGGCTCTTCGTGCATCATGCGCGGATTTTCAGTGCCCCAGAAACGAAGATGTGGCTTATTGAAGTAACCGCTTAAGTTTAAATGCGCCTCATGAACGAAATGAATTCTTAAGATTGAGGATGGCTTGATAGTAATTCACACGCGACTGACGATCAACAGGCATTGTATGTTTGTATACTGCAGCTGTCTAGTTCACAAAATATCAAATACGATCTACGCCATTTGCAAAAATCGTAACATATTCCGATAGGGTGATTAATTTTGCTCCACCTTGTATCTACAGAAAAAAATTTATCTACAAAAAAATGTATTAATTGAAATATGGCCTCCTGGATTTGTTTTTATATTAACGCACTTAATGAGGCCGATAATTGCATCTATAGATAAAATAATTTATTAATGACTATTATTTTATTTTTTCAATTAGCAATACAATTTAAAGCACTCTCATTAAAAATTCAGAGCAATCATCGATGTTTTATTTATATAAATTTATATTTCCAATCAAAAATGTTCTTTTCGTTATTTAAATATGCATATGGGTAGTACAAATGAAAACATTTCTTATCAAGGATTTTTATTGATTATAAACAGAAATTCGTGCTGCTACATTGTTCGAAAGTATCGCTCTAAATAAGAGATGGAATTGACATCGTCCCGCCATAGATTTACTTCTAATTAAATCAAAGTACCTATCACCACTGCAACGTTTTACGTCAGATTCATACTTATTTAAGGACAAACGAAGACAACAAATTGGACATAAAAATCGAGAGACAACGAAATGTACAGGCAGACACCACCATCACAGAAAATGTACAGAAAACGAAGCAATAAAATGCAGTTTCACCATAATTTAATGACACCCATAAATAGTTCCGCTCCTTGACGTATCCTCAGAGTATGTTGCAAAAAGTTTGCATTTGATGGGGTATCCTTCGATGTTTTCCTTACAATTTATGTTTTACGTTATCTTCACACTTCGGATTGCAGCCAGGGAACCACGATGAACCCCACACTTGAAAAGAAATCCAAACAATTGCGAGCAGATCCGTTTTGACAAAGGAAACTTTGACTGTGTTTTACGGATTTCTGCGTAGATGTGTATGTGTGTCTGTGGGAAAGTTACTTGGGTATGACGATTTAGGATATCCTTTGCGTTCTCACACGTTCTCAGCCAAAACTCGTAGGTAGTAACCGCCTGAAGGATCCATCCAGCATCTGTTTGAATATGAACGGGACCAGCTTATTGGGTCCCTTTTGCATGCATTGACAGTCCGCCCCAGCACATCCTTCTGACTTGATACCGGCAATATGTTGCGCGTCGAAAAGAGTTATTACGTTCGAGTGTTTCAATGACTTTATTCGAAAAAATATTTCACGGGGTTGGATTTTCGACAGTTGAATGGGAAGGGAGGCGAACTTAAGAAGATCCTTTTACTGCTTTCAACTTGCAGGGCCAAATCGCACTTGTTAGGATTTTTCCTTCGATTCGTTTGCATATTTTTGTGGTTGTTTTGAAGGCTGAAGCGGGAAAAGGCGAATGTTTCATTTCATGAGTAACATGGGTTTGGAGATGAATTTAATAACGGAACTTTGTACATATATACTGAAAGATTAGAAGGGTTAAAAGCAGGAAAGAAAAAGGTTTGTCCTGAGCTTTGAGTGACTTTTCGATAAAGTTGAAAGCAGCGTTAGCTCTCTTTTGTGTTATAAGAGAGCTGGAATGGGTTTCTATTCAGAAAAATCGAGTAGGACGGGGAGGAGACATAAAATATATTGCTTTGTACGATTTTAAGAGTTCAAATTGTATGCAGGCGTTCTGATTAAAAGGAGTCCTTACTTTATTAACAGATAGTGGAGAGACAGCACAATATACAGCGATTTTCAAATCAACTCGGCCATTGAAGGTATTTAACTCTTTTACTTAATATCTGTAGAACTAGTCCCTCTGAAATTCAATTAAGACAGACAATTTTTGGAAGCAACTCAAGAAACATTATGTAGTTTGCTCTCAAAAGGCTTAGAAAAGTCACACAGAAGTTAAGATGGCTAATATCCGTCTATAGGTGGCGGAGATTGCGAAGTATCTAGGTGTAATATGATAGAAAACTTAACTGGAGGCTTAATATCAATAAACGAGTACGGAAAGCAGCAAATGCATTCTATGCATGCAACCGCGTCTTCCGCAGAAATTGGCGATCAAAACCCAATTTAATTCTGTGGATCACGGCACACGGCAATTAAATGACCTTACATAGTATAGTCCGGTGGCAAGAAGCAGAGAAATCAACCAATCTTTGGATATTCATGAAAGTATAGAGACTAGCACGCATAGGGACGACCTGTGCAAAAAGAACGTCACCGACCGCGCGCTTGTTTGAAAGGTTTGCTACCATTAGATCTATACTTACACGAATCAGCTGCAAAGGCTTTTGAGAATCAGCTAAACTCAGACCAGCTGAAACGCAGGTCTCTTAGGGCACTCTGATAATTTATGGAGAAGACACTGTTAGTTTCGACTACATTTCACCCTAGATGGATTTGATGATATGAACCCATGAATAGGAAATATGCATCCATATCAACAGATAAATCGAAGATGGATTATGGAACAGGTGCCGGTCTACTCTTAGCGGAACTAAATAAACACCAGATACGCCAGGCTCCCTAATCATAGTAGTGATTAGTGATAAAGTTCTGGCAATCGCGGAAGCGGCCCGTATTGATGGTATTACCAGATTCATTGACAGCCAAACGGTCATAAAAGCACTTAATACTATTAAAAGAAAATACAGGGTGGTTCATCGCTGTCGCATAGAGGCTACGTTCAATTGTAGCATCGCGTTATTAGTAGCGCTATCATAATGCATGTCCCATTACCGGTCGTTCACCGGGTTCACCGTGACCAGGCTTCGTAACACCATCGCGCGACTACCCCAGTTCAATACTTGTGGGTTTGTTGTGGTGGCAAACATGCTTAGTTGTCTTTGTTTTTTAATTTATTGGCAACTCTTTTCTACACTATATCTGCTTTTAATCTGTTGTTAAAAGACATTCCATTAAAAAAGTTTTCAAAAATATTTAAAAACTCATTTTATTTTCATAACACATAATTTAACTTATGTCCGTGCACGGTTTCTGACAACACAAATTGCATTAAAGCAATTGCATGAATAGCGTTTTATTAATTTCTTATTCAATATGTCGTTAATAAACTCTGTATTTGCAAGTTTATTTTCCAAAACTTCTAAAATAAAAAAGTGCTGAAGAACAGAATTTTCGAGTATTCACACAATACAGGGATGCATCGATAACCAACGCGTTTTAGATGGAGCCAAGAGTTTTCTCTTTTGGACTTCAAAATACTCTTGAAACTCATGAAGAATTGCAGAGCTTTTTGACCTCTGTGACATAAAGTAAAACACAAATCCGCAATAATTTTCGAATACTGAACTATTTCTTTCAAAGCGGAATGAAATGCAACGTTATGTTCGGCCATAAATGCTGCAGGTTTTATTTCGGCGTATTTCACATTTCATGTTCCACCTCTGTTGGTTTATTGAAAAAAGATGTTATTGTGTATGTGGAAGCAAAAGCTTGCATATTTTTCCCATGCTTAAAGTCTTTGCTATACTTCTCTATTTCACTTTTTTCACATACCCAGCCAGAATTCTGAAATGTTTTCCGTTATTTGTTGTGTTCATTCATCTGAAAATTAATACATTTTTTGATTTAACACAGCAGCTAAATATTTTAATATAATTCTATAAAATGAATTACCTTACTTATACTTCAATATTTACGCGGTACAGCAACAAAAAAAAACCAAAACAATGCAGATGCAGATGCAGATAAAAGTAAACTGTAACCGATACGAATTGGTTTTATTTGAAGTAGATTTATTACATTACCAAAATTTTAGATGGGCTCAGTTCCTTAAAATAGGATAACGTACTAGAACTTTTATTAAATGGAATTTCCCACAAAATTATATTTGAGAACTACTTTTTCCATTATTCCCACGAGACGGTTTTTACAAGCAAAATTCCCACAAAAAGGTAAATTTCCCACGACTTTTCAACACTGCTCATCGCACAACCGCGTTTGTATTTTAATAAGGACTCTTAATAAGATTATGGAAGTTTGATATTTTGATCGCCCGATGCAGCGACTGTAGCTCGTTGCTTGGTCGCGCGATGGATACCAATCAGGACTTATGGTAAGGTTCTTGGCTCATAGCACAAGGTACGTCCTGGATTTTTGCATACAAGGACGTAACCGGCAACGAGATGGCTGACGAGAAAAGTATCGCAAATTGATTTAGACCGGGCACATCTGTCGTTCAAACCGCAACTCTGCAATATCAGAGAACGAATGGAATACAAGATCTGAATGAAAGCCAACGAGGATACACCTCAGGATACACCTCACTATTTCTGCACTTGAGAAACCGAAGAATTGGAAGATTTTTTTCGAAGACATTTTAGAATTGTCAGATGACTCACTCTCTGGTGCTTACAGGTTTCTGGATACGTTTGGATGGCTTCAAATGGAAGGACCCACAAGGGAGGACAAAACACCGGCTTATCCCCCACTGAGGGCTCACAATGGGTCCACAGGGACCTAGTGTGGCATGGTGGAGATTGATCTTCCCAGTCAACCCAATTTACCTAACCTAACCTAAGGTAACGAGCTTGCATAGTTGCTGTGGGAATGTTCACTGTTCCACGAACTAATAGAAAATAATAAAGAAATTAAATAAACTCCATTTCTAATATATCGCTATTCGATAAATTTCCACTTCGTTCACGCCTGAAGGCGTGACTATTATATAAATCTATTTAGCACCGTTTTGGTGCAAATCAAACCCAAATTATTTGTCAGACTACATACTTAGTTGCAAGTCACGCCTTCGGGCCTCAAATGACTACATTTTTACGATATTACCTTATTGACTTGTGTGTTGTTTCCGGCATTTGCCGATTTTGAAGGAATTTATGATCCTATTAACAACGTACAAGTTGAGTACCGACCTACCTACACCAACATACGTATATCTTTTATTAGCGTGTAGTCGAGGCGACTTCCAGCCCGTGTTGATGGTGGGTGTTCTGTTAATGTTTAAATCATCTTTGGGCCAACGGCACATTTTATGTGAAAGTGTTCTGCTCATCCAATTAGGTAAGTTTCCTTCCAGGATTTCTATGATTAACATCCATATTAATTAGGGTAATTACGAACAAAGAAAATGTTTTTAATTAAGTTAGTTATTTTGACATGTGCAGCAACCAAAGGCCAACGACGGAGGGGGAGCACGAAACATCAACCCGCCCACTGGTCATAATCAAGCGTTGTCGGTCGGGCGGCCGGACTCTGAGTGAATGAATGTGTCATCAAGTTCGGAACGTGATATAGTGGACAAAGCGTCTAACACTGACGTCCAAAGTACCCAAGAGCTCATATATACGCGAAATGTAGTTAATAGTATGATGGATGATGTTGATGCTCTTGGCCATTTTGGACGGGTTTTTCTTTTTTGTTTTTATCCTATAATATGCTCTGACAGAGTTACGCCGCTTGGGGTTGAATAGATGGATAGTGAGATTGCTGCCACTGAATATGGCACGAGACACTTTTAATGGATTATGCATGGAATATAATTTCATAGAACGTTGATTTGGAATCGTTGTATTTGTGAAGGGACACAACAAAACAAAAAAAATATTATTCTATTCAATTTGGATGGCGTAGTGGTGATGATGTATCGTTAATGATATAATGAAGCTTAGCAACCGGAAGTTAGAAGTGATAACTAAGACGAATGATGGATTAATTGCTTTTTGAAATGAAATGGTTGACCTCGGTTAAGTTTCCTTTGACTAGAAATAATGAAGTATTACAGGTTTAAGTATTTGAAGATGGAAGGAAGCAAATAGTTGAGCTTTGATATGCACTTAGACTGCATTGCATTTTAATAGTGAACTGGCTAAGAGTAGCTCTCTAGTCGCACTCGATCGGAATTTCTCTCGAGACAATTTTCGAAGTTAATCGCCCTCGGAGAATTATTTTCAGGAGAATGCAGAATGCGTGTGGGTCATCAATAGTATGAAATACTATCTAATATCCACAAAAGATCTGTGTATGCCAATGGAAAAGCGTACACAGGTAAACGTTATTAAATTGCCCACTCCTGAGATAAAGCGAATTTCGTGAGTGATACACCCGTGATACTGCAGTTAGAAGTAAAGGAGAACAAGAGTTTTAAGAAACTTAAGATATTTTCTCATGGAAAAAGAACAGGGGAATTGTACTGCGGCTCTCTGGATTCTATTTAAGGATTACATTATTTTGATTTCACTTTTATTAACTCTAATAGCTGAATAAATGAAAATTCATAGTATGAAGGTACTTAACATGCAAAAGTTATGCCTTAAGATTATTTGCAGTTCTTAGTCGGCAGTTTCGCCCACTCAATCGTAAGTTTTTGAAGTGTGTATGGCTAGTTAATGACAAATATTTCATTTCATATTTTATACCCACTGATCAGAACCAAGCGGAAAAGCCGAATTGTATTGAACTTTTAAGCGCATCGACCCATATCTATAAAGTCATCCCAATAGTTTAAATTCGCAGCTTCTCCCACCCTAGAAATTATTTATCGCAAAAACCTGTCCGACATTTCTGACACAAGCCACTTTATTATAATTTAAAGTATTTATAAATGGACCAAGCGCCAAAGCCTCTAATCACCTTTTTAATGAGCTGACAAAATCACTTCGAAAAGCCATTTATATGGTAACATTTATTTCATTCGATCATAAAGTGCCATTGGAACGGTTCAAAGACCTAAAATTCAGTTCTCAGCAAATTCCAAATGCAACGGTCATTAAGAGTGTCACCCTCGCAAAAAGGCGATGTAAATCAACGACACCACTTAAAAACAATATTTCTCTTTGCTGTAATAAATGGCAAAGACTGTTTCTAATGACCTTCCTCCCCTATATTTGTGGCCTCTTTACTGTGGCAGTGTTTCGCTATAAAAATGATGATGCCATACTCCCCCTCCCAACACTTTACCAAAACAAATCTGGTCTCATTTTTATGCTGCCACACGGGAGATATAAGCAACCGAAAGTATTTTGTACCTCCCCCCAGCTCCTACCCAACAATCCAACACTGCAACAGGGAGTCAAATTCGAAAAAAAGAACAGGAGGAGGAGTAAAATCATAAGACGGTGGAATAGCAACACAAATACATCAAAGAAGAAATTAACTCAATTCGTTTCACTTCAAAGGATATTTAGATCCCCGGAAATGTTCCATGTCAAACCACCTGCATGTCAACGGAAGAGCTTAAACTTCCGTTCTAACTGTGTGTGCCTTCACACCCGGCATATCACAACACCACATACATTCATATTCCATCACAAAACACGATTTTCGTCGCCGATGCGATGCGCCGCATCTCGGAAAATACCGATTGAAGACATGCTTTTAGTTTGTTTTCAAATGATAACAGCCCCACTGATATATACAGAATGAAAGTGATTGGTGCGGTGATAATGCCACTAGCCCCTAAAGAACGCTTCAAGGATGTCATTTTATACTGGTGTTTCGCGCTAGTGCGACGCTTATCGCTGCTCACCAACCAACCACAGCACGCTCCCGTCGGTATTTCATAGATAAATGATGTTCACATCGAAGGAGCTGGCAAAAATTTGTTTTCTTTGGCTTTTCCTCCTTTCGCTATGTGTCTGTTATTATTTTCTTTATTTATTTTGCTTTTTTCGCGTGAAACGCAAGTAAAACGCTTCAACGAATGCTACCAGTGCGCAACAAACGCATGGCATGGCGGATTGTGTTCATAACTCATGGCAAAAGTACACAGAAGACAAAAACGCGGAAGTCCAAAGAAAAATGGAAATGTGCTTTTTTCATCGGAGGGTCCTTTTTCTTAATTTGTAGCTAGGATTTTCTTTCTTTTCTTTTTATATTTTAAAGTGAAATGGTAGTCTTGTTTTTCTCGAAGGATTTCCATGATGGTCTTGATCTGGATAGCATGAAAAAGAAAAAAAATGATTGCCTAGACAAAAATGGGGGTGGACAATGCGAACAAAGAAATGAGGGAGTATAAGGGTGTATAACAGAAAAAAAACTTAACATCAGAAGTTGCTGAGAAAAAGAACCAATAACTAGGATAAATCATATCCTATTTGGTTTATCTCCAAGGCAGCGATTCGAGGTGCGGTTACGTTTTTATATAATTTATTAGCGCTCCTCCAAAGACTTTTTGTAGCGGTAAATAGAGAACGAGAGAATGAATGAGGAAATATTGGGAGGTGTTACACACTGGCCCGTGGCTACTAAATATAAGGCCACTATTACGCCAATATACCCTTAGCACGTGTATGGTTGTTAAACAAGCAAAAAGTCTCATTTATTTTTATCGCAGGACTAACCCTCTGGCGAAAAAATTTTGCGAGATATGGACACAAAAAGACATCTTCAAGGTCGAAGAGTTTTTCTTCTGAATTTAACTTGCAGGATCTATTAAGCCATAAGCTGGACGCCTATTGTTGTATTTGGAGGACGTACTAGAAACCTTAAATGAAAACTAGTGCAGGTCTTTACAACTTGTATTAAAATGGGTTTGTTTTGCGGTTCAACCAACAAAATTAATTGGCAAAATCCAACGATATCCTCGCCACGATATTACCGTCCAATAAATATTTATTTTGTAAAAGAATCTTTTGATATTATATAAAAAGCTTACATTGAATCCACGATAAGTAAATTGAACAATACTGTCATAGAAGGCAATAAAACATTGGAATTATGGAATTGGTTGGAACAATGGTCGATGCAAAACAGTGCAACACAGCAACTAACACAAAATCGTTGTGGAGCTAATTCCACATATTTTAATAATGCGAAAAAAATTTGATTGACAATTTTACCTGCTAGGACAGAAAAAAAAATTCTTCTAAAAGAAAGAAAAACGAAAATTGAAGAAAATTTTAAATCAAAACTCGGACTCATTGTTGATGTACCTAAACCTGGTTTCTCGAACACTTCTGAATAAACCAGAAGTAATTAAAAATGCTATTTTACCTATTGGCCAGCTATCACAAGAAGCAGCAGCAGCACGGAACAAGCATATTTTAGGCTGTACCGGTTAAATTTGGCGAGAAAGTTTTCATGGTGCAACTTGGATGTACTTAAGAGCTTTGAAAAACATTATTAGCAGTAACAAATAATAAATAATTGTGTTTTTCATACTATCTGTTGGTTATTTTTATGTAATTGTAAAAGTTTAAGACCCTTGCCTGTTAAACAAAAAACTAAAAAAATTAGAATGCTTATATCCCGAATTCCTGGTTCATAAAGAGACTACAATACCTAATTAAAGTGAAGATTAAGAAACATCTGAGGAATGTATTGACGAAGAAGAATCATAAGACGAGTTCACTGAATAACTTTAAGTTCCATATATTTTATTCTATCCTAATTTTACACACTAATAAAAATTAGTAGTTGGGTGTGTATGAATAGGGTAGACGCTGATTGGCATCAACTTGCCGATGCCCAGTCTTTGTAACTAGCCCGTACACATCAATTGTGCTTATTTTACCTCCGCGTGGTAACCGCCGAATACTGTTCTCGCCCACCCGGGCTTGACTTGCTAAACTTATAAGCGCGAGTGTTGAACACGAAAGAAGTAGCAACACTATAATGCTCTGTCGGAATGACTTGCTGATGAGTCTCAGAGGTCTTACATGAGCCCCTCAGAAAAAGGACACACAGCGGATGAATTCGCAAGATTGAATCAACGGTGTTGTCAACAGTCGGGATGGCAGATGCCTATAGCGAGCTACTCTGACATAGTTGGAGCAAAGGTCGGTAAGGTTTTTTTTTCAGCACTAGTCAGGGTGGTGGAATAGAGATGGTGGCGGATGAACCCCTTATGGGCCAACGGCAGCGCTCATATCCCCGAAGTGGGTTACTGACAACGGATTACCCGACCCGCTATCCTAGGGTCAATTTAGGGCCTGGTCCTCCAGGTTGGGGGTTGTGCGTGGGGTTAACTAACCAACCACGGAAAAACCACATGGTTACGAAGCAACCAAAAGCCTCGGATACGGCCGGATTCACTGTTGACGACCCTGCAAAACAGAAAAAGGACAATGACTTTCGGATCTGCACGTGGAATGTTCGAACCCTGAATAGACCACGTGCAGCCGAACAATTAGCGGAGGCCCTAACCTGCTACAATGCAGATATCACCGCCATCCAGGAAGTGCGATGGGATGGACCGGGCAAAAGAAGGATGAAAAACTGTGACATCTACTACGGTGATTGCTATAGGGAACAGAAGCAGCGTCTATTTGGATGTGGATTCGTTGTAAGCGGCAGACTTAGGCAAGAAGGCTTGAGCTTTCGACACCTTAGTGAACGCCTTACAACCATCCGCATCAAGGCTAAATTCGCCAACATCAGCCTTTTATGCGCTCACGCTCCCACATAAGAGAGAAAGATGAAGCTACCAAAGAATGTTCCTACGAGCTCCTCGAGAAAACATATGAGCAATGTCCTAAATACGACGTTAAAATCGTCCAAAATAGGAAAGGAGGACATCTTTGGTAGCACAACAGAAAGCATAGCCTACACGACACCACGTCTGGAAACGGACTTAGGCTAATTGACATTGCTGCGGGACCTAATGATACTATAGAGGGCACACGGTTTCCTCACCTCAATATCCACAAAGGAACATGGTGGTCACCAGATCACCAAACCGTCAATCAAATTGACCATGTTGCGATCGACGCAAGGCACTCCTCCAGTATCCTAGATGTCCGAACTTTCCTAGCGGCCAACATAGACTCGGATCACTACCTTGTTGTAGCCAAGGTACGTGTGTGGATATCCCAGACACCACAACAACGAGGAAATACTGTGAGGAGATTCAACGTTGAACGGCTACAAGCGCAACAAACCGCCAGAAGCGCCGCAACTGATGTGCTTGGTTTCACCAAACCACCCCCACGAAACCGCTGGTTCGATGAAGAGTGCCTACGAAGCGCATGCACAGCAACGTGCCTACGAAGCGGCGCTGCACAGAAAGACGAGAGCGGCTCGTGAGCTCTACGAGCAAAAGAGGAGTGAAGAACACAGGCTTCTCCGGAAGAAAAAGAAAGAGCATGAGAAGCGCGCGATCGAGGAAATAGAGAGGTGTTACTCCAGGAACAATGTTCGGAAGTTTTACCAAAAGGTAAAAAGAACGTGTCAACGCAACAATACACGAGCAGATACCAGTAGAGACGAACACGGAAACCTAGTAGTGGAAACACAGTCGGTGCTGAGGATATGGAAAAACCATTTCTGCAGACTGTTAAGCGGCGATGACGACACAAATTCCGCTGTCAGGCAGAATGAACCATTCAACATGGGTGATGAAAGCCAAGACTCCCGCCCGCCTGACCAAAATGAAGTGAGGATAGCAATATCCAAACTGAAATCCAACAAGGCTGCTGGACCGGACGGCTTAATTGCCGAACTTTTCAAGGCAGCAGGAGATGATTTGGTAGAGAGCATACACCAACTCGTCTCCAAGATTTGGTCAGAGGAAAGTATGCCTGATGAATGGAAACTCAGCATTGTTTGCCCGATCCACAAGAAAGTAGACCCTCTTAACTGCGCAAACTATAGAGGTATAAGTCTCCTATAAGTCGCTATTAAACCTGTCTGCCGTGCTGTGTGAACGTCTGAAACCATTCGTCAACCAACTGATTGGACCCTATCAGTGCGGTTTTAGGCCCAGTAAGTCCACAACTGACCAGATTTTCACACTTCGGCAGATCCTGGAAAAAACCCAAGAAGTCCAGATCAATACTCACCATCTTTTTATCGATTTCAAGGCCGCATATGACAGCATTTATAGAGACGAGCTGTACAGAGCCATGTTTAGGTTTGGTATCCCTGCCAAACTCGCCAGATTGTGCAGGATGACGATGGAGAAGTCTCGCTGCTCCATTGAGGTCGGAAACAATCTCACCGAGACCTTTGATGTCAAAAAAGGATTTAGACAAGGCGATGCGCTGTCATGTAACTTCTTCAACATAATACTTGAGAGAATTGTGCGAAACTCGCAAGCCAACACCAGGGGCACAATTTTCCAAAAGTCTGTGCAACTACTTGCATACGACGACGACATCGACACCATTGGCAGAACACAGCGAGCTGTCACTGGTGCGTTTGCAAGTATCAGTACAGAGGCGGCTTTAGAAGTGAATGAAGGCAAAACGAAATATATGCTGTCAACAAGAAGGGACACACAACATCGAAAAATCGGACAGAATCTCACGATAGACAGCCATAACTTTGAGGTAGTTCGGGACTTTATCTACCTCGGCTCAGCTATTAACTCTGACAACGATATATCGTCAGAAATCAAGCGAAGAATTACACTTGCCAACTGCTGTTACTTTGGCCTAAGGAGGCAATTGATTTGTAAGGCCTTGTCGAGAACACCAAAGAGACTCTATTTAAGACCCTTATCATCCCAGTCCTGCTGTATGGCGCAAAAGCATGGACGTTATCAAAGGCGGATGAAGATCTCCTTGGTCGTTTCGAATGCAAAATTCTTCGAGTGATTTTCGGTCCCGTTTGCGTTGACGGGCTTTGGAGGAGGAGATTTAACGGCGAACTCTACGAGCTGTACAGCGACATCGGATGGCTGGGACATGTAGAGCGAATGGCACCAACGCTCCGGCCCGAAGAGTCGTCGAATCCAACCCGGAGGGACAACGCAGTAGAGGAAGACCTCGCCTAAGGTGGCGCGCGCAAGTGGAAGGGGACCTCAACCAACTTGGAGTGCGCAACTGGAGGCAGTTAGCCAAAGATCGTGCTAACTGGAGAAGCGTATTGGTTGAGGCCCAGGTCCACCCCGGACTGTAGCCCCACCTAAGTAGTAATAAAAATTTACCCAATTATATCAAAGATACTTTATTTTTACCTCAATTCGATAGAAATAAGCTAAATAACCATTTTCTTGTTTCAGTCAAGTATCACTTCATTAAGACAAGCAAATATTTTTGAGTGGAATTTCGAGGTAAATACCTCTATGTCAAAAGAGAAAAGAAGCTTTCAGGATTCAAGATAATTCTTAAGTGACAATTTATCAGCATTGCCATGACATTGGAAAGAAGGAACGTAAGTGAAGAAGATTCGCCTTTTTTGGAACGGGCTGGTCAAATGCAATTTTCCATTTTCCCGAAAAGAGTCCACAAGAAAAGACGGAGAGAAAGGCTTACGTAGTGGTTTTGCCAGCATGGAAGAACAGTTCTTCAGAACGATAGGGTAAATATCATCCGGACCAGCGGATTTGTGAATGTTTAAGTACTCTTGCCACGGCACGAATGTGGAAGGTGGATTTGTCCCATAGAGTGTTCACAGCGTTCCAGTACAGGGGGATATAAGACACAACATAGGAGCCAATGGGTGTCGGGATAGGTGATGAGGCCGAATTCTTATTTTCTTGACAAACGAGCAAAAGCTTTTTTAATACTTTTGGTCGTAGGAGAAATTGACTCGATTAATATGGGCATTGCAGTCATTCTGGCTCTTTTCAACTTTTATTTTAGCAAATTTAAAGTAAATTCAGGATTGGAACATTGGCCGTATTGAGGCAGAAGTTGGCAGGCTACACCACTACGTACATAAACAGCGATTTCATGGTGGGCAAAGAATAATAGCACCACATTTTACCCTATCAGACTTTCCAAAACAAATCACCGTAGGTGTTATGCCCATACAATGATTTGTTTCATCCACTAACAAAAACATATTTATTGAAATTGTAGATAATTTTAGAATTATAGTTTTTATTTTATTTTTTGCTCCCGAGGTCACCAGAGACACAATCATCAATTTGGTGGCAATGTATCAGTTTAAAAATGCCCAATTATGGGTAGGTACCTTCGAATAGCATTTAATATAAATCTAAATATCTATTTAATACTAACATTTTGCAGGAATTTGATTTAACAAATGTTAATTTGACTAAAATGGCATTCCAAAATAACTAGAGTTGCCAGTCGTTCATCAACTTTTTGCGATCGCTTTACACAAAAAAGCGACAGCCAATTAGAACTTTAGCCGATTCCACCCTATCATTCTGCCACGAGAGAAAAATGTTTTTTCGAAGGCACACGAAACAGTTCATATAAATCAAAATCCCAGAAGGACAGAGATTCTCCAGACACCCAAAATAACAAGAACCACTGCATTCGATATAAATATACCAAATGGTCCTTGTCCCGAAAACCCCCAACTAGACACACATAGAAGGTTAATCTTGAGCTTTACCAAATAATGACATTCTTTTTTTAGGTCAAAAACATACCAATCAATCAATCATCCTGACTATCAAGTAAAGTTATTATGTCCCCGACATATACCCTGACCGTGAAACCATCATCAAATTGAGCTCTCCCCTTGGCGTTGCCCTTCCACAAAACCAAAATAAAATAAAAAGAGGATAATATATCATCAGTACTATTATCCGATGTTTATCGCCGACCCATATTATCAAGCAATCATAAATCGTTTGACAAATACCTTCCAGAAGCTGTAATTGACAAATGTCGAAGAATACCCATACCATCAGACTATAATGCATTTAGCCTTCCATTTTCCATTTCCGATGAAGAATGATGTTCAAGTTCGTTATCCTTAATCCTCAGCTTGATAGTTTGATCACATTGACAAACACACATCTGACGTTGGTCGCGCCATACGCAAATTGGTATACGTTACATATGGCAAACTTCAATGGACCATCCCAACCTTTACAGTTCTTACGGTCGAGACTTTTAAATTGACGTGAACGCATTAGACTTCATTCTATTGTGCGGACAAAAACAAAAATCGATTACGAGTATCGAGGAAGCAAGGCCATGGAACAGGAAAAGCTCGTTAAATGTACACGCGCAAAGAATGTATGACTTGGGAGGGAAGTAGTTTTTGTTGTTTTCCTCTCTTCTCTACTAGGCTTCCAATTGTCACATTCGATTGAACGTGTTCGCTTTCACCAGGAATATAAGGTTTTAACGTCAAAAGGCATGCTACTCAAGCATATCGATATCCATACACTCCGTATGGATTCGAGGAAGAACAGACACAGACAGAGAGATGGAGAGAGATAACGATTTTTTTTCGAAAGCCAAGTTGAGCGTAGGCTCAACAATGAAAGTTAACAAGGTATAAATGCAATAGGAGGGAGATGCTTGCACTTGCACTCAACTTGGGCGAGTAAAGGATACACGGGTAATTTTCCATCGAATTGATAGGAAAATAAATCCTTTCGTATATTGGATTCCGATATACACCTAGACTTCATAAAAGTGGAATTTTTTTCATCCGCCATTGTCTGTCTGCTTCTTATTGTTGGATATTGGCCACGTGCAGTTATCCAGAATTGATAGGCACCTGTAGAAGAGTGTTTGACAATTTCTTTCTTAAAGAACTAATCAAGCCGAAGGACTCTTAAACGACTTAACAGAGGGAACTGAAAATTGATTTCGGATTTAATACTATCGGAAGTTCGATAGGAACGTACAATTCAATTATATGTTAAGAAATCATATGCAGGTTATAAAAAAGCTCGAACAATGTACTTGAAGTTGCATTGAATTTCATGTGAATTAAGATGGTTTTTCAACTTGAATGTCTTTCCAGAAGATTACAAATACCAGATTTGATACATATAGTCTGAGAAAATCTGTTATTATCCGTACCATAGAAATTCCTTAAATCATCCACGTAAGTTTTACTATATGCACAACCGCCATGAGAAAGCGAAGAATTCAAAGCACAAACAAAAATAGCGAGAATAGAAGCTTCTGTTAAGACTCTAAAAGATGGCAAAGCTCTAGGATCAGATGGAATACCAAACAGAGTTCTAAAAACCTACGATGTCTAGGAAACTTGAAGGCAGATTAATACAAAACATAAATATATGCCGAGACACTGGAATCGATAAAATACTTCAAGTTGGGTTAAAGCGAATACAGGGGTAAGACAGGGATTCACTATACGCCCTTTACTTTTCGAACTTTTTACAAATGATTTTGTTGGTTAAAGGCGATACTTATTGTCTAGCAAAAGCTCGGGTGACATTGCATAGCATGATCAGTCGATTGTACGAGAGTATTTTAAAATTTCAAGCTTGGTAATAAATTTGGATTAATAAATGGTTTTGATTTTCAAGAATGGTGCGGTAAGGATGTAGAGCAATGAGAAATATTTTTTTTAAAGTGCTCGCCGATCGATATCGTTAAGTAGCACATGTCCACATAATTATACAGATAGTCAGCTTAGCATACCCCTCAACAAAATCTAATACGTCTAAGGCAGGCACACAAGATAGGGGGCGTTGGTGTGTTAAAAATATGACATTAGCGCGGCGAGTTCTGCAACAAATGGCAACAAAAAATAGCTGTGTTAACGTAATGTTTATAAAAAAAATTAGTTATATAATAAGTAAGAAGTTGTTGCAATGTCTTTTATTTTTATTTTAAAATGTTAACTAGGTTTGTTAGCGTATAATGAAAACATATAATAACATGATAGGAATTATAAATATATAATAGTCGTGAGTAAGAACTGTCATGAGAAGCTTCTCAAAAAGCAATTGCCGTTCGCAATCGGCATTAAACTGTAGGTCCCTTCTGTAGGAGTGTCAAAAATATATCTTCGCACACGCAGTGGTTGGAAAAGGTAGGGTTTGGATCCTATATGGGCCGTTTACGCCTAATATTCATTTTATTGCTTAAATATTACTAACTTAGTAATGTTTGGGTGTAAAATATTTATAGTAAATAGTTTTGCATTGGTTTTTTATTTAAATTAAATTCTTTGATTCTTGTTTTTCTAGGTTGTTTTTTGTATTGGGAACGTTCATATGAGAGCGAGCGAGCGAATAGAAAAACTGCAAAGAAATAACTTTTAATACATTTTTGAACATAAAATGTAAACTTTATTATTCCAATTCAAAAATAATTACGTTATTACATTTATTTCATCATAAGGAAGAATAATAATAATAACGACTAATGTCATCATGATAAATAAATTTAATAACGTTTTTATCGTTGAATTGGAATTGGAATTCTTATAAGCAGTAGATAATGATTTATTCAAATAATAATTTTTTAACGGAAGTGCGATAAATATTTGAGTAGTGAATTAATGAAATACTACAATAAATTATTGAAATGGTCAACTAACTGATGTCAAGTTACTCATTAATTTAATTCATTGAGCATTTATTTATTTTACCTACAATTTGAGTAATTTTACAGAATATTTCAAATCATAGAAGCACTCAGAGTCGGTAAAGAAAACTAGACAAGTCGCAAATTTACCTTTGAACTGGCAAATTCTTGTCGAGAAAGTTTGCTGCTGTATTACCAACAGCTGTATACAGCAACAACAATTTTGAGAATTTCGGCTATCATACCCAAAAGAAGGCAAGGAGAAGAAACACAATTTGCTGAAGCTTAATTCTAAGTTTTTCATGTGCATGAGTTCCCGTATAGAAAGATAAGGTAAGAAGCAGAACCAACACCTATTCATCAGATTTAGATTTTTATGGACCCATTATGATACCCTTCGGTAGGGAACAGCAAATATTTTTTAATCGAATTGAATCGACCAGTGACAAAGAAAATAAGGTGTGACCAAATGAGTTTAGTAGCTTCTGCAATCGCCATCCTAGACATTGTGCTTTTTAGAAGATTATGGGTAGTGACGTGGACTCCAACATAGATAGAGATATTTTATCATAATGGAGAAGTGTGTTAGTCCGGATTTCTCCTCAACCTAAATGAAATAGGCAATCAATATTTTCCCCTCGTTTTAGCCAACATTCGGATCTTGCCTTCCAATCGTTCCGCTAGGTTGCAGAGTGGTGGTTTAGTCGACTACAGTTATTGTTCTTCTCCAATTGCAGTTCGAAATTTTTCTTCCAAGCGATAGCCAAATAAATATGGCAATATCATTGCCACAACGCTGGCTACTTCGATGATTGCTGGAACCTTGGTTTGCCTTGGTTTTTCGCTTTATCTCGAGATTCACAGGTCCAAAGCTTACTTGACCTGTTGAGAACAGTAAATAACAAAATCGAATCTGACCCTCCCCATAACAAAATTTTTGTCTGCTGCTTTGGTGCAGACTGATAAAACAAAACCGTGCCTCGATGCAGGTGCATTCACACTCATTGCCTGGGGAAGATCCGCCTTTGGTATACAAGCACAGGTCTTGGCGCACTCCAAAGTCTGACCCTCTAGATGATTCAGAACAATCTGAGGTCTACATCATTCGTTGTTTTCGATAGCTGTTTTTTATCCTAACTTTGTTTCGCTCTGTCCTACTTGGCAATAACCACAATAGCAGAAATTTAAGGAATCGCTCAACCTTATGCATTGATTTTCATTGAGATTCAGGAATAAAGTACATCGAAATACGTAGAGCTGAAATAGGATTAGCATATAACATCATACCGCTAATATCCGTTTTCAAAGGATTTTAATCTATTTATTATCCGGAATATCCCATAAACTTCCATTCCATTACTAAGTCTTTAAGCACGCATTCCCATCCCTATCCCCATTTAATATCGCCCCCAAATTATCCCAATACAATTCATCAAGTCGACTAATGTTACCAGCAACAAGCCTAAGATATCGAATGTCACTTTATTAGCAGACCCTCCGACCCCGAGTGTATCCCGAAAATTGACCAACATTACTTTATGAAAATATCAAAATTCAACTTACGCATTTAATTTATCACCAAGCAAAAAGAAGAAGAACAAGAAGAAGGGTCAAATATGTCATGACAGTAATTGTCAACCCTTGTCAAAACCCATTCTAAGGCTCATAAAAAAGGGATCAGTGTGGTCAGCAGGATAGAATATAAAAAAATATATAACAACAAAATAGGCAATATCTCTGTAACTTTCTATCTTTTCTATCTGCCACTTGAAATAGAATCGCAAACAACTCTTGTCCTTTGAATACTCATCCCCATTCCAAGGACGGGATAAAGGGTGAACAAACAGCAGACACTATTTTAAGTACAACAGTCACCTGAGAAGACAAGCCCGCACCAAAAGCTGAATAAAAATATGTGAAATCAAATAAATTGCGGCCCAAGATCGTAGGTATATTACAGTATAGGTATGTATACCCCTTAAACCAACGACATGGTTCAGCTGCACAATTCGTTTAGGACTTCTTTGGAAGACATCGTCGAGCAGCGCAAAGAGGTTAATGAATAATTTAAGCAATTACTTCGAAAATGATTGTCTTCAGCTGTTGAATTAATTATTTGCTCGAACTAACAACAGTGTAGTTCTGTGTCACAACGTAGAGAATCGTCTGTGTGTCACAGGAAGATGGAGGGTGATTTCGAAAAAGCTAACAGTGACAAAGAAACAGAAACAGCCCCGAGGAAGGCCAATCAAGCTTTCTAATTGTATTTTCATTGCAGGCGCGCCAAGCAGAAGCTGGTGGTGCGGTTTGTTTCGACATTGTCTCCTTAATGCATTCTAAATAAAAAAATATTCTTATACATATACTTATGTATATATTTCTGTGAAATCTGCTTTTGGGCGAGCTAATTGCAAGTGAAGGAGGACCAAAACAAGCAGCAGCAATCAGAAAATACCACCAAGCTCTCAGCAAGATAATTTCATTTTCGCTCCTTTAGTGCTTTTTGCTGGAGAATTTGACGCGTTAAATTAGTATATAATGGTTCGAATGGTTCCGATGGTGGCACCAGCAGCAGGGACTACGATGATAAGTTTACAAGGATAAATGGAAGACATCATTCCTCGCATCGAAGCAATCAAATGACAGTCGATAGAAGGATAGGCAAACGTAATCAGGGCAACCGATGGAGGGCTGAAAAATATATTAGAAAGTTTATTAGGTATGTATAAGTGGAGTTGAATACTCTTAAAAGGATCGTCCTCAGACAAATGGGACACCATCATAATTATACGCTAAAGTGCACGATTGAAGGAACTCGATTATAGATATAAATAAATAGCACTGATGGAGACGTGGAATGGGAATATTAAAGTATATCATTAAGCAGCACTATGTAAATTGAAAGGCATACACCGGAGAGGAGCTGCCTATCCTTTCATTTTTTTTTTTTTATTTCTGATAAATTTTGTAAAATTGAATGTGAGTTGAAATTTGATTTAATTTCCCTATTGTCAAACTTGACGTAAGAGACAACAAGACTCGTTGGAAATAATTGTTTAATACCAGATCCGATTCGATGGCAAGACAAATCCAAATGTTAATATCGGCTTTAACGTAAAAATATAAAACTCGTATGTTCGTTTTCAATTGCAATTTCTACACGTATCGCCATAAAGCCGACATGACACCATCAGGCATTACAGGCAGCGTTTCACGACAGCGCCTCCGAAACTTTGTTTATCATTCCGTTAATCTTTCAACAAGCGATTCAGGGCTTCCAATGCGCTTTTGTGAGCAATTGTGCACTAGTCCCAGCTAAAAATTTTACATTGGTGCAATACGTTCTTTAAAAAAAATGTTCTTCATCCACTTGTGGATTTGATGGCATTTTCAATGCAGAATGAGTTGTTCGAATGCCTTCCAACAACGTAGTCGCTATCCAAGAAGAGGCTCGTGCAGATCTTGAAAGAATCGTAGCTCTGTTTTCTACTATATTTACTAAAAACACGATTTTAGTGGATTTCCGAATTTTCTAAAAAATTTTCGGAATTTACTTCCATAGAGACCTTCCTTAGGCCAACACGAATCCAACAAGCCTTGGCTTGATCGTAAAAATATAACGATGCACACACGAACGTCAGTATCTTATATACATTTAAAAGATTATTGTCGAAAGTCTGTCTGAGCTAATACTCGAATTTACGGTAGCAATAATCGTCCAAGCAAGACACCTACATGCATATGCTTCAAGAAACAACATGAAGTGTACTAATTTTTTTTTCTTAACTCGACTTTGTTATAATAAAAATATAAATCTTTTTTAATTTCAAGACTCTGACCAGTGTGGACGTATTTCCAATTCTCTCCCGCCTGTGAATAATAATAATAATAATGATGAACAAAAGTGGGTATCTTGTAGTGGAATTTCTGGCAAGTCGTTTCATGCACTCTGCGTTGGCTTGAGAAAAAGATCTCTTCTCCACCCGAAAGATTTCGCGTTTAATTTTAGATTTTACTGTGACGAATGCAAGGAAGTTTCTCTGTCGGATGTTCTCAGAGCAATTCAATGCAGTAATGAAGCCCTTAAATCTCTAATTAATGACAATTATTCAAAGTTACAACACCAACTTAATAAATTCGCCATTACTATTAAAACCTTTGACGACCAAAATGCCTCCCTGCTCTCTCTTGTGCCGATTTCCATTCTTCGAAATTGAACTCAACGGAAAAGCAGTCAGCTTTCACTAGCCGTGCCACAGCTGCTTCGGTCGATTCCATTGTTAAATTGTACCGCTCATAACATCTCCAACCAGAAATTGTGCGAATTGTTTAACGCCTTTCGAGAAGACTTTGAGGTTGATTTTCAATCGTCCTCAAAGAAACAACCTTCTCCGTTACGGCCGGATCCTATGCCCGAAGTAATCTTTGATAGAATCAACGGATTGGGCGATGATCTAGCTGACACATAATCAACCATTTTGGATGTCGAAAACCTCATTGAAACGGTTAGCAGCAATATCGACGATTTACCAACACACACTCAACACAACCAGAATGTATACTCCAATGCATCCATTTTGGCTGGATTACTGGAAACCGACATAGAGCCAGTTTCACAACCACCTCTTCCCCTGAATCGGATGACAATCCAAGAGTCTAGAACCATCTCACCGTCAAATCCTCCCGTCGCCGCCCCACGCAAGCTCATTAAACAGTTTGGTCCTACTTGGATACCAGATGAATGGAGGCGCAGGCTGGATAAAATAAGTTCTGAAATCCAGATGACTTAATTTTTTATCAAAGGCACCCCCCCAAAACGCCGATATTTCTTGGTTACCGAAATTCTTCGCAATTAATTACGGTATCACCATCAGCCAAAGTAAAATGTCCCTGCCTTCTAACCACAAAGGTAATCGAAATTTCAAATTCGACCTCCCTGCTAGAGTGGTTATTTAAAATCTGCACCAATTCTTTTTTTAATTACTCCAACTACCACAAAACTTATTCTCACCATACTGGATCTTATAATTATATCTACCAACGATACCTAAATAGTGCGGAAAACAATCTAATGAACAACTTATGTTCTATTTTCAGGTCTGATGTAAATCTGAAGGTAACCTCTTTCGAGAGTAGTTCATCTTCCGATCAACTTACCAATCTTTTGCAGTTACATCCTACATTCCGGGCACCTCTTATTTTAATTATCTGTCTAACTTCTATGTTGGACTTTTTCTCGCGCATTTTTACGATCATAAAGTTTTCGCCGCCATATTTCTTAAGCTGTGTTCCTCCAACCTATTTCTTCCTCTTTCATAATTGCTACAAAAAAAAATGGATTATTCCTATTGCTAAACAAGCTCATATTCTCAAAATATTTGAGGCTTTCAATGAAAGCTAGGCCAATCGCTACAAACCTTGTGAAGTTCTTGATTTTCGGTCTCTCAACCTAGAGAAGCGACAAAGTCGACTTTAATGTAAATGATTTTCGCAGAGTCTGTGATCAAACCTTCTAAAGTTGTGAAGTTCTTGATTTTCCGTCTCTCAACCTAGAGAAGCGACAAAGTCGATTTTAATGTAAATGATTTTCGCAAAGTCTGTGATTTAATTAGTCATCCATAAATCCTCTATAGAGGGCGGATGCACTTGGACCCATTATAAATGTTCTAGTACTAGTTCAGATTCGCCGTGGCCCTATGGTGTTCCACAAGGCAGCCAGCTAGGTACTCTCCTCTTCATTCTCTCTTTTAATGATCTAGTTAAGGTTATTAAAAAACTCAACACTGACATTCTACGCCGATGATTGTAAATTTAATAAAGTCATTCACCCAAGTCTACAACATTATCTCGTTAGTGCAAACTATATTTTAACATATATACTTCATTTTGTATGACAGGGAGTTTAATTTAATTTCATCGCCAACCAACTATAACCACTTTTCGCCAAAAACTGATCTCCTCTCCCTAATTTTTAAATTAAAATTAAAATATAGCAAGTATTAGTACTAAGCAATAAGACGAAAATTACTCTAAGTTGTTTTAAAACTTCGTATACAAAGTCCAATAAATGAGGGTTTTTCATTAAATCGTATTATCAATGGTGCTTCAGTGATCTTCTTAGCCGACCTTGTGACCAGGACCCAATAACAAAGTATTAAGGTGTGATCATACGGTCATCCAAACTTGTCATCCGGATGACATCCTGACGTCACTATGACGTAGAATTCATCATAAAGTAGTCATCCCGCCTAAAATAAAAAAGTTCTGACGTCAGCATGTCATCCGGATGACAAGTTCCTTGCTTTTGTCTTCAACTGCTCATATACGGTTTACAAGCTAGCATCTTCAACCAATGTGTGTGAGAAGTTATGTTTAGGCCTCTCGACCTTCACTTTAACAACCATTTCGAGAGGAAAAGTTGAGAAGCTTTTCATGGCATCTTGTACTCGTAGATATTTATCAGACTTTCGCAACAGATGATCAGTAAAAAATGTGGAGTATTTCAACCTTGGCCTGCCGCAAAAAATACTGGACAGCGAATGAAAATGTATATACAGTCGTTAGCGGTGATACGGCACACGCACTTAAAATTTATCAGAGTAAATACAACAAAAACGGAATTTAACATTAACTTCAAGTTTAACTGACCAAGAAAAAGTTGTAGGAATGTAACTGTTGACGTTATTAAGGTATTTCTACCAATGGACTGGGTTTGCAAATAATAATTCTTTTTGCAGCTAAATCCTCCGGACGAAAGTAAAAGTGAAATTCTCACTGTTGGAATTTCCGTTTATCTATTGTAAAGAAAAAACAAATAACGTCTGCATTACCTTGCCCGCACCCATTCTTTGGTGTGTGTGTGTCGCCCTGTGTCATCCGACTGTTTTTTTTTTATTATTTATATATGTGGAAAAGGTCCCTTTTGCATTTAGGAATTCCACACCACAGACTCTATTAAATTCCATTGTTTATCAACGCAAAAAAAGGGACGTCTGACACATTCCTGCGGCAAACTGAATATACGAAAACTTCTGTTGAAAAATCTTTCGAATAGAGGAAGGCCATCGTCGTCGGAATTGGAGTCTCACACCTCAAATAAAGAAGAAACCGAATGTGTACATAGAAGAAGGCTCGTCAAAACGCATAGAAAATACAGAATTAGATGTGCGGCAGGCTGACATGCAGTAATAGCAAAAATCGTCTCGTATCCTTTTTTGTCAAGTTCTACTACTGACACGCAGTATTCCCATATGTAGAGAACGGGTGCGGTATGTAGATTTACAGAGGAGTAGGTAGTAGTAGGTGTGTATTTGCGCATTTGTACATGTACGATTGAAGAATTCCGTTATTACCATTTTTTTTGTCATTCTTCCTTGAGCAGAATACAAAACAGGTCCTTTGGTGAGAAAGAAACACACTACGACGGGTACTGACACTGGTACGCCCAATTCCCCGCCCGTTCGCCCGCACAAACACACAACAGGAGTTATATTTTACCATGGGCGACAATTTATTTCTTGTTTCATTGCTGTCGCTTGACATATGAAGGGATACGATACGTATCCTCTGTTGAGAGTTTTATAATCCTTGTAACCATATGAAAATGGGATAAATAGGAAGATGAATGCCAGCATGGTTCAGTTCAGTTTGTGGATGTGCGTGCGTATGCAAGGATGGTGATGGCTTTTGGCGTCGCGCCGGTATTGCGGCCTGGCGAGGCGAACCAGCAGTCACATTCATCTAATGCTGTCGAATTTGATATGTGGTAGTGATATGGTGGTGGCTTATGGTAGTGAATGGTATTTATGGGAAATGAACATTTCATCTTCGGGCTGTGGCAATGTCTTAGTACCAACAAACATAAAAGATATAAATTCGAGATGTTTCGCCTCTTTATGTCATATTTGGTTTGCTGAGCAAATATAATGTCAGCATGTAGTTACCTCTAAGCGAAACAAGTAGAAATCAAAATTATTTTAAATGAAGAGAAAACGCTCTAAATGTCAGTGAAAATAACAAAACGATGTACAAAGTTATAACTAATTTTTAATTATGTATTTTAACAGAAGGTACATATGTTTCGTATATACCTACATATAATGTACTTTCAATCAACTAAAGACTTAATTGGTTTGTCCTACAGAAAAAAAAAGAATAGGTGGAAAGTATTCAAATTTAAAAAAATTCATTAGAATCTTTTTCGATTATCCCATTATACCTACTGTGAGCGTCAAAAGTGAGTAAAAATTTCGCATTTATCTATTTGTGTTAGGTAAGTATATAGCAATTTCACAAATATTTTTGGTTGAATTATTAAAAAAAATACACGAGAAAAATGTAGTACCGTAGAGGGTTATATCATCACCCCAACTCAAGTTATGAATATGATTAACTATTTTAAATGCTATTACTTTTGAAATATTAGATATAACTAGAAAAACCACTTAACGTATTTTGTAGATCTAATTTAACTACGCAAAAAGCCTTAAGTAAAAATTAAAAAAAATACCCATTAATTAGCCAAATAATTACGAGAGTGATTTGATCAATCCGAGAAGCGGTAACTATATAAAGAGACATGCACCGCATTTTTAAAGGGAAAGTCTTCATTCACTTTTAAAATATACAAAATAATAGGATTGACATTTTACTATCTGTCAAAGTAGAATTGGCTGAGAATAATTATTTGAAATATGTATATATGATTACAGGCGAATTCTAAAGCTAAGAGCAACCAGAATAAATCGCCACATTTTAAAAGAGCAAGAGACATAAAAGAAATTTCAATATATCAACAAATAGAAAATAGATTTAGCAATGGAAGCTAACACTTTAGGTACTCGCAGACGAGAAAAACCAGGAACATTCCACTTAACTAATGTTAAATTCCGATTACCAGCGGCTCTGTTTCGAATTGATTATTTTGAAACACAACGAAATCTTAGCGATGGTTATTTAACTTCAACTCGATAAGCAACAGATTAATGGAGTGAGAAGTAGTCACCAGTAATTTCTAGGGTAGACATTAGCCCCCTATACATGCCACTAACTCTTAAAAGTAAGCACCCTGTGGCTTCTGAATCCTAATCGAGCAATAGTTCTAAGGATATATAAATACAGAAACTGCGGACATATATTTTTTTAATGATTAACGCGACCTTGCAAACTTTTTTTGAAACTGTTTAGCACGTGTTATGTCGACCCTGACGGCCTGACAAAATTTTTTAAAGTAGAAAAGGTGACCCCGCAGAGGCACCAGTAGAGATGCCGTAAAAAAGAGGTATGATCTCTGCCTCTTTATCATCTGTGACTGTAACCATCCTCGGAAATATAAAAGAAGAAGCTGAAAAAATCGAAATCTTCTAAGAACATATGGAAAGGCTACAGTCCGCTTGGTGCGAACCATACCCATATCTCTCCCCATTAAAAAGGCATAGAAAACAAGGTGTATTGTATTTGGCTTTCTATTGGTTTTGGTTTTTTTTCTGATGCTACGCAAAATATTTCAATGTAAATAAACAAAAATCTGCCAAAAGAAGCTGAGTTTCTGCACCTTTAAAGCAAACTGTAGTAGAATCTTATGTTTTTTGTACTAGTTTTTTAAGTACTTATTTAGACACAAACCTCGTTTAGTGGAAACACAGAAGAAAATCGTTGATAAATCAGAATTTCAACAAAGATGCGTAAAGGTTGCGTAAATACTTACGCGTTGTTTACCTAAGCAGCCTCTGAGAGGTGTTGTAAGGAAATCTAATAAATACGGCTGTTAAAATTAATATATAGGATAGGGTATAAAAATCTGTATTCTTAAGAACCACAGTGACAGCGCAAGCTATTTAACCAACCACAAAAATAGAAATAAAATTATATCTAACTGAAATCATAAGATTCATTATATTGGCTAGCAGCCTGATTATTGCCAATTTAATTTGCGCTCAGGTATACATGACTATTGCGGCCGGATGTAAACCAAATTTCTATTTGAAAAATATAAAAATGTTTCCAAGTCTTAATAGTTGCTAGAGTGACTCTATACTGAATGCATAGGGGCGCTAGACAGTCGGAATTGTGTCTACAGTTGTTTCGATTTCACATATTTTCTCAAAGTAGTTTCAATCTCAGGGATGGAAAGAGCAGAGAAATGTTTACTACATAAACATATAAAAAGAAAGAGAGCTCTGTAAAATTAAAATCAAATTTTGTTTTTGTGTTTGATTTGAAACTTGCAATTTTATCTGATTTATTTTTGGGTAGACATTGTCTGAAATGTCTTACCATTCAGACCTAACGTCCGAAAAAGTCCAAATTTTCATGATCAAAACTCTAAATTATTAGTGCGACAATTAATTGCACGTGGCCGATGAAAATGTTCTTTTGATCTTAGCTAGAGGCTTAAATGTGATCATGAGAATGGTTTGAATATCATCGAAAAACTTCTGGGCGAAATACCGATACGGCTACAAACAAAACAAAGTGTGCTGAACATTAGAGTTGGCTCCAACTGACATTTCAAAAATTCCATACTCAACTAATGGGATAACAACGTCAAACAAGCTGCAGATAATGTTGAAATCATTGTAATACTGTTTGTGAAATGTCAGTTGCATACAATCTCTACCCAGAAAATAACCTTAGAAAATGTGTTAGTTAAAGTAATTAATAATAGATGGAACCCGAAAAATTTGAATAAAAAATCGTTTATAAATTGCACAATATTCGTATATTTATTGCCAATCAGTTTAATTTGTTATTTTACATGTGCATTTTTGGAAAAACATATAATGCAATATCACTTTTGCGTATATTTTATCAACATTTTAGATTAATAAATACGTATGTTAACTAATACTGGCCATTAAGACAAATTATATCCTCCTGGTTGAAATAATATTTGTTTAGTTAATAAAAATAGGAAAAAAAGCTTAGCGAAGTTACCGCCGGCCGCCTCAAAAAAAAAATAAGCAGCTCAAAAACTTTACTTTACTGGACTTTATTCCAGTTAAGTAAAGTTCGAACGCTTCCAGGTTCAAATTTCACCCGGTGCCAATCAATGACAAGCTTTTAAAATGTACCTATAATCTGAAGGTTGGAGAAGCTAGGCATCAGGTCGTGTATAGGCCGATTTCTCCAAATATTTAAATATTATCACATTTTGGGATTTGTTAGTCCGCTTTATGGAATATTTTACGAACAGATCTTGGTTTGAAGGCAATTGTTCGGAATTTCGCTGAATGGGTCGAAATCAACTGGCATTGGATCTGCTGTTTTATCGAAAAATGTATTGGTTTCAGCGATGAGCCTTAATAGTTTTGTCAGTTCAAAAATATCAGTGAAGATAATCCATATGATATCCTCGAAACATTCACAGTTTGGTGCGATCTTTTGGCCATTTTTTTTTTCAAAAATTAAGCTAATCAGAATGTTGCGGCCAACGCTATTCGCTACATAGCTATGATTGATATATTTCCCATTCAAATGTGGAAGAGATGTGGTTCTAGCAGAATGGCGCTACATATCAAGTAGGAAACGAAGCAATTAACTTATTGAAGGACGGAACTTATTTTCTTTAGGGATACGTCGCTTGTATACTCTACCAAAACCATAACAATCGACGCATTGGAAGATAACATTATTCCAGTTATTCAACACATATGGACACTAATGGTTGAAAATGTTTTCTAAAACGTTGACACTCAGGTAGAACAACATATATGGCTACTTAATGAAATTGCACGTGTTTCGTTAGAAGTTAAAGTAAATAAGTAGGTACTTCAGGTTCTTAAACGCAATACACTTTATTTTCCATTGCATGTTAATTAAAATACCAAAAAAAAAAAAACAAGTCAACATCCTTAAACTTTTGCATATGAATTTGAGGAAAATATTTTTTCAACAAAATTGATTTCAGATAACATACTACATAATCTTCAGTCCCATTCAAATGCCATTTCACTTAACCCTCTAAGTCAGGCGTTAAGAAAATTGAAGAAGCCCCCAAGTCTCAACTTAACAAAATTTCATATTCACTTAACCAGGTTTCATAGTCTCGTAAAAGAAGTCGTTTCGTTACGCAATCAAACGTCATGTGATAAAAGTAAACTTCCTTCCAGCATACTTAACCACCTTAGTTCCCAGTACATTTCTACTCCTACATACATATGTCTTCACACGGCACTGCTGCTCGAGCAGTAAAAATCAATTCCATTCCATCAAATGTTGCGGGCGTAAGAAATGAAGTACCAAATTCGCTTCCGAACTCATTTTCATATCATTTAAATTGATTGCTCAGTTGGATAAAAAAGGAAGAAAAAAAAGATACACATGATATTCAATTCGGTTAGAGAGTTCCTTTGGCAAAGGGAAATGAACGCTACGCAACAACAAATAACCTCATCTCGGGAAGATAATGTGTGATGGCAAATTCCTCTCTACGTTTTGAGTGCTTACGTTCGGTCGGGCGACCGGCTCGGCTGCATAAGAAGACGCGTCATAGATGAATGCGCTGCCAAATGACGCGTAAAAATGCCAGATCCAACATGAAACCAAAATAAAAATTGAATACTCACATTTTAGGCAACCGGAACTGCCGTTATCGCGGTCCTTTTTGCCAAATTGTTACCAATATGCGTACTAAATTTTAACGCAACTCAAGGATCGAAAGATGTTTTCTTCTTGTCTTGGTTTGGCTGCCTGTCGACGACAAAGTCGGAAGGCATCCCGTTTAATGGGTAATATGCTGCAGTCAATTATAAGATAGAATGGGAATGGGATATTTTATTTTTATATTTCTATCATTTGACAGAAAGGGAAGGATATCATGGCGGAGGGCAATACCGAAACAAATGTTTCATGTAAATGATTTGGCGTTGGAAAAATAAAAATCAAGTACCTATGTATGTACATAACAGAATGTGGGATATGCCTCTGCTGCATGCTATTGCCAATTGCCATACGCTAGGTGATTGTAAGATTTCGTTGTTGCATAACTAAGGCAGTACTTTTAACATGAAATTATGCAGGTACATATGTAAAGACTAAGTAAAAAGAATTTCCATTTCCCAACTACACTTGAAGAAAATATTAAATTTAAATGAGAAGCCAAGAAACCTAAACATAAACGGTTTTCGTATCTATATCTAATAGTTCCGAAGTTATATCATTTAGAATGGTTGTACCTCAAAATCGTAAATTGTCCCTTAACTGGATATAACTTGCGTTGGGGTGATAGTAGACCCCACATCTATACCACTTTCTTTTCGTCGGACTTTTGTACATATCGCCCCAGGGAAATTTCATACCGTATGTAAAATGCCCAAACTTGCCAAATAACTATCTATAGTAGTTCCACATTTTTAGTATTTAAAGTAGTTACAGCTCATTTTTTACTTTGAAGGACTATATTTCATATACCTCCCCCCCTCCGAATACCATCACGTTTTCGTCATAACTTCTAGTATTGACCTACAGAATTTTAGAACTTTGATATGCCAACCGTATGCGCACGTGCTCATATAATAAGATATATTATAACCAAAAATTTATGAGTTGCTATAGTATTGGCCGCCTCTGTATTTTCTTTCTGATTATCTGGCATTTGACATTCAGGGCGGAAAATAAAACCCGATATTGTTTGAAATCACAGTACTGTATTGCTACGAGCAGATTGTTCATGTTCATAAATTGGGAGAAACATAAAATTCCCATCCACGCTTGTAAGAAATAAACAAATAATCATTCATCTTCGAAGTAAACTAATATTAACGCACACAGCAAAAATAAATAAAAAAAATATTAGGCGTAAACGGCCCATACAGGACCTAAAGCCTAGCTTCTCCAACCATTGAGCGTGCGAAGACATATTTTTTTTTTTTTGACTAGAATGGAAGAAGGTCCTCATAACAGTTCTTACTCTTGGATGTTTTAACAGACGTTCGCAAAAGGTGGGCCAGCGAATAAAAACTTTCAGTAGGTACAGGTCCTGAATTAAACCAGCGATCTCTCGCTGAGGAGTCCAACGCACTAAGCCACTTTAACACATGCAGTGGTCGACATAAATGGAAGTATTCTTTAAGTATTAGAATAAGTCGCATCAAAATATTAAAGAATTGAAAAAACTTTGTTATGGATAATTTAATGGAAATGGCAAGAGTCTCAATACAACGGACACAGAATGGTGCGGGTTAGTGAAAAAGTTGACAAAAAGCTGGCAAAGAAGGGTTTACCGTTGATCTAAATCGCTCGACTTCTGTGTTTTAAACAAGAATTGCGTAGTTCCAGGCTGGAAGATTCCTTTTCGAATATAATTCAGGGAATAAAATTGTAGCCCGCATCCCTTTATACAAATACTACTGTTTCGATAAAATAATCGATGTAAACTGAAGCGATTTGTTGCAACCAAAACTCGTTTGAAAATTAATAATTCTTGGCCGATAACGTCAACGCTATTCTCTAGAAAAGATAAATACATACAACTAGCGTACCTAAAACTAAAGTCATTCTATTAACTCATACTTTTGGCGAAAACAAAACAATTTTCCTTTGTTTTATGTCAGGCTATCTACCTTAACAATACCTCGGTCTAATATAACAACAAAAACTTCTATAAAAGACACAATACGTTCCAGTATGAATGGGCTTGATAGGCAAAAACGGGCCACCAACACTCTAACGCAACCACCAGAAGAAGTAATAAACACTTTCGATTCATAGTACGATGTAGTATAGGTATGCACCGTTAGTTGGTTCGGCAGTAACTTCATCTATTCTGGGTTCCAAAACAAGACACGCAAGGCAACCAAGTGCACAGCATGGATTTTATTTTTGTTGTAGGAACCATCCTCCCTCCTCTTATATGTATATACATTTTATATATATATATACACTCCTGTACTCACACAAATGCAAATTTTAAGCCCTGTCGGAGGATGTCATTGTTTGGGACCGCCGCTTTATCTGAGTGCTAAAGTTAAGTGCAAACTATGCATTGTACTTTGGAAACTCCATCGTCTCGTGGATGAAAGAAAATGTTCTCGTTGGCGGTGTAGTCTTTGGGGTGGCAAAACTCAAAGAAAGGATTGCAGTTTTTAAAGAGAGCTGTTTGCATAAAAGTTTAAGTGAAGCGAAATGAAAAAGAAACGACCTGCCAGACGGTATGCTGGGATGTAGCTTTGTTTAGGGTGGTACAAGAGGGTTACATAGGCAATGGTTTAATGGGAGGAAGACTATTATTGAAGAGAAAGTGGATAATGCCTCTTTTATTTCGCAACAGGAGCAGGAGTTGCCTGCAAACAGGTAGATTTAAAGAATGGATACGAGAACGTGTTCTTGAAGAAGAAAACTAATTCTTAAAGAATAGTAGTAAAATGTAATATACACATACGTATAAAGGTATAAACAGAAAAAAGGCGATATTTAAAATTTGATTTGTCTGTTAAATTCTCGAAGAACATTCGGCGAACTCAATGTGAATGCAGAACAACTACTAGGTGCTAATGTTGCCAGGTTTATTTAATTTTAATTGTTTTACTTTTTTTGATATTAATGTTAGAGTAAAAATGAAATCGTTTCTTAAAAATATATTAAAGGTCCTTGTAGGAATTTTATTCGAATTTATAAAACTGTGATCATTGTGTCATTCTTGGTTGCTAAGTTATTAATGATCAAAGAATTTTTCATTGAAAGTCGGTTATCTTTGCAATAAATTAATGTAGAAAGAAGACCTTAAAGCAATACATTTGCTCACTTTAAAAAAAATCACCCTTGCCCATGGACGATTAAAAAGAGGGGGAAAATATACCATGGCTGCGCATTAAACACAAGATAATCACAAAAATGTTCTCGCTGAAGATTTTAAAACTTAAAACTTTTTATTTCATCTCGGTGCGACTATTTTCACAAAGACTGCCTGATGTTTTAATTCTTTTGTGTAGTTTTGGTACATATGGTTCAGCAGACTGAAGATACTCTCACGGCACCAATCGCAAGAATTGCCACTGAAATAACGACCAAATCACTGACTTATTAAGGAATTGTTGTTGTAATTTTATTAAAATTCTAATACACAGAATGAGAATGATCGTCTCGTATTCGCTTGCCATTCGCCATCAACGTAAATAAACAGTGAAAAACATACAAAAAAAGTGTTACCATATGAAAACATATCAAAACAGATTGTTTTGTGGATTTTGTCAAAGTTTTGAAACTTTTGAGAAGATATAAATTAATTTGATTATGTGGGGTGTTGCCGTTAATTTTTTTATATTTCGGAAGAAATCGTTAAGATTAATAATTAATACTAAATGAACGTGATATTGTGATAAATTAATAGTCATTACTTAGTTTCAAATAACGGTGCCTCTAACGTAAGAGAAACATGGGTACAAAGTCTTTAAAGAATCTAAGTGTAGAAAAGGAACAACAAATTGTTGATTAGACCGAAATATCGTTTGACCTTATTAAAAGTAAATCTGAAGACGTACGAAATGGTACTGATGGTTTTGTCCACAAGTCACCACCAAAGAGCAAAGTCGATGATTTTGAGAAACGTGAATGTAAAAAAAAGATAAATACAATTTATTTCGATAAGCAATATTTTTATTTTTTATTTTAAATTTGGAGATGGTAGCCCTAATGATATTGCTATCTGATTTATGGGGATTATTTATACACGACACGATAACCCTGTAAAAGCTTTAAATAGAGAATATAGTATCATTTCGGTTTTCGCCAAAAGAAAAAAAATAATAGTTTCAGAATTCGCAATTTCGAACAAAAAATAAACATCCCATACTAATGCTTACAATTTTCTTAAAGTATCGGGCAAAAACTCTCAAAAGTGGTAATTAGAACTGATTGTTTGTGAAAATTCGTACACGATAGACGTCCAAATTGATAAGATATGCGAGCCTCTAAGAGGATCTATTCGTCAATACATAAATGTCATTTGTTTCTTTTGGAAAATGTGACGAGATAGATCATTTTTTAAAAGAAAAATGTAACTGATTAAAATAATAATGGTTCTATCGAAAGACGTATTTGAAGGCTAGTATAAACCAAATGTACTTACTTAAGAAAGTCACAATTACCTGAAAATAAAAAGAAAATTGTTAAAATTTAATATAGATACCTTTATCAGAGTACATTTATAAAAATAAATTAAATAGATACATATGTTCAAACGATATTTTGATCACTAAACGGGCTCTCGGCCCCTAAAAAGGGGGCACAGCCTCCAATCCAATACGGTTTCGAGGATAACAGATCGGGCATTCGCGATATTCTCGACATACCTTTTAGGCTGTGATTCGAACATCTTCTTGACTGGAACATTATTGGCCACGTGGTCGAGCCAATGTAGTCGGCGTGATTTAGCTCTTCGGACTTCATAAACCTCAGCTCAAAGATTTCGCTATGGAGATACTCCTTTCAAAATATTTCCCTAAAAAAGAGTTATGTAGCCGATCTCTTCTCCCACATACTTTTCAATAAGTTTATGCACACATTTTTAACTTTCTCTATACATTATTATATTAAAGAGAAATTTAGGGCAATTGAGCAAAAATTTGGAATTCAATCTTAGTATTAAGTATGTTAAATATGATGATCTAGTGGTAAGACCAAAGATACTGTTGTCTTTTTGTCTTACTTTAATTTTTGTTTACCAACATTTTTTGACACAAAATTAACCAAACATAAATTTTAGTCATGAAAAAACATCAAAAGGGGGAGAAAAATCATTATATACGAAAAAAAAATCAGTTTTTTTTTTTAATTTTTTGATTTTTTCATGGTTAAAGACAACTTTGGGTACCGATTTTTTTTCCTCATATGGCAACAATTCAAACTTAGATGTCACCTAAGATGGGACAATTTGCATCAGTTGGGCGTTAAAGGCTTAACGCGCCATTGTAGAACTTTTATGACGATCCAAGAAGAAAATGAAGACAGAACTCGTAAGTATAATTGAAAAAATATACTTTTAGATGTTAATAAGTTCAGGGTACCACCCGCATAACCTTCACGTGACATAGATTGGATCCATATCCATATCACCGTTGCATAAGGATTAAAAGACTTAATATCTATGTGAATTATATGTATTTGCTATCATATCGGCAGTAGCATGCACAACACGAGGAACCACTGCGACTACTTTAACCTCCTAAAGAAGCCATTTAATGCTTCCAAATGGCTTTCTCCTGCTGTCATACCGAACCCACTTCCTATTGCGGGTTCTAAAGGCTTCAAGCTAGCTACGCAAAATTTTAATCTGTTTCCGAAATGTTCTATTTTCTTTAGACTGTAGTATTCATATTATTAAATATATGTTTAAAAAAATGGATACCCGGCATGCGATATTGTGATAATGTCTTGATGCCTAAATGCCAACAACGCCACAATGGGCGAAACGGAGAAATAATCTCAAGACTGTCATCAGTTTTCATCCTTCATCACTCTCGAAATGTCAACAGGCCAAGTAGATATCATCCATAAAGAGATTTGGTTAAAATAATTAAATTATATAAATAAAGTTCTAAGTTGTTTAAATAAAGTCACTATAAGTTGGCGAAAAAATATGAAAATTATAACTTTCTTTCCCTAAGGGACTGCATTTTCCAGTCGCATGTATTGTTACACACCCAATACTTGTTACTTTCGTCCCTCAGCTTTCCACCCATTCTTAAGAGCAACGTGTAAGAAACTCAAAAATTGTTACCAAAATCTACTACTAATACCCCTTCTAAGCAAGTATGATTAAAAAAAACATCCAGAAGTCCGCACCAAGATGTGAGCCTCTGCATCCATCTATTCCCATCATCGCGGCAAGAAACCTTAAGTAAACGATTTCTGTTTCTTTTTAGTTATCCACTCAAGTCCCTCACAGTTACTACGTCTGAATAACACGAAAGCACTAACGCGCACCCCCTTGGAGAAATCTCAGTAAAAGCTTCTTTTAACCTTAATGCGCTACTTCGCTCTCATCTTCCATCTTCAAAGTTGATTACTGCAAACATTTATTTCATTTTTTTACTCAACTTTAAGCCCCCTAAAGAGCACGTTCATGAAATTAATTTCAAAAGACTGTTAAAAAAACAGTAAGAAAGTAGAAAACTTTTGCTATAAAAGGACATAAATAATAAAACCGCCAAAAAGTTAATCGTGTCCCATTTCCAATTCCAAGAGCAAAACAAAAAAACTCCTTATTCGCATTCACACATCCTGCAATCAATTTGTCATAAAAATAAGTAAAACTCGATTATTGCCACGATTTTTTTTGTATTAAAATGGAATTAAAATGTTACCATACAAGGATCAAAGTCTCCATAAAAAAATCAATTTCATTAATAGTTCTAGGAATGAGATTACAAAAAAAACCGAAACTCTCCGTAGTCCCTATAGGTATGTGTGTGGCGGGGAGTGACATTTCCGTGCCTGGACACCAAAACTGACAAATTGAATTTTACAACTTTATTGTATGCTGTGCTCTCCTGTCCCATCGTTCGTAATAAATGTGAAAAGACAAAGGGCGCGATTTCTATTATTTATGGTCGACAATTTGCGAAATTCACTTTTAACTTACTCAACAATCGCCAAACTGGTGATAGTTGACACAGGCTGGCAATTAGAATAGCAGCGGATTGTCCTCTGCATTATTACAATGCACATACATACTTTTAATTGTATTTATATTGTTGTCAATTATTTATAAAACTATGCGGAAGGATTATGAAGTATATCGTAAAAATATTTATCACTTCTAACTTGGGTTAACATTTTTACTAAAAGTACATGTGCCCTCATTTTAAGAGATACATAGGAGATACATACTTTGTACTCGGGTCAAAAATCGTCTTTTTAGGCATTTGGGCTTGGACACGTATAGCGAATGTTGATGTTCATTCGCTACAGATTGTTTGTTTCTAATCCAAAACGAAAACGCATTAAGTAACATTATTTTCCAATTCGGTGGAACATAAGTCCAAGCTTACGTCCCACCGAACTTGGAAATTAGTCATAACAAATTTCATTTTCAAACATGGAGTTATGTTCCATTTTACATGTGTTGCCGTCCTTCGGCCTAACATGCGTCTCGGCATTACTTAGAATTAGCACTATAAAAAGCAAATACCCCGGGCGGAGCAACCAAGTTGCATACCTACCGCCTCCGGAAAGAGAGTTGAAATCCTTAAATATGGACTTATGTCCCAGCGAATTGTGCAGTGTTCTTGCGTTGCCAGGATTGGTCCAATATTTATATATGTATCGGTTGTTTGATTGAAAAATGACAACTATTTAGTAAAATTAGCAGTAAGGAAAATACGTAATTTCAATAAACTTCAAAGAACGGTATGTTTAGTTTAAAGAAGTGGTTTTTGCTTTGATAGTTTCGATAACGCTGCGCGAAAACTATCGTTCGACTTCGGTAAAATATCCCATTCTGACTTATTTTTCCCCATGTTCAAGAATAGTTTTAGCCAGGATGGATCTAATGTCGTTTTTAAGTATGATTAAATACTTTTCAAGTATCTTTCACACGACGTCCATTCGTTACGAGTTTTTTAATTATACGATTTTATCGAATGCGAGACAGCGTTTTACACGACGTTTTTTTTGTTCGATTTTTTCATATTTTATTCGTTTGAATGACGCAGTAACATACAAGGACTGCTGCATAATTCGGGGAATGAAATAAGACCAACTTTCTCAGATTGGCTTAATTTCACATTTGGAAACTGAATTAAGACCAATTTTTAAGAGTTGACGTCACTTTCGATAAAGTTGACGCGAGATTTACCGCATCGTAGTGACAAATTCGGTCAGTATACGGCAAATATTTTCACGAATACCGGTTTTTACCTCATAAGCATTATGTTAAAAATTAAGTCATGTCCAGAGTTTAGAAGCTGGAATTTGAATTTTATTGTCAAAATTAATTGAATTTTATTGTCAAAATTCGTGCTCTGTGAAAAATTTGTTTTTATCGAAAAATTGGTACCCGCTATCGTTCAATGATTTCGAAATTTATTTCTCCAACATGCGGGACATTTGCGTTCAAGCAAGACGGCACTACTCAGCATGCAAATCGATGGACCAAATAAGAAATAAGTTTGTCGAGCAATTTATCTCTTGCTTTAGACTGGCGAATTGGCCGGGTAGATCGTGTCTTAAGGTTATATTTTGTGGGGATACGTCAAAACACCGCTGATAAGACGGCGTCAACTGCAGCATATTAGCAAGAATATGCAGCCAATATGTTGGAAAAAAATAATCAAATTTGGACCACTCCGTATTGGCCACTTAAATCGTAAATTATATCTAATAAGTTCAAGTTAATGGCAAGCATGGATTTATCAACTTAAATGATAATTTTATACACTTTTGCAATTCCGCGTGTTTTTCTTTTTGTAATTAACCGTTAAATGCATTCTGTACCATATATGTAAAAGTCCAATTATACTTCAACCTAGGCAATCAAACTCCATTTAAATATCGTTAGAGCTTGCTAAACGATTTATTTCACTTGTCTGTAAGCAGCCACAGTTGTTGTATGCACTTTTTGCAGATAATTTAAAAAGTGAGTTTCAATAGTGAAAAGAAATTTGTAATATATGTCTAGGTATTATTTACTGGGGAGTAGATTAGGTTTTTTAGCTAAATATAATCAATCTTGATTTTGTATCTTGAAATCATTTTTTTTTTCTATTTTTCCATGCATGGTTCACATCACATATCGTCCTTTTTCCTTTTTTCCGGGAAAATACTGACTATCCGCAAAAAAAAGAGTGCCCAGTTCGTGCTTAGTAAGCGACGAAAAAATTCGTCTCCATAATGTCTGCTGACCTCATGCATTTAAGGACCCTTATAATGTTGAAAGTAACACACAACGGTCTTTAAGAAAATAACGAATTAGAAGACAGGGTGAGAAACCGATGTAGATTGATTTTAAATGTTTGCAAATTGTAGTGGTCAGGAAAAACAGAGTGAGGTAGAGCATTCCACATTCGGGTTGTGCGGCATAGGAACGAATCCTTATATTTCACAGAAAGTCCGAATATAGACTTTAGGGTGAACTAAAGCATTCCTGGCGATGAGTATTCTTGGCATGACGGGTATTACGGTTGAAGTGTTGAAGGGGAGGAATGCAACTGGCATGTGAAGCAATATCGCGTAATTGAAGGAAATTTTAAGAAAAAATCGTTTTTGAAATCTTAGAGGAAATAGATGGAACAAAGAACATCTGAGCTTTTGCAAAGAAATTGGATGTTTCACTAAGGAAGTAAGTTTTCTTGTAAAATCAACTGGTTTGACAGAGATCGTTAAGTGTCCATTTTGGCTTTTTTACCACACCTCTGTTTAACCCAACCAAAGCACCAGTTTAAGCAGCAACATGTATTTTTTGCATAAGCTTAAATTAATAAGAGGAATTTTTCAACATAAAACTTTTGGTTTATGTTTTCTTAGCGAAAATTAAAAACTTCTTTGTACAAAATATCAAATACAAATTGTTCATCACGCGAACCTCTAATAAACATTCAATAGTACGAAATGTCATGAGAAGCTTCTCAAAAATAAAATTGCAGTTCGGAATCGGCATTTAACTATAGGTCCCTCCATTCGTGTCACAAATATAACTTCGCACAAACAATGGTTGGAGAAGCTATGCTCCTGTATGGGCTCTTTACGCCTAATATTTATATATTTTTTTATTTTAAATACTCAGCATGTACACAGTGTGCCATAATTCTGGCACTCTTCGGATCCAAAAGTTTTCCAGATATTGCTTAGCTGGAGCTTATGTCTGGAAGAGTGCGATTCGGTACCTTGTGCTATATTTTGTGCCAAACGGTTTTGAAACTTTTGGTTTATGTTTTCTTAGCGAAAATTAAAAACTTCTTTGTACAAAATATCAAATACAAATTGTTCATCACGGAGTCTTTAAGGTTAGACTGCACCCTCTGCTTTTTATTGTGCGTCTCATTAGCTTTATTCTATCAAGTGGACACTGGCATTGAATAAGAACAATTGTTATGTACTTCACTTGTATATCCTAGGGCTTTTCTTCCATTTGAAATTCCAATTCGACTGTTTTCTTTACTCTCTAACGCAATATAATTTCTTAGTATTTCCTTCAATTCATACATACAGCTTCATAAAAACAAAAGAGGAAAAAAACAAAAAAAAGAAGGCCTATAACGAGACTTGAATTATAAATTAGAACATCATACATTACCAATAAATTTACGGCCAACATTATATCCTAGTAAAACAGAAAAGAATCCACCCTCTTTCGACGCCTCAAAATCGCTGGCATTAACTCCTCGCCCACACGATTCACAGCTTAATGGCATCGTTCCATGGTCTTCATCACCCTTAACAGCAGACGCTGCCTTGCTTTGCCTATGATGCGGGTTCCACCAGACAGGGAATGTCGAAGTTTGATTGCCGATGGATGGCTTTGCTGCTATAGCTATAGGGACTATACGCATAATAGGAGCCAGCAACAACGCCAGCGGCAGCGGGCGCCTCGGCGGTGTGTCACTGTACGGAAGAAGGAAAGCGCGTAGCCAGCCACCAATTCTGTTGTCGTGCTGAAGTCGTGCAATAAAACAAGAAATTTTATTGTGTAACTGACTTGCTAGATTTTTATTTATTTTGCTTTTTACTTCGTTTCTTTTTGGCTTTCGCATTCTTAGCCATATTTTCAAATTTGGTCTTTTCATTGTTGTCTTTGGGTGGCATTGTTCTTGTGCTGGTGAAAATGTTGAGTTTTATCGTTCTTTGGGGAATCTGGCGGAATTTTCTTTGAATTTTATTTTTTCTTGACTTGGCCCTATTCTAATCCATTAACAAGTTGAGAGAAAGTTATTACTTGCTACTCTGTTGCTTTTAGGACGACTGATGAGGGGCTTTGAAGCCTGATGACGCAAATTATTTTATTTTTATTCTTTATTCATTTTTAGGCATAAAAGCAAAAGTCGAATAGAATATGCTATTTAGCTTGAGGGGAAGTTACCGACGAATAGAATTTTAATTTTATGATAATTGAACTATGAGAGACGCTTTGTAAGTGCCTACATTTTGAAGTTTTAAATGAACGTTTTGAATTGACGTAAACTAATGCGAAGCTTGAAAGCAATTAATTTAACAAAACATATACTAAACGAATTAAATATACTGAAATTCTGAATTGACTTTCGTAGCATTAACGAAAATTTCATTGACAATAGTTCATTCAATGGAAGTGAATTCGTTACATACGAATGTTTTAACTTAATGATACATTTAATAAATTAATAAAAACTACTTATTGGCCAAGTGAACAAGGGAAACTTGACAGATGATTTCATATTTCGTCGGTTTAATGAACGTTTTACGTTTCGCCATTATTTAATGAACGAACTTCGTTAATTCATTAAAACATCAAACGAAATATTGGTTATTAATTTAAAAATTAGATTCGATGTAATTCTTCACTCTTCAAAAAACTGCGCTCCTCCAGACACATTAAGTTTTTTTCATTAGTTTCCTTATTTCACTTTATGCTTGATTTAACATGGGTGCAGTGGCATAGTGGTTAAGTGCGTTGGACCACTAGCGAGGCGTCGCTGGATCAAATCCCGGCCCGTATCACCTTAAAGATCTTATTCGCTGCCCCATCTCTTGCGAACCTCTAATAAACATTCAATAGTACGAAATGTCATGAGAAGCTTCTCAAAAATAAAATTGCAGTTCGGAATCGGCATTTAACTATAGGTCCCTCCATTCGTGTCACAAATATAACTTCGCACAAACAATGGTTGGAGAAGCTATGCTCCTGTATGGGCTCTTTACGCCTAATATTTATATATTTTTTTATTTTAAATACTCAGCATGTACACAGTGTGCCATAATTCTGGCACTCTTCGGATCCAAAAGTTTTCCAGATATTGCTTAGCTGGAGCTTATGTCTGGAAGAGTGCGATTCGGTACCTTGTGCTATATTTTGTGCCAAACGGTTTTGATTGGTAAAAGGTCATGGCTGCTGAAAGTCCATTTTTTTAGAAATTGCTTCAGCAGGTTATCAAGCCATAGTTGATTAAGCCACATAGCAAGAAGCACCGTCGTTGGATAAGAAAGTCTCTCTCACATAATTTATGGAAGAAGCTTCTCTTCCAAAATTTCTTGGTACTTGGCAGCATTGACCATTTTATTGAATGTAAATGTAAATTTCCATACTACGGCCAGATAAACATTCCCTTACCATTATAGATGCTGGGAACTTGGCTATTTGCTTCAGGAAGTCTGCGCGAAAGGCTTCTTTTGCAGTTCTTATCCAGACACATAACTTAAAATAGTTAAGCGCTACATTTTGTTTGCATTTTTTGGCATTGTCCGCTTACAACCGTTTATCGAAATACTTTTTTGGTCTGTCATATCATATCATCAAAATGATATTGTGAACAAATGTTAATATATTGACATCCAGTCGTTGCCTCGGAATTGATTGAATTGAATCGGTATTTAGAGATAACCATATTTACAGAAATACCTGTCATTATCTGTTGACGAATAGCAAGCTATTGCAGTTCTGTAAATACCAAAGAAATTTTGTAAAATCTCTCATTATTTTTGAACTCAAAATTCCCCATGAATCTGATAATATTAAAGATAAAAGAATTTCATTTATCAATTAAGAGTTCACATATCGTCTGCCTCATGACCAAACCTCGTAACTGGTAAATATCAAACTACAGGAGAAATGAAAATGTCAAATAAGGGGACCAAAATATAATTTAAGCTTATTTAGAGTTTTGAGGGAGATACGTTTGCTAACAAATATATTTAAAGATGGCATTAAAAAGTAATTTTTATCAACAGTTGTTACCGATACGGCTGATACGGATTCGACTGACGCGTTAATAAAAAACAGTGTAGACCAACTGTGATGCGCCTATATTTGTTTGAGAGGAGACAGAATTAATAAATATTTTTTTCATAACATTGACACAAATATTGCAAAATTAGTAATTACAACCATAGTAAATGTAAATATGAAATATGTTAATTAAAAAATAGACTAACTATTTTACGTTAGAGTAGCAGGTAGCTAATTCCTTACCATTTATGAGGAGGAAGTCATTATTTTCAACCGGTAAACCATTATCATTCATAAGGTCGTTTTGCAGTGCATTGTTAGCTAAAAATGACTAGCATTTCAAAAATTGATATTGTAGAAATTTAATTCGATTTATATTTAAGTGATAATATGTCTTATTAACTTTTTTCTCATTTTACACTTTTGGAAATGTGTACTGCTCAAATCCTTTACAGTGGCTTAGCACTACTAAGCGGCAATTCAATGACAAGACTTTAAGTTGCTAACCCCTTGTCTTGACTGATTGACTTTTGGACTGACTCAGCAGCAGTTCATTACATGGAAATCTATTTACATTACTTTCTGTGCTGAAAGTGAGTTTTATTTTGCTTTTAAACTTCTCAGTTGAATAATAAAATAAAGTTTGATCTACTTTAAACTCAGTAGCCTCACAGCGCAAAAGATTACCCAACAAAATCCAAGATAAAAATCAAATACTTCAAACCTAATTGTCCGCACTACAAATGACGTAAGTCTCTTCCAGATTAACTAAACAATTTGCGAACGTATACAAACTTTGACCCTATTTAATCCATCGCAGAGGATATTACCATGGAAGATGGGTTCGACTTTGCCAGCCAAATGAGCCATTCAAATTTTCACCAAAATAAAACCGACTTCGAAAGTCGTCGTTTTCACAGTCAAACTCGAACAACAAAAATGAACATCATCTGCTAAGAACAAATCGGCTTATTTTCCTATGACATGATAATTCCCGAAATCCGTATACAAACAAAAGAATAACCCACCCATCCCCGGCGGCGCCATCACAAGACAATTCAAAACGAACGCTGCTTCCTACTTTACCATTAGACTACTTGTGTCATCTTAGATTAACCCCATTAGACCAGCATTATAAACATTATCCCGGCTATAATACTCGAAACCAAAACCCAGCCCAACCAAAACAAAAGCAGTTCAATATCCATCCGCTCGCAGCGATAGCAAATACGGTGCCACCGAAAATTGTAAGCAAACTTTGTTGGGCAAAGCAACTTAAGAAAAAAATTAAAGGATGCTGCGTTGTGTACGTCGTCGTAGGAGGTGGATGGGTGTTTGAGATACCCTTCTCAATTCTAGCTATAGAAAGTCTTCATTCTCTCGAGTGTTATCTGAAAAGGTGAATACGATTCGTACATATGCACAGATACACGCATACACGGATACACGAATACACTAAGAAATCAGATACAATCATTTGGGGCTTTTTTGGTACAGGAAAAATCACGACATGACCCCCGAATAACCATAATATCAACTTAAACGGTTCAACTCATGCTACAGCTACATACATGTCAATTGTCTAAACATATATTATGTGTGCCAAAGGATGTCGAGGTCCTGTGGATGTTAATTTGGGTATCGCAAATATTTCGTATTTGCGCCTGGAGTGAGGAAAAGGATTCTTTGAATGTGATGATGCTAGTGTGGTTTCTTGTTAAGGACTCGCCCATCTATGCGTGACCTAATGAATGAGGACTTATGGGAGCGAAAAAGGGTCCCCAACGCCCTAAGATTGTTCGAACAATTAGCCTAATGGGAACGATTTCCGCTTGAAAGAGGGTTGAGAGGACAAAGACTTGAAGGTATACACTAGGGCAAGGGGAAACCAGTCGACTATCACAGATTACATTACGATGGCTATTGAAGAGCACAAATGGCGTTATTTAGTGTCGTAATTGGCAAATTCAGAAACAACTATGGGGAGTCTAGGAAATATACGTCAGATTTAGTTTAATGGTGTCGTCATTGATCGTTGTTTTATTCATCTCTATGAACTTAAAGAGTGGTATTTTTGCCTTCTTTGCTGTACATCTAAAAGAAAACCAATACTTCGGTAACACTACTTCAAAACGGCTGGAGAGATTTGGCTATTTTTGTTTACATGTTCGTAAAAGACGGAAAAATTTCGCAGAAACTGAAAATGCTTTATTTCATGCTATTTATGTATGAATGCAACTCGACCGAAGTTCGGCTTTTAATTTTTTTTTATTTTCTTTTTTTGTCGGCCAAAGGGGGATTTATCGCATGGACATTGATTAATAAAAATATTCAGTTTAGACAAATTACGGCTAATTTACTTAGCTCGCGGTATAAAATAAATTAGGTTTAAATCTTCGTTCGAAAATTAACTTCAATATTTTATCTACAATACAATAGGATTGCATCTTTTCTATAACATGAGGTCTGTTACCTAAAAAAGGACACATTCTTCACATTTCAGATATTCCTTACCACTGCTGTCGTCGTTGAGACTTGATTAATTTTTTTTTGGGTTGATCCACATGGATACAAGACACACACATGCGCTTCACATCTCTTTTTTAATTGGGAATGGAATAAAAGAGACTAGTACACTAGTACACGAAATCCCGCATGTACAAGTCATAAGGTCTAATCGTGCTTATATAGGGTTTAAGATTGCAAAGCGATTTTCGGAGAAGCGATCACTTGGCAACAATGCGTACTCCTGAGAGAAAAGGAGGTGGTCGCTGCAATTCATTCACAATTGAATTCAATTTATTTAGGAGGGTTAAAATAAGGTTACAACAAAGATCCGGCGTAGAAAGAAAAGAGAGTACGCAGTTTCCCAGCTCAAGGAGATCGAAGAGTCTCGCGATTTAAGCAGCATTTCTAGCAGCTGTTGAACGGGCATCATGTAGAGAGAGTGATGGGGAAGAAGAGAACCCACATCCAGTCAATAAAGAACCAGTCCCTTCATCCAGTATAGAAGTAAGTCAACTTCAGCTTTAAAAAATGCTTAAGAAGAACAAGGCCGCTGGCTCTGTTGGTCTATCTGCAGAGCTCTTCAAACACGAAGATGATGTTTTGGAATGGCGAATACACCAAATCATCAATCAAGTTTGGGTGGGGAAAAGCATGCCCGATGACTGGACCATCGGCTCCATATGCTCCATCTACAAAAAGGCGATCCTATGTCTTGCAAGAACTATTGAGGCATATCTCTCCTAAATGTCGCATATAAAATCCTATCCAACGTCTCGGTATGGGTTTAGGCCCAGCAGATCGAACATAGACCAAATTTTCACATATTTTCATGGAAAAGACCACCAAACTTAAAGCCGAGACGAACCATCTGCTTTAAAGCCGCATATGACAGCATTGATCGTCAAGAGCTCTTCATTAAGATGGGCGAATTTGGGATCCCGTTAGTCTGACAGCAGCTCATTTCGGCAAGGAGATGCGCTGTCGTGTGATTTCTTCAATCTAGTTCTTGAGAAGATATTATGCAGGGCAGGTGTCGACACGGAAGGCAAAGGCACTATCTTCAACAGATCAGTCCAGCTACTGAAGTATGCGGATGATATTAACATCATTAGTCGCCCCCAGGGTGCCGTGATAGAGGCTTTCATGTCTATTGAAGAAGAAGCAAATTAAGTTGGCTCTGAATTAAATGAGGACAAGACTAAATATATGCTATCAACAAACAAACAATCATCTGTCCACCGACTAGGCCAAATGTCACTGTTGATAGCAGCAACTTCGAGGTAGTTTAGGAGTTCATCTACCTCGGTTTAAACATTAATTTCAGGAATGAAATCTTAGTGGACATCCAACGAAAAATTATCCTAGGAAACCGCTGCGACTTCGGTCTGGCAAATCAAATAGGTTCAAAACTCCTGACTCAGAGGACAAAGTGTATGCTCTACGAAACCCTTATATTGCCAGTTCTGCTATACAGCGCCGTGCTGAACAATAAGCAGGAAAGGAGAGTTAATACTGGGATCCTTCGAAGGAAAAATTCGAAACTATCGACGATTATTTGGTCCTATGTGCAAAGAGTGGGTGCAGTGGCTTGGTAGTTAAGTGCGTTGGACCACTAAGCGAGAGGTCGCTGGTTCAAATCCCGATTTGTACCACCTGAACGTTTTTATTCGCTAAAAATATAACTTCGCACACACAATGGTTGGAGAAGCTAGGCTTTAGGTCCTGTATGGGCCGTTTACGCCTAATAGTTTTTAGTTTTATGTGCAAGGAGTGCGAATGGAGGCTTGGATACCGATTAACTATCACCAACAATGCCTCTTTAAACCTACCAAAAAGTAAATCAACGGCCTTATCGATAAATCATGATTAACTTTATCAGTCGAGTACCCAAAGCAAGGTAACAAATTCTTTATCAAAGCCGATTCGAACGTCATCCAGCATGTTGACCCGTGCAATCGAGCAGCTAAAGCCAGATCGAAAACCTGATTGGAGAGGATATAAAAGAGAGTAGTGGGAGAGGTGATTAGTAGTTCGTAATTAGATTTAAAAATAAAATACTATTTCTCCTGTTATATATGTACATCTTATTTTTACATATTTCATGTTCACTTTCATATTTTGTAGTTTTCCATTTGGACAACTTACTGTAACTTAATAATACTAAAAAAAAAACAGAAATAAAAATAAAATTTTATAAATACTCCACAAAAAAATGCAATTTTGTTCCCCACGCCTTCTCCCCATTTCCAAATGTAGGCTGCCCCACGCTAACGAAACTCCCGTCCTCAATATCCATGCGAAACAACTCAATTGCGCTCTCAACCGGATCCAACATCGACATTATGTTGCAATTGGCTTTTAGTTTCACATTCGAACTGTTGTATATGTCGGCCATTAGTTTATATAACTTCTGTTGGCATTCGAAATTGAAGCAATTCCCATCTTATTCCGCCCCAACTCCTGTGCCATGTGTGTGTTCGCGCGCTCCAGCAACTATGGGCTTGTGTTTCCGAAGACAACAAAATCTATCCCTTTCTCCAACACCGCACCATACGAGTATGTGTCAGCTGCCAAAAGGCCGATCTATAACACACAGATGCTAACCAAATCCTACTCCTCTATTATGCTGCCTCCTCGCTTGGTTCATCAACCCCTCTGTAGGGCTGGCTATGCCAATAAAAAAGTCAATCTTCTATCACTTGTACGTGTTATTATTTTGTATTACAGTGGAAATCGAATATGTACAGCGGATTAATGGATTCCAGTGGATATTTTGGACATTTGCCTGCCATTTGTAGCAGCAACAACAGATGGAACTGGAATGAAGCTAAACCCAGCCAACGACACTGGACAGGACACATTGTTCGATGGTATGTCATTTTAATTTGGTCCGTCGTCAGCCTTGATAGTCGATATTTTCGTGATGTGGAAATTGCAATTTATACAAGCACGCAGAATGCGTGCTAAACGAATACACCAACATACATCATTTTGCGTAGGACGCTTCTGGAATGGACACTATAAGCTGCTGGCTACTGCTACTGGTGATTTATTGTCTATAATGATTCCCCTTTCACTTCTGGTGATGAGATCTGTGAGGAATTCATCACATGTTGAGTTGTGGATTTGATAAATGTGTCTGAGCGTTGAGCACAATTCATCGCTGTCATTTGAGTTCAGCGGTCAACTGTCTGCATTTCCATCGACCATTTGCAGTCCATGTAAATTAGTTCATCATTGTTTTCTTTCGATTAGTTATGCGGAAAGAAGATATATAGCTTCCGAGCTAATGAAGTGAGTCAACAAAAAAAGTTATGATCCATATTGCATTGAAATGTCGTATTCGCAGGGCAAAATAGGTTATAGTAGAAAGCTAAATGGAATTATCGCTTACAAAATAAAACTACGAAAAAGGTCACTTTTGTCATATAAAGTTTTTTGCCACGCCTACTTTTTGTGGGCGTTTTTCACTAAAATGCTGTTCGAAAAAGAATGTTTAACAATATATTAGCCAATATTTTTCTCAATATATCGCCCATACAAAGTTTTTGGCCACGCCCACTTTTGGGGGGCGTTTTTTGAAAAAAATATTTTTTTTTTCTATAAATTTCATAGAATGAAATAGAATGCTATCCATCATCTTCCTAATGCTTTTTTTCTTTGGGGTACATAGGGATAAGGATAGGGTATCATACTGTTCGCCCCAAGCGGACTGTAGCCTTTCCTTATGTTTTTAACATGTAATGAGGTAGAAGCCAATTGATTGAATGGGCCAGCATCTAACAAGTTTTATGTGGTACTGGGTCGGATTTGAAACCGAAAACAACTCGCTCAATAGCAGAACGCAAGTAACCACTAAGCTACTGCACCTTTGATAGGCTCTTACCTGGATGATAAAATTACTTAGAAGTGCCTTCTAGTCTTTAACTTCTTGGTTTTGAAATATCCCCCTTTTTGTTGAATCTAATTCAATGCTGTTCGATAGATAGAAAGAGGAGTCTTAAAAATTCGTGCTCTAAAAGGTGGAACGTTTTTATTTTACCTTTTTTTTGTTTATCTTTTCACTACACTTTATCCTCACACTGAAATCGTTGTTGCGGGCGATTTCAATGTTCACAATTTGAATTGGCTTCGTCACTCTGGACAGACAACACCCGAAGGCAGGTACGCTGAGATCTTTGCGTAAGTAAACAACCTAACCCAGCTTGTAAATGAGCCGACACGAATTCCGGACATTAGTAGTCAAACCGCCAACACACTGGACTTGTTTCTCACCTCTCACCCAGATAAGTACACCATAAATGTATTATCGCCTCTAGGTTCGTCAGAACACTGTGTCATATCGGCCAATTTCTCGTACTAAAACCACAAAGTAAAAGAACAAGCTAAAGAGAAAGCCAATTGGTAAGCTCTAAACGGTTTCTTTAGGAATTTTAACTGGTCGCTATGCTTCCTCGATGGCGATGTGGATGCTGCTGCCGATATGATAACAAACATAATTCACTTGGGTATGAAACATTCTATTCCTAATAGGATTAAAAGTATCAAACCCAAGGTGAACGCATGGTGTGACTTGAGCTGCAAAGAGGTGAGCTTTCGGTCTTATAAGGCCAACCCAACTGAGGAAAACCGAATAAAGTTTAAACGAGCCAGAAATGACTGCAATGCCCACATTAATCGTGTCAAATTCTCCTACGACCAAAAGTTGAGCCAATCTGCTCGCTGTTCATTTTTCAGCCAGCTCAACGCTGCCAGATTGTACTTTGTCTCCCCCTGTACTCGAGCGCGTAGAATCTTCTATGGGACTGAACCATTTTCGCACTCGTACAGTGGCAAGAGTTCTTCGAGATCTCAACATATATCAATCCGCTGGTCCAGATGGTATTTCCCCTATCGTTCTGAAGAGGTGTTCTTCCACGCTGGCAAAACCAATGCGTAAGCTTTTCTATCTGTCCTATTCTTCAGGGCTCTTTCCGAGAAGATGGAAAACAGCATTTGTCCAGCCCGTCCCAAAAAAATCCGAATCTTCCTCTGTCTCCTCCTACCGACCAATTGCACTAACATCCCTTCTTTCCAAGGTCATGGAAACGCTGATAAATCGTCAGCTTATGAAATATCTTGAATCGCGGAAACTTCTTAATGACCGGCAGTACGGTTTTCGCGGCAACAGGTCCACTGGTGCTTTGATGACATATCTAACCGAAAAGTGGAACCAATCTATTCACAGTGGTGGTGAAAGTAAGGTCGTTGCGCTTGATATTTCAAAGGCATTTGACAGGGTTTGGCACCAAGCTCTTTTGTCGAAAATGCGTGCATTCGGAATCGATGATATCTTTATTCAATGGATTAGAAATTACCTTTCGGACCGTTCAATTCAAGTTGTTTTGGACGGTTTCAACTTACCAAATAAATGCTGGTGTTCCCCAAGGCTCCGTTTTGTCTCCGACTCTCTTTCTCATTTCTATAAATGATCTACTCCCTGCTACTTCTAATCCTATTCATTCCTTCGCCGATGACAGTACCCTCAGCTTTTTATATTCGTTTCCTGGGCAACGCACCTCATCTTCGGGCGTCAAACTGGAACGGCAAGCTCATTAAATTCCGATCTTGACAGCATTCTTGAGTGGGGTAAAACCAAAAGAGTGGAATTTAATGCTTTTAAAACACAATGTTGTCTTCTGTCACTGAAGCGAAACCTCAATACTCTGCCATTATCCATGAATGGCACTTGCATCGCTGAATCCGAAAGACTTTCCATTGTCGGTATGTGTGTTAATGACAACCTTCGTTGGAAATACCACTTATTCGACGTCGCCAAGAACGCTGCGAAGTGTCTAGGCTTCCTAAAGCGATGCAAGAAATATTTTACCCCTTCTGATCTGGTTAGAATCTACAAGGCGTTTATTCGCCCAAAACTTGAGTACAACGCTCATATCTGGTCCGGTGCATCAATTACATATTTGGAGCTACTTAACAGAATTCAAAAACGCGCGATAAAACTTATTGGCGACCGAGATATTGCGAATTCGCTTGACCCTCTTAGTCATCGTCGTAACGTCTCCTGCCTATCGTTGTTCTATCGATACTACCATCACAAGTGCTCAAACGAAATAGCCAGTTGCATTCTTCCCCTTTAACACTTAACCGTAATACTCGCCGTGCCAGAAATGCTCATCAGTTTACCCTAAAGCCTATATTCGTTCGAACTGTGAAATTTAAAGATTCGTTCCTCTGCCGTACAACACGAATGTGGAATGCTCTGCCTCACTCTGTTTTTCCTAACCATTACAATTTACAAACATTTAAAATCAATGTGCATCGGGTTCTCATCCCTTCTTCTAATCCCTCATTTCCTTAACGCCCTTGCTGTGTTACTATAACATTATAAGGCTGCTAACAATCCCTTTTGCACGTGCAAATTATAAAAAAAACGACCTTTAGAAATCGCAGGGACAATTAAAAATAATATTTTGTTAAAGTCCGTTTCAAAGATTTGGCCACGCCCACTTTTAGACGGTGTTTTTGGCCGATGTGGTAATCTTTTTTTGACAACACATCTCTACTTGATGAGCCGCTGAATTTATCCATCCCATCTAAGAATAACTTACTCATTTCTTACTCAATAATAATTCCCGTGACTTCAACAACACCCAAATCACCCTTATAACCAAACCACTCACAACGTCTGCCGCTACCAAAAGAGTACCAGCTGTAAATATCTCTTCGATCTTGCTTACAGCTTAACCGATCCGGTTCCTAAATTTCTCAATCCTACCCCGTCCACTTCAACTGCCACCTTTACTCCGCAGACTAATTCTGCTTCTCATAAAAATATGTCAAGCCCAACAGCCCAACATCCAAACCTCATCCTTTACTTCCTTCAAATGTAGAACTTACTTTTATGGCTCCACTGATGGATCACATACCTTTTGAAAACTTTCGCAATTGCAATCGACCTCAGCAAAGGCTTTGACAAAATCTCTCAAACCCTAATTCTTTTTAAGTTCAATGCGTTAGGCATTGCTACTTTACTATAGTATATAAGGTCAGATTAAGATCCTCTGAATCGGATCTCTTCGAGTTGCTGTCTCACTCATTGTTTTCTGTTTATGGTGTCCCTTGAAGACCACAAAACACAGAGCTATTTGTTCAGGCCAAATACCCAATAAACATTTTTTTCATTTGATGCCTACCTAAAACAAACAAAAAACCAAGAATTAATTTAATGCTGTCAATGTGTCTTAAATAATAATAAATCTAACCCGAAAGGTCGTTTCTCGCCCACATATCATCCAAAAATTGCATGTCCTTCCAGAACCATTATCAATTTACCATATATGACCGCAAAGCACCTTTTCATGCCCAAACCAAAGCCACTACACAATATCTATTCAAGGTTCTTAGTAATTCGGTTTTCTTTCGTTACATTGTATCCGTAGGGCATTACCGACCTTACAGCATTTCTTGTGCTACCCTCGACCTTTCAACAATTAATCATAAACAGATTTCTTTAACCGACTTGGGTTGTTGTAAATTGGTAGCTAACCGGCTAAGATTTGTTCCCCTTCCATTGTTCTGGTCCTTGCAGTTATGACAGACGAGCGAGAAACTAATTCATTTTTAATTTCAACAACATCCCCGAAATGCCATATACAAAAGTGGCCACAAAACACCCTCGCAAAACGCTTAATCACTTTCAAAACCTTTCGTGTTCGCTTTCAGTGAACACAAAGGAAAAAAGAATTCAAAACCAGCTAATTCCATTCGCTATATCCCGCCAAAGGAAAACCCTTTGAATACATAACAACTCCTCCTTAGAGACGATAATGACACTCCGTCTAACAAAATGAGAAATTGTGATGCAAAGAAACATCTCCACCGAGAACAATCATAATTCCTAATATTTTCATTCACATCCTGGCATCAAGCCCTCTCTGTGCGATTTCTTAAACATTTTTTGTTCTCTTATTCATAATTTTATATCCTTGCAGCGGAGTAGGAGATGGGGAGAAATTCTGTTGTGTATTTAGAAAGGAACATGTTGTCAGTAATTCAAACAATGCCAACAGCAGATCCACATAATGTGGATTTAATGACCTCGTAGTCACTGCGTGTGTCTGTGTGTGTGCTTTGTAACACCACAGCGAGGATCCTCTGTCAACTAGAGCCGATGAAAAACGGTGCCGCTGTTGAATTGTCCTCATTAGGGATAACACAAAATGAGTGACTGTGAATGTGATGGAAGGGTAAAGAACGGCTGAAGTGGAGTCGCAACGCGGCATAAGCATTGTTTAGAAAGTGATGATGATGAAAATCATAAAATCCACAAATGCGTATACCTACCTACTTAACGTTCCCTTAGTCAAGTTGGTACGCCTAGTACTCTATCCTGAGTCAGGTCCTTAAAAGCACACGCACTCCCCCTAAATTTCCTCCAACTCATGACGATTTGATAATAATGGAAATGGGAAACATAATAGGAGAATTGAAAATCTACCCCCAGCCCAGCCTAATATCCTGGCTAAGCCTTCAGTCAACCCCAACCGCACACTCAAGAAAAAAAAAAAAAAAAAAAAACCAACCAACTCGACTTGTGTTGTAGAAACCGCCTTGCGCCTCTTGGCGGTTTCCATTTGTCTATTATGTCAGATGTCATAAATTAATCCATTCGTAACTGGGGTAACAAAGGATTGCGTTAAAATTATTTGGTGCGTATCATTCTCACGTTAAACTCCTTTGAGTTTTGGTTTGCCTTTGCGAGACAGAAGAAGATGATTTCGATTTTTGGCTCGAAGATTTTTTTTTGTTTTGGGAGGAAAAAGATTTCCAAATTTAAGGCGGAACTTTTGCCATTGTTTTCTTTGATTCACGAGAAACAACTTTTTCTTATGCATTTGTCTATTTTATATGAGATTAGGTACTTTGCCATAAAGGATTTCTTCATTCTTTAGATGAAATGTATATCAAAGGGCGGTGAAAAGAATTTGGGTATTTTGCTATTTTTACTCAGCATAAAAGGATCCAAATTTGAAAGAGGAAATATAAATTGCATTTGTAGCATAATTTGATGTTGACACGAAATGCTTGATGTAGGATAGAATCCCTAGGAATATTGCGTGAGTTAAACAGATTGTCTTGGTAAAATAAGGGGTTGCACGAACAATTCAGTGCAGGAGTAATAGTTGCTTTTATAAAAAACTGGAATAAAAGCCAATAAAATCTATATTTTCTTATACCAAATAAAAACATTTAGAATTTTACGTCGATTCCGAAATAAAAACTGGAGAGGCTTGAGACTCAAAAAGTAGTGCATTCAGAAAACCCTTCCAGAAAGCCTTCTGTAAGGGACATACATTTTAGGTAAATCATAAAGACAAATAAAACTGTTAATATTTGGATACACATATCTAAGTAAACTACCTGTACTGATTTAGTAACAATGTTACATATAATGAATATTTATAGATAAAAATATATTAAAACATTATATTTTTCTTATTGTAATATTTACAACTATAAAAAAAGTTAACCACTTCAGAATGTACTGCGTTAAGTACCTAGGACTTTGAAGGTTTTATTTGTGAACAACAAAAGAGATTTTATCTTTGAAGTGATGGTTATAGCAAAATATTTCAAGAAATTTAAAAATAATGCATTTAAATTGAATAGATATCTTATAGACCAATTTCGCTTTTACCAATAATATCAAAGGTATTCGAAAATATTTTATTGAAGCGATAACATCCGATTATCGAAGAGCGCCGATTAATACCTGACCACAAATTCGGGTTTAGAATCAAGCACTCCACAATCGACCACTAACTAATGAAATAGAAAAAGCCCTAGAGGAAAAAAAATGTTCTAGCGTCTCCAAGGTTTTTAATAAACGGGATTAAAACATAAGCTTAAATTGGCCTTTCGAAGGCAGATACGTATATGAGATACTAAGTTCTTATCTAGCGGACAGACTCTTCCGTGTTAAGCACGGAAAAGTATATTCAGAATTTAAAGAAATCGCGGCATGTAGTCCACAAGGAAACGTTCTGGGTCCGATTTTATTTTTAATCTATACTCGATATATTCCGCAAGACCAAGGCACAACTTTACTACGTCTGTAGATGATACAGCTATATTAGCCGTGAGTAATACGAATGAATCAGCAACGAACAAGCTCCAGCGGGCAATGCATTTGCTGCTTTTATACAACAAGTTCTGAAACCATTATGGACGTATGGTATACAACTTTGGGGTTGTACCAAAGCAAATAACATCAATATTGTGTGATATCCAGTGATATCCACATTTGGATATGGCAACTGTCGAAGATGAAATAAAATCATTTGCCCGTAAGCAACAGACGCTCTTTAGCGGTCATTGCAATAACGAAATGATACATATTTTGAACGATACAAATTTAGTGCGCCGACTTCAACAGATAAAACCACTTGAATTAGCGCAATACCATTTAACCGCGAGTTTTTGGCGGTACAAGCAGGTGCCTCTGATAGGAAGCTGCCTGGTAAACGCGAATATAAATTATTAAATCTTAACTACTGTATAGGGAATACCCCAGTTGTAGTATAAAGTGATTTGAAGGGAGGTGTTTTTAGTGAGTAAGAATCTCACTCTATAATGAACACGTGCGGCCGGTTCTCATGGTGTCTCATGGAAGATTTTCCACCTACCTTCAAAAAAAAAAAAATTAATTGCAGACAACAAACTTCTAAAATAATTCGAAGGTCTCTTAAAAAATTCATTCTACACTTGCTTCGCGCTGATGTTCTTCAATAATGCATTTTTCATATTAATCAAAGTTAAATTAGAAACTCGACATTGTCCCATAATCAGCCTAATTGTGTTCATATTTAGACAACATCGAAATAAAAATTTTAACCGTACTGATTCATTGATAACTATATCTATGAGTAACTGCTTTATGAAAAATAGCAACTAAGTTTTTAGGGTCCCAGAAAAAGTACAAAAATAGGACTAAAACTTATGAAAAAATGTTTTCTTTCTTACAATTATGTTCATAGAATTAAGCTAACAATATGATATGATTATTACACATATATTTGATAAAAGTGGGTTGCAAATCTAAAAATCTGCAAGTGGCTTTAAATTTAAACCTCAAGCCTTAATTCAGATATTGACATATTTTAAACGCAGTTACAAAGAGCACTATTTATTCTCATTAAAAGAAACTCTCCAATTAGTTTCCGGTGCAACATTTAACGGAGTTATTTGCATAAATGTGGATCAGGGTACACCAAAGGGCTTCACTTAAATCTGCAGTAACTTGGGTTAAAATTACAGATAAAACCTTTCTCTCATACATTTTTTTATTAACGTATGACTACAAACCATATCCCTAGATATTGAAAAGGAAGTTCTGCATAAAAACGACAAATATTCATCGTCGAGGAATTCAGTAAAATCTAGAAGATTTCCCGTTCTGACAGTCTAGATGGAGGAATAGTTATATTTTTACATTAATTATATACACATCACTCGGTAGAACATTTAACACCAATCATTAATTTCGCGTTACAATTCTAGATTCGAATACATTCGTCTTTCGAAAGGACCGTCAAGTTCTAAAGGAACTTTGGCATTTCATACTTATTTACATATACCCCCTCCAACTTTAGATCACGGTTATGTTTTTGGTTTTAATGATTTCAACACTAAAGTAAGCAATCGCTTTTAAATTACACATTACATGGAATACGCGATAATCGAATAGTATTCCATTTAATTTCAGAGAGTACAAAAATTACTATATGAAAAACAGTGTGATTGATGACAATGATTTTTGCCTGCTAAATATGAGACATGTATTTTATATTTTTTAATTAATTAATGAAAAACCCGGGCAAACCCGAACAATTTAGAAAAACTAACTCGGACGCTCCCCGCACGTAAAAGTCCGGTAAACCAATAGAGATACGAAACTGAAGCCGCTAAGTTTAAAAACGACCAGTTTATAGATGTCAATGGTATAAACAAAAAATAATGAGTACTGTGAGACTCCATATCCGCTACTCATTTTAATCTCTTTTTACTTACTTACTTAACGGGCTCCGGACCCGTGAAGAGTCCCTGCCTGAGATACGGCAGCCTTCCACCCTCTGCGATCCCGAGCACGCTGCTTCCAGTTGTCCAGACCAAGCGGTCTGGCATCCGCGATGGCTTGGTCTTTAAAACGGAGGTTCGGTGTTCCTTGTCGTCTCGAACCTGGGGGTTGGGATTCGAAGATCCTTTTGACAGGAGCGTTGTTGTCCAATCGCTCGATGTGGCCGAGCCAAAGTAGTCGACGAGTTTTGGCTTTTCGGACTACATCCACATCCTGCTACAGTTTATAGAGTTCACGGTTGTATCTTCTCCTCCATTCGCCCTCCTCGCACACAGGACCAAATATCCGTCGAAGGATTTTCCTTTCAAAGGATCCCAGTATTAACTCTCCTTTTCTGCTTATCGTCCAGCACTCGGCGCCGTATAGCAGAACTGGCAGGATAAGGGTTCTATAGAGCATGCACTTTGTCCTTCAAGTTAGGAGTTTTAAACCCATTTGTTTTGCCAAACCGAAGTAGCAACGGTTTCCTAGGGTAATTCTTCGAAGATGTCATTTGTGGAGTTGATGTTTACCCGAGGTAGATGAACTCCTTAACTACCTCGAAGTTACTGCTTTCAGCAGTGACATTTTGTCCTAGTCTGTGGACAGATGATTGTTTGTTTGTCGATAGCATATATTTAGTCTTGTCGTCATTCACTTCAAGGCCAACTAGTTTCGCCTGTTCTTCAATAGCCGTGAAAGCCTCTATCACGGCACGCTGGGATCGACCGATGATATCTATATTGTCCGCATACCCCAGCCGTTGGACTGATCTGTTGAAGATAGTGTCTTCCGTGTTGACACCTGCCCTGCGCACTGTCTGCTCAAGAACAAGATTGAAGAAATCACACGGCAGCGAATCTCCTTGCCGAAATCCGGTACATGTTTGAAAGAGTTCAGATGAGCTGCTGCCAAACTGCACATTGCATCGCGTGTTACCTAGTGTCATGCGACACATCTGGTTAAGTTTTACCGGGATCCCGAATTCGGCCATCGCCACAAAAACCTCCTGATGATGAATGATGTCATATGCGGCTTTAAAGTCGATGAAGAGATGGTGTGTCTCGACTTGAAACTCGTTGGTCTTTTCCAGGATTTGCCTTAGTGTGAAGATTTGGTGTACAGTCGATCTGCCCGGCCGCATATCGCGGTATATATGCAGCTGGGTATAGGCTGCATTATCTATTCTTGTGGAGGTAAAGGCAAGCGAAACCTTACCGCGACCGAAAAAAGGCCCTTACAACTTCCCCCACCAAAGTTTCTATTCGAAAATATCTTGGTTCCTTTCGTATATCAAGATTTTTTATTTTTCGTCAGTAAAAAAAATCTTTAAAAAATATTTACTTTATAAGGATTATTTCATTTAAAAATTGGAAAAAAAAGTCTAAACTAACACAATTTTAGTTACGATCCATGCGAATACGCTGCGGTTGATAGAATGCGAAACCGAAACATCTAAATCAAATTCACTCCGAATTTCCGACAAAGAATGCTCTGAATTGGACGAAGCCTATATTATTCTATTAAGCATCTGTGGACGTCCACGTCGGATTGTTGTCTCATAAGATTCCAGATTTCTTAAAAAAATTTAAAGGACACGATTCGATCTTGATATATTTTTCGCAAATGTTCTAAAGCCCAAACCAGCCTTGAAAAAAGCTAGAGTTTTCCACTTTATCAACTTCTGTCAACTGTTTTTGAGACGAAACCGAATAATAATAGAAACCGAATAAAACGGAAGAAAGATTTCAGTTTTTATATTGTGCGGGTATACTTCTGCAAGCTGGAAAAGCGTGTTTCATTATTGGAAATTAAAAAAAAACATCGAGAATTTTTTTGCTCTGATTACTTGTTTATTTATCCTATAATATAAAAAAAAATTGGTCTGTATCCGTTTAGCTTTTCCTGAAAAATAACTTTTACATGGTGCAGTTATAGTTTTGCAAAAACTATGGAGAACTCATTAAGGGAATATGTTTTTTGTTGCTTCACTTTTAGCGCGAAAACAAACCAACTTGAACAACTATACGTTAACCCATATTGTTAATATGTTCGTTAAAAATTAACTTTGATGTTTTTAGGGATAATATGAATTGCTTTGTTAAAATGAGCGAAAAATAAAAAGTATTTTAATTAAACAACATAAACGAAATGCTACACTATATGTTATTATTACAATTATGTATTTGCATATTCAATATTAATATTTTTGTATTCAGTCTTGACAGTTATAACGGGAGATCCAAGTAGAGATACTTTTTTCAATAGCCTTTTTTGACAGATCACGTGTGAGTCGTGTCATGCTGTCATGTTATTTTTGTTTAGTATTGTTTGGCATTTCATAATGGAAAGACTTACGCGTGAACAACGTTTACAAATTGTTCAACTTTATAATGAAAATTCACGTTCTGTGAGGAATGTGTTTCGTGCACTTCGCTCAACTTATGGTCAACATAATCGGCCTACTGAGCGTACTATTCGCAACACCATCACCCATTTTGAGACCCAGCATTCATTATTGGATAATATTCGACCGAATAGACCACGTCCAGCACGCTGTGAAGAAAATATAGCGGCCGTAGCTGAGAGTGTACACGAAGACCGTAGAGAGTCGATTCGGCGCCGTTCGCAGCAACTCGGACTGACGTATGGAACGACTTGGCGCATTTTACGTCAAGATCTTAAATTGAAAGCGTACAAAATACAGCTTGTGCAACAACTGAAGCCGCTCGACCTTCCCAAGCGACATCGCTTCGCTCTATGGGCTCTTGAAAACTTCCAAGAAGATCCGACGTTTTCGAGCCAAATTTTGTTTAGCGATGAGGCCCATTTCTGGCTCAATAGGTATGTAAACAAACAAAATTGCCGCATTTGGGACGAAGAGCAACCTGAAGAGATTGAAGAACTGCCACTTCATCCAGAAAAAACAACAGTTTGGTGTGGTTTGTGGGCCGGTGGAATCATCGGTCCATATTTCTTTAAAAATTATGCCGGTGCGAACGTAACCGTCAATGGCGACCGTTATCGTGCCATGATAACCGACTATTTGATGCCTGAAATTGAAGCTCGTGATCTCGTTTCAGCAAGACGGCGCCACTTCCACCACATCGCATCAATCAATGGACTTATTGAGAGAACATTTCGGCGAGCAGATAATTTCACGTTTTGGGCCGGTCGATTGGCCACCAAGATCGTGTGATGTTGCTAAGTCAAAAGCTTATGCCGACAAACCCGCTTCGATTCAGGCCTTGGAGGAAAACATCACGCGTGTCATTCGCCAGTTACCAGTCGAAATGCTCGAACGAGTGATCGAAAATTGGATTCAAAGGATGGACCATCTGCGACGTAGCAACGGCCAACATTTGATAGACATAATCTTCAAAAACTAAATGCCAAAGAATGTTCTTTCAAATGATAATAAACATTCTCCACTAAATTTGAATTTTCTGTATTTTTTTCTTTAAAAAAGTAGGGAACCTCGAAATGGATCACCCTTTATGATCAACTAACTTTCTTTAAGGCTTCATATTATTTTACCTGACGCCATCCAACCATCAAAATATCCTCAAAAATCTGTAAAGATCAGAAAGTGAGATATCTGAAAGTTCTTCTAAGTCATGAAAGTAATGGCTTCCAAGTGCTCTGTTCCTTAAATGAAAGAGACTCGGGCAGTGACAGAGGAAGTGAGGTGTATCCTCGTAGACCTCTAGTTTCTTTTCAACTTTGAACGAAAAAACAGATTTTATATGAAGTTGCAATGAGACCCCAGTCAACAAAATTGTAATTATTCAAAAGTAAAAAGCGTTTATTGGATTGCAAAGATTTTTTTTAAATATTTTTGTGGCACACTTACTTTATATATATGACAAAATTGGTAGCAAAATGCATAACAACATACAGGTTAATTGAGTGTTAAGGCAACGTGTCATTAAACTGTGTTTTATATTTTACAAAATTAGTTTTAAAACACTTATTTATTTATTTTTACAAAAATATTTATATTTTGTATAAGTACCAATATTTATTTGTTCAAATTTGCGACCGAAATTCACCTTACGAAAGCACAACACTGAAAATGCATGGTTTCTAGATAAAATATAAAAAATGATTTTCAATTAACTGGCAGAAAATGATCCTGCAGGATTAAAATATATTAATTGTTTTGATATTGATTTATTTTATGATAGGTATTTATAAAAATGTATGTGGTAGCCAAATGGTTACCCTGGGCGGGAAAGGGTTAAATCTGGTTCGATTACATCTTTATTGCAATATTGCAATAAGATAAACTTTTAAGTCCTTAATCATAATCCTACGACTTCTTCAAGCTGGGAAATCTAAAATTATAAACGCTGGTTGAAATCCGGGCTAGTAAAACTAAACGTTGGTTCTTTTCTTTCTGCCCTCCTCGTGCGATTGTCTAACAAACATAAGAACCGTCGTCGTGAAAAGCCTTTTTGGCATTTAGAATAGGCATAAAATGATAACAGATATTCGAGGAAGAAGGAAAGAATAGGAAAGAAACACAAGAATCTTACGACTAGTTAAAATATCGGCGCGTTGTATCGATAACGTGGGCATTAATGTCAGCTTGTTAAAAAAACAACTACAAAAATAAAGCAAGAGAAAATACTTTAATCTATCAGTAGTCGTATCTGACACCTGTTGTCATTTGATCGGTTGCGTTCCGGGGTATACTAGTGTTACAATGTATAAATTCGTCCCCTCAAGGGTTGGAGAAGCTAGGTTATATAAAATTTCAATCCACGCTTTACCTGATATAGAATAAGACGACTTTCTGAGTTTTACGCTTTCAAATGGGCCAAAAACAGACCTAGATATGTAGCAGTAGCAGTATATGTCACAGTATGACTTCAAAACAGACCATCGAAGTTGTCGAAGGTTATAAATACCTAGGAGTCACAATCGACAGTCATTTCAGTTGGGACAAACACATGGAAAAACTCCGAAACATATATAACCAAGCTACAAAAACTTTAAAACACCATTCTTAAGTAGATGAACAGAAGATGCCCAACAAGCACTTCCGGAGAACACCCCTTTTTACATTATTTTGTTACCGCACATTTTACAGAGATAAAAATATTTAAATAAATAAAAAAAAAAAATAAGTAAATGTAAATATCTATCACAAAATAATAAATTATTAGTATATAAATATTGAGCTGATTAGAATGTGTTAACTGAAGAACTCGACATAAGAATAAATATATACAGATAAATAAATAATTATACAAAAATTATAATTTATAGTATCTACTTATATCACAATCGACATAAAATGTTAAAGAATATTCGAAGCACCTGATGGGATGTACTCGGATGCTTTCTAAATCAAAATTGCACATATGAATAAATGTTGTGAACAAACATTAAAATTTGTTCTTTTATATTTTTTCAATATATTTTGCTAATGCTGCTTAAAAGACACTCTGAAGTTTTTTTTTTTAGAACGAAAAAGTTACAGTTAAACAAATAAAAAAAAAGAGGTCAGCCGTTTAAGAGTTGCGGGCCCTTAAGGAATATGCATGTTTTTTTATATAGCCCCGTCAAAATGAAATGGTTGCCGCTTAAAAAAAACATATTCGACTTCATCGCTCTCCTCGTGCCTGATCGAACCATTTTCAACAGAGCCAGACTTATTAAGAAATAACTCTACGCAGCCTAGACATATCATTCTTTGGAGTTTGGTAAATATAGCCATAAATTCCACAACCGGTGCATATAAACCCATAATAGTTTTTTAAACAAAAAATGCTTCCTTTACAAACAGTTTTCTTTGATAGCTGCAGTGTGATATGTCTGGCATTCCTAGCAATGGGGAAAATCTTCCCTATCAACTTTTGGTTCAAATACTTCGCTAACAATGCGCAATGAATAGGGCATGAGAGCAAGTCAGTTTTTTTATGGTGTCAATTATGTATCCATATGAAAAAATATATTCTTTTCCATTGTTCATAGATCAAAATATCACGTGACATCATAAGAGAAATCATACATGTAGCTGAAATAAATTTGCGACAAACAATTTTTTTTTCAAAAGTAAGACAAAATGTCTACAGATGTAGTCGGGAGAACAGTCAGTCACATCTGCCGCAGAATATAAAAAATCCGGGCGGACAACATTCCCAGAAATTACACACAACTCACTTTAGGTACAGGGCTCGCCAAAAATTTTGTTTTTACAGCGAAAAGTTGAAACCGTCACATGGTGCGAATATGAAACTGAATTCCATTCAGGGTGACAGTACCTACATCCACAACAAAGTCGACAGAAAGACACAAGGGAAGGATTACGATTCAGCGTTAAATGTAAATTTTCCTACAGCCCCGACCATGCCTATGCCACAGATGTGCCAACCAGGAGCAGCTAAAAGGGTCAAAGCCAACTACCGTTCCGAAAACACCCACATTCGCCGCATATGGATATGAAAGGTATACCTTTGACATACAGTGTACTTGCCTGCCGCTGCATATTGTATATTCAGGGCGCCGGAGGCGCACACACGTAACTCGGACAATTTATCTTAGTGACTCTTCGAATGTCAGGTGTAAGTTTGGTTGAAAACCTAACAAAACTTCGCAAGCATTTACATACATGCAAAACCGTACCCGGATGCAGCAGCGTATCAAGGCTGGGTGGTTTGGTAATGATGCAACAGGAATGGCGTCATGGACATTGTCATTTGCATTTTCGCCAATAGATCCGGGCATTCACCGTTCCGTAAGTCAATGGTCGGTTGCAGCAGACGCACACTTTTGTACTGCAATTTGTTTGTGAAATTCGGTTTCATGTGAAGCGTTTCCGAAAATGGACTATGGATTGTGTTTAAAGGTTTTGCAGTTGGAAACTTTTGAATTGGCGCTTTAAAGTCTTTTTGGGAATCTGGTGAAACGGCTAGCGGTAGGTTGGATACTGTAGACTACAATTTTTAACTTCAATATAGAACAAATAGACAGAACCTTCGTTTTAAAGACCACGAACCATTCACAGGTGGTTACAAAATTTCTTCCTCAGAACTTGAACTTGGAGTTGCGTTAGAATTGTGCCAAACTAAATCGCTTGGAGAAGCCAGTAGTATTTATGTTTTACAGATGAAGAAGCACTTAAGTTACACACAACATGTTTTCAAATGTAACAGAAGTTACTTTATAGGATTCTAAAAATTAATATCTAATTTTTGGATCTTTTATACGTTTGGTAAATGAAAAGTTACCTACCAAGACATTCAAATATATGGGATCATTGATCAACAGTGATGCAACTGCGGACGACGTATTCAAGCACCGTGTAAGCGTAGGATGGATGGGGTGGCTGGAAAACTCTGCAATATTCTGTTAGCGAAAAATGTCTCCCAAGCTGTAAGGAAGGGTTTATACCGCAGTTATTCGTCCGTTGGAAAATGTACAAAAAGTAGTATAAGAGCAAATTGAGATAAGGAGTAATGAAGCTTGATCGAGTGGGAAGTTTTAAAATCTGAGGAAGCCTTCCCGTCCAAGACCGTATCTCGAAAAAAATTGGAGCAGGGCCGGCAGTAGGTATTACCATGTTCAAAAGAGGGACGTTGATTAGAATGTTGCTATAAAAGCATGAAAGAAAGGCAGTTATTGTTGACGAAGTTATACAAAACCGTGAGATATGCAGATATTTGTTGATGTTAAACCGATGAACCCCACAGGCGGACAAGTAGGAATGCTATAAAGTTTGCATAATTCTTCTGATCATAACGTCATCTTTGGGATTACAATTTTGTAAAATCCAATTGGAGGAAAGCTGCCGCTGCCATACAAATATAAACATAAAAAGTACTTTTTACCTATATTACCCGTGAGTATCCTATTACCTAATTGCTGGTAATGAAGATACATGTCTTCAACTTCCAGTGCCATTGGTAAATCGGTTTCTATGGTTATGCAACTCCAACAAACTTATTTCCCAAAGTAAATGAAAATTAATATGTACTCACCCACACATCCTTTAAAAAAAATTAAAAACAAACGAGCTTTTTTACTTATGCTAAGAATCCTTAATGTCAACTAACAAGCAAAGGAAAACTTAAATTCATCTCCTCCCTATGTCGACAGAATACCTACTCTTCTTACAAAAAAAATCTTCAAGACAACAAAATAATAAACACCTTAAGGACAATAGCAAAAAAAAATCAACTTCAAAACTTAAAGTATCAACTTGCAGCAAATCAAGACATCCAACAAACCAATTCAAAGAATTTCTCAAGAATAAAAAAAACACGACACCTTATACTAGTGGTTGCAAAGATATCCTTGAAAATCCTCGCGATAAAATATCACACAAACACCTCCCCTTTCCGGTCTGGGTCTCTCCCTCTCAGTGTGCACCTCTTCAGCATCAGTGCTGGTGCTTTGTTTTTCTCATTTTCACCCGTTTACCCACAATGTCCTTTACCACCAAACACCACATCGTTACGAGTTAACAGGTGAATTGGCCAAAAGAGATGACTTTATCCTAAAGGAAACAAAACTAACTTAAAGTTCCTCAGCTCTGTGTTGTGTTGTCCTATGCCGCCGCGCTCTCTGTCTCTATCTGGTAAGCGAATCTACGATATCCTCCCAATATCGTAAGTGATAAGCTCAAGGATTTACAGACTGCGCATGCCAGTGAATTTTACTATCTCCTTCCCGGTTACATACGGCAACCGAGCACGAAATGAACAGGCCGTCTATTATTTTGGCCGGTTCATGTGAAACGAAAAGCTTTCCTTGATTCACTCTCCCGGCTGGAGTGGATATTTAAGAACGTCATTGGTGAGTGTATCCTTTAGTCTTCGATTGAACCTACGCCCGTTTAAAAGTCCTTTCTCAAGGTATTGCTTAAAGGAAAGTGTTTTCTATTTTGTTGTTGTTGGCATTTCACAAAATAAAAACAAAGTACGGTTCGGTGTTGTGCAAGAGTGTGTTTTATTATTTTTTTGTAAAGTGAGTTACCCATTTGAAATTGAAAAGTTTGCGAAAAAATTTATAGTTTAAAGTAGTTGTGGTCCTTTTGCTGTTTTTTGATGCGAATGTAAAAAAAATAGTACACAAATTGCGAGTGAATCTGAAAATTCAATGAAAAAAAAAATATAGAAAAAAAATTAGGATTTTTCAAGGAAACAAAAACACATCCTATTCATATTCTAAAAGACGAAGAGAAAATTCGGGACGAAAGCGGATTTCGAAAGAGAATTCAAAAAAAAAAAAAATACACCCGCTACATCTGGAAAAAGCTTTTTTCTACCCAGCCACCAAGACTGGAGAGCTTTGTTAAAGAGCCGAATAAATTTTGTTGCAAGGATAACACAAAACTAAAAGGGATTCTTAAAGGTCAGACTTTATGTGAGTTTTTTCTCCTGATAAGAACCAGTTGAATGTGCAATTAAAGCAATATACCAAAAGGACTCGTGCATACATTTTGTGAAAAAAAGAAGTGTATCCTTAAAGTGAGAGTGGTCGTAATTGTGTGCAACATCGCGTACGAAGGATTAAGTTTTTAAATTTTATAAACAAAAGTAAACACTAGGGACATTGAAACACATGGATATACACCCAAGGGACTCGCAAACGTAACAACGATAACCACGTCAAATAAAATTCCTCACTACCAAACACAACAACAGCAGAAAATATCAGAGGAGCACGACACAACGTCAGGATGAGTGTGGATTATGCAAATTAGGTATACATATATGAATATACAATATCTATTAGCTGTGTGCATAATAATATACTAGTTGGGGGAGGTGGGCTACACAAAGGATGAAAGCAAAGAACTTTTTTTTTGCTTGCCTGTGTGAAGCTTTATGATGTCCATCTTAATTGGCAAAGAAATAAAAAAAAAATACTCAGATTGACGCATCCTAGTATCATAGCGACGTGAAGGTTAGACGATGGTCTAGGCAAAGGTAGAGGTAACACCAATACCACTGCCAGCAATTGATATATGTGGGGAGTTTTGCTCTTGGCCTTGGTATAATCCGAGAATGAACGTCACCCTTAGTGCTGCACTGTTGCTGCTGACACGGTAGTCCAAATGAAAGCAGGTGGATTTCAGGTAACTTTCTGCGTGTGTCTGTAGGATGAGTATGTGTATTTGTGTTGAGATGCTCTAGTATAACCAGAGAATTCGATTTAATGTGGTTTAGCTGATGGTGGCTGAAATGGTACTCGTCCCATCCACCATAATGATGATGATGATGCAGATAGTAGCCTTAGGTACTGCTATCTGCAAAAAGGACGAGGGAATAGAATGAGGAATTATGCTTCCGAATGTGGATATTAATGAAAATGAAAGGAAAATATTTGTTCAAATCAAATGGTCTCTAATTGGATTTTTAATTTCATTGTGTAATTATCGCTATGGTAGTCTCGAGTTTAATTGTGTAATAGTCCTGATCCCTGGTTCTAAGGAAAGTATTTCTACATGGAAATACGTGTAGCAACGTGTAGGTACCTATAGTCATCAAGGTTTTCGAGTTTACCATTTTAGAAAATGAAATCTTTTGTCGAGGTATATTCGTAAGAAGGATTACAGAATGGTTTACCATTTTCTCCCTACTTTTCAAGGACACTTGTCCTCACAAGTCGTAGCCAGTGTATTGGTATGAAATACAACTTCCTTCGTGGGTTGTATAACCATGAAGGAAGTTGTTGTGCTGCGTAAAAAACTTTTAAGTATGATCTTTGTTTCAGATACTGTCGTAGACGATGCCCAAAGATTAGGATGTAATATGAATGCAAGTGGTAAATTCATTGGATTCAAATTAAAAGTTGAACAGAAATGAGAATTTAGAGCTTAAATTAGAAACTTCAACAGCTTAATTATAAAGTCTTTATAACCGAATTAGGACTAAACAAAGTTGACGAACCTTAGCAATCCTCAATAGGTACGAAATCAAACACGGCGAATGAAAAGCTAAGTAGGTTATAACATTCTCGGTTCATGAGATGCGTTTTTGAATCGGCTCCAAAAGCGTGGTAACATTTGATCACATACCAAATTTATTTAAATCAAAGAGTGTTTGACAAATAAGACTTTCTCAATAACGGCTCTATCGATTTTGATGTAATTTTAAACATTGAACATATTTAACAAAATTATTTCAAAAATCGAAGAACGCAGATTTGTTCAACATAACATAAAAAAAATAGTAGAATATTTCGGAATTCATTTTATTAGCTGTTAAGATATTGACGGTTTTGTTAATTACCGTTATTCGAATTTTTTGGAAAAAAAAGGAGAGGCCCCATCCCATGTATCCAAAGCACAAACAAAGACCAAAATCCTTGGAACCATTTTCGAGACATCTAGTGATAAGAATTTTTTGTTGTCCTGACAATATTTTTACGACAGTAGGTATATTTTAAAGGAACTCCATTGTATCATCTTTTTTATATTCTATCTAGGAAAGTATTTGAACGTTGAATGTTCTTTAGAACAGAAAATCATATTTTGGAGAAGCTAGGGTACTGCCCTATAGAAGAACGCCCAAACCCCTAAAACTTGGCATATGCGTATTTTCTTTTCTACTTCTTTGCCATACTTTTTCCGCAAAATAATACGACATCAAACACGGCGAATGAAAAGCTATATAACAGTCTCGGTTCATGAGATGCGTTTTTGAATCGGCTCCAAAAGCGTGGTAACATTTGATCACATACCAAATTTATTTAAATCACTCTTTTGTTTGACAAATTAGACTTTCTCAATAACGGCTCTATCGATTTTGATGTAATTTTGAACATTGCACATATTTAACAAAATTATTTCAAAAATCGAAGAACGCAGATTTGTTCAACATAACATAAAAAAAATAGTAGAATATTTCGGAATTCATTTTATTAGTTGTTAAGATATTGACGGTTTTGTTAATTACCGTTATTCGAATTTTTTGGAAAAAAAAAGGAGAGGCCCCATCCCATGTATCCGAAGCACAAACAAAGACCAAAATCCTTGGAACCATTTTCGAGACATCTAGTGATAAGAATTTTTTTAAAAAAAAATTGTATGGCAGGTACCGTTATTTAAAACGATAAAGCAAAAAATAAAAAAAACTCGCGTGATGTTACCCCAAAAACTTTACATACTGACTTTAAAGCAAATTTGTTGAACCGTTTCGCCATACGGCACCCGGACAGACAAATCGACGGCCCGCTTTGGCGAACCCACATTTTTTGACTTAATATTATCCCTCATACTGATTTTGAGTTCGAAAATTTCTCTTTAGTATACTAAAGTATATGAGAAAGTTTAAAATAGATCTCAATGTTTGGAAGATCAGAAATAGAAAAAAATTGTTTGTATATATTAAAACGGGTGTTCCGCGAGAATTAGTTTTTGGCACCAATACATTTCTAATTTACATCAACTCATTTTCTTAAAACTTAATTTCATGGGTCAAGGATTTTTTAATAGACTGAAAAACATTTAGAAATATTTTCAGATATTAATTGTGACTTAAAATTTATTAATACTTAGGTTTTTCGAGCATGACTGCTTTTAAGTCTTGCAAACTAATCTTTCATAAAAAATCGTATGGATAAAGGTTCTTAAATTTGTTATTCTGTTATTTGAAAATCCTTCCAATAAAATATAGTTTGGAATTTTAGATTGTTTAAGACTTTTGATTGAGACATAATCAGGAAACATAAATGCTCTTTGATGATCACAATCTTTGTTTAAATTTAATTTCCTTAGTTGATTCACCATCCTATCGCACCGCTGCATTTTTAACAAATTGTTGCTTTTTAATGTAAAAAATGAAGTTTGAAGTTCGTTATTGAGAATCAACACACACATCAGCGCACATCAATGATACGAGATCTGGAACTTCGTCAAAATTTGGAAGTCTAAAAGCGTTTGCCGAGTTCAAAAAGAGATTCAGCCAAGGTCTGGCTGTAATCGCATTTTCACGGATGGTTCCAAGAACTTTCAGGGTTCAGGGGCTGATAATTTTGTGGGATGTGACAATGTCAAGCTAGGCATATATTTCTTTCAAGAGGAGATATATAGAATAAGTCCAGTAAAATATGATAGCTATATACTAGACTATGAGAAAACACACATGGCTGCCGAAAATTTTTGGCAAGGGGCGGCTTAAAGGGGATTCTTCCGGTATGCTTTTTTGTTATTTTCATATAAACTAATAACCATTCGATAGAGGGCGTTGTCAAGACAGCAACTGGCCACTTACCCCCGACAACCCTATTAATATTGAAGCTTTTTTTCGGTTTATCAATAAAACAATAGAATGAAATATACACCAAATTTAAGGATTAGAACTTATCGTTTATGAATATATAGGGTTGTCTGTGATAATTTGGCCACAAATTTTACCGTGTCAAACAGGCATTTGAAGACTGTCATAAACTTGAAGGTATTGGCAGATAGCCCCTTAACAGATCACGAATTTCAAATTTACTTTGAAATCTTATCTTCGCAATAGATGAGAAATCTGATAAAAAAGATCCGGCCACGATTTAAGGAGGAGCTTGTCAACTATGTTCTACTCAAGCTCTACTACAGATGAAGGCAGGAGTCTACTCAAGATCTAAACAGAATCATCACCCATTGCTATAAACTATCGAGCTCTGTAACTCAAACCTCCCACAGAAAACCGGTACTTAGTACTAACTTCAGGCGGTTCGTATTTCATACTTGTTTTCAAGTTGTAAATTTGTAGTGCCAAATGACCGTATTAATGTATTGAAATTTCGATGAATGGAGCCAGGAGATTGGGCAGCTGTTTTACGAAAAATAGTGTTCAGCGATGAGGAACCATCAGCCAAAGTAGTCGCACCTACCTGGAGACAATCCATATGCGATTATCGAAATGGCCCTGTGATTTATGCTGGTGGAGTGTGTTACGGACGCAGTATTTTCACTATGAAGTCATGATTAATAAATTGTTCATAAACCAATTGAATGGCTTGAATGTGGTTCCAATGGATGGCGCCATACAGCAAACGAAACACTCAACTTATTGAGGAAATCGTTTGAAGAACTCGAAATTTTGCGTAGTGGACCTGCAAATTGGCCTCCAAGATATTGAGATTTGACTATAAAATTTGATTATAATATTTAAAGCGATAGTTTACGCCGACAAAATGCTTACAGAAGTCGAAAGTTGAATTTATTGGAAACAGCCGTAGTGCTCACCTTTTAATTAACTATATTGATTCGAAATATGTCACAATTACAATACTAAAAGAATATTTTAAATAGGCCGAGTAGTTCATCTATGTACATCTCTCACTTACTCCTTACACTTATTCTCGCCACCCCTCTATCAATCCTGTTTCATCCCTCCTCCGACCCCTTATAAGCAAACCCTTTATTAATCCTCCTTCATCTTTCATCCCTCCTCCGGCAATACAATTTAAAAATTCTACAAAGTCCAAAGTGCATGGTAATGAATGAACATTCTCTCTGTATTTTTCTTTTGTTTGGATTGCAATAAACATTGCCAACCGTGGCAATGGATACTAGACTTCAAAGAAGCACAAGCATTCACTTTTCATCTCGTGTCAAAGCTACAGCTCAGCTTATGGCTCCAAACAAGAGTTTCTCCGTTACACGCTTCAAAGTAAAGTGAGAACGTACATACAGAGTAAGAAATATTATCTACTCGTTTATTTAGCACCGAAAAATTCAACGCGACTGAGTAAAATGTTATTTTGTAAAAAATAACCCAATTAAAAAAAAAACAAATATAAACGAATTAAATGGCAACATTGACCAACAAAATTCCAACCCTTTAGAAATATATATTATATACCTATCTATACCTATTTATGTTTTTCTGGCGTAAAAATTAACCCATTTGTCGGTAAATTGGCCGAACAGATCTACACCCCAAATTGAACCCGTTTTGTTCCCTGGCATTATTTATATATTGAATGTCCCGTTCGTTTACGGGTAAAAATTACGTCCAATTGGCACTCATTTAAAAAACTGAAATGAAAGTTAATGCGCCGGAAATTACAGCGAGGAAAGTATTCAATTTGTTAATAGAATTACAGAACTCGGTCACATGGAGGGTTAGATAGGGTGCCAGCCAACACAGCCATATTCATTCTCATTTTCCCTTTCCTCCTTCTAAAGTTGGTTTATATAATTTTTTTTTGTTGCTCCTTATTTGGTTGAGTGATTCCAATGGTTTGTACAAGTAATACAATTGTGTCATGGAAATGAACTGAAAAGTTACAGCAGCAGAACAGCAAAATGAGTCCATGATATGTATGTATGCATATTTAACTTTTGTATTTTAAGATGATGAATGATGATGTTGTTTATTTTTGTGTACGAATGTTGGTACAACTGGCATTGTCTCAAATTGTATGTAATTAAAATACTTTCGCATTTTAATTATGTAGATTCTTTGTGCTGTGGCGAAAGAGTATCTTTTTTTTTGTTGTGTGCTCGATTGTTGGAGAACTTATCTAACCCATTTCGAAAATATGTGTGTCATATTAAAGGAGAAATGGTTGCCGCCTTAGGCTCAAAATAGTATGCAGCTGTGAAGATAGCGCAGATGCGAGCTCTAAGGGCAGGGGTGATAATAGATTCATGCTTCAGAAAACATATGTTTGTTTTCGCCCCTCACCATGACCCTAGCATATCCGATATCTTCGCACCTCCAGTTTGTTTTTAGCTTTAAGATGCAAGCGCAGTTTATAAATAAGTTTACAATATGGCCACAAACCAAAAACAAAAAATAGCCCCAAAAAATCGATTTATTTTTTAAAATGACCACATTTTCATATCTTGTAAGCCATTTTTAATTTTGTTTGGGAATAATGGAGTAATGGATTTTAACTATCTTTCCGCTGGCGGCGGGTACCGTTCACACAACTTCGTTGCTCCGCTCGCGGTGTGGACAGGTACTACGCGGGATTAAGGGACTTCCACCATGGGTCCATGGACCTTATGGACCTTATGTCCATTTAATAAATAAACATAGACATAATTTCCATGGACATTATGTTCATTTGAAGCAGACATAATGTACGTTGACCTTATGCCATCCAGCCCTGTTTTTCATTTAAATTTTTGGGGCCTTTCTTTATATTTTAGGGGCAAATTTTATTTTTTTTTAAAAATAAATCAAATTTGTGGGGCCATTTTTCATTTTTGGTTTGGTGTCATTTAACATTGGAGCGTGAAACATTTTTGGGGCCATTTTTAATTTTGAAAAATTAATCGAAATTTTGGGACCATTTTTGGTTTTGGGCCATATTTCATGTAGCCTTGTCTCTCTACCCCCCTATAACCATATTTGTTTGCTTGTGATTTTGCTTGACCATTGTGCATTTTCAATCCAATTTAAAATACTACTTGCGTACTAGTTATGGTTGGGCAACCATATTTCCCATATGTCCCGTGCAAGTGTGATCTTTTGTTGGTGGATCAACATAAATTATTGTAAGGTGATTCGTTTTAAAAATTTAACGCAGGATCTATACTTCAAGTCTCGGCTTAGGTAGCGTCTGAGTTGTGTTTATTTTCTGTGCTGCACAATGCACGTCTCCCATCATATACTAAAGAGAAATGAAAAACATCTAGTTTCTCCACAACACTACAAAAAACAAAGAACCGTGAGTGCTAAAGGATTTGGATTTGTTTTTAAATTAATGGAATCAACATTTTTTTCTCAAATTTTGACGGGCTGTTACTAAGTTTAGTTAGTTAAATTGTCGTATCAAAAATCCTAAAACGCAGTTTAGAGCTTCAAGACACTACTTTTTGAATATTTAAACCAATTTTCGGGGTATTTTGTCAAACTTTAACGCTGGCTCTAATAGGTATTTCTCTAGGTATTTTCCGAGTATTTGATCAAGGTGGCTCCTGAAAAATATGCTAATATTCCTCCATCGTTAATTTATCGTTACTTTTATCATTAATTCTCAAACAACATAACCAGTTGCATTTCACAAATATAACATGTTAATAGCAACACCGGTCAACAATGTCCATAACTTCAAACTTAAGAACGTATTCAGAGGTGGAATGCTCTACGACACTCTGTTCTTCCTAAATAATATAGTTTCCAGTTATTAAAAACCAATATTCCACGTGTCCTATCTTACTATCAGCAGTAAAACGCGCAAGTTATATTAAAAAAATGTATAGCGGTAATATAGTAATTTTAAATTGTTTAGATTGACATTTAGAATCTACGCGTGAACCTGCACAGTTAATATGTTACGGTCTTAAGTGACGGGAAATGTTGCGACAAATTTTTGTACAAACATGACGAAGGGCTTCAGAGAATCGGAATTCCCACTGTAGGGGTTTGTTTTCACTACAGAGTGAAAAGTGCAGCTAATACAATTCATGCTCTTTGTTCACTTAAGTTTATTACTGGCGTTTTTAAGGCTCCTAGCTTCCGCATCTCTCGAGATTTGTGAGTTGTTTCTTCAAGATATACACAAAAGAAACAAACGAAATGTGTTGCATTTTTGTGTTTATTCTTATTGTTTTGTGGGTGCAGTGGATTAGTGGTTAAACGGGGTTTAAATCCCCACCTTAAAGTTTTTATTCCTTATATAAGAAATGTAAGGAGAAGCTTCTCAAATATAAGATTGCCATTCGGAATCGGCTTTAAATTTTAGGTCCTTCCATTGAAATTGAGAAGCTAAGCTTTACGTCCTATATTGTCCGTTTACGCCTAATATATATGTATATATATATGCCATTGTTTTCTTTTTCGTTTCTCTCTTTTTTTTAAGAGAAGACTAAATAAGCAGGTCTGTTGTAGCATTGAAAAAATAGCGTTCTTTTGCAATATGATGATGATTGAATTTTAAGTTCGATTTTCCAAAAATCCAATTCCAAAATTATACAGGTTATTTTTTTTATAAGTATAAAACTTCGAATTGAAATAAAACACAAGAAAATCGTTTTAATGTCCATCAATTTGGCTTTATTGGAAGGATAATTTTATGCCATTATTGTTTAAATATGATTCCGGCATGTGGCCGCCGCGGCTGGTTCGAATAAAGACAAGTCTAGAGGTCCAATTTTCAACCACTTTTTCAAGCATTTGGGGCTGTATGTCGGCAATAACGCCACGAATGTTGGCTTCCCAGTCACCTAACGTTTCTGGTTTGCTGGCGTAGGCGAGCAACTTCACATATCCCCAAAGAAAATAATGCAATGGTGTCAAATCACACAATTTTTGTGGCCAATTGACAGGTCCATTCGGCGATATTATGCGCTCATCGAATGTTTCCTTCAATAAATCGATTGTGACGTGCGCTGTGTTGCATGTAGCGCCGTCTTGTTGGAACCACATCTCATCCACATTCATGCCATCCAATTCGGGAACAAAATAGTAGGTTATCATGGCTCTATACCGGTCTCCATTAACGGTCCCCATCAGCACATAGAGCACACCAAACCGTCAGTTTTTGTGGATGTACGGCGTTTCAAGGGTCTCATGCGGATTCTCTTTACTCCAAATGCGGCAATTTTGCTTGCTGATGTAGCCTTTCAACCCAAAATGAGTCTCATCACTCAACAAAATTTTCCGATGAAAATCAGCATCGATATCAATCCCATTTTCGGACCATACACCAAACTCACGACGCATTGCGTGGTCTCGCGGCATTAAATCTTGCACAAGCTGGATCTTTCAAGGTCGTAAGAAGAGATCTTTGCACAAAATCTTCCATAAACTTGATGGACAAAGCTCCAATTGCTGTGCACGGTGGCGAATCGATTCATTCGGGTCTTCTTCAACACTTTGCTCTACAGCGGCAATTGTTTCTTCGGTGCGCACTGTTCGACGTCTCGGCGGATGCGTATTATCACATAGAGTAAACGTAGTGCGAAAACGAATAAAGGTTAACCGAATTAATTGCTCTGATGGACGATTATGTCGACCATAAAATGGACGGAGCATGCGGTAAACTTCGCGAACTGAACTATTATTTTCGAAATAAATTTGCACGATTTGAAAGCCCTATTCATTTGTCAACCTGTTCATGATGAAATGGCAAACCAAACTGAACATAAATGACATTAGAGTTGCCAGATTTGACCACAAAATGTCAGTTTTATCTCTATTCGAAAAACCAACCTCTAAAAAAAACACTCTTTAGAAAGCTATATCAAAATTACCTTTGGTCTATTTTATATGTTGAGATTGAGACTTCAGATACGATAGGTAGACATTGCCTTTCTCTTGTCTAAAGTTTTAGATGCAGCTTTTAGATGCAGACACTGCATTGTAACGTACGAATCTTTTTTACAATTTCCTGTATCATTTTTCGGAATAAAGGTGAATCCGTCCTCTTTTTTTTAATACCGCCCACCTCTTAACTCACTCGGTTGCCACTTGGCAAAAAAACTTTTCGATGCACAGCTTATTCATTAGTAATTTCTACTCCATTAATAAAGGCTCCCTAAGAAAAGCTGCTTCTCTATTTTGTTCTTGCGTGAAACTTTCTCTGACTGAATTTACAGACTAATAGTTTTTTGTTGCATAACTAATTCATTTTACTTTTCTTTACCGTTTTTCCATGAACATTAACTTAATAGAGCAAATTTGAATTTGAAAGAAAACTCTTGTGATTTATTGTGTCCTGCACTGCAAGCCACCAGGTACTTTTGTATTCGTTTGCTTTTCACCCTTCTAATTTCAGCATGAATAAGAACAGCAAATAGCAGCGACAAAAGGAGAGATGGCTTGTGGTTCCACCCCACAATAAGCTGTATATAATGGTAATTCATCTAATCTCATCTATTCACCCTTCATCCTGCCCTGGCTGAAGGATGGTCCCCAGTTGAATAGAAAATACCAATATCACGATATCAGAAATGCATGATTTCTTATGAAATTCCAAAATTCTATTTCATCATTCATCAAATGAACAACTTTTGTCCTTTTGTAAAGAGTATCATCGATGTTTACAGCATCATCAATAAGAACCCTGGATACTGGCACAAAAACTAAACTAAATATTGCAAATCCATTAGGCTCCTCTGATGGATAAAGTCAATCTTCTCGATAAGTCCACAGAAATAAGCATCAATATGAAATGTTGAAACTAAAATCCACTCCAGCATAAATATATCTCATTCGTTCGTCTAAGCCCAAGAAAAGTTCCTTTTAAATGAAATTGTAAAACTTATAACATCCTCCGCCGCAGTTGAACTGAAGTAAAAATAAATTTCCAAACAAGAATCCTTTCATTGAAGACCGTTATTTGCGGTTGCAAATAAAACCCTTAAATCTTTCAACCACAAAGTGTAAATTAATTCAATCAAAATAGCACGACTTTATAAAATGAAGACCCTCTGTCCGACGACGCCGCCGCCGCCTTCGTGATTATAGAACCGTCGCTGAATATATACATACATCCGAACCAACATATTCTCAGCTCACTCAATGACCCTTAAAATAGACCAAAAGTTTCCAAGTGCGGGAAGCGAGTGTTCCCAGTGCGAAAGGTTTTTCTTCATTCGCATCCTTGCGTTTGGTTCTGTGCAAAGTTGTAGAAGTGTAATTAATACCAAACTTTATCAGTCCTCCATTTTAAAACACTCACAAAGCCGAGGAGACAAAAAAAATCAACAACAACAAAAAAAAATCGAAAAAAGAACGGTACGAAACACCACAACAGGATGAAGAGATTAAAACCGAATACCATCACAAAGTATAGAACCCGCTGAATAGAAGCATTGCGCTGGTCCATCTAAAATGAAAATGAAGAGGAATAGAGCGTGTGTTCTGTGAAAAGGCGAAGTAAATCCTTTCAAATGAAACTTTTTACGTTTTATAATTAAGAACCTAATCGCTCGCCATAATCGATCATCGTTTTTGCGGGCTATATGGGGAGGGAATATGTTTGCTCTGTGGGTGCGGGGTGGCGACTACAAGTTTCAAAAGCATAGATGGATATAAAAGGATCTAATCAAATTACGAACTCATCGAAGGGTATAATACGGTTAGCTGTTTGCTGCTTGTAAGTTCTATACTATATAGGTTTATTATACATATATTGTGCAGGTAAAGGCTCTATATACTCATTTCTCCTCGCTCTTGTATTCTATTATTGGCACATTAAGAGTGCTTTGCATATAAAGGCATCTTATTTAATCGCCTCTTAAGGACATCAATTTGTAATGGTGATGATACAAAGAGCATCTGAAACCCTCAATGTTATGTGAAAAATTTATTAAATTTATGCTAAGCTATTGTCTAAATGACGAAATCGATGAATTGAATTGTTAGACGCAGAGTTTAACGTAGAACCAAATTAATTTTTTTTTTAGTTTAATATAGAGTAACTTGTACTTGTGAATAATTTAGTGGCACACAGGCAAACTATGTCATAAGCGGGCACTAAAATTATCGAAAAATTTGTACGCTTATGAAAAACAGAACTAAATTAATGGCATTAAAAAAATAACTTGAGTCCACCCGGGTCGAACAGTATTATACTCAATCAGTATTATAAAAAAAACACCTCAAAAAGAGGACGTGTGTAAAAACGTTGTACGGGTAACTTGCTAAGAAGGTAAGGGAAAGAAGGTTCCAAATTTCTCTAATTTGTTTGCCTTTTCAGAAGCGCAAAACATAAAACAAAACAAGTCAAAAGTCATAATAAAAGAGTGAAAATCTTCCGCGGTTATGAAATTTTGTGCTTGCGTCCAATTATTAGGATGTTCGCTTATGAGAGAAATATTTCACAAAAACTCACATTTATGCTCGTTATTTGAAATTGCATCTGTTATGAGGGGTCTCCGTATAAGGAGAGTACACTCTTTTAATTTTGACACATATTTTGAAACTCCACTTAATATTTGTGATCGTCCGTCACTGGATAAGAGGTCCATTCATCTGAGGCAGAAGGCTAAAATTCGAAACAATTCGAAAACCACAACAAATGTGAAAATAAAAAAAAGTTAACTTCTTCTTACCAATTACTTACAAAGTAATTTGCCGCGACCTCTACAGGTTGAGGGTTGTGCCTGTAATTCGCACTCAAGGCATGTTTTAGAATATCAGCTTAATACACGCCCCCATCGATGAAGCTCAGGACAGAATTATTTGGGAGTTTAACGATCTTCTGGATGCTGCCTACGGAGCCTGTTCAGAGTACGAATTCAAATCGTACTCGGGGACTTTAATGTTAAAATTGGCACGAAAAAGCTCTTTGGCGAATCAGCCTATAAGCACAGCCTCCAATAATAACAGATTTTGCAGTAGCTCGTATATGGTGATAAACTATTTTCGGCTTCCAAGTCAGAGATTCAGCAAAACAACATGGTGCTCTACAAATCTTTCTTCTCGGTCTAACGAACTGTCTGACGTGTGTAAAAAAGCTGAGTGTGTAAAAAAGCTGAGAGCCTCAGAACGATTGGAGTAGCCAGAGTCTACAGATAGCGCCTGAGCGAGAAACTCCCCACTGTACGAATGCGAACGCCAGTTGAAACCAGTAACATCACCAAAGAACTATTCGCGACCACAGTAGGTTACAAACCGAAAAAATATCCGCGGTATTATGATGAGCGCGTCCAGTGGGAAATGGTAACAGAATGTTCGAATTTACAAGTATTCCTGCGTAAAACTAGGCTTAATTTTAAGCCAAAAGAAATAATGAGAAGAATATCATGCACATACAGAAGAAGACATATGCAAGACTTACAAGAAAATCAAGTGACTGCCTGGCTTCTGTACGGATATGCAGCTTTTTTTGTATAGTTCTGAGGAAGGCTTTAAGCAGCATTTCCAGCAACTGATAAATGAGCATCATGTTAAGAGAGTGGTAGGCCAAGATGAGAACCCGCGTCTAGTCTATATAGAAGAAATTCAACCTCTAATATTCTCACTAATTCTGATGGTCTGGCAGCAGAACTCTATATGAAGAGCTTTACATGGCGATGGGAGAATTCGAAATCCCGTTGACGCTAGAGAACGCGCGATGTAATGTGCATATTTTAGAGTAAATACTACGTTACGCAGAGCAGGCGTTTACACGAAAGAAACTATCTTTAACAAACTTATACAACTTCTGTGGTATGGAAACGGTTTCAGAATCGGTGATAACCACAGTGTCCATTTGCTTTTACGTATTCACTCGCTCGGACAAAGCGTTACTGTTGATAGCAGAAACTTCGAGGTGGTTAGGGAATTCACATATCTCTGGGCTTACATCAGCTGGACAACCGATATCTTAGGGGAGATTCAATTTTTTTAAATTTAATTTCAACATGTAGTTTCTTAGGGAATTCGGGTCAGCACCTACCAGCTTAGACAGCGACGCAGCGACGCACGGTCATTCTGTAAATTCTTGTTAGTATGTTTTTTATTATATAACGGGTGATCCAAGTAGAGATACTTTTTTCAATAGCCTTTTTTGACTGATCACGTGTGAGTCGTGTCATGCTGTCATGTTATTTTTGTTTAGTATTGTTTGGCATTTCATAATGGAAAGACTTACGCGTGAACAACGTTTACAAATTGTTCAACTTTATTATGAAAATTCACGTTCTGTGAGGAATATGTTTCGTGCACTTCGCTCAACTTATGGTCAACATAATCGGCCTACTGAGCGTACTATTCGCAACACCATCACCCATTTTGAGACCCAGCATTCATTATTGGATAATATTCGACCGAATAGACCACGTCCAGCACGCTGTGAAGAAAATATAGCGGCCGTAGCTGAGAGTGTACACGAAGACCGTAGAGAGTCGATTCGGCGCATTAGGAACAATCGCGGAGGTCAATCCAACCGAAGTGCCGTAAGATCTATACGTTCCACTCTTCCCTAGGAGCAGAACAACGGTCTGTCAAAACATGTGACTTGTTGCCTCCTACATATATTCTCAGAATTTGTTCATGGCCTAAGTGACAAGGGTTCCAGCTGAAGTTTAGTTGAGCGTCAAGGAGCTCTTAGTAGGTGATTCATTCATTTAATCCTAGGGTAGCAAATTAAGAATCAGCGGTTGGATTGGTTCTTACTGCACCGGTTGTTCTTCTATGCATGCCATATGTATTTTTAAGACAGGACAGGTTCGAAGAGTTCGACTGGCAACTCACCAAAGAAGATTTTTTTCCTCGAAATTTTAACATAATTAATTTGAAAAATTCTCTAAATCCATCGTTTGATAACCCAAAACCAACCAACTTAAATATCTCGAAAGCCATCTTCGAGTTCATCATGATATCCAACTAAATTCTATTTGTGAGAGATAATAAAAAGGACACAAAAATACACCCTGTAGAAACGATACTTTTTGTCAACTGAAAAAGCTTATTGTATGCCTTCTGCATTTGCCTTTCGAAGAATTGCCCGAGCAACTCCATTGTTCGACTCCTGTTAGTGCATTTATCTCACTAAAAATGCACAAAATTTTTACAGTCGTCCCTATGGACATAGTCAGCTAAAGATATTTTCTTGCATCAGATATGCCGTAAGAGATAGATGAAACGAAAAAGAAATCTTTTTCCCTTGTGGTTTACATGCAATGACATCCTTTGCAAATCGTATGCCAAACTAGGGTAGGATGAAACATACTCGAACCAAATGTAAAGAAAGAGCAAAATGCCAGCAAAAAAAAATAAAAAAAAAGCGAAAGCAACGAGCGGTGATAAAAATTCGAAAGGACATTTTATCACTATACCCATTCAGTTCCGTGTATCTGCAAATATCCAGAACACAAGATAGCTGTGTATGTGTTGCACTGTAATCTACCAATTCTGTAGTATGCATCGTGGAAGTAAATGCACAGTAAAAAATAAGAAACATGCACATACATTGCATTCTATTGGTTGGGTTTCGGAATGCTATTCATGGAAGGTCGAGTAAATTCGATATGCAAATTTGTTGTGTAGATGATTCAACGTCAACGACTCACAGGAGCTTTTATACTGCTCACAGAAGTCGTAGCTTAGAAGTCTTTTTCGTATAAATTCAGAATTTGTGAGATGCATACCGATGCGGAATAAAGGTCACAGTACAGTATGAAGAAGTTGTAGGATATAATTTGCTGTAATGGTCGATAAATCAAGAAGATGAGCACTTTGGGAACGTATTTGTTAGGTGACCTAAGAGATGGCATATATAGCTATTGTTTGAGACTATTTGCTGTTGAGTTTAGTCGTAGAACGATCTAATTGCTCCTGCTAAATTAAGTTGGCTGTAGAAATAATATTTGCTTGCGAAAGTCGTTCCACCAACATATATAAAGAAAAAAAATATTAGGCGTAAATGACACAAAAAGGATCTAAAGCCTGGCTTCTTCTATAATTGTGTGTGCGAAGACATTTTTTTTTTGACAGGAATGGAAGGGACCTACATTTTAATGCCGATTCCGAACGGAAATTTATTTTGGATGTTTGTCAGACTTTCGCAAGAGGTGGGGCAGCGAACAAAACCTTTTAGATTGCACTGAGCGGACTTAAAACTTGTATTTTTTTAAATTTACTTTCATTTACCAGGGAAATTGGATACAGCACTGGATTTTTTTCGTTTGTCTGGAGGTATTGCTCAATGCTATTAATGATTTCCAGTCCAGGACAGGGCCCATAGGGGCAGCATTACAGCGGTTCCGGAAGGCCCTGAAAACATCCGTACGATCAGTATGCCTCGATGGCGAACGCAAGCTTCTGACTATCCGAACGTATGTCCGGTGCTCCCTTCTTGGTAAAACCCATAAGCTAGTATTTGAACGAACTCGATGTCTTACATCTTGTAGTTAGTTTCAACTGGCTTTGCCAATTGTTAAACACTCAAACTGTCGACCGATGAACATGTCACATGCTCTGTACCAGCCTGGTCTCATAGATTTACTCGACTGAAGAGTGATTTCGAATTTAAAACTGGAAGGATCAAATACCTTCCATGAAAAATGCAAGGAAGGATGAAACGAACTATAATTTAGCGTTTAATGGATTTGTGTTTTTATAAATATTTTGTGTTTTTCTGTTTTAAACTTTTCGGTCAATCATTGTCAAAAATAATTAGTGCCAAACGTTATTCTGTTTTTTAATGATAGCAACTTATTGTAATATATATATATATATATATTATAGCAATATTATAGAAATATTGCTGACTGCGCCAGATCGAGTTTGGCGGAAAATAATGAAGAAATCAGTTAAACTGCACCTGGCTGTATCACAGCAATGGAGGGCCTCATACACACATGAATGCATTTGCAATTACAATAAATCTTTCTCCGCACAACACTACAATCAGTACCGTACAACTTCAGTTGGCATGTGCAATATTTTGGTTGTTTGTCGGAAGTTGCTATTATCCGGTGGAGCACTCCGACACAACTACTTTCCATTGTACTTAGTTTTTCCGTTTTTCGAAGAGAGATGAGAAAGAGCAGCTTCAGTGAAAAAGAGCTTGAATGCTCGGAGGTGACCACGCAGAAAGTCCCTAGGTTTGAATCGACAGAAAAAAACGGTGACTTCATCCGCATAAGCTTGAGTGAAGTTTCCAGGAAGATAGAGAACCCTCAACGGAGAATCTACCACCATACATCCTAAAATTGGAGACAGAACTCTACATTGCGGGCTTCCTCTTGTTACCCCTGTTATCGCGCACTTGTCACAACCCTATTCGGTAATTAGCTTCCGCTTGATTGCACATACACAAATCGATTAGAAGCTCTAGTAAAACTTTGTATTGTATCTTCTGAATGATATCGAATCAGCCATTAAATTGTATAGGGTCCATTTTGAGTTAAGGAATACTCTTACCGTTCTTTTACCAGTTCTTCAAAATAACACCTTTTTACAAATTAGCTGTTTCTTAAATACAAATTTGTTCAGTAGTGGATGTCGTCAACGAAATGAAAATAGTTGTATTTCCTTCACCACAAATTCTATTATACCTAAATGGGGGAAGCCTTTACCTCAATGAATGTAATTTGACAGTGCTTACTGTTGCTGGGGTGCCTCTAATTTACTTAAAATATGTCTCAATCAAATACTGAGTAACAATTACTTGGTTAATAAAGAAGGAAGCTGTCAGAACATAGTTCGCTTTATAGCAAAAAAAAAGGACAACATGTATTCATGAATACTTTTGTTACAGAAATAAAAAAGGATCATTTTATCCAAAGTTATCGAATTTCCTGTTAACAGTACTCCATTTGGCAATCTAATACTTTTTCATTTATTCACACATTCGTGCTATTGAATTCTGATTCTTTAACAAAAAAAATGGAATAAAAGAAAAACTTTTCAGCTAAATCTTCTTAATTAATTTGATGTGTTTTTTTTCCTTCTGCTCGTATCTCAAAAGGTTCGGCTTCATTAAAAGAAAATAAATTATCTCCAAATACGATTGGAGATCGAGGATTTTCGTTGAGTAATTGGCTTTTGACCCAGCAGCTGGCTGCCATTTCCATAGAAATCAAAGTTCCGATTATTATTATCTTCTTTTGAAAACGTAAATCAGAAAAACGTGGTCGTTTTTGATTCAGTGTGCAAGAAAAGCAGATTGTGAAACTACAACTAGGTCTTGCGAATAAATTCTGTGCAGTCCTTTTGCCTCTATTGCTTTGTTTTTTTTTCTGCTCGATTTCGTTTACGGATATCATTTCCGGTTGCCGCAACAACCTAGCAAAAGTATTCGACGCCACGTCTTTGTAATCGCACTGATGATGATGATGATGATGAACATTTCTTAGGTCTTATTCCTGATTCTGCTTTCTTGAACCATTCTTCCATTTCTTTCGCACTAGTGTAGGCAGAAAACTTAAATTGAAGGTGATACCAACTAGAGTAGGGTAACTTCTGGTTGAAGAAGGAATTTTAATCCCTCGTTGGATACCTACGGCGCCAAGTAGTCAAACAACAGTAGCGAAGCGCCTCCACCGTAGTTTTTGAAACATCCTTAAATGTTATATCTTCTCCGGTAATTGCTAGGATTTGTTGAATTAAAACGATTTTCTCCCGCAATTGGATGCTTTTTCTTTTGTTGATGTACGTTTGAGTGGATTTTTGGTTAGAATGAAACGTGTGCGTATAGAAATAGAGCAAAGGACGATACGATGAGGTATTGTGTGGTTAAAATTGAGTTTGGTTTGAGAATGGGAACACACTAAAAACAAAAATCTGAAATCCTAAAATCCGGACTGAGAATGCTGGTTGAATTCCAAAGTACCTTGCTGAAGTACCTATAGTGAAAGTAGAAAATGCAATGTCAACGCGGGAAGTGTGGTTAGCTATGTGGGCAAAAAGTTTGTGATGCTTGGCGTTTTCCTGTTTAAATTCGGATTGTGGTTCGGATAGACGTAGGTGTACGTGCCAAATTGTGTGTTTGAAAACTTTGCAATATATTTATATGGCACGTGATGATGAATGAATGTCATAAGTCATAATTCATTTTTGTTAGGACAAAAAAGTGGTTTCAGGCAAGAGCTTGGGTTCGCTGATGATCTTTACTGTTTGTTGAGATGTTGTTGAGATGACAATAAATGCCTTCATGATGGTATCTAGCTAAAGAAGTTGTTACGTATGTATTTATGTAACTATTTAAAGACCAACGAAGCAGTTCGTCAACGATACCCAAATTTCAACTGATTGTGGCTATGTTTATAAATAGTTCAACAGCTGACTGTCAAATTAAATAATAAGTAGACAATAATATAAAGCGTTTGCAGTGCCTCCTTGTTCATAAGCAAAGCCACAACTTGCGTAGGTTTTAAGAAAGCCAAGCAACCGTGTTTTAGCTTTAGAAGAGAAACCACGCCCTGTCAATGAAGAAGCACTCCTGCCCTACAGTATGGAGAATAGCATATCTATAAAAACAACAATGCCGCCGTCTCTAGCGGCCTACGTGATATATATGTAGGATATGTTTCAGTGGGTGCAGTGGCTAAGTGGTTAAGTGCGTTGGACCACTAAGCGAGAGGTCGCTGGTTCAAATCCCGACCTGTACCACCTGAAAGTTTTCATTGGCTGCCGCACCTCTTGCGAACGTTTGACAAACATCCAAGAGTAAGAACTGTCATGAGAAGCTTCTCAAAAAATAATTGCCGTTCGGAATCGGCATTAAACCGTAGGTCCCTTCCATTTGTGTCAAAAAATATATCTTCGCACACACAGTGGTTGTAGAAGCTAGGCTTTGGGTCCTGTATGGACCGTTTGTGCCCAATATTTTATTTGTTTTTTGTTTCAGCGACCAACTATAGACGGAGGAAAGCTTTCTAAAGCGAAGCCCCAATACTCTGCCATTATCCATGGATGGCACTTGCACCGCTGAAACCGAAAGCTTTCATCGGTATGTGCGGTAATGTGAAATTTCGTTGGAACGACCACATATTCGACGTTGCCAAGAGCGATGCTGTCCGTATAACGATTTTCTTAAATTTATATTAAATTCGGTTTCTCAAAAACGGCTAAAACGATTTTAATCAATTTTTGATGTATTTTGAACACATATGTTGCAAGTGTCCAATGTTCAAAAATACATCAAAATCGTAGGTACCGTTTTTGACAAAATCTAATTTTTCAAAACTTAAAAAGCGTTTTAATTAAATTTGTAACCCTTCTATTTGAGGCGATTCAAAAACACATCTCATGTACCGAAACAGTTTCGAGTCCAATGTATTTAACCACTTGGAAATAATACTAGGCCAAGGATTTTACCTATAATAATTCTATATATGGCTATACTGATTCGCCACTTAAGGTTTCGCATAAATTCTTCACTGAGCCCAATCAAGTACTGATTCCTTGGTCTTTGATTGACAATGCCTTTTGGTTATGGCTCATATTCATGATCCAATTTTTTCAAAATGTATTTAAGGAAACTATAATAGAAAAAAGAGGAATATAAATTTTCTCTGTTCACACAAGCTGAAGGAACCTTAATGGAAAATCTTTTTTTGTTCTTTGCAAACTAGAAACTGCTAATGACTCGATTTGTAAGCCGATCATACACTCCTTTCCTTATGCACCCGATTCTTCAAAGTAATAAAAATGGGTTAAAGATATAGGGTATGGCTGGTACATTTTAAAATCGTTCCCACCACAAGGCATTCCTATGTACCTACGTAATTTCATCTCTATAACTATAAAAAATTCAAAACCACTAAAATATAAATTGTATCAATAAACCCACCATCATTACCAAGTATTTCTGCAATCACCGCCTGCCCGACCACCATTTGGCAATTTCAATAAGCAATAATTATAATGCCCCAATAAATAAAATCCAGCAGCATCCTCCACTATACGTATTGATCCCCATATGCTTGACCCCAAATACATACCCATAAATGACTGTTCCTCCGCCGTATTTCTATGGCTGGTGTATTCTACCCTCGGTACGGGTTCGAAGCTCGTAATCTCATGGCCATTACATAGTCACCACCCTGCAAATCTAAGGATGCTTTGCAGCTGCACACACGAAACTCAATCTTAAGCTGAATCTCCACCACCGCTGAGATCATCATCGCCAACAAAATGCATAGAAATCTCTCTTCCATTATTCGGTGCGGGTTCCATTTAATTTTAGTACTACTAAACACTGTAGCCTTCTGCTGCATAGCACCGAGCTACCTACAACAAACAACCAACCAAACTACACAAATTTACATATTTATTTGAAACAATTGCCCGCTACATTTGAGAATGGGGGATCCTGTGCATTGTCTATGAATCAGCCGCCCCACATTCGCTTTGTTAAGAGCGATAAAAGGCTATAAAATACTTTGAGTTAGCCCTCCTTTGACTTACTCGCTTGCATAACATGGACTTTTATCTTTCTAAAGGAACTCGTAGCGTAAGTCGAAGGGAATCTTTTTAGGGGGTGAAAATCTGGGGATAGATACGCATCGAATGGATGGATTTATAATCCTCCACATTAGGGCAGATTGTCTCCCACTTAAGAGGAAATCTTTTCTTTTGCGTTCGATTAAATCCGAGATATTTAACCATGCTCCCGATAGACCAAATAATTAAGACTAAGAAAGGGATTGTAACTTATTACCCCAGCAATGGAATTAGCAATTTGTATATTCATCGGAAAAAGCCATACGAATCCAATAGACAACGATTCCAGAAAAGAAAAAAAAAACACCCACACAAATATAACCGCCACTCGCCACATATGCTGCTTCCTGTGCGCAATTTGTGTTTGCAAACTTAATAAGGAAGTGCTACAGGATGTGTGTACGGCTCCATGCGGGTGATGGGATGATAAACATTGTGCTGCTTTTGTAAATAACCTCCTCTTCTTGTGCGGTTCAGCACATACATATACACTTTTCCCTAATCTGCGAGTAAGTGAAATCTCGGCGAGCATTCATTATACGCACAACAACAGAACGAGGAATTGCATTTTGGAGCACAGCTTTCATTTGACTGCTATGCTGGTTAGATACATTTTATGTGTATTTGCAGATGCTACCATTATACTGTTGGAGCAGCTTGATTTTGTTTATGATATCTTATGGCAACCTACTTCCGTTTTCAGTGGGGTGAAATGTAAATTTTCCGGCGAACAGGAACAAAAAAATCACAAGACGATGACTTATTATTTTCAATTTGCATTGAATTAGAATGCAGGTTGTTGTCGAGATGATGAATATACTCGAGGGCAATTTATGTAAACACTGTTAGCGAGGACTCTTGCCCAATCCATCCACATGCAGTCAGAAAGTGGGTACGAGTAGCAATCTTAGGATTTTTAATAAAAGGTTTCGTCTTTATTCTATTTACATATGGGAGGTAGGAAAAAGTGATTTATTTATGTAAAAATAAGAGTCCTGACATTGTAAATTGTATGCAATATGTTCTGAAGATTAACTACAGAGGATTAAGCTTTGTGCGGGCGCAACATTTCATTTGATTCCGGTTTGAAGATAAATGGGCTGAAATGAAATGTCATGCATTCTGACATACTGACCAAACCCTGGCAGAAGCAACAGATTTTAAAATTGATTAGGGGAGTCACCTAGACGTTCAAACTTTTCATCCGACAACACTTTTTATAGCAACAAAAAGCAAGTGCTTAGGAGAAAGCTAAAGTAGATGACAATATAGCTTGAATGTTAATGAAACAAAATTGCGAAAACTCAGTATACGGAAAGTATTTCGAGGTAAGCGCACAAAATTCACGAAGTTATAATGGAACGGAGTAGGAAAAGAGCAAAACCAGTCAGGTTGAAGAAAACAGAGATAAAAAGACCGTTTAAACTTCTCAAAACCGTTAAAGAAGATCATAGAAATAAATAGCGAATACGTCGAAAATGCAAGCAGAGTAAAAAGGTGACAGAACTCCATGGGCAAACCCTTTCTATGGCTATGAATGTCAAACGAGCTAAATCCCCATCAGTCGTATTAAATAGTTTTTCCTAATAAACTTTGTCTTGGAGTTTATGAAGTCTATCTTCAGAATATATTGCTTGCTTAAATATTTAAGTTGCCTTGCCAAGTAATGTAAAAGAACAAATCTAATACGAAATAGTTATACATTTAATATAAATCGGCTGCTTTTTAACAAAAGTTTACGTCTCAGTCACAACTTAAGAGCTTATGAATACATAAAACATGTTTGGGTGGTGTTACGACAACAGCAACACCCTATATGACCAATGACAGGACAGGTGATAGATGATAGATGGTGGATAGAAGTATTTCGGCTAAATTCAATAAACAAAACAATTCATATAGGCAACTAGAGTCGTAGTAAGATTTACGAACTTCATCGCGGTCACTGCGCTTAAATTTCAAAATGTGATAAGGTTTTAGCTATTCGTACATAAAAGTGGCTGTACAGCCACCAAATTGCCAAACTTTAATTAATCAGAAATTTTGTTGAATTTAATGATAGTTTTATTTGAAATCTGAGTAAAGTTTTTTCTTCTATAGTCATGAGAGCATTAAGTCTTCTCATATAAACATCAGCATAAAGAATCGCATGTTACGAATCTTCCCGAGGCGGAAAAATGATATTTTTTCACACTTAATGGCAAAGTGAAATTGTAAAATAAAATTTTCACTAAAAATGTATCGCTTTGCGTATTTTATTTGGCTTTACTTTCGATACCAAATTATAATACAGTCCTCCCAAAAAATGTACTAGTTGCAAACATGTCCATCGTGTATCGTGTCGATATATTCCTACAAGACATATAATGGCCGCATAGATGGGGCTTATGGGCATTGGAACTTGTGCATAACTTTGTATCTTGCTTATTTAAAAAAAATAATTTTGCTCGTTTTCCAAGAAATTTATGTAAAGAAAAACAAGTATTTTGGTTAAAAACGTCTCTAAGACTTCATCCAATCTAAAATGATTTAATTTTTTTACAGTCCTACCTAACAAACAACTTGTACAACTTTCAAAAAAATATAAAATAAATAAAAAAGAAGAAATACACTCACTTTTAAAAAAAAATTGAAAAAATCCCTCCCTTTGGGCATAAGTTTCCTTTCAACTTTTCTTCAATTTCTAAACAAATTTCAAAACAAAACTCCTACTCATACAAATTAGTATCAATGTACAGTTAAGCAAATTAAGAAAATCGTCAAATTCATACGATCAACATTCCATAAAGCAAAAAAAAAATTCAATAAAAAAAATCTCTTGAAACTAATTACAAGTTATTTTAATTAAAAACATCCATTAAACTCAAATTAATCATAACCAGTATTAAATAAAATTGGAAACAAGTACTTAAATTACTTCAGGGTTTGTTTTAATGCTGGACAAGAACAACGCAAAACAGTTTTGTATTTGCCCCTATCTATCACAGCCTGGAAGAAGATATGTCCTTAAGGCGATTAAGTTTATTAACATTTTCAGTGGGGTTTTTTTTTTTTTTTGTTTTTCTTGTACACTGTTAATACACAGCATGGACTGTATTAATTTTGTTTTTGGTATTAAAATCCAAAATATTATGGTTGATGGTCGTCCATACATCAACAAGAAAAAAAACCAACATTAAACTGGACAGAGGATAAAGTTTTAAAAGTTCATGTTTAGTCCATCCTAGACACAATGTAAATACATTTTGTGAGATTGTTCCAATTTTGTATTTTGTTTTTTGTTTACGACATTGTCTTGAAGCTAAAGTTGAAGCATCGCAAAGTTGTTATGCTATAACGGTTGGACACACATACTGGTGGTAGTAGGTACAACACGTTTTATTTACGTGGGTGACTGAAAGTTCATTAAATATGCAAAGTGTTGTTAACATGAAGTCCCAGTACTGTAGTATATAAAAGAACGTAAAGAATTCGTTAACTTTCTTTTTTGTCGAAGATAATAATGTAAACATACTCCTACATATAATCGATTAGAAATTTGTTAAATATTATTTTGGGAAAAAGTGACTAATCCATTGTAATATAATTGTACAGGGAAATACATGATGATCTGCCAATGTCAGAAACGAGCAATGAAATTTTGATTCGGTGGTCGCAACTTTAAGAGCACTTACACCGCTCATAATAATCGTACACCAGACAGGGCATTGTGAATAAATTCGAATAAACACATTCACTACTTAATATTCATGTACCAAAGAGACCGCACCTATCGAACAACCAAAAATATCGCAGTCGCAAGTGAGTCTTAAGCTAAAGTTTGAAGCAAATTCTGAACTTTACCGAAAAATCATCTTCGGCCATGATGCTCATTTTTGGCTTAATGATATTACATAGTCATTGGTTAATGCTAACAAGCAAACAACGCTAGAAGAGCTTAGGAACAATATAGACCGCAAAATTGCGGAACCGGCTCATATGTGTAGTAGTGGGTAACGTGACAAATCGCCCAAAACGGAAATGATGAGAAAATGTCAAATTGCCCAAAAATTAAATATACTATATAAAATATGTACAAGCATATAAAAATACTTATTGCGTTTGGTTTGAGATTCGCAAACATTGGTCGAATTAAAAATACATAACAGTTGAAAAATTTGGTTTAGATCTTAAAAAAAAAGAAGTATTTTGAGCCACACCACTTCTTAAAAATATGTCGACGTTATATGCTGTCATCTGTTTAGTCTAATTTATGTTCAGTTAATGACATATTTTTATCGCGAAGGAGGACGGTTATCCGAACTTGTCATCCGTATGACATACTGACGTTACTATGACAGGATGTCATCCGGATGACAAGTTTTGATGACCGTCTGATCGCACCTTAAGAAGATACGCATAAAACAAACTTGAACTTATTTTTTTTTTTGTAACATGAACTTATCTCTAGTGTTATCGACTTAATGGTTCTATACTTCAATACTTTGGGATAAGATTTGTGGAGACAAAAATTGTTTTTGAGTAATCTCTAGTATATCTCCAATTTTTTGTCAGTTACTGAGAATTTAAGTTTATTTCGGTAATAATTTCAGCTGAAACTCGTTATTATTATTACGGATATATCGGTGCAGTTTTTATACAGTTTTCCTTTTGTTCTCTACTCCGTTGTTCAAGTAGAACACAAATTCATAGACAAGATAAAAATAAAAATATTTATTTATTCCAATATAAAAATGCTTCCTTTCTTTTGGGATAATCCATTATTTTACAATTTAAGTATGGCAATATGGATCGTAAATGAAAATGTTTCCCTATTAACACAACGATAGGCACGGGACATTGCGACAATGACTTAGCTTTATCGCGCGTTTTTGAATTCTATTAAGTAGGTCCAAATATGTCATTGGTGCACCGGTCCCAATACGTGTACTCCAGCATTATAAATTCTATACAGAAGAAGGCGTGCAATATTTCTTGCATCGCGTTCTTGGCGACGTCGAATATATCGTCATTCCATAGTTGTTTGTCATTAACGCATATACCTAGGATGGAAAGCCTTTCGCAGAAGCAAGTGGATAATGGTAGACAATTCAATAACTGTCCCTGACATTACCCGATCAATTTTTAGTTCCCTGACTTTCCAGTACATGGGCCCAATGGATTATTTAATATATTCCCCTTAGGTTTTCGTAATCTCTAATAGATTTTAAATTACTGTGCATCTTCAATTACAATCTCTCTTAGTAGTACATATTCATTTTTTCTCTATCCCATTCCTACGCGCTAATAAAGAGAGAAGAGTTTAAAAGTTGTCTCTCATAAAAAAATTAAATTGTGTAATCGCCGTAAATTATAGTGAATACTAAAAAAAAGGTATAGACTATATAATTAAGCGATTTTCATAAAATAATATGTTGTCCTATTGTTTTACCAGTGACCAGTTGAGTGGTGTATTTTTCTTTATTGATTTAAGTTACAAAAAAAGGTGTGACCCCGTCTCGCCCTCAAATGAAACAAGTTTTTTAATATTATTTAATGTTTTCTAAGTCTATGTTTTTAATTTCAGCTGCCACCTTTTGCCCCTCTCTGTATTATTCGTGTTATTCTACTAAGCATGCGGTTTTTTGGGTTGTCTTGTTTTTCATCATTTTTTGTATGTACACGTATATAAGTGCATGTATATTTTGTTTCTGTGTCTTTATTGTTTGTATTTTGTTCGTCAATAATATTCAAACAATTTTTTTTTTCATTTATCAACTTTAACTATTTTTAATAAATTAAAATTCGGTATCATCTTTATCACATCATTACAATTTATTTCTCCTATTTTTTTTTATTTTAAAAAATTTGTCAAAAGCACAGCGTAGGAAGTGGGAGAGGGGTTTGGAGCGGTCTATATACATATATTAAAATTATTGTTTACTACTTATTATTATTTAAAAAAGCTAAGACAAACATTTCACTTTGACATAGGCAGTGTAAGTATTTTTGGCCGCTGATTCCATACAAGACCGCCCACTGTGCGCAACATTTCGCTTGTAATAACATCCTTTCACAAATACTTCCAAAAACACAATAGCCACAAGAAATAAATTAAGTGGACAGGGGTCTTAGAGTGCTCGCAAAAAAATTACTCTCGGAACATTATCTAACAACTCTCGAGAGTTCAATTTCAAGAAAAATTCTTTTAAATTGACAGGCTCTTGAGACTGAGCGTAACTCTTGAGAGCACTTTTAAATGGATACGCACAATTAGACTCTTTGCGTGGAAAAAAATGATAATGTAAATTGACTGCAATTTTGTTAGAAGTATCAAAAATTGTGCTCTGTTTTAATGGCTAGTTTAATTGAAGGTGTAAAATTAATGACATTAGAAACTTAAATTTAAAAAACCGTAAGCTTAATCAAAACAAATTTATTGGGACAGCACATCAGCTGACTACGATAAAGATAATCAATAAAGTTGTTTTGAGGAACTATAACTTTTTTATAATAGGGCAAGCGAACGGATGCGAATCGGATAGAACCCCGCAACAGTCAATCTACAGGATTCAATTATTGAAATGATTTTTAATCTTTGCCCTAGAGAATAAAATCGTATATTTTCAAACACATGCAAGAAGAAAATTATGTAAATTGGTAGCTCAAACTAGGCACTTGAATTTAAATATTAATGCGAGGAAACCAAAGAAATATAATTTATAGATAAAAAATGCCTTGAGTATCTTTAGTTAAAATAAAACATACGCTACCATCGAATTATACATGGCATGATCATGGAATATGATTGGGATGTAGATTTTAAAAGGAATTATCTCCAATTTTGACCCCAGTTATCGATGATTAAGGGAAATCCTTAAAATAGGTCTACAAATCAAATCCCGAAGTATTGAACACAAAATCATAATTTTCACATAATCTTCTTCTCTTTACCAAGAATAATAGATCGAGCAAATAACCACGGCTTACTTACATATTTTTAAAGAAAAAATAAAATGCAAATCCTAGAAGCACTCAAACTCGGTAATGGTCCAATGTGCAAAAATGAATTATCTTCTTTTGGTGTAATGGTTCAAGAAACTAGATATTATTAATTTCTCAATAATCACGATACCCGTGCTTCATTGTTCTCCGCTGGGTATAGAACCACACTAATCTCTACACCATCGCCACCCGAACACCCATTCTATAGGTATTTATACTCTGAATTAAGTTTTGTCCAATTAAGCATACTCTACTCGGTTTACTATGCGAAGTCGAGAAACACACATGAACATCATTAAGGGTTCATATCCAATAGACTAATCAATACTGATAATATCCTGCGTTGTAAAATATTTGTTCATGCTTCAACACTTACTCTGATTTCACTTCTAAGTTTGAAGTCAAGATACATTACGGGTCCCTGTTTTTTTTACCTCTCTGTTTAACTTAATTTTTGTTTTCTCGACCACGGGCTCTCGAATACAAAGATGACCAAGGTATTCCCATTTATTTACAGTAGAATGAACAAAAACAAATAGCTACCACTTTACGCTACAATGTCATCAAATAACTCTGAATGATCATTGCAAATGGCACTCTTTGTATAAATTTTCATTCATCGCTCACACTCATCTCCTAAATTGCTTACAAATCCTAAACCCTAATGTATTGCATATATGTACATGTTCTTATATGCTCTAACTCTGAACGCGAACTGTAGAGTTGAGTAACCGTTACTGCTTCCTTGAGTATAGGATAGCACATAGTACCGTACCAACACGCCAACTTTGTATTTTCTATCATCTAGCGTTATCATTTATTTTATATTCATTTGCTTCTCACCTTGGATACACTTAAACGAAAACTTCTCCAGCCTAAGAAGACTGATGAAGATTACATTATTGTACGTACCCGTTACTCTCCCAATAGCGAAGAGTTTAGCGATATTTAATACTCGAATGTATGATGGAAGGTCTGCGCTCTCTTCCAGGTAGAATAGAAGGGCTGCCGGCGGCAATTCCTGAAAATAACAAACAAAGCATCTACCAAAGAATATGCATATTCATGATTCACGACTGTTGTGTAGGCGCAAATTTTTGGATAAATGTCAGAGAAATGTATCTCTGAAGAGGCATGCAAATAGACAGGTTCTTGAAACTTTGTATTTGTCTTTCTGGGCGAGGAAGGATATGGTGCGGTGTAACTAAACGTACTCATACATTAGGTAAAAGGGAGGGCAGGAATGGTATTTGAATTCCTTGAACGTTTATCAATATGCCATCCATGGAAAGTGAGACCGTTTTGCCTTATTTTTTTTCGCTTTTACCGTTGGTAAACTTTGCCTACGGTATAGTGAATGATTCTTGTAAGATGTGAGATGTTTATTAATCTTGTCTGTTTGATGGATACAGTACCGTATGAGGCACATGCACACCTTCCATTTGGCATTTGACTTTAATTAAAATTTCAAATTAGATTGAGCAAGGTTTGACGTTGTCCCATATGCTTGGCGTATATTTTTAAGAAGCTAGATTGTGTACATAGGTTAGGTTCGCATATTCCACACAATGGCACGTATCGCGGCCTTTGTAATTTTGAACTTTAGCTTGCAAGGCTATATCTTCAGATTTGTTTAAACTTTGGAGCAATTTAAGAAACCTTGCACATCATAAACAGCGACGTCTAATCAAAGCGTGAAAAAAGCAAAACGTGTTAGCAGTTTCAGTGAAAGATGGAAAAAAGGCTTATTGAAAATTGGAGTATATCAAGGTAAGGAAAAGGTTCATTTTAGAAAATCTTCTTTTTTTCGATTGATTTGTAAAGTTGTCCTATTTTCACACATATTAAAACAAACTATTCTAAGGGTACATAGTACATAGTTTGGAACAACTCTTGTAGCCCCCTGAGGCTCTAGAAAATAATGCTCTATGAAAGAATGCCCCAAAATAAAAATGAAATAAAGTCTTAGGTATTCGCGAAAGAACAAAATTAATTTTCAAATTAAGGTCTAATTTCCTATTTTTTTGTGTCTTATTTTATTCTTTTGGGGTCTTATTTCCATTCCGCAGGTGGGAGATACCGCTCACGCAACTTCCTTGTGTATACACTGACCTCATTTACAAGTTTTCCGTACAAATCCTTTTGCCACGCCTACTTTTTGTTTGTATCGGTTCAAAAATTTTAATTTTAATTTATAATTTTTTTATAAATTGAGCTCATATAAAATGAAATAAAATGTCATGCATCATTTGATTAACGTGTTTTGATTTGGGGTATATAGAGATACGGATAGGGTATCATAATGCTTCAAGTGTAGTAACTGACTGACTACCACTACAACAACATATAAGTTAAAATTCGTCCTTACCGAGGACATTAAAAAAAAACGCAAGCGCGCCCCGAAGGCACGCCCACGGCCCGACTTACACCAATAAAACTATTTATTTGGATTTAATTTTATACGCGTTTATTGAAATACCTAAGCCAATGAGCTCCAACTTAAGACTAACTTAAAACTAAAAAGGAAACCGCTGTTCCCACGGTGCGAATTGCTGATTCGTCAAATATGCCATCGCACGCGTATCAGGTGGCAATGGCGTGATTGTAACGCGATCCCAATGCAACGGGACTGTGGGAACAGATAAGAGCATTAAACTGCTGACACAGCCAATCATATATTGTTGAATGTACTATTCTCTGCTCTTGACCTTGGATGATCGCGTTAACTTACACTTCAACTACAGAAAAATACAAAACAATCGCCATCCGCCCCGAAAAACAAAACAAATAAAAAAATGTATACCTCTACTTCACTTTCAGTATACCCATTCTTATTTTATAACTTACTGTTCAAGTCCATTTCATTATAAAAACAGAATCATCATATTAAAGGGAATAAGACAAAACATAGATGCAAAATTCTCTCTCTCTCTCTCTCTCTCTCTCTCTCTTTAAATTTAAACCTACCCCTCGCCAAATGAAACTCTTACGATGTATAAACTGTATTCGTTGCATTGAACTTATGTACTGGCTAAATTATAAAAAAAATTAGGATATATAAGAACAAGCCAAATTGGCAATCACCCTTGCTTGCCTATTATATTGCAGGATACCAACGGAATAAAATCTAATTTTCTGGTGTGAAGATTAAAGTAATTTTAATTTAAATCGATACTAACATTAAAGTCTTATATCTTCGACATATCACTCTGAACATAATTGATTTCAGTAAAATTTAGCGAATCTCAAAAATCAATGATACATTATTGGTGAGGGTTTTTGATGAAGGAATTTATCATGACACAGGCACAGGCGGCGACAGTATTTTGAGAGACTTGTAAACGGACAGTTTCCCCAGTTATACCTTCCAGTAACCACTCCTTACTAATCAGAAGTAATCGACATTACGGTTCAGAAAGTTAAAAAGCGAAGAGCGGTTGGGCCGGAGATGATACCCTTTGAGTTTTGGAAAAATAAGATATCTCCGCGAACTGATGAGGAGCGATCAGTGCGATCTTCTTTCTTTGCACAAGGAAAATGAAAATACACCGAAACTCTGAAAATTACTTTTCTATCAAGCTAATGTCACATACCATGAAGATCGTTGAGCGGCTATTAGACGGCCAATTACGACAAATAATACGGCTATCGAAATGGTATTTGCGGTATGTATTGTCATGGTTATTCATTTAAGGATTTCTATATGGTGTTGGTTGATTTTGAAAAAGCGTTGCGCTAGGACAAAGAGGTCCTAAAACCTACGTGCATATGATCATAGACATGAACAAAAAAAAGATGCCCACTAGAGTCTAAAGCGAAGCGTCTAAACTCCGTTGCTTTTTATTTCTGTATGATTGTTTGCTCGAGGAAAAGAAAACATCAGCGTATTTGTTTTGCTGACGACAACATCATAAGCGGGGATCAGAGTTCCCTGAAACGAGCACTTGATATAAGGTAGAGTAAGAGAATGGGTATCGTTTTAGCCCAAAAAAAGAATGAGTACCTATTCCAGCCTTGAATGAAATATCTAGGAATCCGGGAGGCCTGCAAATGTTTCAAGAGGGATAGCCGGCGGACTAGTAGGGATTCAGTTAAGTGGGTTAAGATCCCTATAATCCTATCGTTTGAAAAGAAGAGAAGAAGAAAGTCTCCTAAATCACAAAAACAAATTATCTAGTGCAGATGTATTCATTTATTTTATTTATTTCTCGTAGCAATTTAATTAAGTTTACTTTTTACTGTACAAAATATGTAAAGTTTTTTCTAAGGCAAAATTATGATGATGGAAAAGCGGAGCTTTCTGTATAATAATAATACTATATTATTATACCTCTTGCCTGTGACTTCTAATCCAATTCACTCCTTCGATTATGATAGTACCCTTAATTTCTCACATTCGTTTTAATACTATCTTTCTTGCTAGTCGGCAGTATAAATTAAACTGCAACGCATATTCAACTCATTGTTTTCGAGCTTGACAGCATGTTAAGGTGGCATTTTATATAGTGTGTCAAGGGAAGTCAAAATAATACGTCATTTTCGGTATGTAAAGGGTGATTTTTTAAGAGGTTTAGAACTTTTTTTAAAAAAAAAACACAAAAAATTCGAAAAAATGAATGAAATATTTATTTGAATCGATAGTTTGAACCTTGCAATTTAATGTTTAAAGATAATTTCATGCAAATGTTGACCGCGGCTGCGTCTCAGGTAGCCCATCCGCTGAGTCCAATTTTGGCATACTCTTTCACACATATCGGCCGGTATCTCACGAATGAATGCATGGATGTTGGCTTCCAGTGCGTCAATCGAAGCGGGACTGTCCCTATACACATTAGCCTTGGCATACCCCCACAAAAAATAATCTAATGGTGTCAAATCGCACGATCTAGGCGGCCAATTGACCGGCCCGAAACGTGAAATTAACTGTTCACCAAACTCGCCTCGCAATTGCGCCATTGTTTCGCGTGCTGTGTGGCATGTGGCACCGTCTTGTTGAAACCACATATCATGCAAGTCAAGAACTTCCATTTCGGGCAAAAAAAAGTTTGTTATCATCGCTCGGTAGCGTTCGCCATTGACAGTAACGCTGCGATTCGCATCATCTTTGAAGATATGGCCCAATAATGCCGCCGGCCCATAAACCGCACCAAACAGTTGCAATGCTTCTGGCTGATCTTAACTCCAAATGCGGCAATTTTGCTTATTTACGTACCCATTCAACCAAAAATGAGCCTCATCGCTGAACACAATTTTTCGATAAGAAAGCGGATCCTCGGCCAGCTTTCCAAGAGCCCATTCACCAAAAATTCGGCGTTGTGGTAGGTCGGCTGGCTTTAGTTCTTGCACCAGCTGTATCTTAAAAGGCTTTACGCCCAAATCCTTCCGCAAAATTTTCCACGTAGTGCTGTAACAAAGGCCTAACTGCTGGGAACGGCGCCGAATCGACATTTCGCGGTCTTCTGTCACACTAGCTGATACGGCCGCAATATTTTCTTCAATACGCACAGTACGTAAACGTGTTGGTGGTTTAATGTCCAACAAAGTAAATTTGGTGCGAAATTTGGTCACAATCTTCCGAATAGACTGCTCAGAAGGTCGAGAATGCCGATCATAAAATGGAAGCAGCGCGCGATGAACATTTCGAACCGAGCACGAATTTTGATAGTAAAATTCAATAATTTGCAAGCGTTGTTCATTTGTAAGACGATCCATGGTTAAATTGCAAACCAAACTGAAGCTGTTTGACAGTGACACAAGGTACTAAACACACGTCAGCTGTCAAAACCAGTGTTGCCAAAACCAAACCAGCTAAAAAATCACCCTTTATAACGATGACAACCTTCGTTAGAATGACTACATATTAGCCGCCGCTAAGAACGCTGCGAAACGTCTATACTCTGTCCAATATAAATTGGTAGTACACGTCTTATGGGAAAGCTTTTGCAAAATCAGTAGCATGCCATATTTTTAGACCATAATAAATTGAAAGAAACCCCTCATAAAAAGTGTTTACCCGCCAGTGAATTTCCAATTGTATCTGACGTAGGACCAACAAGTATTATTCAGCGCACATCTGAGTGTGCTGTGGCTGTGGCTGCTGTTATTCAACGCCAATTTAATTGATGTGCATTCAGAGTTTCGAAAGAGTTCTTTTGAAAACAACTGACATCATCACACAAATCGTTTATTCGCCTCAATAATGCTAGCCACATCTGGACAGGTGCACCCAAAATAACTTTCGCTTTGAGGCGAAAAACCAGGTAACAACAGTATATTAACATTGTCGTTACGTTTTTTTATTTTATCATTTTTTTCACCATCAGTGCTCAATTAAAATAGCCATTTGCATTTCGAGCAATACTGGTGCTTCATTGAATGCCCGTTGGCCTTATTTCGGACGTACTGTCAAATATAGGAAGTCATTACATAGCTCACACCACATATACCTACATATGTGAAATATGCTTTCGTAATCTGTTTTCACTCATCGCTTTAACCCAAAGTCTGTAACAAAATTTTCACTCGACCGTTCATGCATGCGAATTTCTTTTTCAAAGCAATGGTATAGCCCTGTACTTATTTTTATCACTAGCTGCCATCAACGTCCTACCAATATGATGAAACCCAATATACCAGCAACTTATCCAGCCACCGGGCTTTTGGGTCACCTTCTCTTGCTGTATAAAATGTGAAATAATGAATTGAAAATAAAACCATTTTTCAAAAAGAAAAGGTACTACCCCACTGTCTCCACTCCACACACCAAAGACCGCAAAAGCCGAGGAGGATATTTCCAAAAATAAAAATAACCCAATTTCGCTCCCATAAATCATTATTCGCTCGGCTGCTGATGTTTTGAAACTGATCACTCTAACTTTTACTTTCCCGAAGAACGAGATAAAATTCAATGCCGAAGGACATAAATGGCATTCAGGACGATTTGTTCGAATTATTGTTGTCACATAAAAAGTGAATTTTTATTTCACCTCTAGTTGTCCCCTGCGCTGGTGTCTATTGTCATGTACCCATTGCTTTTTAGTTTTTTTTTATACATATATTTTTTTCTTTGTATTCCTTTTTTTTGTTATTGAAAAAGTTTTTCAATTTCGTAAAAAGCTTTCTCCTATCCCTCCATCAATAGCAAAAAAGATAGGATTTCCCATAGACTAGAAAAAAAAGGAAAACTAAAATTACATCCCACACACTTTCACACTGAAACTATGAACAGACAAAAAAGAAAAATATTAAAGAGAACACAAAAATAACAACAAAACGAGAGAAGAAGGAAAAAAAACAACCAAAAAGGACGAAGGAAAATTCTCCAGTAATGCTCCTCGGGGGTATCAATAAGCCAACAAACAAACAAGAAACATTCCGACAACCGTAGCTACTCTGAAGATGATGACGATGATGGTGGTGATGGGTGGTGGGTTGTGTTTTTGGTGTTTGCTGTTTTGTGCTCGTAAGCTGTTCTCCTATCAATCTCTGTCACACAAAAGGGTTTGGACTTGGTTCATAGCTTCATCGGGCCAAGGTGAAAGCGAGTACCGATTTATACGCACTACAAGATAATAGTTTGCAAGCGTAAGGATACGTGAGTAGAAAAGACTTTCTGTACATTTCCTTTGTGAGGTTGGTAGGCAGCCAAATTCAGCTGCCGGATACATCTAGCATTTAAGACCTTTCCGAATAGTTTTCTGCGCAATAAATTCATCATAAAGTCAGGATAAAAGGGGTGGCCAAAGCGAGTATTGATGGGGAGTCTGCGATTTTGTTGGAAAATCTCCGCACACATTAATGGTCTGACATTGATGGCGATTTTGGATTTATAACGTAATGTATGCCTCATGTAGGACATAGAGTAAGACGACGACGACGACGACGACGACGACGGCGATGATGATGATGATAATGATGGTGATGTTGATGGTACTGCTTGTTTTGACGACCGGTGGTCAACTGAACTAAATCTCAATTTTATGTGAATTTTATTTAGTCGACTTACTTACGTGGGAGAATGGAGTAACCATTGACTTCTAGGAGAATGGATATAACATGCAATACATGTGTGATTGTGACCGCGCTTACCTGTAAATAAAAAAAAAACATTTTATAAATGATTACCCTAAGAGGTTAGGAAGTTAATACATGGTTGACGTATTGAAAAATTTGATTTATTGCTTTTGCAGCCTACTAAAAGGTTGAAGAAATTCTGGCAGTCAGCCAAGTGTTTGCACAATCACATGTGTAATAAAGTTGAAGATGGAGATGAAATTGAAATTAAAATTTACCTTCTTCTCTCCTATTATCGACGATGTTATGATCAGCAATAACTATATCTGCATTCCTACTGCTCCGCCTGTTTTGATTGCCGGTTCGACCTCCAACAATTCCCGTTAGGCTTTTCAGTTTTGGACAAATTACTAAAACAAATCAAATGATTGTGTTTTTTTAGATCATGTATGATATTGTTACATTTGTTTGCTCTTTCTTTTACAACACCGCTGATCTCGTTGTCAGTTGTGTCAATGATTGTGCTAATGCATTAAACTTACAATACAATGTTTTTTTTAAGAACTAAGCCACCCTTATTTACTCGAACCAACTCAGGCCATTTAAGCCCCTCTCTAACTTCGCTTACAACAAAGCTAGAGACACATTCAGGATTAATTGGGACGCACAGCATGCCAAATCAAATGTTTAACATGAGCGGTTCCTGAGTTATAAGGCCCCAAAATTAACAAAAATAGTAACTCACTGACTCCCTGATAGATCATTAACAAACTATGGTGCCCTTCCAATTATCGTTTGTTAGGGAAAAATCTAACATTTGTGATTTTCCATCCAGGGGGCGTGGCAGCCGCCCAAATTCTCTTAACTTAGGCACCAAAAGATCTACAAATATGAATTTTTACATGAAGGTCGGCTCTTAAAACTAAATACGGGAAAAATAATATTTTGTTTATGTTCTATTTAAGGAGCGTGGTAGACGACCGTTTACTTTAACTTTGCATCTAAAAGACTTAGAGTAATGAAATTGTACGTGGAGGTAGAATTTGAAGAACAGATACCGAAACATACAAAACACTGTGTATATTCCAAGAAAGAGGCGTGGCAAACTGTCCATATATCGAATTCATTCTACAGTTATGCAATTTTTTATGTCGTTAGTTCTTCTTAAGGCAAACAAGGATTTATATAAAACAATTTGCATTTTTCTCGAAAACTAGCAATGGCCTTTCAGTGAATCCTCTTAAAACCACGGTTGTACTCTTTACGAGAAGGACAATCGTCACTGGTCTGTCCCATCCCGTGCTCCAAGGTGTCACCATTGCTCATATCATGAGGTGTACCCTAAAAACCTTAAAGAGAGGTGGCTTTTGGTACCATGCGCGATGGAATTTTGAAGAACTTGCTCGAGAATAATCCTTTGACCCCTGTCTTATGGATATGGCGTCTGATGCAACGACACCAGAAATCCTTCTGCGAAAAAACTACCATGTCGACTTTCCACAGGTAACGGAAATACTTCGACTGACAGGGGTCTGGTTCTGGAGTCTTTGTGGAACGTGATAACATAAGACTTTACTACCCCTTGGGTTTTTGCCATCCTAATGGTTATGCGCTATATTGTGAGCAACAGGTGGAGGGCTAGAGGCATTTGCATTTGCAGTGATTGCCAAGCTGCATTAAAAGCGCTGCTAACCCCTCTTACCTCATCCAAGTTATTGCTAGAACTCAAGCTTTCTCTGAATTTGGTCGGAAAACTGAACACAGTGAATCTTGTCTGGGTACCAGGTTATCATATCGCAGGGAAATGATATCTCGGCAAGGTTCAGAAGAAGTTTTCCCAGTCATGTCCTTCAGTCACATCTTCCATTGATGCTTGGGTTTCACGTGGCGCGATTGCAGTGGATGTAGACAGACCAAACTACTGCGCCCGAACATTTGCAAAAAGTCTGCATCTTTTCTATCTATTATATTTTCCCGTCTTTCGGAGAAAAACGAGAAGGAGCTTCAGTGATGAAGAGCTTACATGTTCGGCACTCACCACGTCAGCCCCGAAGATCCGCCACCTGATGCGAGCATAGGCCGGACAACTACAAAGAAAGTGTTCAGCTGTGTCATCCTCCTCACCGCAAGCAGGACAGGTAGTGGTGTCGCTTAAGCCCAAAACATTTAAGTGTTTAGCAAAAGCTTGGTGGCCCCAAAGAAATCCTACAAGCAGCCTACAGTCAGCAAAAGATGCTGACCTTTTGCAAATGTCCGGGCGCAGAAGTTTCTGCGGGGGGTTTAGAAACAGGGCACGCAAAGCAGCGGGTGAGGACATTCGATGTATCTGTGATCTGATAAGGTGCTATCTGGCGATACCTTCCAATTTATGATAGAATTCAAATGCCTGTTTGACAGGGTAACATCAATTACTTGCTGTCTTCTGGCTGTAACAAGGGTAGGTTGATGACCTACATTGTTGATGGTAATATCAGACGATAAAATGAAGTCCAAAAGTCGATCTCCCCTTATGTTGCATTTGCTGCTGCCCCAAGCAATGTTCTGAACATCGCAGCACAAGACAAGACCCAACCGTTTGGATTCACAATACTCTACGAGCTCTACAACAGCCTTTGGTGGAGGAGGGGTTAGAGAGTCATAGGGGAAATAAGCCGATGTAGCGACAAAGGTTTCCCTATTATCATTTGCATGGTATGTTATAGAAGCATGCGTATGGATAGACCACTGATATTAAAAATCTACCAACTATACCTGAAACACACTGCAGCCACTCACTCTTTTCGGTTCCGGATATGCACCTATATATATTTTCACATTGTGGTATACCATCAGAGCCAGCGGTCTTATTGCTCTTAAAGCTTTTTATAGCTAATCCAATAACGGCTTTACTAGATGCCGAAACTAATTCGTTATTGACTGGAGAAGGGTTTTCTACTAGTTCGACCACTCTCTCTCTCTCTACATAATGCTTATTTAGCAGCTTTCTAAATAGATATCATATTTCCTGCGTGTGGTGAGTAATATTCCGTTGCTGCTTCAAAGAGCCTCCGTTTCGGTCTAAAATTCAGCTGCTTTAAAACCTCTATATTTTGTTCCGACCACGATACTCTTCGATCTCATTTTTCTTTTTTACGCAAAATCTTCTTCTCCTGCCTTATGGCACTCGCTTTTTTCAACCTTTCAGCTACTTTTTTGCGGTAAACGCATACACTATCATACCAAAGGCGTTTCTCTGATGTGATCGGTAATCTAGCATGGTTAGCTACGAAGTGGCGTGAGCGGTAAGATAGTTAAAATCCATTGATCCCGTGAAGCGCGACACCAAGCAACTGTTGCCTTTGAGACTCAATTCGCCTGTCATCTTAGACAGAGCTGTTTTTTTTACTATTTTTTAAACCGAAATATATTCTGGTAGCAAACTTAGTGTGCAGCTTCGTATGAGCCGTCCAGGGTTAACTCGATACATTTTTCCTGAACAAAACTCAAATACACATGTAACCCGTAAACCAGTGCGATAGGCCACTTTTCACCTATTCTGAAATATCATTATTTGGCTCGTTTACATCCACAAATGTAGCAACTATAATTTTTTATTTATTTGATTAAGGATTTATCATATACCTGTTTGAATCAGCAGTCCTGTACACGAAGAAAAAATCTTTAACCAAGAGCCCACTTGTGTCTAAACTCATTATTCTTTACCAGCAATAAAAAAAAAGATAAGAACAATTAAGTTGCCATCCACCCACCCATCTTCACAAGTACTTAATCTTACTCAATGACTAATAACAATTAACTTAAGATCCTATAATTTTCTTCACAAATTTTCCTCTCAACGTCGTCACTCACTCACTTAAAAAATAAATCTTTCTCTTATTGCAGCACTTCGAGCATCAACAGCAGCAGCATCGCAGTAAACCGATCCAAAACAAAAGACCTCACAAGGCAGTCTACAAGGGTATACACTTGAATGTTGTAGGTAGCTAGTGATAAAGAAATTCGCAAAACAAAAAAAAAATAGAAACAGACAAACAAAAAATTTTCCCAGAAAAATACAAAGTGAAAGCCTGCAAAGAAAATAAGGCGTCTGCTAGTAGCAAATAATATTACAAGGTGAAAATATTCTTTTGTTGTAAAACAACTCCATAGTGAGATTGCACAACACAATGCACAACGTCGTTACTAGCAAAGTTAATTGAATTGAATAAATTAAATTTTATTTTATTGTCACACGAATTAACAGTGTCCTTAGAAGTTCCCTCTTTTTGCGCCAATGAAATTAAAAAGTTCACACAAACCACCTACCTCTCCGTCAACATCTCTACTTTAATTGAATATTCCACTGCGAGAAGGAAAAATATATAAAATGCACAATTAAGTTGAGAAATTCCTTCAACAGCACGAAACAAAATACTTTTGTATAAAAGGACTCACACACACAAAGTCAGCAAAAAAATAAAAAAAAATTAACAAGGATATTTCGGCGTCTTCTGGTCCCTAATGAACGTGACCTAAATTTAAATACCCAAGCGCTATGTAAACGATATCAACTGCATACACATTCTTCGCAAGGTAGAACTTAAGAGGGCGACCAAGTCCTTTTTCTCACAAATGAAAATTTCAATTCACTATCGCACGACGACATCACAAACAGTAACAAACAACAACATTGTACGCGATAAAATGTCAAGAATCTTGTTTTCAATAAAAAGCAAAGCAAATTAAGCAAAACGAGGACAATAGCAAAAAAAAAAGTATCGTTAAAATTAAGGATATTCATCGTCGTCGTGAAAGTGAAGGAATTTCGTGTGAACGAAAATGCCACTCGTTAAGCAAACATGCTTCGGCAGCGGTACCGGCGCAAGACGCAATTTAAATCTACTTTGTGACGTTTTCCTCTTAGGCACGCTCCTTATGGGAATCCTTTTAACAGCTCCCGGATGCTGTGCCAAAATAGAAACCCAAATCAAACTCTTAAACGATGACTACACAGTGCCAACAAGGACGGGCAATAATGAAGCATCATCCTCCTCCTCTTCTTGGCTATCATCGGATACCCAACAGCCAACAGTGCCACACTATAACATGTACAAGAACGACTTGAAGAGGATCTCTTACGAGACAATTCACCGCATACTTAGAGATGAAAATGAGCCAATGATTTATCGCACAAATGATTTGAGATACTTTAAGAAACGATCCAGCACCACAGAGGAGCATGAAATCTCAAAGCGATCCGTGGTGGATGTAACATCCTCAGGAACTCAGCTGAATTTGACCAGCAGCAACTTGGAAACATTCTCTGGGGTAGACGTCAATTCCACCCACCATCGTCTGGAGGATATCACATCCATCATCCTGCATAACAACTCACTGAGAGAGTTTCCCCTCGCCGCGGCATTACCAAATTTAACCGCAGTCGACTTATCGGAAAATAATTTCACCCACTTTGAAGTTCTGGATAACTCCCAGCTGCGTGTTCTAAATTTAAATCAAAATCGTGTAATTAACTTTACCACTGCGACAGGCAACAACAATCTCCATGAACTTCACCTCAAGGACAATTCAATTCGCTTGCTGGGCCAATTGAACCTGAGTCAGCTAAATGAATTGGAAATTCTGGATTTGTCGTGCAATCAACTGGAGAACCTGGAGACAGCCTTTTTTCCGACCCGCATGAGGAATTTGAAATATCTTAACTTGGCACGCAATCGACTGCAATGTATCTATCGGGAGACGTTTTACAATTTGCTGAGCATGAATACCTTAGTATTGTCGTACAATGAAATCTCTGAAATTGACTATGAGACGTTTTTGGCATTGCCTAACCTGCAGTACCTGGATTTGTCACACAATCAACTAAGGGGTGATGCGATTAGGGCACTGCAGGGCATTCCAGATTTGGTGGGGTTGTCCATTGCCTACAACTGGCAGTTGGGCGATTCAATGCAGGAATTTGTTGCGTCATGGAGTTTAAAGGAGTTGGATGCCAGTGGCACGGGACTGTGTAAAATTCCAGCGGCTCTCGCTCAATCAGTTAGGACACTCAAGTTGTCTGATAATTGGTTAACGGTGAGTAAAAGCAAAATTCCCAACATGTTTAATTTTTAAGAAATTATCTATTAGATAAAGGGCGGTAAATAGAAGATGTATTTAAATTTGGTTGTGAACTATACTGGGACTATGTGAAATAGGTTTTTAAACACGGTTTAAGCTAGAATAAAATAACTAATTCTGGACAAAGACAACAACGGTCAACTAAAATATAGATCGACTTTCCAACCCGTCGCCTGTGATTGCCATATCGGCGATTTAATTATCATATCGGTCAATGAGCATTTTTTAATAATTTTTAGTACCGAAGTATTGATGGGTTTTCCTGCAAGAACCGCATTTTCAGGTGTTTGCTGTCTCGATATATTCGTCAATTGCATAACCGAAATCGTTTGTGAGTTGTACCCTCAAGTTGTGTCCACACAGGTTCGGGTCCGGGGAAAAGTTCAGCTGAAACTTGCCTAGCAAGCTCATCGGAAATCTCATTTCCCTGGATGACATTGTGACCTGGGACCAAGACAAGATTCAGTGTCTTCAGCTTTCCGACCAAATTCAGAGAATGCTTCTTGCCCTCCACCTGTTGTTCACAATATAACGCTTAGCTTAAAAACAGACCAAGGGGCGTGTAGCCTAATATTCTCGCGTTCCACAAAGACCCAGCATCAGATTGTCCATATTTTGGAGCCATCTATGAAAATACGATGGCATTCGTTCCATGGTTCATAGTCTAACTGAAGCCATTCCTTTGCCCGAGGAAAGTTGAAGGATTTCTGGTGTCAAAGCGTCAGACGACATATCCATAACTCAGGGGACGAAAGGTATTTCTCGCGCAAGCCCTTCAAAATTCCCAATGCGCATGGTACCATGTTTGGACCATAGAAGTTTTCTGTCGAGGATTACTCCCAGATATTTGACTTCATCGGAGATCGGAATGTTGACACTGTTAGGCACGAGTTGAGTCATACAGTGACCTTCCCCCTTATTATGAAGAGAACACTGAAAGCCCATTTCTAGTGCACTAAACATCGTTCAAATCTAGGGATCACTTCGACTAAGACCAGACTCTATAGTCCGATTAGACTATACAAAAAAGGTAGCTCTGGCACTCCAGCCGAAAAATCTAACCTTTTAATTAATATGTTTAATAGTAATCACACAGCTTTAAGTAACATTTTATAAAATTTCATCAAAAGGTTAATTGAGATTTTTGTGGAACACTTACTAATTCAGTCTCGAACTTGGACATTAAAATTCTCAACAGATAGCAAGAATTAAAGATTCGATTGCTGAAATTGAAGGACATAAAAAATTAACTGAAAATGACACCGTCACTGGCCAATTCCAACAGGCTTTGAGCAGTCACCGCATTTGAATTTAGAATGTGATCTATCCACTTTTCCACCACAAACCATTCATGGACTATGTATTTTAGTAAAATTAAATTTCAAGAGATAGTATAGCTATTTCAAAGCGTGTCCGCCTCACGACACATAAATTCATGCTCCCTCCTACCGCAAGTATTTTCAAAATCAACACCCGCTTCAATTTTTATTGGAAAATCATTCATTTAGCAAAGTCAACACTCATCCAAAAAAAAAAAAAAAACAAGAAAAATACCAATGTGTTGATATCCCTAGTTAGATCCGTTGGCAAACATTTTTTATTCAACCAAGAGGCTAAAGGATTAGGTATATCTATCGAACAAAAAAAAAACTAAATTGTGAATTCTGAAATTCCTTTAGCAGAAGCTGCCAGCTAACCACACAAAAACAATTCCAACTTTTTTACCCCAAACCACAGTTTCCAGTCTATGTACACTAAATTCTTTGAACGTTTATCTGTCGGCGCCAAAAATATCATTTTTCATTAAACTTCTCTTCCTATCTATACGGTTGCCATCTACGTCGTTTCTTCGTAAATATCTCCCTTCTGTCTTTCAAAGGATTGAGCGAGGACTCCTCAAAGTGAATAAGAATATTTACTAATAAAATTCCTTCATGCGGCGTGAGCGGGAGTAAGTTCCATGTTTTGTGTATTTATCCCTTTGCCCTCCCACCGACATTTAAAAAAAAAATTAACACAGCAAAAAAAAGACCAACCGCAAAAAGGACTCTTCTCTTTCTCCAATCCTAAGAGCCGCACAGATAAAAAAAAACCCAGGCAATACTCGTCTCATTCATTTCGTTTGGAAAATTATTCATTTTACCACTTTATGGCGTTTTTCCATTTAGTTAGACAGTGCTGCCGCCCTCGCCAAGAGGCGCTAGAAAAAAGGGTTTACTGGACGGGCCTAGGCTTGTGTCTAGTGACGGTGATTCGACTGAATGTTGGCAAGGAGCAAATATAACGCTTAGCGTTAGCTTGTGGCCAACCTCATAGGCATCGTTATTCTGTCGTGCGATGGTGGTATAGTGCCTCAGTAGAGACACAAAGGACTAGCAAAACATTATTCTGTTTACCCTCTCAGTGTAGACAACGAGTGCGGCGGGTATACATGCATATAATCTAATGTCCTTTGTGTACATGTATATTTTCCATGAAGATTTTTTTTTTAGTTTTTGCAATCACCCCTGCTGGCGCGGCTGGTCCCGCGTAATCCCTTTACTTTATTTCGCTATGGGGAAATAGACTGAGGCGACACCGAGAATAGAGATGGAAGCAAAGGATCCATTCCACACCATACCAATTCATATATTAGGGGATTTCTTCTTGCTGTGCTGTGCTAAATGTGTTTTATTATATCGCCACAGTGAAACGAGAAGCAAGGATATACCCACTAAGCAAATAAGGATGAGAAGGGATTTTCTCCAGCAAATACCTCCACTGGGAAAGTGTTTAGGTAAATGGTTTCCTTTGCATTTTTTTTTTTGTGCTCGTCCTTTTTGTTATGTTTGTGTTTGTCTTGTTTGTCAAGCGGCTTAGGCATCGTTATTCATAATTTTTTCCGGATTGCTTAAGTTTAGCTCAACGCTGCATGAAAAGCGAATGAGAAACGTACCTGCGGAAAGTAGGTTCAAAAAAACAAAAAAAAAAAGAACAAAATCGGCACATCCGACATCAACATATGACTATGCGAACCGTTGCTACATACAAACATAATGGTGTGTTATTATCCTTGGATTAGAGCGATTCATTAAGTGAGCATTCATTACATTTTCGAGGACAATTGCAGAGCCATAAAAGATAATGGATTAAATAGAATCATTTAAGGGTTATGAGTTTGCTACATAGGTTTAGGTCATGACCAGTAAAAATTAGACAGAAATGGGTACGTGCCTCGTTTAATTTGAAAATGTTAAATATTGTTTTATATTTATTGGGGGACTTGAAAGTCACATGCACATTTGAAGATTAATAATTATATAAACTATAATGTAAGAATGTTAAATGGAAGAGACCTTAGAATCGAGAGCATAGAATCGCTTCAAATGGTGCTTACATAGCAATAGCACTACTTTTGGTTCGTGATGTGCTCTTAATCCTCCTTTCTTTGTGAGAGGATGATATTCTCCCACTTTCATCATATCTTTTCCGGTTAACTAGAGTAACATTAAAAATATCAGCAGTCCTCCCAGTTGCCTACATGGAAAAGCTACTTCAGTACGTCCCCTGCAATTCCGCGCATCGGTCTACTAAGGAACTGTTACCATATCACATCAGATTTTTCTCGTCTGATCTTCAGAAATATCAATGCATACGAGTATTTTTTTTAATAAATCAATCAAAAATATTGATAAATCAATTTTTCCCTACATTGTATATGTGCGAACTAAATTAGTTTAACTTACTAACTTACTAACGGCCCGCGTTTTCCTCGCCACATTTAGGTTTTTTTAGACCCAGTGTGATACCCTTCAGTGGGAGAAAGACGGTATTGTGGCCTTCCTTGTGTTTTCATCACCGCGCTTGTGGTTACTCGACTTGTTGCGCGGGTATAGGAAGGTTATGTATTTTTAGATCTCCTTGAAACCTTAAGGTCGTTGAAATGAGCATTTTTCAAAATCGCATTTGAAATAACAAAAAGAAGCGACTTTATTCTAAAAACTCAAGCAGAGAGTTAAAAAATGCAACATGGGGTTAAAAATTGATTAATTATTGCGAATTTAGTGCAAATTCTTCATATTAGTAGATAATTACATTCAAAACAGATTTCACGGTTTATTTTAAAATAGAATGTGAAACGATAAGCAGTGGCTTAATGGTTAAGTGCGTTTCACCTGGTTCAAATGCCGGCCCGTACAACCTTTAAGTTCTTATTCGCTGTCCCACCTCGTGATAACGTCTGACTAACATCCAACTGAGAATTGTCATGAGAAGCTTCTCAAAAACGAATTGCTTTTCGGAATCGGCATTAAACTGAAGTCGTTCCATTCGTGTCATAAATATATTTTCGCACACACTACGACTACGTGAGATTGCCTTGCATTCACCCAGTATGTGCGGTATATCTTCAACAGCCTGCAGAACACCACAGGATCTGCAGATGTCTCTATCTGGCTGTCCGTGTGTCTTTGTATGTTTTCGCAAAAGGCAATGCCCTATCAGGATTCCTTCTAATAATGTTACACTGCCTTGTTAAGCCAAAATTCATATTAAATCTTGCACCTGCGCTTTAAGAAATTCAAAGTTGTGTCTGGATATCGTTACAAAAAAAACGTCCTAAGTCCCATGAAATTATATGGATGTACGACTTGCTTAAGTAACATTTCTGGATTTTTTCGTTGGTGATATTACAAGTTGGATTTTCTTAAAAAGTCCCAGACTTATTTTAATCATATCTATTCGTAAATAAATTAATTAATTCAGTGAATCCCACAGTAGATTTATATATACGATATAGCTTTGTATACAAATTGCAGACATCGGATCAGAAAAAGTAACATTACTAAAAACTATGATGAAAATGGAGATATGAGTTTCTTGCTAAGCACGGCAGTATAGGACTTTCTCGCCACAAAAGAATCCACTCACAATAGTCAGCTTACTTAACAACGATTTATTTATTTTTTTTCATTTTAGACAATCAACTGTGGCGACCTCGACAGCTATCCCCTACTACAATACCTCGATCTGTCGCACAGTCATGTCGATGAAATCGAAGACGATGCTCTCGGCCGATTGGAAATACTCGAAACGCTGTTTCTGGATCACAACAACCTCAAACGCATACCGATAAGTCTCCCGACCAGCCTTGAACATCTGCTTTTGCATGACAATCAAATCATGGACATACAACCGCAATCCTTCCAAGGACTAAATAATCTCAAAACTCTAGATTTGTCATCGAATAAACTCCTATATCTGCCCGACCTACCGCTGCCCAAATTGCTCACCCTGAACCTTCAGTCATCGGGAATAAATGGTCTCCATCAGGCAATAGTCAAGACATCTCCCCACCTACGTGATCTCTATCTCGAGGACAATCCGATTAAGTGTGCCGACCTCTTGGGAATCGCCGAATGGGCAAGTCCTTGCCGCAATGATCGTCGCATTACCGAACGAATTAATATCAAATCGCATTACGTTCGAATGCATAATTACTTCGAGAAGTTTCAGTGTGGGAGAGATGCTCCCAACTGTGCCAGTTGTGTGGGCGAGGTAAGCCATGCGGAGGTGCCAAGAGGAAAAAATGCCGCAACAAATTGCGTACAAGTGAATGGACTTGGAAAACTAACAAAAGCCACAGCTAAAGGGGCGAGAAGTAATGAAGAGCCTCAAGATATCACTACCGAAACTACATTCACCCGAAAAACTTATGCGGCTACCACAACAACAGCGGCAATACAAAGCACAACTACTGATGGCAATCACAATGAACTCAAACGAACGAGCAACGCCCCAAGGAATTTGCCAACTACAGCAGCAGCCGCTGCACAACCGGAAGTATCAACACAAACAACAACTGGCAGCAGCAGGATACAAACTAATTCGACCGACAAAATCTCAGCATCATCGCAACAAAAACAATTGGCAGATGAAAGTCCTACCCCGGCATCATTAATCCGCCGCCCATCACAGATAAAATCCGACAACAATTATGTCGAGACAAGTCCCGGAAGTAGTATAGCACCCACTCCGCTTGCCAGTAGTTTATTGAGCCAAGAACCCACTGCTAAAAGTCAGAAAGGGTTAAAGGCACAATCAGATAACGCAACAAAAATAGAACAGAGCACTAATGGAGAAATTTCCGTAGCTTCTACCGCCGTCGCTGCCGCCAAATCAAATTTCCTAACAATGACCCAGGCTGTAGATGGGAATGGAAAAGGCGACGAGGACGAGGACGAGAACGTTGAAGCAACTACGATAACTGTCAGGCAGATACAGAGAAAAAAAGATACAAATAAAGTACCAGGAGAGCAGCTACAACAACAAATAAAGCAACAAAAGCAGCAGCAGCAAGAGGAACATAACAAGATACAAGAAATACTACACACGAAAGATAGACATTTAATTGGTACACCATTACTAATGCATAAAGGACATGTTGTACTAGTTCCACCAGTGCTCCGGCTCTTCCAAACAACAACGACAACGACGACGACCTCAAACGAGAATTTACTACATTTGGAGCCACGCCAGCACGATAGAGGAAACCATGGTAGCAGTAGCACAACAATTACCACATCAAAAGGACATAAATTGGAGACTACAGTGGACACATATCCACAGCAGCAGCAGCAGCAGCACAACCAAAACCACTATCAACAGCAGCAACAAGGGTCAAATCAAAATGCCATCATTAAGGGTGCAAAGAAGAAGATGACCAACGCTCCATTAGGTCAAGAGAATCATTATCAGGACATTCAACAAACTCACCAGCAAAAAGTCCACCCAGGGATTGCCAAACAAAAACAGCAGAATAGTCAAAAAGCTTTCGTTCTGACCGCCACTCAGCAAAAATTCAAAGAAACTATCGTTGGTATACGAGCGGATAACAATCAACTAAGCAACAATAAGGATAAATTCAACGACAATGGACCAGACAAACAAGATAAACAATTTCCCAGCCACAATTTCAAAGCCACGCAACAGCATCACAGTTCACATAGTTTAAACACACCATTAGATGTGGAGATATTCCGTCAAGAAAGGGACGAAATCTTCAAAGCCATTGACGGGGCAGTTATCGCAACGACATCCTCCATTCCATCGCATCACAGTCGAGTGAACACTCCTCTGCTACTAAAAAACGACAATGACTTGCAAATTTTACATGGCAACCTTATCCCATCAAATAATTCTCATCCGCAATTAGTTGCCAAAGGACAAACAAGTGGGAGCGGTGCCAGTACCATTTCATCCGTAATACAGCCTGAAACTGCGCCAAGAACCGAAGCAGTATCGCCGCCCCAGCAGCAATCAATTCACCAGCACACAGTTAAATCGGAACGTTGGCTAGATATACGCAATGCATCCCGACATCCCGGGTTGGTCGTCGTAATCGGAGTCACATTCACCATGGTCTTTGTTCTTGGCCTGGTTCAGGTCTATCGGAATCGCCAGAAGCCCTTAAAATATATCGGACACCGCCACTACAGCTACAAAAATGAACATGAACAGCACCAGCACCAGTATCAGGAGAACGACTATCAACAGCATCAACGACACGACTATCACAACCACTACCATCATCATGGGCACCATCATCTTAACCAGTCAGACAATAATCATTGTGGCAATGCAAATAATCATAATCAATGCTCGAACTGCAATGATGATCGAATGCAGACGACAACATCACCATCCACATACAGCAGCTCACCGCATCATTTGCTGCGTATTCATGAGAAACCATCACTAGAAGCATCAGCAGCAGCGCCAATGACACCCATTTCGAACTATGAAATACCGAACGAGAATTACTCGTCAGGATATGCCACCAACAGGAGCAGTACCACTTCCAATTATAGGCTCTTTCAGCTGAATGGCAGGCGAATCAAACACAACCATCACTCGTCCTCGTCATCGCCGCCTCCCAAGCCCAATGAGGACGAAAATGATTTCTATACCGAGATGAACCACGGACCACAATCAGTGCTAGCAAGTGATTTTTTCCCAATGGAACTACTGAGTGTACCATCTAGGATTCAGTCATCGCTATCATCATCATCGTCATCATCATCGATGGCAGTTCCATCAGCAGCCTCAACAACCACCACTACCACTAACACCACAGCGCCTCATGTTCATTCACCACTATCCTTAGTGGAGGGTGCTAAAGAACAATCAAAATCCAAGAAAAGAATTGATGATGATGTATTCCAGGACACCATCAGCGGCAGGGAGAAAAGTAAATTTGAAATTTGGTGACAAACGATATTTGCGAAAAAATATATTCCATTCAATTGAGGTGTGAGCGCAAGGGATGTGGTAATTGGGTGCCAAATGGTATAGAAAAAAAAATTATTTCACACAGACACAGTAACATTACACACTGCCATACTAGTAATCGTATAGCATTCTTTGTCATTTTATTGTTTTTTTTTTTTTTCATCTCGTGAAGGAATGCATTTGTGTTACCTCACACCAAGGATGCCAAAAACACTTTCCGTGTAATCAAAACGGATTTTCTCTTTTTGTCCTTAATCAGGGAAATAGTCAATAACATTTTGGAATGGTAAACTTTGACCGCCATCTACACTAAATCGCAAAGGGGATACAGAAAAGATAAGAGGAACATAAATTTCCAAGAAAATAACGCTTCGCTGGGTCTTGGGGAAGGATATTTGTTGCTCGTAGTAGAGTTTTAGCAAAGTAGACATCCAGCTTTTAGCATTTTATAGCTAACCTGGACCCCGTGTCCACTGTAATTTGTACGAGTGTTTTCCAAACCAATTCCAATCCACCAATTTAACAATTCAGAGAAACTTGCCTATTATTTTTTTATAAAGACTTTCATGATTTCCAATAAAAACCATGTGCGAATTTTGAATTTATTTTGAATTTGAATTATCGTTTGCGCAAAAAACTAGCCGATATAAAAGTGAATGAAGCGCAACAGCGTTGCCGAATCAACCATGTTTTCATACTTAACATCAATTAACTTTAGTACAGCTGGCAGCTATAAGGCAACATTTACCTGAGTAACGATGACATACTCTGATTACACAAATGCTACCAGGTGTTTTTTTTTTGGACACTACTGTAGCCAGTCTTTGATTATGTAAACCAGACTTCTAACAAGTTGCAAACATTCTTTAATAAAATGCTTCAGTAATTATTCCAGCTGTAGGGTTATATGATAGAGCAAACCTGATTGCTGCAATTGCAAACGCTCCTAGACATTCCATTGTAGAAATCTTATTATAAGTCATAAAAATACTTTTAAATCGACGTCTGCAGAATAAATTCCGGATCTCCATAATCACCTGAATTAATAATAATAATAATACTAGTAATAATAGAGGGTGTAGTACACTGCAACCTTGTGGCAGGGAAAACCTAATCAGAGCACATCATCCAGTCTGATTTACGAATCTGAGTTTGTTAATCCTTTTTTTTAAATTTTGTGTTTTTCCAAATATTTAAACCTTTTTTGGGTTTCTGCAGAGTCATTTATCTGATATCCCTTTCTTAGTTAGGTGTTCCCTGAGTTTACAACTCCCCGTTAGGAAACCAGTTAAGATACGTAGGTTATTTTTGATAAGACTGATTATAATCTCCTCAGAATTTTTTGACTTGTCTCAGACCTTGGAGATCCTGAAAAGTTCTAGCGCTTTTCTCCTTTTCCGATTTCCTGAATTCCTCTTAGGGTGTGTTCCCTTATCCCGCAGAATGGTTCAGTTCTAATGAAAGGTGCTGATGCCCCTTTCTCGCCAGAGATTCCGAAGCATTCCCATTCAAGTTTAGATTTAATGACAAAGGAGTCCAGTGCTTTGATAGCTACTTGACTATCTGACATTATTGTTATGTTATAGCTACTGTAATTCTTTTCGAGGTTGATTCGAACTAATCATTCTTTTGCGCATATTTCTACTTAATAGATGCTGGTACTTTTGCCCATTGATTCATAGAATTTCGTTCTTGGCACAAACACCAGTAACCTGCACCAGTCCCTTCATCAGTTCTCGAGCCGTCTGTATACCACTTTATCTATGCTCAGTGCTATCTATATTATTATTTTTCTATCAGGATACAGCGATAAATAGAGTGTTCGAAACCTTAACTAATGTTCAAAATAGATACAGTGAAAAAAAAAATATTTTCTCCTTCAAACATGTGTAAGCTCAGCTATACCACGCTGAGTTCTTTTCGGATTACAGTTTGCAATACTTAACAAGTTTTTCGATGCTTCTTCTTATTCTCAATTACCTAATTGTCCAAACTGTGAATGTCACCATAGTACCCTATTCACGACACACTGATATCTGAGGTTTGGCGAAGACTCCTGAAATATCCATCGAAATCATGAGGTTTCCTATACATTTTCAGATTTCAAAACTTCGTTGTTGTGTGAGGTTTCGATGAAACCTCCTCAAAATCTAGTTGTAATGGTGAGGTTGTCGAAGCAAACGCACCGTTATACGCATTTTACACGTTTGACAGATTGTCAAATACCATAACGAACCGAATTTTGTTTGAAAACAAATTCTATGACAGATTCTACTCTTGAATGTTTGTCAGACTTTTGCAAGAGACGGGGCAGCGAAAAAATACCTTTTGTTGGCACGCGGTATATTCAAACCCATCCAAAACTCTTTAATATAAAAAAATTAACTTATAGCAATGACAATTTATGAGAATCTCTTAAAATATTAATTTAAATTATATTTTTAAATTTCTGCGTTAATTTTATAATTCCGCGAAAATTACTTACTTAATTTTTTCTTTATAAATTACTATTTTTTTATCTTTGTTTTTAATATACAACTTTTATTTTTATTTATATTTAAGTTTGTCATACATTTTTTGACAAAGAATGCATTTGAAAAACAAAATATGGAGCAACATAAAATTTCATACAAAGCTGTAGACATCTTTGCATGTGATAATTTGAGGAAATAATTAGCATAACAAAAAAAAACAAAAGTATATAAAAATAAACAGAAAATGTATTTTAAGCAACAAAGAAAAAATATAACTGTATTCACTTTGTTCATTAATAAAATATTTCATTGTAAATAGAATTTCGTAGAAAACAAAGAAAAAAATATATACATATATAAATCTATTTAATATGTACTATCTTTACCAATGTATAATCAGAAATATTTTTTCAATGAAACATAAATAACACAAAATATAAAACGACAACCAGAAACAATCTCAAAAATTGCCAAAAAAGACAACAACGCAAAAACAAATATTTTAAATAATATCTAAATATATAAAATCCCAACATTAGCGATAACATTGTAGGATTATAATTAAAAAAAAAAGAAAATAATTTCAAATTTTTTAGAATAAATTTAAAATTCTACATAGGTACATAAAGTATTTATAAGTTTTTTTTCTATTGCTTTTCTTGTAAATATTAGAATTAAAAGAAAGGATATTTAAGGATGCAAAAAGAGGAAACAATGATAATATGAAGCGTGAATTTAGTTCACACACAAATGATGAGAAAATAATTTTTATCATAAATGTAGTATTAGAAACCAAAATACAAAATAATTTAAACAATAAATAAATAAAAACTACATATTAAGAAACACAATTTTTTTAATTTTTGTTTTATTTTTGTTAATAGAAGTAGGTATCTTGGCCGTGCGAATGGCAGGATAGCAGAAAGGATGGAAAATTGTCCACTCTTCATGATTGGTTAAACCCACCGCTTTTTGTTAAGAACCCCTATAACCTTACCAAAGAAAAGAAAAATGTCGATCTTTTTCCTTAGAAAGTAAGTAATCTGGTATCAGAGAATAAAAGGTATCTAGAGAGTGTATGCAACGTGATTGTAATTGACATAGAAACGTTGGATAAGATTTTATACGCGTTACAGAACCACGATAGTTCTTACAAAGCATAAGCCCTTTCTTGCAGATTGGGCATATGGGGCTTTTAATCCAGTCATAGGCTTGGCTCCTTCACTCGTACTTAAAAGACCCCCAACCGGCATTCTTCTACATTATTTAGATGTTGTTTCTAACTCGTAGCTCTTTGATCTACTTAAGCTCCATTCTTTTTAGACGGAACATTCTTCTCCTCCCACGATAATCTATAATGTGCATGTACTCGTCATCATTCTAAGGGCTTTTATCTTAGTAGCAGCCTATGCGTTTTGGGACGCTAAGGATTCAATTGAACATTTCTTGAACCCACTATTTCAAATATCATTTCAAATGGACCTTTTTTAAATAAATGCACTTTAGAGTATTTTTATTTTTAAACCCTATACTAAGGGTAAATTAATTTTGGCATATAGTTTGTAGCACCCCTTAATTTTCATCGTAGAGCCCTAAAAGTAAATATATTTATGATCAGGACCAAAACCAAAGACTATTTACCAATGCCCGGCGGTATCAACTTTTGAGGCCTTTACCTTTTTGCTGAAATTTGGAGCACTCCCTAGGTTCCGAAATGGTAAAGTGTTAAAAAAAATTAAATCCGCCCACTGTCACACCCACAATTTGGATGCGATAATTGTGGGGACACAGAGCAACTACTTACGTCGGTTTGCACAATTTTCAGGAAAAAAATGTTATGTCATGTTATAATTCTTAATTCAAAATGCTATAATGAAAAAGCTTTTAAGAAAAGGAACACTTGGTCAATAGTTCATATTTTACTTAATTTAAGTTTAGCTATTTCATCTTGTAGATCGGTCCACAGTAAACAACTCCATTACCCAGTTTTGAGGAGACATATTCCCCATTTTTTTACGAATCAAACAAGAATCCTTGTATTAGTAATTCACAACCCATTAGGTAAAATTATCTTAACAGGGGTCAAGAACAAGAATGTTTGTTATAAAATTTGCTCGCTGAGAAGAATAGTTAGATACAGCGTTGGGTAGGACATTTGTATACCCTATCACAAGCCTGTTTGGTGATTAGAGGCTTTTAAATTTAAGGTAGGAAGCGTGGATCAACATATGCTCGATATGGTACCGAAATGGTTAAGTGCAAACATTTTCTATAATTTTTCCATAGACAGGACCCATAATTAAGAACTAACATTTTTAAGGGTAACAGAATTAAGGTTTGAGATCTTCACAAAATATGTAGACACCGGCATCCTTAACAAGAGTGCAATTTAATTTTTTTTTAAACGCTATTTAACTTATGTGGGTGTTTTTCTTTTTTAACAAAATTTTGTTGTTGTCGAAAGAATATATTTTAAGTTAAAAACAACTTGTATAATAAATACGAAGAAGATTATGCTGCTGTAGCCTGTAAATAAATAGCAGTCACGTGTTTTGCATGAACTGTTCATTTTAAGGGATGAATTGTAGCTCCTAATACAGATTGCATCTTGGAGTGCTCTAATTCACTGTCCGAAATCTTCGTTTTATTTTACACCATAAGGTTTACTTTTACTTTATTTTACACCATAATTCAAAAAACAGCAATAATAATATAAAAGTCCAACAAGGGGCTTAGACGGACGGTCTCTCCGCCGAACTATTTGAGGTAACAAGAGATGACTCAAAAAATAGAATTCACCAACTCCTTCCAAGATTTGGTCCGAAAAATATATGACTGCTGAATTAAACTGAACTGCGACAACTTGTAGCTATCAATCTGCTAAACATCGCATATAAGATCTGGTCTGCTTCAAGAACTTTAGATCGATACTCACCATTTTTTGAGTGATTTTAAGCCTCATCTAACATCATATAACTCCCTCACAGTACGGGACTTTGTCTAGACGAAAGCCTCGCCTTAGGTGGCGCGCACATGTCATCGAGCACATAAAAATATAGGTTAAATATAATAATAGTATCCAAGGAATGTTTTTTTCTTTATTACAAGTAAGTGTTCTGAGAATACCTGCTTCTTGTTAAATTCTGCTCTCTTAGTTCTGGCAAAGTACTCTTAATAGTCCAATTTGCAAAACAAAAAAAATTCTCTTAAATGGACACACGCCCGTATATATCTCTCGAACGTTATCTGAAGTATATTAACCGAGGCTGAGAACCGGGGGGGTGGTATTCACATCCAAATTTAAATGGAATACCGAAGAATGAATGAAGAAAGGACTTAATGCTTTTTACGCTTGCAGGAAAACCGTTGGGACTTACCGTGGGACCCTTTCTTGGTGGGAGGCGGTTTAAACCAAATTCAATCTTAAGAACCAGAAGAAGGCGCAAAGAACTGATTATTTGGTTATAACAGGTGAATTAAATTCACACCGCAATTACGGCTGGAAACTCTATTGAATCGCAACCCTCTGAGCTCTTTACAAAGAACATGGCAGCCTTAGGGTGAGAGAGAACAAAATTAGGAGGCCTTGTGATTTTGGACAAATCTTTGATCGGAGGGCACTTATGTCACTTACTTATTACGAGAAACCCAAGATAAGACTTTGAGAAAAATTCCAGAGTTATTATACCCGGAAGTGACGTATAGTAACTATCATCAAAGGTATACCGATCTACACGGATAATTCAAAGACAGAGAAAGGTACGGACATCTTCTCAGACGGACTTGATTTATGTGGTTCAGAATGCAGCACATACTATCCTATCGCTGGAACTACTAGAAATGGAAATACCCATCAGAAAGCACTTCAAATAATCGGTTCCAAACTAGTAAACGCGAAATGCGTTACAGACTGCCTTTTGGCACTCAGGGCTATACGTTATCACTCAGTTTTACTCTGCTGGCTTCCCGGACACATTGAGGAAGAAGGTAACAAAAAAGCCAATAAACTGGCGAAATACGGCTATGATCTGAAAAAAGTAAACACTTGCGGATGGACAGGCGCTATGGCCTTTCAACACCGCTAAGAGTTTCGACGGTGTCACTACAGAATTAGTTAAGGAACACGATTTCCGCAGAAGCTACACAGATATAAAGAAAAAAAGTCTATGGAACATCTCCCAGCTACACAAGAACGCCGCTTATCTTGTATGGAAGCAGCTATTCGTTAGCTTAGAGGACTTGGCTTGAGTTTCTCTATCAGCATAAAACGATTTATTAACAATTCAATGTGGTTATCTTAATTGCATGCACTTCCATGTACAGATAGTATATTAACAATGGGCCTTCATCGGTGCAGAACAGCCCTCCTAGCCTTACCAAACCTAACCTAAAAACCGCTGCAACAAAATGCATATAGCTGCCAGTTTTTCTGTCACCATCACAACTGTCAACTGGCAGGTTATAAAATTATTTATAATACCAATCCAATGCAAACCCCATCAAGATAAGCCATTTAAATAAATTCACGAATGCACTGTTAAATGCAAATTGTTGTATTATGCAAACAATTCCTTGTCATAAAGATAATATAAAACAAGTGCGCAAAAGAGTGCATTACGATTCCCAAACCTAAAATAAAAAAAAAAAAGAAACAAATCCCCCTCGCATTTAATAAAACGAACGCTCTCCCAATATGGGAATTTTTATTTATCCAGAATCTTTTCAAATGGAAAAAAGGACACAACCGACAATAAAACAAATAAAAAAACAAAGTGAGCAAAAAAGTCAACAAAAACATATCCCAAATGGAAGCTTTCGCCGTAATAACTACCGGAATATGTAATGAGGTTGAAATGAATATGTCTTTGACATTTCACCTTTTTCTCTTTCTCTCTGGCTTCGAAGGGTAGAAAAAAAAATACAACAATCATCGCCACAAAACTAGAACTGATCTCCATTTCAATTTCAAATATATGTATATATAAATAAGTATGTATGTGTATATATTTATATTTTATCGTGTTGTTCTCAGTTTTTTCGCTCAGTTTTTTATTTATTAAATTTTTCTTATCCTCTGTGGGAATATTTCGCTCGATGCCAGCAGTTGAGTTCCACTTCGACAAGAGAGTGTCCTAGTTTAACATTCGAAGGGATCCACTTTTAAGATGAAATACACACGCATACCCGCACAAACGAGTGCTATATGTCTGTGATATAGTATTAAAGAAAGGGTTAAACAAATTTCCATAAACTGAGCGAAAGAAGTTTAAAAAAAAATTCTAAACTTTCCAGCGACACTAGGTGGGTGAAACTGTGGGAAGCAATGCTAACTCTAGCAACAATTTATGTATGACAAGTTTCAGGATAAAAACTATTGTATATGGAAATGCTTCGTAGGTGTAACATAAGTGACATCGTTGGGGGTGGTTGATCCGTTTTGTTGGCTACAACTCTGGTGTGCTTTTCTTGAGTTTTATTTGGAATTCCATGGCCACGCAGGGACCCAAACGGAGTTGGAGAATAAGTTAGTGTGCTAAACTAAATACTAGAGGCAGAGAGGACGAGAGATTGCCAAACAAATGTACAATTATGGGGTTGCGCTTGGATGATGTGTTGTGTGTAGCTTTTGATGGTTTGTGTACTCTTTGTTTGCCTGTGATTGTTTCACATGAGTTGAAGGACTTTGAGGTGCACTGGAGCAGTAGTCATTTCGTATAGCTGAGTTTTGGTTGTGTTTGTTTTCATCAATGGAAAAACCTGAAGGGTAAACCGCATTTGCAGTTGGGGCAAAGGGAAATGAGTTCATCATTTATTGAGATGCGGTGACTTTTACGGTATTTGTCTAAAAGTGCGGCCACTGAAGAATTTGATAGGTTAATGGATGGATGGGTGAAGGTGATATCTTTTCGATGTCACTTCGGATTGTATATACGAATAAATGAAGTAAAAATTTACATTTCAGAGTGGTTAAGGAAAACATTGGAATAGCTGCTTAAAACCGTTATCAGAGTTTTCTGGCAAAATTTGGCGAGGGGAAAACTTTTGTTTATATAAAAATTTACATATCTGACTTCCTTTGTCAAAAAGTACTGGTAAATTAAAGCACTTATATATTTTAAGTTGACTTGGTTGCATAAATAACTTAAGTTAAGGAAGTTAATAATAACAAATTACTTCTCAGACTTTACTTCAGTGCTAAATACTAAGGTTAAAGCTTAGCCGTAAAATAACTATAACTATAGTATAGGTTACAACCTTCAAATGTCTGATGGAAACGCACAAACTGTGTGTCTGTAATCTTTGAGAAGTATTACCGGTGGAACTTTGTCTCATAAGCACAGACGAATTTGCTTAGGTTACAAGACTGGTAGACCTATTTTCGTCGCCGCTTTTAGTTGGTCTCGTAAGCACAGTGGTCAAGCCTTAGTTATGGTGACTAGCGAGCTAGCAGGGTAGGAATCACATATACCAACTAGACCAAGCGGTTTCATACCCAATCCATAATTCTATACCCAAAATCGGAATTGGCATTGGGTCGTTTGCCAAAAACAACAACTTTAATACTAGACCATGATGAGCCGATACCTCGATATAAGTGTTCATATTTCAAAATGCTAAATATCTTAATTTTATTCGATAAAGTAATAGTGAGAAATTCGCGTACAGCATATTTCATATTTCAGAATTAGATATTAAGTGTTGAGCATTAGATAAATTGTAATATCTAAATAAAACGAATGAGAAGCGCGCAAAGTTGTTTCATGTAATTTAATTACCAGTGATCATTAACTTTCATATTTCAAAATGTTAAAACAAAAGTTTAAAGTCGGTGTTCACCAGGGAAGTGTCTTAAGTCCTTTGCTCTTTATTAAGTCCCTAGATTATCTGCTTGAGAGAAAAGTGACGGACCCTAACGGGCACCAATTATTCGTTATTCTTCGCAGACGATAGAGCCATCATAAGTGACGATCAGACTTCCCTGCAACAAGCACTTGATGTTTGTGTAGATGTTTTAGAAGGGAATGAGTATCGTATTAGCGAAAAAAAGAAAAAAAGACAGAGTATCTGTACTGCCCATTCTCTGACCCAAGTCAACCCATTCCAGACATTTATTTGAATGGGGTGGTGGTTCCCAAGTGTGAGAAGTTCAAATATCTGAAGCAACCGTTGATGACGACGACGGCAGAAAAACTTTGCCATCTTCTGTGACCGAAAAATGTCCCCTAAGCTGAAAGGAAGGCTCTACACCGCAGTTGTTCTCATATAAGGTTCACAATGCTGGATAAGGAACAAAAAGTATGAGGGCAAGTTTACAGCAGCTGAGATGAAGATGCTCCTGCATGACAGCAGGAGTAAAGCTTTATCGAATAAATTTCCAGAATCCGAGGAAGCCTTCACGTCAAAGAACCCATCTCAGTTGGTATTGTCATGTTCAAAGGAAGGATCCTACAAACCCCTTCAAAAAGGCAATGGCAATCAACGTTCCCTTACAAAAGAGGCAGGCCTTAAAACTCCTTCAATGATGAAGTGATTTAAAATCGGGAGGCCTGCAGATATTTTTTGAGGTCGAACCGGCGAACCTGACGGCCGGACCAGTAGCAATGTAGTAAAGTTCAAGGGTTATGATCCCTATAATCATAATCTCTTCGTTAAATGGAGAGAAGAAAACAAAAGTTATTGGCAAAATAAATATAAAAAAAACTGGCTTAAGGTACGGCCACATAAGGCCATACCTCAATATATGGTCTTGTGTCGCTTTGTTAAACCGTTAAAAGGTCATCTTTTGATATATTGTGTTCCGATATTGGTTTTATGTCACGACACCCATCCAAACTTGTTAATCATGCTTGTATTAGAGTCATACGGTTAGAGAGTTGTTATATGAATTCCATATTATTATTATGGAAGAAAACAGAGAAGGAAATTTAAAACCTTAGTTAAATTATTTAAAAAAACATTTTTATTTTCTAAAAAATAAAACCGTAAAAAAATTAAAAACATTTCCACTTAAATTTTTTATCAAAAATAACGACATGGATAACAAAACATAATTTTTGGATAGGTTTTTGATGCAATGGTAACGCACGTCACCAACCTACAACAATTACAGAAAAACTCGATCAACTCAGTAGAAGACTCTATCAAACTACAAACAAACGAATGAGCCATCGCTTCTGCGACGGTAACTAAGAATCAACAGGTAATATAGGATAGTTAAGCACCAATCTTAGGTGGAGATGGTTAAAAAACAGATCACAAGCCAAACCCACTTCCTTTTTTTGGCAAAATGCAATTCAAGATCCTCAAATCTTCAACTAAGGCAAATTCTTTTCATCGACTTTAAAGCCAAATTCATCGTCAGGAGCTCTTCATGACAATGGCCGAATTCGGTATCCCGTCAAAAATAACGCGGATATTTGGTTCTGTTTGCGAGGATGGCGAATGGATGGAATATATGCACCCACGAATCCTACGAGCTGTATCATGATGTGGTAGACCAAAAAGCCAAGACTACTTTGTCATGAGACTATATTGGCCAGGCCACGTCATGCGAATAGACAATATAGCTCCAGCCGAGAGGATCTTCGAATCCCAGCCCCCAGGTTCAAGACGACAAGGAAGACCGAATCTTCGTGTTCACGCAACGTATCTACCAGTTAACTTGTTCGTAAAATAAAAAAATTTAAATTGATCCTAAGACCCATCCTTGCAAAAAAACGTTGTTTTAAGTACAAAATACCGATTTGCCAACTATGATTATGCGTTTGTTCAAAGAAAATCTTATTTAATCCTACGCAACTTTTTACCAGCAGCCACCCGAAAACTTAAATTTAGCTAATATTGTGGGGTGGGATATAATTTTAGTACCACGTGTTTCTTTTACCGCAATGCGGAATAAACCATCATTACCACGCAAATAACACCGATTTTTACTCGGCCTCACAATTCGTATTATCCACCGTAAAACAGGTCAATGTGAAGCGCTACAAATTAGGGTTTTGTAAACATACAATCGAATGCGGAACGCTTTCGGATTGCATGTTAGATATTTCACACAGAATATCAACTCTTTGTAACAGTTCACAAATTTTAAGGGAAACTACAAAGAATTCCTAACTGTTTCACAATGAATAAGGGATCAGCTATTTAAATCAACTCTCTTTGGTTAAGTCATTCTTTATCAATCATTCTAAATTGAATTCCTAAATTACTCATGTCTGACAGAGTTTCATTTTTGTTGTTCTTTTGTTGCTGTCGCTGGCACCATGGCATATCTAACATAGACAAGTGTTTGGGAGTGGTAGATAGATCATCAAATATGCAGCCAAAGTGTCATCAAATAGGCTATTTCGATTTTTATTTTGCTCAAATAATCGCCGCAATAAAACGGAAACAACTACACTCCCACCCATTAATATGTGTAGGGATAGCCTCGCTAGACGAACAGGATTATGGTGCGACACACATGGCGTGCGACTATGTGACAACCGGACTCCACTGGACGCCGCACATATACTTATGTACTTGTATTATGTGTGCTTATGTCGGTTCTCGCCAGGACGAACTAATGTGCGACCATTTGGAATGAGCTGATTGCTATACAATGAAATATAATTGGATTGCAAAAAATGGCTTGCTCAGCAGGATGTGTGTAGATTTGTTTCCTCTTGTTTTTGCAGCTCAAATCCGTAGATTTTGAGTAAATTTATTCAATTTTGTTGTGATTTTCCTTTTTTTGTGGGGGATTTTTTTTATTTCCAGAATAAATCAATTGAGTAGGATATTTAGGGGAAATGAATTGTAGCGGATGGTCTCATAAATTAAAACTAATTTAATACAATTTAATTGTTAACGCATGTGAAGATTTATTTAATCTATTTCTGTATTTGTTGCCGCAGAAAAGTGAATCTTAAACGCAAGAATATTTTACCTTTTATTGAGAGGGCGTCCCGTTTCTTCTTTGCCAACAATTTCATTCCAATTTCAATTTTTTTTTTTGATAAATCTCGGATAAGGCTAAACATTTAAATTCATTCTATTCTTTGGAGTTTGGATTTTGATAATTTTTTATAATTTATTTTAAATGCCGCGGGTGATAGGTTTTATCTTACCAAATTTACTCCACGAGGAAATAATGAAAAATACGTTTCCCAAATATGTTGTTAAATTTAACTTTATTTTAATTTATGTCGGTTATGATCGCCAAATGAGGATGCAGTGGCTTAGTGGTTAAGACTAAGCGAGAGGTCGCTGGTTCAGGTGTTCCACTTGAAAGGTCCACTTCTAGTATATGGTCTTAACTAAAACACGATTATTTTTTTTCACTTTATTTTGATCCTGTCACGTGTTCTACTGTCAACGAGAACGCACCTTCTTTCCGAGGGGTCACTGAAAATGATGTCCAATGGAGAAGTTTTGAATATTTTCCTTTGAAAGTTTCAGCAATACTTTTCCAAATGTATAGCTTTAAGACAGTAAACAGTTTGAATAAAATATTTAATTTCTCCATATACACCTCTTTTTCCCCCAATAAACCTATGTAACCCCCTAATCGGTATACCTATAACAGTTTTTAAAAAATGGTGTCCCAAATAAATCTATGCAAAATATTTTTCGATTTGATCAACGGTAATTGCTTCCGTAAAGATATTGAAATATATACATATATATAAAAGAATATAAAACGTCATTTATTTTCAAATTTTTAAACCGTCAATAACAATTTGAAGCCACACTTCTGCTTTATATCAGTTCGCTATTGTTTTTCGTGTACATGGGCTTTGCCTTTTGAAGAAAATGTAGCCGTAATTCCATTCCAAAAAATAAATATGCAAAACACCCGAAGTGTATTTAAATGTAATATTTTTGGTAATATTTGTAAAATGAAAGAAAACTTGTTGCCCACCTATGAAGATGCAATAAAATGCTATGAACGGACAATGCACCAATTTAAATTCGAATTCCAAAAGAACACATTTTTCCAGAAACAGCAGGTATAGTTACATCAAGGATAGAAAATATCACCAGGATCATACAGATGGTGAAAACATATCATTTAATATTTAAAATATTTCCGAAATCCGCCTACGGGCTTTCCCTACAAAAATTATAAAGTTTTCGGTTTTTTGATATTGCCGGAGGCAAATGCAACGAATTCGAATAAGATACCTGTCCTAAAAATAAAAGGACAGGCTTAACTTAAACCAAAACAAAAGTTAATGAAAGAGCAGACCTTTGGAGAAATATCTGCACTATACTTTGATGGGAGGAAAGACAAGTGCTACAAGACTACGATTGTTGAGGAACATATATATATATATATATCATTGGTGCAATAACCGGGATCAATATTCAAGAGATATGTAGTTTCTAACACTGGTTCAGCGAAACGAGTGGAAACTGCAAATGAATGGATGAAAAAGTCTCAACTAGGCGCAATTAAGGCCAAAGTAGAATAATACTCTATTCACATCGCACTGAAATCTGAGGTTTCCACAAAAAGATTTCGAAATCTATTTAAAGCATTCACAGTGAACACTTCCGGGGTTTTGTTTGACGTTTAAGTTAGCCATCGATATATTAACGAATAAAAAATTATTGCGTTCAAGTTGCAAGTGCACTGCAAGTCCCCTATAAGCTATTAATGTCTATATGCTCATAGGATTCGCGTGATCATCGTTCAAGAAATCGTTAACCTCACTCATAGGTGACTTGCAGTTGACTTGTAACGCAGTTGAAACTCTGTCAACAGCTTTGTGGAACTTGTAGAATGTGTTAAAAGGTGCGTTTGCTTCCACAAGCTCACTATTTAAATCAGATTCATATACTATGTACTATTTCCTATGTATTTACTATTTAATTATTTTTAATGTGTCAGTCTTAACTATATACGAAAATCTTTCCTAATTTTTAATTTTTGAAGTCTGTGCGGAGGCAGACTTTATTTTCATACATCAGTGCTCAAGTCTAATGTACATACGTTCGTACCGTGTTCGTTTCCAGTAAAGACGCCAAAAAGTGAAGATGTTAAGGTAAAATGGAAAAATTAACTATTAAGGTCAAATTATTTTTAGCTTATTTTTCTATTGACATTATTTTTTATGTATGTACATACATCTATTAAAAAACCAGGAAAACGGAAAAATTTGTTTCGATGGATTTACCATTATAAATTTCTTTTAAATACGCAAGTATGCACATTTGCACACATCGGTTGACCGTTCACGGTTGCCAGTTTCAGACCACAGTTGAATTTTTATTGTTGTGCTTCAGTGCGTGTTTGGATGTGACGGCAATAATGGCAGGACGATATAAGCAAATTTGCAAATTAATTATTTTAAAAATATTAGACTGCCTGATTGTATATGGATTTTGGGGTTTACGAAGCTGCATTTAAAAAGAAAAAAAATCATCAAGCATTTATGCTGCAGCGTCGAGTAAATGTGAGAAATTGAAGAAGATTTTATATAAGCCAGAAAACGCAGAAATGGAGAAGCAACGGTGTTCAAAAGTTCTTATATCTCCACGAAATAAGCTGTCCAATAAGTGGCCCTATTTTAAAAGCTACAGCGAAGGAAATTTTTTAAAATCCAGATGATTTTATGGCAAGTCAAGGTTGTGTTGTAAATTTCAAACGCCGGTTTATCTAGCGACACGTCAACAATCACACAATTAATTCAGCTATTCAATCAATAGACCGGAATCCAAGACGAGTGACGAAACTTCTATACCTTTGTTTCACACATAACCACAAAATCTTGATCTTCGTAATGCAATTTTGCTATTAAAAATCGCTTGGGAGTGACCTTAAAGCGTTTTACAAAAATTATGACGTCAATTCATAATTTGAGGTGATCATCAGAATAACGACAAAGGCGATATCCCTTAATCAGTCTGTTACCCATGATCCTATTCTATCGTCGAAGAAACACAACAGCTATTGGCAAGACAGCGGTAAACCGTTGAAATTATGCATTCATTAAAAACCCAAAAACGCAAGCGCTAAATATTAAAGGTAATGGAGAATGGGAGACAAATAGCAAACAAATTCGCCGAATAGTTATAAAAAACCCTAAAATAGTCGAGGGTGAATTGAAGACACTGAATCAACAGTTAATCTGAACAATTTCAAATTGAAAAGTGTATATCTCGCTGACATTTACTAAGTTAGGTTCGGTTAGGTTAAAGTGGCTGGGGGGATAAGAACTGACATACTTAGACTAGTTTTGGTCAGTTGAGATATCACAGGAATCTGGGATAAAGCTTCCACTTGTTAAAACAATTGGAGCTTCTGACGAAGCGAAGTAGACATTTGATGTCAATGTTTGTGAGGTCACATGTGTCATCATAGAAGAAGGCTGCGAGATTTAATAGTACTGAGTTGGACGCCTGACACTTTGCAACCATCCTGTGGGGTTCCTTTACAACAACTAAAATTGAACATAACTTTTATTCGTACTAGTACTTGTACAATGGGTTCTCAAAATGTTGCATAGTAAATTTTCCAATTGCCTCCGAAAAAAAACACATAATCTTTTTGGACTTTGTTAAAAACGCAGTTTTCAGTACGATGTACATCTTGGTGTTCTAGTTAGGAAGTTAACAATTGCCGAATAAATGGTATAGTAGAGCGGTTAAGTTAAAGTAAAAATTTGCATACATGACCTAAAGACTAGTTTCTCCAACCATTGTGTGTGCGAAGATATATTTTTGACACGAATGAAAGAGACCTACAATTTTATGCTGAACCTCAAAGGCAATATTCCGGGCAGGAAGTTAAAAATACCAGGTCTTAGAAGTTCAAAGCACTAAGCACTGAGGTATTGCATTAGATGAGATAGTATCATTACTTAAAATAACTCATACAACTTCTGCAAAAGTCGTTCAATAATGCACCAATTATTGTTGCATGTTTACCTATAAAACAGTGCCCAGTGATGACACCTATAGAAGTGCTAATGTTCCGTCTGCTTAGAGAGATCAGATCCAGCTTAAGCCAGATCCGTTTGTTATACAGATATCCCTCTACAACTACAATTAATTGCTCTTTTTGCCTCTTGTAGTTTTTCTTGCAGATGGTTTTTGAAGGTCAGACGCGGTATTATTATAATTCGTCTTTTCTAGCTCTTCTTTTTACCACGTCCATCTTTAATTCCTTGCGAAAGGCCCATAACCATTCTGGAAGACCATCATTTTTGACTTATTACTATTCCATTGTAAATTTCATTACGTAACTGTAGTATTGTTCATGCGCAAATCAAACCAGTTTCATACTTTTTAACCATCCCATACAGCAGTTATGTTCTCATTGTAAAGTCTTAAGCGTTGTCGTAGATACACCCAGGTTGCTTAGTTTATAGAAAAGCGATTTCCTGTGAATAGAGTCGAAAACTGCCCTGAAATTCATAAAAACGCTGGTTATTTTTTCTAGGATTCACAGTGATTTTTAAAACAGTTTGTGTGCGAAGAGAGCAACTCAGTCTGCGTTCTCCGTCTTACACAGATGCTTGTGTATCTTGAAACACGTTTTTACAGCAATGCTATATTTAAGTTACTTACTCCTGCCTATATCAAAGGCTACTTAAAGGTTTATGATAAACACATAAACTTTTTTTTTCAAGAGAATGAATTTCGCAATTCTTATCAAGACTACTTTATGATCCACGGTCGATCAATAAAGACTTATTCTCTTTTAAGCTGATTTAAGAAAAGTACTATGATATTTGTGTAACCTCCTGAAAACCTTTAGTCTTTAATTCAACGCATGAATCGCCGAGCTACTATACACTAGCATTATCCTTTCAGGAAACAAACACACCTTCGCAATCAGTATCAGGCTTTTAATCAACCAGCACACATAGATGGCTCAGTTTATATGTGTGTTAAGCGCTCGGAATGTCATTTTAAGGGAGACAGCTTTTGTGGTTTGGAATTCAATACTTCTGCGGCACACCACACATATTTGGGTTGTATTTTATAGGTTTGCTTGCTGCACCCAATGAAGTAAAATATTATATATATCTTTAGAAATAACCGGGTAGGGAATAAAAACGATTGCATTAAGCTATCAACATAAATCTGTTTTCCAGCGAATAAAGACTACACTTATTCTCTCTGGCAAAGCATTATAAAAACTTCTCTGACCATTTTGATTTTCAATCGGATCAATCCTGTCTTTTTCTCATATATGCTTGAGTTACCCAATCCTCTGTTTTGTTATAAATAAATCCGATGTTATCGAAAATTAGCTCCCAATCGTCCTTCGAAACCCAATAGACTTTGTGACTTCATGACTCGTTGTGGTATTACACCAAAATCCTTAAAACAAGCACTCTATCTGATACTTTAATTCAATTCATACAGTTCAAGATGAACACAGACCTAAAGTCTCACTTTTTTTTTATTCAAATCAACTTTGCTCTGCTCGTACGCTCTTCGCACTAAAAACCATAAAAATATACGACAGTCCCACACACAACTCACGCCGGGGGAATATCCACTCCATTATACAACTGCATTACATATGCACACCTAAAATAAAAACAAGAGAAAAAATAAAAACAAACCTTAAATAAAATAAAAAGGAGCACCACAGTTCCAGCTCCAAAGGATTTCTTTTGATTACATTGCGGCGGGTGAATGTAACCAGTACGACAAGCATAGTGCACCCCAAAGCAACGCAATATACGGTTGATATTTGCCTTTGTTCCATATTAAACATCCGCACAGAAACACACACCCACACTTCTATACACACCCCATTGATTCGGCAAAATGTGTGCCAGGACTTTTGTTACTTATGAATAATACAGACGAACATACGCAAATGTTTACCAAAACACAGCACAAAGCGAACGGGTGTAGGAGTGCCACAAGGATGGTTAGGTGGTTACTAAACGTACTTGAGACCACATTTGATATGAAGTTTTTTTTTCGAGGGCACTTGCTTTTAGGAATTCAACAAAAAACAACGAAAATACCAAAAGAAAAGGACCAAAAATTACTAGAATGAGTAGTCAAATTTAAGTTCATAGTACAAAAATGTGCACCAGAGGTTGGGGTTAGTCTGCCACTCCTTTTGTTCAGTTTGTTGTAACATACATACTTACTTTGTATCCTTTATGTGTATACACAAAATTAGCATACGTATTTTTTATATTTTTTTTGCTTTAACTGGTTCACCTGCGTTTTTATGTTTTATTAACAAAAATTTAAGTATGTAACATTTTTCTAGCTCAACAAAAAGTGGGTAATTGCGCAAAATATAGGCGCTTAGGCGATCCCATCCGGTAGTGTGGCTGCGAGAATATTTTCCTTAGATAACTCCAACACTATAACCGTAAAAAAAGCCAAACAATAATTTAAGTGAATCAATTTGGTTATAAAAAGACACTACAAGCAGTGAAAAGTGCGCACTAAGTGCGGTAAGCCCGCGTCGAAATGTTCATATAAAACGGACGAAGACAAAAGTATTCGAAGGCGAAAGGATGAATTTATCCGGTTGGATGTAACTATTTAAGAATGCCTTGGCGTGTCTCAGGATATTACGAAGTAGTAAACGAAGTTGATCATCGATAAAGATTGTTGGCTGTTCCGTTTTTTTATGTACCGACAGGGTGTGCTTTCTGCTTTGGTAAAAACATCACACCATGACTTTATTTGTTTTTAAAGGATATTATCATCTGCGCTTTTAGTAACTGCACTTGTGAGTTTGCAAAACAAAAACACTGGAGTAGATGCTAAACAAATGTCATTTATTATGGAACTAAAACTTTTAGTGCTCAATGAAGAAAATGAATGCTTTAAGGTTCCACAAAACGTTAGTAGGTTATAATACAGCTTTAAAAATAATAACACTGGGAGCAAATAAAGACTCTTATTGCCGAACAAGGTTTGGTTATGAATTAAATAAACACTTATGTAATTAATACTCGCAGCACTGTTATTTTGTTTGAATTGACTTTAGTTTCCATGATAAACAAATATGTTGATTTTTCCTCTGTTCTTCTGTTGATCCCTCTCCCTCACATAAAATGGAATTCTGCTTCCGGAAATAATAATTTGTGATAAAATAATTGTGAGATATAATTTAGAGAGCGCAAAAAATATTTATTTTGTCAGATTTGTTAAAAGACTAAAATCCTATAAACCTTCGACTTTTACATCCAATCCGGCATCGATGAACAATAAATTATTGAAATGCCCAAGGAACAAAAGAAATACATATCTATACTTTTCTTTTTTTCGATTTTCTTAAGTATGAAGTCACAACACTTGTTCCCTCGAGGTGATGTCGAGGCTTCACATCAGTTGGCCTTGTGCTGACTGGCTCTATTTATTATAAGAAATAAACCGCTATTGCTACAGCTCTTTGCCTTTCTTCTAAAACCATCTATGAATCTTTGAAGTTTCGTAAACTCTTCACCCTTGCCCTAGAAATATATGTTTTTTATAACCAAAAACAGTAAGAATTTTGTTTGCTGAATAATTCAACTTAATCGAAATTCTTTACTTTACGAGTGGAACCCTTTTGAACTGTATTCCACTTGACCAGTAGCCGAAAGAGTGGCACTGGACTTCTTTAATTAACTTTATTTGTGACAATGTGATTAAGGAACACCAACGACTGCATCTTTATCCTTACAGTGGGAGAACTGCGTTATCAGTCCGCAAAACCACTATATCGATTTTATTGTAGTCAGCTGGTTTGCTGTCGCAATACATTTTTGGGAAGCAAATTGTAATTGGCTTTTAAAAATGTTTACAAAAAAATGCATATATGTACCTTCTTGGTTTTATTTTATCTAATTAGTTGTATAAAAATAGTAGTAACACTGCGGATTTTCTGCGTTTCAAATGATATGGTTTGTATGATAGGGAGAAGGTAAAATGAAAGTGCAAAATGCTAAAAAAATAGATAATTGAAAGTGCTGACAGCCCCTAACCCCTAAAAAATAAATCCTGAAATTCTTCAGAATTTCTTTAAATATAACCTAGTAGTAAAAATGATTGAATTGCAATACAATCAATATGCAAATTAAAGCTTAATTTGCAATCGACAATAACCCGAAGATTCTTAATTTTAATACAGTTTAGTTCCGATACAGACAGACAGATACAAATGGATTGTAACAGTGAATACAGCCAATTAAATGCATACCTCTGGAACACATTTTTGCAGAATTATACTTTTTTCGCTCATTCTTAAATTGGCATATCAAGACACATAAACCAGCCAGTTTCGCGAGAAAAGTATTGACTCTATGAATGACTGTTGTATTGCTCCGTTCTTTCTTAACCGGATAATCGAGATAAATGAACAAGTCAGATGCGTAACAAAAGTATTCACTCTGTAAACGATTGATATGTGGTTATGTGATTGCAAAAACCAATACATTATTGTGATAGGGTCAAAATGATCGAATCAATCACGATTCACACAGCACTAGTGGGATAAAGTCAGTACCGGAACCTTTGTTTGTATCGATATTATTTAGAGAAGAAGATGATCCTCATCAGAAAGCTCTAAAATTCCGATACTAGTGGCTAATGGCTAAAGCAAACAATGTTTGCATTCTATCAAGGTAGAAAATTTGAAGCGATCAATTTGGCAGAAAGTTTCCTCGTGGATTTATAACCATTCGATACCATGTTCAGAAAAATAATTTCTTTTGGGAAACCTAACGATTTTCATTTCGACTTGTAATGGATCCAAAAATACCTTCTTTTTGTCCTCATTCAGGATTCAACGGAAGAAATACAGCTACGATAGAGAAATTTCAAGAAACTTAGGGACCGATTTATTTTCACAAAAGACACATAGATCTCAAACACGTATAATAAAATAAGTTTAAATTGATTAAACTGCTACATCGGTTTGGCGAAATAACTGCATTTAAAACTTCTAACTCCAAAAATAAAGGGTATGCTCTATGGAATCCTTATACTGCCGTTATACGGCGACAAGAGCTAGACGATAAGCAGGAAAGGAAAGTTAATACTAGTACTAGTATACTACTAGTTAATACTTCTTTGAAAGATTTGTTTATTAAGGAAATTTTCAATGCAAACAACCTTTTGTTAAATAAGCCCCAAAAAGTCGGCGTGGAAAAAAAATTGTTATGGTAAAATAAAATGAAGTTTTTATTTTATTCCATTAACTTTAGCATCATAACAGTATTTTCATTACTGTAAGCGTGGCAGTGGACGTATCAAAAAATCAAAACAGCTTCCTAACTTAAATTTAAAGGTTATGCTTTATTAATTGGTGACGGGTGGACATACGAACGGTGCTGGGCTGCTTTACGAATAATTTTGGGTGGCACTGCACGTCTTTTTGCTTTAATATCCTTCTTACAATTTTCTAATCAATGATTCCAATAAATGTAAAATCCAATACCAAATTTTTTTGAGTGTTTTTCCACTACTGCACTTTGCTTAATGTCAAAAGAAATAGAATTCAAAATGTCATTGCCCTATATTATCGATTCTATTTTTAAATTCATTCAACGTTTTCTTTCGTTCTTTTTTGTATTCCTTTTAATCCATCACAGTGAGTGAAAGTCTGGCTGTTCTGTCTTTCCTACGCACGAAATTGATGTGTAGGTTGCCCTATCTGTTTATGGAAAACCATTTATCATAATCCTGACACATCGTTATTTAGGACTCTACATACATAGTATATGGCGACACAACTGTCAATTGAAAGGAAACCAATCAAATTTCACCCGCCGCGCCGTTAATGCTGCCAAAAACATTAGGTTTTGTCATGGAATACACACTCACATATGACAACGTCGGTTGTGTTTTGTGTCAAGGACTTGTTCCTTTTTTTGTGTTCTTTCCTACTTTAGTACGTATGGAAAACATGGAGTTTGCATGTTGAAAACAGAATTACTAATTGGCAACGGTAGATGGGGTGCTTGCGTGTAAAAGGGAAACCGCTGTCGATAATTAGATTGTGTGCAAGCAGCAATCTGTTCCTGAACAAACATAATGTGAGCACATTAAAAGAAGGTTGTCAGATTCGTATTTTCATTTCTCAAACTTAATCTGCATTTATGTGGCTTTTTGTAATCGCATTCGTTCGTACTATTAGAAACTGTTTCTTCTTAAAGCTTGTATTTGGGGTGATTTATATTCATTATTTAAAGCAATTTAAAGTGCTATAAGCGTTCTTCTTTTTTATTTAAGGTACATTAAATAGCTACTCCTTAGCTAATCTTTAAAAACAAGAGAACTGCATGAATGCACTTTAATATTGTACTTTTGAATGAGCATTGCATAAATGTGGAAGATACTTCAAAATGTTAAATGAAGCTAGAATGATTTCGAGAGCACAAGGTAACAAGGTAAGTCTTTATACAGTACACGTTTTACAAGCATAAAATCTTTTTTTGAGCAGTGTTACTATTGGGCTAATTGATACTCTTTGATCAACCCAGAGGACATGACTTGACTTTTTCAAAAGCAGTGGTATCGACTACCTTTTGGCGAATGTCCCACTCTGGTTCCCTTTTTTATAAAACGAAGCAGATGAGTATTTGTTTTCAACACAATTTTATTTTATTTTACATTTAGGGGCAAGCTTCACATTGTTATATTTATACCCTATCCTAAGGGTACACAGTTTGAAACACGCCTTAATATTCATCGTAGACCCCATAAAGTATATAAAGGGTGATCCATTTCGAGGTTCCCTACTTTTTTAAAGAAAAAAACACAGAAAATTCAAATTTAATGGAGAATGTTTATTATCATTTGAAAGAACATTCTTTGGCATTTATTTTTTGAAGATTATGTCTATCAAATGTTGGCCGTTGCTACGTCGCAGATGGTCCATCCGTTGAGTCCAATTTTCGATCACTCGTTCGAGCATTTCGACTTGTAACTGGCGAATGAAACGCGTAATGTTTTCCTCAAAGGCCTGAATCGAAGCGGGTTTGTCGGCATAAGCTTTTGACTTTACATATCTCCACAGGAAAAAGTCTAACGGTGTGATATCACACGATCTTGGCGGCCAATGGACCGGCCCAAAACGTGAAATTATCTGCTCACCGAAATGTTCTCTCAATAAGTCCATTGATTGTTGCCATGTGTGGGAAGTGGCGCCGTCTTGCTGAAACCAAATGTCGCCGAGATCACGAGCTTCAATTTCAGGCATCAAATAGTAGGTTATCATGGCACGATAACGGTCGCCATTGACGGTTACGTTCGCACCGGCATAATTTTTAAAGAAATATGGACCGATGATTCCACCGGCCCACAAACCACACCAAACCGTTGTTTTTTCTGGATGAAGTGGCAGTTCTTCAATCTCTTCAGGTTGCTCTTCGTCCCAAATGCGGCAATTTTGTTTGTTTACATACCCATTGAGCCAGAAATGGGCCTCATCGCTAAACAAAATTTGCCTCGAAAACATCGGATCTTCTTTTCAAGAGCCCATAAAGCGAAGCGATGTCGCTTGGGAAGGTCGAGCGGCTTCAGTTGTTGCACAAGCTGTATTTTGTCGTTCCATACGTCAGTCCGAGTTGCTACGAACGGCGCCGAATATACTCTCTACGGTCTTCGTGTACACTCTCAGCTACGGCCGCTATATTTTCTTCAAAGCTTACTGGACGTGGTCTATTCGGTCGAATATTATCCAATAATGAATGCTGGGTCTCAAAATGAGTGATGGTGTTGCGAATAGTACGCTCAGTAGGCCGATTATGTTGACCATAAGTTGAACGAAGTGCACGAAACACATTCCTCACAGAACGTGCATTTTCATAATAAAGTTGAACAATTTGTAAACGTTGTTCACGCGTAAGTCTTTCCATTATGAAATGTCAAACAATACTAAACAAAAATAACATGACAGCATGACACGACTCTCACGTGATCTGTCAAAAAAGGCTATTGAAAAAAGTATCTCCACTTGGATCACCCGTTACATATGTACATATATTCATGTACATCCATCCGTCCGTCACCAATTTGTTGGCCTTTAATTTTAAGCTAGAAAGCTGATATTTTGAAAATACATACATAGGGCACCGAAATGGTTAGTATTAAAATTTGTTAAATACGCCCACTGCCACGCCGACAATAAGGAAAAAAACTGTTTTAAGCCTTTTTAAGTTGATGGAACAAAGCACTAAGAACTTCACAACACATGTAGACACTGACCTTCTTAACAAATTTGCAGTATAAAGATATATAGACAGTACAATTCTGTATATCCCACCCATACAAAGTTTTTAGCCACTCCTACTTTTTGGAGCGTTTTTTTTAAATGATAAAAATTGTTTAACACAATATTTATAAAATATTCTCTTTAACATTTCACCCATACAAAGTTTTTAGCCAAAGTATTAACGGTGTATTTTCAAAAATGCTATTTATTTATGAATTTATCATAGAAAACGAGCATTGGTTAGTAAGATTGCTTCAATTGATTTTTGGCAAATACTTTCAGTTCACTTTAACACTCTTATTAAATAGGCTGAATAAGCTGGTAAATTATAGAAGCATATTGGTGGTAAGCCAGATTCCACATATATGGGATAGGACGGTGTAGAGCTCGGTAATCGGATTTGTCGCAGACAGAAATATCTTTGGACAGCTTCGATTTCATCTAAGGAAGTGGTGAACTCCATATAACATATACTTAGTTGTTCGTTGTAGCGTTAAATACTCGAAACTAGGGCTCCTCAAAAGATTTTGGGTTTACCATTGACACGGTAATAAAATGAGAGGTTGGCTAGTAGCATTAAATGTGCTACGTTCCCAAAAATTTCACCGCGAGGTCATTGGAACTATCAAAGGACTTTTTCCGAAAATAATTAAAATTGATTTTAAATCAGAAGCCAAAAAATATTAATTTGTTTGGGAAATAAAATTAGATATTATTTTTATGTTTTATGTTTATGTTTTCTGCAATTCATCGTGAAAAGACTCACACCACCACAGCATCTCCAAATTGTTCAGCTGTGTTACGAAAATTAGTGTTCTCAACTCAATGAAAATGCGGTATTTTATCTAATTGGGCTATTGAACAACCAAAAGAATAGCAAGAGCTACCATTACATTATTTAAAAACAACGGTATGGTGTGGTTTATAGGCCGGTGGAATCATTGGTTCATATTTCTTCAAAAATCAATTTTTAAAGGTTATCGCGTCATCTTAACGGCCTATTAGCTTCCTGAAATTCAAGCCCATGGTTTCGGTGAGCTCTGGTTTCAACAAGACGGCGTTACGAGCCATACAGCGTGTGAAAAAATGGACTTGTTGAAAAATCATTTTGGTGAGCACTTAATTTCACGTTTTGCTACGCAATAACACACCTTTCGACTATTTTTTTTGCCGATATGTAAAGTCTCAGATCTTCAGGAATAAGTCAACATTAGTTTGTAAACCCCTTAATATTCGTCGTAGACTCCTTAAAGTATACATTTTTATGATTAGGACCAAAACCTTAGACTATTTAGCAATGTCCGGCCATCCGTCCGTATCAACTTTTGCGGCCTTTAAATTTATGTAAGGTAGGTAAAATTCGGAACATATCGGAACCCTATGGAGGGTTCGGAAATGGTAAAGTGCTAAAAAATTGTACATACGCCCACTGCCACGCCCACAATTTAGAAAAAAAACCTTTTAAAGCTGTTAATGAAGAGATAAAAGGTTAAAACCTTAATAAAAAATGTAGACACTGAACTCGTTCACAAGTTTGCCATATACAATTTTTTGAAACACCTACTTTTTGTGGACGTTTGTTAACAAAATGTGGTTTTCTTCAAAAAAATTTAAAGAAAACGACAAAAAATTAATAACAAAATATTTAGCCAATATTTTTATATCACCCATACAAAGTTTTTGGCCACGCTTGCTATTTGGATTCCATCCAAAAAAAAGGATGATCTAAAACAGGACACCAAGTTTGTATTGTAATTATTAAAAATTTCAAAAAAAAATATTTATATTTTTATACTCGTGAAAATTGATGCTCTATACACATGTTTTATATATGTATATATAAAAAAAAACATAAGGAAAGGCTACAGTCCGCTTGGGGCGAACAGTACGATACCCTATCCATATCCCTATATGCCCCAAAGAAAAAAGCATTAAGAAGGTGATAAATATTATTTTATTTCATTGTATGAAATTTTAAAAAAAAAATATTTTTTGAATAAACGCCCCCAAAAAGTGGGCGTGGCCACAATATAATTGCAATATATGTTGTTAATCATTTTTTTTCAGTTTCTATGAAAATGTTCCTTCAATACAGCATTTTAGTGAAAAAAACCCACAAAAAGAGGGCGTGGCGCTTATAAAGTAGGGGAGTGACTACATATCTTGTGAAGGTTCTAACACTATATCTCTCTAACTTTAGCCTTAAAACAGTTTTTTTCTAAATTGTGGGCGTGGCAGTGGGCGGATTTAAAAACTTTTAACACTTTACGATTTCGGTACCCTAGGGAGTATACGCTCTAAATTTCAGCATAAGCATAAATTTAAAGGCATCAACAGATGATATGGACGGACGGACGGACGGACATTGCTAAATAGTCTAAGGATTTGGTCCTGATCATAAATGTATATGGCCCAACGCACTTAACCCCAAAACCAATGCACCCACCATATATATTTATCTTCAAAACATCAAATAGAAAAACTTGTAAAGTATATATAACAATGTACCTAAATACTATTTGTGAAATTTTTAGTAATTACAATACAAAGTCGTTCTTTTTTAGATCTCAGAACTTTTTGTGGCTGACTTGTAAGGCAAAAACGATTGTTGTATAAGAGAACTTGGCTATTCTTCAACATTTATGTTTTTTGTGATCAAATAATAATTAATAAGTGCGGAGAGGACTATGAAATGATGCTATGAAGCAATAAAAAAACGGGGGCGATATATGGCAAACGCTTGAATTCAGTAATTCATTTCATTTTAATGTAGTAACGGATCATATACATACATAGGTACCAACATATTATTTAAACTAGAGTCTCCGAAAAGCAAGCCATCTACTTAAGGCAAGCCAGAAATTTTCCCTTTGTATTATTAAATATTTAATGTGACTGCATTAAAACTGTCTTTCGAATAGCAACAACGCGCCACATAACTTTATTCAACTTCTTTGAATAATGCCGCCATCAAAGGCATTGTTTAAACTTTTTTCTCTCGATCTTCTTTTAATTTTCAGTCATTGTTTCGCAATACTATGGATAAGGTATGATGTAGAAGTACAAAAGAAAGAATATACAAAATAACTCCAACTTAAACTTTACAGACATCTCAAAAATGGTTTTGGCTTTTGTCACATTATAACAAACTAATTACACTTATTCTCCTTCAACTGCAGAGTGCAGATACTTTGTGCATTGTTGCGCTCCGCTTTCTCTCTGTCCCTTTCTCTTTCCTTTTCTCTACCAACCTTAACAAATTATCTTCGTAATTTGTTACGGTTCATTAAAATTAAAAAATGTCCCCCTTTCTTTGCAGATGTGCAAGCAAAAAAAAAAGTCAAACAAATGGAATTCTTTCTTTTTTGTGTGTTTTTCTTTCGGTAGTCCAAAGGATTACATTCATAATTGTGTGCCTTTGCCACTTTGTTAATAGTAAATGAAAGGCAAGCCAGTTTTACCCTAAGGGCTCTTTGGCGCGTTATGTTCTACTTGTGCCCTCTTTAATTCTCTGTTCTTCATTTGCGGATGCTTTTAGTTAAAATGATATACGACGATAATTTAACAAAAAAAAAAACAAAAAAGACAACAAAAATTGGAGCAAAAGCATGACAGGAAGAGAGAAATTACGGTAAATTTAATTCTGATTTACATAAAGTCTCATTCGAGGAATGAGGGAACAGGATGTGTGAGGAACGAGGATATGGGGCTAGCGTAGCATTTCGAGAAGTGATTCGAGCCAATTATGAATTCCTGCGCAAGGAACACATTATGTTTGTGGCCAGACAGATTGGAAAGGCAGTACCTACCACCGGCTGCACACAACGCACAGACAAAGTCTGTTTGCGCGACAATTTAATTTAATTAAATTGTTGGTTAAGATTGAGGCGGACATGGACATGTTTAATTACTTTTATTACGCAACGCCAATTACGGTGTGTTTTTTTCTTCCTCCTGAATTCCTTGGCAACGTTAATCATAAATCAGGGCAAACAACTTTTTTTTATTTTATGTCATAAATATTGCCATCGTACAGCTAGTCGTACCTTTTGCCGTGACTTTTTTTTTGAAAGGGGTTTTTGGTTTGTAAGCTTACTTGTGAAAAGCCCTATGATTCGGGGATCCCTAATTATTACATCGATATTTTTCCTTTCATTTTAAGAAAGATCACACCAAAAACATACCTTTATGTTAAAGAAGAGCCAATTTTATAATACAACAATTCCATTTGTCTAACAAAAAAGTCATTAAGAGTACTGAGACCTTAAAATGAACGAGTTCTTATATACAAATTAGGCTGATATGTCCTTAAGCTGAACAATGATCACGCGAATTATATGAGGATTTAGGGATTGTTAGCTTATAATGGACTTGCAGTTCACTTGCAACTTGAACGCAATAATTGTTTATACGCCTTTATTTTGCCATGGTTGATCGAAACGTCAAATAGGTAGTTTTCGGTGTGAATGCTTTAACGAGATTTCGCAATCTTTTTGTGAAAACCTCAGATCTCAGTGCCGTGTGAATAGGGTTTAACCGGAAATGGAAAAATTATTTTGTTAACATTTCTCAACGAACTGACCTAGCTGACTATGTTATCCTTCATGGCAAAAAGAAAATCATTGCTTGCAGATGCATTACAACTAATTGAAAGTGACACACAAAATGCGACTAATAGTGTCATTAAGCGCATTCTGAAATACTTATGAAAGTAGGGAGTTTTTGGAAGCCTAAGGCAACAAACTTATACCTTATTCACATCGCACTGTTACCTAAGGTTTCGCGAAAACTCCTGAAATCGGTATCAAAATCAGGAGGTCTCCCATAATTTTTTTAAATTTAAAAATCGTATTTTTGTGTGAGGATCTGGTTTCTAATACATTCTACAAGTTCCACGAAGCAGTTAACATTTTGTACAATTGTCATTTTGTAAAAAGGGACTCTTTTACATATATTTATATTAAGGACAAAAGGTTGTCCGAACAATATTGGGCTATAAATCAGGCTACTTCACTTATAAATGCTTTCAAAATGGGTCCGAAAGGACCTAAGAAAGGAAGAGGCACCTCTACTTCACCAAACCATAACCATTAACCAATCTATGATTTCAAGCTGCGTCGAGTGTAAAACTTTAAAAGCGTTTTTCTCCTCGTTTTTCTCAAAACTATGATTCTAAGGTCGCTGACAACTGTCATTCAAAAACCCCTCGGTGGATTTGAATGACATTTTTACAGCTTTTTTTTTAAAGAAGCAACAGTACATTTACTAGTAGTACTAACTAGTGACTGATCGAAGAATTTTTTGTTTTTTCAAAACTTAGATTTTTTATAAAAATGTACTGTTGCTTTTTCTTAAAAATTGGAAGGAAATTGGCCGCCATTTTGTTTAGTTTCAACAAAACAAAAGGTTCGATCAGTAATAACTATTAAAATATAATTTTGTTTTTATTTGAATGAACCGTTGAGAAGATATGATGGTCACCGGAAAGAAGTACTTGTGAAACAGGGGCCGATACATATAATTAATAGTAGTTAATATTTTCTTTTTAAATTTGGGTGAAATCAAGTTAAAACTTATTTTGTCGTGGTTTATGAGTGGAATTAGCTTAATTTAACAGGTTGCTTAGTTCAACATCACGTAAGTATTTACAAAACCTTTACGTAACTTTGCCGAAATTCTGATTTATAAACGAGTTTCCTCTGTGCTTTAACTAAACGAGGTTTGTGTCTTAATAGGTAAGGACATTTACCAAACTAGCACCAAAAACATAAGATATGTTTTTGCTTTAAGGGTGCAGAAACTCAGCTGTTTTTGACAGATCTTTGTTTATTCATATTGAAATATTTTGCGTGCCATGATGGACTTCCAAAATAAAAGAAAAAGGTCGGAAAATAGGGATTCCACTGATAAGGTACTACAATTTTTTTATGAAATATGTTACAAATAATCAATTGTACGATTTGCATTGTCTCGGGTTACTTTGTTGACTTAAGAACTTAATTAAATCGATATCCTTCACAAAAGCTCCGAAATCAATGGCATTTTTATATCTTTTTAAAACTTTTTTTAATGAAAATATAACAATGACACATGCAATCAAAAACAAATTTTACCTTACGCAGCCTCTAAACGAAAATTTTAGAGTTTATTATAATGTTTTGCTGCGTAAGGGCAGTTGTTCTCTTTACGAGAAGGAGAATCATCACTGGTCTGTCCCATCTCGTGCTTAAAGGTGTCACCATCCCTATATCCGATGAAGTCAAATATCTGGGTGTAATCCTTGATAAAAAACTTCTATGGTCCAAACATGTCGAATCGTAAACCGATAAAGCGCTGTCGACCTTCTGGCAGTGTAAAGGCGCGTTTGGTAAGACATGGAGCTTGTCTCCGAAACGGGTCCTTTGGATCTATACGGCCATGATTAGACCGCTACTCTCATACGCATCAGTTGCTTGGTGGAACAGGCTTTCGCGGAAACGTGTTACTGCTTCTTTTGTCAAACTCCAAAGAACGGCTTGTCTCGGCTGCACAGGGGCCTTCCCTAGCACCCCGGGTTCTGCTCTAGATGCTTTGATGAATCTTCCTCCCCTTGACTTATATATCATGAGATGTACGCTAAAAACCATATTTCGCTTAAAGAGAGGTGGTTTTTGGTACCATGCGCACTGGAATTTTGAAGAACTTGCACGAGAATTATCCTTTGACCCCTGTCTTATGGATATGCCGTCTGATGCAATGACACCAGAAATCCGTCTGCGAAAAAACTACCACGTCAACTTTCCTCAGGTAACGGAATGGCTTCGGTCAGACTCTGAACCATGGATTGAATGCCATCGTATTTTCACGGATGGCTCCAAAACCGGGCAGGGGTCTGGTGCTGGTGTATTTGTGGAATGCGATGATATAAGACTTTACTACCCCTTGGGTAAACATGCATCTGTTTTCCAAGCGGAGATTTTTGCCATCCTAATGGCTATGCGCTATATTGTGAACAACAGGTGGAGGCCTATGCTCGCATCAGGTGGCGGAAGACAAAGGAACCTTTTTACCATTTTAAGTAAACTTTACCTATTCCCCATTACCTATATCATGCATAATTAAGTACGCGGTTTACACAGTATTTTTCTCTGAGTGCAGTTGAATAAGTTTTGCTGGGATCCCGAATTCGGCCGATTTTTGGTGGATACTCGTCTCGACTTAAAATTCCTTAGTGTGCCTTAGTATGAAGATTTGGTCTACGGTCGATCTGCCACGTTTGAGACATTCCCACAGTACGTTGAATAGGATTTTGGATGCGAAATATAGCAGGGTTACGCTTATGTACCTTGTTCTTGCAAGAATTCTCCTTTATATTTATAATACAATAAAAAAATTATTAAAAATATATTTTTCTTAATCCAGATTGTTAATCCTATAAACAACATTACCGAACTACATAACGAAATATCTACTATGAAATGATGCCGCATCTACATCAGTATACATAAAGGGTGATTTTTTAGCTGGTTTGGTTTTGGCAACACTGGTTTTGACAGCTGACGTGTGTTTAGTACCTTGTGTCACTGTCAAACAGCTTCAGTTTGGTTTGCAATTTAACCATGGATCGTCTTACAAATGAACAACGCTTGCAAATTATTGAATTTTACTATCAAAATTCGTGCTCGGTTCGAAATGTTCATCGCGCGCTGCTTCCATTTTATGATCGGCATTCTCGACCTTCTGAGCAGTCTATTCGGAAGATGGTGACCAAATTTCGCACCAAATTTACTTTGTTGGACATTAAACCACCAACACGTTTACGTACTGTGCGTATTGAAGAAAATATTGCGGCCGTATCAGCTAGTGTGACAGAAGACCGCGAAATGTCGATTCGGCGCCGTTCCCAGCAGTTAGGCCTTTGTTACAGCACTACGTGGAAAATTTTGCGGAAGGATTTGGGCGTAAAGCCTTTTAAGATACAGCTGGTGCAAGAACTAAAGCCAGCCGACCTACCACAACGCCGAATTTTTGGTGAATGGGCTCTTGGAAAGCTGGCCGAGGATCCGCTTTTTTATCGAAAAATTGTGTTCAGCGATGAGGCTCATTTTTGGTTGAATGGGTACGTAAATAAGCAAAATTGCCGCATTTGGAGTGAAGATCAGCCAGAAGCATTGCAACAGCTACCAATGCAACCCGAAAAAGCCACTGTTTGGTGCGGTTTATGGGCCGGCGGCATTATTGGGCCATATTTCTTCAAAGATGATGCGAATCGCAGCGTTACTGTCAATGGCGAACGCTACCGAGCGATGATAACAAACTTTTTTTTTCCCGAAATGGAAGTTCTTGACTTGCATGATATGTGGTTTCAACAAGACGGTGCCACATGCCACACAGCACGCGAAACAATGGCGCAATTGCGAGGCGAGTTTGGTGAACAGTTAATTTCACGTTTCGGGCCGGCCAATTGGCCGCCTAGATCGTGCGATTTGACACCATTAGATTATTTTTTGTGGGGGTATGCCAAGGCTAATGTGTATAGGGACAAGCCCGCTTCGATTGACGCACTGGAAGCCAACATCCATGCATTCATTCGTGAGATACCGGCCGATATGTGTGAAAGAGTATGCCAAAATTGGACTCAGCGGATGGGCTACCTGATACGCAGCCGCGGTCAACATTTGCATGAAATTATCTTTAAACATTAAATTGCAAGGTTCAAACTATCGATTCAAATAAATATTTCATTCATTTTTTCGAATTTTTTGTGTTTTTTTTTTAAAAAAAGTTCTAAACCTCTTAAAAAATCACCCTTTATAACGAATAATTTCGACTATTAATTTTATATCATGGAAAAACAATAACTTTTTTGGATAAAGTTAGCACAGAATGACCACGTCCAATACAGGACAATTGAATAAAAGAATAACAACCATTTCAATTCAACTATTAAAACTTTCAATGGTCATAAATTTAATGTAAAAACGTGATATGAAGTCGCTTTTTATGCTCATCTATTATATAGCAATGGACTTGGACATGGATGGTACTCACCTGAACCAATGTTGTAGAGAAAGATCTCTCGCAGCAGAAGTAACTCGTCCTCGGGCGCTGATGTTATTGATCCAAAACAGTCATTCTCTGGCCAAACTTCTCTGTGAAACAAACATAAAAAAATTGTTTTTAGTTGAAAATTTATGATACGATACAAGAGTTTTATTATATTCAGAGACAGTAAGAAAAAATAACTATTGTTTGAATGATAGCAGTTAAATGGACAATACCGGATGAAAGAAATAAAACGAATTATTCAGGGAAGAAGTTATAATAGTTTCGCTAAACTAATATATGACAATGGAAGCACAAGTTGAACTATTCACATTAATGACATCAATTTTGCTTTGGACTACTGCCCGAAAAGTCTTGCGTACAAATCCCGCCAGTATTATGTTTGCTTTATAGTGCCTAGAGTAAAACGGGTAGTGTTGTAGATGTGCATTTAGACTTAACTTATATCTTACGTCATACTCATGTGTCAATCGAAATTTCTAAAAAGTTAAAACAATAAAATTAATAGTTCTTTGTTGGTCATCCTTCCGCAGCAGGAACAATTCTGATCTTCTCTGTTTTTAATTTTATTATACATATGTTCTGCCAAAGCAAGAATAAAACTTAACATTAATAAAACGAAACGCAACGAAAAGTGCAATATAGCAACGTGGAACAATGCATACCTCTGCAGATTTTATTTTATTGTGTCAGTTGGTTTAATTTATATGTATTGCAAACCTGGAGCCGATAGCTAATCATCTTAAACTGAACTAAATCAGAATTTCAGATCTGGCTTTCTGAGAGAAACAGGCAACAAAGTAAAGCATTTAATACTTAATATTCCAAATTATGGCAGAAGGTGCAATTTAGTTGGCCTGCAAACCTTAAGTTTCAGACGCGATGTCATGTTTATTCGCGATATTCTTAGTTATCATATTATTTCACCAGAATTGATCTTTCTTTTAAATATATATGCTCCCCAAAGGTCACCGCCGGTTAGAAGCTTATTTTATACAGATAGGCATACAACCAATTATGGTTATAATGAGCCTATTATGATGTGCATAAGCACATTTAATGAATTTTGCAATGAAATTGATTTTTGCTTGTCGCGAGCAGATTTTAAAAAGTCTATACAGACAATAAGAAGTCTGTTTTCATATTTCAAAGTACCTAGATCGTTGACCAACAAAGTTCAAATTCTAAAGTTGTTTTTTTTTAAAAACCCAGTAATAACTTTAGACAGGTATATCTGTCAAACCAAAACTCAGAGTTAGTTTCATTCAGTAGCTTCAAAAACTTTAGAAATTTGGTTCCAAATAGAAGCTTCTGTGCCCCAAATTGGATCAACTGTTTTATGACAAAACTGTGTTCAGCAATGAGGCAGAAACGTCGTTATATCTCGGAAAATGCACAGCCTGGCGCGGTCTGTGAGCTGGAGAAGTCACAGGCCAATATATTTTCAAAAATGAAGCTAATCATCGTATTACGGTCAACGGTATACAGCCAACGAAAAACACAAATAATTTTGGGTAATATTTGAAGAACTTATGTATAATTTCCCGTAGTGGGCACAGACATATGCCCACTACGGGGCATATAAGTCGTGTTTAGAAATCAATTGCAGAATGTATTCGCTCGATTTAATACAAATATATATAGTAACTTGGCGTCACTGAATTATATTTCGATCAGTTCCAATTCCAAATATAAGAAGTAGGTTGACGTCTCTTCTTCACACACAAAAAGGTAGGAAACCTGACAACCTCTTCCTTGCATAGGCATTAATCGGGCAAACTTGTGAGATGAAAACTGAAAATTGCCGCCATTAGCCGAAATTTCAGCGAGGTAAATTTAATAGTTTAAACTTTTTGTCTAACGATTAATATTCAATTCAAATTTAGAATTTTATTAAATCGTTAATACCAACGTTTCCCGGCCATAGCTTGATTATTTTTCCTACAATCTTTAGTAAATGGAAATTTGTTATAAAGTGGAGAAGGTGGCACCTTAGCACAGAAGCAGATTTGAACATGTTGATTTCTGAACGCAGCTTTATGTTAAACTATGCCGCAACTCCATTTTAATATTGGCAACACTGGTTTTGACAAACGTCAAGTCACAAAGCGCGCGTGTTTCGTAGTCAAAAACAGTTATAACCTGTCGTCGTATTTGTACCGCCGAAGTAAAAAAATAGACATAAACGATGTAAGCGATTTACAAGCACGTGAGTAAAGGTTTCCAACTAATTCTTTCACAAAATTGTGAAGTACTTATTAGTTTTCGATCCACCTTATAGTTTTTGCCAGTAATTTCAAATTTTTTTTTTGTAGTATTTTATCTTCCAAGCGACCATGGGGCAGTTTTCATCAAACCAAACGGGGCTGATTTGGACGGGACGTTCAAATGTGCTAATGTGTCTCCTTCTCCCCTAGGAAATAAAATCGAAGTGTATTCAAGAAGTTCGCTTTTTCAAGTAAAGATTCAACCGGACTCGATGTTTGTGTCGGAGGAATTGGATTGTGGAATTGGAAACTCGGAAACAATTAAATTGGAAAATTTCCAGTGTTGTGTTCAAAATCGAAGAAAGTATTACACCTATCATGCAGGTGGCGCCACTATTTAAGGAAGACATTTTGGAAAATTCCTGATATAAGGGATATAAAAAACGCTTCCATAAATTTTCTCATAAACATCTCCAACGATTTCGGTCTGTTTTTGTATTTCGGATAAATGTGGTGGTCCAAAAAATAAGAAAAGGAATTTATATTACATTATAAAGATTTTCTTTGATTTAAACTAAATAAAGTTTGTAAAACGGGTTGGCTGATTGGTAACAGAACAAATAGACGTGTTGTTCAAAAGTTCAGTTCGTTCAACAAAGAATATAGCAGCTGCGACGGTTGAGTGTGGTTCATCACAGACACAAGACGACAATTGATTATTTCGGTTTCGCCGAGCTATAGTTTCACACAATCGACTTATCGCACACTGAGTTAATTAATGATGTAATCACTCATTTCGGAGACTTTGCTTGCCCGCCATGTCGCTGCGATTTTATGCCGAAAGACCGAAGCTATGCTAAGAATTGAGAAACAATATTGGGCACGATATTCGTAAGATAGGCCCTGCTAAGCCCTCGGCAGTCATTTGAATACAAAAAAAAATATTTTTAATTAATCAGACGCCAACAAGCTATTCTTATTGGGAAAAAATGAGGGAGTTTAATACATATGCCGTAAGGCATATGATATGAATACGGGTTACCAAAGTTACTCGTAAAAGAAACATCACGTATTTCCACCTAACAAAATCCAGCGGTAATAGGAATACATAATCTGTAAGCTTTGTATAGAACGCCGATTCAATGATGGAATAAACTAAGCCAACCCATTGAAAAAACCTTTAAAAATCACTGTCCAATAGAACCGCATTCAATATAAAGACTCTGTATAAAATATTTCTTTACATTTACAACAAGTTCCTCCAAGCACATGCCAATGTTAAGTATACCGTCCGCAGTAACAACATCCTTTTGAATTACCCACCTTTTCACGGTCTATTTAATATCCACATTCGAAATCCCCAAAAGTTCGAAATTCGATAAATCGATTTCCTTCTTTTTTGAGATAAAATTTAATCCGTTTAAACCTTTCATATTTAAGAGAAACATCCATACCTCTGGTACAGAGCAGCATTGATTTATTTTTAGCTCTACATCGAGGAAAGACATCATCAACCCACCGCAATTCGATTTCATCTTACAGCCGTCAGTCACTCCATCAATTTCCTTTTGCATATTTACTCGGAAAATAAACGAATTGTGAAGGTCCTTTCAATTAAAATATGTGCACACATTAAACTCGGTAATTATATTCGAGTGTGTGGGCGAAAACTCCTGCCTCACCGAGCGTACTTTAGCTCTAGCACTCCCGCTCCATTGTAAGGATTTCACTCTTAACTTGATTGCATTGCATCGTTGGTTGCATTTAAAATTATTTTATGGAAAAATAATGCGAAAAGTTTTTCCACTTCAATGCGCACACATTCGCCGCCTCTGTCTCACACTCTCGATGAGGAATTGCGACGATGCTGGATGACTCTTTGTGTGCCAGTGCGGAGTTAGTTCAAAAAGGATTTCATTTCAATTAAACGACGATAAATCCAGATGAAAATTTTTCCAGGAACCACACACAGCATAACTGAATCGTCAGTACGGGATCATATAATCACTTTTAGTGAACAATTTGTTCTGTGTTTTTGTGTGTGCTGACCTATCCCAGTGAGGTGTTAGGTGGGGGAGTTGAAGGCAGCTTAACAAAGGATACAATGCAGGAGTAAACTTATTTTGTATTTTTCAAAACTTTTTAGTATTCGGTTGCATCGCTTTGTCAAATAAAAAGGCGATCTAAAAACTTGAATTAGACCACATAGCCACTGTTGGCATTGGCTTTATGTAGTTTGCTATACGGCTTTGAATTTTAATGGAATAGAAAGATAGATAATAAAAGAAAGGTAGGGTGGGGCAGATTCAACTAATACTAATTATCTGGTCAGGAACTTTACTACCTAGTTAAAGATACTTTACTTAAAACAGAGATAAACAAGATCACATAAACCGTATGTATGAACGTACTTACTAGAGCTCTGCAATAAACGGCTTAAAACTAGTTTCAAGACATTCGTACCTTTTCGACTGTCTTATTCACTGCACTCACACAATGGAGTACGCAGAAAATTGTTCTGTTGGAGGGGGAGGGGGCAGCAAGATTTCAAATTAAAATAAAGTGCACGACTGCGGCATACGAACCTTCCTCGCTACATGTTATTATGGTTTTGAATCGCCCCACTTGATTGTCCAAAATACAAAAAAAACATAAGGAAAGGCTACAGTCCGCTTGAGGCGAACAGTATGATACCCTATCCATATCCCTATATGCCCCAAAGAAAAAACCATTAAGAAGATGATGCATAGCATTTTATTTAGTTCGATTAATTAAAACAAAAAAAAAAGTTTTTTTGAAAAAACGCCCCCAAAAAGTGGGCGTGGCCAAAAACTTTGTATGGGCGATATATTGGAAAAAATATTGGGTAAATATTTTGTTAAACAGTTTTTTTCGCTTTCTGTGAAAATTTTCGAAGAAAACAGCATTTTAGTCAAAAACGCCCACAAAAAGTAGGCGTGGCAAAAAACTTTATATGACAAACTTATAAAGGAGGGCATTGCCTACATATCTTGTGAAGGTTGTAACACTCTATCTCTCTAACTTTAGCTTTAAAACGGTTTTTTCTAAATTGTGGGCGTGGCAGTGGGCGTATTCAAAAAAATTGTACACTTAACCATTTCGGAGCCCTAGGGAATATGTGGTCCAAATTTCAGCTTCCTAGCTTAATTTTAAAGGCCTAAAAATTGCGTACGGACGGACGGACGGACGGACGGACGGACGGACATTTCTAGATAGTCTTAGGATTTGGTCCTGATCATAAATATATATACTTTTATGGGTCTACGGCGAATATTAAGGGGTGTTACAAACTATGTGTCAAAATTAATATACCCTTAGGATAGGGTATAAAAACAGATCAAAATCGTTGCAGCAGTTTTTGAAAAAATTTGGAAATGATTTTTTATTTTTTTTAAAAAAGTTGTTTGGCCGGTACCGTAATATAAAATGACAAAGCAAAACAATCCGTCGAACAGTGAACTTAGTTTACAAAGCTTTCAAAATGACGAATGTAATTTTCAACCACGGCTGGCCTATCTGCCTATCTATAAAAGACACTTCTATTTTTGGATGGCGTTTGTAACTTAACTAAAACCACAATTGTTAATAAGCAGTGCCTTTCAAGAATCAAACGTACGTATTTAGAGTGAAATCATTTCGTACCAATACATTGCTTATAAAAATGGAGTTGTAAATGATCAAATTTAATTTTTCTAATGGTGTTATTAATATTTTTACTATTAATAAAAGTCGATAAACATTTCAATTTTTTTCAGTTCAAAAACGCTCCTCCGTGATTCAAGTATTCGGATATCTGGCGAACAATGGATTAACTAGCCTTTCTCCGCTACTGGTGGGAATCACAATGAATTTGACCTTTATGGATATTTATCCGGAAGTGCCGAGAACTTATGAAACCGGCTGGCATCAAGGCCGCATTAAGTTGTCTGTGAAAATATATTTTGTCTGTGAAAATCAAAGATCTATTAAGGGGCACGGTAACCTTCCACCCTCCATCCCCCCTCCCCGCTAACGTCGCTTACAACAAAGCTAGAGACATTATTGTTCTAAAAATATAGTGCCCATCAATACCCATGTCCAAATCCTTCATAGTAGAAGCTTCTTAGGTATTTCCGTTCGGAAATGGCATTAAATTGCACCAAAAACGATTGGAGAAGCCAGGCGTTGGCCTTATTTTTATTAACAACCAGCAATTATTTAGTTAGCCGCAGATTTGAGACTATCTTAAACAACTTGAAATTAACGGTACGAGACATAATTTCTCATCGATGGAAGAAGTGTAACTTCAATCCCAAATGCACACAAATCTCTAAATTGGGCTTTGTGAAATTGACATCAGTTCTACCATTTTATATTAAACCACTTGGATAAAGCGCCTCGTTCCATGGGTTGCTCTCTTCCGTTAACGCGTAGAAAGCTGTAACGAATAGAAAAGCTGGTAACTTTAAATTTCCTGAAAAAACCTGGATATTGATAAATCTCTCAATTTAATGAACAGAATTATAAATAAATCGATATACCCAACACAGCTTAAAGTGTTACAAAAAAAAACCTGTTCGATGTGCAATTCAACTGTCGTTAACACAAACAGCTTCTGCTGCCCACTGCCTTAATTTTATTTACACCATTAAAACCCTTGCTTATAAATTTTTAGTAGTCATTCTATAGAATGACAGGGCTTATGCGATGAAGCTTTTCGTGGATACAACTCAGATTTCGTCTAGACACCTCTGATGTTGCTGAAATTTTATCCTTTTGTTGGTATACCTGGCTGACATGCAGCCGACTACCCACCATTGCATCGTCAGGGTACTGAATATTAAGCAATGTTAAGCAACAAAAAAAAGGAACTATACATTAAATGGAACGAGATGACACAACACAGGATCCAGGAGATACCCCGGGACAAGCAACAATGCAACGAGTAGTACTCTACCCAAACTGCATTCCATTTGACATACTTAATATGCAAAATTATTAAGATACTTTGTTTCGCTGGCTTTGTACGATGTCGCGTCCTGCCGAAACTTGTCGCACTTGTTCGCGTAGGTATACATCCGCGTATCCGCGGAATGCAAAAGTTAAAAGTAAATTTAGCTTTTGTATGAATTCCATTAGCATTACTCTTGCTTTTGAGTTGAATTTTACATACGCTCTTGATACGACCTGGCCATGGCGGATGGAGTTCTGGAGTTGGAGTGGTGAATTATCCACCGGAAGAGTTGTAGGTGAGTACAATCTTATTTTCTGTTCCTTCTTTTTTTGCTACATGCATTCACTAACGATGCTGTGTACTGGAGATCTTTATTCGTCGAATGGTGTCGCGTTGCTGAGCTGTTTTTTGGTATCCTTAGAGAAAAATGAACATCGCATAATACATTGTTGGGCATTAACATGGCTGGCTGAGAATCGAAGTGGAGAAGTGGAATACACTATAAGTATACGCTGCTTGGATGGAATTCATAAATTACTTTTCCCATCTATCGAAGATTATGTGTACGAGAGTGGAAAGTTAATTAATGCTGATGCTTTAAGTGCTTGTGCTGTTTTGTATTTCATTGCGGAATTTAAATTTTAGTTTTAATTTTTTGCTGTGTAAATCGTCAGGACATCCATTTAATACGGAAAGGAAATGTCCTTGAGCACAAAGTGCTTTACATAGAGAGTTGCAGCTTTAGGTGCTTAAGGAAGATCAGGAGGATTAGTTTGTTGGTTATAAATCTGATTTAAGTTGGGGCATAAGTTTGTTGTTTTGAAAATTGTTTCAGAGATCATCTGAGGTCGAATGGAAGCCCAAGCTTTCGGATAGTTCAAGTATTTTTCCGATATTTGTATTAGTTTTGTCCGACCACTCTCCGTGTTCATATGTCAACAAACCTTTGAGACACTGGTCTACGAACAGCATTTTGTGAAAAATAGGAAAGGCAATGTTTTTCACTGGAAGACCATCTGAGTCGGTGACCTTTTTTAATATACTTATTCACTCAGGCTACCCTATATGGTGGACGTTGGCCCACTCCAAGTTGGTTGAGGTCTCTATCAAGTGGATTACATAATTCAAATCAGTTTGTAGAAAGCTTAACAGATTGCAGATATAAAAACTAAATATTAGGCGTAAACGGCCCATACAGGACCCAAATCCTACTTGTCCATCCGCTGTGTGTGCGAATCGTCAGGAGATCTACAAAGCGATAGCTGGCTAAATTCGAGATCCAGGTAAAACTGATCCAACTGTGTCGCGTAATGTTGTACAGTATGCAGTTGGGCAGCAACTTATCTGACCTCTTTGAAATATGCACCAGAGTTCGGCAAGATAGAACGGTTTACGGCTATTGAAGAACAGGCGAAGTAAGATGGTCTTGAAGTGGATGAGGACAAAACTAAATATATTCCAACTACAAACAAACAAGCATCTGTCTACCGACTAGGACAAAATGTAACTATTGATAGCAGCAACTTCGATGTTGTTAAGAAGTTCATCTATATCGGTGTAAACAATAATAACTCCACGATTGGCAACTAAGTGGAAATCCTAGGGAGAATTGTCATAGGAATGGGTTCAAAACTCCTAGCTCGAAGGACAAAGTCCATGCTCTACAGAACCATTATTCTGCCATTTCTGCTGTACGTAATTTTCGCGAAAAAAAATAATTTTAACTGAGGATCCCTTGCAAGATATTAATCGTTCAACTTTTTATGGTTCATACGGTATTGAGAAAGTGTATAAACGGTTTGTAACGTAGCGGTGATTTTTTTGTTCAAATTACAAAGTGCTTCGATTTTGTTCGAAATATAAAGAGATTATGGAGAGGTTCAAATTAACGGAGGTTTAAATTAACGAGCTGTAAAACGTATTCAAAAATTTTAAATTATTATCAGCTTGTCGAAGAGCAGATATTGACTAGAATACAAGTACCTTCGCTGTACTAACAATGGTTACATACTAGAACGACTTTAAAGCTGTCCCATATGTTGTAATAAGTTTAAATATTTTTACATTCCATCGAAATGTATTATCCAACTTATGTACTTTCAGAATGCAAAGCCACTAAGTGTTTCAAAGAATTTAAAAAATTAGATTTTTTTCGCCTCTCAATCCACTGTGATGTGAAATATTAAGGCTCTTTCGACAGAAAAAATCATCGACGGATATTTGGTTGCATGTGCGAGCAGAAGATACAACCGCGAACTCTATAAGCTGTACCAAGATGTCGAGTAGTACAAAAAGCCAAAACTCGTCGACTACATTGGCTCGGTTACATCGAGCGAATGGACAACAATGCTCCAGCCAAGAGGATCTTCGAATCCCAGCCCCCAGGTTCGAGACGACAAGGAAGACCGAACCTCCGTTTTTTAGACCAAGCCATCACGGATGCCAGAGCGCTTGGTCTGGACAACTGGAAGCAGCGTGCTCGGGATCGCAGAGGGTGGAAGGCTGACGTATCTCAGGCAGGGACTCTTCACGGGTAGGGAGCCCGTTAAGTAAGTAGTATAGTAACACAGAGAAATCCAAAACGTGAGTATCTCAGTTCCGTCCGTGCGTCGGTCAGTTCAGATTTGCTTCAATGCTCGTATTAAGAGTTAAGAGAGTATATATTTATAGAAGGTACAACTAAAGCTAAATTATTCTTCCAATGGATATACATACGTGGAGAAAATCATGCTCTACCTTTATGATTTTTCGACAACTGTCACAAGTATCTTTATACCCATAAACGTCTCTGAATGACCAAATGCATTCAAACTTTGTCTGAAGAAATTCAAAATGCAATGCCACCTCTTTTAAAGGAACTTTAATTAGTTGAATTAAACTCAACAAATTTAAACTAATAATAATAATTTTATTCTATATAAATATTGGAGCATTCCCAAGGACCTTTTATGGAATTGCAATAACTCGCAATGTTGAGCGACGGGTGAATATATTCAAAATTAACTTTCCAATTAAATTGAAAAGATTTAATATTATAGCTGCAACGTCTTTCTCCGGCGGCGACTGAGCTACCTTATTGTGTTTCACCATACGACGAGGGCATCGTAATATCCCTATTCCATAGCACAAGGTACTCGTATGTATTGTTATTTAAAATAATTATTATCCTCCCTACTTTGCGCGCAGCTGCTCTATCGCTATAATATTCGCTTTGCTTGCCCTCCGACAGAACGACAAGTAGTAGCATCTCTGGAATTTCAGATCACTTAAATGCCAGTATGTTTCCAAAGGTTGAAAGGCTGCACTGCTGCATACAAGGAACAACAGTCTAGTAGCAAGCAGCAACACTGCGGGGTGAAAGGATATTTATCTTTTATATTATATTCCTTTTCAACTAAAAAGATGTAGAGGATTGGTATTCCGGCAGGAGGCATCCAACATCTATAGCTGCTGGCAGGACGTATAAACCTTCGTATTGGTGTGTATAATAATTTACAATTCTGTCTTTTTACTGCCACTGTACGCTTTTGAGATGTTCAAAACGTAATTGTGGAGTTATCTATACCATTGACCAAGGGCCAAAAACTTCCTTCTGACGATGAATTGTTACGGTTTATGAGTCAAACAATAGTCTGGCCATGCATTGAAATAACTTTTATTAAACCTAAAATTAAATTTTATGGGAAATTGGTAAATAACATAAATATTCAACTGCTAAGCAGGCATTTGCCGGTGGCCGATAAGTGAATAATGCATGTTTTAATTATTATTTGGGCATAAATTTTGTTCCGTTGCCTACTCTAACCGGAAAGGAGACACACAATTTTGTGTGGTGTCTATTGCTTGTTGAAAACGATTTATGTATTTGACTGCGTAAGTTTTTGAACAAAAAAGATAATGAAATGTATTCTTGTTAACTTTTAACGATTTGAGTGCTTGAAGGGCTTGACCAGCGCCCAAGGGCAATTTGTTGAATACTTTTAATAGAGAGAAGTTGATGCGGTGGCAACATTTTCAATGCTCTGAACAAATCTGTAGAAGGAGCTAAACGATTGACCCCAGATACTCTTCTTATAACACACTTTTGCAAAACGAGCACTGGTTCAGTCTTTGTTCGATAAGTAGATTAGATTAGAGTTATATATAGGTATTTTAAAAACCGATATACCAGCTCAGTTGTCGTATCACGACTAAGGCATCCCAAAAGATGGATAAACATGAACGGTTTTGAAGTCATTAGAATAATGACAATGATGAAGCCTGAAAATGCTGTTTCCTTTTCGCCCATACAATTAACTTTTTTTTAGTTTCGGGTTTTCATTTGTCTTATTTATATAGTCCTTTTTGGTAGCTAAGGAAATATTTCCAATAACTAATATAGTCCATCAAGGCTGCTAAACCTGAGAGTTCTCAAAGTGGCTCTATCGTTTTTTAATGACATATACATGTTTTCTTAAAAAAAAGGTGCAACAGCATGCTAAAGTTGTGTTATTAGAAATAATTGCTTATAATTCAGTACAAGTACGTATGTATTCAAGATGTTTGAGGTGTAGCTCAAAACTTTTCCAATGCTGTATTAAGTGCGTAAGAGATATCAATTTTGCAATTTTTGCAACCGTTACTTGAATATTTTAACGTAAATACGAAAATGAAACGCCAAAACGTTTTGGATGTCAAGGGCTTGCCTAAAGGGAATCAATACCAAGAGATACACAAGAAATGAGATATGGACAATTACCTATCAAGAAACTAGAAAAAGTCAGAAGATACAAAAACACCGATTACTGATTCGATTACCGAACCGCTTTCTTTTTAAATACACCTGAGAGAGAGGAGAAGTGGAATATTTTTGATGTAGGAATAAGTGTGTCGTCTTCTGATTCGGGAGGTGCAAGTTCAATACCCAACGAGAAACAAAGTTACCTTTTTTAAAAACATAAAACAAATAAAAGTGAGTCCGAAGTCCATAGATAAAAATTGATTCCATGAGTAATAAAAAGCAGTCGAGGAGCGGGGGGGGGGCATTGTTTAGCGACCTCTGTGTCAGAGGATATACTACGGCGATGCAAATTAGACCTGTGTGCAGTGTAACATTTGCGTACTCTTTAAAGTAATTTTGACTCTATTTGAACGCCAGGACTCATCTTTCTAAAAAAATCGACGAAATTTGACTCCTTTTAAATATATAGGACGCTTACGATGTAAATTATTTTGAGAGAACATTCCGTTGGTAGGTTCATTACTTAGGTTTAACAACGTTTGCCAGTTTCTCAGTATTTCTATAATTAACAAAATCATTGTCTGGTGCCATTGAAATTAGGCCAATCGGAATTTCAACTTTCTTTACAAAGGCAGCAACTTCGTTGTAACATGCCCAATACTAAACTATTTTTGTCCTTCCCAGCCACGAATGCACACCATGCAGATGATGATCTGCAAGCCTTTATTCGGACGTATAGCTAAATTCAAAGACTCCTTTCTCAGCCGTTAAACACGTCATTTAAAGCATCAGCATTTTCTCTCATCTATCGAACTTAAATTCGCCAATGCTATGTAACTTTTATATTATAAGTGTATAAAATTCCATTTGAACCCATAAAAATATATAAAAAAAAGTTTCCCTAAGTTGACCCAGTTACGGCCCAAGAGAAAATGATGGGCTCTACGAATTGAATTGCTGGTTCAGATCCAGGCCAATCCAATTAAATTTAAGTAACCAGCGCTATTTTACTCACACTTTGGTAAAATGTTCAATCTCAACCCCAAAGCACTATAACACTTCACCTGTACACTCTATAAAACTTCCAATGAGCCTCTTAATTTTATATTAAATCCCGTGAATGGCACACTCTTCGATTGCATTTCAAATTAAAAGCGAACATCGACACTTTCCAAGTGCACTCCCGTCAGCCATTTTCAGATTAATTACTTTTACAAGTTCCGCAGGTTACTTGCACCCAATACTCAAACATTCCCCCACATTGCACTAAGATCATCATTGTCCTACTCCAGTTAAAGAAAACTTCAGCAACTTGAGACACATGTAGTGCAATTAACACCAAATGGATTCGTCTTTTCTTCAATCGTTTTCTAATACTTATTCAGTTTATGTTTTTTTTTTAAGGAGAGCGACTTCCTTTTTCCAAGAGAACACTCCAAGTGCATGAGCAAAGATGTACATGCTCCAGAAACATTCAATTGCATTGCACAAAGCATAACACCTTCTTGGATACGAGGGAAAGAATGAAAGAAATTCCAAACGATAAAGGAACAAAAAACACTTGCCTTCCTGAACGCATTAGGGCAATAGCGTGTTCCAGTTTTTTCTCTCGCAAGAATTTATGTATTCGCACCATGCAATCCTCCCTGAAATCAAAAAGAAAAAATTTTTACATTCACAAAGGATTCAAAAGTGCACAATACAGGTAGTAGTTCGGTTCAAACTTGACCTACTTTTGATCGTCAATATTTTTCTCTGAAGCAGCATCAAAGGGAATGGGTTGATCCTCTTCAGGTAAATGCAGTTCATTGGCAAGAACTGTAGCTATTTCGGTTGATAGACCAGCCCATTGGTTTTCTAATTCCTCCTGCAAAAAGATGAGATAGACAATTTTAATATCAAAAAGGGATAACAATGTAATTAAAGGCAATGTGATGCTAAAGGGAACAAAAACAGCTTAAATTTGGGTGCGGATATGTTGTAAGCGGGCAGACTTGGGCAAGAAGTGTTCAGATTTCGCCACGTGAGTCGTAAGCCTTATAACAATCATATTAAAGGTAAGTTCCCGAATAACGATACAAAAGAAAGTTTTTATTAACTCTTCCTTATGAGTAATGTCCGAAGTATAAATAAAAGAACAGCTTCCTAGTACGATCGGAAAAAATGCACTACACGACACCACGTCTGGCGACGGACGGAGTCTAATTGATTTCGCAACGGAAGTCTAGCAGCACACAGTTTCCTAACCTCAGTATTCGTAAGAGAACTTACTGGATTTCACCCACCCACCAACACGAAACCACTGGTTTAATGAAGAGTGCCGGCAAGTATAATTTTCCTCTGTTTAATGTTCCATGTCGATTTTATTTGGCTGCCTTTTTTGTGCGAATGGAATTTGTCAGTTGGCATGTGACAGCCGATAACAATTTATTAATATATATATAATAATAAATTGTTCCATAGGACATGTTGAAAACCTTATTTTGCCCGAATTGGATTCGGCCTGCTAAGCATGTGGTGGGTGCTCGATGCGAATTTTATGAGACTGGCCGAGAAATTTCAAAAAGTAATATCGACTCGCCCCAAGACCCCTTGATATAACGCCTCCCGAATTCTTCTTATTGTTGCACTTGAAAGAAAAGGTCTACATAAACAAACCAATCACAACCTCGATTCTTAAGGACAACATTTGAAACGAAATTGTTGAAATTATAGCAAAATCGTTATGCAAAATGTTCTTAAAAGAGCTCGTCCTTGCGCCACGCGTCATATGAAATAATAATAAAATGTACACCCTAATTAAAACAGTGGAATCAATTATAGTCAGCAGAATAGAATTCGGTTTGTTCCTCTACAGCTTCTCCGCCAAATCAAACCTAAACAAAAACGATATATAATGCAGCACTAAGAAAGGCCCTCAACGCTTTCCGAACAACACCCATTAATCAACTCCTTTTCGAAGCGAAAATGGAAACAATTGAAAACCTACGCTACCAATGCACTCTAAAACTATACAAATCCACTCTATTCTCCAAAGATACCCCACTACATAAAATTCCAAATACAAAAAAAGAAGAAGAAAAACCCTGTCCTGCATTGAACGTTCCTCTTCCCTCTGTGATAAAATCAACATTCCCCACAAGCCCATACAAACCTACCCCTCCTTCCAACCACCCTGGCTTTTTCAACCTTCCTACGTTATCCCATCCCTTAGAACCCACCAGAATACTCACACTCCACCAGAGATATTCCGAGCCCGTTTCCTCGAGCTGAAAAATAGCCTTAGCGACCACTATTCCTTTATACCGATGGCTCCAAAAGAGGATAATGAAATAATTTACTCCTTCTTACTCCCTTCCTACAGCTCTATATTCTCTGCCGAAACAATTGCCATTTTAAAAGCCTTACAATACACAAAGAACTCAAACCAAAAATTTGCCATCTCCACCAACACACTGTCATCTATTGATGCAATTCTCAACATCAATGATCAATCCTATTACCCTTCTCTAATCTGCAACTTTCTCTACCAACAAACACCGAACATTAAACTAATATGGGTACCAGGGCACGCTCAGATCGTGGGTAACGAGTTTGGCGACAAAACCGCCAAATACTCGCTTAGAACCCCCTAATTTTTCTCCCCCAACTTCAATCTTCAAGACATAAACAAGTTCACCAGAAAGCAAGCGAATCCCAACCAACTGCTCCTTTGGAATAAAACATCTGAGTGGTACAGGACCATTAATAAAAACAAACTGACCGTCAAAGACTACGCCAACAATATAAAACCCTCTGGATTGGATCTCATATGGAACTAACAAAAATAATTAGGCTTAGACTCGGCCACACCAAACTCACCCATGAACACTACATAAACAAAAACAAATCATCTGAATGCTCCTACTGCAACCAATCGCAAATCAGTATCCACCATTTCCTCTCCGAATGCCCGACCTTCCACAACCATAGACTCAGAATATTTACCCAAATCAATCCTAGTGAACTTCTTTCCGATCCCAACCTCAGAAACAATAAATCTAAAATAGACTTTCTTAAAATTTGTAATTTATACAACTTAATCTAATTTACATACATAGCTGAAGGCCTTTGTCGCTCTGGCTATCCAGCTAGCTTATATTTAAAATAAAAATTAATAAATAAATAAAATAAAATAAATTATAAAATTGTATTTTATTAAAAAGTTATTGAAAAAGAACATCGACCTGGAACATAAAATGCACCCTGCCCATGCACGCTGCGCTATACGAACGACGAGAGAAATTTGGGCTTACGTCCGTCCGTCCGTGAAATGGGGTTTACGTCCAAAAATAATACATTGGACCTACCCAACCATAGTCACGTATTCAGCTCTAGTGTGTTGGGAAAAGGTTAACCAAATATCTGCCCAGAAAGCACTTCAAAGGATACAAAATCCAGCATGCGCTCCTGTCCATTCGCTGCTATAGAAGAGGCATTAACCTCCCACCGTTACATGCACGAATTAAGAAGTGCTAAAAAGGGTGATCTCACAGGACACAAAAGTAAACTTTTAACGACAATTTAACATCACCATACCTGATCGTGCGGTGTATGAAACTGGAGGCCCTAGGCTAGATAGGTCCCGCTCATTTTGGTTTACGGACGGTTAAAAAATTACAGCAGCTGGAGGAGCAGGCATCAGCGTGGACATCAATCTTCCAAGCAGAAATTTACGCCATCGAACTATGCACAAGAGAATGCTTAAGGTGTAATCTCAAATGATCAAATATCTACATTCTCTCAGGCAGTCAAGCAGCACTTAAAGCTCTTAACTCCTACAAGTTAAACTCTCAAATTGTTATAGCATAACAAAGTGACTCTATACTGGGTCCCAGGACACGAAGCAATTCTTCGTAATAAAGCGTCTGGCAAGCTAACACGTAAAGGCTCTGCATCTCCCTTCATTGGCCCAGAGCCTTTCTGTGCGCTCTTCAGATCCTCTCCATGAGCAAGCGTGATGCTAAGTAACTGACGTCCTAACAGGTTACTGCGCCCTGAACCATCATCTCACCAAAATGAGGAAAAGTTCTACAAGATCTGTGTACACTCTGCCTCGAACAACCAGAAACAGCAGAACACATCCTATGCGGCTGCCCTGAAATCATCCAAAATAGGCTTAAATGCTTCAACAAAGTACTCAACCCAACCTTAGAATATTGTAAAATCATCGGCATCAACAATCGTAAGCTTCATCAAAGACCTAGGATTGTCGCCAGACCAAATCACATATTAAACAAAAGATATTTTCTTGATCGCAGTGATAATCAGTCCACATCTTAAAAACAGAAAAAGACGCTATCAATACAATTTCAGCTGTCAACTCCAACAATTAATTTTTAAAGCCAAAAACTCCGTTCACCGTTTTCCAAGACTGTGTCGAAAGAAAGTGTCCGAAAACTTATAATACAGCAGGTCAGACTATTTATTTCAAAGCTACACACGACATGATCTATAGATTCGAGCTATACAAAGTTAACTCTTGTTTCGACATCCCCTACCAAGGTTTTAGGGAACGAGAGAAACCTCGCACAAGTCAAACTTGGATCAAAGTATGATAGATCCTCTGTGGGGCCATAGATATAATAACTCTTTTACTATATAGGCTAAGAGAAAACTAAGGGTTAACAAACCCAATGCATTTCTAGAACATAGCAAGTAATTTTCGGACCTGTCTGAAAGTTCTTTAAGTATTGGAGTTTCAAGTATCCTGTTTCTAACACGGCATGGTGCTGGGCGGTCACAAAGAAAGGGTGGAGCGTCCTCTTGCATATATTCATATCCGCGTACTGAGACGGAATAAAATCCTGCATCCATCTTGGTGTTTGTAAAAAAAAATAGAATATATATAAATAGCGGTTAATAGAATAGGTACGATTTAGATTAATAACTAATAATTTTTTTAAAAAAAAACACAAAATTGATTTTAGAAAATTATTGAATTTTCGATATTAAGTAAATCAATAAAAGCACCGTGTACTTTACGTATGGCAAACTTCCAATTGATTTCTTTCCTTTAGGCTGGGCCGTGATTATTATCTGCATTGCAATTTAAAAAAGAGTGCGTCGAGTGGTTCGTGAGTCTATAAAGAACATACGAACACTCAGAAATATATAATGAACAGATAATCGGTATTCTATATTTGCTTTAATCAAAGCTGGAAACTGAGCAATATTAAAAATCATTCGACGCCAATGAAGTGATCAGAAAAGAGGGAAGGTACAATTTAAACACTTTCCAATTAGCCAAGCTTTCCACATGATTACCCAGAATTTGCGAAATTAAAACAAATACATTTTAAAAACTGCATCAGAATTTAATATTAAGCTTCGCCTTTTCCAGCGCAAAATCCTCGCCAAATTAAGCACATAAAACAATTGTTAACCGCTGCACAGTTATCTACCAATCTCCTTGAATGAGATACAATAAAATAAATGAAAATACTGCGAGCAACTAAATTTAACGCCGCAACAATTTTCAATCTGTCGTCTCTCCCCCCCACGCTCTTTACAAGCAGAACTATTATTTAAATTATCAATAAATAAATTTTATAATCGATATTCGACAAAGCGGCAAAAATACCTACCCAACCCATAGCCGGAAAGTGTCCTTGTCCCTCCGGAAAAAAGAGCTAAATAAGCCTTCATTTTTTCACTCAATTAAACTTTATCGATGGCATAAATTCCGCGACACAAAATATATATTCGAGAAGTCCCTCCACTCCATATGGCGCAGAATTTAAAAATAAAAATTGCCCCCTACCAACACCGGATAAGGACATCTGTTTTTTTTTAAGCAAACCAAAACGGTGGACCTTTTTTTGCATTCAAATCATTTTTTTTTTCATCTGATTTATACCAACACAATGGATACGATTTTAGTTGACTTCCTTTCCAACCCGAGAGGAGGTGGTATTTCATAAGGAAAACTTACAAAACTCCTTCACTGATACTAACATTTGCAATTTCCTGTTCTTATCGATAAACCGATTAAAGGGAAAAAAACAAAAAGCGTGTAAAGTGCAGAAAATTTATTAAAAATAATATACTTTAGCAAGTTATGTACATACCTCTGTTTCTTGAGAATTCTTATCCGAAGTTGATTTCTTTGAACTTTTCCTTTTATAAGCAGCGGATTTCTTCTTGCGACGTTTATCCTGCACAACTACAGAATCCTTGCAAAATTTCTCCATCATTTTTATAAAAATGTTTGCTGTTTCGACAACGTCGCGAAGGTATGTTCTGTGAATAAGAAAAACGAAACGTAAAATTAAATAAAGAGCTTTCTGGTTTTTTAATTGAGCATTTTTCATCAGTGAATAAATAAAATACATACAAAGCCATTGAACGGTAAGTACATTTTATGAAGATGAAACGAAAAAAAAAATTAAACACACGGAAGGACCGAAGAAAGGAAGCTAATGGAAATTGTGTTGAAAAGTGAAAACTATAAGTAGATATCCTTAGGTGGTATCTATGGCAAATATGTAAGGCATTAATTTAAATACAACTTTAAGTAGGACGACAAGCCTTAAATTTTTAAGGGATCTGTATCAAGATTACATTCCTTTCCTACATTTGTGAAATTGAAATTATTTTAAATATTCTAATATATAAACATACAAATGTATATACTGACCTAACTTGGTACAGACGCAAGGTAAACATTATCCCCTATGTCTGCTTCAAAAGACGTGGTACTCGAATGACAAAAATAATAATCAAAATGGAATTTCCTTTCGAAAAACCTAAATGAAGGGCTCTAACCAGCAGACTATGTCAATGGGCTGAAGTTGACGTCGGCATTTCATCATATGTCCTTCGTTTCTCTTTCTAATTTTATGTGTGCTCGTCTAATAATTTTAAAATTCACCCTCCTTTCACTGCCATAAAAATCCCTAAGTATTAAATAAAAGTACACTGCGTTTCAGTTGATTATATCCACCCTTTTGCCAATAAACGTAGTCGTGTCTATAATTATGAGAACCTAATATAAAAATTTGTTGATGGAAATATTAGACGTAGATTATTTTCGACTTTCTTTCGTTTTACAGGTTTGTATCAGACGCTTGATTTCCGTCAAGTTTTAGAATGAATTTATTTTAATTTACATTTTTGCATTCAGGGTCTCTAAAGAATAAGAACTACATAACTTACGATAGAAAATAAAAAATACAGGACAAATACACCATAGTTTCTTCAAGAAATGTATATTGAAAGCTAATTTTTTGACACGAACAAACGTTACCAACACCCCGAAAACGAAACGCAGCGGGACTAACCGGTACGGTTTTGAAGAGCAACTTTCTACAATGGAAGCTCAAAGCTTTTCTCATTGAAGAAGTTCCCAAAGGGACAAATTAATCCGTTATCCTGGAGATCGGGTTAAAACATGAGGCACAAAACTTCTAGATTGTGCAGCTACATTAAGCACAGATGGAAAAGCACAGGCGGCAGAGACTGTGACAAGGGAGACCCACACAACCTGAAGCTGCTCTTTTGTGACAGTAACACTTGGCTTTATTCTGTTTTGAAACTGAAAACATTGCAACATTTGCCTCTGAAAACGAATTAAAGCCAATTTTGCTGCCACATAAGTTTATAAAATGCATGTATAGAATTATATCCCATTTGACATGTTTTGTCTGGTTGAATGGAATATGAGGGGCATGATGCCCCCCTGCAACAACATGCTTGAGCTCAGTGTTGGATTGAACAAAGATTAAAGGACGAGGAAGCTTGCGGCGTCTGCGTACATGCCTTACGATGGCAATACATATGTATGTCGGCTGAGGTTTCCATTATGCGCACTAAGCAATTTTGTGTTCAATTTTTTTGTTTTAAATGACTTATTCCAATCTATTATTGTTCTGTAAAAAAAATGTTTGTGAGGAAATGATTTTTTTATTTTTAAAATTTTTTTTAATATTCACATGTCCGTCTGTCCGTCCGTCACCAATTTGTATGCCTTTAAATTAAAGCTAGGAAGCTGAAATTTGGAACATATGTTCGCTTGAGTCCCGAAATGGTAGGGGGTACATTTTTTTGTCACGCCCACGATTAAGAAAAAACTGATTTAAAGCTAATTTTAGAGAGAAAGAGTGTTGCAAACCTTAAGGAGACACTGCCGAACATTTGGTTGATTTCGTTATCTGCTCTTATCTTTTTGTCTATAATCGGTGTAATTATCCTACCTTCGAGTTCCAAACTGGAGAGTGTACATCAAAGCGTCACTATCAGATTACAGCTGATACACTTTGACATACAATTGGCTGCTTAGATAAAATCAGAGCCCCAGAAAAACATACTTGGCGCAGTTCTTTATCGAGAGGTTTGGAAATCGCTGCCCGAATAACTTACCGAGGCGCTCTTCAAATCGTTTTGAGAAATCTTGTCCGAACACTTTAGTGGAACTCTTTGATCGCGATTTGTATACCCAGCTCAAAGTTCTTAAGCTCGCTTAAAAGGGTTTAATCGAACAACTTCACACTCCCCAAAAACGAGATCAAAGATGAATCTTTGGAGGAGTTTCTGCGAGTCCATCAGGCTTAAAACACACCTATCTAAACCACCGATTTCGATGTTTTTATAAGGAAACGTCCTCGACAAAATGACATAAATAAAATCTGGTCTATTTGACGAAACCCCACTTTACGGATAAGTTTTGATGGGTCCCTTGACGGCGCTGCTGCTACGACTACCACACAAATATTAGCTGAGGCAATAGGCAATCTAAACAGGATGGACAGATGTAACTCTGAAACTCTAACCTAGTTCCCTGACCAAATGGTTATCCGGGGTTATGAAAAAAAGCTCTTGATCAACGTCCAAAAATTCAGGGAAATTAATTAAGCACCTCAAAACTATTCGAGTTAAATACTAAATAGTAAAGGATATTACTAAATACTTTAAATTCCAGGTAACTTTCCTCCAAAAAATGTACAAAAAAAAATATTTTTATGCCGACGAATTAAAATTCAGGCTTAAGCCATTCTGTTTTTTTAAAAAATCACACAACAGTTAAAAATATTCTTCAAATAATCAGAACCAAGTTTATTGCCAAGAACATGGATTTTAAGGGTTTGCGTTTATTCGGGAATATAAAGGTCTATTTTCAACAACAACAAAATAAATTATTATATACAAACATTCTTAAAAATATACATTTGAAAAAGAATATCTGAAATTTTCAAAGGAAAATACTCAAATCACCGTCATTGTGACGTCATTTTCGGTGATCCCTCGGAAAAAAGGTGCGTCCGCGTTGACAGTAGAACTCGTGACAGGATCATCAGAAGCGAAAAAAAAAATCGCGTTTTAGTTAGGACCATTAACTAGAATTTGGACGAAGGAAAAACAAAAAGTGACCTTTAACAGACCTTTTTACAAAAAAATAATACTTTTGGTAAAATTTGCTCAACATTTTTTTTTATTGTGATTGAAAAAAACAAAGTCCCCGTGAATTGTATCTCGTAGACCTGTGTAAAATTTTATCAAGATCGGTTGAGTGGTTTTCGAGAATTTTTGACAACCTACTTTGGAAACACAGTTTCGAGAAAAACACTTTTAAAATTTGGATAACCTCAAATAAAGCTCGTGATTCAATTGAGTTCGCACCTTCCCAAAGCTGTACCTCCGAAACTTTTAATTAGGATAATATTCTCGAGATGTCGTCTTTTAAGAGAATAAAAAGAATCGATTTTTTGAAACAGTGAAACCCATGTAACCCCTAAAGGGTTCACTATACACAGTATACTTTTTCTGACAAAAAAACGGGTTTGGTAACCCGTGGCACCCCATTTTCCCCTTTAAAGTGGATATTAAATGATATGACTTGTAAACACCCATACTAGCTTTGTTTTTTTTAGAGACAAAATTATTAACTCTACTAACCTGTGATGTTTTTTAACTTTACACCATTTTTTTCAAAACTATATAGATATAGATATATATGTATACTTTTAAATATTTTAGGAATACCTCTTTAAACATTACCTACCTTTTTTAAACATTATAGGTACATTTCCTTAATATTTTTGCGCAACACTGTAGATTTTATGTAGACGATATCGTCATTGAATTGAAATCAATACCAATTAGGCATAAGGAACTTCATTCCTTCATCGCCCAACCCCCTCAGCAAATAATTTCAAAATCATCGACGATGTCACTGATGAATGATTAAAAATTCTTTTCCTCTACGGCTTTTCAATCAGAAATCAAACTCATATATTCTCTCGCTTTGTATTCACTTGTCATTTGTACATTGCCATCGCATGTGGAAATGTCGGATCTGTGATTTGGTAAACTTCTACAGTCAATGAATTGAAGCTGTTGAAAAAGGAACTAGCGAGGAAGGATTCTATCCACATTCACATCCTCCTACGAGTACAACGATTGAGTTATCATGTTAATTTCATAAAATATTCAAACGGTACATCTACCTAATGCCATCGATGACTCAACATGAAATAGAATGGGAAATGTGCGCCTCCTGGCTTCGGGTGCGAATGAGTTTTTTTTTCTTTGTATCTTTAAATGTCAGTCTAGCATGGTATGACGTGTCTAGATGAGGGATGTGCATATGCTTTTCATTCGATTTGTACTCTCTATGTAGCAGGATGCACACGGTGTGTGTAGCAGACTGAAATGTGTGTGCTTACTTATCCTTGCGCGAGGATTTCGAATGTTTTTGTATAATTTTTTTTTTTAAATTTTTGTTATGTTGAACTTTTGCCTGGTACGTGGATGGATACGAAGCAGATCAGAGGAATTTTTGGTGCGGACAAAGTTTAAGTAGAGTGAGCTCTGATGCGCGTACTTGAGCAATCAGCTAGAGAGATCTAAAGTGTAGCAAAATGTTGCAATTAATAAACGAAAGTATTTTCGCTTCTAAATGAAATTGCGAAAAGCTGAAGCTATACTGCATTAGCATTCTGATGTGCAATGTTCTATCATGGCAATTGGAGTACCGTATCTTTGTTCTATTTTTGTTTGTTTTATGTATGTTCCGACGGTTGAAAGCGGTTTTTCGAAAGCTCCCAAACCTTGAATTTAACGATGCGAATATTTTTGGCTTTTTTTTACGAGCTGTTAAATGTCAAGAGTGGATTTTTTTCTGTAAACATTTATTTTAAAACAAGAAGAAAACGCTTATTGTACGTTAAAGGAATTTGACACATAGGAACAGAACTTCGGTATGCGATTTGACAGCATAGTCAAGTGGGGTAAAACTTTTGGAGTGGGATTTAATGCTTCCAAAACTGTCATTGAAGCGATATTATGTCGAATTTTGTAAATTATATCGTTAATGACTGCCACACAAATTGTTAGTTAATTGACTGAAAGAAGTAAATTAACGATAATATTTCAGTGGCGGTCAATGAAAAGAGCTCGTTAGGCCCAAGCTGCCTGGGGCTGCTAGGTTTTATCGAAGGGGCTGAACTCGATATTCTTCGAGAGGTTTTTTAAACCCTATCCTAAGGATATATTTATTTTGACACATAGTTTGTAACACCCCTTAATATTCGTCGTAGACCCATAAAAGTATATATATTTATGACCAAATTCTAAGACTATCTAGCAATGTCCGTCCGTCCGTCCGTACGCAATTTTTAGGCCTTTAAAATTAAGCTAGGAAGCTGAAATTTGGACCACAGATTCCCTAGGGCTCCGAAATGGTTAAGTGTAAAATTTTTTTGAATACGCCCCCTGCCACGCCCACAATTTAGAAAAAACCGTTTTAAAGCTAATGTTAGAGAGATAGAGTATTACAACCTTCACAAGATATGTAGGCACTACCCTCCTTTATAAGTTTGTCATATAAAGTTTTTTGCCACGCCTACTTTTTGTGGGCGTTTTTTACTAAAATGCTGTTTTCTTCGAAAATTTTCAGAGAAAGCGAAAAAAAATGTTTAACAAAATATTTAGCCAATATTTTTTCCAACATATCGCCCAAACAAATTTTTTGGCCACGCTCACTTTGGAAGGCGTTTTTTCGAATAAAATTTTTTTTTTTTTAATTAATAGAACTAAATTAAATGCTATCCATCATCTTCTTAATGCTTTTTCCTTCGGGGCATATAGGGATATGGATAGGGTATCATACTGTTGGCCACAAGCGGACTGTAGCCTTTCCTTATGTTTTTTAATTATTTATATTTCCAGAATTTGTTTACAGATATACATACATATGTATCTGCCAAGCAAAAAATAAAAATATTTCGTCTTTAACTATATTTTTTTTGAGCCAAAAATACATTAAAAATACTAAATGATAGACATCCATGATTCTAAGCAACCAAGAATTGATTCCCTAACTAAAATTGAACACATTACAACTAGCTTTTTTGTACGATTAATTAGTTGGTTAATGTACCCTTCCAACAGCGCACGCCACCTTAGGGAAGGCATTCTTAGTTTGTTGTATCATAAAAGATTCAAATCCTTAACTCATAAGTTGAATAATTTCTTGCCACCTCAACTGATGTAATTTAACATTTTTGGATAGGTCAATAGAGAGCTGAGACGATAATGATATTGTATAAATGTCTCTTTTCCGATATAGGTAGGAGGAAGGACCGCGAGAAGTCCATATCGTCGTCCTATCATTACCACATTGAATAAACAGTAATGAAAGTAATGAACAGTAATGAAAGCCTTTCAAGTGTTCTTTTAATATTCTAATTAAATATCATTCGAATAAAAAGTCGTTGCTTGTCGTTCGACTAATACAATTTCGCAAATAGGTTTCGGTTCACTATATTATTTTCATTCCAAATCAAAGTTAATGACGGTTTGAAATGAAATAAATTACCGGATAATGCTGCATTCTAAAACCTCTCTGATGGTGTATTTTGAAAACATATCATTGATCTTAATTAACTGCTTTTAAATTTTTAATTGACTAATGAATGCAGCATAAATACTTGAAATGATATTTGCGTTTCTAACAACCTGACACTGTACCGTCGGTGTTCAACAACAAAAAAAAGAAAAATGGCACTTAATCATTAACTATAATGCATTTGCCTAGTTATCAGATATCTCATACACCTTGCAATTTGTAAATGTTCAATAAATTCTCCAACATGGCATGTGCTGCTCCTGTAGTATGAGCTGATATCAATTGTAAACGAAAACCCAGCTAATATGCAGTAATGTATCGGAATAGTAAAATAGTGGTCATTATACAATGCCATCGGTATAGCGGCATGAACAAAGGCAGGTGTATGTGTGTGCGTGTAAGCTGAACAAAAGCTCAATATTAAATGCAAACCAAGTGCATGCATGAGGTAGTTATGAGGACGCGCGCCGACTGCAATGTTCGTTGCGTTAACATTTTGAGCCAAAAATACATGATAGCTAGGATAAAATTCATTCATATGATATCGGTTGTTGTAGCCGCACAGGGGTGTCCCGTGCCAAAGTTCGTATTCGGGTATGAACCAGAAGAGATGAATAGAAGTTTAATTTAATTTTTGAGAGCGGTGGTTATGCCACAAACGATTCGAATATATTTGCCCGTTAATTGAATTGAATGCAGTTGTGTAGTGCGGGTGGATCACGCTGGTGTGTGGGCGATAAGATGCAAATGAATCGATGTGCGGTTCTCATATAATTGGAGAGAGTTTGCCGAAATGATAATCATTGTTTATAAAATTAATATGTTGAAATTCACAGTCGATGACAAAGTAGCAAAAGGCACGAATTGTTCATCTCAACTCTTTTTCACTCTGCTTTATTTCCTTTCGGCTATGATTACTCAATGTTTTTTTATTTATACGTTATTCAATAACGTACGAAATTTCTTCTTTAATTGGCATGATGAATTAAGCAAAAGCAAATGTTGTATAATCTGGGCGTTGGTATTCTATTGTATTAAAATGAAACCGATAGTACCTAAGCGGGAAACTCTCCGCTGCGCACTCGTCATCCGCAATTCGAACACCACATGGAAACAGCATCGCAACACCACCAAGAAAGTAGCCGAGATTACAGGTTAGTAACCACCAGATAAAAACAGTGTAGCGCTTTAACAAGCCCCGCAGCGCAAAACAAGAGCAGCGAGTGTAGAGTAGCAAACGAAGAAGGAACTCTGCGTAGAAAGGCGAGGGCATACAAAATCTCCCAGCTCAAGGGAATCAACTAGCAGCCTACCAACTGGTCCGAAACGCTATTAAAAAAAAACTAGAAAACAATAAATCTGGTCTTCCAGCGAAACTCTTTAAGGGAGGTGGTGATGTTTTAGCATGGTGCATGCAGTAAATCATTAACCAAGTACGTGTGGAAGATACCATGCCCGATAACGCGACTATCGGCTCTATATGCCGCATCTACAAAAAAGTCAAGAAATATCGAGGCACTAATCAGCACGTATCAGTGTGGCTTCCGTTTCGAGCGGTTAAATGAACTATTGCTCAATATACCCGATGAACTGTACAGTAGCTCCCGCGACATCTTTAATATTATTCTGAAACAGATAATGCACAGGACAGGCGTAAACACGGAAAGCACTATCTTCAGAGCAGATCCGTCCAACTATTGGGTTATGCGGACGTGCCTTGGCTGTTACATTGAAGAACAGTAGTTGGTCTTGAAGTTAACGAGAACAAAACCAAATACATGCTTTTCAAACTTCATTTTCGTTCGAAACATTCTAGTAGACAAGCAATTTATAGTCCAGTTAACAAACTTAGTCTCTGCTGGATTTTCTGTGAAACAACGATTTGGTGTAAGTGCCGAGAATATTCCGTCGAAAACAAACCAAAAGAGTCGATTTTACCGCGTTCTCAAGAATTGGGCATCGCTAAGACCACACTATGGACTAGACATTGATGATGTGTGATTTAGCACTCTAAATGATTGATCTAAGAGAAGCTTAGATTCAATATTGATGAAGAGATAGTGATGTGCCCATTGTAGCATTAAGTAAGTATGAGTAAGAATTTGACTTTGGCACTAAAGCTGCTACTTCCAAAACTTTAATTAAGCTACGAACTTTAAAAATGACTTTCTGTTCGGAGTGTTTTGATCTGTTATAACTTATAAACATCCAGTCGACTTTCAGCCGTTAGTTATTTTCTCGGCAGAGAAGCAGTTCCCCATAGCATTCCAGTTCGTCTATCTACTAACGAAATTCTTTTTGACTTATTGCTGTAGTTCTTCTTGCTTTTACGTAATGTATACATGAACGGTATTTTGTGTACGGGCGAATTCGTTGGACTTCCTAATGCTCAAAATCTCTGTTTCGCATTCACAGTGAAGAAGATCAAGTCTGTTTTTGTCAAGCAGCAGCGGTAATGAAATCCGGAATGAGCACCAGTTTCATCAAGCTTAGTGTAAAAGACTGGGAGAAGTGGTCGCCTGGCAACACCGCCCCCTTCTGCCAGAAAAATTCAAGGAGAATATGTAGAAAAAGAAAAAAAACGTACTGAGTAATCCGCCACATTATTATTACCAAAATCCAAATCGTAACAATATCGACGAAGTTAAGATTAAGTCTACTAGATATGTGGAATTCCTTGCTTAGACGTGCTTACATGTTCGCATTTTCAAAAGAACGGTGTGGGACGAAGGAAGCTAACTTATAATGTTAGGTGACACAGTATAGGCATTAAGGAAAAAGGGAATTAGATGAAAGGATGAGATGTCGATACACATTAATTTTAAATGTTTATAAACTTTAACGGTTAAGAAAAATAGAGTGTGGTAGAGCATTCCACATTCGCCATTGTTGTACGGCAAATGAAAAAATCATTATATTTCACACTACGTCCACATACAAGCTTTAGGGTGAACTAATGAACATCTTTCATGCAACTGGCTATTTCGTTCGAGCACGTAGTAACGATACAAGAACTTTAAGCAGAAGACATTGCAATGATGTCTCGGTCGCAAATTATTTGCGCCCAAATTCAACCAAAGAGGGAGTATATCGAGAGTACTTACCGTGAACAGGAATAAACATCTTCTTAAACTGCAGCCTTCGAGTTGCGACCTAACAGTTCTAACAAGAGCACAGAGAAAGCGGTCAAATACTCAAAAATACAAAAAGCGGATATACAGAGCAAAGTATTCTCTGAGTTTTGAAAAAGATGGTAGTCTTCAGGTACATATGGCTCATCATTTTTAACTGCTAACTAGCATTAGATACAATCCAAAGTATAAGATACATAATTGAAAAACGACCTGGCTCCTTAAAGGACTTGCGTATTTTGTTAGTAAGAAATAGCAAAGACAAAAGTAAGATTCCTTTCTGGACCCACTAAAAAGCTCCTAATCGAACATGGTGTGAACCAAGAAAGCGTCTTAAGTCTTTTGCTTTTTATTGCTGTAAATGATTATTCCTTTGTCAGGAAAATTAACAGTCAGACATTCGTTTCTGACGTTGAAGACATCTTAGAATCAATCTTCCCTTTACCTTTGGGTGGTCGTTTTGAAGTCGAAAAAAAGATTTGAGCGAAAAAACAATTATCTGACTCGCTCATACAGATTTTTGATCAAAAGAGAAGCAATCGTGGATAACGACATCAAACATGACAGGAAAAACGTACTATCTTCGTTGACCGAAAAATGTTCGCTAAGGTGAAAAGAAGGCCTTATACCGCAACAAAATATGAGGGCAAATTCACACAGAGCAACGAAACTCCATTGAATTGGAAGTTCAAAGATCCGAGGAAGAGAACCGCTATTAAAAAAATTAAAAATGCTTTTGGTCTGTACATCAACAAATTCAGTGTTTAAAAAAAGTTTCTGTTGTCCGTTTTTTTCTTATTTATGAATTTGCTCATATTTCCTATAAACCATTATTTTTTTTATAACCAATATACCTAGTGTATATTGATTTATTTACAAAAGAAGAACCGTCTCTGACAACCGGAAAGTATCTTGATATGCGAAAGGTCGCATCGGTCGCATCTACTCTTCGAATTTAAAACTTATTATGTCAGGCTCGTCATTTCCCTTCGAGTTAACGCCCATAAACTGATTTATGTATATAAAACTATATCTCTTACACAATATTCATATTCCATACATTCAATTAATTTACAGATTTCGTTACTTTTTTTAAAGAACAATAAAAAACTTTTAATACTCATTTATCGTTTTGTTTTAAAAATAATAATAAAATATTTTAAATTACTTTGCAGCTCTACTTTAAACAAACAAACACACACACACAAGTAATATACCCCTATCCTATTGTGTAAGTCTCAGGAGAAATCCCGATAAGCATCAGCCTGAGTAACATACCCTGCGGACCGATTAATATTTAAATTTCATCAGTGACTCGTAATTGAATTGCGAGTCCTGTGACGTTTTCGACATCTGTGTGTGGTGTTTGGTGATGGGGTAACCACATTATTGATTGTCTTAGAGATAACTTGAGCCATAATGCTCACATACACCAAGGGAATAATTAGGCGGAAGTTAGTGCATACACAAGCATTACCGCAAATCCTTAAACTTTAAACCGATACTCTTAACCTCTTTAAGGTACAATTACTCAGCCCTAAAAAAAAGGCACAATTCATCCTGCTGAATCATCTACCTTTTTTAATTATTCACCAACATTCATTAAAATCTCTCCACAATGTTCTCGAGAAGGCGCTGCCTGTTAGAATGGGTCTGAGAGCGCCAAACATAACCTCGCTATCCATGGCTGTTGAAATTGTTTGGGGGGCACAATCAATTATGAGCTCGCGTTGGTATTTTGTTGAAAATTTAAAGCGGGTGAACCTTGCAAAAATGTTTGCTCATCGTTGTCGGGCCGCCCGGCTGTCCATCCTGGAAATGGCTATTCAAAGGGAAACACACATTTTTTTTTTTGGTTCAGAGATTACTCACGCCTGACTGAAAGAGGGTAATTCATAAAAATTAGCATCATCGGCTGGCTGGTTGGCTGTAAAAGCTTGCCGGAATTGTGGCTGTCGAAATGGCCAATGACTCAAAGGAATTGCAGCAAAATTACAAAAGCAACTTACAATAAAAAAAATCCAAATCACGTAGGGAATTTTGGTTTAAAAATGTTATTAATTATTTAGAAGGATTTGACGGAAGTATGTATATACATGTAGAGAACGCAATAAAATAAAATTAAGGACGAAAGATAGGCATGGACATCGAGACCAATCAATCACACTAACAAAACACACCAGCTTTAAGTGGATTAAGGTTGAAAGTGATGTAAAATTGGCAACTAATTGCATTTGTTATAGGAATTTGGAGGTTCAGGGCAGAAAGTTGAGTGTAAATACGATTACGGATTTGTGACACATTATAGAATAGGAGGGCTACTTGTTGATAGTGAGGGTGCAGACATCAAACCTCCCCTCTGCATAATAAAGGGCGGGCACTATTGAGGAAAAAACCATTTGTTCTGCCAATCTAAGGTGGAAAAGTCTTGAGGAACAAAGGATATTTGAGGACACTTTTTGGTTGTAAAATATCTATAGAGTTAATAAAACTGAGCAGATTTAAGCTTAAAACATTAACAGGAACTCTGACAGGGCTTTGTGTCCTGCGGAATTATGCAAAGAGGCTTGGATTATTGGATACAGATATCAGCAGATAACTGCAGAGTAGTTTTTAGCCCAAATACTAAACCTTGATACAAAAGAGGCAAAGATTCAATCCAATGTCACACCCAATGTCACACACAAAAATGCATCCGCGAGCGAACTCTTTGTCTTTGAAAACTAAATGTGAATGATCTAAAACCTATCTATCCTAGCTTGGAAAAAAATTTTCTAAGTTGGAAAAAAAAATATTTTCCTCTTGTTTTTGTTTCTTTGTTTGCAATATTTATCAAATGATGACCACGATTACTGTAAAACTTTCGAGTTATTCTGTATCTTAGTTGAGCAAAGAGACATGTTTCGTTTGAATGTGGAAAACTAATTTCTCTTTTGTACTGCAATGGCTAACTTATGTTTGTTTTGTATTTCGATGGCACAATTTTCACGTCAAATCATAATGCAAAATCATAGTGTTTCCGACTTAATTTTCAATACTTTGGAAAAGTATCTATTTATTATTCTTAATAAAAAATAATTGTATAGACCCTTCCGTCTATCTCCAAAAGCAACCATGTTTACAAAGAATTAAAGGAAAGCCACATAGAGAGGTTGTGCTTGCGAACTAATCCCCCAGAGATGTTTTCCTTACCGATTTTCGCAATGACAAACATCTTACTCTGGACAGGCTCCGTTGGCACCGTTTAGGAGAGCATAATTAAGCTTCATTTGCGCATCTTAACCTGAAATCGTAAAACGTGACTTAAATGCAAATACAGTCAGGCGATCGCTTATCGGTCTACTAAGTGACTCCAACGGCACAACTCCCAAACCTGAAGGGCTTGTAATCAACAATTGTCATCTACATGAGCCCATCCGCAACCACCTCCTTTCAAGACCCTAACCAGTGTTTAAAATCTTAAATGATCTTAGCTCTTAATATGTTCATGAAAGTAGCTATGCCATCATGAGAATTAACGATACTATTGATGCAGTCTAACGACATCATCAGCCATACCTCCTCCTTCGGAGGTGGTCATATTGGCGAGTGGCTATTTAATACTCGCGCGCATAAATTTAACAAGTCAAGGTGCGGTTTACTGATTTCAGATTAGTTGTCCTTATGTTATGGTTGTTTTTGGCAGCACTGGTTAGTAATGGCGTCCAAACGTCATCTGTCAAAATAAAAAGTTTTCAGTATACTCTGCCATTTAATCATGGAAAGACTTACAAACGAGCAACGATTGCAAATTATTAAAATGTATTATCAAAATTCGTGCTCTGTGAAAAATGTGCCTTAGAACAGCTCCATGAAAATCCGTTGTGTTCAGCGATGAGGCTCATTTCTGGCTCAACGGATACGTAAATAAGCAAAACTGTCGAATCTGGAGTGATGAACACCCACCCACCTACCCATGCACCCCGATAAAACGACAGTTTGATGTGATTTATGGGCTGGTGGCATCATCGGTCCATTTTTCTTCAAAGACGACCTGGGAAGAAACGTAACCGTCAACGACGAACGATATCGAGCCATGATACGCGACTTTTTTTTGTCCCAGTTGGCAGAGTTGAACTTGGTTGAAATGTTGTTTCATCAAGACGGTGCCACATGCAACACAGCTCGTGAAACAATGGAAATGTTGAAGGAAAAATGTATTTGAAGAGCAGCTTATCTCTCGAAATGACCCTGTGAGTTAGGCGAAAAGATCATGCGATTTACCGCCTCTTGATTATTTCTTTTGGGGTTATGTAGAGTCGTTAGTCTATGTGGACAAGCCGAACACTATTGAAGCCTTACAGAATAACAAAACACGCGTAATTCGTGGAATACAGGCCGAATAGACCATTTGAAACGGAGCCGCGGACAACATTAACATGAAGTTGTCTTAAATGGCAAAGGCCTATTTATCGATTGCAATAAAAATTTGAATATTTGATGCAAATTTGAGAGTTTTATTCGATTTTTAAAAAGACTACGCTTAAAAAATCACCCGTTAGTAGCATAAATATAATAAAATATTAAAATATCTACGGAACTGCGAATTTGGCATTCTTGTTCAGATCTCAGTATGTTTTGTGGCTGACTTGTTACCCAGAAGGAATTTACGTATTAAAAAAAAATTTGGCTCTTCTTTAACATGAATGTGATTTAATACTTATATTATAATAAAAATGTGGGTGATGGCTACATCGTTCGCCACCAAGGGCCTATTTCACAGATCATACATTGCATACATAAGATGCATCATACAACAAATTAATTAGCATACATTACACTAAAATTTTTGTTTCACAGATTTCATTGGAAACATTGCATGATTCCGGTTTATGTTGTATGAAATGTATAATTTGAAGTTTCAAAAATTTGTCAGAACACATCAATGGAAAATTTCTTATTGGTCAATTATTTTTTAATGTAAAAAAAATCCTATACCTCTTTGTAAAATACGGTTACTAGCGTAATTTCAGTTAAGTGTTCTTTGCAAAGCGATTTCATGAGCAAGTTTATAGACCTTGTGGCTGGGATTGACGGCGAAAGAATGAATATTTGCGAATCCAGTTATATGCCATTTCCTGATAACGAGCGATGAAGTAAAAAAGGAAATATGGTGGTAATTCGCAACAAATATGTAAAAAAACAGTCTCTCTTTCAATTCAACTATACCCTCGGCTACATCATGTCTGAAACGTGACCCATATACCACCTCAATAGTTTGAAGAATAAGGACCAGAGTTATGTAACGTCATCAGTGTCCTTCGTCTTCAGATTAATTCAATTCCTCAACATTAGGTGTTCTTTGCTTTATTTTGTATTTACCTTCTTCTTGAGCGTTGTAAAACCTTTCCCATTCTTCCTTTATTACAGAATTTGTAATGTTGTGCCGGCAAAATTACATAAACAATAATTATAGTAACAAGTACTCCTTACTTACTTATTTTTTCGTTTTGCAACGTCCATTGCTACCTTTTTACATCAATTTATTTTATTCTACTGTATGAAAATGTACAATACATTGTAGACATACAATGTATCATAAAATTCTGTGAAACAGAACTGTACTGAAAATATTCCACTCAATTATATAGTAGTATTACTGCCATCATACAAAAAGTCTGTGCAACATAATTGATGTATCAAAACAGGGAATATCATACATTGTATGTAATGTAATGTTACGTTTACTTTTATATCCTTAATTAAAAAGTATCTAATCCACCAAATCTCAAATAATTCAGAACTGAGAGTCTTTATAAGTCTACCGCACAAAAGCAGTGTCTTCTGGGGGTGCTCAGGGTGGCCAAGTTGATGTAGATGAGAAATGAGACATCGCCATTTACATCGATGCCCGCACTTAAGGCAATGGAATCAACAAACATCAATTCTGATCTAGTAAGGGGCTGCTGCACAATGCTCAAAGCATTATGCAGTAAGAAACGGGTGAAATTGTGCAGTATCCGCAGTATCCGAAATGAAGAGGAGTGCTACACGATTATAGCAGGTTGCTGGCATCAAACCACCTCTCTTCACAGTTAGGGGCACTATCGAGCAAAATAAATACCGACTGGTAGCCTAAGGTGGTAAATTCTTCAACAACACGCGGTATCTAAGGCTCTCTGGCCACTTTTCGACAGTAAAATATCCAAGGAGTTAATAAAATTAAGTAGGGATAAGGTTAGTACACCGTCTCCTGCGGAAACACGAAAAGAGTCTCAGATTGTAAGATACCGATATTTGCAGATTCTTCGGTTATCTGCAGGCTGTTGAGGACATAACGGATATACTGTGTGAATGCGAAGTAATATCGCGTAGTCGAAGAAAATTTTTTGGGAAATACTTTTTAAAAAAACCTCACTTTTTTTTATGTTTTTTTGCCCTTTAATTGGGGACTCAATTGGTTCCTCAAGGATCGCGAAGCATTCCACGCAACATAAATGAGAAACAGACAAATATACATAGTTTCTCGAACTTCTACACCTAAAAGAAAATTTCAGCTTTGAAGCACATTGGGCCCCTACCGAGTCCGAATGCTTTAAGGATTTAGATTTCCCTTAAAAAGAACAAAAACGCTATGCAATGTAAATTTAAATCACCACAGAATCACTTAAACTCGGCAATGGCCCTGGTTGATGCAATACAAGACTAATTTACTTACCTATCTGATTTGATTCAGGAATTAGGAAAAATCTAATAAAACTTTAATGAACAAAAGTTCTTTTTGTTAAATTTAACACAAAATCAATAAAAAAAGAATGATGAATTGTAACTCACGCACTCGGGGAGGAATGCACTTGTGTCATTATTTCAGACCACAAACACAAATAAAATGAAACTTAAACCAAGCATTAGATACTTACTTTGTGCTATGTGACTCATTATAGTTCATTAATAGATGCAATATTGTCTCTCGATATTCCAGGACATAGCAGACGTTGTTCAGCAACATATCGAATAGTGCGCCAGCTTTGACATCCTGCAGCTTTTGCAATGCCAGCAAGCTGAGAAGTAATTCCCGGAATGTCTTTAATTAAAATGGCGTGTACATAGAATGAAAGGAAAAATAATAGAAAGAAAAGGAGAGAATTGAAAAGGATATTAATACGTTTTCTTTAATTATTTTCTTTTTTATGATTTTGTTCTTTCTATAAATGGCAGTGGCAGTGGTTGACGATGGAACAAGGCATTTCCCAATCCACAAAAAAAAAAATACTTTTAAGAATAAATGACACGTAATGGCAGGGAACGACGACGTGGATAGAGACCGGGTACATTTCTGAACCCGGAAGCTCAGAGCACAGAGTGTGAGCGGTCGTGACTTTTAACGATTTTTAGGGATTGAATTAATGTCTGGGTGGCACTGCTTAGTTAGTTGTTTGCAGGACGAACATAATTTTCTTCTTTATTTGTCCTGAATGCTTGGGCACACAGATCAATGTAATCAATTGTTTGTTGATAGCAAGGTATACACACTGTATCAAATTTTTGAGGGGACTTTAGGGGCGGATTCTGCTTATCAAGTTAGGTGTTGGTTTTATTTATAGACTGAGACAACTGTTTGCTTTTTGTTTGAAAACAAATAAACGCGCATCAAGGTTCGATGTCTGGGTTAGTGAGCCTAGGATTAAAAAAAACTTGTTTGGACAATTAAAAAAAAAAAAACTATTTCGATATGTTTCTGATAATAACTTGCTCACATTTCTCCATTTAGTTAAAATTTTGTTTGTTTTGTATGTATTAACATATATAACATTCAACATTAGTTAGGGGGAGTTGAAAAAGGGATGGTGACGGGTGAGCCAACGGTAGCTCTCGCATTCTCGTAGAGGATTATTGACAATCTATCCAAAGATTTTTTTGGATCTGGCGCTGCAAGTTGGGAGTTCTGCCGTCTGCCGTAAGTTCTTGAGAAGGGACGTACTAAAGTAGCTTTTCAATATACCATCCTGAAAATCTGAAAAACAGAGAGGTACCACCCGCTTGCATACAAACGTCTCAGTTATATGTCAGTGGTACATGCACATCGTACAGACTAATATAGACTTAGTTTGGGTTTTGCTTGTGTCAGTGATCTCAGCAGACTCCGCTTCGAAGCGAAAAATTTTGGGTTTCATTATATCAGTCAATCTACTCTTAACATTACATTAAGTCGCTAAAAATCCCAGATTTGTTTTTACAGCTTTAGTCAATGAGAAGTTATAGTAGGTTTAGTAGTTATATCTTGAAATTTGTTTACTATTAAGGATTATTACTTGAGTGTACCGACAACAAAACCCTTTCCTCTTAAACTCATTATGCTCATTATAATAAGAGATATTAAATACTAAAATTGACTTGGTGCCGTAGTATTGGCCAAACACTGTATTTATTTAAAAATAAAAATTCATCATAACATAATCACCTGCAATGCCACATGCAATCGCTTTGCCCAAAGTCTAGCCAGTTTTTTGTCAGTCACCATCATATCCATGTCATGTTGCATCCTTGTTAGAACCCAATGGAAGCATTGTACACTCAACGATTCACTATAAATTAAAAGCCAAAATCAGAAAAAAAAAAAAAAAAAAAAAAAGGAAATAGAACAATAAGAAGATTGCAAACTTTTGAAAACGTTTCATTATTTATCACTCGCTTTTATCTACAAGTATCTCAGCAAAAAACACTCTTAAATCAAGCATAGACCGACAACAACAAAAAAAAAGGTAAATTAATCAAATCGACAGGCAACAAAGCACCCAATGAATCTATCCATCTTACCTAACTAAATGCATTTGCAGTCCACTCAGGCGATTGAATTCCATGAAAAATCTCACTGCCCACAGCAAATAGGAGTCATCATGACTTGTCGATCCAGAGTTCCGTTCTAGAACACGTCTGACCTGCCGGACAAGAGTATTGTAAGCTGACCGCAGTACTTCTATGCAATATTCTCGGAGACACAATCTGTATAAAAAAAAGAAAACAGAAAAGATAAAACAAAAAGATACAAAGATTTAACAGAATAATTCTTCGTTAAAAAAAAAATAAAAAAAAAACAGGACAAATACAAAAAATGAATAATAGCGGTATCGGTTGAACATATAGGTAAAGACTTACAGGGACGCTTGAAAGTTTGTACACAGCTATTAAAATATTTTAAAATAACCGCAACTGGCAAAGTTATAAATTTAGCCCTGAATTTTCGGGGGCTGTCAAAAGCACAGTAGATGCAAACAACACAAATTATAAATAGCTTGTCAGTAATGGCAAAATTTAAACATACAAAAGAACCAAGAGGCTAATACTGATGATTTCCTTTATATAATTAAATTTTTGCTAGCGGAGCTGCATATTTCTCGAATTATGTCACATTAACAAAAGCGGAGACTTTCAAAATACTAGTTATTTCTTACCAGCAAATGGCTACAGAAACTAGAGCCATGTAAGAACGACGACAGGCAACTCGACGTAGCTGGTACATTGTATCCAGGCAATGGAATTCATCACTTTCTGATAGCTTTCCGAAAAACATGGTTTTAGTCACACAAAAGTGTCCTATGGATCTACACATTAATGTTTATGCAAACCTTATCATACACGTTGGTTGTTTGGCGGAGTAAGCTTTCACGCAAATAGCTAATTGCTTATTTCACTAAATTATGGGCCTTCTCTGTTGTAGATCCTCTAATGAATCTTCCACCATTTTATATTTTTATCATGGGAGGAACAATACGAGAAAGCCAAATGGAAACACTTTTTTAGGGGTTTTAACTGGTCGCTATGCTTTCTTGACAGCGTCCACCCAGCTGTTGCCAATATGATAACAAATATAATTCACCCGCAAATGAAATGCGTATCAAACCCAAGGTAAACCCGTAGTGTTACTTCAGCTGTTAAGAGGCTATAAGGGTAAAAGCTTTCGGTCTTACAAGGCCAATCCATCTGAGGAAAACCGAAAAAAGTACAAACAAGCTCGAAATGCCTGCAATGCCGATATCAATCAAAAACTGAGGCAAAGATAACGGCAATGTGCTAGCTCAACGCTCCCAGATTGTGACAGTACCCTTATCTGAGCATATTCGTTTTGGGTTTCACGTCCCCCATCTTCGGGCGTGGAGCTGGAGCGTCAACGTATGTTAAGGTCATAAAATTCCGATTTTAACAGCATTCTTGAGTGGGGTAAAAGCAATGGCAATTGCAATTCGCTGAGTCCGAAAGACTTTCCATTCTCAGTATTTGTGTTAATGACACCCTTCGTTGGAACGAACACATATTTGATGTCGCCAAGAACGCTGCGAAATGTATAGGGTTCCTAAAACGGTGCAAGAAATATGTCTATACGCACTAAACATGCTCATGTCTGGTCTGGTGCACCAATTACATATTTGCGGCTACTTGGCTGGATTTAAGAAACGTGCAGCTGATGCCAGCAGCCCATAAACCACACCAAACTGTCGTTTTTTCGGGATGAATCGGTAATTCTTGTATGGCGTGTGGCTGTTCATCACTCCAGATGCGACAGTTTTGCTTATTTACGTATGAGTTGAGCTAGAAATGAGCCTCATCGCTGAACACAATTTTTTGATATAACGGCGGATTTTCACAGAGCACGTATTTAGATTCAATAATTTGCAATCGTTGCTCATTTGCAAGTCTTTCCATGATTAAATGGCGGAGTATACTGACAACTTTTCATTTTGACAGATGACGTTTGGACGCCATTACTAACCAGAGCTGCCAACCTGAAAAACTTAACTCTTAAAAAATCACCCGTTATTTACCATATGAAGACCATATCCAGCTTAAAAAAAAAGTGGTAAAACTCGTACTGGAGTTTTGATGACACTGTGCGAGAACTATTCTAAAACTACTGTCTAATGGATATGCCATTTGATGCATGATACCGAAACTACTAAAAATTTCAAAGTCGACCTTTCCCAACATCAACAATCGTTTCGGCCAGGATCTGAGCAGGCTTCAGGCTGCAGACGGAATAAACTAGTTTGACTGTCTGTGGAAAATCTTTTCAGGACCTGAGCCTGTGTTGGGTCTGCTGGCGGCCCTAACAAGGTCTTCTATTGATGACTCGATCTCCAATAAACACACTATTCGATTGCACGATTCTTTGCAGGTTGCAGAAAGACGAGACTACTTCGAATGTCAGTGGAATGTCTGGAAAGTTGGTAAGCATTCTGACGAGCTACCACGCTTCTGCAAAGCACTTAAATAGACCTATTAACCAAAGTCTCTCACACATACAATATCTTGTGGCAATTGTAAAACATCTTACTATTTTATATTAAAAAACTAACCTTAGCTAAATGTGGTAGGCTTAAGTCATACAACTATTTTCTAGCGTCGCTAGTTGTTGTGGAGAAGAGAAAGACATCGCGGAGCCTTTGCTCGAACCAGGCTTCATGCTCTAGGTGCTTACGTTGTGATAAGTCGATCGATTTTTGCATACGAAATTTAAGAACAATCGTATTTTGCACCCACGTTTTTTGGGACTAGATCTAACAGAAAAACAACCTACCATTTCAAATTTCTTATGAGAATTTCTATTAAGGTGCTGATAAGCTCTGCACCGTATTCTGCTATATCAAAGGAAGATCTAATCATCACAGATCAGTCCAGATCATCACATTTACTAGAAATGCACTTACAAGTCCGACTTTGACGTGAATAAAACTTCCATTGCACACTGTAGTTGCTACCTCTGATTCTGAATACTGCCAACTACATCCGCATCCCATATATCGACTCTCTGTGGATTGAAAAGGCTATCGTTTGCACAAAATGAAAATGCACACATCTAGGTGTATAACGATATATGTACAAGTATACGACGGAAGAGTTTTCTCCTGATAGCGGAAGTTGGTTGTCTGCTTAATTTATTTTCATTTTCTCTCCTCGGCTCGATTCGTTATTTTTTTTTTTGCGAGGTTTCTCCTTTCCTGATCCTGACGACGACGGTTTGTTGGAAGTTGCTTACCATCTAAAGGAGGCGCTAGCACATGGCAAAGAAGTTGGCTTTTTGTATCTCTTCCTGAGATTATCCTGAATAAACAATGCGAATGCATTTTTGTTTGCCATCTGAAATATTTATGTTGTTGATGTTCGCCGGATATCCTTGCAGACAGACATGCAGCCAGCTTGGGAGCGAGTAGGTGCAGATAAAACTGGAAATGATGTGCCTTGTTTCGCTTTTTTTCCCTTTGATTATTATTTATGCGAATCAATTTTATTTTAAAAACTGAATGTGTGAAGAGAGGTGAGTCCTTGTGGAATATTAATCAAATTTAGAAATTTGTTTTGGGAGATAGATCACTTGATTTTTACTGCCAAAACGTAGGCAACTTCTAAGGATTTGCAAAGTATGCCTTGTTGGGTTTGGTTTTCTTTAGATTAACTTTCACTGTTTAGTATTTATCTTCTTTACGTTTATTTCAATTCAGTTTGACTAAATGAATAAACCACCAACTGGCTACATTGAAACTTCTCTTCCTTTGCACTAGTTCTCAATATTTTATCATTTTATGATGTATTAGATAACATACCTTGACATTTCGATCTTTATTCGCTTACATTAAAAAATCCTTTCCTTAGCATGATTCACTATTAATCCATATTTCCCTCCGGCCCACTAATATTGGAATAAAATAAATTTACTAGGAAAGCAACTCCATCAGAAAAATAATTTTCTGGAAAATGAGTTTCATTTCGCTAAAGTCGGAAAAGCGAATATAGCACAACGACATCTGAGAGAGAGATAAACAATTTCAAATGTTAATGTCGAGTAAGGGTACTTCAATTTAGTTAGGCAAACTCATATGACCAATTTCCCCAAACAAATATGACCCAAATCGTGGTGTCATCCTTTCGAAATTATTTACACGCACACATTTCAATTTTCCAATCAAATTGCCTATTCGCATAACAGGAAAACATAAAATCGATTAGGTCAGGCGACAACAAATTCAGATTTCAGCAGATTTGTGTTTTTTTTTTTTGTCAGGCGGACACAATTTCCTGTAGATGTGACATGTTTTGTGTTAAAAAAAAGAGTGAAGTTTCACTGCTCCCATCAAGCAGATAACATATTGCGGATCAATAAATAACATCAAGTGAATAATTTTGCGACACAACAACCGGAAATCCGAAAACAACCTGATAGGAATGGAGAAGTTCATCAATGTCAGTAGCGCTTAGCGCAGCTTGTTGCCAGAACCTTATATCGTAGGTCAGGTTGAGTTAGTGGGTGAGCGAGGTCGGCCTCTTTGAATTAATCAAGATATGTAGTTTTGTTGTGGGTAAAACGGGTGGTGTTACTTCGAAACAAATTGAAACTCTTTAAGTATCCTGCGGGTGAGCAGAATGGAAGGCTGTGATTTAATCTCTACAGATAGGGTGGGTGATGAAGCGAGCTAAGATGTGGTTTTTCCCCGTCTAGTGGCACACACTTAAACTGGGGTAGTTCGTGCAGCAATAAAATTCACTTACCTCACGGAGAATGCACTACGACGAACAGTTTGGCCCTCCTCCTTGATTATGCGGAAGGATTTCTTTTGCCGTTCCTTTTCACGGTCGAAATCAATGGCAAAAGCACGTTCCAGAGATTGATGGCATATGGCGTCCTTATCCGATACAGATTTAAAATTCTGAATCACATAAGTGCCACCGAAACGTGAATGACGACCGGGTGGAGGTCGTGCCACCAGCTTCTGTTTTTCTCGACGACGTGCTGCTATCAATTCCTGTTCATCGCGTTTCTTCTCGCTTGCACTGCGCTGCAACGATGCATCAGCCAAGGATTCTGCTGTCTGCAATATTAGATGGGATACACATAAATCTCGTGTTTCAGAAAGGGGGATTTATATATCAAGTTTGCTTACCTGTTCTCGAAATAGCAAACATAGTATCTCCAGACCGTGAAGGTGGTATTGATTCTCGTCGGGTGAACTAATGACGTATAGGACTAAGTCAAGGATGCCCGATTGGTGAAGAGCCCAGATAACCTGATCGTGTAGACTGGCATCATTGTCAGCACGGCACTCAGCCTCGGGATTAGCAGGCACTTGCAGCACATTTCGAATCAGTACAAGAATACGTTCGATGAGAAGGCCCTGTTCTTCGCTGCGTAGAGCCCAGTCCTTGAAAGAAAGAAATGTTGTTGAACAAAATGTTTTCTTCATTTTATACACAATTACGACAAACCTTATATCGCGGGTATGAACCTAACCCATTTGAAATGTCAAAATACGTCAAGACATCTAACTAATAACTTAAAGTGGTAAATTTTACGAAGCTTCCATATCATTAGTTCTAACTTCATAAACTTAAATACGAATTTATTTGACACAAACATTGAACACAGCGCTGTCAACGTTATTTATTTAAATCGGCAAAAAAAACGAAGCCAAGCATTTCACCTGCCATTTGCAAGCCTGCAGAACTTTTCTAGAATCGGTAACTCGGTTTCAATTTGTATTTGCAGCGAAAATCCATTCATTATTCACTATCGTTTGAAAGTTTACCATTATTATTTTTGTTCCTCGAACGTCCGGTTTAAAAATCATCTACCCTCTTTACTCTTGCCGAAAGTAAATCTGGAAATGGCAATTAGTTGCTGTCCAGTCCAAGGCAGGATACGGTGAGCGCGAGAACTTCGTATTTCACCCTCACACCAAGAGCAAAATAGCAATTCTGTTTGTGCCATCAACGATAAAGAGAGTGCACTTTAATTAATCCTTCTAATGGGAATGGAATTATGTGAGACCGTGTGTGTGTGAAGTAAAAATCGCTGGTCAGATCTGTGGTGAAGATGATTTTTTTTTTCTTTTTATTCTACAGACCCAAGAGCTGACCGACAAGGATTTAGATAACATAGTTTTGCTTTTACTATTTCCTTGCGAAACACAGCGGTCGAACATTACGAAATAACTGACAAAAAATAATGTAATCAATGACCGGTAAAAAAAACTTAAGAAACTTAAACATAAAATTCGTCATGGATCATTTTTGAAGGTAGATACTCTCATCCTAATAAAAATAGGATTCATCAATGTTGTGCTTAAAGGATCCAGACGGGATAATAAATAGCTTTAAAAGGGCTGCGCATAGCTTCCAAAGTAACAACCATGGAAAACGTGGTCACTTGACACAGTTAAGTCATCCTGATGTCCTCAGAAACCTCTTTATATTAAAAAGCGAGAAATCAGATAGATCTTCAATATTTTGAAAGAAGTAGCTTCTAAGTTTTCTTTGTCTCAAATGACAAAACACAGGTGACAGGTGATAGTGACGTGTGTCCCGGTGGAATCCTAGTCGATGCAGCTTTAACATATGTCAACATTTTTTAGACTCTGAAGCGCTTAAAGTGATTAGTTAACTCCTAACCCTTTATAAGCACATAAAAACCATTGATACAATTAACAATCTAAAGGCATCTCCGTCATGGCATGTTTTAAAAAATGTATGCATTTTAAAATTCTACCAATTTTTACCTCTCTTTGGCAAATTGTCCCAAAGTACCTAGCATTTGTCGTTCACTCTTTCACAGGTTTAGTCTTGCCGTTCTTATATAATTTTCTGTTTAATTTGTTTGCGGAAGTTAAAAAGTTTTTTTTCCTCTTCGTTGTTGGCTTGGTTCATCGAATGAAGTGAAAAAATTAAATGCAGTTTTCTTTTCCGAATCATTCTGCTGCTGGCTTTGGGATGATTGGAGATTTCGAAAATGGTTATCTCTGGACAGTCTTTTCTTCTGCAATTATAAGCACTTAAGAGAACTTATTGTTCTATGTTCCTAACCAAACAGTTAAAAAAAATTAAAACAATCATAAAGAATTGAAGAAATTACACCTATTATATTAAATGGGTTCAACTCATCAAAATTGTATTATTATGTTTCTTAAGATCCCAGAAATACTTAAAGGTTATTACACTTATTGCAGTATTTTCTATTCTTTTAAATAGTTCTCATGAAGCGTAGGAGGCTTCTAGTGTCAATGAAAATTTTATCTTTATGAAAGAAAGTTCACAAACATACATGGGGAAGAGCGCGAACCTGTACAACGAAGGAAAACATACTCTCCTCTATTAAGCGCTTACAAAAATCGTTTAAATACACCTCAACTCTAAGTCCAGGATGAAAATCAAAAGCTGTGCGTTTTGCGGGTATAATTTGTCGATCGAAGATCGGTAGCAATTACATCAATTGGCTTTGTTAAACTAAGATGGACTATAACGAATTTGCTACTATATATCTGTGACCTCTGGTGTTCCCCAAGGCAGTCAAATAGCGCCGCTGCTATTTAGTTTGTTTGATAATGGTATTATTATCTGCCTGATTGCTTTTTGTTAACTTTTGCTAGTGGTTTTAAAATGTCGCGTAATGACCTCAACTGGGTCAACCGTATTTACATCTTTAGAAATGTTGACTGTAAAAAATAAAATAAATATTAGGCGTAAACGGCCCATATATGGCTCTAAGCCTAACTTCTCTTCTAGCTTCTAAGAATATATAATTTTTGACACGAATGGAAGCGACGTACGGTTTAATGCCGATTTCGAACGGCAATTAAGTTTTGAGAAGCTTCTCTATTGCTATTAAGAGGTGGGGCAGTGAATAAAAACTTTCAGGTGGTACAGGTCGGAATTTGAATCAGCGACCTCTCGCTTAGTGGTCCAACGCACTTAACCACTAAGCCACTGCAGCCACATAAATGTCGACTGTGGTGTCCTAAAAATGTTCTTTCCGGATATGTAAGTACAATTTCTGCCATAACCATTACACAATGTATAACACTTGAACACTTACAAATCTTATTATCCGGATAGACGGATTTTAACTATCCGTTTTTAAGTAGGTCTACGGATTCTTATTACCTATTCAGTACAACGAATGAGAATTTTCGATATACGCTTAATAGAATTGCATTGTAACTTTAATTATTTTAGTTATGGATTTAATAGATTTAGTTAAAAACGAAAACCTAATATTATTATGTTCTGTTTTAAATACTGCAGCGATAGAAAAGGAATATGAAAGTCGATGAAGTCTGCAGTGGAAGTAGTTGCAGTATTTTTAAAGCTTATCTTTTGGGAATGCTAGGACTTTTATTAGGAAACATAAGCTGTTTATACTTTATTTCGAAGTGTCCAACGATATTTTGTGGAAATGTTGTTTCAAGACAACTTTGATGGTTGTAAGGACGTCTTAGGTTTCAAAGTTAAATATGATATTTGTCTCTAATTCACGTGACTTCTATTTTGTTACTAGGATTTATTATTCGGAGGTCCTTCTAACCATAAAGAAGGTCTACTTTTTTTGGAAAATGTACTAACCTAACTAATTGCTGTTGCTATGATTTTATATCCGGAGGTCCTTGGAGCCTTAAAGAAGGATATTTTAGAAAAATGTCTTTCGAATCTCGTGTCAATTTGATGTTGCCATAATTTTGTAACCTTGTAACCTTGAAAAATGTCCTTGAAGCCCTAAGATATTTTCGGAAAATATACAGTCCATTAAGAATCTGGATATCCGTTTTAATAGGGGGCTCTAGTAGGTACGTTGCGTTGCATTGAAGTTTTCTGTTTCAAAGCCGTAACGCGGGATATTTATTTTTTAATCTTGGAAATCACAACAATCAGTGCATTGCAAAAATGTGTTTTTTAATGTTTATGTAAAGAATTTACAAATGCGCGGAGTTGCATTGGTAAACACTGTGGTTTCTAAGATGTAACTTTATAGATCTCGTTATAATAATAATATTAATAATTAATAAAAAACCTTTGCTACCTACAATTGATTTTCTTTTTTAAAAATTATAAAAAATGTGTGAGTAAGAATAACATTTATAGGTATCAAAGATCTTTAAAAACTTTAGATACAAATTTAGCACATGTCAATAACTAACTAGATTGATATTGCAACAACAGAACATTAAATCATAGAGATATGATGGGCTTCATAAGGAGGTGATTCAAAGAATTTTACGACCCCTATGTTACTCAGTCTTTGTACAATTGCTTCGTCCGTTTGCATCTGCATGTATGCTTCACAAGTCTGAAGTTCGTACAGCAATATTCATTCAAATCGAATAGAAGCCATTCAAGGTAATTTCATTCGTTTTGCCCTAAGAGGACTTCCATGGGAAGATCCTTATAGCGTATCAAAATTCTACAAATGATACCACTTTCTTAGCAAAGGCTTAAGGTTCAATCAGACGGTCATCCAAACTGGACATCCGGATGACATCCTGACGTCACTATTACGTAAAATTTGTTCTGGATAACAACTTAAGTGATAAAGGGATCATTATCAATATGGATCAGTAACTATCTAATAAAACAGGAGTTTCATAGTAAAGATAAAAGAAAAGCATAAAAAAGTAAAGGAGGTAGGAGGGACGGCGTTCCACAAGGATTAAAACTATGACCACTCCTTTCATCCAATAAACTGCTACGAGCTCTTAAAAATAGATTTTCATTAGCTTTTGTCGATGATACAGAAGATTTTTGAAAACTGCAAAATACAAATTACAAGAGGAGTTTAATTGCCCAGTGAAATGCTGCTCCTAGCAATTCCTCGTTAAAAATTCTATCGATCGCACTTTTCAAAGGCTTATCTTCTTCACACTCATCGCTTTCAATATCATTTTCCCTGACGCTGGGTATTTCTGGTGAAATTGTCAGAATTTCTTCCTCAGAAACGGGGTTTTCGACAACTAAAAGCGGGGACCAAAATGGAAATTGTGTTCTTGCATTCCTTGAATGTTGCATATGTGATACATGCCGCTTTGCATCTAAGAGTTAATCTCTTTTTTAAGCGATAACGATAACGTTCGAGTTATATTACTTTCAGGAAGGTAAAAACAGTAATCTTTCACTCCGAAAGACTGATTAATACTCCGCTCCAATAAAATAAAACTACTGTTCTGATTTAATATATATATATGAAGCATGATCGATTGTACGAAAAGAAAAAGTTTCCAATCGATGTATACGTATACTCGTAGAAACAAGAAAATCAAATCAACAGGGAAATAAGACCGCTTCGGGAAATGTTGGGGTTTGGCCAGGAAAAGTGAAGAAAACTTTGGTCACTGTAGGAAATGAAACATCTGCTGCATTTGCTTCTAGGTTTGAACAAAACCTTAATTACCATCCGCAAACTAAGATTGCAAGCATTCACTCAACCACAATTGAAATTTTCCAAAAATAGTCGCATTCAAAGGCCCAAATAAGCCCAAGTAAGGACATCAACAATTCTCATGGAATATCTCCTTACTATAGAGTATGGTTGACCCATTTAAAAAGCAATACAATTGCATACTTAAAACAAAAACCAGACAAGACAACAACAACTATGTCGATCCCCAATAGCCCGATGACCTCCTTCGAAAGCCACAGAAACAAAAACGACGCCCAAGCAATGCGATTAGGCAATCAGGCAAGAGTTTCCATTTTCCATTGAAATCAGAATTCAACCGTCATCCCATCACCATCAGGATGCGAAGCAAAACTGTGCCTCCCCACATGCAATGAGGACATTTTGTTTGTTTCTTCCATTTCATTAACTTGTGTCGTGTTCGGAGATATGCCATTCGGGCGTTCCATATCGGATTGGAGTGTAGGTGTCTGTCGCACTGAATCCAATTTCCCGATTTTCATTCCATTTCCTAAACACTTGGCCAACGTCGACCGTCAATGCGGCTAACAAAAACGTGGAACATGCGGTACTACTATGAGATAGATGTAGCTCACCACACAAGCTCCCAACAAGAATGCCCCTATCCATGAGAACAATGAATGTCGGAGGCCTCGAGGTTACAAAACAGAAAAAGATTAAACTGCGAGTTTTAGACTCTTTTTTTAGAGGGTAGGCAGCAACAATACCAGAGACCCCTTTCGCTGACCTAAAGGACATAAATTCATTTCGATTCCGATTTCATGGCGCTTATATCACTCTGGGGAGCTATTGTAAGGAATTTCATGTGTTGTACTTCTCTTTTGCCCCTCGTTGGACCAGAAGAAAGTATCGAATCTCATGTTGTTTCGTTTCATTTATGTTTCTATTGAATTGCGCGAGGCGGATACAGTACAAAAAAAATATCGTTACTGTCGATGTTGAGTAGGGTTGCGTTTCGATTCCCATTGCTGCTTAGTATTGTTTTCCGAGTGGAAAATTGATTTTAGCCTTTAGATTTACAATGGCACTTTTCTTTCGTGTTTCGACATTTTGTGATGTCATTTACAGTTTTTAGTTTATGTGGGCGAGCATAAATTATGCAAAGTACAACGAGGTCTGGACTACATTTTATGACACGATTTAAGTTGACCTGATGGAGGAGGGCGATAAGGGCAATCGATTTTCCGAGGAGTCCACTAGTACGATTTTACAGCAGTCCTGGAAGCCACAATGTGCCACTTAATGTTGGGAATGGAAAGGATAATTCTTGACCAGAAACGAGAAATGATTGCTATCTCATTGCATCCTTCTGCAGAAGCAGAATAAATACAATCGTAGTCATTGTCGTATTCTTGATCCAGTTTCCTTGGGTATCCCCTTGATATCTTGTTAACCTCATTCAAATATAATCGATTTGTGTTCCTGCTGGACAGGCTCTTGGATACGTAATTTCTTCTTTTCTTATTGAGCTGTGATTGCGTGCGAAAGATATGGATGGGCCTTGTGTATTTGTCGGAGTTAAATCCGGTGCTGGTCTAAATTATGAAGATTAAACTTGTGGAACCGGTGTGTATGCAAGTATTCCCTTGGATTTGCGTCATTGTGCTGCGTTTATTGTGAAAGGATCAACATAACAGATATAGGAAGCATATAAATAGACAAAGGAAACTGGTTACGATGTTCAGCAAACTGAGAGACCATACATATACAGATAATCCTAGAACGTATATCCTTTAAACACGGAAGCTCTTTTTTGAGGTAAAAAAAAATTGAAAATGGTCTACTTAAAATTATGACAGAAAACTCTTAAGCACGATAAAAACCAAGAGAAAATGCTCTGTTAAGATTCGTATTAAATACTATAACAGTTATAATTAAAGAGTTTGTCCTGAGTGGCAAGAAATAAATAGAGTTAAAGTTAAAATTCCTAAACCCCCTTTATTCGGCGAATAGTTCAAACGAAAACATCAAAAGTAAACACAGGCTAAAAAATAGTGTATTTGTACTGAAAAGTTCTTATGTGCCATTCTATTTGACTTTAGAGAAACTGGGCTGAAGATTTAAAAAATAAATCCAAAAATATTTTGAGGAGTTATTTCCGAAAACCGCTGGTTAGGTTAGGTTACGTTAAGCAGTGTTATGACAGCCATCTCCTTAGATCTCTTTTTTTTAATCTAAGCTATAAGGTTAGGTAAGTTTTTCGCCATGGTAGGCGGTGGTTTTCTCTTTATCCAAATTTTGTTTTTCTAACCCCCCTCCCCCTTTTCTTGACAGCTCATCAGCTATCTCATTACCTACTATGTTGCAATAGGTAACCCAGCACAGTTTTAGACAGTTCCAAAAGAGCTCGGATCTGATGACGCAGGATTCCAGCGCCTTGGGGGCGGCCTGACTGTTAATGGTGGTAATGTATAATGTTGAATCATGCAGTGCATTCAGATGGAAAGAAAATGGTATAAAAAACTAAATGTTATATTAACAATACTGTAATATAAGATCACAACACCCTGTCTTGAGAAAGATTCACTCTCATTCAATCTTCTGCGGATAAGGTATAACATACCGTTTTGCATAATATCTAGGTTCCAAATTTGAAGATCTGCAAGTATAACATAGTAAAAATACTAACCAGATGCGAAACCTATCCTACATTAGTTATATAATATCACTAAATATCTCAATTCCACCGCTTAGTTTTAAGATTAAATCGCTTTTTCCCTCTTTAAAATTTTCTTGAGAGTGAGTGCAGTCGCTTCATGGTTAAGTGCGTTGGACCACTAAGCGAGAGGTCGCTGGTTCAAATCCCGACCTGTACCACCAAAAAGTTTTTATTCGCTGCCACACCTCCTGCGAACGTCTGACAAACATCCAAGAGTAAGAACTGTCATGAGAAGCTTCTCAAAAATTAATTGCCGTTCTGAATCGGCATTAAACTGTAGGTCCCTTCCATTCGTGTCAAAAAATATATCTTCGCACACACAGTGGTTGGAGAAGCTAGGCTTTGGGTCCTATATGGGCCGTTTACGCCTAATATAAATTTTTTATTTTATTTTATTCACCTTCACAGAGCAAAACACAAAACACAACATAACTACGTTCTCTAAGTGTAAGCTCTAACTATTGTTTTACTCAACGATTGTTTGTTGCACAACTAATCTTCATCTTATAGACTATTTCCAAATAAAAATAAATTTAATTATGTTTAAAGGAAATATCAATTTTGGTGAATTAATATGACTATTAAGAATATCGCGAATAAACATGACGGAATTTGCAGTTGCGAGTTATGTCGTTTTCGTTTGGTAATCCGGAAGACTTCTGGACTCTTCTGAAACTGTTCGTTTGGTACTAAAATGACAGTTCCACTCCTGGAAAGAAGAGAAATTCGCTTCTGGCTTTGAATTCAGAATAAGAATCAGAAGCACCAACACATTCAAACACCATAAACGTTAAAATCGATAAATGTCATATTTGTTGCTGATGCATTTAATAATTCTTAAATTTTGCCGAGATTAGCTGAAAGTTATTTCCAAATTTGATTAAACAATAAATAAGAAGCTCATCAAATATATTTAATTTACGTATTGCGTATCTCGTGAAGTTTTCTTGGACTCTTTCGAATCTAAGTTCGTGAATTGTATATGGGGAATCCCAAATTACTGAACAATATTCTAAAAAAAGGTCTGATTAAGGAGCAATAAATAATTTTATATCTCCAAAGTCTTAACTATTACGTTTAAGGACGCCTAACAATGAGCTAGACTTAGCAATGTCATAATCATAATGCATAATCAGCTTATTGTCAAATATGACACCAAGATCTTTCACTTTATCAAAACGTTCAAGTTCAAGATCATTTATAAAATAAGTATACAAAATTGAAGTACTAATACATACGATATAATGAAAAAAATTTAGATTTAGAAATTTTAAGTTCCAAAGCATAGCGACTGTACCACTCCGACAAATATATGCTATGGAATGGGGGAAGGTTGTAATTTGTCAACCACAAAAGACGTATTTAATTCTCTTAGATTATTATTCTTTACCAGAAGATATTAGATTGAGGAGTCATTATCCGTCCACTTTATTGAATTGCATGTAGGTTCGTTGATTAAAATAAATGTGCCTTAGAAGAAACAAATTTTTTACTAGTGACCAAAACCAAAAATAAATGTTCACCATCAGGCGTAATTCCAAAGGGATCCAATGGGACAGTAAAGTAGAAGGGTTTGCAAACAACTGGAATATAATCATTTACACAACTTAACTTGTAGGAACATTATAAACTCAACAATGTTTGTATCAGATTGATGTTCCCACTTTCATACTCAACATTCCATATGACACAAGCCACATTTAAGTTATGTTTAAAAGAGAATACGAAGCCATTTCATAAGAATAAAGTGTCTTTTGTCTCTTGAATTGAGGCATGCAAGAACGACTACATTCTGGAATTTACCGAAATTCAAGGTTTAGAAAGTTTAGGCTCCAGCCCATTTTGCAAAATATGTGTCTTCTTCAAGCCGTAGGGTGTGCACTAAAGCGTATATCAACTTAAAATAATGTCAACAGTTCCACGTGAAAAATGGGATCTTCTTGTCAACTTTTCGTATAGCAAAGAAGCAGAAAATGCACAACAAATCATACCTCAAATGACGACAGAGACTACTTTCCACGAAGTAGTACAAACACTATGAGCTACGATAGACTTTCAACAATGGATACTACCCAAGCAATTCTACAGTTCTTACAGAGATAGGAATAAATAAAACCATCTGTACTTACTACCAGAATCATTTAGGCAACATAACCAAACTCACCAGATGAGAAACACCTTAGGGCAGTGTTATTTTACTTTCGTTGTGTCTCATGATAATGAACAATTTGTCCTTAAGGCAGACCCAAAAAGGATTAAGTCGGTCTCATTGAAACGATCATAATATTCATAAATTGTCTCTAGTAGGATTATATGGAACCTTAATTCCAAACAATTTCATATAACATACATCTAAATTATCCAAATTTGAACCCAAAATAAAAATCAACTTACGATTTCCAGAGCCTTTTGCAACTTCACCGACAGCGCAGCCCATGTTCGGTCCACGGTAAATGCAGTCTTATAACCCTGCAGGATGTCAATCAACTCCATGAAAACTTTTCTACCATGATTGTCCTTCGGTGCACCATCACGGTACAACAACAATGTTGGATTAGTTAGAATAACCAACAACCGAATGAGGACATCGGCAAACTCATCGTCATCCATATAGTCGGGCAACATAGGAACCAAATCGGTTTGCACAACTTTAGCACGACCCAAGTGCCGACGATACTCATGATTGTCCAAATCACGACGCAAGATCCATATGAGATGCTAAAAAGGAAATGAGTAAACAAATTTAAAGTCGCATTTGTACAGCGGCAAACTTGTTGCGTACCTTAAGCCCTTGAATCGCATCTGGTTCAGCTTGATATTTGCTGCCATCACTGTAACCCAAAGCGGCACAGGTTGCATCGATATCAGCAAACAAAATTGACATTGTTTGTTATTTTAAAACAAATTAAACGACACGAACTAGATAAATACCGAAACGGCACAAGTAAATTTTAAATAAAAACTAAATTTCCATCAGTTGATGCCGATGACAGATGTCAGTTTTTACCGCCTCTTTTCCAATCAGCTGTTACATTTTTGAAGTTTCGACGTTCGATCTGGTGTGTGTCCAGGGAGAATATCGCCAAACGCCATCTAAAGCTGATGTAGCGAAAGTACCTAATCTGATTTCGGTTAAAATTTGAATTAAAGCGACTCTCATACAGAGTTAATATCAATACATTTTTTTAATTAGATGCAGTAGTGTAATAGAACACTGCTCTGGTGTACGGTGATATCATCTTAATTGGGTTGAATGGAGTAGACTGGGTGGGGAATACAGTCATTACAGCCGGAAGAAATGTTTACTTACACTTGGTTGGGCTTGCCTAATGCGATGATGTACGACGAGTCGCATTGCGATAGAGAGATGGTAGTCGAGATAATTCCTTTGTTTTTGTAGGCTGTTGTTCTTCCCATTTATAAGGTAGGGGACTACAGGGAATACTGATGCAGAATGTCGTATTTCGATGTCAATTAGGAAATACTCATTAAATGTTCCTAATTTGGAGGAATTACCCTCTAATTTCACTAGACATGTATGCCTATCATTGGACAGGATCTTAAGAAGATTTTGTTTGCTTGTGTTTTAGCCTTTGGGCTTATTTGGTTCGGTTGGGTGAAGCTTTGGGTTTTGGCCGGTGTAGGCCAGCGATATGAGCATTGTCCAAGTTCTGTTTTGTTGGAAAACTGTTTTGAAATTCAATTTATTTTTAATTTAAAGGTACAGCTGTTAGGAATTAACTTTTTTCAAATTTCCGTCGTTTTTGTGGATAATTTATTACCTATTGAATGTAATTTTAACGGAATTTCAAGTGATTGTATAGTGAAGAGAAATATGTACAAATGTGCGTGTTTTATGTAATGGTGAGATAGGTAAAACACACGAATTAAAGTTCTTAAGTTTAATAGATTTCGAATAATTGCAAACCAAATCATAATATTTTCACTACATATTTTCTAGAATTTTTAAAATCACAAATATATCGTTAAGCTATGAATAGACAGGGCATATTTCTGCCGTTTTTACCCTTGAAATTTCGTGTCACATCAATATGGTCCTTTGCAGAGGCTTTTACATGTGGAATGCGCTAAAGTATGGCAATAAACTCTTGAACGACATGCCAAGTCGCATGATATCTTAATATGGCCGTTTGCACAACACGAGACATATCTTTCTTGAATAGGTCCGTTGAGCTTTGAAAAAATTTAATTTTTGGAAAATGTTTGAATCACCTATTTATTTCCTTAGAACCACTTAACTATTTGCAGTAACTATACATTTTACCAAAGGTCTTGAAGACCAAAATATTCTTATCGAATATCTTGCTGAATTTTCGTCGAAACAGAAATTTTTTTATTTACACCTTCCTTGCTCAATGTTGTGGCACTGAGAAAAAGGATTCGATGTCAAAGTGAGTATTCGTAATGCGTTTTCCAGAACTGGGTTTAAATATAATCTTTAAATACATATTATTTTTTGATACCTATATTTTTTTTTTTTTTTTTTTGTAAGATAGCGCTGCAGCAGATATCAAAAAACGCAACCATGTGTTTAATATGGTGCTGTCTAACTGCAGCTAATGGTTGTTTTTAAGACGCTTAGTTATTGCTTAGGGGTATCGAAGTGATACATCTTTTAAAATAGTCGACACTTCACCAACTCAGTTGATGGATAAGAATCTTAAAATAACATTCTTTATTTGTGGTTTAATGTTTTTATGTTTCGTAAGTTTGTCATACATTTAGTAGTTAATACACGCATATCTAAAACGATAGAAATATAAACGTTAAAGCCCCCATTTTGCGCAATTTTTCAGACGCAACATCTCTTGTTGTCCTAAAGTTTTAGATGAGAAAACCTAAAGGTACGCAGGCAGTTTTTCCAATTGTTTCAAATAAAATTTTCAGTAAACTTAAATCATACCACACCGGACAAAAACTTTATGCCTAAGTACGTTGAATGGAATAGTCCGTAAGTCTATGGCTTCAATTAGATTTCCATTCGAACTTTGAAAGATCAAAGTAAAATCGAACCCTTAGTTCAATAAGTTTCTTTTTTACACCGTATACTAAATAGGGCAATTTAAATTTGTCTCTTCATATGTAACATAGAATAGTATCACTGCTGGCAGTCTAAAGATAAAGATCCTCCTCAACGTTAATGTGGGTAATTCATTTAGAATGATATATAAGATATAGATTATTTCCTTGTTTTCCTCTGTGGACTTATAGAAACTTGCGATATCTACTCCTAAGCTCCATTTGTATAGGTTATTACTTTATATAATCAATTCAAACAAGACTGCAATAGTTTGTATTTCTTAGCAAAATATTTATATGCTACTCATAAGTTTATGTTAGGTTAGGAAGGCTATTTGAATATCACCCATTCTAAACATCCTACCAATATCAGGAAGGAAATGAGACTAACAAAACCATTTTGCTTTGGTGATGAATTCAGATAGGCGTGCTTTTTAAATGTCATGTAAGTATCGTTAATGGCATACATTGTATTTTTGACAGTCAGCAGCACCCTACTCTGCAAATACTCTGCGTTCTTTCGGCTATTACGATACTCAACCTATCGACCCAAACATCAAGAAGTCGTTACAAGGGAGTTTGATTCATACCCATATCCATGCCTCATGCCTCCAGTCAAAAGGCGTTAAGAATATGGTGGATGATATTTTATTTCATTTTATATAAAAATGTGAATATTTAAAAAAAAGCCCACAAAAAGTAGAAATGTCAAGAAATGTATGGGTGATATATTAGAAACAATTTTGGCTTGTTAAACATTGTTTCTCGTTTTGTATGAAAATTTTCGAGAAAATCAGCATTTTAATTTAAAACGCCCACAAAGTATGAAGAACTTTTATATGACAAACTTTAATATTAACTTAGTTTAAAATTTAAAACTTAGTTCTAAAACTTTTTTTCTAAATTATGGGCGTGGCATTGATGATCATCAATTTAGGACGAATATTAAGTGGTATTACAAACTATGTGTCAAAACTAATATACCTACCCTTAGAATAGGGTATAACGAACAAAGAACTTAAGACGTTTCCCTACACAAAGCCCTGGTTGAGGGCTGAGAAGTCTAGAGGGACAGTGTACTCCTATCTTTGCTTTCCCGTACTCCCTCAGGAACTCCTTGTTGTCTTAAACTTGTTCCCCAAACAAATCATCATCGGTGTTGTTACAATTTTTCATGTTGATAGAAAACATTTCTTGTGTTTGTTTCTTTTTACAATTATTATAAGAGATGTGGATACCAACCAACCACTGGGCTTCTGAGATAATGGTCGAGTTAAGTTGTACTTACTCATACAGATTTATTACACTGTATGTACTATAATATAAATAAGATAAATAACTGATATTATTAAGTGTATTTAATATCACTCGAATACTAATCTAAGACAGTTATATCTGTCAAACCAATTATCAGATTGCAAACTAAATTCCAGTACTAAGCGCCAAACTTGTTGAGTACTTTACTGAGTACTCAGTGATGAGGGTAATTTTTGGCTCAATGAATATTTCGCATTTGGAGTGAATATAACCCACAAGAGATCATTAATGGTCCCATTGGATTTATTTGAATATATTTTCTTTTTCAAATGAGGCTGATCAACGATCGGCCGTAAACGGTATTCGCTCTACAGCCATGATGAAAGTCTTTTTGATTCCAAAGTGTCATACAGCAAACGAAACAATTTACTTATTGAATTCACCTTCAAGATCATGTGATTTCAAGACTCTTCATTATTTTTTTGAGAAATTTATCCTAATATAAAATACGTTTTTTAAACTGAGCGCATTGAAAATAAAGCAAATTATATTTTTAGTACCGCAATCTGCCATCGTGATTAGGCGACCAAAAAAAAACACAACGGTCAAAGTTCCGACGCATTCTATGGAACGGCCAGTGCGTGAAATTTTAAATTTTAATTTTTTTAACATTAAAATCTTAACTGGCGCATTTCAAAATGAAATTAAAATTCGACAGTTACACCGATCTTTTGACTTGTTATTTTTATTAATAAATGTTAAATGTTAGCTTTTAATGAAAATCAACGAGTTACATTATATAACTTAACTCACCAAATCAAGCAATAAGGAGTGGATATATTTCTTCATTATTTTCGAATTTATTTGTTTACCTACTAAGAATATTTTTCTGGATAAAATATGGCAAATTATCAATCATCATCAATCACTTTATTTATTGCAGATGCATACATACATATATAACATATACAAAATTATTAGTAATTATTCGTTTGCCATTTGCCAAGCGGACATTTTTGTTTTATTATTATAGCTGTTCAATTCTGAGGATTTGTTTAAGCTTTAAGGTTCTTAAAATGTAACGTAAAAATTAATTTTGACTAAACGACTTCTTCTAGGTTTCGGCTATTGGTCGATATGCGATCACATAATCGATTTATAGCTATTGATTCGTATTCGTATTAAAAAGACTATTTTTTATTAAAATTTAGGAAAACTTCCAGCCATAAACTCAATTTTAATACGCTGTCTTCTCATAGGGAGAATATAGAAATGAAAACAACATAAGCTACATATACAAATATGCAACATACTTCGTCTATTCGTGAAGCATCAGCTTGAAACTGAACAATATGAATTATTCGAAAAGACAACAAAGCAGTAACACATAAAAATCCAATAGTTGTTGCAATTTCTAACTAATATCTAATCATTAATTAATTAATTGCCTTAAACGAAATACATATATATATATATATATATACAAATTATATTAAAAATGATACCTTAAACAGCACCTCTTCCAACGACATATTTAATTACGTATCGTTTAAGGTCGATTCCACAATTATTTCCGCAGTACTAGACTTTATATCTCTTTTGCGGCTATTTACACTAAGGCTAGGGTACATCGCCATCTACTTTAAACATACCGCAGTCCTTTTGTATGCCTTCGTTTTGCTTCTTCTCTAGAGCAATTGTTTTATATGAAGCAAACCTTACAATCTCAATGTTTTTAAGTGAAATTTTCTATTTCGCATCCTGTTGGAATGGCTTGGCCTAACTCCCCTTTCGTCACCTTCCATTTCTCCTTAGACTATTGAATGTCTGACGAAGCGCAGAAAGGTATTATTTCGGCTTCGTAAACATAAAACGAATCAAAACGATTAGAGAGAGAGAAAAGGAAAGAAAGAGTGAGTTACAGTGGGGAAAAAAGTCAAGTCCAACTCGTACATCAATCGATGTTTTCCAATTTTTTTTTTTGTTGATGTATAAACACATCGCCTACAGGATACCATTCATCCTTTTATATTCCTTTACGTTAGTTCAGTAATGTGTGCGTTATCTGATTCAAAGAGCCAAGACCGAGACCAGTAACTACTCCGATGATGATGTGGAACTGATGATTGAAATTTTCCATTGATGCTAAGAAGCGCTGGGTTAGACGGGCCGTTTGTCGGCCTTTGTTTTTGTCTGATTTGGTGTTGAGAGGTTGAGTTATAATAGTATAACATCCCTTGTTTGTATCGTCCGCCAGACAATTGATTTACAAAGTGTTTAAGGAATGGGCAGAATTGGACAGGTGGACACATGTGGTACTTAATCAGATGGAGCATGATATTCTTCCCTTTTTTCAACATAAATCTTTTGATACATTTATCGTGTTGGTAGTTTTATAACTCTTTTTGACAAGTAAAATATATTTATTAAAAAAATAAGTGTTGTGTTGATACAATTAGTGTTCACACAAACAGTCCCTATTGTTGGCAAGAAGGGAATAACGTTTACTTTTTGTAACGGTTTCATTAAAAATTTAACTAAAAAACATATGTATATAAGGATTGATTTTGAGACAGACGATTTATCAGATTATCAAATTTTTATCAAAAAACTATAGACTGAAGTGATGCAAAGGTTTTAACTTTACTGGCCCCTGGTGCAGGTCCATAAAAAGCCTCTGACTCACCCCAAAGGTCTGGCTTATGTGCTGATACATTTTATAAAACTAACAGATAATACAATCTCAATCCGAATATAATAAAGTAAACCGTTAATATTAAGTTGGATAGCAAAAGGGGCTAGTATTGCGTCTTTATGCATACACCCCAATGTAGCCGGTATGCAAATTGGAGTAGACTTTCACTCGTCATGCTTAACGGCGTATTTACATTTGTATACGGCAGAAACTTTAGACTTTATAGATTTTTATATGGCAAAAGGGGTATAAAAAACTGAGACTCACTTAAAAGTTATTTAAAGATACGGTCTGAGCCGAAATGCCTCATAACTTTAGAATTAAAAGTGTACCGCTAGCTGAACTGTGTTATGAAATACAAAAATTAGAATTAAACAAAGTTCTTGGATACTTTTTGATAACGGAGCAGGTTAAAGAGTTACCGACGGAACCACTTATCATTTTTGTTTATCTTATAAATGTTTCGTTTAGGTGAGGTTATAATGGTTTCAAAGCGTGGAGAACCTACAATTGACAGGAAATCTTAAAGAAAAATGCGATTACATCCAAATATCCAAGCGCTCCGATTAGTGCCTGGTCACCAATCCAGGGTTCAAAATTAAGCACTCTACAATCGACCACGTTTATGGGATAACCAATGAAATAAAAAAAGCCTTTAAAAATAAAGAAATGTGTTCTAGCATGCGTGATTGAAACACAAGCTTGGATTGGTATTTCCAAGGCAGTTATATAAGGTACTAAATTCTTATCCACAAAGGTTCGCCTGTTCTTTAATCGCCTTGAAATCATCTAAAGATCTAGCCTATCAAGATACTTTGTAAGTAATTAATGTTTTCAAGATATGTAGGCACTACCCTCCTTCATAAGTTTGTCATATAAAGTTTTTTGCCACGCCTACTTTTTGTGGGAGTTTTTCACTAAAATGGTGTTGTCTTCAAAAATGTTTACAGAAACCGAAAAAAAAATAAGAAGATATTTAGCCAATATTTTTTCCAATATATCGCCCATACAAAGATTTTAGCCATGCCCACTTTTTGGGGACGTTTTTAAAAAAAAAATTGTATTCTTATTAAATTCTCTGATTCTTTTAAAGAAAACTGTTAACTATGTCGCTTCTCCAATCACTTACTAGCTAAAAATTGACTATAATTTGATGAAATGCATGCAATTGCCAACTGAATGACACAAATCAGATCACTGATGTGAGATGCGGTACAATCTGGGATACGAAATTTAAAAATCGATGTCTACTTGATATGTATAAATAACAACTTTATTTTTCTACTTAGGGCCGGCTTTTCCATGTTTGTTCCATGCTCTGCGAGGAAATGTAGATCCACTCCCATTGGTATAACAGACAACTCTTGCACTTAAGAAACTTAAAAAAACAAAGCTTACAAGCAATTTAAAAAAGCGGGAAACAGTACAGATAAAGTGATTTTTAGCAAACTAAGCAAAGATTTTACTTGCTTAAATACATTTTTGCATAGCACTTTCATTATCAATGTTGAAAACAATTTGAAACGAGATTCGAAATTGTTTTAGTCTTTTAAAAATCAAAAAAGGCGCTCAACATGTTTCCCTAAAGAAATGTTTTAAAAAAGAATATAAAGCGTCCAATGACGCTAAGGATTCTGTCGAACTATTTGCACATTTCTTTAAGTCGGTCTTTTCGAAATCTTTTATACCTAATTTGCCGGAATCATATTCATTTCCTAAAATTGATTTTGGCTACCTAGTACTAGAGATTCAGGATATTGAGTCTGCCATCTGTAGCCTAAAACCTAACCCTAAACCTGGCGCTGATGGAATTCCTGCAATTATTTTAAAAAAATGTTGCAGCTCTAATTGCAAACCTTTACTTATGATATTTAACCTATCACTAGCGTCGGGTTTATTCCTGGATGATTGGAAGGTCTCATTTTTGGTGCCGATTTTTAAATCTGGCTCTAAAAATGACGTAGAAAACTATAGAGGTGTTTCCAAACTTTCTGCTATACCAAAGCAAATGTATAGTTAAAAACAAAATAATATTTCATATTAAGGGCAACATATCACAGTTTCAACATGGTTTTGTTTCGGGTCGTTTGAAAACACCTAATCTGGTCCACTTCACATCTTTTGTCATAAATACCGTTGAAGGCGGATATCAAGTTGACGCTGTATATACGGATTCTAGTAAAGCATTCGACTCTGTAAACCATGTACTTCTGATAAGAAAGCTAAAGCAATTTGGATTTCACTCCGCTATGCTAAAGGCGTTTTCATCGTTTTTGATTGGAAGGTTTCAGAAAGTCTGTCTTGATAACAATTATTCAAGATTAATATCTTGCACTTCTGGAGTTCCTCAAGGGAGTTATCTTGGGCAGCTCCTTTTTATAATATTTATTGATGATATCGTTCATCAGCTGCAATTTCGCCACTGTTTAATGTATGCTGACGACATCAAAATATTCTTAAAAATTAATTGCTTAAATGACTGCTTAAAGGTCCAAACGGACTTGAACAAATTATCAAGATGGTACGTCAATAATTGCTTAAAGTTAAACGTTCGAAAATACTTTGCTATCTCGTTCATAAGATCTCAAACGAAATATTCGCATACCTTTTGTATTGATCTCATGCCATTAATTAAAGCTGACAAAATAAAAGATCTTGGTGTATTCCTTGATACGAAACTAATCTTTGTCACTCATATTGAGTATAAAATTGAGTATATATTCGGTAAGGCTTAATTCTCTTGTTGGGTTCATCAAAAGAAACGCCAAAGATTTCTCTGATCCTCACACATTTATATCGATTTTCAATACCCTAGTAAGATCAATACTTGAATACGCCGATGTCGCTTGGAATCCAAACTACTTATTGGCTGTATTGAAAGAGTGCAAAGGCGGTTTACAAAATATGTCTTCTTTAAAATGCCCTCTTATAAAGCTAGATGTCAACTACTAGGTTTAATGACACTTAAGCAAGAAGGAATGCACATGACATAATATTTGCGCGAGACGTACTGTGTTCACATATCGATAGTTGTGCACTATTGTCCATGTTTCCAATTAATGCTAGTGGAAGGGTTTTGAGGAATAGTCACTTCTTTTACCATAGAACATAGAACTATGGGGCATAGAACAAACTATGGTCCGAATGAGCAATTACTAGATGTCTTAATTCGTTCAATATGGTAAGCAGACATATGGATTTCAATATTTCGAGAGAACGCTTCAAGAAATTGAAATTGCTTTCAAACTAATGTCAAAAGTATTTTTATCTTTCCATTAAAGTTAATGTATTATATATAAATTCGTAATCTGTAAGCTAAGTTTCTTGATGAAATAAATAAATAAATAATAAAATAAAACAATGAATTATGGAACAATGAATCCAGTACCATTCCAAGTACCCTAGAATTCCTTAATTAAAACTCGCCAACGTTATCTGGGTGGATTCTACCTTGAAGCAGCGAACATAGCTGCTAGCTTACCCAAATAGCTGGGCGCTTTTATAAGAAACTGCGGCATTATAGATGAACTGTAAATAGAGGACATCACAACACAGTTATCTGGTGTGCATTATACCATACATTACGCCTAATTTTCTCTTTTAAATCCTTATCCATGAAGATTTAACTTTAGCACACAAATGTAGGTGGTACAAGAGACGAATTTTCAAAGTGAGGGCAATTCAGGTCCAGAGTCATCCGAGTTTGACTATTTATCATTACACCTCACCTTCTGCACTTCTGCAGCTGCACCGTTTAAACAATTTTTCATTTAAATATTTATGATCGCTTTCTTTTGAGACTTTGTGTCAACAGAGTTTGTACGGCCTATAACTTTTAGTAGAGTGTATAGACACATAATCTGAATGCTTCAGCAGACGCAACAACCCAAGCTGAAAAACAACACGCATAGACGCCGAAAGAAAACTATATACAAAAAGTAAATCACTGAGATCGATTTGAAAATCTGTTTCAATTAAAACAAAGATGTTTCTAAAATTGCTAAGCTTTTAGAGCATGTAGAATTATAAGGTAGTAGGCGCAGGAGAAGTTAAAATTTGTTTGGTTCGAAGTCTTATTATTGAATTACTTTGCTGAAAATAAATATTTTTAAATGCCCAAACCTGCTCCTTGTGAATACCTTCAACAACAAAAAAAATACTTAAATCCGTTCAGCTTATCGTCGTGTAGGTCCGGTCAAAAGAATTTCAACTTTGTTTTATATTGTAAGACAGATAATAATATTAAATAAAATGCAATATAGCTGCATTTATTTAAGTCTAAGTCACATGCTCGGTGGAGATCAGTGCAGTTTATTCGATTTTTAACCAAAGACCTACCTCTGGTTTGAAGAACTTAACCACGAAGTAGTTTTTTACAGCCACAATTAAGAGGATTTAAGTTTTAAGAATATTAAGTGCTTTTACTGCCAATATAGAAATCATTATATCTGAATAATATTGTAACTCGTCACGATGACAGTTTTAAGAACAATAAGTGAATCAGCCGAATAGATATAAACGTGGCTGGGTTCCAGGGTTTAGTGAATTGAAAGTCTTCTAAATTAAATCTTAAGTTTTCCGCGGGTCTTAAAGTTATAAATGTATAAGCTGCTCATTCACAATAGGAAAGTACAAACCATATTCGTTTAGGTAATTCCACGTTCCAGGACAGTGGATACTAGGTGACGTCATAATGAACCAATTTTTTCAACTTCTATTATGTCGAAAGTATTTGAAAACAATTTATTAAGCGATTTTTTCTGATTTACCAGGAAATAGAGAAAACACAATAGTAGAAAAAGAAATGTTAGAGTCTTTCTTTGATAAAGTATGGAACAAGAGATTAATACATAAACTTAAAATAGTCTTTCCAAAGCAATGTGTAATATTATAACTTTATATCTAGAGGCCGACTTTTGATAAGAACCAAAACAAATATTCTGAATTCAATGAAGACCACTATGTCTTTACTCTCCTGAACACACATACAACCTACCAACTACCTTTGAAATTTAAACATCCTTAAGCATCTCTTCTCTAGGTAGCACAAAGGTATTAATTGAGGTACTGCACAAAATTAGGTCATGTACGTAAAAGTACAGCCTGCCATATCCGCAAAAGTCTGTTGTACTCCCAGGTGATATGAATACAGCAATCGTCAGTAAAAACTAGATAGAGATATCGTTATCCTTTGTGTAAATGCTGTGGCCATCGTTTGTTCAGGAAATTCAAAATAATTATGTGCGATAAAATACGTGTTAGGACTTGCAGAACTTTTCCAAGAATTTAGCTTGAAAATTGTCCACATTTAAGTTAAGTATCAGGAGGATTCTATTGAATGCTGTTCGAAAGCTTCTAAAAACGGAAAGACACAACAATTTTCGTTTCGGCTGAAATCGAAATAGTAGTTCTAATTTGTAAAACGAATATCTTAGTCCCAGGATAATTTATTGTTAGTTATATCAATTTGAAAAGAGTTTTTGTCTATGTTGGTTTTCTATAAAATGCATACGTATTTTCCATTACTCTGAGGATTTCAATCGAAATAGCTTATAAATTTAAGTCGTAAATTGCATAGAAAAGCTGAAAGAGATATATAGAAAAGTAGCAAGCATTCAATAACTTATAATTCTGTGATATATATGCTTAATTGAACTTAAATACAAGACCAATTTGATGGACTCCATTACAATTATTGTTATTTGAATGTTAAACTCATTCTATAAGCTTATTAAATAGGGTGTGAATGAATATGAGGAATCATTATGTAAAAAATGGGAATATAATAAATAGTCGACATAATTTATTTGACGATATAGTACATATGTGGACCATTTTTTTTTTTTGGCGTTCAATAGTTGCACTGGTTAACAATGAGAGTCAATTGCCAACTACTGTGAGCTTCAAATGTGAGTAAACACAATTATTTTTGAATCTTGTGCTAGAATTTAGAGTTAGATATTAATAAAAATTATTCTTAAAAATGAGAAAATAGACTTTTATTCGTTTATAAAACGCTGTAAGAAGATAGACGCAAAGAAAGAACAACAAGAAACATGTCCTTACAAGGTTTGGAAATACATCGTATTTTATGCGTCAAGAGCAAGTTAACAGATATGGAATTCTTATGTTACGAGCATTTAAACATTTTGTTTTCTTTACTTTAGATATAAATGGCTTTTTTCCTATGTACCATGTAAGCCCGCTAACTGATTTCCAGGATGTTGAAGAAAGGATATTCGCAATTTTAACTGCACTATAGCAAGGCATTTTTTTTACTTCATTTCGTTAAGCCGCTTATGTCGCCCAGATGGTTTAAATTAACAACTTTTTTGCAGCGCTTGTACTTATCAATACATTTTTTTAATTGAAATATGGTTTATCTTAACAATTTTTGCAATTTATAGTCGAGATTTTCCATTTTTTTTGGCAAATACACTAAACACTTGTATTTTGCGCGTTGATCAAATCGAATGATTTAACTTACGCAGAACAAATTTGTGAAAAATGTCAGTTCAAAGGTAGAACAGAAAAATACAGCCATATGTTGGTTGTCAAAAAATGACAATTTCATTTTCGATTGTTGAATAAATATTTGAGTTTACAAGTTTAGCGTAAATCGTGAATTAATGAACTTTAATCATGTACCTATTGTTACTTACTGTTACAACAACCGATTGGCCTTTATCAGAAGATATTTCGATTTGTTCCATTTAGTTAATCAACAAACAACTTTTCACTTCGACGACAAAACAATTAATTTGCAATCAAAACTGACTTTGACGTTTCTCACAAATCTGTTCTACCTCAAAAGCAAGTGCAAAAATTCTGCTCGGAGCAGAGTCCAGGCAGAGTCATTGAAGGCAAACATAAAAACTGCTATATATGAACATAGCTGTTTAGGTAAGTTAAAGACAAATACTTACCCCATTTCGCTTTAATTCCAAGGAACAATTCCACAGCTAAGGAATTAACGCAAAAAAATATTTAAAAATAACCGCAAAATTCTCTGTGAATACGTGTGAACGAGGAAGACGAAATTTTGAGCCGTTGCTGCGTCAAAAATATGACATTAACGCAACATTTCCAAATGAGAACAAAAAACAGTTGCTTATGGCAATGTTTATAGATATTATTAATGCAAATTTTTAAGAAGAAAACAAATTTTCCATTCCAAACTTAGTACGTTAATTCATTTAATTGTTTTAGCTGTTTGTTTTCTTAGGCGGGTTTGAAAATTGTATATCTAAGTTAATATGCTGCATCTTCAAATTTATAGTTAGTGATTGCAAATGTGTTTTTCTTTTATGTACCAAAAAAAAAATGTTTTCAAGAATTTGGTCATTGTTATATCAAGAAAACTTTTTAAACCAGTTGTGTAAAAATACTTAACTGATTCATTTTAACAATGCATTACCTATGAAATCCGTTTGGTTATTGATTATTATGAATGTATTTTCCATCGAAAATGTATGATCAACTTGCTTATCATATATTAGTCCGGTTAATAAATACAATTTTGATTATTTTTCATTAAAAATTAAAAAAAATTGGTTATTCTCAATGTTATAATATTTTACTATGTTATTAGTTGTATTGTAGGTATGTTTTTTATAAATCCATATTCACTGAATGTTAGTTGTTTATTTTGCACACCCAAATTTTGTGGTGTAACCTGCTCAAATTTATCAACTGTTTCCAACTTCTTGCTATTGAACTTAACATTTAATGGTGGCGGCCATTAAAACCCATATAATACCTTACATTTGTGCAAGCTTCCCATTCCCATTTGATTTGAACGTAAAAGCACATACAGTGTTGGGCAAAACTTAAGCACGAGGTAAGTTTTAGTATTCAATATTTCTTATTATAAGAGCATATGCGCTTTAAGGTGTTTCAGCATAGTATTAAACTTCGGTATAACGTTTTTCCTGAAATTATGACGAAAACATGATGGTGTTGTAGTGGGGTATGTATTCAACCCAGCTCAAGTTATAGTCCTTCAAAGGGAATTTGATGTATAACTACTTTTACTACTATAACTAGAAAAAACAAGTTTGAGCAGTTTGGACACGAGCAAAAAATAAATATATGGTTTTGTACCTCATTGCAATAACAAATATTCAGCTCATTTTGATTTGGACAAAACTATAGCACGAAGTGAATTTTAGTATTAAATGTTGTTATTACTATTTTGAAATTTTTTTAAGTTAATTTCTACTAAAACTGAAATTACATTTTGAAAAAAGTTCTGATACTAAAGCTGATTCGTCCTATAGTTTTGTCCAAAACAAAACCATCTGAATTTGTTTTATTCCAATTCGGAATAACTTATAATAAGTGTAGTCTAGCGGTCGGGTAAAATAAGGGTATTGTTGTATTATTCTTTTGAAAGCGGGCTTCAGACTTGAACCTAAGTTCTGTCGCTTAAATGAAATAACAATATAAAAACTCCCATTTCCAATTCTTCTTTTGGTTTTTATTATTCGTATTGAATCGTTATAGCTGGGAAACATTTAACTTGTTTAAATCGCTAGTAAGGAGGAAGAGGTTGTCTTCAGCAACTTTTGCAACATATAAAGACAATTTTTATTTCTAAATGGAGTTGAAACTCGTTTGTATGTAATATTAACTCAGGGAGGCCGCTTTCCACCCAAGATTGATACCAAGTTCCCTCATCATAAATATGGCATTTCAACCTTGCTCGTTCCATTGCGACCACAAAACGTTTGCTATGAATCAACATTCCGGTTTTTGTTGATTCTTCTCCTCCAATATGATTTATCGGTGGCGAGAGTGGTGATGGTTAATATCTTTTCAATCCATGTTGTGTGTCTCTCCATTTGAAAGGCTACCCCTAACTCCTTGAACGAGATATCAAATAGCCCCAGGGTTGTAAAAAGTTCCCTTGTAAAATAATGCCAAGGCAATAACGTATGAGGCATGGGATATGATTTTTTGGACAACCAAAGCACCCACCCAGAACTCATTGATGGAACGGTCATTATGACATTATGATAGCCATCAGGCGAAGGGAGTAAAAGAAACTAATTCAAACAGCGGAATGGTAGATGCATTGAAACTTATGAAGAGGACTTAATGAAAACAAAGAAATACGAGCAAGAGAATCAATAGAATTTTAAAGAGCTGCTAGTGTATACGTCAAAGTTTTGAATATTAAGAGTTAGCAGTGTGTATTTGGAAAATGTTTCGAATTTTGACTAACACATTGAGTTTCTCTTTAAATCTACCTACTGGCCAATAAATATCAAAATGATGCTATACTGAAAGGGAATAATATCAGACCGAGATTCTTTAAAGTGTAACTTTTCTGCATAGAAGTGTTTTTTGTTTCACAGAACTTGGGCAGTTTTGGAAGGTTCGGACTTAGTTCTCATCAGAACAAGGATGTATAACAGAGGGTGGTTTTTGCTGGTAATGGCGCTCGTTCGATATTGCTACTTACAAAATTGTTCAGTGTCCGATAAACACAATCACACAATGTACTCCAATTGGTCTTGAAGACACAAAGTAGTTAGTCTCCGCGTATCCGCGTACCGTTAAGTTCACTAACGGTCGATCGCTCGACAGAGTATTAGTTCTGGTATCGTTCCTAAATCTTAATTGGTACTAAGTAAATTCTTTCCGAAGTATACTAACAGCGAAGTGTTACTAGAATACTTCACTACGTCTTGGGAAAACATGCATCTATTTTTCAAGCAAACGTTTTTGCCATCCTTATGGCTCTGCGCTATATTGTGAACAACATAGGTGGAGGGCTAGAAGCGTTTGCTTCTGCAGCGACAGCTAAGCTGCATTAAAAGCGCTACTCAACTCACTTACCTCGTCGAAGTTAGTGTTCGAACTCAAGCTTTCTCTGAATATGGTCGGAAGGCTGAACAGAGTGAATCTTGTCTGTGTCGCAGGTGATACTGGCATCCAAGAAAATGAGATCTCCGATGAGCTTACTAGACAAGGTGTAGACGAGATTTTCTCAGGACCCGGACTTGCGTTGCCTGCCTCTGAAGTCTTGTCTTTCATTGATACTTGGGTTTCTTGTGAACACAAGTTTCGGTGGAGCGACTGCGATGGATGCAGTCAGACCAAACTACTGGGCCCGGAAATTTGCAAAAAGTCCGAGTCTTTCCTTCCATCTTTCAGCATAATCGACTGCAGGCTGCTTGTAGGCGTCCTTTCAGGCCACCAAACTTTCGCTAAACAGGTTTGTGTTGGACTTGAGCGACACCGTCCTGCTTGCAGTGAGGAGGATGACACAGCAGAACACTTCCTCTACAGTTGTCCGACCATCAGATGGCGGATTTTCGGGGCTGACGTGGTGAGTGCCAATATCTAAGCTCTTAATCACTAAAGCCCATTCACGTCTTTCTTCAAAGGACGGGAAAACTAAGTACATTAATGTAAGGTGTCTGCATGGTAGCACAATGAACCAGAAGATGTGCTTGAGCACTCTATCGAATAGTAGCAACCTCCGACAAAAAAATTAGAAGCTGTACATGCCCAGCATTTGTACACTTGGTACAAACTGCTATTCGGTAGCAGCTTAAAATTGCCTAACTATCAGCGTTAGCACTTGAATTAGTGAACATTCATTTCTTGACTCCTGGAGATAGCTAGTACTCAATTTTAATATTTGTTGTATGTATTTTAAGTGCATTGGATTTGTTTATATAGATATGATTACCTCGTAATCAATGTTCTTGCTTAGAAAGCCCAAAACATTTATGAAATGTAATGTAATGCAACTTGGATGGCGGGTGCAGTGGCGTAGTGCGTTGAACTTTCGTTCAAATCCGAGCCGTGCCATATGAAAATTTTAATTTGCGAACGTCTGACAAACTTAAAAATATAAAGTTGTCATGAGAAGCTTTTCTAAAAATAAATTGACGTTCAGAATCGGAATTAAACTTTAGGTTACTTCCATTCGTGTCAAGAAATTATTTCCGCAATGGTTGGAGAAGCTAGACTTTAGGTTCTGTATAGGCCGTTTACGCGTGGCATTTATTATTTAATGAAACTTGGAAACCTTATTTGTCTAAATGATAGCAAAACAGGTAAAAAGTTAAGTTCTTTTTATTAACTGCTAAGTTAACTGCTAAGATAAGATTATGAACAGGTATCTAAGGTGGGGAGACCTTATTTTCGACCAATTGTAAAAGCTGTTGTTAATGGCGAATGTCTGACGGAAGGCAGATTAACGAAATTACCCTTAAGCAAGAATATAGAAATACCAAGAAGGCCCACCTCATATAAATGTTTCTTCCGTAATTTTTTTGTATGGTGGGTTCCAGAATTAAAACCCGCTCTCACAGCTTTTGCTATTGATATGCTTTAGTGAACTTTATAAGCCAGTCTAACGAGATACAACACACACAGCGGCACACTCATCCAAACGATAGCACGACGAGCGGCGGATATACCTCTTTATGCCTATACATTTAGGAAAACTCACATATACCAGAATGTCCTGTATAACCTCTTTTTGACAGAAATGGCAGAAACTATGCTGTCTTGGAATAACTACATATGTTAAGTCTGCTACGTCACGGAAACCATAACTGTTTATACGCTATTTTAGGGGTATATTAATTTTCACACATAGTTTGTAACACCCCTTAAAATTCATCGTAGACCCCTAAAAGTATATATATTTATGATCAGGACCAAAACCTAAGACTAGTTTTAGGGTGGATTTGTATTAAAAATTAAAATTGTTATGTCCCTTTAAACCGTGCCAATTCCGAACGGCAATTAATTCTTAAGAAGCTTCTCATGACAGTTCTTACTCTTGGATGTTTATCAGACGTTCGCAAGAGGTGGGGCAGTGAATAAAAACGTTCAGGTGGTACGGGATTTGAACCAGTGACCACTCGATTAGTGGTCCAATGCACTTAACCACTAAGTCGCTGCACCCACATTTACGTCTCTTGCAAGTCAATTTTTTTTACTGTTCTTTTTCATTTCTTTTTTTCTTTGTGAAGTGTACTTTTGGTTTAATAAGTTTTTAAGCAATAACAATTATTCCTCTCTGGAGTGATACAATTACACAATACAATAAGCCTCAATAACCCTCGCAAAAGTACACTCCTTGGTAACAGCATCAAGTTATATTTTTCGAATCATTATTCACTTCGTGATGTCATGTGGATGGAATCGGATTCGAAAACTTATGTCGGACAGGGTGGTATATGATTTAAATGAGATTATTCACCTCAATATAAACACAAGTTTACGATACGACATTTTTTAAGTCTAACTATATCTATACTTGGTCCAGACTTATCTATATCTTCGTCTGACGTCCCTCTCGAAAATTAACGCAACTAACTCACCAGTTCCTATCCAGACAGAAAGTTCACTCAAATGACGTATTAGCTCCGATGGTGCTGCAATTAAACTAGACATGCTTAATTCTATAATTCCCTTAATGCGTAATGCAAAGCAAAACTCCTCCCTTAAGCTTATCCATTTGTCCAATTTTCTGCATAGCTGCCACAATTAAGTCCTCTGTAAATAAAAATAAAAATCATCTTAAAATTTCATCTTATCGCCGAAAACAGTGATGTACCATCATTTGAACCGTGCCATACCGATTCATCGCACTTAAGGAAAAAATAGATGTATGTACGCTGTCGCGTCCCCAATCATTCGCTATCATACTCCGCCATGTGGGCGATAACATACTCGAACGCCCTCCAAATCCTGTGCGTCGCTCCGCAAGTGCGAAACGCTCAAATCGAAAAGGATTCACTCGCAGAAAGTGAACGAGGATGAGTCGAATTGCAATAACTTTAAAATTGAATTGCGCGAATCTATTTGATTTTATGTTCACTTCTTATTTGGGCAAATGAAAGTTTACGAAAAGGATTTGAGTTTGGCTTTTTTTTCTCCCGCGTACGATATACGCTTTCGTTAAAATTTATTACAGGATCAAAGAGCTCTCTGTATGAGAAGAATGTGGGGGATGTGCTTGTGTGCGATTTTTCGCACTGTATTTGCATAACTCGCGTCAATTGAGCAGTGGAGGGACTCTGTGTCGTTCTTATACTGGATTAAGGGCAGGGGTGCGCGTTGAATGAGCTCTAAAGTAAACTAATTTTATTTTTTTCGTTTGCCTCTTATAAAAATCTGCGCCTAAATTTGTTTACGAACGCGTTTCATAGTGTGCTGTACTGTGCTCCGAAAAAAAACGGCGATAAATGTATTGGAAATAAGTGAATGGAGGGAGAGGTGGGATGTATTTTACATTAGGCTAGGCTTCCCCCATCTTCAGTATAGGGAATTGATAAATAAGTATTACAAAGTATTATTTTGAAAGGATTTTGGCACTTAACATAAATTCAGTGCGATTTTTCGCCGACTTATGAAAATAAGTTGCGATCAAATTCAATTGGAGAGCCTTTCGCCTACCATGTTGATGGGAATTTAGGGTACTGTAATAATATTTTGAGATGAAATAATGTTTTGAATTTGAAGATTGGTTGCTTCTTTGTACGCAGTTAGTTCACTTTTGGAGCCAATTTGGTGAAGCCATGAAGATGTCATAAATTGTATGATATAGATATAGTAACGGCTATAATAATACATCATAGACATGAATTTTAAAAAGTTATTTTTCAATTGTAGGAGAGAGCAACATATTTGGTCTAATTTAATTCTTACTTAGTTTTCGAAATTGTGTCATTTGGGCGTTAAAGGGTTAAGGTCCCTTTGGGTATTGAACCTGTACCTCCAGCGTCACAAGACTATCCTCTATGCCATGTCCCCTGTTACAACAAAGTTTATGGAGAAGACATAATGATTTTCCTGCACCTCGCACTCTTAGGTTGCTTGTTTACCCCAAGGCTTTTAAATCGTAACTGCGCAATAGTTCTAAAGCGCAGTTATTGAATATGAAGTCAAAAATTCCAAATTGCTATTAACGATGAAGACAAAAGGTCTGGCTATATTTTTTAACGATTTACACGTCCCTGCCACCTAACAACCTTCTTATCATCCTTAATAGAAGAATCAAAGAAAAGAGTTTAACATGATGCAAATTCTGAATGCTCTAAATACATTAAGGCAACCCTACATTACATAAAAATAACACCAACAGCTTTTGATTGGCCTAAGTCAAAACGGAAAACGGGCGGAATTTGTTGATGTAGAACAAGTGTAGGGATCAGTAGAGGTGCAGTCAAAAAAGTGGAAAGTAATGATTTCTCATTCTTGAGAAACTGAAAAAAATATAATCCTAATCCTAAAAAATCCGACAACCAACCAAACCAAACTCCTGTTAGAGAATTAAATCTAATAAAATTTTAAAGGCACATATCATTAGATGAATATTGTCAAATTAATTTTCATTCAGTGATACAAGACTCATGCAACCGGGCACAAGCCAAAAGAACACTACCCAACCAAAGCCGGAAAGTATAAATACAGAATATGTATGTGTGTCTAATTATTATCAACAGATCCTAATTTCTCGTTTTTCAAATGTTAAAAGCAAGAGCTGAATGCTTTCCTCAAAACATGTTGAGGATTCAAGAGGAACCCAGTTACAACTACGAATTCTCAAATGTGATGAATAGAAACAATTCCCATATAAAAATGTTTGCAATTGTAAAAAGTTGCAAGTGTGGCTCAATACTAATTGCACAGGGAAGTAGACAGGCTGGATTGTGCTACAGTTAATTCAATTTCAATATATTTCCCTAAAACAGGTTTAAAATTTGAATAATGTGAAAACGGAAATGCGTTTTTGCTCTTCAACAATTTTTTGTCTTGGTTTTATTATGTATAAGCTTTGTTGGATTTTTTCTTTATATTTAGACAGCGCATAAAATGTCTCTATGGTGAACCGTCACTGCTCTTTGTATATTATCAGTCAAATAAAAGGTAAGTAAAAGGTAAATACCTTAATACTAAGTCAATTTTACTCTGTTTGCGAGCATCTGGGGGAGAAAATATCCTTATGTTTTTAACATACATGTACCTTACATCTAAGACAATGTGTAAAGTATAAACAGTTCTTACCAAACTAAGCAGTTAGCATTGGAAATCGTCGTCTGTTGTATGCAAATTTAACTAATCCTAAAGATTGGGAAATTTCCTTATAAACGAGCGAAAGATACTGTGGAAAGTCGAAGAGGTAATAATGGTTTCGAAGCCTGGTACGAGGTAACCTCATACCACCCAATTTCGATACTTTTAATATTGTCCACGCTATTCGAAAAGATGCTAGTGAAAAGCCTGCAATTTGGGCTTAGAAATAAGCACTCGACGGTGCATAGAATCACAGACAAGATCGATCGAAAAAGCATTTGAATAGGAAAACATTTCCGCACTATATTTCTTGATAAAGCAAAACCTTTCGATAGTCTGGCATAAAACACTGGTCCACAAATTAAAAAAAAAAACTACCGAAGCAGTATTCCAAAATTCTTGAGAGTTATATACCAACAGTTTTTTAGAATTAAACAAGAAACTAGAAAAGAAAATAAAGCGGGTGTACCACAAGGAAGTGTACTGGGTCCAGTACTTTACCTTTTATTTACCAGCTTTCTCCCAGAAAGTAAAGCAATAACTATAGCTACATTTTCAAGTGATACTGCTATACTTGCTGTGGGAGAAACTGTGAAGTAGAAACAAAACAGTTTTAAAAGCTGTTTCAAATTGGACATTTCCAACAAAGTGGCAGATAAAGTTGAATGAGCTTAAGTCAGCTCACGTCAATTTCACTTACAAGAATGTACCTCACATACCATTGTGCATAAATAACAAGGTTGTGGAATATTCAAATACAGCTAAATATCTGGGTATGACTCTAGATTCTAAACTGCGCTGGAAAGCACATGTAAAGAATAAAAGAGGTGAATTGAACATGAAATACAGTAAAATGTATTGGTTAATTGGGAGATAATCTTGTTTATCATATTATAATAAATTATTGCTTAATAAATAAGTTCCAAAGCCAATATGGACCTACGGGATCCAGCTATGGTGACGCGCTTCCAAAATGAACATACAAACAATTCAAACATTCCAAAACAAAGTACTGCGGAACATCGTCAATGCTCCGTGGTACATAAGAAACACTGATCTACATACATAGAGATTGAGGTGATTGAGGATGAGATTAAAAAGGTTGCTCAAAGACACAGATCAAGGCTCCTTAATCACGTCAGTGTAGAAATAATACAGTTATTAAATACAGGCAGAAGGTTAAGGCGAACCCCCCAAACTAAAAAAAGAAAAAAATATTTTCAATTTGCCTGTTTGATAATTTCCATACAAAAATCTTAATAGGTCGGATAAGGCAATTAAGCACAGTACTTTTCACTGACTGCGTATTATTAAGGACGTACCGTCTCTCGGAAGACACTCATCAGATACAGCTGTGGATCCGAAGTTGCGGCGAACTAATGACGCAAAGTATTTTCCCCCAAAAATTATTAACCAGCTTTTTAGAATCGAATATTCAGTCGAATTTGTATGTGTAATCAATTCATAATAACCTTTTTTTTACATATGAACTCGCCTACGCGCCGCTATCCATTATAAGATGACAAACCAAGGACCATTTCCAAAGACCGGTTAAAGTGAAATTAAACTTTAAAATTCCATTATGTTTCACATCGATTGAATCCAGCGCAGAACCAGAAGATGTCTTCGATTTTTCTTAACTCTAGCATCTTCCCTCATAAACAGAACCCAAACCAATTGAAATCTACAAAAGTAATCCCATGCGAGACTACCCTCTTTTACCATCGACTTAACTGTACCCGAAAGTCAAACAGGCAAAAGCAAGATGCTTCAATATATCCAAAGAGCAGGCTGCCATTTTACTGATTCACCTTGTATAGGAGGAGGGTAGAGAATGGCTTTTCCACCCTCCTCTTCTTCAAAGAAGATTTCGTATGCATTAAGCTATACGTGGAAAAGTGTGTACACTCTACAAGAGCACCGATATACAACGTCTTAAATATGCCGAGATTACGTGTGTGTTATCCTCCCGATTTGTAAAGAATCTATGAGATGCATGAAAAATTCCCTTAGAGAACCATTCTCCAAAGTGTAAATCGAATTAGAACATATACTCTCTTAGAGTTGCATAGCTGTTGCATGACAATGGGTGGCAACTGGGAGGGTAGGCAACACACAGATACTGTCAGTGAAGTTCTAGTCCCACTTCCCTGTTTATGGAATCTTATGGCATCGCAATTGAGTTACGAAAATTAGTTATCCTGATGATAATCATGTAATGAAGATGATGATGAATATGTAGCTATAGCATCAAGTGTCTATAGGAGAGCATACAAATACAATCTATTCAAATTGGTCCGTAGTGTGTATGCAAGTAACACAATAAAATTATCCGATTTTTATTGAGGGATCCTCTGCCTGTTACTATCATGTTTCTACTATACCATAGAGGAGCTGGCAAGTAAAGCTATTCATACCTAGATACAATAAGTGTTATGGTGACAAACTGAAACTTTATCCTTAGATGTTTTGTCTACGTTACGAGATAAAATAATTGCCTTTAACCAACTTATTTTTTAGCTGAAAAAAAACAAACACCAAACGAAACTTTTCTCATTTGAAGTTATGCCAATAGAAAAATAGTGTTGGGCAGAAAATGCAGTTCGAAAATGTTTTAATATACAATTTTTCAGTTCAAAATTAAACTTACACAACAATCGGGTGGAAAAATGTTGCGATGATGTTGTATAAAATTGTAGCAAGTCGACAAAGTACATATAAAAAGGTACAAATCGGAGTGAATAACAAAGGCAAAATGTGTATTCGAATGTGTGCAAGCGAAAAGTGATTTCGATAATTTGAAGAGAGCTAAACTATTTTCTAATGGCCCGTACTGGATACGACGTGATTACTAGGTCGATCAGTAGTAAGGGTATAGAAGAGATTCGACTACTAATAATCGACAATCTAGTAGCGCCATAAGCTATGCTGATGACCTGACGATCGCCCACACTATAGTTGGGGAATATCTTTTCAAAAACTATTTGAAGTAGAAATATTGGACCGCTCTAAATGAGCCGAATGGTGTTCCGCCAGCGGATCTGAGAAGTCTGATCTGATACACCGGCGTATCCAAAATAAATGGAGCTGGAGCTAGAAATGTGTACCATCGTATTTCAGGCAGAAGTGCATGTCATTGATTCTGCCAACAAAAAAACTTGAAAAGAAAATTTAAGGCGCGAGAACACATATCTTTTTATACAGTCAAGCAGCACAACATGCACAGTCGTCCCATACGAAAAACTCTTTGACAGCATAGTGCTGCTACGATGCCTTACAAAATATAGTCAAACGCAACAAAGTATTGCAGTCAACGAAGCATAGGACCAGAACCTGATTGCAGAGACAGTTTGCTTGCTGTTTATACCCTATCCTACTATTCATAGACCCATAAAAGTACATATATTTATGATCAGGACCAAAACCTAAGACTATTTAGCAATATCCGTCCGTCACCAATTTATAGGCATTTAAATTAAAGCTAGAAAGTTGAAATTTGGAACATACACACACTGCCACGCCCACAATTTAGAAAAAACAGTTTTAAAGCTAAAGTTAGAGAGATAGTGTGTTGTAATCTTTACAAGATATGTAGGTACTGCCCACCTTTACAAGTTTGTCATCTAAAGTTTTTTGCCACGCCTACATTTTGTGGGCGTTTTTCACTAAAATGCTGTTTTGTTCGAAAATTTTTATAGACACCGAAAAAAAATGTTTAACAAGATATTTAGCCAATATTTTTTCCAATATATCGCCTATACCAAGTTATTGGCCACGCCCACTTTTTGGGGGTGTTTTTTTTCAAAAAATATTATTTTTTTTTTTATAAAATTTATAGAATGAAATAAAATGCTACCCATCATCTTCTCAACGCTTTTTTCTTTGCGACATATAGGGATATGGATAGGGTCACATACTGTTCGCCCCACGCGGACTGTAGCCTTTCCTTATGTTTTAAAACTGATTTGAATTACGGAAACGACATATTCGTCTAAGCCACTGGGAAAGTATTACCGGTTAAAGACGATGCAAAAGAAATGATGTTACTAATGTTACAGCGGACTTCATTAAGGAAATTACTCGTCTCTTAGGATAACACCCGCTTTGATACAATTAATCTTGCAAGTTGCGGTATCAACCAATTAGGCTGCACCAATAAAAAAGTAATCATAACTCTAAATTAGTATTCAAATACAAATAAAATTAGGTCGTGACTTTCTAGTATTTACCCAAAATTAATTTTACTACCGCAGTTGTGTTTTCTCTGTTTCGACATTTTTTCCGACGAAAATAAAGTGCACGCTTAGGTCACACGAAATGAATACGAATAAAAGTTGAAAATCATAGCTGGCTAAACGGGTTTTAAGAAACGAATGAACTTTTAGTCAAATTGTTTGAAGACTTAACAAGTTGATAGAAAAATAAAAATTATTAGTTTAGGTTAAGGTGCAACCTATCGCTCTCAACCATGTGCTAATCGACGGAAGGCATACATCTTAAATCTTGAACGCGGCTCTTACCATTTTCTTGTGGCAAATTCACTTTTTTGGGTCATTTTAATAGAAATGGTTTCGGACATGGTACGTCCTTTCGAAGCTTCTGCTAGGCAATCCCATCATAACAGATGAAATAACCCTATTAGCTGACTTCGACATTCCGTATGATGTAATATATTCGGAAAGGGAGGATTGGCAAAAAGCAACAATTATCAAATAAACGAAATTTCATTTTTTTTTACAGATGGCTCGATAACGACAGAGAGAACATCTTCTCCAAAGATCCAGAACTAAATGTGTCTATAAGACTACCGGGAACAAGCAGCGTCTTTCTGATATAGTCAAGGCATTATGAGGTCACAAGCGGTGCCCTGACAGGGCATTGCCTCTTGCGAAAACATACCAAAGACTTGGACTGTCAGATACAGGAAATCTGCAGTTTCTGTGTTGATCTGCAGAGGATATACCGCACACACTGTGTGAATGCGAGGTAATCTCACGTAGTCGTAGAAAATTCTTAAGAATATACTAAAGCCTGGTGTTGTGTGATGACACTTGCATCACCCCTCTGTTTTAACCTAACCTAACCTAGCACACCTGGAGTGGCGACAAGGAAGGCCAGAGGAAGAAACCCTCCACTTTGCACCTACAACAGACCCGAGGTAATAGTATCGCGACATCATTGAAGTGGTGGCCGAAGGTGAAGTAACCCATGGTGTGACGATGTATGCATATACCGCAAAAAGGTGACAGGACCTGGAGTGGCGACAAGGAAGGCCAGAGGAAGAAACCCTCCACTTTGCACCTACAACAGACCCGAGGTAATAGTATCGCGACATCATTGAAGTGGTGGACGAAAGTGAAGTAACCCATGGTGTGACGATGTATGCATATACCGCAAAAAGGTGACAGGCAATGCAGACATCTAAAATCTGCGGTGGAAAACAAGGGCAGCAAGGGAAGAGCACCGAACCAGGAGAAGGTAGGAGAAGACACACGGAGGCTTTTAAGACAGTCAAGTTGACTTTAAGACCGGCATACAGGCTCTTCAAAACAGCCAACGAAACCTTATTACTGAAGCGCAAAGAATAGTAGAATTATTTAAGCACAATTTTCAGCAGCTGCACGGGCATCATGTAAAGATAGTGATGGGGCAAGTAGAATATCCGCGTCCAGTCAATGAAGAACCACTATCGTCACCGAGTACAGAAAAGGTTGGCTTAGTTATAAAAAAAAGCTAAAGAATAACAAGGGGTCATGCATCAAATTATCAATCAAGTTTGGGTGGAAGAAAGCGTGTCCAATGTCTGGACCATTCAGCTCCAAGAAATCTAAAGCGATAAATATCGCTGGTAAATGTCGCTAGAAGATGCTATTCAACATACGTTTTAAACCATTCTAAAACACACGGATTAGCACATACCAGTGTAGCTTCCGGTCCGACAGATTTCCACACTTAGGCAACACCTGGAACCAAAAAATGTTTAAGTCGTGACCATATTTTCATCGACTTTAAAAACGCATATAATAGCATTCATGCTCTATTTAGCAATGTCTCAATTAGATGGCCACAAATCAAATCTAATCCGAAAATATAATATTAAAAATAAATATTTAAAAGGTCCGTCCGTATCATAGTCGTTAAACCATAACTCATTCACAGTTTGGCACGATTGCTATAATTTTCACTTTAGTATTCGAGAAACTTAAAAAGAAACATTTTACGAATAGCAACAACAGCATCTCAAACCCCATAGTCAAGCAATTATTGTTCTTATGTGCCGTTGTCATTGAAAAAAGTACTCGTAAATTGAGTTATCTTGAAATCTTCGGAAAGTAAAATGTGAATTCTCAATTTTTTGTTGCTTTAAGGAAGAAAGACCACAATCCATTGTAGGGACATTCTTTGGAAAAAGTTAAATGAACTTAAAGCAAACAAACTGAGCAACTGCAGTTGCGGAAGCAGCTGCTGCACTATTGTTAGCCTGAAAATGCCAGAGTCAGAATGCAGGGCGCTGGTTGAATATCTTTCCTTTTGTTTTATTTTTGTTATCCTGTTATTCGAAATTAGTACAACAACGGAAGGAACAATTCAATGCAGAAACAAATGGCGTTCTTTGGAATAGAAAATCATTTGGTGCGGTACACAAACAACAGCCAAATGCAAGAACAAGTTTCCAAAAGTGTGTTAAATGGAATCGTTTTGTTTTGGTAAAAAATGGACCCACACACAGTTTTTGTTTCAGTGGTTTTGTGATTTCTTTCAAGATGTTTCTTGAACAATGGGTGTGATGCTATAAATTTAAATTATTTTAAAGAAGTAAAGAAACTCAAATATGTGCTTGATTGAGGTTATATGAAATTTGCATTGGTTGTAGTGGTGACCGAAATTTGTGACTTGTACGATTGTGACAGGCTGCAGCCCTACTTTGTAATCTGCATAAATAAGTGCGAAAGAAAACACAGAGCTGTTGTCGGATGTTGTCCTTGTGTGATTGTCGGCACATGGAGCTGTCCAAATAAATAAATCAGAATATATAACAATTTGGCCACTATCTTAGTTTAGTCTGCAAATTTTCGCAATTATGGTCTGATTTTGCTCAAATTCACAAAAGATATTTCTTGTGTAAAAATAAGTTAGCTGATAAAATTTAGACCCGCTAAGTGGCAATGAAGTAAACATATAAACATATTTATGTACGTTAGTTTTTGTCGATTTTTATTCACCCATTCGCCATGTTGGAACTGTTCCAACTGCTGTCAAGTACTGTTCCAACTGCTCTCAGTGCTCTAGCTATTTTACGAGTACCATTCCAACATGGCGAATTGGGTGAATGAAAATCGACATTTGACTAAAGTGTAAGTTTATTCGGGAAATGTAAATGAAAATGAAATGTGACATTCAGTAATGAATTTTAACGATTGATACAAACAGAAAAAAATCAAAAACGTTCGCCTATATTCATTCTTTAGGTACATCACAATATATTGGGACTTTATTTCTTAAATCCATTCTAAAAATGATAACATATAACCGCGAGCAATTGGCGGTATTAGCAGGTACTTTCGCCCATCATAGCGTCCCATGGAAGATTTTTAACCCACCCTCGGAGAAAAAATATTTTCTACAAAAATTGAGTGAGCGTTGCGTTTAGTTTTGACATGAGGTTAATCTCACTGAAGTTTATTACGGTTAACCTAAGAAGATGAGAAGTCCATTAATATAATACTTACAGCTGAAACAGATCAGATAGTGAAATATTAAAACTTAGAGAATCTTTGACTTAAGTATTTGTTTTTAAATCTATTGAATGCGACTGCGTTTTTTTATTCACTACAGCGGAAGTCTGACAACATCTAATATTGCGAACTGTCATGGGAAGCTTCTAAGATTTGTTATTCTGAATAAACATTCTTGTCACAAATATATCTTCGCATTCTTATAAAGGAGGAGTTATTGTTTCCGACTGAGAATGAAATTGGTTATGGGTGAAAGGGTTTCCGTACATACTTAGGTACCATCATTACTAACTGCGAAACTAAGGCGAAACTAGATAGATTACGTGAAACGATGCGGTTACCAAACGTTTCCTTCAATAAATCAATTGTGGCACGATCTGTGTGACATGTTGCGCCGTCTTGTTGAAACCACAGCTCCTGCACATTTAACCATTGACTGTTACGTTCTGGCCAGCATCGTTCTTAAGTAAGTATGGACCCATTATTCCATCAACCCATAAAGCACACCAAACAATCAGTTTTTGCGGATGTAGCGGTGTCTTAACATACACTTGATGATTATCATCACACCAAATACGACAGTTTTGTTTATTGACGTAACTATCCATTCTCTGATTCTGCGCAGCAACAATACTGAGTGACCCGCTATGCGTTGATTGTCAAAAAAGTTTTTGGAGAGCGTTCGAAATTAGGATTTCGATGGCTCAATGAAAACAGCAATGAAAATAATTAGGAAATGAAAATTAGAAAAAGAAAATAATTAGGATTAAAATTTCAATCGACAAAATCTAAAAATATCGCCTTTTTGGAAGAAATTTATCTGACAACTCTGTTAAGAATTGGAAATTTTATTTTTGAAAAAAATGCTAACAGCAACTGCAAAAAACGATCAATTATGCCGCCCGGAATGGGAACAAATGCCACAGTTTTCTGCTTGACTAAAATAGCATTCACATGAGAGCGAACCGCGAACTGCGAATCGGCGAATATTCGTAAATTCTGACATTTCATTCACATGAGAACTTTTTTTGGCCGCAGATACCCGCAAATCTGATTTGTACAGATTATTTATATATTATATATTATTTTATTATAGATATATTAACAGCAATATTTGTCAATTTTGAGGTTATTTTCGAACGAATTTTTCATTCGAGGATTTGTGGATCGCGTGTGTATTATGTGGATTGTGAATAAAGAGTGACAGTTCGCGGCAAGAATTTTTCAATTCGCGGACAATTTTTTGCAATTGTAAATATTGTTATTTAAATCAATTTAGACTCAGTTTTTTCAGATAATATGTTAGATCAATTAAATATCAAGCTTTTGTGATAGAAGCAATAAAAATTTTATATTCATAAATACATTAAAATTGATATGTTCACGATTCTCCTATTCGCAATTCGCTCTCTTTTGAACAGTCCTTAACAAAGGAAAACGACAGAAAAAAAAACATTGAATTGAATTTATCCGATTGTAAACGTTTAAAACGTTTGCAAATGGACATATGTAGTAATAACATGTTGTTTTGGAAATACTGTCATTGTTAGCATATGAAAATTTTGAATTTTACATATTCAAGAATCTGTATACGTAATATGGCTTTTTGTGGTGATTTTTGGTTGGTCTTTATGGATATCATATGATGGCTTTTATATTTCTCTAGGATTTTAAATAATGTGAACATTCCAATGATACAAAGCACTGAACCACTATTATTCCACTTTGCCACAAATTCATTTAATTTCCTTAACGATTCTTTAAGAACTGCATTCCTTTAAAGTCTTCTCGAGAATTGGTATTGCAGATTATATGTTGAGAACTTGACCATATCGACAGTTAATCACGCAAAACAACATTGAGATTTTAAGTTAACTAATATGAACGTATTCAGTCAAATTCTAAACAAGCATTTTTTCCCAGGAAAAATTTATTCAGATATAATAAAACATATGCTTGTGTTCTGGTACTTTGTAAGGATTCTTTAAAAGTCATCAATAGAATTGTATTCCTTATTATCACTGCTTTGACCACAGTAAATCCACCAAAATCCCCTTTTAAATGAAAGTCAATGATCATATTGTATGCCATCAAATCCAAAAGAAAATCCATTAAATGCGAACCTCATTAGCTGGTTTATAATTTGCTATTCCTCTTGAAAAAAAAGATTCTAAAGAGCAATCATTTGCTCAAGCACGTAAAAATAAAACATAATTAAAACCTTAATTGTTACATCCTCGTATTTAACGACTATACAGAATGATTCTATGCATCTGGCTTGAATGTGGGCCACGTATTATTTGCACTGCTAACCTATTCATAGCGTTTACATTCGCAGATTGTATTTCTGTGCCATGAATTGAAGTAGGACACTTGTTACACAATGTCAGCTTTGCCCCTCTATGGTCTCTGCTGCTGCTGTCCTCCAGTGTCAAGGCATAGTAATGTCCTTTCATACCAAACCCCCCAATGAAAACTCAACGCGCTCCCACATTCTGCGTGTATGCGGTTTTTTTTAAAGTAATTAATGTCTCTTTTGTTACTGTAAATTGCAGTTGGCCTCCAGCTCCCGCTCACAAAACTGTCAAGTGTGTTTCCGAACTGAAAACAACTTAAAATAAATTGCGGTTTCTTGGGTTTTATGGAATTTTCTTTGTTAAAATAGTCCCTAATAATGTCCGCCTTCGAAGCCTCTAAGTTTTCTTAAAGAAAAAAAAGAAGAATGTATTCCAAGCAAAAATCTGTCATAATGTATGTAAAAGAAAATTAATTAAGGCCACCTCCCTTTAGCAGACGTTATTGGGGCAGTAAATTCAATTTTAAAACTGTTATTTTGCTTATAAAGATCTTCATTGCTCCACATGACATAACCGCCCTTAAGACCGCAAGTTGAGATAATAATAACAGCACACACAAACTATTTACAAGGAATAATTTATTTTTTTTTAATTTGAGTTTGTGAGTGTATGCATTGGTGTAAGGCGTTTTGTGGTGGAGCGAAGCCATTGACGAAATTAATTTCAGAAAATAATTTTTTATGCTAAACATAAACTCATGTCACAGACAGGATTACACAGTGGGTAACAGAAAATTGTGTTTACTAGTAATTTTTTTTCCCCATACAATATGTATACGTATCTTTGCGAGGGAATGGTTGGAGCGTACAGATAAAATATTATATTAATACAGTTTTTTGGGTATTTTAGAATACTTAACGCTATCCACATGGCGATGCCCAGTGTTAGTTTCATCACATATCATATCATGTCTACATATTGTTTAATTGGTTTAATTGAACTTGACTTGCTAAACTTATAGGCGCGAATGTTGAACAAAAAGAAAATAGCAACACTTTAATGATCTGTCTCCTATAACTGGCTGAATGAGTCTCGAAAATTAATATGGACACTTTAGAAAGAGGACGTACAGATGAGGTAACTAGATTGAATTCAAAGTGTCGTCAACGATCATGATGGTAGACAATTTACGTGAGCTACTTACATTACTCTAAGGATTATCCAACCTGGTCAGGGTGTTGAAGATCCGCCCTGCAAAAATATTAGTTTTGCCCACCGCGTAAATACCGGTAAGTCCACAATTGACAAAATATTCACACTACGGCAGACCTTGATAAAACCTAAGAAGTGCAGGTCGATACCCACCGCATATGGCAGCATAATATAGAGGCGAGCTATATCCCGAACAATAAGGAAATCTAAGGAAAATCTATATAGGACTCTTATAATCCCAGTCCTGCTCTATGATTCCTAAGCATGAACCCTTTTTAAGGCGCATGAAGATTTCCCTAGTCGTTTTGAGAGAAGAATTCTTCGAATTAGGCGTTTTAAATGGTTGCGCCCGCAGAATCTTCGAATCCAAAACGAGGGAGAGGAAGTCCTCGCCTTAGATGGCGCGCTCAAGTGGAAGGAGACCTCAACCAACTTGGAGTTCGCAACTATGCAAAGCCAAAGATCGCGCTAATTGGAGAGGTCCAGGTTAACCCTGACTAAAGGCCCACCTAAGTAAGTAGTTCGGAGATACATTTGACAGGTTCAGGTATGAACAAAGAAAAAACATACGCATTTATTACAGTTGCCATAAAAGTCTACATATAGTAGGAAGACGATGATCAAATTAAAAGATCTAAAGTTGTCTGTAATTCGCATTCAATGCACATTTTAATAGTAATACCACAGTTAGAACTTAGGCCTTACCGGCTGAATTGGAGAACGTGCGAACTGCACAGAAAAATAAATGGAGTTGACCACATCAAGCCATTATATATATTCTGAATTTTCTGAGGCTGAAGTATCGCGTTATCTTCTTTCCCTTCTCTTCACCTTCCACAGAAGTCTATATAGGACATATTCAATATCTGAGCGTAACTCGTGGCAAGGCTCGTGGAGAAGGCAAAGACACCGCAAATCATTTCATCCAAATGTTCCGAAGTACTAAACATCTTCAGTAATGGGATTTATATGCCTAAAAGTGCAATGGGCCAATTTCTGAGTCTAAATGCTTTAGCGGATGTATAAAACTATATAACAGTATTATGAGCCGAACGAACTTTTGCAGCTGTAAAGCGACAACACTGATATAACGGTACGATATACATGGCCGAAAAGCCTGAAATAGCAGCTGCATATCACAGTTCGGTGGATGTGGCTGGCATATTGAGTTTAATGCTTTTTGTCCATCTGACCAGCAGTAAGAGTGTGTGAATATAGAACACTAAGTTTATCACAACCGAAGAGATGGATTTAGTCAAATATTCGTTGGACTGTTTCCTAAAAGTGTCGCTCTCGATCTTACTTAAGTCGTGAATAAGTGACACTGTTAAAAATTATTAGTGGATCTTCTTAAAGTGGATAGAATGGAAAAGTCTTGGGCTTATTTAAATTAAACTTCTTCATATTCATATTAAATGGTTTGAATGAAACAACAACTTGTGATCGATATGGAACCTGAAATTACCAGTCGAAGCCGATCATTAGATTACTTATTGTGTTGGTATCCTTTTTGTGCTTGAAAAGCATATTGATCCTAATATACAGCGCAAGAATAAGAACCTGACTTCACTTAACTTAATAGTACCATGTAAACAGCTAAAGTGACTTGATAATTAAGAGAAACAAAGAAGTATATAAGTAAATATGTAAAAAAAAAATAAAACCAGTTTAAACAGTTTTAAGTGAAATTTCATACTTTATGATGTCACATCAATTATTCTTGATAGACGTTCTTGTTACTACTTTAGGCTGTGTCGTATACGTAACATTTTTTCTTTGGTTTAAAGAATTCGAACCCTTACTGTAACTTTAATTATATGATTTACCTTCGAAGATGTATCAGTTCTTCCAACCAAGCATGACGCTTGGTGCCGTAAAACATACAAATGTTGAGCATTTATTTCCTTCGAGGAAGAAACCATATGTTATACTAAGCCGATGTTTAGTACTTCGCTGAATCCCCAGAATTAATTAATTGCTCATCTATGCCCCAGTCGGCTATCACAAGCGAAGTCGTACTCCGTAACTATTTACGCCACAATGAATAGAGGATTGCTTTCAGCGTAAAAAAATTTGCGGTCCAAAAAAATGCTTAGATAACATCTCAAAGTAATCCTCCAATGCTGGCAACGAAACACTAAGACATTCCCCAAAAATGTACTTCCGAGGCAGATGGTCAACTTTTAAGATTTGTCTTATATTTGTTTTTTTTTTATTGACATGATTGAGTGTTCCCCCAGTGTATGTACTCATAAAGGAAGCACACATATTAACGATATGATGGGTCGGCAAATGAGCATATGCTCTCCATTTTTGTCTCATTTAAATCCTAGCTAAATGTGATGATACGATTCAACAACATCAGCATGCGACTCCTTAAAAACATTATTTTTTAATTCTTATGGCGCTGTGTGCTGTCTACTGACTTTTCGTTTTGAACTGACGAAGGGAAGAGTTCCCCTTGAGGGTATGATTGTGAAGTGAAAATTATATCTTTTCATTAGACCCCGAAGTGTGAGTACACATGAGGAATAATGAAATAGCACATAAGGAGGATTATCTGGTCTTTCAGAGGGAGCAACGATAGCTGTCGCTTTTATGATACGCTTCAAAAATGACACCAGAGGAAAAAAGTGAGTGTTATGCATACTTAAAAAAAAAAATTATATTTGAGTGCGAGCACAGAATAGCGTTTGAATTTCAGACAAGTTCAGATTCTTAATCCTTGGAATTATTTCTGTCTACGTCGTCTTCGTAGCAGGGATGAGCGTGGAATGAGTGAAACCATGCCTATTATATTTGGCTTTTAATGAGTTTTTATCTGGCAGAGACAGTCGATTGTAGAATCCTTTATATTCAAAGAGATTATTTTTCTGTAGTTATTTTTTCTAATTGCAAATGTTTATTTTTTTTATTTCATAAGTATTTGCATGGTCTGAAGGCAAATATTAATGCTCTCGCAAATGGCAGACAGCTAGTTGAACTTATTAATAAAACTAAAGCTGTTGAAGAGATATCTACATACAAATGTCTGAATAGGAATGGAAAATTAAACAGATTTATTGGATGTGACATGTGCAAAAGTATACTGCCTATGTCTGGATCATCGGACAATCATTCGTGAGTATCAAACCAATTTTTTTGAAAAAAACACCATTTTAGTATAAAAAAAAACGCCCACAAAAAATAGGCGTGGCAAACAACATTATATGAAAAACTTATAAAGGAGGGCAGTCCCTACATATCTTGTGAGGGTTGTAACGCTCTATCTCTCTAATTTTAGCTTTAAAACGATTTTTTCTAAATTGTGAGCGTGCCAGTAAGCGTATTTAAAAATGTTTACACTTAACCATTTCGGAGGCTTAATAAGTGGTCCAAATTTCAGCTTCCTAGCTTAATTTTAAAGGCCTACAAATTGCGTAGTGATGGACGGACGGACATTGCTAAATATTCTTAGGTTTTGGTCCTGATCATAAATATATATACCTCTAGGGGTGTACGATGAATATTAAGGGGTGTTATATGAAGGGGGGTATAATGAATATACCCTCAGGGTATAAAAAACCTTTTTGGAGAATTAAAAAGTTGTTGCGATATTGACATTTTTGTTGAAATTTGTCTGCCGAATTGAGACCGCAGTTTTCTGACAGCAGCTCTTAAACTGACATCACACCTAACACATGAGAGCTGATCACATTTCGGGAAGTTACTTGCAGAGAATTAATGTTTCGCTAAATAAAGCAAACAAATTTGTAAAAACAATAAAATTTACAAAATTGGGATTTCTTAATTAAACTCGCCACTAAATTTATTATTTGTTTGGTCAAAACTCTACCCCAAAAAAACTTTTAGCTATAAAAGTCATGCAATTATGACTTTCTTTTATTTGTGCTCATTGTGCCCAGAAAAAATGTAATTAATTTGAAATAAAAAGCTGAAAACCGTAGTTTTTTAATTTTTACTTGAGGCGTCATAACTTTTTTCTGGGCTTATAAAATCACACGATGCTAATTACATTTTAGTTAAATTAGGTCTACTAAATATGAAAAATGGTTTTTCTAGCTATATCTAATATTTTTGAAGTTAGATCATTTAGAGTATTTATATTTCAAAATTGGAAATATTCACTTCAAATTGATATAACTTAAGTTAGTTTGATGATTGACCCCTCTTCTTCCTTCACCTACTTCCTACTTCTCAAGACATAGTGAAAACAGAACTGGAAAACAGAACTGGAAAACTTAATTAATTTTGTTTTTTATATCTCTGTGACATGATTTGTCGTTGTGCTGTGTAGTGTAGTGTGCATTAATGTTAACAATAGTAAGATTTCAGTGCTTAGTTTTTAAATATTTTTGTTTATACTTTCGGAAGTTATCGAAGAATACATATTACTAGAAATGAAAGCACCAGCGTTGGATTGCAATTAGTCATTTTAAAAATTAAGACATTGAAAAGTTTTGGTTCGATGTGGGCAATTTAAAAAACCATTTGTTCGAACATTTATACAATGTCGTCATTTATACATTGTCCCTTAGTAGCGGGTGCGCTGAGAGAATGTTTTCTGAATACGCTTTGACAAAAATATACCAACCTACTTGAGGTAGAATCATGTCTCATCAATCATATAATGGTCTCTGCACCAGATATACTAGATTACTAATAAGACGCCGATACGTTTCTTTGTCCTACTTGAACTAAAAATTCAAGTTCAGCGCTAATAAATAATGGTGTTTTTCTTTAAGTTTTTATCTGGACTCTTTCTGAATTTTTCAGAGTTAACACTGCCTTGTGCATCACGTCCGTTGATATTCCGCTGTCTCACTCAAAACTAAAGATGGTAAAATTACCCCGACGGTAAGGGTCTGGTTAGGACTCTAGGACAGCAGACTGGTAATCCTGGTGCCCGTAACCCACTTCGGTGACGTACGAGCTGCCGATAGCACGGGTTCATCCGTCACCCAACTCTTTTCCAACACCTTGAGCAAGTGTTTTTTATAAGTTTTAGATACTTATAGACATGTGTTGAGACAGCTCATACAAGGATGAACACCACAACTTGCAGTCACCAACGCGGAGGTGAATAGTAGGATTTTATTTTGGGAGACTATAGTGAGAACACTTGTTTTAATTAATTAAATGGTGACAAAAAAATAACCACAGGTAAAAATTAAGGACTACTATAAACCAGCACTACAGAAAAGTGATCTGCCTTGGTAAACCATTAAATTTGCATAATTCCAGGATTACATTTATTTAACGGCAATTACAAATTTTGTTGTTTAATTAAACAATTTGATACAATTGACGTAAAATTTAATTGGCGTGTATTAATATAAAAACATTTAAAAATAAACTAAAGATTATAATTATCTAGTTCCATGCCTATTTTATTTTAAGACTAGGCTATGACTGCGGCTACATGTAATAATATCCCAAAGGAACCTCTACCGGAAGGTGATACCATTGCAATGCGGAGAGAGTTTCAATTCAAAGAGTTTTTCAAATCAGGCATGTAGTTCGCGTCTTAGACCATCATCCCCCTACCCGTGTAACACCTCTTTCGCCAAATTAAACCCTAAATGGGCCACATATAAGCAAAAATAAATCACGAAAATCGCTTGAATGGTTTTCAAGATATGGATGGGCAGACAGACAGTCGTGGTTTTTATATAGTAGAATGATATTCTGTTTCCACTGAAACCAGAACTTAAACTGCCGATTAAATCGGGTCCTGATAGTTGTTCTGCTATTAAAGGGCCCCACTGGATTAAGGTGCTTGAAAATCAACAAGTCAAATAAAAAAATGTTTTGGATTAGGTCAAGAAAAGTGGAAAGATTTTGCTTATGAAACAGAAATTACCGTTCTTCTCTGATTATAAATCACAACCTGCTCAGATTCATTCAAACACACTTTATATTGATTGAAGTTCGAAAACGTTTAATAACATTTTTATTCAAAAAATAAAACTTACATTGTACCTAATAATAACTCTTCTATATCATTTCCAAGTCGGGGTCTTTACTCTCGGATGTGTTAAAAAATTCCAACAATGTTTCCATATTAAAGTTATCCAAAATCTCCAACAATTGTGGGATTTTTTCTTTTACAAATATTCCCTTAAATTTAAATCGATCTATATAAAAGTCAGTTATTATTCCAAAGTATTTATCGAGTACAGCTGGCGTCTTCTCGAATTTGTCCTCGATTTCAGCTCGCCTATTTAGAATAGATTGGTATTCTGGCATAAGAGAGTTAAAGTCGGCTTCATTGCGAATATCAACTTGTAGCAGGGCCTGCAAGTAGGTGTATTCTTTTTTGGTTTTAACACAATCCATTACAGAAGATTGAATTAATCTTAGCACATATGCAACCGAAGGTTCTGAGATTTCTGTAATTAAAGCGTGATTAATATGTGGATTTTTAGATTTTACATTTTAGGTCCGTACAAAAAACAAATTTAGTATATAGTTCCAATTTAAACTACACATTAAATTTGTTTTAGGTCAGGTCCATATTTTTATTCACCAGTATGCATTTCTAATTTAATTCGCTTTTTTGTCGCTTCTTTGGTAAGAAAATCCTTAAGAATTGAAATTGTTGATAAGTTATCACTGCGATATTGGGCATGTCCTCTTCTATTTACAATTAGATTATACACTTCGAAATATTATAGAAAAAAAACTAAAACAATAGTAACCTACTCATATTTGCATTCCAGAATAGTCCCAATGAGCGTATTTTCAAAAAATAGATCCGACATTTCTGTAGCTGATAGACGCTCTGGTACTTCGGGAACGCATTGTTCTATCCAATTATGCATCTCGGAGTGGGAAAATGGTCCTTTCAGTGTAAGTGTGTTCAGTGGTCTAGGTATATGGAAGGAAATGTAGAAAGCGCATTCCAGGTCCGGAATCATTTGAAATGCCTATAATATGTTAAGCCTTTTCTCACCTCGTTACATCGAACGTATGACTCCTCAAGTGAAGCGAAAGGGGCCGAACTATATATGATCTGGTTTGAACATTGTTCGGTTGGTGTCGTGGCACAATTAATGCCTGCATGACTCCGTATTGTCCCTCGGATGTCTGAAATTTCATCTCGAATCTGCTACGATCTTCTTTCATTCGGATTTTTACTGTAAAACGATATTCGTTTTCGGATATATTCTGCAAGCTGTAGTCCGCTTCATTGGCAGTGTTCAAAACATGAATCACAGCTTCACTCTCAAGAACAATCTCTGCAATCTGTGTCGGCAGCTCGATAAAGAGGCTGTAGCATCTATCCACCTTGTCTAGGATCAACTGAAATGAAATTTACTTTAAAACAATTGTGGTAAGGTCATTCTAATAAGCTTACCGAGTCATTAACTTCAATTATAGATATTGGACTAATGGTGTGACTTTGAATTGGCGCCAAAAGCTGATAATTTTCAACAGGCTTTATTAAACTTGCCTTGAAACTATCTTCGCTGCCAGCTAGGGATTTCAAATCACTTGCCGTTGGAACCCTTTCTAAACTTTTCAATGCAAACGGCTGCTTGATGATCTCCTTGTTGCTCAAACTAACATTAATTATTTGAGTCGTTAGACCGAAGATACTGCCTGAGTACAGTAGGACGACGATTTCCGACCAACCCTGGCAATAGACACATCCACCCCGAATGGCCGAAATACTCTCCGAGAATGACTGTTGGAGAGTGTAAATAGCTTTGATGCAATTTTCAATTATAATCTTACATCTCTGTAGATTTGCCTGCACTCCATATCGATATCATCTTCAGCAGCCAAGGTAAATACCTGTATTGTTCCATCACGTCTTCCCAGAATGAGCTCATCACGTCCATCTCCAGATAAGTCATACGTATCAATACACGTTACAGCACTTTGACTAGAAGCAGCGTCAACAAGAATCCTTTGTTTTACTAAGAATATGGAAGAGCTGGTAAAATAGTTTCAATGATAATGTAAAAACTACCCTCTCCAGTGAAAGGACCAAATTGAAAGAGAACCACTCTTCCATCTGTAAATCCGCAAAGTAGTCGATCACCTAAAACATTTCTCGGAACGTGCAGTACTGTTGGTACGCTCTCTAGTTCTACAGTCTGCCGTACCCGGCAGTGTTCCAATATTCGCAGTACTCGACCAGAGCAAGCCAAAATCGTGAGAATCCTGTTGGTCTGTAATATGTACTACTTAATTAATAAGAGAGACAAGAAGGGAATACCAGATGTTCCATCTTCATAACAAGCATTTTATGTCTTATATTATGCGATTGTTAAAGTCGAGATTTAGGTTATTCTTGTAACTGACAATTAATAATTCAGCTCATAAGAATAACAAAAATAGTCTACAGTCTGTAGTTGACCTGAGCCTCAGCTAATAAGCTGCGATTTGGCTTGTTGAAATTTCGTTACTTCTTACTTTAGTTATTGGGCTCTCGGCCCATAAAGAGTCTCTGCTTTGGACACGGCAAGAGTGTTTCAATTATATTTCACGATTGCTTTAATCGATGCTTGGTTAAATATTTGCTTTATGAGCCCTTGTCAAACATCCCCTCAACAGAAAAATCCCCTCACAATATCGAAGGGTCTCGAATGAAACAGAATACTTAAAATGCAGTGGAGGAAGTCGGTCGAAGTGCTTCGATAATACACAAATAAGCAAATCTTTGTATGTTTTTAAGTTTATCACGATTGGTCAAGACCGAGACGTATAGCCATTACGTTATGTTAGGTTAGATTTTGGCTCCAGGAAATAACCCTCCAAATGAGAAATAAAATAACTCTCCAAAATTGGGAAATAATTTCACTGTGAAAATAGATTTCATAATTATTAAGAATCGTCGAATATAGTGGGAATGCTGCCTCCTGCAACCCCCCCTGCTAGGCTTCACTGTTAGATTGGGATTGGTGTGACGTTGAGTATATGCAATAATTTATTGGGTATAAACAAAGTTTGCATATAGCCTACCTCGCGCGTACTCCAAATCTAACAGCGAAAGCAAGCGGCGGGGGGGGCGGGTTGCAGCGGGCAGCTTGGCCCCCCATATATCATTCGACTTGGGGACTTATTTCATACTTCAAATATGGGGGTTATTTCATATTGAAATAAGTCTCCAAATTAAACCCATGAAATAAATCCCAAATTTTGGGGATAAAAGTATATAAAAGAGGGTCGTATTTACTTAAAAATCTGACTATTTCAAGTATGTTCAGCTATTTATATTATTAAAAGTGTTTTGAAGTGTTATGGTTCTTTCTCACCAAATAATCCATCTAAGGGTGCGTTTATGTTGGAGCTGTAATTAGCAAAAGGAGCAACAATGATAGTGATGACTAAAGCAAAGCTTTGTGTTCAAAGCAAGTGCTTTGTTTCTTCTTGATCGACATTGTGGGTCTGAAAAACGTTTTCACTTATTCAAAATTTCACTTCCATTATTGATAATAGCTGATAAAACACAGGAATTATCAACGTTCCTTTTATTGTTCATTGTTCGCACTGCTCCAACATAAACAATTGTATGAGAATCATTGTATAGGTTTCCACTTTGCTAGAATCGTCCCTATAAAGGCGCATTTGCGATAGTAACTATGTATCTCGTTGATACTAAACGAGTTGCACGGTTGCCACTCGCTAAAAAAATTTACCAATCTTCCCAATACAAATTACCAAACCGCAGAAAAACCTACCAAAGCTAAATTTATGTTGAATGAACAATTTATCTGGAAAAACTCTCTCTTACTTACAACCGAATATTTCAAATAAATTGTTGTTTTCGTTAAAAACGCCTCTAAAACATGGATTGAATCTGTAGCTTAAAATTATTAGTTATAGTTGCATTAATGCCATTTCACTGTCAAACGGTACTCTTATGTCGTTTTCGTTTTGGTAATCCGGCAGAGCTCTCCGATCCGGGATGCCAATCGAACAAGCCAACATATTTAATTTGAATTTGAAGTGTAAATGCCGCTGAATTTGTGTATATGTATTCCCAACCTCCTCACTGCCACTCTGACGGCGAAGAAGGGGATGGAAGACAAATATTATTAGTCATTTTAACATGTTTATATTACACCCAATTTTATTTAATTATTTATTTAGTTAAATTTGCTAATAACTTTCAGCTAAACTTGTCAAAATTGAAAAATGTCTCTTCTTTCCAGGAGAGGTGCTGTCATTTTAGTACCAAACGAGCACTTACAGAAGAGTCCGGAAGTCTTCCAGATTACCAATCGACAACGACATGAATTCAAAGTCAGAAGCGAATTTCTCTCAGTTCAAAACGAACAGTTTTAAAAGAGTCCGGAAGTCTTTCGGATTACCAAACGAAAACGGCCTTACTTACGTTATTGGGACAAAGTGCTACGACATCAACAATAGTGTCTCCACACAAATAAGTTCCGATATCCTTACAGTCTCTGTAGTGGCTGTAAACGTGATTGCCACAAATTACTAAATCAGCTCCAGAAACAAACCTACAAAATTATGTTCACATATCAGTTGTACCTGCAGCCAACAGTTAATCGATTCTTTTTCTTACATGCATTTTATGGGCTCTGTCAGGTTCGTATCAAAGGATAAAAACATTTTTCCCTTTTTAGTGAATGCTTTTACTACATTATCAGAAGCAACAAATACCTTGTCCATTATTGACCCTGAAATAATAAAATACTTTGTTGAAGAATGAACTTTTTCTCTACTTCATATTATCTTGCCTGGAACACCACCCATTTGAATGTTCGACACCTTTCGTCCGACATACGTTTGGAAAACCGATTGCGCTTCCGACTTCTTTATACCAAACATTTGGAAATTGCCCTCCAGATCTCCTACGGCAACCTTCATTCGGAACAGGGTAACAATTCAGAATCTATTGTTTTAAAATGGGAGTCTTTATAAACCGTAACATACCTTTTGTTGCTTTTTGAAATCTCCAGTTGGCACAAGCTGTAAACAATTTGGTAATGTTGTATTTACACTGCCGTAGTTAATTTTAGTTAGCTCCAGTTCCATTGTTACGTGCTGTTTTTTAGGAGTTATAAAATAAAATCAACTTGACTGGAAAAATGCATTCAATGTTTGTGTTCCCATTCGAATGCCATGGTTACATGATAGATATCAGTGATGCCAGTTATAAGAACATATTACTTTGGCTCGCTGCAGTGGAAACTACTATTCACAAGTTTGACAGGGCCAAAAACACTGGGCTTTGTTTTCAACCTTTTGTTTGAGCTCAAAGTTGCTTTGCAGAAACCGCTGACGCGAAAACATGGCTTATTCATAATCATGGGTGAAACGGCAAAAATGTCCTTATTACACATCTCACATCTTAAAAAATATTTATTACTTTGAATGCAAAACTTGAAGGCTATGTGAAAATTACATTAGATGTACTGAAACTGTTTTTTTTTTTTATTTTACCGCTGGAAATTCGCTACGAGATATAAAACTAAATACAAATGATCAAATTTCGAGTTAGAAGACAGCTTTTTCATGTATCAGAAAAATTCAGAGGGAAATTCGGGGCAGAAGAGATTCGACTTGAGTACGATTATTATGCATCCCCTTTGAAGTTCAGAAGACCCACACCATACAGTATTTCCAACCTGCGGCTTAGGGGACCCGGAAGTTGTTATCCATACATTCGACTACGACTGCACCGCAATCATGACAATCGTGCGTTGGTTTGGCAGATGTGGTCTACACATTAAAAAATAAATATGAGGCGTAAACATACAGGACCTAAAGCCTAACTTATCCAACCATTGTGTGTGCGAAGTTATATTTTTGACACGAATGGAGGGACCTACAATTTTATGTGGAATCCGAATGGCAATTTAGTTTTGAGAAGCTTCTCATGACATTTCTTGATCATGAATATTTGTCCGACGTTCGCAAGAGTTGGGGCAGCGTATAAAAACGTTAAGGTAGTACGGGCCGTGCAATTTAACCAGCAATCCTTCACTTTGTGGTCTAACGCACTTAACAACTAAGCCACTGCACTCACAAATCTATATTGCCCAAATTAAAACACATGAATTGAAATTGTTTTTGATAAATTGCGAATCTAACAGAAGGTATCTGCGTTGCCCACTCAACCATTTAAAAAAAGTTTTCGCTATTGTTCGCCTGGGACCTTAATCTTAATCAATTGAAAGACTGCCGCGAAGTTGAGGAGGCTTCAGTTAGCACCCTCTTTGGCTGCTACGTTTAGAAAGCATCTAAATGTCATGTTTGGTCATGGGTGATTACTTGCCTAATAAAAATGTTTTAGCGTCTCTACTTTTCTATTACCTGTAAAGGAATCATGAGGGGTTGAGGTAGGGTGATACAATCGTATATGACACATAAGAATTTTCCCTGAAGCCGAACTGTCTTTTAGCCTGAAATATTTGCGATTGCCACTGCTGCAAATATCAATAAACCGTATCGAACAAAGCTGCAATCAAAGCCAACTTTTTTGTTACGATAACCTCTTGAATTGTAATGAAAGATGGGCATAGTCGAACTGATAATTTTGTGAAGATACAATGGGACACTTTAAGTTGTTTGGTTACCACCTCCTACTATGTGGTCTTTCTCTACAGCGATGACCATTTAATTTCAACGCTTTTGAGGCGCAATTAAATTATTAAATTTCTTGTTTCTTTCAAATAATAAACATGAATTTCGAGACAAATTAACAAAGTTTTTTTTTTCGTTTTCAAGATATTAAGAATCGGTTCCTACATTTATAGTTTCTTAAGGATCCTCAGGTTTCACGATGACATTCATCTTCTGGAGGCCGCGATAGATAACCATCTCCAGAGCTGGCGTGTTTTCCGCCAACGCATCGTAGATATCCGTTGAGTTGGTCACCTGTTTGCCATTGATATGGGTTACAATGTCGCCAGGAGACAAACCACCGCTAAAATTGAAAGATTTATTTCATCATTTCATCGAACTTAATTGCAGAACTTACACATCCGCTGGTGAGCCCAGGATCACCTTCCACACCAGCACACCGTGTTTAACCTCATCGGGAACACTACGACTGTGGCTTCTCAGTTCGCGCAGTATTTCATTGGTCAGCGTGAGCATTGTAATTCCCATGTATCGCCGAACAGTATGCCCCTGTCGCGGAGGGCTTCCCTTGCTTTTTCGCTCGGCACTTCTTAGTAGAAACTCTTTGACATAGTCAATCGGAATCGCAAAACTAATGCCAGACGTCACTTTCATGCTGTTAACGCCAATTGCCTCACCATCCAGATTCACCAGTGGCCCACCCGAATTCCCAAATGTAATGGCCGCGTCCGTTTGGATATAGTTTATGTTCGAACCACGCAGTCCCAGTTCCATTGATGCTCGCTGTGTATTGCTTACAACTCCCGCGGTGACTGTGTTACTTAGAGACAGTGGGCTACCTAAAGCTACAACCCATTCACCGGTTCTTAGTGAAGAAGACTCACCCAGCTTCATTTCCGGCAAGTTATTGCACTGAATACGAACGGTGGCAAGGTCAGATGATTGGTCCACATCCTCAACAATGCCAGGAAAGGTGCGCCCATCGGATAGCCGCACATGGACAACTGTGTGTGGTTTGTTAATGACGACGTGAGCATTTGTAAGAATCAAACCTTGTGCATCAATTATGAATCCCGACCCGTTAGAAGCCGTAACGGGCATACCGGTGTAGTAGTCGAAATGCCGAATATCCTTTATTTCGATGTAAACGACCGAGCTGGCGCATACGTCAACAACATCTGCAATGAAATTGTTCTGCGTTCGGCGGCCGCTGAGTTTAGGCAGTGTTTTAGCATGAACAGAGGGTATACAGTTTACGTTACCATTCTCATTTCTAATTAGCTTGTACCCACAAATTGCACCTAGAACTATGCCAAAACTTGGCAGAAGATAATAGTGTGTTTCCTTGCTTTGTTGTTGATAATTGTTGTCATGTTTGGAACTACTTGCTCTTTTCCATGCTGAACTGAGTATTCTGGAACTATATGAATTATTTCTGGAATATAACAACACCGACCAAGGACGAAAATTATGTAAAACCATTTTAAATCTCTATGTTTAAAAAAAAAGTTGTGAGTTTGTTTGCAAATTCATTTGACAGGTGTCACTGTCATTAATGGATTTGGACATCTGTGAGAGATATCAACTTGGAACTACCAACTTTGTATGGGTTTTTTTGGCGTCTTGCAGCCGCCCTCCGGCTGTGGTTAGGTGAACTTGCAAAGATTTTTAAGGATTTTGACCAGTTACTGCGAATCTCAATCTCACGGAAGATTCACGTGTACTCGCATTAATACCAAAAAGTTTGACCATGTCCCTTTGGTGTTTACATTTTGCGGAGTGGTTTGGTTTTGATGATATCTTCAAAATATTATTCTTTACAAGCAAATAAAACTAATTATTAGTAAATTAATGTTCTTCTTCTCATTCTGCAATTTCGAAGCATTTTCAGGAGACAAATATTTACTTTTAGTCGAAAAAGCTGTTTGGAAAAAACATCTAAAATATTATTTGGAACATAATGCTTGGATGATGAAGTAGATGATTTATCTATTGGGTAATGGTAAACAACCTAATATTATATTTAATACAAGAAGATAAATTCACTAATAAATAGTTTATATTTCCATAAATACTTGTATATTACAAATTTCATAAAAGCCAAACAACAACACTGTCAACTTTGAACTGAAGTGGCATGCGTTTGTCAAATGTTTTGGTGATAGTGTATCAAACTTTATTAAATCTTTGTGCAGTTATCCATTGATAATGAAAAATAAGGATTTTCAGACCAGTTATCTTAAAGTCCAATGGAAACCAGATCGTCATAAATTTACTTTTCGTAAATCTATCTCTGTCGTGTCACGCCTATTAACAATTTTTGATTATCAGAAATGATCTACTATATGGATCTTAAATTTGTATGCACTACAACTTTAAAGTTGCATTCACCATCAAAACCAAGATAAGATGACGCTGCTAAAAAACGTTTGCGGATAATATTTTTTCGATAATTGTGAAAATAAAATACGATATCAGACGTATTACACACGAAGTCAAGTCTGGATTGTATAGTTCCCGAACGATTTTCCTTATTCCCCTGAGTTTTTGCTTTTAAAATCAGTTTTCCTTCATACAATTCTACCACTGTGAACGAATGACCAAAAATGGTTGAGAGATAGTGAAACTAAATGTAAAAAACAAACCTACTGGCGCCACCACACTGGATACAATTGTTTTCATTTCAAATTCGGCGACTAATTTGATTTCAAATTGAGAGAAGATAAAAAAAATTTTATATTTTGTAGCATTTGAAAATATATTTCCGAACCTTATTTAACCTTAAAAAATATGGAAATATCTTAATATGACTGATTTATAAACACATGCTATCGTTCAAAAAGTGCACTGTCCTGAACCCTGACGAGCTATGAAAATTAAACTTTGAATCGTTTAGAAATATATCCTTATATCGATAATCGTTAAAATCGATAAATGCAGCATGACATATGGCCGAAACGATATTGCCTGGCGTTAATCTAGTTACGGAATAAGTACTCTCGCCGTATGGGTTGACGCTAGTCATATTTAAATCGTCGTGGACTCCTAAAATTATACATATTTATGATCAGGACCAAAACTTAATACTATTTCCGACCGTATCAACATTTGGGACCTTTAAATTTATGCTAGGAAGCTGAAATTTGGAACATATACTCCCTAGGGTCCCAAAATGGTAATGTGTTAACATAAAGAGATATAAAAATGTCATTTGATTTCGCGGCTTTTGTGATGGATATCGATTAGTGGAATACCAATCTTCCGAAGTTTTTCCTTTATTTTGGGAGTCCATCATGCTACGCAAAATATTTTAATATAAATAAACAAAAATCTGCCAAAAGCAGCACCCTTATAGCAAAATGTAGTAGAATCTTATGTTTCTGGAACTAGTTTTTTGAATGTCCTTACTTATTTAGACACAAACCTCGTTTATTTAGAACACAGAGAAAAATCGTTTATACATCAGAATTTCAGCAAAACTACGTAAAGGATGCGAAAATACTTTACTTACGCGATGTTTTACTAAACAACCTCTGAGAGGTGTTTTAAGGAAATCTAATAAATTGGTCTGTAAATGTATTTTGTGAGGTTCGGACATTTTCTAAAAAAAATCTAGGTTTACATTTAAGAATCGGCTTGTGAACACACTTAATACCAATTTACAATTCCTGGATATGTCAAAAGTGTCATTGAACCAGATGTCGGACTTTTGTGCGAAAATTTGAGAGCCAGAGAGCGGGTTGAGAGAGAACTTATGTTAATCTTTTTTTTCGGTGTGAGCGATTTATTGAAAGACATAGCTAATGCAAATGTAGAATGACTTTATTTTCAATGACGATTCACATAAAAAAATATTTTCCTTCACTATGCATAACTCTATTACAATTTTCACCGCACATTCATAGTTTTACACAGCCATCCCTGCACGATAAACAATAATTCTCTCCCTCTTGCTAAAAATACAATTTTTCAGACTTTTGTGTGCTGTCAAGTGAAGTGGTAGAGTTATTTTTTGGTGTTTTGTGTAAAAGTGAAAATAAATTATTATATTCGTGAAAAAATGGAAGTATTTCAAACTGATAATTACTATATATTTGTGAAACGTGAAAAGAGTCTCTGGTGGAATCGATCTACATCGGAATTTTCTATCAAAGCAGGTAAATTTTATCCAAATTACCTTTTCCAATCAGTCGTGGGCTTAGATTTTCATCGAGCGAAAAAAAAACAAAGAAAAATCAAAATTTTAGATAAGGGGCGGAAATTGAACAGATTTGTTTTTGTTTACATCTCTTAGATTCCAGTCGCATTTTCCCAATTCAAAAGATTTTTAAGCAAAGTATTTCACTTATCCTAATTGATGACTCTGACTTGGCAAATGACTCAACTCTATGTCGTGGCCTGTGTATCTGTTTCATGGAATCATTACCGCGGATTAGGATCGTTGTTGATGTCGGAGAGTTACCTTCACTGCATCGCCCTGAATGAATCAAACAGCCCTGTATATTGATTTTATTTAAATTTTTCTACATTTATTATTTGGAGGACTTCCGTCCTTTCGCTAGTTCCCTTCAATAACAAGGGTAGAGTGTATTGTTGTTGGAAACACTTGACACAAAACATTGAAATTAGCATGTTTGGAGTACATTTTGAATGGTACTGCAACCAGAACCAGGGCCATTTAATTGTTTTTTTATTTATTTATATTATTAATTTGGGGGAAGGCAAAACTATCATATTGTTCCTGGACTGCGGCCAAGTGCAATTTATTTCGCTTTCAGCAGGGTTTATGTTTTTTGTTTGAATTGCTAAATATGAGATAATTTATTGTTGACAACTGCTCGACTTGCTTGTCCGAATTTGGCAGCAATGAAGGTCGGTAATGTGCGTTACATGTTCCCGTACAAACTGGGATTTATTCAGAGTTTATCTGAGAAGAAGATAAGCAAACGTCTGCGGCATCTGATGTTTGCATAATTGTATCGCAGTTGGGCTTTGTTTGTTAGAACGATAGAGATGTAGGAATGTCGACTAGCAATGAGTATTGCCAATGATTTTTGTTTCTAGGTATGTGTTAGTCAGGCGTTGAAATATATTATCTTAATTCAATTCATGGAAATTGCTTACTTTGTCTAGAATAAGTAGGATTTTACTGGGAATACTTCATTCTCTCTACTTCTTAGCTCTTGTTCTATTGATGCGTTCTTTTTATGAGAATATCAAAAACTATTATAACTTATTTACCTTACTAAATTCAGGAGGTTCTCAAATGACACCTTCTTTCATTAGTAAAAAATGTCGTAACCTCCCTCTACAAAGCGTTTGGGCAATCACAAAAAATGTATTAATAATTCAGGCATGTTGTTGGTTTGGGCTACAGTTCATTATATCAACGAAAACAATCGATTACCCAAATGATCTTATGTTTGCGTTTCTATTGGAATCGATAAACGCAACAACTGGCGCTTTATAAATAACCAATGAGGTCCGGTTAATACAGCTAATACAATAGCACGCAAGAAAGAGCATAATTTTTTTTTGAAAATATATACACACGTATCTATTACCTCCTTGCGGATGTAAAGGACAAATTTGTTGTTAAAGGACATCAACTAAAGCGTATCGTGACTGCCATTGTTGTTGCCACACTTACAGTGGAGACAGAATCCCTAATTTAGTTATAATATTTGAAAGGAATCCTTTTGGAGATTTTGAGTTGTTAAGGATGAAACTGTTGTTTCAGTTGCGTGTCTGTGCGCATTTTACAAATTGCCGCTTCGACACCTTGAATCGGTCATCCATCTCCGCCCCCGAATTATTAATTATTTATTTATAAAGGTCTCGCTTTCATGAAAGTCATTAGTGAGCGCCTTGGATTTTGACAAATATTCTGCTAATTGAATGGCATCGAATGAGTGGGCGTTCTACTCAGACATGGTACCGTTTCTATTTAATTACAAAAAGCTATCCGTTTGCAGTTTACCCAGCAAGTACGCTGTTGAGTCACGGTGGTTGATTCCTTCTCCTTCCTAGAGATTGTATTTTTAGAGCAAAATGTCAGGAGGCAAATGTATAAAAGATATTAAATGATGTGATGAGAGCATATTTTAAGTCAAACAATATGGAAGCAGCAATGCCTTCTCTATATATTTTATACTTTTTAAGAAGAGCTTCAAATTAAAATAAATGTTTTTTGCAAATATCCACACGATAAGCCAGATGACCCACCTTGCTTTTACCCGAGTGCGGGTAAAACAGACTTAAAATATCTTGTCATTTATTTCAACTTTTATACATTTATACATTTTTAATACATATCCGTGTTAGCGACTGCAAACGAGCTTTGTAGATTGTATTTTCAATAGTGTTTAAAGTTGAAAAAACTTTATCGTCGACATCAATCCTCTCTAATAATTGATCCGTATGGTACGTACTGGCCCCCCTGAAAAAGTGAAAGTGAACAAACTCTTGAAATAAAACTAATACTCTCTGGAGAAAGGCACAAGTTTTAAAACAATTGCGAATTGTACTTTCGGTCGGTTTTCCATCATCAGAGGTTTACATTTTTGGGACCTATCAATATTCAGAGCCAATAGTTTGATTGGCTCTTTGCTATTATTTCCTCCGTGACATTTTGCATTTTAAACGACACTGTTGGGTTCGTAAGAGTCCTAATTTATTTTTCCAATCTGAACAAATGCATTCGGCAATGCTTGCAATTTAACCGCTGATTTTCCAAACACACAATGTTATGAGGTGTTTTTTAAATCTTTTTTAATCATCCTTTATCTAAACCTTCCTTGATACCTAAAAGATGTGAGAAAATTGTTGCTTTTTCTTTTAACATAAAACCTCCGTCAGGAATATATGTTTGACTTTGTGGTTATGTAACAACTTTTCACAACATTTACGCGAGAGTTTTCAGTCTGCCCATAGAATTCAGAGAGTTCTTTCATTGGAGTACTATCTTAGAAGTGGTTAAATGGTAGAGACAGGCCTTAAGTGCAGCTTAAATGTCTTTAGAGACAAAAAAGCCAATCTGATATTTTCAATCCGGTTTCTACGATTTGTTCATTTCTTATGATTCAAATTTGATTGTTGAAGGCAACGATATGGGTGCACCTGTTTGAATAATATATTCTTTGCAATATTACAAAGAATTAAATAATTCAATAATAATTCACCCCATAATTTTTGGAGATGTTTGTCAAAATTAAATAATCACCCCAAACATTAAACCCGGCGGATTGAGTGCGGAAGGAGTCCATCCGAACCGCATCCGTTCCCTTAGCCTATCATTGAAACCGACGGATGAACTACATTACCGGTCCGCAAAATCTCAATATCGAAAAATTCGAAATCAGGTGTTCTGCTGTCAAATAATTTTTTTCCAATACTGTTGAATATTACGTAAAGTAAAAGACAAAAATGCACTCCATAGCGTTTTATTTAAATTTGGAGGGTAAATATCAGAGCGAAAGCAGGCACATTCGAAGGGGAGTAAAAATGTGACTTAGCGAACGATACATTTTTTTCATGAGTCATTTGTATCTTCGGATTTTTTATACATTTCTGCAAGGCCGTCAGAAATCTTCTCGAACAATTGTTTTTGGACATTTATTTTATTTGGTCTTGGCTTAGGCAATGTTTTTTCCCTTGGACTATCTGTGCTATCAGGGGGGAGAATATTGAAAAAATGTTGGCTATTCTCTCGATTAAAATTAGTTCCCACATTTTAGGTTAACTCGATGTCTTCGAGGATAGTCTCGATAGTATTTGTCTGAGTTTTTGTGGCACTAGCAACTTATTTCGGGCAAGTCCTCTACGCAGTCCTTCAAACACACAAGATCGAGCACCTCATTTTCCAGAGCAGTAAAGAAAATTTCTTGGTTTTCCCCACCACATGTAGCCTTTAGCTCTCGTTTGTTTTGAGAAAGTTGTTTTCTCAAAACTGAATTAAGAATTGTGGACGAAATGTTCGCTTCCTTATAAATAAAAGTACACATTTATTAAATGTCTTTACTTTTATTATCAATGTACACAATTTAAAATTTTCTTATTCATTGTTTTTGTTTTGGACGAAAAAAACTGTATGAATCCACAGCTACTTTGGTGCGGAATGAAAACATATGTAATTGTATGAGCTGCAGATGGTCCGCGTTTACAATGATACCTATGTACGAAAACATAGCTTCCTTACCGACATCCGTTCACTTTTTATCCGGCGTTTTCAATGATTGAACGAAGGCACCAACCAAGTGCTACCGTCCTCGTACAGCCTATTTATGTAGTCCAGCGAAATTTCAATAATGGATTCTTATTTCTTATATCTTTTCGCAATAACCATCCTCAACCATTTTCAATAAGGTTTACTTGGGTGAGTGCGGCGGGTATTTGAAGCAATTCCACATTCTGCTCCTTAATCCAATTTCTGACTATGAGCGCCTCGTGGGTGGGGGAGTTGTCCTGCTGAAAAGTTATCCAGTTAATGGATCCAAAAATGGCAGTCATTTTTGAGCTTTGGAATTCAAGTTTAACAGTGCTATAGCTAAGTGCTTCCCATATCATAACACCAACTGCTCAACTATGATGCCGCGCTAAAAAACTCTCTTCTTTCCTAGTGAAAGTAATCACGGTCACCAAAATTAAACTTCTTATCCGAAAAAACCACGTGACCCCATTCATTTTTCAACTTATATGGATGTTAGCAGAATTCTTCAAGCATCAATGCAATGCCCACATTAATCGTGTGAAATTCTCCTACGACCAAAAGTTGAGGCAAAAAATTCTACAAAGTCCCACGGGTAGTAAAAACTTTTGGTCGTTTGTTAAAAATATTAAGAATTCGGCCTCAACATCTATCCCGACACTCATTTGCAATGACATTCCAGCTGTCAGCTCTTTGGATAAAGCCAATCTGCTTGCTGCTCATTTTGCAGCTAGCTCAACGCTACCAGATTGTGCTTTATCTCCCCCTGTACTCGAGCGCGTAGAATATACTATGGGACCAATTCATTTTCGCACTCGTACAGTGGCAAGAGTTCTTCGAGATCTCAACGTACATAAATCCGCTGGTCCAGATGGTATTTCCCCTATTGTTCTGAAGAGGTGTTCTTCCACGCTGGCAAAACCACTGCGCACGCTTTTCTATCTGTCCTATTCTTCAGGGCTCTTTCCGAGAAGATGGAAAACAGCATTTGTCCAGCCTGTCCCAAAAAAAGGCGAATCTTCCTCTCCCTCCTCCTTCTGACCAATTGCACTTACGTCCCTTCTTTCCAAGGTCATCGAAACGGTGATAAATCGTCAGCTTATGAAATATCTTGAATCGCGTAAACTTCTTAATGACCGGCAGTACGGTTTTCGCGGCAACAGGTCCACTGGTGATTTGATGACATATCTAACCGAAAAGTGGAACCAATCTATTCACCGTGGTGGTGAAAGTAAGGTCGTTGCGCTTGATATTTCGAAGGCATTTGACAGAGTTTGGCACCAAGCTCTTTTGTCGAAAATGCGTGCATTTGGAATCGATGATACCTTTATTCAATGGATTAGAAATTACCTTTCGGACCGTTCAATTCAAGTTGTTTTGGACGGTTTCAAGTCTGCAACTTACCAAATAAATGCTGGTGTTCCCCAAGGCTCCGTTTTGTCTCCGACTCTCTTTCTCATTTTTATAAATGATCTACTCTCTGTTACTTCCGATTCATTTCTTCGCCGATGACAGTACCCTCAGCTTTACATATTCGTTTCCTGGGCAACGCCCTTCATCTTCGGGCGTCGAACTGGAACGGCAACGTATGTTAAGCTCATTAAATTCCGATCTTGACAGCATTCTTGAGTGGGGTAAAACCAATAGAGTGAAATTTAATGCTTTCAAAACACAATGTTGTCTTCTGTCACTAAAGCGAAACCTCAATACTCTGCCATTATCCATGAATGGCACTTGCATCGCTGAATCCGAAAGACTTTCCATTCTCGGTATGTGTGTTAATGACAACCTTCGTTGGAATGACCACATATTCGATGTCGCCAAGAACGCTGTGAAGTGTCTAGGCTTCCTAAAGCGATGCAAGAAATATTTTACCTCTTCTGATCTGGCTAGAATCTACAAGGCGTTTATTCGCCCAAAACTTGAGTACAACGCTCATATCTGGTCCGGTGCACCAATTACATATTTGGAGCTTCTTAACAGAATTCAAAAACGTGCGATAAAACTTATTGGCGACCGAGATATTGCGAATTCGCTGGACCCTCTTAGTCATCGTCGTAATGTCTCCTGCCTATCGTTGTTCTATAGATACTACCATCACAAGTGCTCAAACGAAATAGCCAGTTGCATTCCTCCCCTTCAACACTTCAACCGTAATACTCGCCACGCGAGGAATGCTCATCAGTTCAACCTAAAGCCTATATTCGGTCGAACTGTGAAATTTAAGGATTCGTTCCTCTGCCGTACAACACGAATGTGGAATGCTCTGCCTCACTCTGTTTTTCCTGACCATTACAATTTACAAACATTTAAAATCAATGTGCATCGGTTTCTCATTCTTTCTTCTAATCCCTCATTTCCTTAACGCCCGTGCTGTGTTTCTATAACATTATAAGGGTGTTAACGCGTGCAAATTATAAAAAAAAAATATGAGTTTTTTTTTGCCGTAGAGTCACAAGAATTAATTGGAAGCACACCTTAAAATTAATCTTCGATCAACTGCTGTTGTAACCGTTTCTTAACCTCCTTTTATGTTTTTTTCCGAACAAATCTTTATTTCTTAAGTAGGAATTTAAACTTGGTTCAATTTTGTTAGCTATAGTACTATTAGAGATTTTGACCTACCCATTTTTAATTGAATTTCAGATAAACGATTAAATTGCACTTAAAACACTTCAACTCTTGACCTGATTAGTCAATCACCCCATAAACAATGCAGACCTGACCTTCTCAGACCTCCTCAGCACTAAATTTTTCTTTGTCACGCCTGGCAAGTGAATAAATTATCGGTGAGGCAAATCAATAAACTCAAGATGCTCAAGATCTCGGTACCTTAAATCTGAAATTGACTGGTCGGAAGAGTAAAGCTGAAGCGGAGCTTCTAATTAGCCAGTGCGCAATCTTCTTTTAATTTCGAAGCAACATTCAATTTCAGTAGGCCCATTGGGAGAGTTAAAAATACTGAAACGTTCTGAAACACTAAATTACTTTTTAAACACTGCTTTTTGAATGAGCGGAATGAGCCTTTGCAGATGGCCATTTTGATTTCTTGTGAGATATTAAGCGAAAGCAGATTGGCCCTAGTCATGAAATGCAGATTGGCCTTTTTTGCATAACACTATCGGTGTAATTCGATCCCTCCAAATGTCCTTCAAAATTTTATAAATAGCCATTAGAATAGCATACAATTTCGCTTAGAAGACCAATGTTCCGAAATTGCATCGAGAAATTGCCATCCGGGCTGCTCCCATGATATATACATTTAAAGGGTGTTTTTTTAGAAATGGAATAAAACGAAGATGATTTTTTTAAATTGACATGAAATTTACTTTATTCGAAAGGTAATATTCTGCTCCTAATCTGGAGGTCCAATTTTCGATTTTGTAAGCACGCAAACCAAGATTTTTCCGCAAAATCTTCCATAAAGTGGATTGACACATATCCTTTTCCGGTGCACGATGGCAGATAGACTGATTCGGGTCTTCCTCTACGCTACGCTCTACAGCAGCAATGACTTCTTCTGTACGCACAGTACGACGTCTCTGTGGATGAGTATTATCACTTAGAGTAAACATGGTGCGAAAACGTTCCATAGTTTATCGATTCTGGACGATTATGTTGAACGTAAAATTGACGTAGTGCGCGATACGTATTTCGAACAGAACCATGATTTTCAAAATAAATTACCACAATTTGTCAGTCTATTCATGTTGAAATGCCAAACCAAACTAAAAATAAATTACTTGACAGCTGACAAAACGGCCGCCAGTTAAAATAGTTTTGCCAACTTAAAGTTCTATACCTCTAAATAACACCCTGTATATAATTAGAACATCTAAAGCAGCTGTTTCAAGTGTACCGCTTCGCTGTTTCTCCTCCAATCGCCCTCCTCGCGAGTTGGTCCTGTCTCGAAATATCCGTCAAAGGATTTATATTTCAAAGGATTACAGTATTAACATCTCGCAATCGGCGCCGTGTACCAAACTGGCAGGATGAGGGTACTGTAGACTTTGTCCTTCGATGCACTATCTACTCAAGAACAAGATTGAATAAGTAACACGATAGAACATTTCGTTGCGGAAATCCGGTGTTTCGAAGAGTTCCGATGAGCTGCTGCCAAACCACAAGACAGCTCGTTATTTCTCTTTCTTTTGAACATATCTATGGTCCATACCACCATTGTGAATTCAATGCCTTTTGATCTCAATCAAGACCGCAAGGGAATAGAACCCACGGTCAAGTGCTCTGCTAATTCTGCACGTGAGCTCCATCAGTGCAGTACCCGTAGATTTTCCTTTTTGATAGGCATGTTGGGTGTCGTGAATATCCAACGTAGGTAGAATACTAAACTTAAGCTGCACGTCAATCAATTTTTCAAGGCCCTTTAGCAGAAATGATGAAAGACTGATAATCCTGAAGCTTTTTGGAAGATCGTTAGTCGCCTTCCCTGGTTTGAACCGCGTTACATCTTCTCCAAGCAACAGGAACATGTCTCAGAGCAATGCTAGCTCGGTGAATCCTAGTTAGCAGTGGAAGCAGTATGGGATAAATGCCATCTGGACAGGGTGATTTGAAAGGAGGGAAAGACAAGATAATTCCTCTCGTTCTTTCCCTTGTAAGAACTTTCGCAGCAGCCCGCCACTTTTGAGAAGTGGCTCTACTGCAGTTGGTGAACACGTTGCCTTCGGTGACTGTGTTACAGCACGGGAAGTGAGTGTCCATTAATAGTTGCAGTACCTCAACTCTAGAGTTGGTAGGGGTCTAATCAGGTTTCTGAAGGAAATCTAATTTAGCGTTAGGGTCAGCAGAAATAACTCTCTTGTTAATCAGTTACAATATTACAATATATTTAAGCATCTGCTACATATCAAATCAGGGGTTTCAAAAGACGTAGAATGTCCATTCATTCAAACTCTTTTTACATTAAATTAAATTTTTTGTTGAATGAAGTCAATCGAGCATTTAACGCTAAATACTTTTCCTAAAATTTATAAACAACTCCTTATTTATGTTTATAACCACTTAAGCTTGACCCAACTTTGACGTTTAACGTCTCATTCTGCTGACAGACAACAAATGAAAATAACCCTCATAAATCTCAGTGTGAACGCTCAAGTAATCGCAACAAAACCAACGACCTTCTATGAAAATAAGAGAGGTGAAGCGAGGGCAAAGCAACCTTAATGGCAGTTAGGTACATAATTATTACGGTGATAACTATGTCAGGATATTAAATCATTCAACAAATTGCCTCGCTACGGTAAAAGTCCGTTGAAATTGCTCGCTTCACTGAACTGTGTTTAACATAGCCGAACGATAAAAGGAAACAAAATAATATCCTCCCTCTGTATAGATTTCCTTGCAGCAATATAGCAGCTTTTTTACCTGAAAGCCTAAGCAATTAAAGTTGGGTAGCGGTTGAATGGAATAACTTCCGTTAGCACCACCGCCCTTAGCCTTCCGTTGTAGGTGCATACCAACATAGTTGACTTTTTATTCTTTGACCTTGGTGCTCATAGCATAGTAGTTGAATAGTTTTTTTTTTATCATGAATAGCCCATTGACAACGTTTGTTTTAAATATCTCCATGCACTTTGACTAAACTAATTGTGAGTTCATTCATATAAATATGTGTTTTTCCAGGATGGGATTTATCATCGGTGGATGATATCGAGTGCATTGGCATTACACACGGAATAGTTGGTGTCATTTCTTTGCCCGGTGTCTATGAACCACATCTTGTGATAGTTAAAGAGGCTACTCCCGTCGGAGTACTATATCCACCGCATTTGGTGTATAAGATTAAGAGTATTTGTATTTTAAGTTCAGACGAGCCGGACACCGTACTTACCTCCTGCACTCGACATAACCAAAATAAGTAAGTAAACTTTAATTAAAAAAAAATTATATTTAATAATAATTTTTTCTTTTTCTTGTAGAACCAACACAACTCCAACACATAAGCCAAAGATATTTGACGGGAGTCAACTGATGAATAAAACTTGGGGTGCATTCAAGAGTGCTGGTTCCACCATTAAGACCACAACACAACAGGCTGCAGCTATTGCTTCGAATCAGGTCAAATCGTCTGTGGGAATTCGTGATCCCACTCGCATTGAAAAGCGCATAACCGAAGAGCTGCACAAAGTGTTTGATGATTCGGATAGCTTTTACTTTTGCTTTGAAAGCGACATCACAAATAATTTACAACGCCAGAATGAGGAGAATACGCATGACGAACGATTCTTCTGGAATATGCACATGTTGTCCGATATAATTAAATTAAATGTAAGTCTGATGAAAAAGTTGTATGAATCCCTATAAATGTTAAGGCAAAAGAGTTGTAATGTAAATTTGTCACGAATTGCGAGTGTGCATATAATACCGAGGAGATTACTTCGTACATTTAGGGCATAAAACGGCAAAATGTTTAGCAATGTCATGTCCAAAACACTTGCTTTTTTTAACCATTGACTCTTAGAGTTACCGTAGTTTATGTTAATTGATCTGAGTCATGCATTTTTGACATTAACACATCAAATTTGGGAGTCTTGCAGCATGGTCAGAGGAAGGCGACTAGTATGGATATATGTACGAGAGCTACACAAGTTCTTGAACGAAAATACTACCAACATATATTGTATCAAGGTTAAACTTATGTTAATCGAAGCGGCCTTTCATGAAAACTTACTTGTCAAATAATTTACGTATTTAAACTTAATGAGGTAGTCTTTCTACACATTGGATGATCATTGTTGGAGAAACGGGAGAGACCCACTGATACTTAAATGATTTCGACTTGAATCGATATTTTCCCAATCTTGAAAATATGTAAGTACAATTCCCTGCGCTTTGGAGACTAGGTTATATTAAATTTTCGAAGAGAATGCATTCCGGACTTAAATTCAGCCGCCATTGATAATATTTTGGATTTGAGCTGGAAGACTCCGAATGCCCTCTTCTTTCTATGCATTACATTTTTACCCTTCACCGTCCGACTCATATGTATTTAGTTAGAATAAGAATCACTGAGTCAGTAATCGTAGAAAGCATAATAGATTTATTGTATTGTTAGGCAACACATGAGGAACTAACCATTTGAACATAGTCAAGATAGATTTAATTACCATTCAGAGATGCATCAGATTGTTTGTACTGCCTTTACTGTCCTTGCTAAATTTTCTTCACAATTACAAGATGAAAAGACATCACATATATATGGATGCGTATTCCTCGTCTGCTTTTTTGGTCAAATTGGTTATGTGATGAAAGTTATTCCATAAACTTTTCCCGACGTTTCGACAGGGATCGCTGTCTTCTTCAGAGAATTTTTATTGTATGAAAAACATAGTAAAATAGAAAAATTTAAAGAACAAACTTACAGGTAATGAACGGAACTAACGTAGAAAGCTTTTTGTTATTAATATGTTACATTAAAATGAACTTAATGCATATAGTAACTTTTGTAAAAGTACAATCTAGGAGTAAACAGTCAGTATGTCAAGTTAAGAAATAATATTTCTTCATCATGTTCATGTTATTTTTATTGTTTATTATGTGTAAGTTTTCCGAGTATATGTATCTTTTAGACAAGTCCCTCTCCGTTTGTAGGATGTCCACTGTCAGCGATGTGACTGGCAAGTGTAGTCTTTCCTGGATTTATTGTTTTAATGTCTGACCAATATGGTTAGATATTCGGTGTCGCAATGATATAAGTCGCACTACCTAAACAGTCAATCTTGTAGATGGCTTCCTGAAATTACACCAAAAAGTGTTTTGGGAAAAAAGGTTAAAATAATTTTGGCGCAATATTTTTGGAAAAAACACCAAAAATTAAAAAGGAAAAGGAAAGGAAAATAAACCAAAAATAATGCGAAAAAAGAGCTTTTTATATGGAAATTAAGCCAAAAACTCGTTGTAGAATAAATTACCTGCACCGATAGGGTATAACTTTTTGGCGTTTTTTTCTTTTGAATTTGGAAAAAACACCAAACAAATTTTTTTTTGTACGGACATTTTTGGGCTATATTTTCTCCATTTTAATTTTTGGGTGTAATTTCAGTTTGCCCATGCAGATGACATCCGTTCGTTTGTTTTTGTTTTGATTTTAACTTTGAAAAAAGCGAGTTCAGAGCTCTATTCGTACTATTGCAAATTACATCCTTAAAATTACCCGTTTGTCTCAGAAAATATACGATGCTCTTGTAGATCCCCTTTGTACCGTCTGCAGTGTTGCATTGTGCATTGTTTTTTGTTTCGTGCTATTATAACCAGCATAGGGCAGTTATTGTTTATAAGGATCTGTGTGACCTTGTCCTCATTTGCGGAGTGGATTTTTTTTTATCACTTAACGTGAATACCTTATTAACAGTGTTCATGATAATATGTTTGACCTGGTTGGAGCGGAAATCGATGAGCCTCTCCTGGTGCCAATTGAACGACGGATGGTCTTTTTTCCTATAAATTCTAACAACTTATATAACAATTCAATTGGTCACAAAATCTATATTGACATCATTAATAGTTATTTTATTATGTTACATCAATAAATTACTATCAACCAACTAAATTATTTGTATTGCTTTTAGGACAAAACATGGATTCTGCCAATTATTCAGGGATTTGTACAAGTAGAACAGTGTGTGATTGGAAACGAATGTTTCACCTTAGCTTTAGTATCGCGAAGATCACGTCATCGTGCTGGAACAAGGTAAGAATGTCGTTTTCATAACATAATGTTTTAATTTTACGATTCTACTTAAAAGGTACAAACGTCGTGGTGTCGATGACATTGGAAACTGTGCTAATTATGTCGAAACTGAACAAATACTCTCATTCCGCCATCACCAATTGTCCTTCACTCAAGTACGCGGTTCAATACCGATTTACTGGAGTCAACCCGGATACAAATACCGGCCTCCACCACGACTTGACAGAGGTAAACGTTTAACATTGTGTTGGCAACATAAAGCAATTCCCCCTGTTTTTGTTTGTTTTTAAGGTGAAGCGGAAACTCAAGAAGCATTTGAGAAGCACTTTTGTCATGAGCTCTCACTTTACGAAGGTGTATGCATAGTTAATTTAGTTGAACAGAGTGGCAAGGAAAAAATCATTGGAGATGCCTTCGCCAAACATGTGATGCGTTACAATAACGATCAATTGACTTATGTTACATTTGACTTCCATGATTATTGGTAAACCGGTTATCAAGTTTGTACAAAAGTATTTTGTACTAACCTTATGTTTGTTTGATTTGCAGCCGTGGAATGAGATTCGAAAACGTATCGGCTTTGGTGGAAGCGCTTGCCCCGGAAGCTGGTGCAATGGGATTCCATTGGCGGGATATTCGTGGGGTTATTTGTAACCAGAAATCAGTATTTCGTATAAACTGTATGGATTGTCTCGATCGAACAAATGTAGTACAAACTGCGATTGGAAAGGCTGTGCTAGAATCGCAACTAGTAAAATTGGGACTATCGCCACCGTATACTCCAATTCCTGAACAATTGAAGGTGCCATTTATGGTGTTGTGGGCGAACAATGGTGATATTATTAGTCGACAGTATGCTGGAACTAATGCATTGAAGGTGAGACATTTTAAATCAACTAATTAATTGAGTAAGCGTACGATAATTGTGGTTCTTGTCACTCTTTGTCATGGTTTAGAATTATGACACCCCTTTTAAGGGTCTATCTATCCTGCCTTTAAAAAATAACGTCATCATTGTTAAATTGTTAAATAATTTTGATGTTACTTAAGAAAGTTATGACCAGTTGGATAACCTAGACTTACTGCAATCATAGTTTGTCTTTATAATTTTTAATTTTATAATTGCAAAATTTGAAAGATATAAAACTGTAATAAATGTATAAAAGTCTGGTCTGTTGCTCTTGCTGAGAAAGAGAATATGAACTTATGTCGTTTTCGATTGGTAATCCGGAAGACTACCGGACTCTTTTGAAAGTGTTCGTTTAGTACTTAAATGACAGTTCCTCTCCTGGGAAGAAAAATGTTTGCTTCTGAATTTGAATTCAGATTGTGTTTGCTGGCAGATGTCAGATCATGTTGTGTTTAAACTTAAGAAGCTTTTATGTTTGTCAAACAATGATAGCAGACATTTTTGTACAATTGTCATGGGAGTTGTAGGAAGACTTCATATATAGGGTGATTCATATGAGGTTTGATTAATAATGTAAAATAAAACAAATAAATTTGATAGTGAACTTAAAATTTTATCATGTAAATGTTGGCCACGAGTACGTCTGAGATGGACCATTCGAAAGATTTAATTTCGGCCGACTCGTTCGAGCATAGCGACTGGTATCACGCGAATAACACGAGTAATGTTAGCTTCCAAAGCGTCAATCGTAGCTGGCTTATTCCGGCCTGAGGCATATCTCCAGAGAAATAGTCCAAAGGTGTGATATGGCATGATCTAGGCGGCCAATTTAACGAAGAAAAACGTCAAATTAAATGTTTACCAAAATGATTTCTCAACAAGTCCATTGTTCCACGCGCTGTATGGCTCGTAACGCCGTCTTGTTGAAACCAGAGCTCACCGAAACCATGGGCTTGAATTTTAGGAAGCACATATTTCGTTAACATGGCGCGATAACGGTTCAAATTGGCAGTAACATTCTGATTTGCCTCATTTTTGAAGAAATATGGACCGCTACAGTTGCTATAGTCTCACCACTACGTGCTGGATTTGGTTTAACCGGTCGAGTATCATTCACTAAAAGTGAAAGTGGTTTCAGTATGTCGATTATTCGTGCCGTAAGTTCCTCGAATCGCACGAAAAACATTTCTCACAGAACGAATTTGGAGTTTCCTACGAGAAAATGTATTATATTTATTTAAGATAGCTGTATTTCAGTTCGTATTGGAGCATCTTTTGAGTTTTAGCGCGCTATTAATATTTGCTAACAAGACCTACAGTATAGTTAACTTGGTGCTAAGTGCACGCATATATGTATAGGTATCGAGAGTTCGTGCGAATTTTTTGAAATTTATTTTATTTATCATATAAAATACTTTTTCAAGTAACTTCCTAAGTTTAGAGGAGGATAAATTCTCTCAAATTCTATCAGAATAAGATTAAACACAAGGCTTCAGCTAGCCCTACTCATGCCCAGTTTGCCGAGTGAGTGGGGTATAGAGCCGCAACAAGAGTCGCTTGTGGGTTAAATTAATGTTGGGTCTCCCAGAATCTAAGCTCCTGCCATAGTCGTGCGTGAGTAAGTATGAATTCATTCGTACTATTCATACCTATTCGTACGATGTGATGTATATATACATATCTATATCTACATGTATTGTACGAATAATTGCGGTTTATCACTGAAGAACTCTAATTCTCACAAATTACTTTTTTTAGTGTGGCAAAGAGAAGTAAATTTCCGATGCAAGGATCGCACGATGTGAAAACTTCACTTCAAATCGGACTTAAGGTGCGATCAGACAGTCATCCAAACTTGTCATCCGGATGACATTATGACGTCAGAAAACTTGGTGGTGTCATCCGGATGACAAGTTTGGATGACCGTCTGATCGCACCTTTATAAAAACCATCGTAATTTCAAATGTGAAATGTCTTAGAGGCACAAATATGTATTTGTTTTATATGAAACCATATTTGAAACTATTTACGAACAAATTCATAACATAGGTACAAAACAATCTTGATTTTAGCCCCCCACTAATGAACAAGTATCTTACCTCAACAGCAGAATCTTAGAGAAAATTCCTGGTGATTCAATTTCATATCTGTCCCTCAATACTGTTTGTAACCAAGATGAATGCAGTAAGTTATCCGGTTGAGTTTTTAAACAATATTGCGGCCCATTGCATTCCTTTCCACAAAATTGAGTTGAAAGTTAGAGTTCCCATTCCCTGCTCACAATTTAAATCCCCCCAAGCTTTGTTATGGTACAAGATTTAGAGTGATTTCATTGCAGAAAAACGTTATGCCAAGACTACCAATAATTCCCAGTATTTAACCTTTTCAATTTAAACGAATTCAATTTCTTATTAATGTCTGTTTTGCAATGACAAAATAAATAAATCGCAGGGAAACGCTGGGTCTGATTTGAGCTAGAACTGTTTTATTCACGGACAGTTGTATGTAGCGTGCTTCACAGTTAGTGACGCCACAATAACTGTTATTTCAACAGATGGAAATAAAACCGCTAATATTGTTTATAAAGAAGCGTTGAGTTAATAAAAATTCATTTAACCAACTTTTTCTTTTAAGTGAGAAATAAATTGCCGGGAGTCTTCGGGAGGCTTTTTAGATCGGGTAAAATTCCCCTACCATTGCAAAAGGTTCCCTTGCGTTATGCCTTTGTATTGTCCTTTCAGGAATTTTTCATATTCAATAAAATTAACTAAAAAATTAAATAAATTAAAGACCAAGCAAAACTGTTACTTATATTCCTCAGCTCTTAGAAAACGTAGAATTATCATTCACAAATTAAAAGATACTCAATTTAAAAATTAAATATCCAGGGATATTTGACTGTATTTGGAGCGAAAAACATTTCCTAGTTTCTCGCACTCAAAATTAAATAATTTTATTTGCAGGACCTTGCTACTTGTGAATACCTAATAAACAACAATGTACTGAAATCCATTTCGCCGTGTAGGTCCTTGGAAGCGAATTTCAACATTGTTTAATATTATTAGGGATATTCTAGGCTAGTTGCGCCATGTACGGAACTTATTAACCACGAAGCTTTTTCTAGCCAGCTCAAACACGAATGTTAAAAATTATCTAGCTAAGGTATGTTACACAAATTTACTCTATTTTATTGGTGAACAAATTGTTAAATAACAACAGGATAGGTAATTATCGGGGTGCCGGTTATTATATGCTGTATATTGAATTAGGTAGATTTAATTATTGTTTTATTTATGACGCATATGCTTATAGGTGTGGGGTAAGTTAAGGACCATTCATATGAGAGCAAGCGAACGAATAGACAAATTGCGAACGAATAACTTTTAATGCACACAAAAATGTAAACTTTATTATTCCGATTCCAAAATAATTACGATATTTAATTTATTCCACTATCAATACTGTGCAAAAAACAATTTAAATAGTGATATTACGAATTCCAAACCTTTTTTTTTGCGAATTTATTTATGTTCGTCTAAAGTTTTACCGATCAATTGATTCCACTCTAAAAAGTGTAGTATGTATAGTTTGGTTTTTACACGACTTCAAACAAAAGATTGCCAATTAGCTCCTTTCCTATTTGTTTTTTGTCACACAAAAGATAAAATCTATAACAAAACTGAATGGAATTTAATACTATACTCTGTCCAACATAAATTGGCAGTCAGGCTTATTTTGCGATATTGAATATTATTCGCGATTTTTTGCAATATTTTAATAAAGAAAAAAAATTAATTAAAAATCTTACTTGCAGACGATTTACCAATTGTTCATTCCCTTAACGTATATCCAGACGAATATAAAGTTTTGGTAGGTTTTTTCTTAAAAGCTAAGTTGATTTGCAATTATTAAAACAAAAATCCATTCAAAGTTAAAGTTATAGAAGTTAAAGCTTAAGAATTCATTCGAATGCAAACAAAAATGTACTGCAACCCTTCAACAATTTCAAACCCATCTCAATGCTGCAAGTCTTCAACTTCAGCATTTACGCAAAATACTCCGTTGAAGACAAAGCCAATATATATACTTAACTACATTCGGAAAAAAGCGAGGTACACACGAAAATGTTTTTTTTTCTCCACACCGTATGCAATTTGTATTTTTCTTTTTATAATTTTTCACAAAGTAACTTATTTGAAATCGCTTATCTTTCTTTAACTTGTTTTTTTTTTTTTGTTCCAATATCTTTACTTAATTTATAGCTATCAAAATACGTAGGTTTTTTGTTTCCTTAATATTTTGAATTATATACATTGTTTTGTGTTTCATTATTGTGTGAATTTGAAGGTCAAAAGTTCCTTGCGATTTTTGCGGTTTAATTTTCTAAATGTTAAAATGCAGTTACAAAATTGTAATTAATTTTCTTTAAGGCAAAACATTATTTGCGTTTGTTTTGTTGGTTAGAAATGGCTTAAAATTCATCCAAAGACAAAGACAAGACAGTGCCGGAAAAAAAAGAAATTGTTGACGCGACAAAAAAAATTCATCAAAATTTGAAAAACAAAACAGTAACTGCGAATCAAGTAGGTGATATTTTTTCTGGGTAAACAAACAGTTTATAGACTTCTTAATGAAAATAGGCCACAACTCGCTACCAAAGAAGAAAAACCAAACTGATTTAAAAGAAAAGTAGATGATTTCAATAAGTGTGCCATCAGGCAAATTGTGCATCAGTTCTTTTTCAAATAACGAACGTAACCCAACATAATATTCTTTCGGGTTTTTGCTGATTTAAAATCCTTAGTACAGAAACCCTGTAAGAGCTTTTGTTAGAATAGCACCTTACGAAAAACAAAAGAGTGCGAATGAGAGGCAAACATCCCTATCTTCACTGTGCTGCCAATTTATGTTGGACAGAGTATAGGTATAAGCGAAAAACATTTCCTAGTTTCTCGCACTCAAAATTAAATAATTTTATTTGCAGGACCTTGCTACTTGTGAATACCTAATAAACAACAATGTACTGAAATCCATTTCGCCGTGTAGGTCCTTGGAAGCGAATTTCAACATTGTTTAATATTATTAGGGATATTCTAGGCTAGTTGCGCCATGTACGGAACTTATTAACCACGAAGCTTTTTGTAGCCAGCTCAAACACGAATGTTAAAAATTATCTAGCTAAGGTATGTTACACAAATTTACTCTATTTTATTGGTGAACAAATTGTTAAATAACAACAGGATAGGTAATTATCGGGGTGCCGGTTATTATATGCTGTATATTGAATTAGGTAGATTTAATTATTGTTTTATTTATGACGCATATGCTTATAGGTGTGGGGTAAGTTAAGGACCATTCATATGAGAGCAAGCGAACGAATAGACAAATTGCGAACGAATAACTTTTAATGCACACAAAAATGTAAACTTTATTATTCCGATTCCAAAATAATTACGATATTTAATTTATTCCACTATCAATACTGTGCAAAAAACAATTTAAATAGTGATATTACGAATTCCAAACCTTTTTTTTTGCGAATTTATTTATGTTCGTCTAAAGTTTTACCGATCAATTGATTCCACTCTAAAAAGTGTAGTATGTATAGTTTGGTTTTTTCACGACTTCAAACAAAAGATTGCCAATTAGTTCCTTTCCTATTTGTTTTTTGTCACACAAAAGATAAAATCTAAAACAAAACTGAATGGAATTTAATACTATACTCTGTCCAACATAAATTGGCAGTCAGGCTTATTTTGCGATATTGAATATTATTCGCGATTTTTTGCAATATTTTAATAAAGAAAAAAAATTAATTAAAAATCTTACTTGCAGACGTTTTACCAATTGTTCATTCCCTTAACGTATATCCAGACGAATATAAAGTTTTGGTAGGTTTTTTCTTAAAAGCTAAGTTGAAAAGCGAGGTACACACGAAAAGGTTTTTTTTTCTCCACACCGTATGCAATTTGTATTTTTCTTTTTATAATTTTTCACAAAGTAACTTACTTGAAATCGCTTATCTTTCTTTAACTTGTTTTTTTTTTGTTCCAATATCTTTACTTAATTTATAGCTATCAAAATACGTAGGTTTTTTGTTTCCTTAATATTTTTAATTATATACATTGTTTTGTGTTTCATTATTGTGTGAATTTGAAGGTCAAAAGTTCCTTGCGATTTTTGCGGTTTAATTTTCTAAATGTTAAAATGCAGTTACAAAATTGTAATTAATTTTCTTTAAGGCAAAACATTATTTGCGTTTGTTTTGTTGGTTAGAAATGGCTTAAAATTCATCCAAAGACAAAGACAAGACAGTGCCGGAAAAAAAAGAAATTGTTGACGCGACAAAAAAAATTCATCAAAATTTGAAAAACAAAACAGTAACTGCGAATCAAGTAGGTGATATTTTTTCTGGGTAAACGAACAGTTTATAGACTTCTTAATGAAAATAGGCCACAACTCGCTACCAAAGAAGAAAAACCAAACTGATTTAAAAGAAAAGTAGATGATTTCAATAAGTGTGCCATCAGGCAAATTGTGCATCAGTTCTTTTTCAAATAACGAACTTACGACGCTGGATAAAACACTGCATAAGGTAGAACGCAATGCAAACATCACTAAAATAAACAGGTCTTCTCTGCATACGGTTTTAAATATTAAACTGATTTGCCCATCGTCAGCGAAAGAGTGTTCTTTTGGAAAGAACTGACATCATTACATAAAGATTATTATTTTTTTTATAAATAAAACAATTAAAATGAAAATTTCAATCTAAAAAAAGCATGGTAACCAAACATAATATTCTTTCGGGTTTTTGCTGATTTAAAATCCTTAGTACAGAAACCCTGTAAGAGCTTTTGTTAGAATAGCACCTTACGAAAAACAAAAGAGTGCGAATGAGAGGCAAACATCCCTATCTTCACTGTGCTGCCAATTTATGTTGGACAGAGTATAGGTATAATACTATGCCACTGCTTAGAACTGACATTTTAATCGGAAGAGTAGGTAGGTTGTCTTGTTAGACATTATATCAATGCCCCCAAAATTACCTCTTTACGAATTGGTATCTCTTCATTTTAACTCTGTCCACTGATAAACAAAAAATATTTAATACATTTTCATAGGGTGACTACACACGTACTGGTGAAAGAAAATTAGCTGGAATGGTCAAAGACGGGATGAACTCTGCAAATCGGTAAGTTGTTTTTGTAATGTTTTTGAAATTATTTTCCTGTTATCTTTGTTTTTTATTTTATCAAAATTCGTAACTTTGGACTCGTAGTTTTATCCAAAAATAACAACGAAAAAACAAATCGTTAGCGTTTCCGTATTCACTTATTTGCTTGTTACAATTACCTTATTTTTCTTATAGTATCTACATGTAGACATGCTAATTTATTTTGAAATCCTTACATACCGACCTACGCAATAAACTGTGGTTAAACTTACAAGAGACAAATATAAAAACTTGATTTCTCTAAGTATTTGAATAGGCTTTTCCCAGCTATTGGCATAGATTCAGCATAAAAAAATAGTTTAAGTAAACTCATAAAGGTTTTAAGTAAAAGGAATATCAACAATTTTTAAATCGATTCTATATTTGCAACGTAGATTTTGGTGCGCAATTTAAATTTAATTCATTGTGCCAACGTGAAGTCTGTTATTTTATTCGCACATAAGATATGCTTAAGGGCACAGTTGAGTGAGAAAGCGATGCGGGGCCGTGCAACAAATACAAACTTCTCACAAGCAAATTCAAAACTAAAAAAATTTTGTGCATGTTATTTGTTGTCAGGCAGCTTTGGCACTTTCATTCATTGTTAATCTTATAAAATACATTCATTTTCTCATTTTGTGCATAAAAATACAATTATAGGTAGGTGGAGGGGCCCATTATCATGACTACATAAAAAGGGCACAAAAAGAGCCGTTTTGATGCCACCACCCATGACGACCTTGGGGTAAGGGATATTGGGTATGTGTACTCAGATTGTGATATCATTGAGACCCATGTCCAGAAAGCCATAGTCAGAGCCAGGCTTCCGCATAGGAGGAGAAAAACTGTTTCAATCTCGTTGTCATCATTGCAGTTACGGCAATGGGTGTGGTGGGTTATACCGTGTTATACACGTGTTCTGTTTATGAGGTTTTGGGTTCTAGGTTTGTTATATTTGGTCCAAGTCTTCCTAGAAATGACGCAGTTCGTCATATTCCTTCACCTGGACTCTGCCCTCGCCTTGAAGTGTGAGGATATTTCTCTCTTCACGAAGCCCAACGCAGGATTCTGGAAGGGAGGAGATAATTCTGGGCAACTCGTCGGCTTTCTCGTTCCCCCTATGTCCCTATGCCCTGGAACCCAGATGAGAGGGATTCTAAACCGACGGCCCGCTATGAATAGTATCTTTGCGCACTCGATGAGGTTAGACGTAGTCGTGGTTGAGATGAGGGCCTTAACTGCGGCCTGACTTTCCAAATTTTGGTTGAAAATGGATATGTGTAAATTTATTGTTGTACAATTTAGAAGTATATTAAGGATTTATTATACAATTATACTTTCTCCTCCATTTGAGCCCATTTGCTTTGCCAAACCGAAGTAGCAGCGGCTTCCAGCGGCACTTGGCCTCAAAGGAGCTGGCTATCAAAAGTTACGTTTTGTCCTGACAACCGCGGGTATAAAGTAAATGACAATATGGTAGGTCTCGAATTAAAATTCGTTGATCTTTTCTGGTTTTTCCTTGTCCAGGTGTACGGTTTGTCTACGGAGCACATTGATTGATATGATTTAATATACACAGAACCTTGGTTATGATCGAAATGCCTCGAAAGTTTTTGCAAGACAAAGAAACGGCTTTCCTGTGGATTAGGCGTTTGACATGTTTATCAAACAAAGCCGGCGGCACCTTGTTACACTTGGAACATTGGAACAATGGCGGTCGTAAATTTACTTCCACTTGGTAGAAACTTTTATTAATGGGGAAGGGGCAGTCAGAAGAAAGACAAAAAAGTAGTTTTAATAATTTTTTTGTATCAGTTATTTTTTAGTCGCCACTCGACGATCACGAGCGTTAGAAAGCTCGCCGTTAATTGTCAAATAACTTGAAAAGTATTCGTCGCATTCTCTTGAAATTTTCAGAGATTTTCCAGATATTTTACTTTGAGAATTTTTTTAAAAATTCTGCCTGGCCCTAACCTATTAATATTAACTCGTTAGAGATTTCACCAACCAAAAGTGTGCGAAATTTAAGAATTTATTACCAACATGCGAGTGCAGTGCACTAGATTTGTGGAATTCCCCACAACTACCTTGATAAGACATGGCGGTGAACGGGGGAGGCCAAGCTTGTCCAAAGCGTCCATCCAATAAAGATAATAAAGCTCACATTGAAAAGTTTCGAAAAAAAAAGATTAAATGAAAGAAATATCTTCTTTGCTTACTGATATGAACCAAGCTCCCCACGAACTGCTATCTTTAAGATAACCTCGAAATGCTCTGAAAATGTTTATTAACATTGCTCAAGTCCTACTCATTGTGGGATGCAGGATTCTTATATTCAAACTCATGAGAGGCGATCCAATGCGTTGTCATTGGAGGGAAAGTTATCTTCTTCTTTGTACTAAGGATAGGGAAATACGATGATAATTACCGTTCTATCAAGCAGATGTCACATATATTACCATGAACGTCCAATTGCGGCTAACTATAGGGCTACTTAAGACCAGAACTTAAGTCATTTGCTTTTTATTTCTGTCCTTGATTATCTACTTAAAGAAAAAGTGATATAGCCATTATAAGCGAGTATCAAGGTGTGGTACTGCAATCTTAATATTAAATAAAAAGTATATAAAAAGACAGAGTATCTGTAGTGGCCGGCCATTTTCTGACCCACTCCGACCTATTCCAGGTGTTTATTGGAATGAAAAAGTCGTTCCTAAGTGCGAACATTTTAAACATCTGCGATCTGTGGATGAAACAATCGTGGATTACTACATTAATTATCGTGTTAGCGTTAAGTAAATGAATTGTCCAGAAAACTCTGTCATTTTCTGTTGTTGAATAAAATAATCTCATTGTTGAGAACGAGTTTTGTGTGGCTTCACCTAGCTTCTCCAACCATTGTTTGCGAAGTTCTTACCTACATAGCTTAATATTCCAACGCACCAACTTTGTCTTCTTTTTGTCAAGAATAGAAACTTTAGCAAAAACATGTGCAGATATGACATGTGTCACTGTAATTGCAGATTTAAGAATTCTGCTTGCCATTTTAATTGAGGCATGGCATGTGCAAAACAACGCGACGAAAGTACAAGGCTGTACAATATCATTTTATAAAGAAAGGGATTATGAATAAAAAAAATCCGTTGCAGTAAATTCACAATTCAGTAAGATCACAACTTCTCCGATAGGAAAATAAAATGATAATAAAATAAAGCTGCGCTCCGCTTCACTCAGTAACATTTTGCACTTCTTCCGCAATTCCATTCTATACATAATGCTTGAGTACTCGTACCCCCAGGATTATTAACAACCGTGAAGAACTTGTCTACTTTTCTGAAGATGAATCTTACTAACAAATTTTGAATGTCTCCCAATTGAATTTGATATCCTCGGTTTATATATACGTCACTATTAACATGTATATAAAGTAGATCTAGAATTTTAATAAAATTTTGGCATGAATCTTCTTCGCTTGATAAAACTTTAAAAATACATTAAGTCATTGCAAACCGAAAGTAAATCCGTTAAAATTTTTGTTTGTAGTTTCTTCATTCAAACATTTGCGGATTCATTTCGGCAGAGCCTTATTGATCTAATGCAGGGCAAACTAACTGCAGCGGATCAGTTGAAAGAGGATGAAATATTTGATACGATATTGAAAGTAGCACAGACCGCCTTAATCCCATCGACGTCACCACCTATACATGGCTATTACCATGCTGGTGTTCTTGGTCCTGAGTTGAAACTTTTGGAAAATCTAGTATACACAAGGTCCGCACTTTTGTTTTTAACACATTTTCCTTGGTTTCATTGGCCCTAAGTACACGCTTTATACATATATAATGTGATTGAGTTTCACACTTTCGAATAAATTCTTATTTTTTTTTTTATAAAATTGTTTGCAGTTACTATTTGGCACGGTTTAAGGATTCATATCGGCAGGCGACAATTGACTTGATGCTGGGCAATCAAGTTTCGGCAGAGTCTTTAAACGCCTTAGGGGGCCAACAGGCCCCAGACGACAACGATGCTTTGGAAGGTGCCGAGCACGCAAAGTTGCTTGTGGAAGATTGCCGTAGAATGTTACTGGGGGCGGCACAGTATCCAATCGGATCGTGGGGTTTAATTGATGCTGATCCAAGGTAAATTTCCTAACCCGATGTTTTTTTGTTAAATTTTTCAAATAATTTTTTCTTGTATTTTAGTTCGGGCGATATAAACGAAACGGAAGTGGATACAATTCTTTTACTTACCGATGACTGCTATATTGTGGCGGAATATGATTCCCATTTGGATAAAATTGTGCGATTCGAGAAGGTTCTGCTTCAGAATGTGACTCTGATCGAATTGGGCATGTATCAGCAGACAAAAATCTTCCAAGGAACAGCTCCAGCATTGCTTTGCTTGCGATTGAACTACACGGTCGATGGTACGGATGGGTATTTCCACATGTTCCGATCGGCAAATATTCGTTTCTTCAATAACGTTGCAGTCGTTATAAAAACTCAAGAGGAAGTTATGGGTGAGTGGGAGAATGTACATTTGGTCTATCCATTATAACCGATTTACGTCCTGTTGTAGAATCTCTAATGGCAATTGTGGAATTTTTTAAAATTGCCCTGGATGATGTTGGAAAAGGTGACGTGCGCTTTATCACCGGAGGCATGTTGCAGAGGAGAAAGAGCAAAGTGCCGATGTTGGATGTTCCAAAGGTAATACATAAAATGATGTTGTCCTTGTGATTTGTTATATGTGGCACACAATTCACCTACGTTTGATTGAACAGTATATATGATGGGAACATATCCGTTTCATATGCTGTTTCAAATTATATTAAAACTGATTTCCTAACTTCTCCACCAGGGTATGCCACGCAATCTATCTGAATCGCAACTCGTTCAAATGAGTTCAAAGGCATTTAGTAACGTTGCTGGACAATTCTCAAAGTTAGGCCAAAGCCTCAATCCCAATAAGCCGAAGTCGCCTGCTGCTGCCCAGCCGAATAATAACACTGCACAACTAAACCCACAAGTGATGCGACAAAATCAGCCAGTTGACTCGTGCATTGAAGCTGAGAAAGCAATATTTTCCGTTGGACCCTACAAGGAACCCAAGGGCTCTGCAACTAGTTCCGATTCCGAAGAAAACGACAACAGTATTTATGAACCGGATATCGATTTTGAAATACCCGAAATAGCAATAGCAGCAACATCCGACAAGGCTGGTTTTAATGAAAATGATTTCTTGCCAAGCGTGGGCATCGTCATGTGTCCCAGCCAGGAACAGACAGTTGAATCGAATGTCAATCAACTCGAAGACAAAGACAACTTGGCAAAAATGTCCGAAGATGTTCTAACAATCTCAATTACATCGGTAACTGATCATGTTACATTACCGGCGGGTCTTTTAGAAAATGCTCCAGCAGTGCGTGCACGAAGTCCAACTCCGGAGATCCGTATTCAAGGATCTGCGGCTGCACAAAATACTCAAGAAGCTGCTTCTACGTCTGGTGAACAGTCAAGGTCAGTGTTTTATTGTTAGCTATGACTCCTTATAATGTTGTGTTAGTCTGTCTTGTAATTTTTTAAACAAATTGAACAATAAATAGCTTTATTTACACATGACGACACTGGGACTTTTTTTATTTCTTTACCTGCTAACAAATCATATAGATCGTCATCGCCCAGAGATCTATCATTGCCCGTAGGAGGAGCTACTCAAACTGATGGTACTCTTAAACAATTGAAAACAATGACAAGCCCCCTCTCAAAGCTTGCCAAGGGAATGCAAAACTTTGGTATGAACTTGGATCCACGTAAAATCGCAAAGGTAAATGTCGTGGGTTTTTTTATTCTTGTTCTGTGTACTCATCTATTTTGTTTTTCTTTAGAGTGGCGTTCTTTCGCCATCAGGAACATCCTCCGCTGATAATTCACCGCCCGAGATACAACGTTCCATAGCCTATCGAAACAACTTGGAACAGATGTGGACCGAAAGTAAATGCTGTACAAAGCTAATCGCTCTATAAAGCGGATATGGCTTAATAATGATAATAATGCTATACATACTCTACCATTAGCTTAAAATAATGACAAATAATTGATTTTATCTCTCACAAAAAAGGGATCCAAGGGTGCTATCAAGAATTCAGTTAAATTAGCTGTCCAAGTGATCTTAATACGGACAAAGTGTACTGATTCGATGGAAATTATGTGATAAAAATCACCATGATCAGGGCATGCACAAGTGGATAGCTAATATCTGAACCTTAGACATCTGCCAATCTGTGGCTTTAATTTAGATCTCGATAATTAGGTGCAGCACATTGCTTATGTGATTTACGACTCCGAACTCCTCATTTTACTGTTTTTTTTTTGTACTAGATGTTGTTTTAAAGTTTTTGTCCAGGGTGACGTATTAGTTAACTCTAAACAATATTCAGAAAGTGGCATCGAACTTCGAAATAAAAATCGGATTTGCATTCAATTGTAGCAACTATTATTGTGTTCGTTCCCTATTAGTTTGTAAGCAACCTTTTGATAATCGTGCTATTGGATGTTTCGGCAGCGCTCTAGGTCGTGACTGCTGAGTTGTTTATCAAACAAATATGTAGAAAAAGAGACTAAAAGCTCAATTTTAACTGTTGAGAGATTTTACTAGGTGTGTAAAATAAACCATATTTGCACAGAAAATTACAGAAATGTTCAGAAAAGTTCCGGATTTTGTGATCCATGCGCAAAATGTCTGCTCCAAATTGTTTTACCTTCAATTACTTTCTGTTTCTACTTTAAAGGAAAAAAAAGTGCGTAAGGAGTGGAAAATGTAAACTTGTTAGTTGTGCGATTTTGAATTACTACGATATGTTTAGTAAAAATTCAATTATGAAATAAAAAACGAGATTTTAGATTGTCTACATTTCTGTTTTAACTTTATCTGACATTTGCGGAAAGTAATTATTCTTCCCTATGACTTGTTTTTTAAACGTAACGATTATATCATAACCTTCAGCGGATGCTCTTAAATATTAGTCAACACCCGTGAAAAACTAGGATAGCTTCTACATAAATCGCTTAAAAATCTTTTTGTTTTAATAATTTATAATTTATTTATTGGGAACACGCTACACATAAAATATAGAGTGCCCTTGCGAGTCTACGATGCGATGCATCAGTTGTTAGTAATCCTTGAATGTTGGGGTATTTAAATTTAAAAAAAAAAAAAACGTTTTAAAGCTATTAATGAATGTTTTAAAATAATGTTAGTTAGCTACAACAACCATATTTGCACAGAAAATTACAGAAATGTTCAGAAAAGTTCCGGATTTTGTGATCCATGCGCAAAATGTCTGCTCCAAATTGTTTTACCTTCAATTACTTTCTGTTTCTACTTTAAAGGTAAAAAAAAGTGCGTAAGGAGTGGAAAATGTAAACTTGTTAGTTGTGCGATTTTGAATTACTACGATATGTTTAGTAAAAATTCAATTATGAAATAAAAAACGAGATTTTAGATTGTCTACATTTCTGTTTTAACTTTATCTGACATTTGCGGAAAGTAATTATTCTTCCCTATGACTTGTTTTTTAAACGTAACGATTATATCATAACCTTCAGCGGATGCTCTTAAATATTAGTCAACACCCGTGAAAAACTAGGATAGCTTCTACATAAATCGCTTAAAAATCTTTTTGTTTTAATAATTTATAATTTATTTATTGGGAACACGCTACACATAAAATATAGAGTGCCCTTGCGAGTCTACGATGCGATGCATCAGTTGTTAGTAATCCTTGAATGTTGGGGTATTTAAATTTAAAAAAAAAAAAAACGTTTTAAAGCTATTAATGAATGTTTTAAAATAATGTTAGTTAGCTACAAAGAAAAATATTATGTTAATTTTTTGTATGAAATATGTAAAATAAAAATAAATAAGTACAGTGGCTTAGTGGTTAAATGCGTTGGACCACTAAGCGAGATGTCGCTGGTTCAAATCCCGACCTGTACCACCTTAAACATTTTTTTTCTCTGTCCCACCTCTTGCGGACGCCTAAAAAACATCCAAGAGTAAGAATTGTCATGAGAAGCTTCTCAAAAATAAATTGGTGTTCGGAATCGGAGTTAAACTGTAGGTACCTCTATTCGTGTCAAAAATATAACGTCTCACACACAATGGTTGAAGAAGCTAGGCTTTAGGTTCTGTATGAGCCGTTTACGCCTAATCTTTATTTTTTATACCCTATCCTAAGGGTATATTAATTTTGACACATAGTTTGTAACACCCCTTAATATTCGCGGTAGACCCATAAAAGTATATATATTTATGATCAGGAACAAATTCTAAGACTATCTAGCAATGTCCGTCCGTCCGTCCGTCCGTACGCAATTTTTAGGCCTTTAAAATTAAGATAGGAAGCTGAAAGAAAGCCAAAAAAATGTTTAACAAGATATTTATCCTATATTTTTTCCAACATTTCGCCCATACAAATTTTTGGCCACGCCCACTTTTTGGGGGCGTTTTTTTTTTTTTTCAAAAAAACTTTTTTTTTTTTAATTAATAGAATGAAATAAAGACTTCTTAATGCTTTTTTCTTTGGGGCATATAGGGATATGGATAGGGTATCATACTGTTCGCCCCCAGCGAACTGTAGCCTTTCCTTATGTTTTTTTGTATGAAATATGTACTTGCACGAAAATGTTCTCTACGCTGAGTGCTTGCGAACACGCTTTTGATATTTTTCGCATCTTAGGACCACACCTGTTGCCTCCTATTCGGAGGGGCAATAGGTGTGACACGCTATCATTTCTTGCTATATTGATATGACACACTGCAGAGAGTACCAACCACATGTGGCATTCGTACATATTTCATATGTATATTCCGATACAAAGAGTATATACTATATTTTATTAAAAAGCAGTAACGCAATTTGGAATAAGTTAAATGCAATGAAAGTCCAACTCATAAAAATCAATTAACCACCGAGCGATTCCATTTCAATATTTCCTTCTTTAGAAGGTGGTTTGTATTTATCTTTTGAAGCAATTTGTGGAAGCGATTCCGGATTTGTTTTGAGGTATTTATAGAAATCAACGCATGTATATTCCGAGTTCCCAAAAGTTTCCACTACGTGTCAAGTTTTATACGATGACAAAGTTTTGTTCGCGGCCTTTAAAATCGTCTATTTCTTATTGGAGTGATTGAGGTGGTTCAATATTTCCGTCTATCTTGGACGTGCTCACTACGACTTCGACATCAAGTTTCCCACGCAAAAAGTTTCAGAAACTCAAATTGGGCCGTTAATAGATGGAAGTAGGAGAGTGCAAAAGTAAACATAAAAATTTGTTTAAATTATTTACAAATAATTAAAGAGTTGTACAAAAGCAGGCAAAATTACCGAAAAATTGGTATTCTTCCAGACACATTTTAAGTGTTTCTTTGACCTCATTTAAAAAATATGCAACTTAAACTGCAGTCACAACACTACTTTATCACGTATACAGAATAATTAACCCTGATCAACTCCCATTGTGATCAACTAAACTTCGCTGAGACTTTCTGGATGGCAGTAAATATTTTCAGACATTGTCAACAAATAATCTGATACTAAAATGTTCTTAATCACTTATGGAATGAAAACTTAAATTTAAATTTTAAACAGATGATATAGTGTGGTGGTAACTTTTATTTGTCAACTACGATATTTAATTCAATCTGTTTGATAATGCTTCACTAAAAAAATCCAAAATAGAAAATACATTTGAAGAGCATCATATTGTTCCAAAATATGCTTGATAACCCGACATTTATGATTTGCATATCCAAGCAGTTTCTTCAGTTGAAAAACTTGCTTACAATTTTCTTATCCGAAACTTCTTATTTTGGTTTTTTTGTGTTCATAGATTTTCATATTCACAAATGTTCTCTTCCCCTCATTCGTACAGTCTCAAATCGTTACTTACCATGGCTCCAGAAAATATGCATGCTTACATCAAAATGGTCCCGCCTACTCCATTCCATTTGCTTGAATCGTGTACCTACATCTGTTTAAAAAAAAAAACACTGAATTCTTGAAAGATCTCGAAGCTTTCCTAGATATTAAAGTAAAAACTAATTTAACTGTTATAGGAAATACAAATGTGATTAGCGTTTAGGAAATAAAAAATTATTATAAAGAAAAAAGCAATAATAGCTTCAGCTTATGAAACAAAACATATTCCAATTGCCGACCATCCATATAAGTATTCAAAAACTAGAAATACGATAACTATTTTACTTATAATTAAGAATTGTAATGTAATTTTCATGCAATTATGGAAATTATACTCGCGTATTTAATGTTTGTTCGTTTTGTCTTTTGTTATAAGTAGTTAAAAAAAACAAAATTAGATTAAAAAGTGTAACGAGTAAAAAAGAAAAGGTTTCCTATCTCGAAGTTCAATTGAGATAAATTTGTATTATATTGTTAATGGATTTCAGTAATTTAGAATATTGTTCGTTTGTTTATATTTTTAATATTATGTAGTAGTATTTGTTTTTCTTTTTATTAAAATAGAGACCAATTTAAATTATTATGCTATGTTAAAGTTTACAAAGAAAAACAATATTAAACATACACCAAGCTGAATTTTATCAGTTTTGCCACAAAAAAAAAAAAAAACTACTTTTTTTATGCATTTTTTTTTATTGAGAAGGAGACATTTTTTTTTATTTCTTTTTCCTCCAAGTAAAAGTTGGGTTTGCATGACATGGATATGTATCCGAATTTCGTTTGTTCTTAGAAAGTTCATCAGTTTTTTGCTGACGATAGTTTGCCTGACTACCTACCTACTTGGAATCCTCTACCTCTCCGAGATATAATAAAACGAGCATCGCTTAAAGCTGTTTTCAAATGAAGGTAAGTTCAAACATAGTATTTGATTGCATGTCGCTTGGTTACTCTTTTTAAACCACAAATGAAACCTGCAAGCATTTGCTTATAATTTAAATAAAATAAAATAAAATTACCCACCTATCAAGAAAATATTTATTACCAAAATGTGATGTTACAGTAAATATATTATGAATAACAACGAAATAAATACATATACATTGAAAAAATATTTAGCGCTAGTTTGCTTTATGCACTCTAGTGCTTCTAATAATATTATTAAATATATTACGTATGTACCAATATAAAAATGCACAAGTTTCCAATACTAAAGGTCAATTAGTTGCAATAAAAATACTCAATAATCAGTGATAAATAAAAACTTTAAAGTGGATATTGTATGACGCTTCATTTTTTTGTCTTTTGTTGTCAGAACTTTCAGTAATGTCGTTCTCGATTGGTAAGCCGGAAGACTTCCGGACTCTTCTGAAAGTGTTCGTGTGGTACTTATATGACAGTTCCTATAAAAAAGAAAAAATTGCTTCTGGCTTTGAATTCAAAATCAAACGTCATAAAGCGATATAGTTATTTTTGTTGCTGATGCATTTGATTATTCTTCAATTGTGACGAGATTAGTTGAAAATTATTACCGAATTTAATTAAACAAACAAAGAAATAATATAAGGTATAATATAAACAAATAATTTTAATTTTATAGACAATAAAAATGAAATTATTGCCAATTGTCCTAACACTTCAACTGAAAACACAATTTTACTTTAAATTCAAATGGAAAAAATTCCCTCGCCGAAGCCGACATCTACTCTAAAAAAATTATATCTTATAGCGACTCTAATTAACTGTTGATATTTTGAGAACAATAAGAGCAACTACTGACTTCTACTATGCAAAGATATAAGTGAAGCGAATTCGTGTCAAACGAATCGCTCTACTCCTAAAAATATGAACAAAGAAATAAAGAACCGAAATAGTCCGCCGAAAAGTCTCCACTGGTGGATAATAACATTCGAACATTTCTAATCGTATAGATTTTAAAGTTTAAGTCAAAGTGGAGAATATTTAAATTATGCGGAAAGAAAATATAAAATACAAAAAGAATTTATAGATAAATTAGGGTTAATTATTGACAGACTTATGCCTGGTTTTGGTTCAAGTTATGATCGATTTTCTGAAGATCGTTTCCAAAGTGCTTCAATTGCTCTATCTATCTACAATGCTGCGAGTGATCTCTAGTGGGAATCAAATTGACGTACGAAAATTGGAAATGCTATAAGGGATTCTATTTGTAATTATAATTGGGACTATATACCAATAAAACATATAAGGATTCGCTACAGCGATGCTTTCGGCAGCGAATTACAAATGTTAACAGTTACATATTTGGTGTAGCAAACGGATGACTCTCTGCACGTGAATAAGGACTCTTTTTTTTCTTGTAGTGTTTTCTCTTAAATATATATAAATATATAAGTATACCTACATATATCTATTTATTATAATAATGTTAAATTGATTCGTCATAAACATTGTACCAATATTGTAGATATAAAGAACTATCTTCTGTATCTCTTAAAATAAATATGTAGTTATTTACTTTGTCAAACTAATTTCATTCTGCAAATAAAACTTGAAAATGACATAAACAATGGCGACAGACGCGAGCTCCGAAATATAAAATAATCTAACAATTTGTGTACCATCCTCAAACAAATTTCATGACGTTAACAATCGTGAAATTTCTTTATTTTCACTGCAGACATTAGCTCGAAATTACCCACTATGGACAGCTAAAGACATAATGGTCCCAAAGCCGGGCAAAACTCTTCATATGACTGGATCTCGTATATAGTTCCGCTTTACAAATAATGGCAAAGGTATTTGAATAAAAATATATTAAATCGGTTAAATCCGAAAGAGAGGAAACAAATATGTGCTAAGCACGAAAACAAATAATCTGAATTAAGAAAATCATAAGAAAAGAAGACAGTTCGCTTGAAGCGAACTTGTCCATAAACATACATATATGCTCCGAAGAAAATGTCGTTGGAAACACGATGTATAACCTATTATTTTAGTTTCTATAAAATACCTTAAAAAAAACATTGTATTTAAAGAATATCTTTCAAAAAATGTGTATCTTGTTATAACTTGTATTCACTTTTTTCGTTTTCTAAGGAAATATTCGAAGAAAACAAAATTCTGTAACTTGTTAGTAAAAATTAGGGTTGGCAAGGGGCCCACCTCTTTCGAAAGCCTGACGAACATCAAGGAGTAATTACTGTTCTGATAATCTTCTTAAAAATAAATTGGTGCTCGGAATCAGCATTAAATTGTATGTCCCTTCCATTCGTCTCAAAAATATATCTTCACACCAACAATGGTCTAAAGCCTAGCTTTACCAATGGATCTGCTGCTTTAAGGACAATTAACAATTGGGAACAACAACTTCGTCCTAACCACTGGGAAAGTGTTCCGGGCGCAGACGAGTAATTAACCAGACAGTCTATAAATGCATACCCCTGTCTACCCACAAAAAATGTTTAATAATGAGTTCCAAATGCTCTCTCGTATTTCTTATCTGTGAATACGTGTGAGTCAGAGATTTTACGATTGTTTGGTGGTATTTTACGCCATTAAAACCCATGTACAAATATGTGGTTCCGGGCTTAAGACAATTCACAAAATATTAATTGAGTCTTATTCCTACGAGGAAATCCTGTTATGAACATAAGGAAGCTTGGGGGATTCCTCACTGTAGATTGAGATATCATCTTAACAAATTTAATATATGAACGAAGACTAAATGTAGGTTCTGTCGGATGATGAAAACTCTAAACAAATCCTCCATTTGTTAATATGGATCATCGAAAAAGAGTTTACTAAAAAAATCATCCAGATAACTCATAAAATTAGTAATTATTAAATTATACCCTTCGAATTAAAATATACCCTTCGAATAGAGTATAAGTTCAGCAGAATTTCCACAAAGAGCCTTAATGGTCCGATTCTATTTTTAATCTACACTCGAGATATCCTGCAAGAAGATAGCACAACTGTTGCTCTGTTTTCGGATAATAGATATCAGCAACAAATTAACTCCAACGAGTTATATAGTTATATAGTAAGTATGATGAGGTGGGGTATTCCTCTGCTGCGTTGTCCCTCAGGGGTGGATTTGAAGATTCGTCGGGCTGGTGCGTTGTTCTCCTTACGCTCCACGTATTCCAGCCATCTCAGCCATATAGTTCATCGTTAAATCTTCTTCTCCACACTCAATCGTCGCAAACTGAACCGAAGCATCCCAGAAGGAAGCTTAACGACATGGTCCATTCACCATATAGCAGGCCCTGGATGATTAAGGTCTTATATAATATCTCCTTCGTTCTTTGAGAGAGGGCTTTACTTCTTAGCCCGAAAGGATCTCCGCGCCGATTTCATTTTGTGAAGTGATAATTGAGACCAGGTAGACAAAGGCCTAATTGCAGTTAAAAGAGTGCAACCTAAGGTATTGCATTCGTTTACAACTCTGATATAAATTACTTCTAAAGTTTAGAATCTAAACCTTGTGTTCTTTGCACAACGTGTTCGTTTTTCCAATATTTTTCTACAAAAAATTGTTTATCAATACTTTTACTAAAAAATAAGTATTTACTACTACTTTTATTGATCGTATATAAGAAGTTATTAATCTATAAGTATGTATGTAATTATGTACATAGTTACTTAAAAAGTTTTTCGTTTTAAATTTCGATTTCTTTTACCCGAACTCAATCTTCTTGCTATCTCTCTCCACTTGCATTGCTCTGTATTAGCTTTCAAATGCAATAAGTATCGCTAATTTGGCCATCTGTTTGGCAATAAAATTCAATTACAAAACCTGTAATAGAAAATGCTACAGCAAATCAGTGGTTATGGCTATGACCATTCCAACTGCAGCCACGCTCAGTAGACCGTAATCAAATTGCATTCAACCCCTTTGAGTGCAATTTTATTGTCCATACCATTATCGTTGGTGTGGCGCTACTAGTAGCTTGGACCAGTGTTATTCCAGCTCTACTCTTATAGCACAATAGCACCGATGAATCAATCGCTTCTCGTTTTCCAAAATCAATTTGTTGCGCCGACCCCCGTTTTGTCGCGAACCAAAGTCACCCAGTGAAGCAATGAGGGTGTATACTGTGTGCATGATGGGGTGTTGCAATTGATGATTTTGTTTATGGTTAGATTGTTTTAATAGGGATAGACACAAGCGGTGATTATATTTATAGACCCAGAGAACAATTGCAAGGATACGCTTAATTGGACACATGTGTGCGCAGTGTCGACTGAGTACGAGTACGATGGATACGATTAAAACTCGACTGACGCACTAACTACCCTCAAATGATGCATGTGCAAATCCGGGTTATGCCAAGATAATTTCCGTGGCGAATTAAGTTTGTTTTTATGGAATTTTGTTTAATGCAATGCAGTAATGATGTTGTAATTAGGATGTAATTGTAGACACAAATGCGCAATGGATATTAATGGACTTTAGGAGGAATCTCAATTGTCTAAGTGTTTAACGAGAAACTGTGTACATGTGCATGCCCTAATTCTTTGCTGAAAGACATAGGAATGCAGGATATTCATACCTGGGTACCTATATCACTAAATGAGAGCAGTAGGTTTTGTAAAAATTCGTAAATTTCTCAATGGAAGAGTAACATCTTGCGCTCTCTTTTACGAATTCTTTGAGTAAGGAAATGGCATTGGGTAAAAATTAGTACGAATTCGAACAAATTATTACGAATTTGTAAGTATAAAAGAACGGTCCTAGTAATTCACTGACAGATAATCAAAACTATGGATCTTGACACGGTAAAAGAACTGGCCAGGGGCATGGAGACCCTCTATTTCTTTCAATCAACCCCCAAAAGACCTACCGATATAAATTAGGTTTATTTTGTACCAAAAAAAGAATTGTATATTGTGTATTTTTTATTTCCTGAATTTTTCGGATCTTCAATTATTATTACATTTTACGTGGAGGTAGGTGATGAATAGGCACGTGATGAATAAGCATTGAAATAAAACAACTGTCTGTTTCCAAAAAAAGGAAGCTTGGCAACTGCCCATTTACATATCTCACTCAGCCTAGAATTATAAAGTTTTCATGGTGGTAGTTGTTTTGAAGACAAACATAATTTATATTTGAATATGTTTATGCACATACTTGACATCCCATAATTTTGTAAAGGCCAGTTGAATAGATAGGACTTTAAAGCGTGCATGCTTCATTCGAAATTATGAAAGAAATAAATAGAAACATTAAAGCTGTGCATTGTTATAAACAATTTCAGAGCCGCTGGGTGCTAATAGGTTATTTGCTGTTCTCTTCGAGTTGAAAATGATTTTCCAGACAAAAATGTACGGGATATTAATATGCTGCTAAGGATATTAACTACCATGGCGATTTTAATGTCGACTGCTCAACGATTACTCTCTATATTACTAAACTAAAATCCGTTCAGCGATTTGCTGTGACCTACACAGCAAGGAATTTCAATTTTTTTTTAGTACGTAAGTATGTACGTGCTAACAGGGATATATTAAGTGATAATTGTAACTCGTTTCTGTACTTGTTTTTTTCTTCCAAAAATAAAATTAAAAAAAGTTCGATATTATATTGCCCTCGTACTCAGGATTGAAAATTCTTCTTTTATAGATATCAGGAATTCGAATCAGTACTCACTCCTACTTGTAGCCCTGCAGTGATCGCCCAATAAATTAATTCTTAACATAAAAACGCAAGTTGTGGAAGCCTTGTAATAAAACCGTACCCAGGTTTCATAAAAATTGGCAGGTCATAGCTTTGCAATATTACAAGAAGAAACGTTTTTTCGTAAGAAAGGTCAATAAGAGAGTTAAAGAGTTACTCAATTCACATACCTCGTTAAAGATTGTGCTCGAACTTAACCCGGGTAGTGCTGTAATTATTTTGTTCGAATTTTTCAACCAAACTTATAGGGATTGTGTTAGACTTCCTTGAGTGCAAATATGCTATAAGACCACTTCTGTGCTGTAACCATATGGTTAAATCATGGAAAGACATAGAACACCACGAACAAATTTCAGAAAGTGCATCTGCAGATATTTTTATTAATAAAAAAATAAAAATTATTTATTTAGTGTATGAAATTGTTGAAAACATTTTACACAAAGGCCAATGTGGCATTTGATACAGCAAGTACTCATAACGCGTTTGCAATTATCACCTGCGAAACGTCTTCTTTATTCGAGTGGACTTACAAAATGGTCAGTTCTGTCATAACGAATGTTTTTCGTCAAATCATCTTCAAGCCGTTTTCGCTTTGGCCCAGGTTGAATTGGTAATTCTCCGTAGTGTTAACAATAATAAACTGCGATCTATCGTTTCAATTCCAACTGGGCTTCAATCCTCGTTGCAGTTGCCAAGCATTATTTACAGTGACGTCAATAAACCAAGTGAAAATCGAGCTCCACCACTTTTGTCCTCGGTATGAAATTTTGTGATTGTTCACATTTTGGTCAAGACGTTCGACACCGCACATATATATGTTGTACTCAGTGATTGCACATGGTCGAACAATACCCACTTTCCTTCCACTTTGTTTGGTATAACGAGATGCTGTTGAGGTTGGCAAGGCACCATAACAAGTTGAGGCAATGCAAACAATAGAATTATCAGCCCATTTTGTTAACCTTTGCCTGTTTCTAACATTTTTATAAATTTATACATTCCACGAGACAATTTGTTTAATTATTTTTGTGTTCTATCGGACAACTTGGAGGAATACGGTTCCCACGAATCGTACCTGTTGCATTGTATCCTCTTGCTTTTAAATATCTGATATTTTCCGGGAAGTCATCAATCATTGATAGAAGAGGTGCCGAATATTTGCCGTCGTTCTTCATATTTCAGGTTTGAACGAGCATTTTTTCCTTGGTACACAGCGACCAGACTTTATAATCAAATCGTATTGGCTTACCTTTGAAAAATTGCTTGCAACCATTAGTTCCATAGTAAGCCTACGTGCTTTCATCATAAGATAATTGTTGTGTTGGATGAAATTTGTATACCCTATCCTAAGGGTATATTAATTTTGACACATAGTTTGTAACACCCCTTAATATTCGCCGTAGACCCATAAAAGTATATATATTTATGATCAGGACCAAATCCTAAGACTATCTAGCAATGTCCGTCCGTACGCAATTTTTAGGCCTTTAAAATTAAGCTAGGAAGCTGAAATTTGGACCACATATTCCCTAGGTCTCCGAAATGGTTAAGTGTAAACATTTTGTGAATACGCCCACTACCACGCTCACAATTTAGAAAAAACCGTTTTAAAGCTAAAGTTAGAGAGATAGAGTGTTATAACCTTAACAAGATATGTAGCCACTGCCCTCCCTTATAAGTTTGTCATATAAAGTTTTTTGTCACGCCTACTTTTTGTAGGCGTTTTTTACTAAAATGCTGTTTTCTTCGAAAATTTTCACAGAAATCGAAAAAAAAATGTTTAACAAAATATTTACTAAATATTTTTTCCAACATATCGCCCATACAAAGTTTTGGCCACGCCCACTTTTCGGGGGCGTTTTTAAAAAAAAACCTTTTTTTTTTAATTAATAGAACTAAATAAAATGCTATCCATCATCTTCTTAATACTTTTTTCTTTGGGGCATATAGGGATATGGATAGGGTATCATACTGTTCGCCTCAAGCGGGCTGTAGCCTTTCCTTATGTTTTTTTATTTTCAAATGGTCTTTCATTGAGCGCCACTTCCACAGCTTGTCCTTATTTCCATTTGGTATAGCCAAGTTTGGTTCAAAATGTGAGCAACAAAAGTCCGCATTTCAAGAATCGAAAATTCTTGAATTGGTTTTCCATCTTTCTTTATGGCATATCTTACTGAGCAATGGCTGATATGCTCCAGTAACTCATCGTCGAAAAAACGCTCGAAAAGTTCATGCGGCTGCATACCACTACACTCATCGAAGTTTGCTTCAGGAAACATTTGACATCCCAACACCATTTGACCATTTGAAAGTTGTTTCTTTGTTCGAAGCAGGTATCGGCACGTCTGACAGATTGGAACTTATTTTCCTGAGCCGAGTGGCAATCGGTAGAATCAAATGGTCTAATTTCTCTTCTTCAATTAGTTCATCAGGACTTGAAGCGTCTATTATGCCTGTCTTGGGTCGGCTGGTCAAGTGATAAATTCAATTCTGACTCATCTTAGACATCAATGATGTCAATGATGTGAACATCATCCATGTTCTCGGTGGGAATGGCTGCTCTCCGGGACTAATAGTGTCAATATGTCGACCATTTCTAAACCGCAATACTCGCCATGCTAGGAATGCACATCAGTTTACCCTCAAGCCTGTATTCGGACGTACAGTGAAATACAAGGATTCGTTTCTTAACTGTACAATACGAATGTGGAATGCTCTACCCCGCTCTGTTTATCCTACGCATTATAGTTTTACAGACATTTAAAACCAACGTGCATCGGTATCTCCTTTTTTTCTAATCCTTCACTTCCCTAATGCCCGCACTGTGTTACTTCATTATAAGGGTATCCAAAATCCCTTTACTGCGCGTAAATTAAAAAAAAAATGCTATGGACCATGTCACCAAATGAATTGTCTTCCTCATCTAACTGTTCAAGACAGTCTACGGGTTCCTGAAGTGATAATTTTCTAAAAAAAAAAAAGCAATATCCTATAAAAACCCTATCGTACAGTCACATTGCTAACAAAATGAACAGGTGCTAACGTGACTGTACGGTCACAACTTCAAAAAAATACATAAAACTAGCAAAACTAGTTTTTTTATGATCTAAATTATTTACACACACAAGAGGTTATTAGCTTTCGATTGATATGCATATTTTATAGAGATAACTGGGAAAATATAAGAAACAAAGTTATCACTTACTTTTGCATGTTTGCCATAATGCACTTTTTTTGGACCTATAAAATTAACCGGATCTAGGATATCTTGCTCTGACTATATGCATGAACCGATTGAAACAAATGTCGTTTTATTTTCAAGATACACATATTACAAGTGCATATGAACCGTTGCTGATTTTAACATTTTAACTGTGTATGTATAACACAAATTATTCTCTATTATTCTCTAAGACTACTGTGCGTGACCGCACCCGCACCCAGCTTATAAAGGGTGATTGTTTAAGTTTAAGTTACGTTTTTTAGGTTGGCAGCACTGGTTAGTAATGGCGTCCAAACGTTATCTGTCAAAGTGAAAAGTTTTCAGTATACTCTGCCATTTAATCATGAAAAGACTTACAAACGAGCAACGATTGAAAATTATTGAAATTTATTATCAAAATTCGTGTTCTGTGAAATATGGGAAAATCCGCTGTTTTATCGAAAAATTGTGTTGAGCTTTATTTCTGGCTCAACGGATACGCAAATAAGCAAAACTGTCATATCTGGAGTGATGAACAGCCACATGCCATACAAGAACTACCGATGCACCCCGAAAAAACGACAGTTTGGTGTTGTTTGTGAGCTGGTGGCATCATCGGTCCATTTTTCTTCAAAGACGACCGTGGAAGAAATGTTACCGTCAACGGTGTACGATATCGAGCCATGATACGCGACTTTTTTTGCCCTAGTTGGCTGAGTTGAACTTGGTTGACATGTGGTTTCATCAAGACGGTCCCACATGCCACACAGCTCGTGAAACAATGGAAATGTTGTAGGATGAATTTAGCGAGTAGCTTATCTCTCGAAATGGTGGCTGCTGTGGCATTTTTTTTATTTTTGATTATTTCTTGTGGGGTTATGTAAATTCGTTAGTCTATGTGGACAAGCCGAAAACGATTGAATCCTTACAGGATAACATAACAGGCGTAATTCGTGGAATGCAGGTCGAAATGCTCGAAAAAGTGACGTAAAATTGGACCTTCCGAATGGACCATTTGAAACGGAGCCGCGGACAACATTTATATGAAGTTGTCTTTAAAACGTAAATGTCAAAGGCCTATTTATCGATTACAATAAATAAATCGATTACAATATATCGATTATATAAAATAATTTTGAATATTTGATGCAAATTTGAGTGTTTTATTCAATTTTTAAACAAACTACGCTTAAAAATCACCCTTTATATTGTAATGAATTTTATCTTAGGAGGTGTTTTTGAAGTAGACATATAAGAAAACATAAGGAAAGGCTACAGTCCGCGTGGGGCGAACAGTATGATAACCTATCCATATCCCTATATGCCGCAAAGAAAAAAGCTTTAAGAAGATGGTGGGTAGAATTTTATTTCATTCTATAAATTTTATAAAAAAAACATATATTTTGAAAAAACGTGACGGACGGACGGACGGACATTGCTAAATAGTCTTAGGTTTTGGTCCTGATCATAAATATATATACTTTTGCGGGTATATGACGAATATTAAGGGGTGTTACAAACTATGAGTCAAAATTAATATACCCTTAGGATAGGGTATAATAAATAATAGTATTTACGATATACCTTTATTTGTAAAAATAATTTTGTATATGGATTTTCGGTTTTCAATTTGAGACCGTACGATATTTTTTATATTATTAAAAACGAATGGGTATGTTAAGTTGGATCCTAATTCAACTCTGGCCTACTCAATTAGTATTGAGCGCAAGAACGCAATTGAATAATACAATCTTCTCTTGCCAGCTTTGTATGCGGAATTGTCCCTCCACTAACCAATTGAAGATATTTTCTAGTCGATAAACTCTCAATGAATTTCTATTAAGTTCATTCCACCGAAACGTCACAGCCATAAACAACTTGGTCTATCCAAACTCTCTTCCACTGGCAATTTCTTCAAAATAAAATTTAAATTCATTTTATTATTGCAGCACCAGTTTGCGAGTGTTTTGTTTGTCTCTCTTTCTCTTACTCTGTAGCGCTCTTTTCCTCAAAACTAATCCCTTATACATGCGTCGAATTAAATATGTGCTAGTTGCTTTCTAAGCAGCTAAGTCGACCGGAAAATTAACTTACACTTTGCCTCATATAGGGAAAATTTATTCGCATATCTTACACCCCTATTAGGTACAATTTTCATCCCTCTTCCACCGAACGTACTCTTCATAGCTTAGCACTAAAAGACAATTTTCTCCGCTTTCGAATGTCAAAAAAAGGAAAAAAAGAAGGCAGCATCGTTCCACATAGTTAACCCCAATAAAAAGAACTAAATCCAGATCCAGAGTTGTCTATGTACGTCCTCTATGTGGGTGTCATGTCCTTCGATCTAAGAACTTGGGTAATTTGTCTTGCAGCTTCGGTCTGAAGAGAGTAAGATCCTTCGAATAAGTTGTGCAATTTCCCATGTAAACGGCAATGAATGTGAACGAAGCTAATTTTCTGAACACACAAGGACACAGAAATCATCATCAAGATTTAATCGAAATCACAAAATCTTAATGGCAATCCTATATATCCGTATTCTGTATCCATATCCCAATCCGAATCCGAATCCGAATGATGAGGATGACGATATTATTTTACGAGTTCTTGAGTCGAATCGAAAACCATCGTAAAAATGCAAAGGAGTCGAAAGGACACAGCACATCGAATGCAAAGACTAAGCTACTCTGCATGGGTATGCTATTACCGTGAACGATGAATAATGGAGTCGGGTGGGTAGTTGATAGGTATTCCACCCAACTCACTGCAAATAGAGGTCAATCGTTGAAAGCTTTGTTTTCATTATTTATTTAAAATGAGTAGAGAAATGAAACAGCATATCCTTCGTAACCGGAAGATTCTCCAGTATAGCTCTTGGGTTGAAATCCTTTTTATGTGACCCGGCGTAGAAAGGCTCTGTGGGAAGGATGGTTAGGGGGCAAAACCCATTCGAAATTGAAAACCACTTAAGCCAATCAGATCACTGAGAACGATGAGGAACGAAGGATTCAAATGGGAAATGGGATTCAAATAATTAAATTTAATTGATATTCAGATTCTGGCAAATGGTTTATTGTCTTTATTTTGATTCCATGAGAGAACAGATGATTTTGGCAATATATTCAAGGATGAGGGTATATGAGTATACATATGCATGTGACGCTGCAGGTTCTGTTAAAAATTTAAAATTTTTGTTAATGGATTTTGCAGGTACAAAACTTGAACGAGATATATGTACATACATATATCGCACACATGTATGCATTTGAATTGAAGTTTTGGTTTAGAACTTTGGAGCCAATTGGAATTTCATATAAGGACGTTCCAGTAGATACTTCGAAAGCAAATACAACTGGATTCGTTTAATCTAGGGAAGTGGATTTAGATAGAAAAATGAACTAGTATAACTAAATGATTTGATTTTTTCCTAGGAAAACTACTTAAGCCGAGAAATTGGAATTGCAGTCGTTTAATAATAATTGTTCTATTAGTTCTGCATAGGCGCCTATTTCTTATTAGAGTAATTCATAAGCACTGCTTATCTATGCTTTGAAATATTGCTCATGGACGGTGAAGGGACCACGCTCAAATAATCGCTAAAGCTTGATGCCGCTTAAATTAAAAAGGATATCTGTAGTAAGCAAAAAAGGCATATAATTTGCTTTAGTAATTTCAGAATCAGCACCTAAAGCATTTGTGACTATTTGAATTCGTTCGGATTCCGGATCGTCAGACTCCTTCCTCATCATCAGAAAAGATTTCATGAATTTGTATTGCTGAAACTAACGAATAATTTCTTGATCTGTAGGTCAAATTTTAGCGAGCTGTGAAAAAAGAAAACTATTCAGTCCTTTATCGGTATACTCAACATGTGTAGGTAAATGTGAAGGGTTACTGCAGTTCGCCAGCATGTGCGAAATGTTTTCTTAAAGTCTCTGGGTTGCTCTTTCCTATAACGTTGTTATCATTTCTATTGCGTCTAAAAGACTAACTGAAGTGTATTTTCTAGATCTACATAGATGATTTATTATTTTTAAAACCAATATTTTTCGATAATTCAATTCTATTGGTTGAAGAAAAGACGTTTTCTTCGGTGATAAAAATGTGCGGTAAAGAGCGAAAACAGAAACATTATCTTAAATGTTGGTAACTGTCCAGCCTATCTGTGGATGGGTTTCCGCTTCACACCATTCATGCTAGCAGCAACTAACACTGTGAGTTATTTTGACAAGTTACCATCCAACATATTTTCGCCTTTTAGCTTCAATGTTATTTATTTAGTGATTTACCTATACACAGTAAGATGATATTATATAAACTAGCGAAAGGCAGAAAATAGTTAAAAATATATAGAAATCGAAATCTACATGAGCTACAAAATAAGAATTTAAGTGCAATTATTTTCACAAAATTATGGATCAAATAAATCAGAATATTTAAGAATTAAAGGAGAGATACAGTTTTAATTTATTTTAAGTTCAGTGGTGTTGCTTAAACTTCCACCGTGTGAAGTGAATAAAAAACTGGCGTTCTGATGTTAAACAAGAGTGCCCCAGAGGGATCAACTGAGCAGTCGATAATATAAGTATGTTACGCAATCCAAACACATATAGCACAATACAATTAAACGCAACATTAAGTTTACTTTTACACTAAGGTTCGAAAAAATTTCGCAGCCATAAGTTAAAACTGGTATGGCCAAACTTTTAGCAAGTAAGACTCGTGTTTTAAAGGGTAAAAAGTAATGAGTCGCCCACAACTACCGTAAAACTTCATAAGTCTTACCGACTGCTAGATTAATGTGGTTGTCCCAAGATAAAAATCAATTAAAGGTCACCCAAGGCTTTTGACAGATTCTATATATGTACCACATACTTAATAGGAGCATCGTGGAGTGTGAGGATAGTAATATAACCAAGACCAAGGGGTTATCGAGAAATCTCGAAGCAATTCGTTTTATTTTAATTTAATATCAGTCCATTTTGTTGTGTCCACTGCACTATTTCAGCAAGATCATCACTAATCGATTGTGCGGAGTGCTCTATTTAACCCAGAAATTCGACCTGAGCATCATAGCCTACAGAAATACGAAAACTCAAATTAAACAAGGGTCCTGGATATGATCTAATTACGGGTCAGGTTCAAGAGTTCCCCAGAAAAGCACTAATTAAGGTTGTTTATCTCATAAACGCTTCGATAGGGCGTTTGTACGTCTAATGGTTCCTAAGCCAGGAAAACCTACTTCTTCTTCTTCTCTCTATTTAACGACGAGATTTTGATCAGTATTACAGGGATCATAACCCTACCGCTTCACTGCATTCCTACTGGTCCACCTGTGGGGTTTGCCAGGCCAGGAAAACCTCCAAATGATAGAAAATCCTATAGATCAATTTTGCTTTTACCAATTCTGTAGAAGATATTTGAAAAACTCATATTAAAGCGATTACATCCACACAAAATATGCGTGTGTGTTGACAAAAAATTGGCGTATTTTTCTCAACGAGACAAATTCCAATTACGTTAATTTTACCAACAGAAATGTAAGCAATCTACCCAGTTTTATTAACTCGGCTAAATGAGGCTAAATATTTGGGAATGACGTTAGATGTAAAATTAAAATGGAAATCGCATGGTAAGAAAAGTGAGGACCTCGTTGTCAGATTTAACCAAATATCGGCTGATTGAAAAATTCTGCAAGCTCAGCATGCAAAACAAGCTGCTTTTATAAAAAAAAGTGCTAAGACCTTTGTAGTTGTACCAAACCAAGTACAAATACATCCTTTCTTCCCCAAAAAATTATTCCATTACTTAATCAGCAAAAAATGCATTTCAAATGAAAAGCTAAAAATAGTAGTTTTTTAATTTTTACTTAAGGCATTATAACTTTTTTTTGACTTAGAAAACAACATTACTAATTAGGGGACACTTCAATTTAGAGTAAGCGTATGTAGATTTATACCGGCTAATGTATGTTATTTTTGATATGTGGGCATTTTATAGCTTACGATTTCAATCATGGAAATGTCGCAGAGTAAAGCGATGCGTTTATCCTCGAAATATCGGCATTTAAGGAAAGGCAGAAAAGAAAAAAAGAGGTTTTGGGTGATTTTCATCGTTAAGGGAAAAATGCGGTTGATAAACTGTCTGTGCCAATGTTTCAGACATTTAAGTTTCACCCACTTTTTTGTTAAACGGTATAAACGGTTCTCTATTGACAATTTAATAATTCCACAGGCAATAAAATTGTTGACAAATAATAATGAAATTTATAATTTCTTCCATCGCCACCATTCGCCAAAAAACTACAAATGTGTAATTGGAAATGACATTCCATAGAATACTATGAGCCGAACAATATATTGAAATTTGAAAGACATTTTTGTATGGAATATTATTTGTAGTCTCCACGGGCAATTTTCATAGCTTGCCATATTGCATTCGATAAAATATTGCGGGTGTATTTGTGCTTTGTAGAGGAAAACATGTTTGTTTAATTAGGTTTACCGTACTTTAATTATAATTGACTAAAACAGAGATATTTTAAATAGTTTTAACATGTTGCTGAAACGTATGGCTTTCCAAATCATGGGCAAATGTGCTTAAGTTAATTTACGCAAAAGGAAAATTTTTTACGATTTATTGTTTATGGTGCTCGTTTAGCTTGCGAAAAACATGCGTGTCCAACAGACTTACGAGAATCCTCCACTAAGCTCCCGTCCAAAATAAGTGGATTAGGTAACTAACAAAACAACAAAGCGCACAACAATATCAGCTAGAAATGCTTCAATTATTTTGTTTTCGGCAAATAAACCGAATTCGATGTTATCTCTCCATGCAATTTAACCTCCCTTTAGATGGCGTCGTTATCAAGAATATAGTAGACAGTATGTTTAACTTGGCTCACCCGGTTTTAGGGTCCACTACAACACTACAACACACTATCGGAGCCCATAGACGATATCGTCTTTTCTTTTTTTGTTTTTTTTTTTGTTTCTTGAGACTCCTTTTATGTGCAATGGATAAACGGATGGCAAGGAACTGAAAGTAAGCAAAGCATCGCAGAGAGAAGGCGACGGCGACGACGAGAAGGACACCGATTTGAAGGAGATATGCTACTGTGCTTAAGAAGGCGTGTAATTGAGAAACATTCAAGGAAAATTTCCACCCTACTTTCTATTCGGTCGCCGCCATTGCCATGCCATCTTCTATTATAGTCGTCGTCATCGTCATCGTCCTCATCATCGTCGTTTTCTTTAGTATCCCAAAACAGAGATTGTCGTGTTTGTACTTACTCAAGGATGAAGCTCTAGCTCTCTCTCTCCCTTGTTTTTTCCATGAAAATGGCGCTGTGAGAAGGCTACACTACACGGTCGCAGTTGTTTGGTTGTGAAGTAAAAGTACTACTTGGGCTTAGGAAGAGGCGATTAGTTCTTAAACGAAGGATATTGTGAGATAAATTTGTTCGGTGATTTGGTAAAACGGAAAATGAACGAATGGCTGAAGATCTCTGTGTGAAATAAGGAATATGTATGGACATTGAAACGGACTAAGAACGACGTTCGAAGCACATTGGAAAACACAAACGTTGACTTCGCTCGCCCCTTTTTTCCACGCCTTCGAATCTATATTTAGGTACTTATCAAAGATTTTATCCTCAACGGATGACGCATCATCCAAACTGGTAATCATAGACTTATACCTAGCCCCTAAATGTTTAGACGCGCACTAAGGATAAATTCTTACACATCACCCTACTTCACAGCATTCAAGCAAACGAAGTACAAACGAAGACCATATACATATATCTGTTCAAAGCTTTAACTCATTGACTTACAAAATAGACAATAATATATAATATGATATAAGGACTGTTTTGGCTCTCGAAATGCCTGCACTAACTGAGATTTGTAATTTTAAAATTACTGTAAAAATTTTAAAAATAACATCGTACCTACCCTTTTTTCATAGTTATAAAACGTATTTTCCTATTTTCCTATTATAAAATAACTAGCTGACCAGGCAAACGTTGTTTTGTCATATAAATTATTTCTGGAGATTATTTTAGTAGAAAATAAAGTGCACGATTGCGTCATACGAAATTTTCTCAGTGCATTAGATGCGTTTTTGAATCGCAAAATGGATCGAAAGTGAATGGTGAAAATTTATTTAAATCACTTTTTATGTTTTGAAAAAATTAAATTTTCTCACAAACGGCATGCGATTTTGATGTAATTTCGCACATTGGACACATTTAACATAGTTGTTCGAAATATAAAAAATTATCAAAATCGTTTGAGCCATTTTTGAGAAAACGAATTTATTTTAAATTTAAGAAAATCGTTATATGAAAAAAAAATCCAAAAAAATTATTTCGAAAATCGAAGTATGAAAATTTGTTGCTTTTTAGCATAAAAATAACTGTAAATTTTTTTTGAAATTTACTTTATAAGTTTTCGAGATATTGCTGGTTTTATAAATTACCGTTAATCGATTTTTTTCCAAAAACTGAGTATGCGGACTTTTTGAACCCACCCCAAGTATCCTTAGTACAAAAAAAGACTGAAATCCTTGGAACCACTTTCGAGAAAAATAGTGATAAGGGATTTTCACAAAAAAAATTGTATTGCAGGTACAGTTATTTCAAAAGATAAAGCAAAAACTAAAAAGATGCCCCGAGATGTAACCCCAAGAACCTTATATACGAACTTTGAAGCAAAGCCGTTTAACCTTTTCGCCATACGGCGCCCGGACAGACAGACAAACCGACGGGCGGCATTGGCGGACCCATTTTTTTGGACTTCTCTATAGTCGTTATATCAATTCTCATACTTAGTTTGGGTTCGAAATTTCCGCACGATCGCAATAACTTTTTCTTTAGTATACTAATGTATACGAGAAAGTTAAACAAGAATAAATTATTAATATGGTATATGAGTGAAAGAGGCATGTACCACTGCGAAAGATGAGGGAATATAAAAATAACAAAACACTAAACATATTTTCTCGTTCATTAAAATGTATTCTATATTGATAATTATACTAAATTTACTAATTACATTATCAATCCCTTAACGCAATAGAATGTACAATATTTTTTGTTATCCCATCTTTAGCTATCACAAACAGCAAATGGTTTGCCTACTAAAAAGCATGGTGTGCTGAAATTTAAGCTACAAACAGACATCGTTTGGCCTTGAGATTTATTGATTGCAATTGCAAATGCCAAGCTTAATGGAAATTGAAGACGTTTAAATTGATTAGGCACGTCTGTTGGTATAATAGGGATCCGTGGTAGTAATATATTTTTACCTCGGAATTTGCTTCGATAATGTTTTTCATTATCAGCCGTGGTGGGTTCAAATTACGAAGCAATATAACCGAAGATCTAACCTTCAGTTGTAAATTATGTGGTAATCTGGTTAATCTATTGAGTTTAAAAACTTTGCTGGACAATTGACAGCTTCGGTGGCATCGCAAACTGTATCAATCGATTTGTATGTCACCAAGTCCCCAGGCAACAACTATTGTATCCTGAGAATCAATTCGTTGGCGTCCACATTTTTGTTGCTAAAATTATATCTGGTCAATGAGAGCATCTTGCAAATTAATGATTGTGCCGAAATCGCTCGGTAATTTTATTCATCCAGTTTAAGTTGCAATTTTTCAACATTACGCCACAGTGAATGTTGAACGCCACTATGATTTGAAGCAGACGTTGATTTTATCAACATACGTTGAACGTATAAAAAAAAATAAAAATAAAATTTGTTTGAAGTGGACTTATTACTTAGGGATATAAAAAATAGATAAAAAAAGATTTTCAGACCTGCCAAATGTACGTTTAAAATTTTATCAAAATCGGTTAAGTCGTTTCGGAGGAGTATGGCAACTAACACTGTGGAGCGAGAATTTTATATATTAGATTAAAAGAATGTAAATAAATAATAACAGTACTGAGAAATAATGATAAATTCACTATAAGAATAAAATTAATTGGGCGAAAACTGTATAGAGAGTGAGAGAAAGGAAGCCGGCATCGTTCTCATCCCTTCTCCATGATGTTTGCTGGTTGAGAAGTGACAACGGGAGACACCTGGCGGGGATAACTAATTGGTTGAAGAACTATGAATGAAAATTATAGTATACTACAATGATTATATTCGATTGCCATCTTGTGGATGGTATAGAATAATATAAAAATCGTTATTAAAAATCAGGGGTTAATCGTTCAAGGGTGAAAATTTATAATTGTATGCATTTTTTAATGCTGAATCATAAAAAAATAAATACCAAACATTTTGTCCAAAAAAATAAAAAAAAAAATGGGGTGGACCACTCTTAACATTTAGGGGTATAACAAATAGATGTTGACCGACTCTCATTGTCAGACCTACCCGATAAGCACACAAAATTTCATCGAAATCCGTTCAGCCGTTTCGGAGGAGTTTGGTAATAAACACCGCGACACGAGAATTTTATATATATATTAGATTGTAGAAGCAATCCCCGCGGTAATAAACGTATTCCCAGACAGTCAAGCATTTAAAATGTCATTAATGGACTGCTTCAATATCCTTAAAAACCCAGCACTAGGTATAATACAAAATTGTTATAGATTCCTCGACATGAGGTTATTATTACACATAATTTCAAAATTGGAAGATTTGGCAGCACGAAACGGCGAGCAAAGGATGCAACTGCATGTTGTTAAAGTTATTTGGATGCACATTTTCCTGCAACAAAGAGATAATTTTCCTGATAAGTCCGTTTTACTCTTCCGACACATATTTGCCACTTGGAATCGAATGCAGTCCGCCTCAGAAAATTGTATCGATTGCGGACTCCTGCGTTTAATTTATTTCCATCTTTTGTAAATTCCTATAGGGCACATACATTATGAAACATCTAAAAAAATTCATATTGAAATGACTAAGAGATCAATGTGGTTAGATTTTGCAATTCCTATGCTTAAATACAGTGGTACCCTCATTTAAAATGTTTCGCTGAAATTATGAATGCCGACTTAGTCTTTGCCCTTGATTTGATACTACAATTATTAGTTTTCTTATTTCAATTAAAAAATGACTCCGAAATATTATTAAGACGAGAAATGCTTACTTCTTCCGATTAAAAAATAAGTCATCTGAATTGGGTTTTTATAAGAACACATTTTTGGAGAAAATATTCTAAAATGTGCTAACATAATGGCATTTTAAAAAGGTTTTTCGCGATTATCTGTGCCGTTCAATTTGCTCCAACCCATTCCACCAAAAAAGCGATACCTACCTACCTACACATAAATGAAGGCTGTATTTAAGCATTTTCTTATTTAACGATCAAACGAAAGTTTATCCCTAAAAAAGACCATTGGGGTGCTAAAAAAAACGAAAAACTTCAACAAAAGCGCACAAAATTTTAATTGGAATTCGAAATGCTGGACTGACTTTCTAATGAATTCGCTAATTATAATAACGAGAAAAAGTTGGCAATAAAAAGAAAACGTCTGGGATAATAGGGATAATCGCCTTCGAGACAAAAAAAAACAAGTCCAAAATACATTTCTTGCCACTTATTGACCAAGAAATTGACAATTTTCCCTTCAGCAGATAATTGGCATTTTGCCTTAACGGTGGGGATTGATATCATACGCATCCTCAGACACACCCAGAGCAATGGAAAAAGTATCTAACGACCTTTGCGGGAAAAATCCACCGGTTGCCCTCAATCACACCAGGAAGGAGGGTGGACAAGGATAAGAATCTCAGCCAGCCGACAGACTCACTTGTCAGTTATGCAGAAGATGGATTACCGATTTATTGGAAAACAATTGGTCATTCATATGTCATTAGGGACGAGAATGATGACGACGGGCTGCGAAAATGTTGCGTTGCCAGGGATGGGGATTACATATAGGAATGTATGGAACACAACAAAAAGATGTATACATCTGTGAGAAGGGGAAAGAGAACTTGCGCTCACATCTTGCCCAACTGTTATCAGTTGGTGAGCAGAAATCAACAACGAAACGGTTGCGGAAATTGCTTTTCCTGATTTGTAAAGCAAATATTAAATTGTGTGTGTGTGTTATTTGTTCAGGCTATGTGGTGTTGTTGGTTGGAGTGAATGACCGACAGGCGGATCCTACATAAATTAAATAATTTCGCCGATATTAGAATTTGCTTTTGACGTAATTGGCCCAAAAGGTCTGAATACTAAGGTGGCGAAGGGCTTAGAACATAAATTGATTTTAATATGTTGACACGTGTCGAGTGCCATATCGATTTGCGGTTTGAAATAAATTAGATACGTACCACAGCACACAAATACACATACCTACGTGTTGGTAATATTAAAAAAAAGAACCCCATGAGTTTTACAATGAAGTGATTTTGTCCTTTCCTGTCATGTTGTAATATGAGTTCTAGTTTAAAAAAATTGTTTCCATTGGTAGACGTTGAAGTAAATAAATAAATCTGCGGTCACGAGCTTATGTCGACTTCAGCGAAAATATTACCTAAACAGATCAAACCTTTTCTTAAATTCAATAGGGCCATGACATAAGCTGTTTTGACCATTCAAAAGGGTTAGGTCAACATAAGCTATTTTGTTAAACCAAATATTGGAGTCTAAGCGACTCTGTTAAGTGCTTTCAACAAACACATGTAAAGATTCTGTGCGTATTTTATAGAATTTGAAATATTTAGCAGTAGGTCTTTTTTTAAATTGATAAATTATGCACTCAAAACAATGAGCTAAACTTAAAACTGAAAAATAGCAAATATAGATATAACTAACTTACTCCTATAGAAATTATTTGTGCAAAAACTACGCTTGGTTCAATTTGATTACATCCAAAAATGCAATTAAATCTAGGAAAAAAACCTATTTAAGCCTTCTTCATCTCCAAGAAATCCTTCGACTTACTTACAAACCAGAAATTGGTGTATATCGTGAGAAGAACGATATTAAGTGTAACTGAGTAACTGGTGAGGAGGATGACACAGCAAAACACTTTCTCTGCAGTTGTCTGAATGGTAGTACAATGGACCTGTAGTTGTGTCCATCTGATATTAGCAACCTCCGACAAAAAAAAAAAATGCAACTGAAGTTTTTAATTATGTAAATGCTATTAAGTCCAATTCAATTGGAAAGGACCAATACATTTTCATAATTGAATTGTACCCTACATAATTTCACATTTAACTTATACTTTGATGCATAATGAAATCGAATTTTCCCCAATCAGGCAAAATAGCAAACGTTGTACCAATCGCAAAACAAAAAATGTTATTCTACCTCTGTCGGAGACTTTAGACCAATAAATGTGTTAAGGCATGCTTATCCAAGCTCCTCGTAACAGAAAAAATAATAAATCACTTTTCTCTTCATCAGTTGCCACATCAAATCGGCCTTGGGGCTAACCGCAGCAGAAAAACTGGAAATCGTTAAAATCTCTAATTAAATATGACATGTGAGATAAGACAATATTACAACAACAAATACGTGTCTGCTTGACTTTTGAAAGACCTTTGCCTTTGACTTTTCACAGGATAAAGGGTATTAAACCTAAGGTAAACGCGTGGTATGGTTTTAGCTGTAAAGAAGCGACCATGTTAAAAGTCGTGAGCTTTCAGTCATATAAGGTTAACCAAACTGAGGATAACGGAATAAAGTTCAAACGATCCAAAAATGACTGGAATGCCAACATTATTCCTGTCAAATTCTCCTACGATCAAAAGTTGAGGCAAAAATACTACAAGGTCCCACGGGTAGTAAAAACTCTTGGTCGTTTGTTGAAAACATTAAGAATTTGGGTACATCATCAGTTCCGACACTCATTTACAATGGCATTCCAGCTATCAGCTCTTCAGACAAAGCCAATCTGCTCGCTGCTCATTTTGCGGCTAGCTCAACGCTCCTAGATTGTGCTTTATCTCACCCTGTACTCGAGTGCGTAGAGTTCACGGTTTTTGCACACGTACAGTTTAAATTATCCTACCCAACCAATTGGACTAAAGTCCCTTCTTTCCAAGGCCATGGAAACACTAATTAATCGTCAGCTTTTGAAATATCTTGAATTCCGAAAACTTCCAAATGACCGGCAGTACGATTTTAGCAGTAACAGGCCCACTGGTGATTTGATGACATATCCAACCGAAAAGTGGAACCAATCTATTCACGAAAGTAAGTGAAAGTAAAATCGTCGCCCTTGATATTTCAAAAGCAAATGACAGAGTTTGGCATCAAGCTTTTTTGTCGAAAATGCGTGCATTTAGATTCGGTGATTAGAAATTACCTGTCAGATTTTTCAAATCAATTTGCTTTGGATGGTTTCAACTCTGCAGCTCAATAAATAAATGCTGGTATCCTCTAAGGCTATCCTCCGATTCATTTCTTTTTCATCAATGATCTCTTCTATATCACTTCTAATTTCATTCTTTCTTTCGCTGATGACAGTACCCTTAGCTTCTCATATTCGTTTCCTGTTTTATGCCCCTTATCTTCGGGCTAGAACTGTTAAGCTCATTAAATTAAATTCTAACTTGACAGCTTACTAGAGCGGGGTGAAACCAACAGAATAGAATTTAATGCTTCCATAACGCATTGCTGTCTTCTTTCATTAAAGCGAAACCCTAATTCTCAGCCATTATCCATGAATGGCACTTGCATACATAAAACAGAAATACTTTCCATTTTCGGTATGTGCGTTAATGACAAACTTCGTTGTCACCAAGATAGTAGCGAAGTGTCTATGTTTTCTTAAGCGATGCAAGAAATATTTCACCCCTCCTGATCTCGCTACAATTTATAAAGCGTGTATTCGGCCAAAACTGAGTACAACGCTCATATCTGGTCCGGTGCACCAATAACATATTTGAAGCTTCTTTACAGAATTCAAAAAGGTGCTATAATACTAATTGGCGATCCTGACATTACGAATGTGCTTGACACTATCACCATGCCTCCAGGCTGTCTTTGTTTTATCGATATTTTCTCCATAAGTGCTCAAACCAAATAGCCAGATGCATTTATGCTTAAAAGAAAATTCCAAATAACAGATCGGTAAACGGGAAAGGATTAACTGTTGCTTCGATGGCATATATCTTTAACATTTCTAATGTCGACATTATCTTCACATCGTCAGATTTATCATTCTAAATAAATTTCAAACATTAATAAAAATATCGATAAATCCCAACGTATACAATTTGAATCGCTGGACACAGTTTTCTGATGATGATCTTTAAATTGCTACTTAAAAATAAAAAACACACACAAAATTCAAAAGAGCGAAACCCCCTCAATCTCTCCTCTAGGTAAGGACATTGCTCACCCGCTAATTCAAACCCGTCAGCTAAACGCATTTAATATTTCTCAAAAAAAGTTTTAAATTCCTTTTAAAAAAGTTTTCCCTTTGGCATTTTTCTGACATGAAAATTGCGTAAAAAAACGAAAATGTTGACAATCATTTGTGCACATACGACTGACGAACGCCGGGCAAATAGGTATGACGACAAAAATATGGTCGCCAGAGAAATTCCACACACAAAAAAAGAAAAAACAAAACACGACTTTTGCTCTGCCAGTTTTGCCCCGAAGAACTTTAGCCATTACCGCCCATTATGAAATGAATGAATTTATGTCGTCAAAAAATAAAAATTGGAATTCTTAAAACGAATCCCGCCACCTCCAAAACTTCGTCCCAGCCAAACAAATTAAACTTCCCAATTCAGAAAACTTAATTCCGTGATTTTACGTTTCCGCCTTCTCGTTTCCCGCATCCACTTTGCACGACAGACCCCGCTATTCGCAAGCCACTCAAGAACGTTATTTACCTCAATTCAAAACTAATTTCAAAAGTCAACAAACCAATAACACAAGTACATAAACATGCAATCATATAATTTAAAAAGGGGGTACTTATACCTATTATCCTCCCGTGCTCTGTGGAAGGATGCGGTGATATGGAAGTGAAACGCACACACAAGGCTATTTGTTTTTTTTATATTTTCTTTGCTTCAAACATTAGGGGTTGATTTAGCATTGCTCTCGTCTTGGGTTGCTTTTGCTTGCTTAAAAATTCGAGAGTATAATTTATTAAATATGATTTTTTGCAGTCGGAGTCGGAGATTGCTTTATGTCGTTCATGAGTGGATGACTGAGAAGGAGTAGGGGGTGTGGTGGGTGATTGCTTTGACTTGCCCCATTTTTCGTTTCGCTTCACAATAGAAACCACAAAATGAACGTTTTCGTTTGTTTTCAGATCTCTCTGGGGAATGCAGGACGCAGGCTCTTTTGGGATTTTCTTGATTTTTCAACATCAAATAAACACAAGGCAACATAACGGAGCTATTGACTGAAGAAAATGTACATTAGATATAATGTTGTTTTATTAATTTGAACTTTGTTTGCGGTTGCGGTTTAATGTTCGCATCTACTTCTAGTCCACTATTTGCTCGTGAAAGATTAAGTTTAATCCTATCTTATACCCCATTCACATCGCACTTAAAACTGAAGTTTGGCAAAAACTGGTAAAATCTCTATCAAAATCAAAAGGTTTCCAATACATTTTTCACAAAAACCTTGTTGTTGTGTGAAGTTTTGAAGAAACCTCCTCAACAGCAGTTGACATATATTAACTGTGCTACAAGTTTACTGAGTTGTCTAATAGTCAGTTTACCGTCAAAAATCTAACGGCTGACTGAAACGTCAAACGAAACCCCTCACAGTGATCGGTGTGAATGCTTTAACGCGGTTTCGAAATCTTTTTGTGGAAACTGAGGTGTCTTCTCAGACAGACTAAATCATAGTCTCTACTTCCGTCTTCCTAATCACTGTAGTGTTTTCCAGGCGGAAATTATGGCGATAAAGAAAGTATTGTCTTGGCTAAAAAAGAACGTGGTATCCGTAAAGGATATTCGAATCTCTTCGGACAGTCAGGCCGCCATCAAGTGTCTGGACTCCGTCTCTATTAACTCTTTAGTAGCCCTAGATTGCCGATCATCTCTAAAAAAGATCTGAGCAGTTCAACATTCACCTTTGCTGGGTGAAGACATCCTTTGCATAGAGACATTCCGGGTAACTGAAAGGCTGACGAACTCGCCAAACTTGGAACTACCCTCTCAATCTTGCCTGAAAGTGGCTCCTTAGGTATACCAGTTTCCACATGCAAACTCTTGTTTAAACTGGATGCAATAGAAAAAACTAACCATAGAGGGACAAATGGTACTAAAATAATGCTCTTAACGATCTAAACTCAACCGACCCAAAATGTCTCTAACGCTTTATAAGCACCTTAAAATGGTTCAACGTATAGGCAGGAACTTCAGATCCACGTGGTATCACAATGGACCTTATATAGGTCTAAGTGAGTCGGACTTCTATCCGACTGCCACTTCAACCTAACCTAACCTAACATTTCATTGAAAACACTAAACAGCAAAATATTTCCAAAGCAATCATAACTGTAGATTGACAAGAAAACACCTCTCAGAGGTAAGTTAAACATAGCTTAATATTTAAGCATCCGTTACCTTACTTTTCAGAAATTGCGATTTTACAGCCTTTGAATGTTTACCAAACGGGGTTATGTCTCAATAAGTAAGGACACTTACAAAAACATTTTGCGATACAGATTGACAAAGTCAGCTGCTTTTGATAGGTCAGTGTAAGTGATTGTGAATTGTAAATAAATAAAAAATGAATAAAATGTGATAAATGTCATACTCCTTATTAGACATTTTTCAGGGAAAATCGGATGATTAAATGAAGAAACACTATTTCTGCCTTGTAATCTTGAATCTAAGGCACTTGTGTTAGATTGTTTAATATTTTCGCCGTTTATATACGTAGTGATGTAGCCTACCAACTTCTACCTCAATATGGCCAATCTTCCAGTCCGAAATTTAATTATATTTGGCTAAAATTCCATTTTCGTAGGCAATTAATTAACTACTGTTTTATTTACAGAAGCCCTAGCCAGGACAGGCATTCAACTTATAATGAGTTTGATGCACTGTCTGATTCCATCACCAGAATTGTAAGCCATTATCCTCTTACTGAAATCGTCATTGCGAGCGATTTCAATTTACACAATTCAAGTTGGCTTCGACATTCTGGACAGACAACACCCCAAGGAAGGTATGTCGAGATCTTTGCTGAGGTCAATAATTTGACCCAGCTTGTGAATGAGCCGAAACTGATACCGGACGTTAGCGGTCAAAACGCCAAAACTCTGGACGTGTTTCTTACCTCTCACCCTGATAAATACACTCTAAATGTATTATCGCCTCTAGGTTCGTCAGACCATTGTATCATATCGGCGAATTTCTCGTACTCCAACCACACAGTTAAAGAACTAGCTCCTACAAGAACTGTATGGCAATACGAGAAAGCCAATTGGGAAGCTTTAAACGGTTTCTTTAGGAGCTTTAACTGGTCGTTGTGCTTCCTCGACAATGACATGGATGCCGCTGCCTAAATGATTACAAACATAATTCACCTGGGTATGAAATGCTTTATCCCATCCAGCATAAATAGTATCAAACCTAAGGAAAACGCGTGGGCTGGCTTGAGCTGTAAAAGGGCTAAAGAGGAAAGTGTTGGGTCATTTAGGGCCAACCCAACTGAGGAAAACCGAAAAAAGTTTAAGCGAGCCAGAAATGACTGCAATGCCCACATTAATCGTGCCAAATTCTCCTACGCCCAAAAGTTGAGGCAAGAAATACTACAAAGTCCAACCGGTAGTAAAAACTTTTGGTCGTTTGTGAAAAACATCAAAAACTCGGCCTCTTCTGTTCCGACACTCATTTACAATGACATTCCAGCTGTCAGCTCTTCAGACAAAGCAAATGTGCTTGCTGCTAATTTTGCGGCTAGCTTAACGCTCCTAGATTGTGCTTTATCTCACCCTGTATTCGAGGGCGTAGAACATTCAATGGGACATATCCACTTCTGCACTCGTACTTTAAGATGACAAAACCCTTAGCTTCGCATATTCGTTTTATGATTCACGTCCCAAATCTTTGGGCGTGTAGCTAGAATGGGAACGTATATTAAGCTCATTAAATTCTGATCTTGAAAGCATTCTTAAGTGGGGTAAAACCAATAGAGTAGAATTTAATGCCTCCAAAACACAATCCCAATACTCTGACATTATCCTTGGATGGCACTTGCATCGCCGAAACCGAAAGACTTTCTATTCTTGGTATGTGCGTTAACGACAAACTTCGTTGGAATGCCCACATATTCGATGTCGCCAAGAACGCTGCGAAATGTCTAGGTTTCCTTAAGCGATGCAAGAAATATTTCACTTCTTCTAACCTGGCTACAATTTATAAGGCATTCATTCGCCCCCAAACTTGAATATAACGCTCGTATCCGGTGCTCCAATTACATATTTGGAGCTACTTGACAGATTTCAAAAACGTGCGGTAAAACTTATTGCCGATCGAGACATCGCTAAATCACTTGACTCTCTTAGTCATCGTCATAATGTCTCCTGCCTGTCATTGTTTTATCGGTATTTCCGCTACAAGTGCTCAAATGAAATAGCCAGTTGCATTTCACTACAGCAATTCAATCGCAATACTCGCCATGCTAGGAAAGCCTGTATTCGGACGTACAGTGAAATATAAAGATTCGTTTTTTAACCGTACAACGCGAATGTGGAATGCTCTACCACGCTCTGTTTTTCCTACACATTATAGTTTACAGACATTTGAAACCAACGTGCATCGGTTTCTCCTTCTTCATAATCCTTCACTTCCCTAATGCCCGCAGTGTTTAACTTCATTATAAGGGTATCAAAAATTCCTATATATATGCTTCTTCCTATATATATGCTTCTTATGACAGTTTTTACTCTTGTATGTTAGTCAGACTTTCGTAAGAGGTTGTACATTTCAAGATTTGAACCTGCGACCTCTCGCTTAGTGGTCCAACTCACTTAACCACTAAGCCACTGCACTTAAAAGTAACGTAGTATTGGGGCACCAAACCATACTTATTCATATTTCAAATAAAATTTAACACTTAAAGTTTTTAGAGCATATATAACAAAACGGTAATTAAAGTAAAATTTACTATCCTAACCTTTATCTTTTATCAAACACTTGTTGAATGCCTCACTATGGAACTCATTTTTCTATTGGAAAGCTTTAGTGTCAAAACATTTCTGTAATTCCTTCTTTGATATAAGTATTCTTTGTTCCGTGTAATAACTAGTTGCTCTAGAATATGCAGTTCAATTTTGAAAACGGTGTGCAAATATTTTTATTACAATTGCTATTCATCAAAATTTTTTTATGGTTAACCTAACACCTTTTCACCTTTGAATTGGAGTATTGGTAAACCGTTTATGTAATATATCATCGGCTTAGAGTGTAAGCTACGGGGTAGTGTAGTATTTGAGGTTATTACACCATACAGAACTTACAGAAAGGTCAAATGAAGACACATCGTCTGATATAATAATCAAAATTCAATTCGAAGTAAAAGTGGTACAAATCGCACGATGAGTAGTAACTAAACAACTCACCCTATCAAAACTAGGGAGAGTATACAAAAACTTTATGTAAATATTTTGAAGAATATCAAATTTTATTTCATTGTGTAGAAAAACAACAATATGTAACAACACACAAATTATATTATGAATTTTACAACAAAGAGGCAAAAAGTATTTTGGTGTAGTTTTAACCTTATCCTGTAAAATTGTCATTATGAGTTAGCAGGCTTGCACTCTAAGCCGAAGATATATACATATATTCAGGAGCATCCAATATACTCTCTAGATCTCAACTGAATCCGACCTTAAAATATTCACTCAATATCCACAAAATAAAACCAATCAACTATTAAGTGAAAAAAAATCCCTTCTTTAAAATATTTAAACTTTTAAAAAATAACTTCTTATTAAATAATTTTGTTTTTTATCTATCCAAAAAAGAAAAATTAAATGATTAGCGAACTTGAGCGGGATCTCTCACATATAAAAATCCTACCTTATTACAAACAATTTCCTCGGTTTAAAACGTATTTTATTAGGTAAGGGTTCATTTAAGCCATGATGTTGTAGGAAAGCACAAAGTACAGACGTCTGACAGTTCTCACAATATTTTCAGATGTATCAAAGCTCTCACAATAGCTGTCAATGAGCTGACAATTTCAAAATTGATTGATCGTTTGACAGGCATTGGCAGACAATCTTTGCTTATTTTTCATGCTGGTCACTGTCATTAGTGAACATTATTGGGCTACATGGTGTGCATTTTTAAATCGCCTCAAAAATAATGTTAACATTTGATTACATACCAAATTTAAGGTTTAGGTTTTGAAAAATTTGATTTTCTCAAAAATGGCAACTACGAGATTGATATAATTTCTCACATTTAACACTTTTTTTATAATTGTTAACAATACAAAAATTTATCAAAACCGTATTTAATTTAAATTTTAGAAAATCGTTATATGAAACAAAAATTATTTAAAAAATCGAAGTACGCAGATTTGTTCGACTTCACATCATAAGAAATAGTTAAATTATTCGGAATTTCCCCTTATAAGTTTTTGGGACATTGGCGGTTTTATAAATTACAATTATAAGAATTTTTTACCAAAAAAATAGTATGCAGTATGCCCCATCCCAAGTATCCTTAGTAAAACAAAGACCAAAACCTTGGAACCATTTTCTAGAAAAATAGTGATAAGTGATTTTAACCGAAGATATTGTATGGCAGGTACCGTTATTTTAAAAGTAAAAGCAAAATATAAAAAAACACCATGAGATGTAACCCCAAAAACCTTATATACGAACTTCTCAGCAAATCCGTTGAACCGTTTCGAGCTCTAAAGTTTTTTTAACTACGACAATTTAAAATTGTCTGACAACGTCGAGACAATAATTGAAATTACGTATTCAGATTATTATAAGACACCTAACAATTTTACAGTATTTTGTAGGTCCGTTCCTTTACTTTCAAATTCGTAATAATTTGTACGAATTCTTACGAATTTTTACTTAATGCCGTTCACTAACTCGGAAAATTCGTAAAAGAGAGCGGCATTGAGAGCGCCTGTTAACCCTCCATTTAGAAACTTACACAACAAATTTCTTGTAGTATGAATGGTTCAACTGTCAAAATGTTGCGGTTGGCAGTTGATTTTCAATTTTTTTACGCAAATGAATCGATTTGTTTATGTAAAATTAACGTTACGGGGTGGTTTTTTTCTATTGTCGCATGCTTGTTTCTCGGTCAATACAAAGTTTTTTTACATTATTTAGACTGAATCCATAGCATCACTTACCACTTGGTAAAATTGTTCCATTTATAATAAAAAAATAGAAAAATTGGTGGTAGACACCGCAGCTATTTTTACAGTCTTTACAATTTTTACGAAAGAAGTAAGCGAACAGATTGTCAACCAAAATTGTAAGTTCATATCATATCAGACATATCAGACAATATTTTAAGATCTGCCAATCGTCTGCATACATATTTAGGAGTAAGCACCTCATAAATAGATGTAGCATTGTGATGTTTAACAATTAATAAAAATTGTTTTGAAATTAATTTACTTCCTACCAGATCCTAGATACGCCCTTGTGATAATGCCGCAATGCTAAGTCTGTTAGTACTCATATGATTCCGGACGAAATAACGTACACTCGCCATAAAATTATCTCCGGAAAATTCGCACGCAATTAATTTAAACAGCGAAAGTGATGAAACTCCGCTAAAAACTCATTCCACGCTATTAACAAAGCGGAAGCTAATACAATCTGACACTTGGAGAGTGCCGATGGCGACGATGGCGTCATCGTCATCGCAAACGATGATAATATTGACGGTGGCAATATAGCGATGGGCATGGGGTTACTTTTTCCAAGTATCTATTATCCTACTGTGTGGTTGGCGGCGCGACGTCTCCGGTGAAAGATGTTATCGTTTTCGTTCGTTTTGTTGATTTAATTAAGAAATCACAGCAAGCACTTTCGAAGTTGTGGAGGGTAATTAGATACCACGTCGGAAGGCGTTTATTTTGACTTAAAATTCTCGGGTGATATATCAATCAGATGCTCGTTGTCACTTTGCCACATTATGACTTTGTCTTTTGAAATTAACTGCAAGTTGTTGATACATTTGTGAGCGCAGCGGAAGTTGGCAACAGGAAGTTTGCGCAAGATCTTCTTCATTTACTCGTATATGTTAATATGACCACCACATCTCAGATTTCAGAAAAAAAAACCACAACAACACTGGACACCGAATTCAAATCAAATTCACGCCATATGCGAATGGTTAGATAATACGAGTATCTGCAAACACAATCAACAAACAATCATCATCATTGTATTCCTTCGCTTCGGGGGGTGCTACTCGGAAACCCTTGTATTGACATCAATTAGAGGACGAAAATAGAAAGGAGTCGACAGTTAACAAACAATGATCAGGTTAAAAAATGAGCCCTGTCTACCTCCATCCCTTGTTTAAGGTACGAAAACAGGATGACGGTTAGGGGTTGAAGAAACCAGACAATGCAACCCCATACCCGCTGGCTGACAGCAAAAAAGGCAAATTATCTAACCAGCGTCGTAATTCGACGTGCGGATCTCTGGTGATTCGAAATCCCTTGACAATTCAATTTGGAATACAAAACAAGGGTGATAATGCATCCACACATGGTGCATGCGAATAGTTTATCATTTTGAGAGACACCGAGCTGCCCCAAGGGTTAAAAACTTTTCCAACCTCCTGTCAGGATTGCATCGTCAAACGTTAACATGGAATAGAAAACATTTTATTATACACAGAACATTTGTTATACCTTTGTACGTGTTGGCAATAATTTTAAATTTTACAATTTACTTTAAATACGCACCATTTGTAGGTTTGCCTTTAGCATGTAAATTGTCCTTATGGAAATTAAATGAGGTGGCAGGATTCAAATTTTTCAAAAATTATTTCAATTGGAATTCTTTGCTGAATGAGATATACATCAATTATAGTCGTTCTAACAAACGAAAAGGATACACTCACAATACAATCGTAACAAGTTTGCATAATTGTTTGATCGAGTGGAAATGGATTTGGAACACTTAACTCTTTGTAGTTCCTTTTTTAACAATAGGGGGAGTGATTTGGATTTGTTGGGCATAATTTGATTGCAAAACTTCAAGAGCTTGTGTCGCCCTTAAGTTGACATATTGGATATTGGTTATCGGGGACAAAAAAAATGCGATAGGCATGGAAATTGAATCTCTTCGATGAGTGGAACGGATTACATTTACTTACCGCACTTTGGTGGGCAAATATTTATCTAGGTCAACTTGTGGTGGGGCTTTACTCATAAGATAGTATATAATAAAAAGTGGAAAACGTAACGAAATCGCACACTTTTCGGTGATTATGTTTGCAGATTTGCAAAGAGTGTAAGTAAATACAAATATACCTGTAAGTATGTGCAACCTTAAAGTGAATTTGTAACACTCTTTTGTACACATATTTGCATTGGCAATGAATTTAATTATTTCTAAGTGAATTATTCAAAGGCAAACCCTAAGAAGGTAAGCAAACTTCTTCCAGTCAAGGCAGTTCCCCTGGGTTGGACCTTGTGCGCTGGATTCTTTGGCGTGGATTTTTTACTATATACTATTTATTGTTGTTCTTCTTCTTTTATCGGCGGTTGGTACTATCCGATGGAGCACTCAGCCACAACTACGGGTCCATTGTGCTACCATTCAGACACCTTATATTAATGTACTTGGTTTTTCCGTCTTTCAAAGAAAGATGAGAAGAGCTTAGATGTTCGGCACTCATCACGTCAGCCCCGAAAATTCGCCAGCTCATGCTAACAGAGGCAGAGAAAGTATTTAAAAAACAAAAACTGGAAAGTGTTCTGCTGTGTCATTCTCCTCACCACAAGCAGACGATGGTGGTGGTGTCGCTTAAGCCCAACCCAGGTCGCCTACAAGCAGACTGCAGTCGATTCATCTGAGCGATAGCCCTTTTGCAAATGAACGGGCGCGATGGTTTGGTCTGTCTGCAGTCCATCGCAGTCACGTCACCCAATCTTGTGTTCACGAGAAACCCAAGCATCAATGGAATAAATGACTTTAGATGCAGGCAAGTCAGGGTCCAGAAAAAAACTTATATTTAATGCAGATTGTCTGTCACTGCAAATGCAAAACAGTCAAAACAGACTCATGTTTACCCAAGGGGCAGTGAACTCCATTTCGGCCTTAAACGTAAACTCAGCTGTTTTACCCATAAAATTCGAACAAAGATGCTTTCATGAGTAAATCAAGTCAACCCGGTTGCACAAAGGGCAGGTGTGTCACCCTATAAAATTTCATTAAGTTTAAAGGCGACTTAGGAGGGACGATGTATGCATGTACACGATTTAAGTAAGGTTTAAAAGGATGTCGAACAAATAACCATGAATGAGGTATTTAAACCCGAAAGAAAAGTCGAAAGCCCTATAAAATTTCTACAATTCTGTTATATTGCGCCGAGTTCTGTATAAGTGGATAAGAAACCATAAAAGGGAAGAGAAACTGAGAAATATTTTCATCCGTTATTTAGTTCTGTTGGAGAGCGAATTAAGTAAAAACACAAAATATGCTGTGTGTATAAGGATAATAGTGCTCAGAATTTTTGATGGATTCAACATAAAAGACGTAATCGAAAATACCGTAGCTTTGATCGCAAAGCCCTGAAATACCTCTACGTTAAGTACATGTATGTATATTCGTAAAAATTTCATAAAGCGGAATAATTTCAGCTGTTTTGGAAGCTTGTTAAAAATGAACTGTGGGCCACAAGGGCACCAATTTATCTAAAATATAGCATGAGCAAGGCTTGGATTTTTAAGTTAAATTTACAAATTGCAGGTTTCTAGGTAGTTTATGTTCCAAATTTCAGCATTCTAAATTCAATTTAAAAGGGTTAGAAGAACGGATTCCTATCAGAAATATATGTATACGGGCCAATATTTCATAAATATCCAGCGGTCAGACGCTTTTGGCATAAAAAAACAAAATATACCTATGTTGAATGTAGAATTTTGATGCTTCAAACACACTAATACGTATGAAGGTTTCAATAATAATAAATCGTCTTCTTGAATAACATGAGCCCAAAAACGCTGGGGAACATACTTTTACTGAGCAGAGAAGGGATGAAAAACTAGATCCAACTAATAGACATCAAAAGAAAGTAGATGCATTCACCACAAGCACAACCAGTATTACTTTCAATGACCAAATTGACTACGTTGCCTCAAAAGCAAATTGCATGTTAGGATTTGTTAAACGTAACTCCAAGGAATTTACCGATCCGTATACTCTAAAATCGCTCTTTATATCATTGGTCAGACCCCACCTAGACTACTGTAGTATAATTTGGAACCCATACTACAATATCCATTCTAAAAGAATCGGAAAGATCCAATGTGGCTTTACTAGATTCATGATATTCAAATTAAATAGGTATATTTTTTTTAATACCAACACAGAGCAAAATACACAACACTACGTTCTCTAAGTGTAAGCTCTCAGTATCGCTTTACGCATCGGTTGTTTGTTGAGTGACTAATCTTCATCTACCGATCTTCATCTTATAGACTAAATTAAATTTATTTGTAATTACATGAAATAAAGTTAATGAATCAATGGACTTTTTAAAATCTGCTTAAAATCTCCGCGGCAAGCAAAAATCAATTTCGTTGCAAAATTCATTAAATGTGCTAATGCACCTCGTAATTAGGCACCTCATCAAACATATTTAATCTACGAACCGTGTACCCCGTGAAGTTTTTTTGGACTCTTTCGAATCTAAGTTCGTGAATCTTAAATTTTGGAATTTGGGCGAATCCCAAATTGCGGATCAATAATCTAAATAAGGTCTGACTAACGAGCAATAAATAATTTTAAGGCTATTTATATCTCGGAAGACTTTTTTTTTTTTTGTAGGAGGTTGCTACTATCCGATGGAGCGCTCAGACACAACTACAGGTCCATTGTACTACCTTTCAGACACCTTACATTAATGTACTTAGTTTTCCCGTCTTTCGAAGAAAAACGAGAAGGAGCTTCAGTGAGAAAGAGCTTAGATGTTCGGCACTCACGTCAGCCCCGAAGATCCGCCACCTGATGCGAGCATAGGCCGGACAACTGCAGAGAAAGTGTTCTGCTGTGTCATCCTCCTCACCGCAAGCAGTACAGGTAGTGGTGTCGCTTATGCCCAACACATTTAAGTGTTTAGCAAAAGCTTGGTGGCCCGAAAGAACGCCTACAAGCAGCATACAGTCGATTCTCCTCAGAAATAGAAGAAAAGATGCTGACCTTTTGTAAATGTCCGGGCGCAGTAGTTTGGTTTGTCTACATCCACCGCAATCGCGCCACCGAATCTTGTGTTCACGAGAAACCCAAGAATCGATAGAAGACATGACTAAAGATGCAGGCAGACCCAACACGGGTCATGAGAAAACTTCTTCTGAACCTTGCCTAGCAAGCTCATCCGAGATCTCATTTCCCTGGATGGCAATGTGACCTGGTACCCAGACAAGATTCACTGTGTTCAGTCTTCCGGCCAAATTCAGAGAAAGCTTGAGTTCTAGCACTAACTTGGACGAGGTAAGAGGGTTTAGAAGCGCTTTAATGCAGCTTGGCTATCACTGCAGATGCAAATGCCTCTAGCCCTCCACCTGTTGTTAACAATATAGCGCATAGCCATTAGGATGGCAAAAATCACCGCTTGGAAAAAAGATGCATGTTTACCCAAGGGGTAGCAAAGTCGTATATCATCGCATTCCACAAAGACTCCAGCACCAGACCCCTGCCCGGTTTTGGAGCCATCCGCGGAAATACGATGGCATTCAAGCCATGGTTCAGAGTCTGACCGAAGCCATTCCGTTACCTGTGCAAAGTTGACGTGGTCGTTTTTTCGCAGAAGGATTTCTGGTGTCATTACATCAGACGGCATATCCATAAGAAAGGGGTCAAAGGATAATTCTCGAGCAAGTTCTTCAAAATTCCAGTGCGCATGGTACCAAAACCACCTCTCTTTAAGCGAAAGATGGTTTTTAGCGTACACCCCATTGATATATAAATCAAGGGAAGGAAGATTCATCAAAGCATCTAGAGCAGAGCCCGGGGTGCTAGGGAAGGCCCCTGTGCAGCCGAGACATGTTCTTTGGAGTTTGGCAAAAGAAGCTGTAACACGTTTCCGCGAAAGCCTGTTACACCCAACAACTGATGCGTATGAGAAAAGCGGTCTAATCATGGCCGTATAGATCCAAAAGACCCGTTTCGGAGACAAGCCCCATTTCTTACCAAAAGCGCCTTTATACTGCCAGAAAGTCGACAGCGCTTTATCGGTTTTCGATTCGACATGTTTGGACCATAGACGTTTTTTATCGAGGTTTACAACCAGATATTTGACTTCATCGGATATAGAGATGGTGACACCTTTAGGCACGAGATGGGACAGACCAGTGACGATTCTCCTTCTCGTAAAGGGAACAACCGTGGTTTTAAGAGGATTCACTGAAAGCCCATTGCTCATCCACCAGACATCGATCAAATCCAGGGATCTCTGCGCTTGAGAGCAGACAGCCCCTAGATTTGAACCGACAGAAAGAACAGCGACATCATCCGCATAAGCTTGAGCGTAGTTTCCAGGAAAATTGAGAGCCGTAAGCAAAGAGTCTACCACCGTACACCATAGGAGTTGAGACAGAACACCACCTTGAGGGCAGCCCCTATTTACCCCTGTTATGACGCACTTGCCACAATCTGCATCAGCTACAAACGTCCTGTACATTAGCTTTGCTTTAATCCACAACACCAAAGTTTCATCTACACCATGCTGTCTGGCTGAGTTACACATACTGTCAAAGGTCGCATTATCAAAAGCATTTTCCTTCCCGTCAAGAGCACTGTCAATCCTACTAACAAGGTTTAGAAGCGCAGTCTCGCAGGATTTTCCGCGCTGATAGGCATGTTGCATCTCAGAGAGAGGATGTGATCGAAGAGCAACTTTGCGCACATGCAGCTCAACCAGTTTTTTCAAACTTTTCAGTAAGAAAAGTTTAGACTTATGGTCTAAAGCTTTTGGATAGAGTGTAGTCCGACTTACCAATTTTTGGTATGAAAACCACTTTAACCATTCGCCATGGGGAAGGTATATACGCCAAGGCCAAGCTCGCGGTGAAAATTCTTTTCAATATTGGCAAAACCTGACTTAAACCTTGTGTCAGCAAAACTGGATAAATTCTATCCGGACCAGGTGACTTGAAACTCTCGAAAGATGCAATAGCATATTTGATAGTATCATCAGTCACCACTCCCGATGCAAAATACCATCTGTGCCGCGTGGTATTAGTCTGTTCAAATGTAGCCACCGTCGTTTGAAGGGCTGAAGAACACGTAGTAACCTGATTTCCCGGAAAGTGAGTCTCAAGTAGAAGAATGAAAGTCTCCGCCTTTGTCTCAGTGTAGGTGCCATCAGGTTTAAGGATTGCATCCAGTTTACTTGGTATGTTCCTTTGGAGGACTTTAACAAGCCTACTAGTTGCACTTAGAGATTCGACCTATTCACAAAACTTTTTATAGGGCGGTTTAGAAACAGGGCACGAAAGTTCAAAGCAGCGGGTGAGGACGTTGTTCAGATCCTGAGCAGACCTCTCAACTCCCTGTCTTGATCTAAGTTTGAGTGGAATTTTGACAGAGTTGGCGAGATCCTCTCTAAACCGTGGCCAGTTCGTTTTTCTTAGATTGCTTCTCTCTTGCGAAGGTGAAAGTTCGCAGTAGATTTGAAATTCGATGTATCTGTGATCTGATAAGGTGCTATCTGGCGATTTTTTATGATAGACTTCAAATGCCTGTTTGACAGGGTAATATCAATTACTTACTGTCTTCTGGCTGTAACAAAGGAAGGTTGATGATCTACATCTGAAGTCTTTACTATTACGTTCAAGGAAGCCCAACAATAAGTTAGACTTGCCAATGACATAATCATAATGAAAAAAGAAACTTAACTTATTGTCAAATATGACACCCAGATCGTTCACTTCAATAAAACGCTGAACTCGAAGATCAGTTATAAAATAATCATGTAAAATTGTAGTACTAATATGCCAAAAAAACTTTACATTTAGAAATGTTAAGTTCCAAAGCATTACGATTGCAATACTCCGACAATCTATTAATATCTGATTGAAAACAAATGCAATCAGATACATTTTTTATCTGAGAAAATAATTTAAAATCATCGACGAAAGTCTTAAAATTATTAAAATATTTTATGAACATCATTTATAATGAATATAAATATTGATATGCCTAAGGTGCTACGGAATGACCGGTACAGTACCGAAATTAGGCACTGTGTACCGGTGTACGGTAGCTAAGCGTCGGTACAAACAAACATATCGAAATCATAGCAGGTCAAATTCGCAGAAAAAAAGAAGAACAACATGAAACCATGTGATCACTTTATATCTCTTCATTTTAAGACTGCGACCAAATGGCCTTCGACGTAGAATATGTCGACAAATATATTCACGTTTCTATTTATTTACTGTGCGAGAGACGAAACTTAAACAATTTTGCGATTCAGTCGATGTCGAATACCAAAAATTTGCTAATGGCTACTCCAAAACTCGCTTCGGCGAGCAGGTAGGTAAACATTTTTCATAAATAATACAGAAAATCTCTATCAAATCATGGACTCTTGGAATTTGTGTGGGTAGCACATTCATACAATTAAATTAATTGTAAGCGGCTTTATCTTGGAAAACTCAGTGTTTTCGTAGAAACGCTACAGAAAAATAATTTTTGGTCCACAGCTGTGCTAAAGGCAATTCAACAAAAGAACGAGTATATTAATATTTTTAATACATAGTACCGCTCTTATTAGCGGTGTAGCGAATATACTTAGAATTGGATTGTTCAATTTGACCATCGATCTTCGTTTGGTCTGCACTCAACCAACCATAAGAATTAAACAAGTTTAAGCCTCTGCAAAGTTCATTACATCGAAGAACCGTTTTGACATGGAATCCTTCAATACGATACTGAATTTTTTACACAATATGTAACCGGTGAAAAAATTCAGTCATAACAAGCAAATAGCGTTGCTACTGCCCAACGATGAGTGGAATGCTTTCAACACTTCGTAAAAAAGCATTTCTTATAACCATTTAATGAAAATCGCCGTGTACATTCTCTGTTTGTCGGGCACTTAGTTAAGAGAGAGTTTTCTTTAATTAATGAAATATGGTCCACGGATAAAACCCGCCTAAGTATTAGAACATAAAGACACCTTCCGTACGTCGAGTACAACATAAAAATGCAATGACCTAAATTCTTCGAGTTCTCGCCAGAATTAAATTGTTGGAAGAATTCGCCTCTGAAGGAATAAAACTACCGTACAGATATGTGAAGTTTTATTTCTGTGTACCTGATGATATGCCTGATTGTTTGATCTTAACTAGCTTTCAGGTCGTCGAAAATATTTTTCAGTCTAGTTTATTAGAGACTTAATTCATTACAAAATCCGCTGTCCTAAATTGCTTTCTTTGATTAATTTTCCTTTGCGTTCTCGTAACCTTCGTAGTTATTTTCTTTTTCACTAAGATCTTCTTACTACTAAGTTTTCTCGAAATGAGCCTATTGATCAGGGAAGTAAATTCAATTATGCCGATGATTGATATATTTTTGACTAGTAGTGGATTCAGTTTTGAGCTTCAGGTTTGAAAACAAATTTCTTTCAATTTTTAGTTAAAATTAGCTTCACTTCTCCAATTTATGTATGTATGTTACCCGTTGTATTATCCACTATTTATTATTATTAGTGTATATTGCAATTAGTCTATAAGAGAATTCTATACTGTATTGATGAAATGAATGAATAAATAATGAATGTTTTCATGCATTAAGCTTTTATCAAAACTGTTTTTTTTTATAAGATGAATTTAATTTGTTTGTTATCATAATCAAACTTGGGACAGCAGCTGAGACGAAGATGAAGATGAAAGTTCCAGAATCCGAGGAAGCCTTCACGTCAAATAACCCATCTCGAATAAATTGGAGAACGTCCGACTCAGTTGGTATTGTCATTTTCAAAGGAGGGATCCTACGAACCCCGTCAAAAAGGCAATGGCAATCAACGTTCCCTTACAATCGCGTAAGAGAGGCAGGCCTAAAAACTCCTGGATCACCAGCAGAAACACCAGCATTTAATTGACCTCAATGATGAAGTGATCCAAAATCGGGATGCCTGCAGATATCTTTTGAGGTCGAACCGGCGAACCCAACAGGCGGACCGGTAGGAATGCAGTGAAATGAGAGGGTTATAATCCCTGTAATCCTGATCATAATCTCGTCGTTAAATGGAGAGAAGAAGATAACCAATCTTAATACCTATGCATCTCTCTTTAAATAGATGATCAATGTTGATGTTTTACATACATACATAATTATGTATCTATGTCCAGTGCAATTCCAAAAATTCATCTCAAAATCTTATTTACCAAATCATTATTATTTCTTTCTCCATCCATCTCTGCTATATTTTTAACAAAAAATAAAAAAAATTGCTTGTATCTGCCATTCACACGAATTCGTGTATTTGCCAGTTTTAGTGACACCGTCATATCGTGTGACATATCGAAAAAACAACTGGCATGCAGTCCCAATTCGAAATGAATGGCAGACCCAGTAGACGAGCATATTTGTGTGCCATATATCTGCCACATTTATATGGCAAACCGGGGTGCCATATCCTGCCAATTTATTTGGCAGCATTTAGCAGTGTCCCAAATATGGCTATTAGACGTGCATATCTACTTCCTGGCAGACTCTGTACTAAAAATATCGTCACTGCCAGACAGATATGGCAGGAATATGCCACTTCTAATAGTGACTTTAAACTTATTTTATGATCTATCTTTATCAACAAGCACATTGATGAATGGAGCCGTTTTGATAGTAATGTAAATAATAGTAAATAGTTTAAGGGTACATTTAAATCGATTCGCAATTTGTTTTACTTGAAAAGTATTTGAATATGTATTGAGTAGTAGTATTGCAGTACCTGGTAAATGTACTTGAAAGAGGTACTTGAAAAATTACTTGTACTTGTACAAAAATATGTTTTTGGTTTTTCTTTTAAAATCAATTTTTCTCATATAATAATAAAATTGTGCAGTATTTAAAGTAAATAGCAATATTTTTTACGAAGCAATTTAGATAACCGTAACTGCTTTGTTTGCCAGCATAAATTTAAAAAACTACTTCCCGAGAAACAACAAACGAATTTCGCGCTCCATTTCCCACAGCAAATGAGTTTACCTAAACGGGAACCAAATTTAAATTTATTTCAAAACTGTCCGCCCTTTTCGGTGGAATTCGATTGATTCATCTGTCCGTCCGCTCCTGTTTGGTACTACTTTAGTAGATTCACCTCTTTGCAGGCAAATTGGGTAATTTATCAAACTAATTAAACCTCATAAATCAAAATTCCACGAAAATCAGAACAGCAGCGAACTGCCGCTGATGTTGTCTACTGTCAACCTCTTCTCAACCAAGATTGAAGTCACCCCTTAAGATGTCACTAAGAAATATACCTCGATCATCTTAATTCAGTTTGGATGCCCTTCGTTGACAGATATAGAGACAAAGTCACAAGGAAAACTCCTTTCCTGGCGGCACAAATCTTTTTTGTTGTTGTTTTTGTCATACGACACCTAAACGGGGTGCATCGTTAGTTACGCCGTCTTGAGAGCATCAATGAATTTATGGGTGTTAAGAGATTACGCGGTACGGAACAGTTTCATTACGTAAGTATGTCTCAGCAGAGGTCATTTTTAAAATTTTCCATGTGAAGACATCCACCTTTATGAAATCAATACTGCATAGCCTAGCGGCAGCAACACAGCAAAGTCACTCGGTCGGTAGAGTGAAAGACATGCAATAAATCAAGTTGCCCTGTCCTCCCAGAGGTATTCGCTCGGGCAGCCATGGCAAACGAACAAAAATGAACAAATTCGATTTGTAATTGATACTAAAAAGCCCTTAATTGGCAGTCGTCGCAACCCGAGGGGTGAATTAATAGAATATTTGACACCAAATGCGGTCGTTGCACGACAGGACATGACACCGGTCCGTATGCCTCTTGAGTTATCCGAATGGCAGCAGCAGGGAGTCCTTCTGGCGAAATTTATATCCCATGTGGAAGAGTGATTTAATCCCAGGCATGTTCATGCCCCATCCTTGGACTACGTCGGTCAGTCAGCGGGGAATTTCGCAAAACGGACTACAAATGAATAGGAGTTTTCTTTATTTGAGAACGGGGAGTCCAAACACCCCCACTGCGGTTTTGTTTCACACTGTTTTTTGTTGTTGACGTCGCCAACATTGTCGGCTGGCTTTGCTTATAATTGAAAACGTAAGATGATCAGGGTCATTACATTGACAAAAATCAGCCAGCAAAACAATTGAAAATGTACTTTTGGGGAAAATTCGATTTGGTGTGTTATTTCAATTTAAATTTGGCTTAGGTGAAGAAGAAACGTATGTCGAAAGACGAATTAAATGTGAAGAACAATACCTTATGCTGATAGCAAAATATTATTCATTTCACTTAGGGCGCCATACTTTTTTGTGCCTTTAGCTTAGTACCTTGCCGGCACTACCCTAGTCCCCATTCTTTTCCCTTCCTGTCTTCCACGATCATAAAATTAAGGATATTTTGCACTGAGAAATGACTTGCTGCTATTATAGTACACACTACTGTAAAAGTTCTTTTCTTTTTAGTGTATATGGTGAACTCAGCAGCAGGTTTTCTATCGATTCGCAGGCCTGATTAAAAGTAAACTGTTAAGGGTAAGAATATTCTTGCAGCATTATTCCTTAAAAATGATACGTGTCGCAAAAGACGACTTAAGGGAAGAAGTCACTTCTTGGCAATAGGTATTCAGCAACTAATTGACCAATTTAAAGTCCAGTGACCGTTTGATGCATCCCAAACTTGTGACACAAGGTGTGGTGTGGAATGTATTTAGTGTATATACACCCTAGGTTGGGTGCAAGCAGAGATAAAAGGAAGAAGCTTATGTCTATCGGAGACTATGAAGACTGCTGCGGAAGACTGGGGGGCCAGCATCTGCTAAAGATATCCTGAGAATTTGCATGTCATACGGTTTAATCGCTTGATAAACACCATGTTCGGTAAACTACCATTATTGTCCAGTTTCATGAAGCTTACGATTAAAGATTGCAAAATTCAGGGAAAATAAGAATCAAAATAAACAAACAACTGCGTCAGCGAGATAAGCTTGTACAACCTCAAAAAAAAAAGACAAAACAACAAAAACAGAGGAAGGGACGAAGCTGAATCACAGTGTCCGAACTTATCTACCAACACGGAAAAAAATAATTGATAGTTGACGGAGGAAGCTTAGACTGTTATAATATACGAAAAAGTTGCATTCAAAGTTTGGATAAAATTAAATTGGAAAATTGGAAATTGGCTAAAATTAACTAGATTGATGTAAGACTAGTTTTAAAGTTTTTTTCCCTAGGCGCAGTCACTAAGACTATACTACTGGTCGGCAATTACAAAAGCAACTGATTACTTAAGTACATACATGAACATTATAATAATTTATATTCTGTTTCGTTACTGAAACTAATTTAGTTCTGTGTAATTTTTTAGGTTGAATTACAAAAGGTTGTAATTACAACAAACATTAAAATTTAAAAAAAATGTTGTAACTTCAGAAAGTGGCAATACTTCAGGGCAATACGGCATTGACTAAAAAATTGGAGATAAATAGATAACCTTCATTATTTAAAATAATTACTTTATTTTTATTAAAAGCAATAGTAATGTATTATTATTTTTTTTTGTTATCTGTAATAGGAAGTGAATTATCAATTATTCAACGATTCTGACAAAAAGTCACATTTTGACTTGCAACAGTATTGTATTATCAGTATTTATTTATTTACTTATACACAACAATTATTATACAATATCTTGATTCAATAGCTCGCACCGTCACAAAGCAGGTTCAGTCACATGGTCCTATCTCGAAAATAAACAATGCTTCAGAGAGAAGAAGAATTAGAAATAAACATCTCGTTCAATAGCATTTAGATATTATGCCGTTACAAGTTAACTTACTTTTTCCAGTTCTACAAATATGAGACTCCATCTCGCATTGGTTAGCAAAGGTCACCTTTTCCTCACTATAGTAGCCGCAAACTGGGTTATTGTCATCTTCACATTCTGTCACACATAAACGCTGACAAGTTTCCTGCGACACTTCTTGTAATTCTGTGCAAATTGCGATAAATAAAAACTATTTGCAGACAAACCTATGAAAAGCCTTACCAGCTACTTTTTTATTTTTATAGTGGCAATTTTCTTTGTCCAGATAACACTTGTTTTCGAAAACATGACATGTAGTACCATCAGTAGCCCATTTCACGTCCTTGGTTTTAGAACATTCTTTAGTTATATCGCAAGCTTTCGTCCTGTAGAACACCAGAACCAGCAATGAAATGTAAACAACTTGAAGCCCCATGGCAGTATGATCGTTTATTGATTTGCATGTATGAAACTTTGATCGACTTTATAAAGAATATTGGCCACCATCTCTCCGCAAATTTCATCAGAGCTTGAACGATGTGCTTTCGGAGTTCGATGACTATTTGATTTATTTGTTAGGCCTTAAGGTTGCTGCACCTAAATGTTACACATTAAAAATAAATATAAATATCATTAGGTCGTTCGTTATTTAAATGAGTCATTGTGCTGGAGTGTTGAAGTGTAACAAGTAATTAAAATATTTTGAATTATTTTTAAACATTTCATTAAAAATATTCAATTGTTGTTGCTGTATTGACGAATAAAAAGGTATCTTTAATTAAAACTAATCATAATGACCCCGAATATCTTATCTGACCATTCAACAAAGGCTTTACTGACCACCGTATGATGTCATACGTTGAACTGTATTTCAAGTTCAATATCTAATTTTTTAGCATATTAATTTGAAAGAAATAAAGTGCACACCTGCGTCATACGAAACTTTCTCGGTACATGAGATGCGTTTTTGAATTGACTCAAAAAGAATGGTAACATTTGATCACATACGAATTTATTTTTGATGTAATTTTGCACATTAGACACTTTCAACATAATTGTTCAAAATCGTATCAAATCGTAAGAGCTGTTTTTGAGAAAACGAATTTAATTTAAATTTAAGTAGGTAAATCGTTCTACCAAAAAAAAAATTAGGTATATACAAATTTTTTTTTTTCAATAATCTAGCTGTGTTATGTTATTTAACGTTATAAAAAATAGTAATATTTTTTCGCAATTCCCTCCTTTTGGAGGTTGGTTTTGTTATTATTCGCGGTTTTATTTATATTTTTTTTTTCCAAAAAACTTAGTATGCAGTATTTTCGGCCTCATCCCAAGTATCCAAGTACCGTTATTTAAAACCAATATTCGTAGGTAATGTCATCCCTCATACTCTGTTTGAGATCGAAATTTCGGCAAGATTGCCGATTTCTCTTTAGTATATAATGTATACGAGAAAGTTACAAAGTTCGAAAAATATAATTTCCCACCCAAACAATATTCCGTTTAATATTCTTCTGTACAATACAGGAAGTTGGTTAAACAAAATTATAAAACAACTATTAGACAATTATATAAATTTATTCTTTAATCATAATATTAGACGTTTATACATTCAAATGAATAAATCGTGATATTTATGTGTATAATCAAATTCAAATGGAGCTGATGGTCCATTCATCGGACAAGCTTTCCCCCACCCAAACTTGGTTGACGAATTGGGGCATGCGCTCTACTACCACCACCGCCTTTGAAGATCTTTGCAGATAGCCAATCGGAACCGGGGCCCTTTTGTTATTTAGCTTTTTTATAGCTAATTGTACTGGGTGGCGAAACTGGTTCTTAATTGACCGTACGTGGGTTCTCTTCTTGTTTTATCACTTGTTCTACTGCTATTCCTCACGTAGGATCTTCTTGTCCTTCCTTCTTCTCAGTACACTGAAAAAAAATGCATATCCTTTTCATATTTTTTCAATATCTTCGGTTAACATTAAAAACATACATTTCCATATTTAAATATGAAATCAATGGGTGCACCAATAACCTCTTTTACAAATGATCATCATTTGATGAATGGTTTAGTGAGATGAGAAATTTGACATCAATCTCGGCTTTAAACACATTCATGAGATCGCTCTCAATATTGACCGTTGGGTTCAAGACCCAAGAAGTAGTAGGTGTCTTTTCGATCGACCTAGACATTCGCTCGTCTTTAAACCTTATATTTTCTTTATTATATGTCAATAAAATACCATCGCACCCGATTAGTTTCCCTATTTCATATTTTGCCTCGGTAGTAATAATTTATTACTAACCATATCATATTTATGCATGTATTTTCGTCTCTTACAGCCTATTTACACATTCAAATTGAAGATGAAAATGACAACAATCCAAAGTTTAAATTGCCTTTTTATAAAAAAACAATCACAGAGAACAGTATGAATGGAGTGCTCATAGCGACTGTACTTGCCTACGATGTCGACAAAAATAAAACGATAACATATTCACTGGAGGGTACGTTGTCATCCGAGGACTTTTACGAATTAGGTGATTACATAATTTTTATATAGGTAATCCTAGTTTCACAAATCTAGTACATTTGGATTCTCAAACTGGTGAAATTGTTGTTGCCAGCAACATCGACCACGAAATGTATCAATGGATGAATTTCACTGTTCGAGCTACTGACTCGGGACATCCTTCACGGTCCTCTCTTATTGACGTTTATGTATCTGTTTTGGACGAAAATGATAATAACCCATATTTTAAGCCGGGTGCTAAAAATTACACAATAAGTGAAAATGCAGCCATCGGGACAAGGATTGGCACAATCAGAGCAACAGATGCAGATTATGGGGATTTTGGTAAAATCACCTTTCTCATGGATCGTATCAGTTCACAGGTTTGCATGAAGATGGTATGGTATGGATTCGTAACGGTTCACAATTTTAAATCCGATTTCAGGGTAAATTTTCGATTGATGCCGATACGGGCGTACTCACTGTGGTGGATAAGTTGGATAGAGAAACTAAAGATGTCTATATGCTTGTCATTGAAGCTTGGGATAACTATCAGTTTGGATTCCTAGCCGGAGAAAGTGAAATACTTTCAAGCAAATAACGTACGAGTTATTCTTTGGATTGATTAATAATGTGTTATGATCTTTTGAAAAATTTATTACAATAGGTTGTGTTTTCGTTCTTTTAATATAGAATAAATGTTTAAGATGAAAATGATAGTCCTCCAGAGGTAACCCTTCCAGTTGGATGCGTTTTAATTACAGAATATCATGATCTTTAAGAGGTAATAACAACAATTCATGGAAAGGATGCCGATGATCCTAACTTACCGAATGGTCGATTAGACATACAAATTTCTACCGGGAACTCAGATGGTATAATAACATATCAATTTCAAATATTTTCATTGCTAACTACCAAATTATATACAACTAAGGCATTTTCGAGCTTAGACAAAGTGATCCATGGACAGCACATCTTTTTGCAAGGTCTTCGCTTAAAAGCAAATATGGAAACTACTCTTTAGGTTTACAAATTCGAGATTTGGGAACGCCGACAAATATTATCAAAAAATCCGTTGATGTTTGTATATCGGATTTTAATGATCATGCGCCGATATTTGTGTCACCTATGCATAATACAACTTTACGAATACCAGAGGTACATATCATTTATCGATTGGTTGTAAGGGTAATAACAAGTTTATTTGTTTAGAATGCAACAATTGGGACAATGGTTATGCAAGTCTACGCAACAGATGATGATGTTGGCTTAAACGCTTTAGTGCGATATCGTTTGAAACCAGATCCTATGGGAAGTTATAAGACATTTGACATTGACCCTGATAGTGGAATGATATTTTTAAGAGAAGCCCTTGATAGAGAAAAACAGAGGCTTTATGAGGTTGATATTTAAATGTATATAAAATATAGCAATTATTATAAAGATTTTTTCTCTTATATCTACTAGGTGCGCATTGAGGCTTACGATCAAGGTATTGAAGCCAACGAGTCAAACTACCGGATACAATAGACAAGGACGAAGTGGATGACCTAGATGATCCACCCAGTTCCGTTTGTTACTACATTATTCTTGGCAACGAAGAGGGTTTCTTCACACTTAATCCTGAGACTCACATTTTAGTGGCCGACAAAGATTTGGATCGAGAAACTAAAGCGAACCATACACTCTATATTCGGGCAACTGAGAACTGTTCTGAATTTTCCTATGACGCATCTAAATCACACTTAGCGAATCGTCGAACTGATTCGCCCCACATCATGCCACTAACAGGACGGGGCAGCAAAGAAAATCCAAACGATCTCTATCAGTATCTTAACAGCTTACAGAGCAATGAACTTGCGACTGGGAATAACGTTCCGTTCTTAAATGATGAAGATCTAATGTCTGATGGCACCATAGTTCGCGTATTGGTGCGAGTCTTAGATATTAACGATAACCCACCAAAATTTACTTCAAAAATATTCACCGGTGGTTTCATAACAACCGCTGATTTTGGAACTAAGTTCATGAAAGTCGACGCATATGATCCCGACGACGGGAAAAACGCTGTAATTTCTTACTATCAAGTTGGTGACATAACTCAGACTTTATCAGAAGGCTTAGAAAATGTAGAAAAACAACCGTTTTTAGTTGATGCGGAAACTGGAGATATACAACTGAACTTCGATCCACAAAAGGACATAAAGGGCTATTTTGATTTCATGGTCGTTGCGAATGACACAGATGGCCTAAAACATGTTGCTCATGTTTTCATCTACCTATTGAGAGAAGATCAAAAGACGCACAATTGTTGCAAAAACTGGCTTTAGTTCCTGTATACGTCAATAACGCCTAATAACGCCTTTTTATGCTTTACAACTATTTCTACTGAATCTGCAAAGATGAGAATAAAACGGCTTGAAACCCAATTAGAACACCCAATTAGAACTATTGCCATCATCAAATTCATTGCTTTTTAAAATGGGAAGGCTTAATGTTAAAACAACAAAAAATATAGTAATTAAAAAAATATTTTTTGTCACCAGATTCACGTCATTAGTTTTGTCAGTAACAAAAACGCCTTCAAATTCTATTTTTGCCATTGAAGGACTATAAATTGAGTTGTGGTGACAATATTCCCCCCACCCCACAATACCATCAAACTTTGGTTATGACTTCAGAAGTATCGACCTTCTGAAGTTTATGCTCTCATAATTTCGTTCTAATTATGTGATTATAATATTTAGTGGTTCTGCTTCTTCCCATAGACAATGAACTTAATATTTTACCTCAAAAACTGTCGAAATAGATACCTCATATTCATATTAATTATTTTGCAACATTTCGCTTCTTCAATTTACAAAACCACCACTTGGAAGTAACTGCTTTTGAGTTCCACCCAACACCCCTACCCAACCTTTCGAGTGTTGTTCGCAATAGCGAACATTTTTTAGTGCTAAGCTCAGGCTTTGAAGCAATTCTGTATCTTAAATGCATGAAATGATATTTTACTTATATGAATCATTAAAAAACGATAATTTTAAAAATTGTAACACTTTACAATTTCGGGAACCTAGAGAATATATTTGCCAAATTTCAGCTTCCTAGCACAAATTTAAAAGCCTCAAATTATCATAAATATATATACTTTTAGGGTTCTACGACGAAGGTGTTACAAACTATGTGTCAAAATTAATATACCCTTAGGATAGGGTATAAATAGCGAAGAAATAAGGGGGTCCGATGAAGCTGCAAGCATATTAAATAGGTCTACCTTATGTCGATCCCTGAAACCCTGCACGTATTTTTTCGTAGTCTTTCTTTTTGGATACCAGAGCTTCTTCTGAGAGTACTCCAATTGGTAACGACTTATACTCGCTTACACTTTGGTCATGAGCCAACATTTTATGAAGAGTAGGTATAAGTTTTTTTTTGGGATACTTTTATTTAAATAAACATTTGCATAAACCCCAAACATGCTACCGTCAACATTTTCTTTGCAATTAGGAACTCTAAGTATTACTTAGAGACTTTTATCACCTCCATATTGAATCATTGGATTATTATAGTTGAAAAGACGAAATAAAACACTGAATTACCAGATTATACACATTTTTTATTTTAAAAAAATTAAATAAAACTTTAATTACTCATTAAATAAAACTTAAATTAATCATTTCAACTTCTGACATTATGAAATATTTCGGATGGTTTAGAAACATAAGAACAATGTTGTAATACAACAAAATCTTAAAAAAATCAGTACCAGCAAGGGAGAATATCTTACTCCAAAGATACATAGGTGCGGCAACATTTTAGAAAAATTGATTTGGTGAACATTTGGACAGCATTTTAAAAGATTTCCTCCGGAGGTTTATTATACTTTCCAAGTTCGCTTTCATATAATATATTATTTATTAGGTGCTGTACAGTACTTCTTGCATAATTAGTCGAAAGCTTTCTGACTTTAAAAGCGACAGTCTCTCCGAAAACACTGTATTCATCACGTTCAGGTCTCAAATTCATTGCTGTTTTTACAATATCTACAGCCCTATCACTACTAATACTCTGAGCACTTATATTTGCAAGAGATCTTTTCTGCTCAGGTTGAAGCTGCAGTGAATTGTGCACTGAACTCGTAGACTCTTCGAAATTGTCTAATGATGCTCCATCAATATTCCTCAAGCTAGATCTTTTCGTCACAGATTGACGCTGTAGTGGATCTCGTATTGAGCTCGTAGGATGATTAAAGTTGTTGACAGATGCTTCTTCGAAATGTTCATTAGTGGATCCTTTAATATTTCTTAAGGCCGATCTTTTCGCCGCAGATTGACGCAGTAGTGGATCGTGGATTGAGCTCGTAGACTGATTGAAATTGTTAATGGATGCTTCTCCTATGATCCTCAGGCGAGATTTTTTCGACGCAGGTGAAACTTTTGATAGTGAACTTTTGATTAAATGAGTAGATTCTTCGAAATTATCTATTGATGCTTCACTTATGATCCTCAAGCGACTTTTATTTGTTGCCTTTTTATGATGTTCTGATTGTGAAATCCGCGTTGAACTCATAGGGTCTTCATACATATCCATCGACACTTCACTCTTAACTTCATCCGAAATGCTGATACTATCAATTCTGCTGCATTCATCGGGATCGGATACTGATTCACCATGACTAACGCTCTGAAATTGAGAAAAATGAAATAATTTAAAGCAAACATTTTTAGAAAACATAGTTTAGGTTTTAAGAAGTAGGTAGATACAAAATCGTATACATAAATCTATGTACATATTGGAAATCTTGAATATTTGAAAATATTTTTGTTAGTATGATCTTTTCACATTTTGTTGTTTGCAGAAATCAAATACGTATAAACTTACGAAAAAAGAAAATTGATTGTAATACAATGGATAATTCATTTTTAAAAGCTGGCTTAGTTTTCATTGAAAATCTATTTGTTGTGAAACTTCCAATCGTATTTAGCTTAATTAATTTTTAAAAGTGGTAACACCCAAAGCATTTCCACTGATTGGAAAAAAGAGATGTATTTCCATAGATTTCCACTCCATACTAGAAAATACATTTTCAACCACTTTTAGGCAAATAATACAACTTTTACCTAACTTATACCTTGACTACTGTAGTACCTACTGTTCACAAATGTTGAATAAATATTAAATTTAATAAAAAAATAATTTGAAAAATGTGTTATTAATTTATTATCACCATAGCACCGTAGATGCCTGGCATACGAAATACGCAAGTGGCATCACTATACTATACCCATACAAAGTACATAAAAAATACAAACAATAACAAAAAATGCGGTTGACAGCAACGATTTTCCATCGTGTAAAGTAGTCCATGTCATTTCAACCACGTGCAACAACAACATCTGACGCACTTTGATAGGGATGGGATTCTTTGAATTCATCGAAAGTATTACCTTATTGAAAAAATTAAAAATTAAGTCGTTCAATTCTCCAGCCCAAAAATTTGAATTATATTTGTCTACATTTTATCAATTTTCTAGTTTAATTATTTTTGCTTTATTAAACTCACCCAGCTTTATTAAGAGTCGAGAAATGTCTAAAAAATAAAATAGGTGCCAACTGGCGTTTTCTGTTAATGATGGATTATGCTGGAAGTGCCAAATTTATTTTATTTCCACCACGATTATTCAGTTAAAATTTGTTATTTTTTTGTTATATTTGCACTTTTGTGCCTTTTTTATAATACGCATAAATACTTTAAGAAAAGATTTACGAAGCTAAATAATCAATATGATAAAACATTATGTAGTATTTTGAAAATTTCTGCTTTTTACAAAACAAATTTTTAAAAACACGCCCTGAAAGACCATTTGTTAATATTAAGTGAAAATACAAAGCTTGTATGCTGCAATCGTTTGTGATGACAAAATTAGAAAGAGAAAAACAACCAATAATGCTTAGCTTATCTTTCTATAGAAGAGTGATTTTACTAATTGGAATATATTAGTATATAATAGATTTCCGTAAAGATTTCTTAAGATTCCAACCAAGAAATAATATTTTTTCACTTTTTTTGAAGCATTTAAATTATTTACTTAATGAAATAAAATTATCCACACAAATAAAAATAACAAAATTTACAAAATTGTTGTATGCCTTTTTAAGATGTATGTTACAACAGTTTTATTCATTTTATTACCATTAATATGGCAACGCTGATGAATGTGACAACTGATAAGTGTAATAAAGAATATGAAAAGGAAACCAGATGGATTAAAATGCGACGAATATATCTTTGCGTTAATGTGTGTATGTATTCTGCTTCTGATATCTATATTTGACTCTTGTGTTCTGCTGGTGGTACATTTCTTAAATTTTCATTTTTATGTATTATTGTTCCATTAAGGGTAACTTCAAAAACGTCAACAAAATGTGCGTCGATGCTTTAGAGTGTTGATTATTGTATTTGGAATACATTAGATGTGTGCATTGTTTGGTTGCTTCTTAGTTTGCTAGTTTGTTAATTGTTAAGAGTAATGTAGCAACAAAATATGTACATATGTAGGTACATATATACATATATTTTCAAAATAAAAGCAATTCTTTTCGACTAGCCGCGGTGTATTTTAGTGTAATTTAGTGAATTAATTAGCAAGTCTGCTACATACATGCATAAATAAATAAATTCTGTAGATACATGTTCACGTTTCTTTAGGAATAAATTTAATACACAAACATCAACTTACCGCATTGTGAAAAGATTTATTTGCTGTAGGCTTAGTTTTGTTGTATCTGTCAATTAAAAACGACAAAGGTTTATATGCAAACCATTTTGTTTCATACACATCCACTGGGGTGCTGGCTTCAATTTTTTTCTGCTCCCTGTCAAACTGTGCAACTAAAGATCTCATTTTCTTTTCCACATCTATTCTAGGAATACCGATTTCTTTACTTATTGCATTCCATGCTGCATTTTTTACTTTTTTTGCTTGTGTAGAAAGTTTTTTGCAACTATATAATTGTGGATGCATTCTATAAAGTTCGATTAATCGAAAAACATTTTCATTTACACTCCACTCCATTGTTAAAAAAACAAGTTCATACACACGAAGCAATATCACTAAATAAACTGGTTAGCTTTTGCTGAATCTTCACGCACCGCAGCTGAGGAAATACTAAAATTGTCGATGACTCAACTCTGTATCTACATAATCATCTTGTGTTGTCAACAAAGTCATATTGTACATCGGTTTGTTTTAATTGTATGTATATATCATGGCCACTAGCAAAGCTTTGATTGTGTGAGAGCGGCGGAAATTTCCAAATAACATCTGCATACAATCACAGTGCGGCTTCAAGAGGCAAATGTTATTTTTAAGTAAGTAAAGCAGTTTTTATGGTCAGAGAGAAGTATTTATAACAATATAGTAAAAAATATAATAAAGGCCTTATTGGGATAAAAACCGAGGCTACATGAAAAACGTAATGGTGTGTGTATACCTTTCTCCTTTTTCAATCAGCAGCAATTCAGGTAGGTTTCTTTTATACAACACATCTGTGTAGGTACGTTGATATATAGAGTACGGTTGGTTCAAAGCAGTTGTTCTGTATAGTTGCGATCGATGTTATCATCTGGGGCAAAGTAAACGGAATAAAACATGTATAAACGATCTGTTGGATGATCCATCAGTTAATACTACGTTTACATCAAGCAACATTCAAAAAGTTGCTTAAACTTTCCAAAATTGAATTAAAATTACTCCATTTTGAGATACAGATTTGCAAATGTAGTACATATTTATAACAATTTATACATGAGGGATACAAAATTTAAAGAAAAAATTAAATAAAATTTAATATTTGTAAATTGAGTTTTGTACGAATGTCTTTAACTCTTTGTGAATAGCTGATTCCGAAAAGTAATAAAGGGATTTGGTTATCACTGTTATGATCTCCACTCTTAGAAAAAAGCTTGTAAGCATGAACATAAACAAATTTATCACCGCGCTTACAACCTTCCTAGTTTCCAAATGCAATAAAATAGGTATAATATTTACATAAATTTTGTTGTTTACTAATTTCATTACGGACTTAGCTGAACGCGTTTTTAGACAATTTGTTTACAGATTAGAATTGATTGCACTTAACTGGTGCAGCTCGACTAACGCGACTAACGGAAGGTTAAAGAAGCTAGCAATAGATGTCTAAACGGCATAAAGTGGGTTAAAATTGAATTTTTCGTCGCTCCTCGCTCCAATGGTTTATCATATTTAAATCTTACAACAATCAAAAATTAGAAACAATGTTTTGCGTGTTTTACTTTTCTAATACATGCATTACTTTTGTAGAATCGGAAATAAATATTAGACTGTCGTCAAACGTTCAGGATATATTTACATATGTATACAACATTACTCCAAAATAATAATTACTTGCCAACAAAATATCCCATCGCTCATTTTAATTTTTAACTAACAAAATATGACTAAATTACTGCGCTTTCAAATATTAGTTCTTTTATTACCTCTGGATTTATAAACGTAATTATTTATTAATTTTACGCACCTACCTACTAACATTCTTTAGTGATGTTATGACTAATTGCATAAACCTATGCCTACTTATTAACTTTGTTATTTATCTTTTTTCAAAATGTCGTTTATTTGTTAAATAGGTAAATATACAAATAAGGAAGAATACGAAAAAAACAATCTAATTATAATAATCTAACAATCTAACATTTTTTAGCCTGAAATTATTCTACAACAAAAGTGTAATTTTCCGTAACATTTCTAACTTTTCCAAATCAAAAAAATGTTAAGGTGTTGCGAGAACCTTACCCCAGTGTTAATGGAACTTAATATTCGTACAAAGAACTTGAACGTATACCCAAAACGAATTTGGAACTACAAAATGTTCTCTTGCCGACCGCAGTGTTTGAATCACTCCTTAGTTTACCAACTTCCACGTGTGCGAGCAAACAACTACATTTATTTAGATGCATCCGTACACACATTTTAGTTTATTGGTTTCAAACTACGGTTTTAAATTTATACGCGAAGGTCTGCTGAATGACTGTCAGAGTGTCAGATACTAAATAGCGGCGCCGGTGACTGCCGTTTTTTAATTAATTTTTGTGGATGTTTGCTCCCAAACTTGATTCGGCATTCTATGAACACATCTGTGTTTCTAGTTGCTTTATCGATTTTTCACTGTTATTGCTTTTTAGCATGTCAAAACAAAACATGAACTTGTTTGCTATATATAGTATGGTGTTGTTGCATTGTGGAATATAGGAATAGTCAAATGGAGAGAAAAAGAGGGAGATAGACAGTAAGCGGAGTAGTTTCGTATGAGTGCTGCCACTTCAAATAACTGAAGACGATTTTACACTTTGATAAGATTTCAGTTGTCAAATATTTTAAAAATGTTTAAAGACTTAAATATGTTTGTAGAATATTATTTTTTTTGTAATTGCATTTACATATGTACATTTTAAATATGTATGCGTAGTTGAAACGAAAAATAAAATTTGAATTCACCAACTATTTTTAAGATCTTACACTTATTTAAAATATATGTTTTCTATTAAAAACAACATAAATAACTAGGTACGTAATACATTTTTGAAAATACAGTAGCACCTCGATAATGAGAACTAATTTAATTCATATTACTGGAAGGTTTTTTTCCGATGCAAGTTAAGCTAATTTGACGGCATTATTTTTCATTGATTGCAAAAAAACTCCAAAACTTATTCAACGAACGATTTCAACATGGAATTTGGAGGATTTTCATAGTTCCGGGACGTCTTAACAGCTCATCTCATAGTGGTTACGCTCCATTCTTGCCGGTTAGGTTTTTTCACATAATTGCGAACCATTTAAAACATGAAAATAATGCCGATAGAATAAAACAAATAACAAATATGAATTAAAGCCTACGATTTTGTCCGTGTACTTAGAAAATCCGGATACCCGGATAATTAATTTTGCCAAATAAAAATACACGGATTTTTATTATCCGGATTTTAAGTATGCAGATTTTTAATATACGGATTCTTATTGTACGAATTTTAAATACAGTTTTCGTCCTGTGTAACGACTGAGTATTTTCGATATATTGAGCGCTTAATAGAATTGCAATGTTTTGTTATAGGCATTAGTTAACTAAATGTAGAAAAACTTTTGTAAAAACGAAAACAAATGTTAGACAGTGAACTCAGAACTTCTTTGGCAGTACTCTAGTTTCTGTACAAGGATATTCTGAAAAAGTAGTATTTGAAGTGTTAGAAGGAAAATTTTTAATGCTGAATAGTCAGGATATTTTAACGACTATTATCGGTTGCAATGATTTTTTACCGTAAGGTCCTTGGAACATTGAAAAATGTCCTTGTAGGCTCGAAAAAGCACATTTGTCATAAATGTCCTTAGAATCATACTATTATTTTCCGTTGTAATGATTTTTAGCATAAAATCCTCGGAACATTGAAAAATGTCCTTGTAGACTCGAAAAAGGACATTTTACAATTACATTTTGTGTAATTCAAAAATCCGTATAATTATAATTATCCGGATGCATTAAAAATCCGGATATCCGTGTTCTTAATTATCCGTATAGTAGGGGGCTCTAATATGAATACAAAATGCCATTATGGCTCTTCCATTCTGGCTCATATCCTATTCTACTTAGGTACTGATCGGGCTGATTAGAACCGTGACCAGGATAGTTCTTTTGTGCACCCTATGAAGTTAGTAATTTATTTAATCTGGCGACAATTCTAGTTCTTTGATGAACCTTACGGTTGTTGAGGCCGATGATTTGGCAATATCCTGAGGTTCTGTGAGTCCTTTGTTAAAGCATTGGATTATTACAGGGCATTAGATAGATAGACAGATGCCAAGTCGGGAGAGTCTACATGGGGTTCTGGCACTGCGGTTCCTTATAGTGCCTATTGTGCCTTCCCTGGTGGGGTCCTAGAGCAAATGTTTGACTCCGGAGGAGGTCAGGAAGACGAGAATCTTCTCTGGATGCGGGGTAGCAAGGTAATTTGGTGATATGATTTCCTCACCAAGGATGTCCTTCCGAAAGAGAGCCGGGCACTCCATGATTATGTGAAGAGAGGATTCTTCACTCTCTAAACAGAGTCTACATGTAGGGTCCGGTGAGAGGCCAATGTGGTGAAGGTGATTTTTCAGGAGACAGAGACCACTGAATATTCCTGTCAGGATTTTTAGACTATTCCCGTCCAGGTTAGTTAGGAGTTTTGATTTCCTGGGGTGGAATTTGGGGAAGAAATGTTTGGTACAGTTCTGACCATATGAATTGATCTAGACTTCATTGGATTCGATCAGGGATAAGCTTTTAGCAAAGTTCCTGAAGATACAGGTCATTAGCATAGGATGTGTTCTGCCGTTTCTGGTTGTTCATGAGACGATAGTACAGGGCCCAGTGACCAGTTAGAAAGCCAGTTACGATCTTAGCATCAAGTTTGCTCATAGAGAGAATCTGAAGAGTTTTTTTTTTTTGTTGGCGAGGCCAATAAATTTTTTAGCATGGCGTAATCTTTGAATGGAGTACCAATGGGATGTCATTTGGTGTTGCCAAGTATTGAGTTTAACTTTTATATTGCAAAATGGTCATGAAAGGGCAGAGCCTTTTCATGCTAGCTCATCGGCTTCTTCATTGCCGATAATTCCTTCGTGGCCTATGGAACCCAGCAAAGAGTCACTCTGTTATGGGACTTGAGTTGTTTTAGAATGTTTAGACAGTTCAAAACAAGTTGAGAGTTGAACTTGTAGGAGTTAAGAGCTTTTAGTACTGCTTGACTGTCTGAGAGGATGTAAATATGCGATCTTCTGAGATTACGTCGTAAGCATTCCTTGCACATAGTTTAATCGCATAAACTTCTGCTTGGAAGATTGATGTTGTGTGTCCTAGGGGAACTGACATTTTGTAGTTGGGTCCGCCGATACCTGCTCCTACACCCGTTGACATTTTTGATCCATCCGTGTACCAGACTGAGTGGGATCTATTTAGCCTAGGGCCTCCAGTTTCCCACACCGAGCGGTCAGGTATGGTAATGACTTACTACTTAGATCCTATAAAAAAATGATTTCAACCTATCAGTAAAAGAGAAATAAATATATTTATATACGGCTTCCCGTACTAAAGAAATTCACACTGAAGAGTTCGAATATGTCAAAAATTTAAATATTAGTGATTATAATGTAAGGTTTTGCCGATTCGCATTTTAAAGAAATTGGCATTAACGTGATTCACGTTATAGAAGGACTATTGAACTTAGAAAAATAAATTTTGAATTTTGTATTTCAGTAAAAACTACTGAAATTCAGCTAACCTTGTATCTTTAGTACTCTGTCCTAAAGGTATATTAATTTCGACACATAGCTTGTAAAACCCCTTAATATTCATCGTAGACCCATAAAAGTATATATATTTATGATCAGGACCAAAACCTAAGACTATTTAGCAATGTCCGACCGTCCGTATCAACTTTTTTGAAGCCTTTAAATTTATTCTAGTAGGCTTAAATTTGAAACATATACTCCCTAGGGTTTCAAAATATGAAAAGTATTAAATGTTTTTAAATACTCCCGACAATTTAGAAAAAACCGTTTATAAGCTAAAGTAAGAGAGATAGAATGTTACAACCATCTAGATATGTAGGCACTGCCCTCCTTTATTCCTTTGCCATATAAAACCATGCCTACTTTTTGTGGGCGTTATTCATTAAAATGCTGGTTTCTTCGAAAACTTTCATAGAAACCGAAAAAAAATGTTTAAAAAGATAATTAGTCAATATTTTTTCCAAATTATTCCTTTGCCATATAAAACCATGCCTACTTTTTGTGGGCGTTATTCATTAAAATGCTGGTTTCTTCGAAAACTTTCATAGAAACCGAAAAAAAATGTTTAAAAAGATAATTAGTCAATATTTTTTCCAAATTTTTCGCCCGTACACATTTTTTGAGCACGCCCACTTTTTTCATAGAATGAAATAAATTGCTATCCATCATGGTCTTATCTTTTCTTTAGGGCATATATGGATAGGGTATTACACTATTAGCCCCAAGCCGACTGTAGCCTTTCCACATAATTTATACCAGCATTTGCCGCCGAAAGCCTTCAATGACTTCATTCGAAAGCCTTTAATGACTGCAGCTGTTAAACATACCTTGTGTTCTTTATACCATGACTCTGGGGAGTAATTTAAAAAGTGACAGAGCTGAGAGTGTCGAACACTCAGTGGCGCCATCGTTAATTTTTAAAATTGAAAAATCGCATCAGGTTAGATTAATTTATAAAATTTAGATAAAATGTATACAAAATTAATTCACTATACTCAGCGGGAACTTTGGAAAGCGTTTTTCGGAAGTGGCTCATAAGTGAGAGTAGATGATGCAGATCGGTGAGTTACAGCTTTAAATTTATTGCTTAAGCATGCATCAGAATGCATGTATTGAAATGTGCGGACTTTAGTATTTTTTTATGTTTTATATTAGAAATATCATTCTGAAAAATAATGTAATAGGCGCCTGCCGGACAAACAGAACACACCCCGAGAGTAGCAACGACGTTGAGTGAGCGTGCGGGGCCTGCAGCAAATTTTTGTGTGTCTGTATTTCTTATACATTTTTGGGAACACTTTCAATATATGGTTTGCAGCAATTTGTTATTGCAACGTGACAATTTTTTGGGGTTTTTTTTTTTAATTTTTGGTTTGGGCCATTTTTCATGTACCCTATATAAATATGTTGCCAATAACCGTTTTTAAATAAAGTGCGGTTTTTTTTAAGAGGTATACAACTTTAAGTTGGCAACACTATTTTAACTCGCGGCCATTTTGTCAGCTGTCAAGTGATTTATTTTTAGTTCGGTTCGGCATTTCAACATGAATAGACTGACGCCTGAACAACGCTTCCAAATTGTACAAATTTATTTTGAAAATCATGGTTAGGTTAAAAATATGTATCTGCGAATTTTGTTTAGCAATGAAGCTCACTTTTGGTTGAATGCATACGTCAATAAACAAAGTGATGTGATGATAATCCTCAAGTGTATGTTGAGACATCGTTACATCCACAAAAACTGATTGTTTGGTGTACTTTATGCGTTGGTGGAATAATTGGTCCGTACTTCTCTAAAAACGATGCTGGCCAGAACGTTGCAGTCAATGGTAACCGCTATAGAGCCATACTATTAGTATTAAACTTTCAAAAAAAACGTATTTCAATTTGAAACAGATCCCAATGCAAAGAGGCGACCAAACAAACAAAGGAAAGTCGGTTCCTCACCCGTAGTCGATATCGCTGAAGAAAACATAAACGAGGCATGCATTCTTCGTGCTGCAAAGAAGACGTTTTGCAAGACCTTTAAATAAAAGGCATCAACATTACCGATGCAGTTAACCTTTTAAAAAAAGAAAAGCAAAAAATCGACCGATATGACGACATTGTAGTCAAGCGTGGCCTTCCTCTATTCATGTTAAGCTTTGAAAAGTCGGAGAATATTGCTAAAATATACAACTTTAAAAACGTACTGCAAATTGTAGTCAAAAATGAACCGGTGCACAGTGGTCGGTCTTGTATGGAATCAGCGGCCGAAAATACTTACACTGCCTATGTGAAAGTGAATTTTTTGTCTTAGCTTTTTTTTTAAATAATAATAAATAGTAAACAAAAATACCTAAGCTTTGCTTTTGACAAGTTTATTAAAATAAAAAAATTTTGGGTAAGGAAATTCGAATATAATGATGTGATATTGATGATGATTTGATTTATTAAAAATAGTTCCAATTGATAAACAAATAATTGAATTGAAAAATCAAAAACTGATTTTAATAAAATCGATTTATTTTTGTAAGGCAATTTTCATTGGCCAGTGATCAGAGGATCACTTTCAAAAGTAATCGTAATCGGTTAAACAAGGCCTTGGTTTGTAGCGACACGAGAGTGCTTTCGTGTATGATGGAGTCGATACAAATTAACGTCCTTATTCCTTGCCTCAGCAGCTTCTTCAGAGAGCTCACCAATTGAAACTAATCCGTATAGAATAACATCGGGAGCGTGAATTAAAATTTTATGAACTGACGGAGGAAGATAATACCAGGAATACTTGGATGTTAGTTCTCCTGCAGTATCTAGCGCAATTGCATCCACAAAAACTGACTGTTTGGTGTGCTCTATGGGCTGGTGGAATCATTGGGCCATACTTCTTCTGAAATGATGCTGGAGAGTCAGTTACCGTTAATGGAGATCGGTATATGAATGTGGATGAGATGTGGTTCCAAGACGGCGCTACATGACACACAGCTCACGTCATAATCGATTTATTGAAGGAAACATTAGATGAGCGCATAATTTCGCGAAATGGACCTTTCAATTGGCCACTAAGATCGTTTGATTTGACACCATTGGATTATTTTCTTTGGGGATATGTGAAGTCGCTCGCATACGCCAACAAACCAGAAACGTTAGGGGACTTGGAAGCCAACATTTGTGGCGTTATTGCCGACTTACAGCCCTAAATGCTTGAAAAAGTGGTTGAAAATTTGACATCTAGACTTGTCTTTATTCGAACCAGCCGCGGTGCCCACATGCCCGAAATCATCTTGAAACATTAACGGCATAAAATTATCCTTCTAATAAAGCGAAGCGAAGTTCTATACCTCTAAAAAAAAACCCTGTACAAAATATTTATGATGAAAAACAGGACAACACAAAAAACCGCACTAAAACGAATAAAATAGAGAGGAGCAAAAGGTGGCAGCTGAAAGTAAAATTATAGACTTAGAAAGTATTAAATAATATTTAAAAAAAAGTTTCAGTAGTGGGCGAGATGGGGATCACAATTTTTTCTATAACTTAAATCAATAAACCACTCAACAGGTCACTGGTAAAACAATAATAATAAAACAATAGAACGTCATATTATTGTATAAAAATCCCTTAGGTATATAGTCTATACTTGTTTTTTCAATATTCATTATAATTTACGGCGATTCAATGCGATTTTATTGTCTCCCTTTTCACGCTCTTCTTAGCGCGTACGAAAGGATAGAGCAAAAATGAAATTACCGTTTGTGTTATTGTTGTTTTAAGAAACAGTTTTTTTTATTTTTGGCCTATGAAATCGACCACTGTGCGGTGCGACAAAGAACTTTACTCGTCCCTCAGTGCAAGCGTTGTCAAGGGTACAATCACTATAACGCGTATTGCAAACAGGAACCTCGTTGCGTCAAATGTGCCGGTAAACACTTATCGCAAGAGTGCGGTATGAATAGAAATAATTTACCAACCTGCATAAATTGCAAAGGGAATCACCCGGCAAACTATCGCGGGTGCGAAATAGCTAAAGAGCTACAAAACAGGGGTGATTTACTAAAGAAAAGATCTCTACCCATCGGGGTAAAATCTAATGACAAACACAAAAATAGCTGAGTAGCGCAAAAAGTATAAGCAACTATCCCAGGTGCCGAAAAAATTATTGAAAAGTCGTCAACCACAGACATACGCTGAAACCACGCTGCAAGCGATCCAGCAAAGCGAAACAACGGCTGTTCCAGTCGCCCAAGTTTTCTCCGCAATTCTTGCTAGACTGGAAGAACAGATTCGGTTGAAAAAACGAAATGTTTGGACTATTAGGCGTTTTCAAACATAAATTCCGAAGCACACATCACAATAAATGTATATAAAAGACGCAAAAATTCTAAAAATTGTTACATAGAATGCGAACGGCCTTTTGCAAATGATCGACGAGGTAGAGTCATTCATACACACAAGTGATATTTACGTATGCTTGATTTCCGAAAATCATCTGAAAAAGGAACGAAGCTCAAACATGAAAGGATATAGTTTCTATCATGCGTCTCGACCTTCGGCTAGAGGTTGAGCGTCCTTGTTTATCAAAGACACCATTGACCATTCAATAAGGACAAAAATCGAACACCAAAACATTCAAACCATAACGGTCCGTGTGAAAATTAAAGGCCAAAGTTATGATATTGCGAAAAGATAGACAAAAATGATTTTATTAGTATCTTTGACTCACTTGGTCGTAATTTTATTATCGGCGGTGACTTTAATGCAAAACATATTTTTTTGAGTTCAAGATGCATTCCACCAAACTGCAAAATCATCTACGAAGCCAGTATGCAATTCGGGGTAAACTTTTACTCGTTATGCAACCCGATTAATTGGCCATCGAATACGGCAAAAACTCCACCCCTTATAGATTTGTACATCTTAAAACGGATTTCCGATAGCTTTGTTAAAGTTGAAGAAAGTTTCGATCTGTCTTCTGATCACTAGCCTGGCATTCAGACAATTAGTGGCAGCATATTAAATAAAGTGCACGACCGCGTCATACAAAACATTCTCGGTACATGAGATGCATGGTGACATATTTATTTAGATCACTTTTTAGGTTTTGAAAAATTAGATTTTCTCAAAAATGGCACCTACGATTTTGGTGTAATTTCGCACATTGGACACTATTAACATAATTGTTCGAAATACAAAATTGTATGGCAGGTACCGTTATTTCAAAAGATAAGACAAAAACTAAAAAGATGAACGAGATGTAACCTTAAGAACCTTATGTACGAACTTTGAAGCAAATCCGTCAAACCGTTTCGCCATACGGTGCCCGGACAGACAGACAGATCGACGGACGGCATTGGCGAACCCACTTTTTTTACTTCTCTATAATCGTAATATCATCCCACATACTCAGTTTGAGTTCGGAATTCCCGCACGATCGCAATAACTTTCTCTTTAGCATACTAATGTATACGAAAAAGTTAAAAAGGAGAGCCCACCCAGGCTAACTAGGACTTTTTTAGAAAAGACTGCGAAAATAAAATCAATCTTAACGTGTCTCTTTAAACGCCATTTGAACTTGAAATCGAAGTCGATCAATTTTTCGGAGTCATACAAAGTTCAACCTGGTACAACACTCCTTATAAACGAATAGCAAAAGCAAACAGCGGAATAAAATATTCTCAGGAAATAACTGAATTAGTAAAAGAGAAAAGCAAAGCGTGTAAAAAATGGCAACAATTTCGTGCTCCGCAGCATAAGACGATATTAAATAATCTAGGCAGCAATTTAAAAAAAAAAAGATTCAGGACTTTAAATATCCCGAAGTATGTTCATCCCTTGAAGGTCTTAGAGCGGACAAGAGTTCAATATACTCATTGTGGAAAGCTATAAAAAGCATCAAAAAGCCAAAATCGCAAGCGCTCTCTCTCAGAAAACCAAATCCTGTTGTTATACAAGAAAGGTCTAAAACCAATTTGGTCGTATGGTATACAACTTTGGGGTTGTACCAAAACAAGTAACATACAAATTTTACAAACTTTTTCAAATAAAGTGCTTAGAAATATTATGGTTTATCCGAAACGGTGATATCTAACGAGACTTAGATAAACACATTTGCCCGTAAGCAACAGACTCGGCTTCATGGGCCTTACAAAAAGTGGGCGTGGTCGAAAACTTTGCATGGACGACGTGTTGCAAAAAAATATTGGCTAAATATCTTGTTACACATTTTTTTTCGCTTTCTATGAAAATTTTCAAAGAAAACAGCATTTTAGTGAAAAACGCCCACAAAAAGTAGGCGTGGCAAAAAACTTTATATGACAAACTTAAAAAGGAGGGCAGTGCCTACATATCTTCTGAAGGTTATGACGCTCTATCTCTCTAAGTTTAGCTCTAAAACGGTTTTTTCTAAATTGTGGGCGTGGCAGTTGGCGTATTCAAAAAAATTTTACACTTAACCATTTCGGAGCCCTAGGGAGTATGTGGTCCAAATTTCAGCTTCCCAGCTTAATTTTAAAGGCCTAAAAATTGCGTACGGACGGACATTGCTAGATAGTCTTAGGATTTGGTCCTGATCATAAATATATATACTTTTATTGGTCTACGACGAAAATTAAGGGGTGTTACAAACTATGTGTCAAAATTAATATACCCTTAGGATAGGGTATAAACAGAAATTTAAAATACTGGATGGGATAAAACCTAGTTGTAGTAAAAAAGTATTTTGAAAGGAGCTTATTTTAGTGAGTAAAAATCATACACTATTATGGGCACGTGCGGCCAGCTCTCATAATGTTTCGGGAGATTTCCACCTGCCCTCGGAAAAAACCTCAGCAATAAAAAGACAACGAAATATCCGAATGAACCTAATACATATTTCCTGTGAAAGGAACAAACCGAGATTTTGTATCGAAAATGCAAATTGCAAATGCGATTTTCAATTGAAAATGCTAACTATAAGCAAATTTGTTATTTGCGCTCAAATTTTGTCTTTGTTTTGTCATTAAAAACATTTTACTACACATCACTTGCTTCCTATGCCACGAAGCATAACATATGAGCCGGCTTCATTTCACGCCGCCCATCCTTCATTCGACAAAATCCAACGTCAGATGGCATTCTACAAAGTGAATTGCAAAACTTTTGGCTATGTAAACACAAATCGCTTATCGTGGATCCGCCAGATATCTATGACCAGGAAGAGTGTGCAGTGCTCCGCCCTCATCGAGATCTGAATAAATAATGAATTTCATTGTTTGCGGTTGTCATAGATACATTTCACCCCAAAAGTGTCCATACACACCACTGAGCCGCATGAGCACCAGGAGGACTGCCAACCCAACGGCAAGTTCCCGAAATCATATTCTGCGCCACTGAAACGAATATGAGTGGGCTGTGTGTGCGCGAATTTCAGGATTTCAGAGTTCCTATTCACGGCCAGGGAACACATCATCCATGAAATGTTCGGCTTTATCTTTCTCCAAAGGGGAGTTGGGGTCTAATACCCAGCTACACACAATAGCAATGCGAATGTTTTTAAGGGTGGGTGCTGGTTGTGTTGTTATTGGCTGTGGGTAGACTTTACGCACGTCTCATAATGGAACAGCCATTCCACGAACATAATTGAAGAACCGAATTATGGAAACAGCCATTATGAGATTTGCTTAATGGGTTTATGAATGAATTAAAAATTAAACTTAATTAACACGAAATGTTAGCAATGAACAAAGTCATATTAAATTAAACTGAAGGAATTAACGAGTACATCCCGCTACCGGGTCGGATATAAACATTTTTTTAATGGTTACGTGATATCTGTATGCGAGTACACAACGCATCATAAATATAGAATTGCCTTGAGTTTTGACAATCAGCTTACAATTAAATAAAAATAAAGTAATAATAAAATATAAAAGTAAAAACTAAATTTTATTGGAATATATGGCTCTGTTTGCAAGGAAAACGAATGCGGAGAAGAAGATATAATACGAACGCTATGAGCTGGACAATGGACAAAAGTGCTCCAGCCAAGAGAATCTTTTACTCCTAGCCCCCAGGTTCGAGACGACAAGGTAGTCCGAACTTCCGTATCAAGGACCAACCGATATCGGATGTAAGTAAGTAGCACACATGTACAATTTTAATATGGAATTCGATATCTTTCATACGACAACTGCGAATTCGTTTGCAGCGAGCGATTTTTTGCAGCCAATTTCCGACCGAAAAGTTCGCAATTTTGCTTCACACACTTCCCTGAGCTCCTCTTACATTGTTGGATTTTTCGCATAAATCTTTACGTAACTCCATAAAAATAGATAGGGGATAAGCCGGTATTGTGGCCTTCTTTAGGTTCAATTCTATCAAGCCATCTTGATGTCTCCAGAAAAATGTTTTGGAAGAAGAAACATTTCTTAGAAAATTATGAACCAATCAGCTTGGACAGCTGTAGAAGCATTTTGGTTCGGTTTTTATTATATTCTTGCCATAGTTTCCGTTATATCTTAGAGATGGTTAAAGGTTTACACCTATTGTTGGCTTTCATTCTGATCTTATATTCCAGTCATTCTCTGAGGTCGCAGAGGTGGTTGTTTGCTCGACTGAAGTGCCTGGTCACGATCTATTTCGGATTATATCCTTCACTGAAAAAATTGTTGTCAAGTTGTAAGATTAACAATTGCAGTCGTCAATATAAATATCAAAATAAGTGCGATATTCACAATTTTCATATTGACAACCCAGTTGTTATTTTGGCAGTGGCGGTTGTTGTATTGACAAGCACGGCTGTTAATATGATGTATTTGCTTTCATAGTCACCATATAGAATACCGAGTACGTCACATAGATAAACGTAGTATCAATATGAAAATGCAAACATTGTTATGTCTCGAAATTGAAACTTGTATAAACTTGATGTTCATTTCTCCTTTGACAGTGAAAGCGTTTGGTTATTGCTAAGAAAATAGAAGTAAAAGTAATAACATATATTAAAGTTATATCTTATTTAAGAAAATAAGGAAGTTTTAACTTCTTCAGGTAAGTGTGTTTCTATTATTTAACTTTAATTTTACAGTTATGAAGGTACATATATATTTACTTTTCTTAATATTTTTTCACTCATTTCCCTTAGATCGGTAGGTTTTTTTTTATTTTTCCCTTTTATTTCATAATCTTACAGCGTTATTCATAAAACATAATCAACGACGAATTGATTATGTTTTACTGTTGACTGTGCCTTTAATTATCCTTTAGTACATTATTTCTTAATCATTCGATTTTTTTTTCACTAATCAACGTTGATCAACCCTTCATTAACTTAAATGCGGAATTCGGCATTCAAAGCATAATCCAAGTGTGAGTAAATATTTTTCGTCGGCAAAATGTCAATTTTTTTTCTTTTCTTTACAAAAAAAATTGAAATCTAACTAGCCAGAGCAGATATTTATTGAATATTTCTATTGAGAAATTTGTGATTAATTCCATTTTTCTTATTTAAATACTAACCATGTCTGAATACAATACCTAATAAAACAAATCGTCATTCCATTTCGATAATTTTTTATATATGTGTGTGTGTGATATTCGTGGGTATGGTTTGATATTTTTGTTTTTAAATGAAATTTCATATACGAAATACACAGTTTGAGATTTTTTTAATATAATTTTCAATCAGTGTTTTCAAAACCGTTCATCAAATCAAAATAAGTTATTACAGGATTAAAATTGTTTTATGAATAAAACAATGATCAACTTTTTAATAAATAATTAGTTAATCATGAATCAAAAGTCAATAAAGAAAATCGAATGAATACGGCTGAATACGGCTGTGTTTAAATTATTTTTAATCATTCTTTTTCTCTAGGATTCACACAATTCCCTTTTAAATAGTTATATAAAATTTATTTTCTTCTTCTTTCGAATAGTTTAATTATAATTTACTATTGTGTTCATAATATTGACAAATTCCATTTTCATTATGAAAATTGCAATCTTCAAATTTACAACCGCACTCACCACGATTCTCAATATGAGAATTTAAATATTTAAATTCAACTACACAAAAATTTGATGAACAGAAATTCTTTATATTGACAACTGCGGTTGTTGGCTCATTATACCCTATCCTAAGGGTATATTAATTTTGACACATAGTTTGTAACACCCCTTAATATTCGTCGTAGACCCATAAAAGTATATATATTTATGATCAGGACCAAATCCTAAGACTATCTAGCAATGTCCGTCCGTCCGTACGCAATTTTTAGGCCTTTAAATTCAAGCTAGAAAGCTGAAATTTGGACCACATACTCCCTAGGGCTCCGAAATGGTTAAGTGTAAAATTTTTTGGAATACGCCCACTGCCACGCCCACAATTTAGAAAAAACCGATTTAAAGCTACAGATGGACAGATAGAGGGTTATAACCTTCATAAGATATGTAGGCACTGCCCTCCTTTATAAGTTTGTCATATAAAGTTTTTTGCCACGCCTACTTTTTGTGGGCGTTTTTCACTAAAATGCTGTTTTCTTCGATAATTTTCATAGAAACCGAAAAAAAGTGTTTAACAAGATATTTAGCCAATATTTTTTCCAATATATCGCCCATACAAAGTTTTTGGCCACGCCCACTTTTTGGGGGCGTTTTTTAAAAAAATGTTTTTTTTTTTTTCTAAATTTTATAGAATGAAATAAAATGCTATCCATCATCTTCTTAAGGTTTTTTTTGGGGCATATAGGGATAGGGATAGGGTATCATACTGTTCGCTCCAAGCGGACTGTAGCCTTTCCTTATGTTTAAATAAAAATTTTACATGGAAAAAAAACCAACACAATAACGGCCTTTTCTTAATAAAAATGTAGGTATAATAAAGTTTTATTATTTTTTTCCTATCATTATACCCTATCCTAAGGGTATATTAATTTTGACACATAGTTTGTAACACCCCTTAATATTCGTCGTAGACCCATAAAAGTATATATATTTATGATCAGGACCAAATCCTAAGACTATCTAGCAATGTCCGTCCGTCCGTACGCAATTTTTAGGCCTTTAAATTCAAGCTAGAAAGCTGAAATTTGGACCACATACTCCCTAGGGCTCCGAAATGGTTAAGTGTAAAATTTTTTGGAATACGCCCACTGCCACGCCCACAATTTAGAAAAAACCGATTTAAAGCTACAGATGGACAGATAGAGGGTTATAACCTTCATAAGATATGTAGGCACTGCCCTCCTTTATAAGTTTGTCATATAAAGTTTTTTGCCACGCCTACTTTTTATGGGCGTTTTTCACTAAAATGCTGTTTTCTTCGATAATTTTCATAGAAACCGAAAAAAAGTGTTTAACAAGATATTTAGCCAATATTTTTTCCAATATATCGCCTATACAAAGTTTTTGGCCACGCCCACTTTTTGGGGGCGTTTTTTAAAAAAATGTTTTTTTTTTTTTCTAAATTTTATAGAATGAAATAAAATGCTATCCATCATCTTCTTAAGGTTTTTTTTGGGGCATATAGGGATAGGGATAGGGTATCATACTGTTCGCTCCAAGCGGACTGTAGCCTTTCCTTATGTTTTTTTGATATTTTTGTTTTTAAATGAAATTTCATATACGAAATACACAGTTTGAGATTTTTTTAATATAATTTTCAATCAGTGTTTTCAAAACCGTTTATCAAATCAAAATCTGTTATTACAGGATTAAAATTGTTTTATGAATAAAACAATGATCAACTTTTTAATTAATAATTAGTTAATCATGAATCAAAAGTCAATATAAAAAATCGAATGAATACGGCTGAATACGGCTGTGTTTAAATTATTTTTAATCATTCTTTTTCTCTAGGATTCACACAATTCCCTTTTAAATAGTAATTAAAATTTATTTTCGTCTTCTTTCGAATATTTTAATTTGATAATCGAATCCACTTAATTTACTATTGTGTTCATAATATTGACAATTTCCATTTCCATTATGAAAATTCAATCTTCAAATTTACAACCGCACTCACCACGATTCTCAATATGAGAATTTAAATATTCAAATTCAACTACACAGAAATTTGATGAACAGAAATTCTTTATATTGACAACTGCGGTTGTTGGCTCATTTTTTGATATTTTTGTTTTTAAATGAAATTTCATATACGAAATACACAGTTTGAGATTTTTTTAATATAATTTTCAATCAGTGTTTTCAAAACCGTTCATCAAATCAAAATCAGTTATTACAGGATTAAAATTGTTTTATGAATAAAACAATGATCAACTTTTTAATTAATAATTAGTTAATCATGAATCAAAAGTCAATATAGAAAATCGAATGAATACGGCTGAATACGGCTGTGTTTAAATTATTTTTAATCATTCTTTTTCTCTAAGATTCAGACAATTCCCTTTTAAATAGTAATATAAAATTTATTTTCTTCTTCTTTCGAATATTTTAATTTGATAATCGAATCCATTTAATTTACTATTGTGTTCATAATGTTGACAATTTCCATTTTCATTACGAAAATTGCAATCTTCAGAAATACAGAAATTTGATGAACAGAAATTCTTCATATTGACAACTGCGGTTGTTGGCTCAAAATTAATAACTTTTTCTTCAATATGACGTACCTTTATGATTCAGTGTTGCCAGCTCATAGCCATCTTATTGCCGGTTATGTCGCTGTGTCTAGGAACCCAGCAAAGACATACATTGCGCTGTGAGCCAAGAACCTTAAGCTCTATGCGAGTCCATTTAGGGTAACATGTAGTCGGAGTGAACGTTGTCTCCTACATACATTTTCAGAATATGTGACCTGGGCTCCAGCTGTTGTTGTTGTTGTAGATCTAATGGTAGCAAATTTAGAATCACTTCCAAACCAGCGGTTGGTGTCGTTCTTATTGCACCATATTTTCCTATACATGCTAGTCTCTGTATTTTCGTCAAAAACTTAAGATCGGTAGATTTGTCTGCGGCTTGCGACAACATATACTACCATATGTGAGTGAGTATCAGTCGTAAATACAATTGCCGTGTACATCCACAGAATTATTGTGGGGTTTGGTGCCCACTTGCTGTTGAATACGCATGCGTAAAATGTATTTGCTGACTTTCTTACGTGTTATAGGATAACACCTAGATACTTTGCACTCCCCGCCGCCCTTAAAGTGAACCCCTCGATAGCTGGTGTTTCGAATTGTGGTACGTTTCTTTTATTTGTGAACAGCACAAGTTCGGTCTTTTGGGGACTTATCCCAAGACCACATTGTTTTGTCCACTCGTTAAGTATCCGTAGTGAGTTTTCTAACAGTTCATTTAAAGTTGATAAGAATTTGCCTGACGCAAGCAACACAAAATCGTCTGCGTAAGCAATTACTTTAACCCCTCTGTTTTTTAGTTTCATTAGTATTTCATTGTATTCACCCATAGTAGTGGGGAGATGACACCTCCCTGGGGTGTTCCTCTGGATGCTGTAACTTTTAGGTCAGCGTCACCAAGATTTAAGGATTAAGGATCATGTTAGTGAGAGTACCATCAACGTTAGAATCTCTTGCAATGTTCTATTTACTGCGCATATTTTAACATTATTGAATGCTCCTTCAATGTCTGAAAAAGATGCTAGTGTATATTTTTTGTAGTTTAATGATTTCACTGTAGTGCTAACTACTGCACGGAGTGCGGTTTCCACCTCTCTGCCCTTAATGTGAGCATGCTGAGATGTAGAAAGCGCACTGATATCAGGTCTTGAATGAATGATGTAAGACTTATGGGTTTGAAGTCTCTAGCATTGGTGTGGCTAGATTTCCCTGCCTTGAGGAAGACAACCTTCACTTTACGCTAGGCCTTTGGAATGTAACTTGATTCAAGACTTCCAATGAAGAGTCTTTTGAGAATCGGTAAAATGATGGTCCTAAATTTCTGTAGCATAATTGGAAATATCTCGTCACCTCCAGGGGTTTGAAGGGTCTGAAGCTATCTATTGACCAGATTTTCTTTTATTCCGCAATAGCTCCTATATCTTCTAATGAAGCGCTATATGTAGTAAGAGGTTGAGAGTTTCCTTGCTGGATATCTTAACTACTGTCTGGCAATTCAAGTATCCAGGAACAGCGGGTTCCTTGGACAGATATAAATATCCCTGTCTGAATGGTTTGAAGTTATTGCAGCATTAAAAGAGGTTCTTGATTTCTTTCTCATTCAAAAAGACTTTTGGTCCAGTAAGGTGAAGACATCCCGTTTTCAATTGTCCGTAGAGGACATGCTTTTTCGTTAGCTTTCTGTAGAATCTTACTGAAAACTACCGTGGTAGCGTCGATTTCTTGTGATGTATTCAATGTCTGTTGTTGCATTTTTTGATTGTTTTTCCCTACACTTGCAATAAATTTCTCCCACTTTGTAGTTCTGGGATTCCTGCATTTTAACAATCTCATCAATCAGAAATTCTATTATTTTGTAATCTGAAAAGGATGCCTCGGGTCTAAGATGCGTAATGAATGTTGGTTCAGTACCGTTATTAACTAGAAGTAACTTAAGCCCTTCAATAAATTCAAAGAGAGACTCACCTCAAACATTTGGGTCGGTGCTTCCCCATTGACCATGGTTGGAGTTGACGTCGCATCCTTAGATTAAATCCCTTTTCTCCTACTCAGATTTTTTATCCAGCGAACCTGTTTTTTCACGTAACTCTATCGCTATTGTGTCGTTCGTCTTTAAAGAAGCCTTAACTATCAATGATATGGCGCTGACAAAACGCCTTTGGAAAATACGATTTTAGATGTATATTCACGAAGGCAATTATCGATTTTATTATTTACAACTATTTTTCCTGATTTTTACTATTCAAATTAGTTTTACTTTTTACAATTCATGCATGTGAGCGAATGTATGATAATGGTTGAGGTATAGCAACATTTTAAACAACGAACAATCACTGGCGCCAACACCAAATATGAATGAAAAAATGGAGTTACGTGATGCAACACTATCGTCTTGCGATATTCTAAATACAAAATTAAAGCCCAGTTAATGGATTCTATTACCAAATATTTTTGAAAAAGTACTTCAATTTTTGTTTAGTTAAAAAGAAATAAAGGGTGATCCATTTCGAGGTTCCCTACTTTTTTAAAGAAAAAAACACAGAAAATTCAAATTTAATGGAGAATGTTTATTATCATTTGAAAGAACATTCTTTGGCATTTACTTTTTGAAGATTATGTCCATCAAATGTTGGCCGTTGCTACGTCGCAGATGGTCCAACCATTGAGTCCAATTTTCGATCACTCGTTCGAGCATTTCGACTGGTAACTGGCGAATGACACGCGTGATGTTTTCCTCCAAGGCCTGAATCGAAGCAGGTTTGTCGGCATAAGCTTTTGACTTTACATATCCCCACAGGAAAAAGTCTAATGGTGTGATATCACACGATCTTGGTGGCCAATCGACCGGCCCAAAACGTGAAATTATGTGCTCACCGAAATGTTCTCTCAATAAGTCCATTGATTGATGCGATGTGTGGGAAGTGGCGCCGTCTTGCTGAAACCAAATGTCGCCGAGATCACGAGCTTCAATTAGCTAATTTACCTATATACTTTATCTTGGAGAACATTTGAATTTTCCATTGTTTTTTTTTGTCTGGAATAAAAAAAAACTACCAAAGCAAAATCAATGTTTTTAAATAACGTAAAGCTTACCTACAAGTTGTATACTATGGTTTTTTTTAAAAAAAGCAAGCAATATGAAAAATATTTGTTTTGTTTTATAATCATTTTATTAATGTAATAAAATTCATAAATTAGAACGGAGATTAGCTACGCGCGGAAAAGAAATCGATTGCACTATTAGGAGCGCTATCAACTCAAGAATATTTTAGCAGCAGTTTTTATCTTTTTCCTCCTTATTTTTAAAATATTTATAATTAAATATAATTTTAAGGTGAAATATCAACTGTCATTTCGAATTTTTCGATATATTGAAGCATATTATTGCTCTCAACCTATGAGTGTCTGGGACCTTTCGTAAGTCTTATGAGCGCTCGAAAATTTACACCAATAAGGATTAGCAAATGGGTTTAAGATGCTCACAGTTTTATATTCTCCCAGAATACCAGCCCTAATTTTACAAATCATGTTTATTTCATTTTTAATTTAAAAAAACAAAATTCACATGCAGTTAATTTAGAACTTTTGGTCTGTAAGTGTTACACATAAATAAACTTGCCAAATCAAATAAAATCCTACCAACCTACCATAACTAAAAAAAAAACCCAAACAAGAATAGTAGGATGCTACCAAAACGGCAACCGTGCCCATATTCTTTCGTCCAAAGTAAATAAATTTGTCGCCTTTAAGCTGTTAGTTCAATTTCAATTAAAAAAAAGTTTACTTTAACAGAATATATGACTATGTATATGCTGCTGCTTTCTAAATTCAAAGCTGGTTCACACAAAATAAAATTAATTTCTAATTTCCAAGCAATTTCAATTTCCACGAATTTTAACTATCAGCTGTGACTGTGTACAGTACATACATATCTATCTTTTTCAGATCTGTTTCAGATAGATATGTATGTACTTCAGGAGGTATTTTAGAACGCCGCACCATTTAAATCCCTTCGAACTCTTTAGCATTCAAGGTGATACCGCTTAGAAATTCAGAATTTCCCCACGTTGTGCACATATTTTAAAACATTTTTGAACAACTCCAAAAAAAACACACCACAATCAAAACAAGCGTAAAATGTGGTTGTTTCCTACCTGTTATAAATGTTTTTTTTCTCAGAAACTGAACTGCGTGTTAGAATATTGTGTAGAATTATCAGTACATACGCTGTTAACCTGTTCCACTCTTTCTATTGAGGAGGGATTCAAAGCAGTTATAAAGTTTTAAAATGTCGGATTTAAAAAAGAGTAAAAGAATGTCGAACATTCGGTCAGATCCGATCAACGGATAGCAAAATTGTACATATGTGGTGGGTAAGGGTCTAGTGGCGCTTAACATCCTCAGGGATGTCCTTAACGACGTATACAATTCTTAGCTTGTACGAAGTGTGTAAGTCCAGAAACTTTATTATTGAATCACTAATTCAATATCGATACATATAATTTAGATCAACTGGTTATACATGTACACATGCCATGAAACATATAAAAACGCACCGCACATAAATACTTTTACTTTGAAGAACCACGTGCTCGGCAATATTACACCACGTCCATATGATCGATAATAATAATCATAACATCCATCTGCCAGTTTAAGTGTCTCAAGTGGGTGAGAAAAAAGAAAGCCACTTCAAAGTATTAATTGTCGCCCATGACTAATCGGAGAAGTAAAATTTACTTTCATTCAACATCTGCAGCATCCTCTTGACATATTTGTCACAGTAATTATGAAATTGTAAGGCGTTAAAAATAAAAGACTTCCTTAGCGCCGCGCCGCGCCAACGGGTCTAATGAATTTCATGGTTTCCCCTAAAAAATACATATGAGACCATTTCTTCATTTCAATGGTTGAGACCTGTGCACTGTTTAATTTCCACGGACATAAACGCTGTATTATTCTGGTTTAAAGTTACGTTCTGGGAGAAATTGTTTTAATGCCAGTCAGTTCTTGTAAATTTGGCGTCTTGTTAATTTGAATACGTACCAGTGCAACTAATCAATTTGTGATAGGATCGAGAGAGGATGGATTCCACCTCTAACCTCAATCACAGAAAAGTGCAAGAAGACACGAATTCTTCCTTTCAACGTCCAACGCTAGCCAAATTGGAAAATTCATTAATTCCTATATTGCATTGTTAGATGCCACATACGTGTTCCCCTAGACTGGAAGTAAAAAAAAAAAGAAAACCGCAAGGACGTGTCGTCCCCTATTGCTGGGTATATGAAGGCAATAGAGCGTTGTTAGCGCAGCGAACAATGATAGGATGGAGCTTCATGAATCTCCCATCAAAATGAAAATTATTGCTCTAGTTCAGTTCCATAAAAAGTAATTGCTCTTGTAGCAGTTCTAAACTGGAATGGATCCGGTGGGCTTTGCTGATAGTAGAGTTGTCCTTTCTTCCTTTATGCAGGATTTTTTTTAAAGTATATGAAATGAAATGATATACTGTTTTTTTTTTTGTAGATACATGTGTTTATTTTTTTTTGGCAGGAAGTGATGTCAAATCTCGTTTAAATTAATGAGTTTGACTTTTTTACGAGCCAAATGAAAATGGTTTGTGACGTAGGTACAACAGGGAGCTAGTTCTGGCGGACCAACATTATTGAAGTTAAATAATTTATAAAAAGGCCACTTGCATTCTGTACCCATACAATATTTCCTTTTTTTATATAACTAAGCGTATTATGGAATTTTTTCAAAATCGGTAGGTTTAGAGTTTAAAAAATCAATGTATTACCAAAATATCAACGTGCCCAATACAGAAAAAAAAACACATGGAATTGTTAGAACCAAAAGTGAAAAATCGATTTTATTTTATAAAAAAAAGAAACAGAAATTCAAACATACAAGCTTAGGGGGTGTAGAAGTGTATGAAATATATGCTGTGTTTTAATTAGACAAAATTTCTGTAAAATCCGTATGGCAATGATAACATTTTTACGTCAGAGTGTGTCAAGAAGTAGATATGCACAACTAATAAGCGCAGGGACATAAGTCCCAACTTTTTCTTTTGGGACTTATGTCTCAAATGCTGGCACAGGAAATAGCAGAATATGGCAGCAAAGTTTGCTCTAAAAATATGGTGCAAAATATGCCCGCAAAGCGGTCTGCCATTCAGAATGGGTAGTGTCACAAAATATGGCAATACATGAATTCGTACATTGCCAGTTTTTGCTCGCGTGACAGTAACAAACTACTTTTAACTTTCTCGTTTACATTAGTACACTAAAGAGAAAGTTATTGCGATCGTGCGGAAATTTCGAACTCAAACTGAGTATGAGGGATGATATTACGAAGTCCAAAAAAGGTCAGTTTGTCTGTCTGTCCGGCGCCGTATGACGAAACTGTTCAACCGATTTGCTTCAAAGTTCGAGTATAAGGTTTTTGGGGTTACATCTCGCGGGTTTTTTTATTTTTTGTTTTATCGTTTAAAATAACGGTACCGGTTAACAAAACCTTCCAATCAACCATGCAAGAATTATCGCATATGCCCAATTGAGCGTTATGAAAAAAGTAGTCTTGCAATTTCAATAACGTAGTAGGACAATATTTCAATATATAACAGAGATCGCGTTATGGACATCGTCAAGAAACAAAACTAGAGCGGCTTCGCGATGGTTTGATTTAAGCCAACAGGTGTTGACGAATCCCACCCACGGGGGATCATGGTTAAGATCTGCTCAGTCCCACCTTAAGTTAATTCGCTGACCCACCTTTGTCATGAGCTCAAATTTGCCGTTCGAAAATTGAAGGACAAAAAGAAAAGTACATATCGGATTTTCCAATAACGCACACCTTAATTTTGGGTGACTCGGGCGTTTTGACGAAATTGATTCTGAACTCCTCTAAAGACGCCGGCTTGCTGGCATAGACCAATGATTAAACGTGGTGCCATAAAAAAGTCTAGAGGTGTTAAATCACGAAAAATATTCGGAAAATCGATATGAACACTTCTCGATATAACACGTTTATCCAATTAAGTTTGTTAATAAATCGATTGCGCCTGCTGTTTGGCACTTATTGAAAACACATTTATGTTTTTGGTGTGATAATAATTATTAAATTAAATAGTTGTCTTAAAGAAAACACTGCGTTTAATATAAAGCAACTCCAGCCCATATTAATCCATAGTTAATTTCTGCACACAAAGCCCGGTAGGTACGATTAACAATGCTGTAGATCTTTAATTTGTCATCCCTTACGCAAAGATGATGGGCTCAATAAACCTTGTTGAAAGAAGAAGAAAAAAGTGGGTTACAACGTCACGTTATAGCTTCTAGTCGTTATGGCAGATATGATACGTTCAGGAAACATAATTGGAAAGTAGATAAACGGTTTAAATAACACGTGATGACCTTAAAATCGTACAGTACCAATTATTCATATAGTAGGTGGATATTAAATTTGACTTTCTAGAACGCGGACTGAACCGTTAACACACCAAATGTAATAATAGATTTAACAGTAAACAATCTTCGCTGGTACCTAAAAGTCATGGTTACTAGTGAAAACATCTTTGACATGTTTGCATTGCCCTGTCAGATCTATTAGCTTTTAAGTTGGCAGCTCAGAATTGTGGGCCTTAAAACCCATAAACTTAAAAAAATGTCGATACTCTATCCTTGCATTATAACAAGGTTCCTTTTTTTGTTTAATCTCTTCAATTCGAATTTAATGATTATTAGATACCTATATAAAGGATTCTATACTATGGATTCTGACAACCGACGTTGTCGCTAAAAGCTCTATATCCTCTCGTTGGCCAAGATAACAGATAGTGAAGATCTTACCTATTTAGTATGTCGTTTAATTGTAACCTTTAGCTTTAAATATGGTGCTATTCTCGTTCGTTTCGAACCGTTGTAAGTATTTTCTTTTCCATTCGCCTATTTCGTACACAGGATCTTTCTTTCGAATGAGCCCGCACTCGCCGCTGTGTAGCTTTCAAAATGAAACCATTTTTGGGAATGTAGATTTGTTCAAAATTTAAACAAGTGATTTAATATCTAAAGATTTCTATGATGCGGTCCAAACCGGTATCTAATATGGAGATAGCGTTTTAGTGAACTTTATTTTGTTTCATGCACATGTATCTTTGTTACAAATGAACAAGAACCCTCTCTTCGTATTTCATTTGCACAACACATTTATTAACGTTGGTATTTCTTTTGTTTAAATTGCAGACATTGACTAATTAAAGTAGAGTGCAGCTACAATCGTTTATAATACATTCAGCAAAAGTTTGCAGTCCAAGTGCCAGCTTTCCTTGGAACAATTAAACAAATAACCAACTGAGATACTGAGCATTTATACCGAAACACCCTAGGGATTCGTGAAACCACCAAATACAAGTACAAGCAAACGCAAAGGAACAGAGAACCCTTAAAAAAGGACATGCTCCATCTACAGCCACATACACGAGTGTTCGGCAGATCGGAGCTGCGTTCTGAGTTCAATTCTACTTCCGAATAGCAACCGCAATCAAAGTAGCCCACAAGGATAATGGTGGATACAAGCATCCCCCCATAGTAGTGTTGGTTAATGAAAATTGAGAATTTCGTTTGCACTACGAAGAACAGAATTTCTTCTGCCTTAGAACAGAACTTGCTTCGCCTTCTTGTGTACTTATGTCTCTTTCTCCATCCCTGTTCATCGTTAAGCAACAACAGAGAATACAATATGCTCCAGAGATGGCGGAAGGAATGGCGGATACTACTACAACCGCCGTTAATCCTTCTTCTGTTTCACTCGGTCCTCTGAGGTGTTCTCAAAGATGTATTAATTGCGAATTCGTGGCTGCTTTTGGTTAGGAGCAGAAGATTGCTTTAATTGCTCAACATTCTTTTCGTTGAGACGGATAATTTGTTTGGCTGGTAATTGAGATTACGGTCTGCGCACATTTGTTGCTATAACGGATGCCTGGTGTCTGCCCTAACGAATGACTGTGTCTTTGCGTGTTTTGTTATGGTGTGGCGTCCAATAAGTCCTTTTGAAGTGCTACCACGGTAAGAAACTTGTAAATGTTAATGAATTACTTAATTTGTTTTGCAGGCGAAGCACGCTGTGGTGACTTATTTATTGTCTCCAAGGATTATTGTATCAAATTGATGGAAGGGTATTTAAATGGAATGAGAGCTTGAATTTGATTGACTTGGATGGAGAATATCAATCAATTTTCCGTTAAAGAACGGGATAAATGATAACTGCAGCACTTCGTATAAAAAAACATCGCAGGATGGTGAAGGTAAATACAACAAACCAGTTGATTTTGCGGTTAACAAATCCTTCCGCAATCCTTTTAAAGTCCAGGTAAACCACAAAGACACCCATTGAGCGCTGTTATCATCTTGAAGACTATCAACCTTATATTCGCAAACCTTTTATATCTAGAGGTTCTCACGCATTTCATAAAATTGCCCTACAAACTACAAAAGTGTTATTCATTAGACTCCAACAAGGTTGTAAAGAGGCTGTATAAGGCAACCGTATTTAGAGGTTGCTTAGTGCGTGCATATGCGGTTAAATCGAGAGCTTTGATGGGGGCCTGGCGGAATTTTTTACCATGTTTTCGATTACCTTGACATGTATGTATGTATGTACGAGGGTATAGAAATTATTTCTTCATGTGTTCATGCAAATTATTAGTAAACTTCTCAAATAAATAGCAAATAAGTACAAACTGATGTATGTATGTATACATATGTTTAATACGAGTCATTAAATTTTACAAACTAATTGAATGCATTTAATTTGTATTTATTGATTTTATTGAATAAATTTTAAATCAATGTTCGGAGCATAGGTTCTTACTAAATAAAGGTACAAAGTACGTAGGTATTATTAGAAATTTAAAAGCACATTCCACAATGTGACATTCTTCACATTTTGTTTGTGTTAGGCATTTGGCAAACTGTTTTTACGTACTTTACGCAGACTTTCCTAGTAGGTATTGTTCTCTTCTCCTTTTCATAGCTCATAAAGCATTGCCCGTTTTGAGTGAGATGAGCAGATTCATATCGATCCATCATCAAATCATCTGGTACAAATGGCACATTTTGCGGTTCTCGTAGCTCTTTTACTGAGATAGCTAAATTGCATTCTAGGGCACTTCTTGTGGGAAAGTGGCTGGAATTTAAGCTCTTTTATTGATGAGTAGAAAGCAATAGTGTTCACCCAATTTTGCAGAAACTCCCTTCATCTTCACGCATCTTATCCAACGCATCAACTGCACCTTTGGTTTTGTTGTAATACATATATAAAATGATGTTTTCAGCTTCAGTTTTGGTCCGGAAACATCATCATCATTCGGGTAGACAATAATAAATCAGCCTTGTCTTGGATACATAGAAGTATAGCACCATTTTTTCTTCAAACCTAAAGGTAGGTGATAAAACCATAGAGCGATTCCATCCCAGTTAATCCTTAGCTAGAGGAAGCGATGTAAAAAAAATTATACATTGTCACATTTCTTCCAGTGTTTTTATAAGACTCAACTAAATCCTTCACAGCACGCTCGCCTTGATTCTTATCTGGGATATTGCCAATTTTTCCAGTTTAAATCTGAACGTTCAATGTAGCTTTCTTTTTCTGGAGAGAGCAGGGCATGTTCAAATCAGGTAGGAAAGTTTAGTTTTTTAGTTTTTAGTTTCCTTCTTGACTTTTGTCTATAAGACTTCGCATTTTTACAATGATGACTAAGTGATGCAATAGGACTTAACGAGTTAACACAAGTTTAAATTTCTGTAGTACAATTGTACCCAAAAGCAAAAAAAAAAAATTAAAAATGCATGCTAAACCATCTACGATGGTGAGTTAAGTTAACTCACAGTTAAAAAACGTCAGTTTGCCGTAATTTTTTGTTTTTTAATAACACTCTGCACTCAACTCATGACATAAGTTACATAATAACCCACGTCTGTTAATACGGATACTAATGTTTCTTTACTCTGTTTTAGCTAGCCTAAGCGACAAGTAGTGATTGGTATGCCTAACTCGAGGTGAGAGAGGTATGGTGGTTCCTAATTTAGCGAGTACGTTAGCCTTACAGCTCCTAGGAATGTCCTTGTTCCCGACACAAAGCAGAGGTGACATTGAACTTTTCCGCCATCTACTGAAGTGGCGATCTAGGGCTTTCTATAGTGCTTACAGAGACCGATTCCTATAGGGCTTGTATCACGTTCCTCTTTAGCCAAGATAAGACTTCTTAAGTCGCTATTATTTCCATCTGAAACATGCTTCAACTATTAGGAAGACGGAAGGAGGGACTACGATCTAGTCCGTCAGAAAAAGCACCACACCCCATCGCTGAGGTCCTCCTCGCTATGTCCTTCATGAATGCATCATCCTTCCAGTTTAGTCGGTTGAAGGCTCCATCTTTTCCCAATGTTTTTATTGCATGAAAAAAATGCTTCTATACCATTTTTTTTATTCGTTCCTAACAGCCAAAGAATAGTTTGACAGAATTGGTTGATATAGCGAAAACAAATGTTAAGGAAGTGTACAAATTATTATTTATAAAGGAACAAAATCCGAACCAATTTTTCGGTTGCATATTATTTGAGTGTTGCATATTGCATGCTCTTCATGCTTGCCTATTCGGTAAAACTTACAACAATAATAGAAGTGAATGGTCTTTAATTTTGAATAGTCAGTCAGCAATTTCAGCATTTTTAGCAGTATGTATGACACGAACTCGCAAAATTATTAAATTCAATGTTAAAAATAATCATAATCCCATTATCTTGTCACTCGACTTCTTCATTGACACATTTAGAGTCATTTCATTAAAAATTGTCAACAAACAAAGCAAGCGAAAGCAAAAAAATAGGGTGATAGTGACACAAGGGTGGTAAAATAACTAGACTAATTCTTCAGGGGTATGTACTTATATGTACCCATTCGTATTTAGAAAAAATAACGAAATCCATTCACAGCTAAGTAATTTGAAAATTCGGAGAACATTTTTAACTACAACAACACACACATACATATAAACACCTACCCCTGAGGATAAAATAAATAAATCACAAAAAAAGAACACAAAATAATAATATCCACCCAACAATCTAATCCGATCGAAGTTAAGTAGCTACTTAATGTTTTTAACACAAAAAACAATTGAACCCTCGATTCACACCCACTCTGTGAAAGTCCTTCAAAGCTGCACCACCGCACACTAAAAGGTCTTTTTGCATCACATCAGTGCGAGTTGGTCTCGAGCCCACACAAAGATATTGACAGAAAGAGTATCAAACTGCTTACGGGAGAGCACTTTGCCTCAAATAAAAAACCTGTGCGGATGGTGATGTAGAATCGGGCGTATTATATCCCTTCGAGGTAAGACTAAAGCTCAAACTCCATCCACTTTCACATTCAGGATGTACACAAGTGTGAATTTTAAAATTTTCATTTGTAATTTTTAAGTGGTTTTTTGGCAGTTATTGTCGTCTTCATCATAGCCTTGCCCGACCCCATTCCAAAGAAAAGCCTACACTTGGTCTTCTCCGAATTGTCGAGTGTTAAGATTCTCACATCTAAGCGAGTCCTTGTGTGTGTCATTTGACAATTTATTTAACCCTGAACCTCTGTGTATAATGAGGACACCGCTTTTGTTATTTTTTTTACTCCTCTGGTATCCTTGATCGACACTTCTGGGAGAGGTAAGTCGAGTTTGGGAAATTCACCATGTGCACCGAAAAATTTACAGATATACGAATGTAAGACGATGGAAGGCAACAACAAGCAAAAAAAGGCTAACTTCGTGCGAAAAGGATTTAGGTACAATTCTTAGGGGTGTGCAGTGGACGGAGAATTGGATTTTAAAACTTTACTGTATTATTGCGGAGGTTATTCTCTTCTCGTTTTCAATATCAAATGTGTAGAAGCTGATTTTACATCCGATGAAATTACCTTCGTTCGTCCTCATGAAGCCAGATTTAATAATGAATGAGGTAAGCGGGTTTGTGGTGTTACCAGGAGGACGCACGTGTGCTCTGCTCATAAGGTATATGGAAGCGTGAACTTTGCAGGTGCTGTACACTCAGCAGATTATCCACGGGGTGGAAACGTCGTGATTGTCCATTTCATTGTGCATTATATAAAGGCTTTAAATAACCTGCTGTGATTATGTAGTTTAATGTCGAAATGCGATGTAAGTAGGTACTTCAAAGGATTCAAAATGAGCAAAAGTGTGAAAGGGCCAGGAGTATTTACATGTGCCAACCTATGCGAACTAATTAAGTAAAAAAATGTCATAGCTGTGAATCCTTTTCCTCTATTCTTCTTCGGTAAGATAATGATCAGGACTGTTAATAGTTATTAGAATCTTTCAGCTTCATTACATCTCTACTGGTGCGCCTTTGGGGTCTTTCAAATGTTTGCAGGCCTCCCGGTCTTAAATCGTTATATCTCTGATGCCAATTAAAACCGGTTATATTTACATATATGTGATCCAGCATAAAATTGTAAAAAGTCTCAACAAATCAAGCAAGAAAAATAGATTATCTGTCTGCTAGATAACAGGCCATTTGGGCATTATTGGTAACGAGGTGGCGGACTCTCTAGCGACAAAAGCAGCACCCCTCATAGGACCTGAACCATTCTGCGGGATAGGAGAATACACCCTACGCGAGGAATTCAGGAAAATTCTTAGGAGATTATTATCTTAAAAGATTTAAAGTATATATCAGCCTTAGCAAAGTGTAACCTACGTATCCTAACTGGTTTCCTAACGGGGCCTTGTAAACTTATGGAATACCAAGAATTTACCAATAACGGATTCACTGCTAATTCTCAGATTCTTAAAACTGGAGTGGATGATGAGCTCTGAGTAGGTTTTCCTCGCCAAGGCTAAAGTCAGAGCATAAACACTCCAACATAATTTCTGGAGAATCAAGCTGTGTGAGGGGGCTCTGGAAGATGCAGAAAAACCTTTCAAAGGTATAAGCCTATATATAGTATATAAAGCGGTATATATAGCCTATATATTATTATTTTTATGATAACTCCGTTCTTGCGTTGATATATGAAGATAATCATATATTATACATACATATAAAATTAATGGGTTCCATTTTTTAGATTGAGACAATGAACTAGGATTTGAATAACGCATTGTTATAATGATTTGCATTGGCTGCCGGAAAAAACACCCAAATAGAAAATGAAATAATTACCCAAAATTTATATGGAGGTGGGCATTTATTTCATGGGTTCTCGGGGACTTATTTCATACTTCAAATTGGGGGATTATTTCACTGTGAAATAAGGTCAAAATCATACAAGTGATAGTGAAAATCGTTTTGAAGAGTTGAAATTTCTTAATAAAAACATGAGGAAAGGCTACAGTCCGCTTGGAGCGAACAGTATGATACCCTATCCCTATATGCCCCAAAAAAAACCTTAAGAAGATGATGGATAGCATTTTATTTCATTCTATAAAATTTAGAAAAAAAACATAAGGAAAGGCTACAGTCCGCTTGGAGCGAACAGTATGATACCCTATCCCTATCCCTATATGCCCCAAAAAAAACCTTAAGAAGATGATGGATAACATTTTATTTCATTTTATAAAATTTAGAAAAAAAAAAAACATTTTTTGAAAAAACGCCCAAAAAAGTGGGCGTGGCCAAAAACTTTGTATGGGCGATATATTGGAAAAAATATTGGCTAAATATCTTGTTAAACACTTTTTTTCGGTTTCTATGAAAATTATCGAAGAAAACAGCATTTTAGTGAAAAACGCCCACAAAAAGTAGGCGTGGCAAAAAACTTTATATGACAAACTTATAAAGGAGGGTAGTGCCTACATATCTTGTGAAGGTTATAACCCTCTATCTGTCCATCTGTAGCTTTAAATCGGTTTTTTCTAAATTGTGGGCGTGGCAGTGGGCGTATTCCAAAAAATTTTACACTTAACCATTTCGGAGCCCTAGGGAGTATGTGGTCCAAATTTCAGCTTTCTAGCTTGAATTTAAAGGCCTAAAAATTGCGTACGGACGGACGGACGGACGGACGGACATTGCTAGATAGTCTTAGGATTTGGTCCTGATCATAAATATATATACTTTTATGGGTCTACGACGAATATTAAGGGGTGTTACAAACTATGTGTCAAAATTAATATACCCTTAGGATAGGGTATAAAAAAACATTTTTTGAAAAAACGCCCCCAAAAAGTGGGCATGGCCAAAAACTTTGTATGGGCGATATATTGGAAAAAATATTGGCTAAATATCTTGTTAAACATTTTTTTTCGGTTTCTATGAAAATTATCGAAGAAAACAGCATTTTAGTAAAAAACGCCCACAAAAAGTAGGCGTGGCAAAAAACTTTATATGACAAACTTATAAAGGAGGGCAGTGCCTACATATCTTGTGAAGGTTATAACCCTCTATCTGTCCATCTGTAGCTTTAAATCGGTTTTTTCTAAATTGTGGGCGTGGCAGTGGGCGTATTCAAAAAAATTTTACACTTAACCATTTTGGAGCCCTAGGGAGTATGTGGTCCAAATTTCAGCTTTCTAGCTTGAATTTAAAGGCCTAAAAATTGCGTACGGACGGACGGACGGACGGACATTGCTAAATAGTCTTAGGATTTGGTCCTGATCATAAATATATATACTTTTATGGGTCTACGACGAATATTAAGGGGTGTTACAAACTATGTGTCAAAATTAATATACCCTTAGGATAGGGTATAATGAAAATGAATTGTGTGAATAGCGTTGTTATGTTAAGCGATGATAACGCTATAAGTGTCATTCGTTCATTTTTAGGAACGTTAATTTTGAAAAGTATGTTACTGTGTATCTCTTAGTTCCGAAATGCTCCTTCATAGATATATGTGTAAACTCGTTTATGTTATTTCTATGCTCGCTGCTTAATGTTTGTCTGTGCTTATTTTGTGCTATTATTTCACTTAGAATTTCGTAACTTAAACGTGACTTCACTTAGGAATCAATAAGCGACTAGGATTTTTTATTTTTCGAAAATGAAGCGTTGGTTTCAGCATTTAATTAGCAAAATTTTCGTAGCTTTACTACAATATCATTTAGAAGTAGTTGAGGCTTTCCAACGAGAATCTATTTGCAACAACTTTGGAAGAACCAAAGATAAGAAGAATGCAACAGCGTTTTTTAGAGCTAATGACAGATCATAAGTATTTTGCATTTATGGCTCTGATCGCATGATGAAATTCACCGCAAAAATATGTCGCTTACTAACAGGCGTTATTTATTGAATGGGACATATAAAGTTCTGCCACTAGGATTTTTCTGGTAGCTTTTAATAGTATACATGGAATATTATATTTGGAATACCCGCCGCTATTTTATACATATATTTTTAAAACCTTAAACATTACAGATATTTCCACTATTCTTTGCTTTGATGACACATAAATCGAGGAACAATTACACCAACGTACTTAAATACATCGAACAAAATATTTTTAAGATGAGCCCATCCATATATAAATATTTAAGATGGCATGCGAACAGCTTTAAAAGGCATCTATGCAGATGCAAACTAGTTGGTTGGTGTAATATATCAACATACGGGTTCAAGGGGTTATTAGCATACATTCGAAAGATATTAAAGAGGCATCACTTCTACATCACATAATTTTTGGTCTTCCCCTGCTTCCCAAGGAATGCATGAACATTTCTTTTATGGAACACAATTTGAAATGCACTTAAAAGAGTATTCAAATAGGCATGCCAACATTTTGGTTGCCAGTGTAATATTGCAAAAGGGACAAATTACTCCAATAGTATTTTTAAATAGGATGACTTTTCGGAACCAGTGCATCTGGGAGGGAATGGAGCGTTCAGATGACATTTTTGAGGAAGAAAATGATGGTAAGAACATTTTTAGAACAAATAGTGCAACTAATTGTTGAAATAAATAAAAATAAAAAAAACTAATTGTTGAGTACTATAAAACAAAATCTCAAACACAATTGCAAAAGACATTGTGGCAACATTTCACAGAGAAGATAAGGTGAGAACACATATTTTACTTAAGTTCATATTTCCCTTTATGAAACACAATTTTTTTTAGGGAACATATTTTGTTCCTGCACCTGGAAAATATTACCATCCTAGCGGAATTTCGTATAACGCTTACCATAAATTTCCCCTACCACACATACAGCCAAATTTAAAGACGTACTAACCGAGGCACAAAATAAAGTTCCTATACCAGATCTTCAAATCGATTAAAAAGAATTTAAAGATATTAAACAATTTTTAAAATTCAATGATCGTCTATGGGCAGAAATAGAAGAAAATGGGAAAAGACAGCCTTAAACAGGCGTAGCGAAATAAAACAAAACAGCGACAACAATTTTTAACTGAATGAATCTTTTACTCCTTTATTTTAAACTCTAATATATACTATGTCCATTTACTTTTTGTTAAGGTTGCGAAACGTTTCCACTGTTGTACTTTTTAAATTCTGTGCTGACGCCAGCACAACTTATTAAATGACCAGGAAAAATAGCTTGGCAAGTGAGTATTAAGGATGGTGAAGAGGGGTTTCTTTTGCATTGCACAGAGCTCAACGATATTGCAAGGCGAATAGAAATTCAAAAAAGTAAGAGTTTAGATTATAAAATAATCTACCATCCATATTTGCTGTGGGCCAACATATTTTAAATAATATTAAGCAATATTTTATTTATTTCGATGGTACTCCTATAAAATTCAAAATTTTATTTCATGTTTATCTACATGCTTCAAAATATTTTATATTTTTGATTTGGAATATTCAAAATAAATTGAACTAGTTTTTATTTTTAGTTTCTTCTGTATCGTTTTTGTATTTAAAATGTGAGAATCTTAATGAAATTAAATAAATATATTTAATATCCTGTGAGTGTGAAATATTATATTATAGTCATCATTATTTTCATTATATGTTTATGCTGTGGATCTGTTCAAAGTAGTTAAAAGCTATGTAAATTCACAAGTCCACCTATCACCTATCCATATTAACACATAAACTGACAAAAGTACAAAAGTCTTTAGGAATATGTTCATTTAATATTATACATGTATGTAATTTATGTAATATTTAAATAAATAGAATTTTAAAATTTTTAAAATATTTTTATATTTATATATATTATTTTTGTAAATAAAATTCCTTGTACATTCCACTGCAAAGAGTTGTCAAAATAAAACAAATCGGTTGTTATTTCTACAAATCGAAATGAAGATTTTATAAAATAAAGCTTTTTTGATCGCAAGGTTTTGTGAAACTTACATACAAAAGATTTTGTTTTTACACTTGAATTGGTATATTTGACATATTTTGCTGTGCGTTTAAAGACGAAGAGTGCTCTTTTTCATTTTTTTTAGTTGTGAAATCTACAGATGAGTTTGTGATTTTTACAAATCATTTTTAGATTCTACAACCATTGTAAATTGTAAAAATGAAAGCAGTGGATGTCGGGTAATTTCTGACGATTAATGCAGTAGAATTCACAGCGTCTTTCAAGGTTCTTACAATAATTTTTTGAATTTGAAAATTTTGGGTGTGAAAAAGTTAATTAAAAAAAATTGATTTTAAAAAATGAAAGATAACAATCCTGTTCGCCGGGTAGATCCCGTTCCCCACATGTTTTGACTAGGCATTTATTTTATCCGGATCCACTTAGGAAACAAATTTTACTCCTACACACCCTAAGTTTCCTAGCGCTATTTCTTCAAAGGCTTGGATAGATATATACGAGCGAAAAGAACGAGCTAAGCATGAAAATTTACGATCGTTGCAATCGAAATGCGAAAAGTTGAAAGGTTAGAAAATCAGAGGGACCCACAAAAAAAGCAAAAAATCACGTCATCACGTCAATGCGAAAAAGACGATTAAAAAAAACATTGGTTTTGGTACATGTCCACTTTTGTATCACTTAAAGTGTAGCTCAATCATCTTTTTGCCCTACAATGATGCTATTAATATGGAATTCATATGTGATAATTGTCTAGATTTAAATACTTCAGAACTTTCATTATGTTTACCAATTATTATTTATATATTATTAAGAATATATGCCTGAATTTGCTTTATATTAATTTAATAATTCTTATTTCATTTTTATTAATATTTAAATATCGCATCTATCTATTTAAAAAAAATATAATTTTTTTCTCATTGTTACGTAACTATTTATTAATTAAAATGTATACCTGTATTCTCCCCCTTATTATATTACTAAGTACCTACAAATTATTTTAATTATTATTATTTTTTATTTTTGTGTTCTTTATTCTATATAAAGTTATTCTTCTGCTAAACTATTTTTAAGACCGGAACCTTACTACCGAATACTACTTAACAATTTTTAAAACTTCTAAGATATGACTGAATTACGAGTGTACCTATACATATTTAAAAAAATTCTATTAAATGATTTTTAAATCGGTCAAAAACTACTTAAAATATTTAGTTTATTTAATGTTTTTGCGGTTTTTCTGAAGTAAAAATTACATGGCCGGATACTAGTACAAAGCGGACGCGTACCGAATTTTGTTGGCCGGGTACAGGTGCAATTTCACTTATTTAAAAACAATAATTTTAATTTCAAATGTTTGCACTCAATTACACCCTACCATTTTTTTATTAACTTGAAATAATCATTTAATTGCAAAAAATAAAAAGTTGTTTAAGAAGCGATTTGAGTGAGTTATCTCGAATTAAAGAAAGTAAGGAAATTTTGTTAGGTGGCCGGCTACTAGTACACTTACCCTAATATCCCTTTTTAAATACAGGCGGGATAAAGCATATTTTCTATATTTTAAGGAATTTTCCGGTGGTATTGTCATGTTCAAAGGAGGGATCCTGCGAACACCGTCAAAAAGGCAATCAACGTTCCTTTACATCGCCTAAGAGAGGCAGGCCTAATAACTTCTGGATTACACAAATGTAGAAACACCAGCATTTGATTGGTCTCAATGATGAAGTGATCCAAAATCGGGATGCCTGCAAATATTTTTTGAGGTCGAACCCGTGAACCTCACAGGCGGACCAGTAGGAATGCAGTGAAATAGGAGGGTTATGATCCAGGTATCTAATCCTGATCATAATCTCGTCTTTAAATGGAGAGAAGAAGAAAGAAGTGCTAATGGATAATTCGAACAAATGCTTAAGACTTAGGGCTTGATCCTTCGCTAGGGGTTGGCACTATGTTGTGCGTGCCTTTGAGGAGCGATCAACTAACAACTACCCAACCCCCCTCCCAAACATGAAAGGCCAACTAACAAACAATTTAAATACTCCAGGTGGAACGCACGACTGTGTAAAGCGAAAGCAGCAGCGGCTTTCATGGAGGACTACACTGATATTCAAGGGCGTGGAGGCAGACTGCTAGATGACGGCAATAAATTGAATCGGCAGGATGCGAGCGACTCACCGGAACTTAAAGCTGCATCGGAGAATTCGTGGCCGGACACGACCGTGCTGGGGCAGGTACTCTTTCCACTGGTCGGTTACAGTTCGACCATAGACTCCGAAACGTAGGACAGACTTCTGGAGAAAAAACTCGTCCACCGTAAAAAGGATAAAGGTACAAGAACCTCTGAACAGAAGAGGAAGGAGGGCTACAAATGTTCCCTGACGTACCTGAGGAAGATGAAAGACTGCGACATGACTAAGTTCTCTGACAGCGATAGAGCTTTGGTGAGGAAGCACATCAAGCTAGTCAAACAGTAAGAGAATCGTTTTGCCAACAAGGCACATCTCGTGCACCCGACTGGCGAGGATTCTGTTTCACCAACATGCCATGGAGAAGAAGACACAGTCGATAGGAAGGTGGCACGGCCTACTCCGCAGGCAATCCCCATCTCATCGAACTCTACGGCGGTGGTTTCCGTTCTCCCACCACCGCGAAAGCTGAGCAATGTTCCAAAGGTGCAAAGAGCTAAGAAATCCCACTCACGGTCAGATGAGTCGAAGGACCCGAAGACCACTGGAAGGGAAACAGCTAAGCCAGCTCCCAAGAGAACTCGCACGGCGACAGAGGTAACAGTGACAACGAAAAACCCCATCCCATCGATCTCAAAAGCAGCTTTCTCTGCTCTCCCACCACCACGAAAGCCGGGCACCATTCGGAAGGAGGTCATTGCCAAGCAACCAACGGTCGAAAATGTCTGAGGAATTGAAGGTCACTGGAAAGGAAACAGCTAGGCAGGCCCGCAAAAGAATGCGCTCAGCCGACGAGTTAACAGGGAACTCGGCAAAGAAAGCGAAGATTAAGAGCAGTGAAGACCTCACCCTAGCCATAATTGACCGCAGTAACCCTGACGGGAAACTTACGTCAGATAAATGGCTTAAGGTAGAGGCAAAGATCCTATAGGCAATGATATCAGATGGAGAGACTGCTGATATTAACAACGCCTGCAACTTCGATGGATCTCACTCTAGCGCTCCCAATAAATAGATTCAGGGTCAATGACTGAATGGTATCGCCGAAGTGCTCTTTCTCTGATCACTTCAGGATAACATTCACAATTGACTTTGTTCTACCCAAAGAACCCCCCTTAAGGAATCCTGTGAAAACTGACTGGAGTAAATTTTCTGAGTTAGTCGAACGTCGAACTGAGTTAGTCCACCTAACCCAATTTGTACATAGTCGAATGCGGCTCTCGTTGACGAAACAGTCAATCTTCTCATAAGGACCCTAAGCGCCTCCTTTAAAAAATCCTGCCCTATTAGTTCCTAAAAGAACACACGCGGCTTGATGAACTAGGGAACTACGACTTCTTAGGACCAAAACCAGGAATCTTTTTATACCCTATCCTAATTATACCCTATCCTAAGGGTATATTAATTTTGACACATAGTTTGTAACACCCCTTAATATTCGTCGTAGACCCATAAAAGTATATATATTTATGATCAGGACCAAATCCTAAGACTATCTAGCAATGTCCGTCCGTCCGTCCGTCCGTACGCAATTTTTAGGCCTTTAAATTCAAGCTAGAAAGCTGAAATTTGGACCACATACTCCCTAGGGCTCCGAAATGGTTAAGTGTAAAATTTTTTGGAATACGCCCACTGCCACGCCCACAATTTAGAAAAAACCGATTTAAAGCTACAGATGGACAGATAGAGGGTTATAACCTTCACAAGATATGTAGGCACTGCCCTCCTTTATAAGTTTGTCATATAAAGTTTTTTGCCACGCCTACTTTTTGTGGGCGTTTTTCACTAAAATGCTGTTTTCTTCGATAATTTTCATAGAAACCGAAAAAAAGTGTTTAACAAGATATTTAGCCAATATTTTTTCCAATATATCGCCCATACAAAGTTTTTGGCCACGCCCACTTTTTGGGGGCGTTTTTTCAAAAAATGTTTTTTTTTTTTCTAAATTTTATAGAATGAAATAAAATGCTATCCATCATCTTCTTAAGGTTTTTTTTGGGGCATATAGGGATAGGGATAGGGTATCATACTGTTCGCTCCAGGCGGACTGTAGCCTTTCCTTATGTTTAATAGAGCCAAGCTGACAAAAATTTATGAAGACTGCGGGGAATATTGCAACAGCTTCAACGAGTTCAAAAAGAACACTAGAGCACCAAAACGAACATCCTGGGCAAACTACTGCTACGGCATCGAATCCACCACAGAAGCGGCTAGACTCCGGAAGGTTTTAGCCAAAAAACCCTCTCCTGTAGGGTTTCTGTGTAAGGAAGTTGGCAGCTGGACACTAAACTCTCGAGCTGCTCCTCGGAACGCAAATTCCGTACAACCCCACGAAGCCTGCTGCGCAGTTCTGACGACAGACCCTCCTCATTCTCAGATGAAGAACAGACCGTCATCAGTGCCTGTACTAGCACAAACAGAATAACATTGGCTCACCAATCCTTCTAACCGTACAAGTCGGCGGGACCGGACGGTATTATACCTGCCCTGTTACAAAAGAGTAGCAATTGGACTGCACCATGGCTACAGTCAATCCTTAGGTGTTGCCTGACACTTGGACTGGTTCCCGATTGGTGACTTCTGCAGAAGCTGCAGAGACGAGGAGGAGATAGAGTCCGTGGAACATCTCCTATGCCACTGGTCAGATATACACGAACGTCGCTTATCCTGCATGGGAGCACGGTTCTTTGAAAGCTTGGACGACGTGGATAGGTTACCTCTATCAGATCTAAGTGGTTTTGTTAGTTGAATGTCCTTGCATGTACAAACAGGGTTCTCACAATGGACCTTTATGGCTTCGGAGTGAAATTTGCTTCTGAGGCAAATCGGTGCAATGCCATCGTGTCCAGATGAGTAGTATGTTTTCCAAATCAAAAATCGAAGAAAATTTACTGCAACAGCTATTTAAATAGCTTCAATATTTATTATGGAATTCTACTTGAGTGATGGAAGAAAACACTTGAGGAGTTGATATATTCTATGATATCCCTGGTTGCAAATGTTTTGCACAGCACTATACGTATGGGTACTAACATTTTGTGTTGTACTTTTGTCGCCCTGCAGCTACCATAAGCATATTTACCTTTATTGCCCTGAATATCAATTTACTGAACTGAAAATACGCTGTGTACCAATTTAAGCCAATTATCGCAGCCAAATCCGCTCAAAATGCATGCGAATGGAAAAAGAATCGAAAATCCGCCCAAATTGTTTGAAGCTATACATTGACGTCCGTTGTATCGTCGTGACATTCCCAGAACCAAACATACCCGAAAGTTAAAATCAACGGTATCTACTTTCAGTTGAATAACTGGTCACATAAAAAGGAAGCCAAAATTCACTTTTTGATCGAGTTGGGTTGAACTGAGGCAAGTGTGCTGAATTAAAAAAAATAGCACAGGAGTGATTTTGTCATCATTACCATGACAGCTGCAGACCAAAATTGACATGACGTAACATGAAGTGTCATTATTCATCGCATAGATTATACCGGCACTGTCAGTAGCCACCAATCAAATACGGTACATGATGTCAGGGTGACATTGCTTTGTTATACATATCGGCTGCCATTTTCATGCCTTCTAGTCACATTTATGCAAAAATCCATTGTTCATGGTTCAGTGGACATCCGTCAAACCGTAAACGCCTGGATCAAATCAGTGTGCATAGACATGGAATATTATTGTGTTGATATTGTAGCCACCAAATGGGCTACGAAATTAGGACGAGTGTTATATGCGAAAAGACGAAAAGAATCAAAGCATCGCTAAAGTAAAAACAGGTGGATTTATTTGTGTGTTAAGAACTTAAAGGTGGCTTTAATTGTCATGGAAATTTCTGCCTCAGATGATGCTCATTTAGTGGAAATCTTTAATGAAGCAACATGTTGCTGCCACTTACTCGGTTTTTATACACACACGTGCAAAAGATTTAAATAAACGGAACAGTAAGCAGGGTCGTATTACTGTTAAAACTAGAACGAGGTGAGATCATTAAAATATTTGAATATCAAATTGTATAATTAGCACATAGCTAAATACACTTTATGCTTTAAATTTTTATACTATAAACATAAATATATAAAATTATATATATACAAATTGTTCGAAATATGAAAATGTGATAGACAGGTTAATGTGAAAAGATACATACATATATGTATGGGTTACATCTAAAGTAAAAGTAAAACGTTTGTTTATCATTAACCATTAATTGTGATAACATAACGAAGAGTTTCTAAAACCTAGATACAGATGAGAAAAATATTGATTGATAGTAAATCATGAATAAATCTGTAAGCCGACCATTTACAGTGTAAACCTGCTAACTCCTTGAATGATAATTTTACAGTGTAAGGAGAAAAAACAACACCAAAACTTACTTTTTTTTTGTAATAAAATTCAAAATATGATATTCTTTTTTTCTACACAATAAAATAAATTAAGTATTCATCAACCTCTTTACATAAAGTTTGTGGGTATACTCTCCGAAAGTCTTACTTATCATGCGATTTTACTTCGATTGAATTTTGAACTTTACATCAGACTAATGGGTTTTCAAATAAATAACACTCTAAGCCGGGGATATGACAATGTACAATAATAAAAGTTAGGAAATAGATTTAGAAAGATAATCAATCAAAAATAATTATTATTATTAAATTGAGGCTATGATTTTTGTTCGGCAGTTATAATTCTGTGGCCACTAGGAAAAACAGCCTGAGTCACTTCATTTTTTGTCCTTTTTCGGGGGACACATGTAAAATGTTAGATTTGTATGGTGGCTTATGGCGTGTTTAGGTATTTACTCGCCTATTACTTTTGAACTTAGCAGGCAGATCAATTTACAATTGCCACTCTGTAAATTGATCTCCATGCCACCTACAACGACTCATACGTACCCGAATCGCAGGATGAGTTTTTTGTCAGTCATCACAGAAGTTCATATTAAAATTATAAATTTGAAAAGCGCGCAAAATATTTTTCTGCAAATTTTAAGTACAGGTATTTTGATATCTGCGCAATTCGTCCTCATACATCACAATTTTTCATTGTATGAAGATTTTAAAAATGTATCATAAATTGTAGTCATACAATGTATAAAAAAAATCTGTGAAACTGATTCTTACTGGAATAATTAAAATATATTACATTGTTTTGTGACAGCTATCAATAAACAAATTTGTGAAACAGAATTGATGTATGAAAAAAAATCAAAATCATACAGTGTATGTAATGCAATGTAATGTGAAATAGGGCCCTGAATGCCTTCACAAAATGTATAAGTACCTATATAAAACAAGTAAATTATTTGCGAAAACTAAAAGATGTAGCTAAAATCATGCCTTAAAATATTGCAAGCAAAGCACTCTAAGTCGGTACGTAACCAATTATCCAACAATTTGTATAACCTTAATATTCACCGTAGACCCCTAAAAGTATTATATATTTAAGATCAGGACTTAACCTAAGACTATTAGCAATGTCCGTTCGTACGCAATTTTTAGGCCTTTATATCTAAGCTGAAATTTGGCCCACATATTCCCTAGGGCTCAGAAATGGTTAAGTGTAAACATTTTTTTAATACGCCCACTATTTAGAAAAATCATTTTAATGCTAAAGTTAGAGAGATACATTTTTACAACCTTTACTTTATTTAGTTTCAATTATGACGTACTTTTTGCAAACTGTTTTAACAACGGGCAGCACAATCAAATATTTTAGACCATAAATAATTTTAAAGAATCCCAATGCATTGATAAGCTTATTTTTATAACTGCCTTTTGGTATTGATTTACCCTTTAATAATTCTTCTATAAAATTTACCAATTAAAATTGGTAGGTATAATTTCATACTTAAACAAAATTTTTACTTTTATTTTTTGAAACACAAATTTTCATACGATTTGACAGATAATGGCGCGACTTATCCTGGGATTTCCGCTAGACGCGGTATACCTGGGTTTCAATACAATAAGATCCGAAACTGGGCTTGTAATGAATAAATATACATAGATAATATTTACGATATATTTTTGACACGAATGGAAGGGACCTACAATGTAGTGCCAATTCCGAACGAGAATTAAAACTTCAGTTGGTACGGCAGCGAAATGAAATCCTGCTAAGTAGTCTAACATCAGTATTTTAGAAACTTATCAAAATAAGATGATAAAAACAATTGAATCGAATTTTTGTACATATTACAGGTATAGAAATTCCATTGTGCGCATAACCAACTTAATTTTACAAATGAAACGAACAGAAATCCGGTCATCATTTTGTACTTAAACGAGAAAAAGGTATTTGCTTTATTGCCTCTCCCGTACAAAAAGAAAAATGTAACGTATATTGTTTTAACAATTACCGCTTCAATTGCAAACGCCCCATGCTATATCAGAAACAGCGATATCTTTCGAGACTTAGGTATACCCATCATGACTGAACGTCTTGTATGAAACTCCCAATTAACAATTTACCTTCTGAAGCCCCATTTTTTTTTTCAATTTGTAAGCTGTCACTTCTACTGTTTTGTCAATATTATTATTTACGGATGTTTACTATTTTTCAAGATATACTTTCAGAAAAAGTTTCTTTAAAGCATTTGGGACACAATTTCACAAGCTGTACAAAAGATTGAAATATTCTTATTTAACAAGGTGGCTATTAAGCCTTAAGAAGGTACTTCGTTGAAGTCTGAAATGTAAAAGCTTCTTAAGAGCTTGCTATTACAAGTCAAAAACAAGATTCTCTATAAGGCTTATAAATAGAAGCATTTATATAAGCAATATTTATTCAAGGCAAAAAATACTAAGCAAAGAAAATGACTAATCATTACTATTTATTTATGTATTTATTTCATCAATCAGGACTTAGATAAATAATATATGTTAAAATAAGAAACCAATAATATAACACAATGTTTCTGAAGGTTTGTAAAAAAAAGGCTTCTCCAACCACTGTGTGTGTATGTGCGAAGATATATTTTTTGCCACGAATTAAAAGGACCTACAGTTAAATGTTGATTTCGAACGGCAATTAACTTTTGATAACCTTCTCAGGATAGATTTTACTCTTGGATGTTTGGCAGACGTTCGCAAGAGGTGGGGCAGGTCGGGATTTGAACCAGCGGCCTCGTCCAACGCATGTGTTAATTAGTTTGACCCAGTGGATGCATGTTCGGCGATATGTGCGAATTTTTGGTATTTTCATTAAGATATCCGTAATAACTTCTGCTTAGCGTAGCATCAAAGAAGAAAATTGCTGCTGCTTTTAAGAGCCTGGGAGCAAAATTCTCAAGCAAAGGAAATAACTTCGTCAAAGTGCGCCAAATGGGTTTCCATATGCTATCATAATAAAATAGAAAAAACCTACCTATTCTGTGTTCAGTGTTTTTTCTTTTCTCATCGCCAGCTGATTTCTAGGAAAGTGAGACAATTCTTCTCAATTATTGAATATTATTTGTTCTTATAATATAAACATAATAAATAATTTTATTATGTTTATATTATAAACATAATGTATGTATACACATGTATAATGGGTGTATACACTTAACATGTTTTAGACCGTAAGATACTTACCGCTTTAGTAGAAATTGATATATCTGATCACTATAGCGTAGTATTCGGAGTTTGCGGTAAAGCTGAGAGAGTCGAAAAAACATAAAGCACAATAACATGCACGAATAAAGTAAATGAGCTAATAAAACTTACAGACTTGAGCTTAATAGCAGATGAAACAGATATTGAACTTTTTTATAATAACTTCGTGGAAAAGACGAACGAAATCTATAAAAGTGCAATAAAGACTATTAACAAAAAACTCTATCGTAAGATTACACCATGGTTTTCAAGGGATATTATAGAGAGCTGTAAAGATAAAGATAAGAGATAAAGACATACTTCAGGGTTGAAATGCATTGAATGGTCCAGGGGCTGATGGTATTAGACCGTGTGACTTAACGAACAACAACAAAATCATTGGTCCTATAATCACAAAGCTTACTAATCTTAGCTTTGTCACTTCACTTGTTTCGACAAAACTTAAAGCGCCTTTAGTTAGATTTTTGGTGATTTTGCAAATTTGGATTTACCAGCCTAAGTAAACATTTTCATGTAATAGTGTGTTTCATAGACTTTAGTAAGGCATTTGATACTCTTGCAGATAAGCTATTTTAAAGCTTCGCAGATACTGAAACATACTATTGTTAATCAGAACTCATTATCTAAAATAAAAAAAAAATTTAGACTACAATTGTTGCTACATGATACTGGATGGGTTTAACTTGAACCCTTCAGTTAATAGTCAAATTAGCCGCTGAACCATACTATACTGTGGCCAAAGCTTGTTTTATATCAGTCTATTCCCAGCCAAATTGTCAACGTCATGAAATACGCACCCTCGTCAGAATTTCTTTTGAAAATACCACTTCATATAAATACAACATAAGAGCCTTCTAACTTACAGCGTAATCTTTTATTCAATTTGGAACCCATTAAAAGGACATTGCTTATCCTTTTAAGTGAGTGCAAACACATTAGTTCCGTTTCCGTACCATGCAAGCAACTTTAATCCTATTTGCATAGCGTGGAGGACATTCTCCGACGTCTTTTTTAGAATGGCATTTTCGTTTCAAGAAAACTTTTTATCAATTAGCAGGACTACAAGGAAGTTAATATACGAATACTCGTATAATTTCTTGGACTTGATTTTCCCCATCAAGTGTCCGGCAGTTTTGCATTTTACTAATTTTTTTTTTTTGTTAATCCGGCTCATATTATAGATGTACATTAATTCTCATTCCCATTGTTAATCCCTTCAGGGTGTGTACATCAAAGCACATCCACAGATTTGCCGGAAAAGGAATATAAGGTCTCGCATTAGATATGGTTGAGTTAAAAATTAAAATTGTGTAGGTTATAAGGAGCAAGTTTTTAAACTGAAATTAAATTGGTTGTGATTGTCCTGCTAAGTGGTAAAATCCTTTTTTTTATTCGTCGTCATTCTCCGGAAATAAAAGTATGCAGTGGTTGTTGGGTGATGAAATGGAAAACCTTTTGCAATTTTTATGTCCACTTAAGGAATTTTTTTTCCGTTCACAAGAGCTTCGGGAAAAATAAAGTTTTTTCTTTAAATTTTTTTTTAGTCCGAAATCATCAGGGTGAATAACCTCACCCATGCCATTCTTGGACATTGGGGTTTTATTGTATTTTTAAGGAGCATTCAATAGAAGCTTTACTTTATAAAATAGGCGATTCTATAAAGAATGAAACCGAACCAAGTGTACAAACCATCGCATAATGAGCCATTCATTTGTGGATACCCACACACACAGCAAGCAAAGGACATTATTAGAAAATTACGGTTATTTATATCTGTATCATCCTTAGTGGAAAATACAAAGCAAAGTAACCACAACAAATTGCCTCCACCGATAAAGTTGATTATCTTAAATTAGCCAATTAAAGGGAAAGCTTAGAACTCACCTTAAGTCAGCGTCACACCTTGGATCGATGGTGTGTGTCTGGCAGGAACAACATTTTATCCACAAAGCTAATTATCCTTTCATGAATATTACAGCATCGTTCTTCGATCATTGCCAGTGTCAGTTAACACCCCATGAAATGACTTGGTCCGTTGGCGGAGAAGGCACACTAAACTAAAATCTAGCCCTCTGCCAGGCAGTGAAAGTCAGTTGGACTTGATGAGAAATTATTTCGTTATTAGACACCACATTCAAAAGTTTCTGTATAATAATGATTGCCTTGGATTACGGTTACAATTTCAAATTGCAGGGGTGGCACATTAATGAACGACAATTTGTCTAATTCATGGCGTAACGCATTTCTCAATTTTCTACACCCAATGGGATACCTACAACTCGCAGATACGGTAATTTTTCTTAAGTTGTACTTATTTCTAAAGTTTCATAAGTAGGTTCATATAGCTACTGGAATCATATCGATGTAATAGTAATGTTCTTCTGCTTAGATATGGGGGTGATTTTTTTCAAATGAAATCGAGAAGAAGGAGTAGAGGGTTGGAAGTCGTTGCCAAAGAAGGGTTCATCGTTTCTTCATAGATTCGTAGATACGAACATACAAAGTTATTGCAATAGAAATAATCGTTCTGAGTTTTGAGTTAGAAAAAGGTTTAATGTTTTATTTTTTTTATATATTATCAATTACAGTCAACATTCTCAAATAGACTTATAATGTATATATGTATATATGTAATTTAAAAAAAGTATATTTTATATTCTTAAATGAGTTTCCACTTATATGAAAATTAAAATCAATGTTAATTTCCCTAACACTGCGAGTTATAGGCTCATTAAAGGTTTTCTAATGTCTGAATGCCAATAAGCTGACGTCTTACGTTATATGAAAGCATTTCAATATTCTATCCTAGTTTGTGTACTATGAATCTTGTAAATTTTGTTTGAACGTTCTTATATCTGTGTTTCTATATTATAAAGGGGATTCCCTACTATGCAGCAATACTTAAGGATCGACCTTACATAAGCAACGCATAATGCCTTTAGTGTGTAAGGGTCCTTTAGAACAAAAGAGTTTCGCTACATAAAACCCAGCATAGAGTTGGCTTTATTTACCATAAATAGTATATGGCTCACAAAGTTAAGCTTGTTGTCAAAAAAACTCCTGGATCCTTTTTCACTGAAACTCTATCAAGTAAATGATTTAGAATCTTATAATCGAAAAACGACGGGTAAAAGAAAAACATTGGCATTTAGAATTATTAAGGCTTAATTGGTTTATTTTGGTCGTAGACCCATACAAGTATATATATTTATGATCAGGACCAAATCCTAAGACTATTTAGCAATGTCCGTCCGTCCGTCCGTTTCAACTTTTGAGGCCTTTAGATTTATTCTAAGCAGCTGAATTTCAGAGCGTAGGGTCCCGAAATGGTAAAGTGTTACAGGTTTTTAAATCCGCCCACTACCACTCCCACAGTTTAGAAAAAACCGTTTTAAGGCTAAGGTTAGAGAGATAGAGTGTTAGAATCTACATATCTTGTGAAGAAGGCACTACCCTCCTTTATAAGTCTATCATATAAAATTTTTTGCCACGCCCACTGTTTGTGCGCTTTTTTCACAAAAATGCTGTTTTCAGCGAACATTTTCATAGAAACTGAAAAAAAAATGTTTAACAAGATATTTAGCAAATATTTTTTCCAATATATCGCCCATACAAAGTTTATGGCGACGCCCACTTTTTGGGGACTTTTTTCAAAATACATTTTTTTTTATAAATTTCATAGAATGAAATAAAATAATATTTATCGACTTCTCAATGCTTTTATCTTTGGGGCATATAGGAATATGGAAAGGGTATCGTACTGTTCGCACCAAGCGGACTGTAGCCTTTCCTTTTGTTTTCAAATAATTTAGGTAATAGAAGACAATTTACTGATGGGGCGGCCATTCGATATACAACGTAATATATGAATGGGAGTAACGAATGATATTTTCCATTCTGGCAGAAATTTTTTCGTATGTTAGTGAACTGTTGAATATGGAACAAAAAAACCTATATAGAGCGGTGGAACACTTATTTAGTACAATTGGCGGAATTCTATCGAGGCCAGGATTATTATCATCATTTAAGCCAGATAGTGCCTTTTCAACTTCCGATATGGTAATATTGAAGTTGAGGAATTAACGAAATTATAAAAATAAATAAATATTAGGCGTAAACGTCCCATACAGGACCCAAGCCTAGCTTATCCAACCACAGTGTGTGCGAAGATATATTTTTTGACACGAATGGAAGCGTCCTACAGTTTAATGCCGATGCCGATTCCGAACGGCAATTAATTTTTGACAGTTCTTACTCCTGGATATTTGTCAGACATTCGCAGGATGTGGAGGAGCGAATAAAAACATTCAGGTGGTACAGGTAGGGTAGTGACCACTAAATCACTGCATCCACATATAGTAAATATCAAACATAATAATGTGTTTGAAGCAAACAAACGAGATTATTGGAATCAATATATGTAATTAGAATTAAAAAAACTCGGCAAAAGCATCACAGATAATTGGTATACTTTTATTAGTCGAATCTAAATATTGCATATTTTTAAGAATTCCATTCGATTTTTTTAATTTTAATGAAACTCCAAAAACAATTATTATTGGCTTTTAACTTGGATTCCATAGAGTAAATATAATCTAATATATAAAATTATTGTTTCACAGTTTTAGTTACCATACTCCTCCGAAATGGCTTAACAGATTTTGATGAAGTTTTATATGTACATTTCGTAGGTCATATATATTTTTATATCTCTAAGTGATAAGGGTGGTCCACCCTTTTGGGTAACATATTTATTTTTTTATTTTTTTATAATGGGACATTCAAAAATATATGCACTCCTAAATGTTCACCCATCTACCACCGACCCCTATTTTTAAATAATTTTATACTCTCGGAGCTCGATAATTCTTACACAATAAGCTTTCTCTCACTTCCTATACTGTTTTCTAAAATTATATTCGATAGTAGTAGGGACGTTTAAAATTATTATTTTACTCAAGTGGTTTCATATAATGTCAAAACAATAATAAAAAGTCAGTGCGTGCAAAATTTAATGAGACTCATCATAAAAGAGAAATATTATGTCTACGCAGATGTGTTCAACTTAACATCATAAAATAATAGTAACATTTTTTCGGTATTCCCCATACATTAATTTTTGAGATATTGATGGTTTTATAAATAAACGTTATTCGATTTTTTTTTCAAAACCTATCCCAAATATCTTTAGTACAAGAGAAGACCAAAATCCTTGAAACCATTTTCTAGAAAATTAGTGATAAGGGATTTTCAAACAATAAAGCAAAAAATAAAAAGACTTCGCGAGATGTAAGCCCAGACACTTTATATATGAACTTTGAAGCAAATTCCGAACCGTTTCGCCATACGGCTCCCGGACAGATAGACAGACAGACCGACGGACGGCTATAGTCTTAATATCATCCGTGCTACTTAGTTTGAGTTCGAAATTTCCGCACGATCCCAATAACATTCTCTTTAGTATACTAATGTATACGAGTTAAAAATGAGTAATCGACCTTAAAAATTCCGTAATTTTACGGATGAAAACGATCCAAAAATGTACCAAAGAGTACAAACATAGGCGTTTTTTACCACTTTATATGGCAAACTTGCAAAGAAGTTCAGTGTCTCCATATTTTGATTTCTAACTATTTATATCTTCAACTACAGCTTTGAATAGCGTATTTCTAAATTGCCGGCGTGGCAGTGCGCGTATTTAAAAGTTGTTAATATAAAAACTCATATTGAACTCGGTTGTTATATTGACAATCACAGTTGTAAAAAAATTTCCATTTCTACCATCACGTTTTATTTTTTATTTAATTAAGACGTACAACTGACGAAATTTTTTGTTCTGAACGTTTGGCAATGTTTTTTTGTAATGCCCTAAGACATCTTAACTTTATATAAATACAATTTTGAATAGTGTTACTGTTTTAACCACAGCCTCTTATTATCCAGGTAATAAAGATCACGGATATCCGTTTAATCATAATTACACCAAAGACAAACCTAAAATATCTCGTAAGGCTCCAATGACCTTACGGTAAAAAATCATTGGTGCCTTATATATTGACTTATGTAGCGTCTGAGTTGTATTTTTTTGTATTTGTTTTCTGTGATGTTTGGGAATTTTAGGGTGGATGCGAGGTTTAAGGGCAAATATTTTTTCGTTATTCGCCCATGTTCCCCAAAATAAACCAGCTGTTTTGGCATTAAGGCCAGAGTTGATTTTGATATATCGGAATTCAATTTACCTGGGTACAACTTAGTGGCCATCGTAGTCTGGCCGTCTATAAACAAACTTCAACCACAATACGGACAATGTTCCAATCCGGAATTTATTTTTTTTACTACAATTTCACGTTCGTAGATTTAATACACTAATGTTTAATTTACAGAAGCCCTAATCTGGATAGACATTAAACTTGTAATGAGAGGACTGTGACCATTTTTCCTCGTACGGAAATCGTCATCGCGGGCGATTTCAATATACACATATTGATATTCTGGACAGACAACTCCCGAAAGAAGGTATATTGCGATCTTGGCTTAGGTAAATAATTTGACCCAGCTTGTAAATGACCCGTGTAGCAATACAAGAAAGCCAAATTGTCGCTATGCTTCCTCGATGGCGATGTGGACCCTACTGCCGATATAATAACGAATATAATTCACCTGGGTATGAAATGCTTTATCACTAACAATATAAAGAGTATCAAACCAAAGGTAAACGTATGGTGTGACTTGAGCTGCAAGGAGATGATATATCCCCTATCGTTCTGAAGAGGTATTCTTCCTGTCTCTGAACTTGTAAACTGTCATCTCTGCAACGAAAATGAAATAATCAGCATCAAACACCCTGTCTTTTAGTGTTCTAAAATCAAAGATGATTTCCTATTCCTTTTTTCTCCCCCTCCTTCTACCGACCAATTTCACTTACGTCCCTTCTTACCAAGATCAAGGAAACGCTGATAAGTAGTAAGCTCATGAAACATCTTGAATCCGGAAAACTTCTTAATGACCGGCTGTACGGTTTTCACATTGGTGATTTGTGGACATATCATGGAAGAGTGCAACCGTGGTGGTGAAATGAAGGTCATTGCGCTTCATATTTCAAGGCATTTGTCAGAGTTCTTTTGTCGAAAATGCGTGCATTTGGAATCGATGATACCTTTCTTCAATGGATTCGAAATTACCTTTTGCACCGCTCAATTCAAGTTGTTTTGGACAGCTTCAAGTCTGCAACTCACCAAGTAAATGCTGGTGTCCCCTACGGCCCCGTTTTATTTCCGACTCTCTTAATCATTTTTATCATGCATTATTGTTGTTGCAAAATATATTTTAATTAATGGTTAATGAAACAGACAGTGCACACTTAACTACAAACCACACCTTTAACCAACACAAAAATAACGCAAAAACTTATTTTTGTCGGCAATATTTGGTATTTTGTAAGGTCAAAAGTTTGTGTGAGAAAGTGTGATACGGCGCTTAGCAAGAACTATCTTCTTTTCACGGTTAAGCATAATTTTGGTGGAGTAACTGTTTGGATGTGCATAATAACTTCTATTCTATCGAGCCAAGTATGGATAAGTACGATAACTTATCGATATACTAAAAGTTAATATATAATATTCTAAATTTAAGTGCAAAAATTAGGTTCTTATAAGAATTATATACTATTTTATGCATGACAATGACACCAATTGCATTTGCAATTCAACGCCGCGGACTTAAATCCTATTGAGCATTTGTGGGAGTTACTAGAAACATGTTTTTGGCAAAAAAAATGCTCGTAGTGGTTTTATGGGGAAGAATGGGAGCAAAACACCTCTGAGGAAATTTAAACGCTTATCATATCGATGCAAAACAGGCTCAGGGAAGTCATTACATGAAAAGGATACCTCAAAAGTATTTAATTTTTTCCACTTTACTCTCTTCCAGGTCCTTTTAATTGTGACCGCAGACTTTTTCTGATGAGGTTTTGAGACATTTTTTTTTTGTTTTTTAAACATTTGAAAATTATGTCAAAACGAAAGAACTTCCCCTTTTAAAGTATGTTTTATTTGTTGCGCGAAGTTGTTTGATTGAATTTATAATACGTTTTTGTTACTGTTTATTGTTTTATTAATAATGTATACGAACGCCACTTTAGGGGACCCTTTTAAGCCCCTTTTTTAAATTTTTAAGCGCCAACACTGGATAAGAGCAATACTTGGTTGGACACTGCTGAATTAGTTCCATCTAAAAGTTTGAAATAAGGGGATACTGTAAATACGATACAGCAAGGTTTAAGAAGGACAGAGTTGTTATAAAGGGTGATTTTTTAAGAGTTAAGTTTTTTAGGTTGGCAAAACTGGTTAGTTATGTCGTCCAAACGTCATCTGTCAAAGTGAAAAGTATTCATCATACTCTGCCATTTAATCATGGAAATACTTACAAACGAGCAACGATTGCAAATTATTGAAATTTATTATCAAAATTCGTGCTCTGTGAAAAATATGAAAATCCGCTGTTTTATCGAAAAATTGTGTTCAGCGATGAGGCTCATTTCTGCCTTAACGGATACGTAAATAAGCCAAACTGTCGCATCTGAAGTGATACAAGAATCATCAATGCATCCCGAAAAAATGACAGCTTGGTATGGTGGCATCGTCGGTCCATATTTCTTTAAAGACAACCGTCGAAGAAATGTTACCGTCAACGGCGATATCGAGCCATGATACGCGACTTTTTTTTGCCCCAGTTGGATGAGTTAAACTTGGTTGACATCTGTTTCATTAAGATGGTGGCACATGCCACACATCTGGTGAAACAATGGAAATGTTGAAGGATGAATTTGGTGGGCAGATTATCTCTCGAAATGGCCCTGTGAGTTGGCCTCCAAGATCATGCGACATAACACCTCTTGATTTTTTCTTGTGGGGTTATGTAGAGTCGTTAGTCTATGTGGACAAGCCGAACACGATTAAAGCCTTACAGGATCACATAACATAAAGGTCGAAATACTCGAAAAAGTGACACAAAATTAGACCTTCCGAATGGACCATTTATGAATATTTGTATATTTGATGCATATAAGAGTGTTTTCGATTTTTAAAAAAACTACGCTTAAAAATTACCCTTAATAGTATATTTGTCCAAGCACCCCGTTTTTCCTAAAAAGTGTTGGTATTAACACAATTTTTTACATGATAGCAATTCCTGCTTAAATGAAAGAGTATGTGCGTAAATAGGAAATAGTGAATTGACCAAAAATTAGATTGATTCATATCAATTTGTAAGATTTTGTTACAAATTTGTATGTAATATATTATGAGATTAAACTGAATTCTCCGATTGCTTCTTCTAGCTACAATTGCTTCTTTAAAGGACCTCGTTCAAATTTCAAAATAAATTTAAAATAAGTCATGGCCGAAAACAGTTGAAACATATTGAAAAAACTAATAGATCGATTTTACAGATATCTGGATTAGTTTTTCAAAATTTCGCACTTTTTTAAGGCACCAACTGTCGCAACTGACAGCACAAGCGCTTAGAAATTAAACTATTACTAATTTTAAGCGATGTTTAACTGGAGACTAAAGTGATTGAGGTGTTTTAAGGAAATATAAAAGAATGGTGTACCCTTTTACCACACATTATCGAAAGTACACGTTCGATTTATATTTCCACAGACTAAAAACACACACACTAAAAACAAGTATCGACATATTTGCAAGTTTTATATTTAATGAGAGATCAATTATTGAATCACATAATAATCAAAAAGTCACTCGATGGAAAAATATTTTCATTTATCCCTTCATAGAGGGTAAAAGGAGATCTATCCGCACCCTTGTGCTACCGTAAATTGCTGTGTGGTCGCAATTTTACCATGAAAACAGCTCAATTTTAGCGTTCGCTGCGCTCATTTGAAAGCAGTTTACCGCGTAATTGCTGCACGTGACCATCGTGTGCCGCACCACAGTTAGGTTATGTGGGCAGCCAACTTGTGGCCCAAAGTTTACGCACAGAGACACCCTATGGGACTTGTCTGGCACAACGCAACTGGTTACATACGATAATGCAAGGAATAATAATTCCATTAATTCAACGACTGGCGTTGTGGCATTTAGGTAAATGTTTTCTCACCAAATAAATCCGCACAAGGAGCAAGAGCCATAATAGCTTAGCTTAGCCATAGCCGAGCCGCACCAGCAGAAACAAAAGCGAGTGATTGATTTTTTTCCGCTTGTCAGTTTGTGAAGGGCTGGAGGAGTTAGCTCACAATAAATTGGAAGAGACAAGTTGCTTTGCTATGCAAATTCGGTTTGAATGATTTTTGAAATCGTACGGTTGATGTGTGATTGAACTACTATTTGTCATTGTGACAAATGGAAATGAGTTTCAACTCATTTGAAACTTTTTATATGAGTTCTGTTCAACCGCCTTCGCTTTACCGCTTTTCACGTATTTATTAATTTAAGTCTACACACATTAAGTAGGTTGGCATATCTACAACCAAATCAAAATTCAATTAAACAAATACAAAAACTTTTCGATTAATCCAAGTTGATAATCGTAAAAAAGACCTCCACACCACCCCATCATCTAGCAAGTCAATCGCCCAAACATAAACAACATTAAAGCCTACTTTTCTCTCGATATAGAAAATTATCCAAAAGTCGTAAACAACATAATAGTCAGACTAAGAGAGATAGGTACTCACATCCTTTTATCCGACAGGAGTTACTGAAGTGAAGATTCGTTATTTGAATAAATTATTCCACCTCTTCAATTATAAATACCCGACCTATTGTCATTAAAATGAGAATGCGATTGTTGTTCAAACTGTTGTGATGGTGGCAGTGGCACTCGCACACTCGTCGGAGTGTCACCAGATGCACCCCATCTCCAATCTACGCAGACACACATCCTTGATCCCTTATTGCGTTGGTGCTTCTTCTGATTGTGGCATTGCTGCATGGATGGAATTATGCAGATCCGACTTTTCCGCATATCTACCCCTAATCCCAGATCCAATTGGGATCTTATGTGAGATAGACGAGTTTTGTGTCAATACGAGCGACGATACACTGCACTCGCACAGTCAGTCGTGGTGACAAAATTGCTCAATCTCGATAGCTCTGGAGGTGATGAGGATATTTCTGAGGCTAAGCTTCTCGGGGACTAAGTCAAGTGTAAAATTTTAAATTTGTTCCTCACTTTGACAACAAAAACATTCAATTATGTGAAAAAAGAATTTCTTAATCCGATTTGCAGATACATCGTTTATTCGGAACAAAAGTTCCGATTTCATTTGGGGAGCTGGACAATTTTCAGAAGTTATTTCGTTAAACTTGCACATGGCAACGATATGCAGTCATTCGGACAATTGTATGGACGTTGGATGCCCAATGACGAGACGTTGTATAGGAAAGAGAGTCACATTATTATCACGCGTCGTTACGGACGGGAATGATCAACTTTCACAATCTACAGCTGAACATGCTGTTTAAATCCATAGTAAAGGGTGATCCATTTCGAGGTTCCCTACTTTTTTAAAGAAAAAAACACAGAAAATTCAAATTTAATGGAGAATGTTTATTACCATTTGAAAGAACATTCTTTGGCATTTACTTTTTGAAGATTATGTCTATCAAATGTTGGCCGTTGCTACGTCGCAGATGGTCCATCCATTGAGTCCAATTTTCGATCACTCGTTCGAGCATTTCGACTGGTAACTGGCGAATGACACGCGTGATGTTTTCCTCCAAGGCCTGAATCGAAGTGGGTTTATTGGCATAAGCTTTTGACTTTACATATCCCCACAGGAAAAAGTCTAACGGTGTGATATCACACGATCTTGGTGGCCAATCGACCGGCCCAAAACGTGAAATTATGTGCTCACCGAAATGTTCTCTCAATAAGTCCATTGATTGATGCGATGTGTGGGAAGTGGCGCCGTCTTGCTGAAACCAAATGTCGCCGAGATCACGAGCTTCAATTTCAGGCATCAAATAGTCGATTATCATGGCACGATAACGGTCGCCATTGACGGTTACGTTCGCACCGGTATAATTTTTAAAGAAATATGGACCGATGATTCCACCGGCCCACAAACCACACCAAACCGTTTTTTTTTCTGGATGAAGTGGCAGTTCTTCAATCTCTTCAGGTTGCTCTTCGTCCCAAATGCGGCAATTTTGTTTGTTTACATACCCATTGAGCCAGAAATGAGCCTCATCGCTAAACAAAATTTGCCTCGAAAACGTCGGATCTTCTTGGAACTTTTCAAGAGCCCATAGAGCGAAGCAATGTCGCTTGGGAAGGTCGAGCGGCTTCAGTTGTTGCACAAGCTGTATTTTGTACGCTTTCAATTTAAGATCTTGACGTAAAATGCGCCAAGTCGTTCCATACGTCAGTCCGAGTTGCTACGAACGGCGCCGAATCGACTCTCTACGGTCTTCGTGTACACCCTCAGCTACGGCCGCTATATTTTCTTCACAGCGTGCTGGACGTGGTCTATTCGGTCGAATATTATCCAATAATGAATGCTGGGTCTCAAAATGGGTGATGGTGTTGCGAATAGTACGCTCAGTGGGCCATAAGTTGAGCGAAGTACACGAAACACCTTCCTCATAGAACGTGAATTTTCATAATAAAGTTGAACAATTTGTAAACGTTGTTCACGCGTAAGTCTTTCCATTATGAAATGCCAAACAATACTAAACAAAACTAACATGACAGCATGACACGACTCACACGTGATCTGAATGTTAATAAAATTTCGAACTTAAACTTTGGGTAAATGATTTTATAAAAAATAAATATTAGGCGTAAACGTCGCATACAGAACCCAAAGCCTATCTTCTCCAACCACTGTGCGTGCGATGCTATATTTTTTTGACACGAATGGGAGGGACCTACAGTTTAATGCCGATTTCATACGGCAATTAATTTTTGAGAAGTTTCTCATGCCAGTTATCTTGGATGTTTATCAGACGTTCGCTAGAGGTCGGCAGTTAGCCGCTTCATTGCCAGCAAAACCCCTGTGGGCTGGGATCCAGTGAAGAATGACTAAGTTTTTCGTAGCTAGTTCATATATGGCCATGATGGTTTCCAGAACAAGCTTTGATTTAATGACAGATGAATCAAGAGCTTTGATGGCTGCTTTTCTATCTGAAAAAATAAACGTAGTTTTACCTCGTGTGTTAGAACTTAAGTTAATTCTAGTGCACTGGTGAATGGCAACGACTTCTACTTGGAATATGGATGAGGTCTTGCCAAGGCTGACTGAAAAGTTTGTTAGTCTTCGTCCACCAGACCATAGCAGCATAGGCCATCGCGGGTCGAACCACAAGCGAATAGAGCCAGTAAATCATCTAGGGTCTAAGACCCCAGTTTTTACCGCATACCGGTCGGCAGGTCCATAAGGATCTAGTGGGTCTGTTTACGGTACGTTCTGTTTGAGGATTCCAGGACAATTTACTGTCCAGGAAAATTCCCAGGTACTTGGCTTCCCGTGAGAAATTGATTGCTTCGCCTTACATAATGGGAGGAATGAGAAGGTTCAGTTTTCTCCTCTTGGTAAAAGGGACAATAGCCGTCTTTTTTGGGTTTATAGAGAGGCCTTCTTTATTACACTATCTCTGTACTGTGGATAGTACGTATTGCATTACTTCTGAAAAGGTGCTTTCAGATTTGCCACTGAATTGATTTTGGTTCCGAAGTCATTAAGTGCTGACTCAGTGGATTTACCCGGCTGATAAGCATGTTGAGGCTTGCTAAGCGGAAAATACGGCAGAGCTTTTTCTCTGATATGTCTATCAACCAACTTTTTCAAGCTTTTAAGAATAAAATGAGGCTAATAGGACGGAAGGATTTTGGACTTGAGGCCACATTTCTTCCCGCCTTGGGTAGATATTTGACTGTTACTTTCGGTATGTAACCGTGGGCCAGACTGCAGCTGAACAGTTTTGGCAGAATGGGTGCTAGTGTGTTAGCTCACTGCTGTAGTAATGCCGGAAATATGCCGTCCTCTCCTGCTGATTTCTATGGCTTCAGGGAAGATATGGCCCATTTTATGGCGTTGGGATTGCAGATTTTTCTCGCATTTTTCCAGTCTTCTCTTGTCGGCCGGCATATACGCTCGATTTGGGGAGATAGGTGTCATCTTTGGTGTCATCGTCCATTTACTCTGTTGGGGCGTGAGAGCATATTAGGCTGATTTTGGCGAATTTACTTGTTTACGGATTATTAAAGCTATGTCTGCCGCTCACAACAAATCTGCAGTGCTGAGCAGTCTGTTGTAGGTTAATGGTCACTCAGGAACTCTAAAGCCTCTGGTTACTGCAGGTTTGTCAAGGCGTCCAATGTTTCAAAGTTGAACAGTCGAATCTAGCAGGAATGCGAAAGTGTTCAAAGTTGGCATTTGCAAGTTCGAATATGCACTGATCAAATATATGTATTATATTTTAAAATATATATTTACAATTGTATCTACGAATATGGTTCATCGAGCAAAAAAATCAAATTCTGCTGTTTATAATCGACAAACGTACAGTTAACTGATCGATTTGATACCTACTCCCTGTCAAAAATGTTTTAGAATATTAACCCCACATTTAACGACAAAAATATGATGATTAAAAACATATCTGAGATGTTTAATTTAGCATTTTATGGTTCGTTTCTTTCACAATCCACAAGTCCTTTGCGCCGACAAAGTACCGCCACCGAGTGATCATCATTATGCGGCTTGATGACTTAATTGGTGGCGCCTATCCTGTCAATTAATGAATCGTTCTGGTATCTGGCGGCATTTGCAAGCGGTAACTTCTACAACATCAAAAAGTTCTGTGTGGGCTCAGATCGCTAATGAGATGCAGAAATTAAATTTACTTTGACATATTGAGGTATTTGAAGCTTCATTTGACGCGATGAAAACAAACAGCATCACCGCCAAACATCTGCCGGCATTCCGCATTCTTCCTTTAATTACTCGATGATACAAACTTATTTACAACACCCTCGGGCAAGCAATTTAGCTCAATTTGATAACTTTTACTTGGTAGGTGCCTATGTAACTCTAATTTAAAATTTACAATATAATGTCCGTTCATTTTGTGTCTCATCTTTGTCACTTTTAAAATGCCCCAAAGGACTGTTCCAATATAACTGTAATTTAATACACAGATGTCACCATTATCACACTCACCCCTTCACGGCACTGAATACCCGTTCAAATCGATACATCATAGTATCTCTCATTGAAGCGCTGCGTATACTTTCTGTTGGCAAGTTCACCAAACAATCGTATAACATCCGTATGGGTACCGTGTGCGCCATAATCAAAATGTAATTCATCCCTTTAATATCTAATGTTGCAAACGAATTGAAAGTCTAGATGCGGAACTGACATCGTTGATATTATCCTTTTGAATGAGCCACCCTCACACAAAAGTGATCCCTATTGTCCTTCTTGTTGCTTGTGTCAAATTTTCTCAAAGACCTCCCCGATGACATTAAGTATGGCATGTCCCTGTTTTATATGATTGTACATTAATAGTCCTTGGGATTTTCCCCATACACACTTGTGCAGTGCAAATAAAAACGAATAACAGTGCGTAATCGAGATGGGAAATCTGTCATAAAAAATGAGAACTCGAAGGCCAAACTCTTGCATTATGTCAAACGAATGAAATATAAACACTTGGAGGTATAAACGAGGCAAGCGGCCACTTGGGACCTTGTTTATGTCAACTTTTGTCCTTTGTTCCTTGTAGAAACCGTAAAAAAATGTTCATCCTCTCATGCGGCCCTTAATCGAATTCACTTCAATTGCAATTAGAGTGGTTAACTTGTCCAATTTCGTTTAATGCGATATAAGTTGACAAAATGTGTATAATGGGGGAAGAGAAAAATACTTTACATATTTGGACTTCAAAATCAGGTAAACAATTAATTATTTTGATTGTTTGGTTGGGTAGTTGCTGCGGAATATATCATATATGTATATAAGAAGTATTATATTTTTTATAATCAGTGAGTGAAGTTGTCTCTCCATAAAAAAATAGCAATATCTTACTTGGAAGTACAGTGGTAGCTAAATAGGCGCACGCGCAACAACTGAGCTAAGCAAAAATCATTTAGATCAGTCAATCACTTTAATAGTAATATTAAAAATAAAAACAATTAGGCTGTAGTACATTGGGACATTGTGGTCTATTATGCCCCCTTCTTATACCTTAGAGAGGTTTGGTAAGGAGAGTACACTCAGGAGCTCAGCATCCTTTACAGTTTCTATTACAAATCTCAAAAAGGTTAATCGATCCGTGGTTGGTAGTTCCTTATGTTAAATTTGGTACTTTCCCAAATATTTAAAACTTTTTTGGGTCAGTACACTGCAGAAGCCTTCATCTAATATATGTACAAATTTTCCTTTGGTGTTTCGCGAGCCTGCAATGTCCCGATAGGAAACCAGTTATGTTTCGTAGGTTAGTTTTGCTAAGCCTTTAATCATTTGAGATTATAGTCGTCTATAACTCTTTTGGCTTGTCTGAAATCTTGAAGATACTGAAATGTTCTTACCAATTTTATGAATTCTTTTCCTATCTCTAAACGTCGTTAGGAAAGTATTTTCAAAGTCGAATTTCCTTGTGCTGTTATCTTTTGGAAATAGCTAAGAGTGGAAACTGTTCGAATAATTCATCATATGCTTTCGAACTGATCCATTTCCCCCAATCAATTTGGTATTTTGCCTTTCTTAAGATCGTTTTATTTGCCGAAATCATGAGGAGCGGACCAAGAGGAGTCAATTCTAAAGGCATCTTCATTACCGCAGTGATGCACAGGCATGCAGGTTCTTGCACGTTTTTGGGAGATTCTCTTGTTGTGACCAAAATGGTTCATTTTGTTCATGCTACTGATGCTATAGGTGTCCACAGCATCGATTCTTATGCATGGATGTAAAATATGGGTTAACACCATAGAGGAGTAATTAAACAGATAGTCGACTTCCATATATCCGGTCCCCTTAAGCCCGCAAAAATAAATTAAAAAATGGCAGCGTAATTCTCTCTTAAATTTCGTATCTTTGAAAACATGAGTATACCAGATAATGCTATTTGTTTGCCTTATTACCAGGAAGTGAGAAAGACGTTTAAATTCTAAATGAATTTAAAGAGTCAGATAGATATTTCATTTTCTGAGATTGTTTTCCCACTTCATAAATATATATATCCTCTCTTTCTGGTCTTTCGCTATATCTATAAAAAAATCGAACGTTTAAAATTGTTATTTTGAATATCGCGATTTCAACATTGGCCTGTCTCCTCAACTATTATCGAACGGCTTTCGGCCTCACATGCAGGTGTTCAGGCAGCTACTACGCGGCATGCGGGCCAACAGAATGCCAATGCATTACTGATAACCTGGGTGGCCCGCTTGTAAAGCGTTTAATATTGTCTGATGTTTCTATGCATTTTATTCTTGTAAATACTCTTAAAATAGAAAAAAAAAATTGAATTTACTTATCATTTTTCGAGATTATTCTAGGTTTTTTCTGCCTATATTTTTGGTTCTTTTTCTAGATTTTGTCATTCTAGATATGTAATTCATGACCCGTCAGTTCATGTACAGTTTTAATATTAAGGCCGTTTACATGTTATACACTTGTGAAATAGAAACAAAAATGTCCTAATCCATCCCTCTAATACCATAAAAATGAAGTCGTTCCGTAAATTTTTACTTGCGACGGAGGTGCATTAGCACTATATGGCAGCCTTAGCACCTGTGAAAATCGAATTTTGTTAATTAATTTAAAAAGTAACTGAAATGGTTTTTATTTTTAATTTTTTTTTAATGCATAATTCTTTAAAAATGTATTATTTAAACCAATATATTTAGTATTTTAACTGTATATATTTTAATTGTTTGTATTCATTATATTTTTGTTTTATGTTTATATTTTATTTACTAAATATGTACATTCATATGTAATTTTTACTTAAATTCTAGGTCAATTCTACTTTTTTCCTTCGGAAATTTTTTTTTTTTATATTTTCATTAAAAGAGTCTTCTGACTGCTTTTCACGTAGAAGTTTCTCTTGCAATGGTAAGCATTGAAAGTTCTGTTAGCATATTTTACCCCATTGTTGTTTTTGAATAGGTTTTTATTCTATTAAAGGTGGAAAACGATCCTTCAATAGATGAGGTTATTAACGGAAATGTAAGTCCAACCTCACATAATTTATTTATTTCACTATTTCGAAGATTTTCGAAAAATTGTTTTAAATTAAAATCTCGAACTTCTCTTGTCTATAAATAACAGAGAATTAATTTTTTAAAGATATTACAGTATCAACAAATTACTACATGATAAATTTAAATGATTTAAAAAAGCACTAGGAAAATGTATTGCATAGTCTAGAAACTTATTTCTATCTAGAAAACCAATAAAAAAAATAAAATTTTAAAAACCATCGACTACACTGCCTCGGCCACATCGAGTGAAATGATCACAATACTCCGGCCAAGAGGACCTTCGAATCCCAGCCCCCAGTTTCGAGACGACATTCAGATCTAAAAACTTAGTAATGAGTGGTCAAAAAACAATATTTCATATTACCTTTCTTCATCAATTCAATGTCTAGCACGATATGTTACTGATTTGCTTCGTTTCACAAATATTCGTTAAATTTATCTATCGCACTGCAAATATTTTCTTTTGTTTGGTCAATTCATTTTAGGCAATACGTTTTATCGAGTGATTTAGTTTCAAGAGATTTAGTTTCTTATACAAAAATTCAGTAAAAATAAATAGGGAAGTAATAATTGTTTCAAAATCAAAAAAAAAAAAATGCAAATAAATTGTTACAACCCATCTGCATCAGTATTGTTGAAGATTGTTTGGAAATACTCGATAAGACTTTGCCGCAGAAACTATAGCTATGAGTTGTATCTCCACCTTGTTGGCTCTGCTTTCTGAAAACAATTTTGTACAATTGCGTCTAATAATGCACAATTCAAAATTACTAGTCTTATAATATGTTAGACTTTCTGCATACTTGTTGGCATTACTTCATTAGAAAACCCAAAAAAATCGTTCGTCGATGTTTCCGTTCTTCGAAAAAAAAACGCATCATAGTAAAAAATTGTGACTTTTCACTAAAACCTTTTTGCTTGGCTTTGTCTAAAAGATCCACCCTTACTTTTCCAAACGTTTGATTGCGTAAAGGGGAATCAATATGAGAAAACGATTTCAAATGCTTACGATAGATATCACTCAAATCCTAAGAAATACCAATGGTTTTGTTCTTTTCACTTCTAAATAGTAAACATGGCAAACAGAACAAGTTATTTATTTTCTTGCAACCGGTAATGTATATATGTAGGTATACCTTTTACATGTTTCTAAGTGAAAATTGTGATCTGTTTCTTTCAGACCCCCTTTTTTTATGTTACAAAATTTTCCATATTTTCCATGGTTGTGAAAGAAAGATTTTGTTTGTTGAAAATGCGAGCAATGGATATGAAAACTCATTTTGAACCCTTCAATTCAAATTGTTTTGGACGGTTTCAAGTCTGCAAATCACAAAAAAAAATGCTAAAGTTCCCTACTTACTTACTTAACGGGCTTCCGACCCTTAAAGAGTCCGTGCCTGAGATACGGCAGCCTTCCACCCTGTGCGATCCCGAGCACGCTGCTTCCAGTTGTCCAGACCAAGCGCTCTGGCATCCGCGATGGCTTGGTCTTTAAAACGGAGGTGGGTTACTGGCACCGGAATTACCGGCCTACTGTCCTAGGGTCAAGAACAGGACCTGACCCTCCAGGTTGGGGGTTGTGCCGTCGGGGTAACTTCCTATGACTATGGCAGCCTCGAATATAAAAAAAAATGTCCCTAAGGCTGGGGGTAAAAACAATAGAGTGGAATTTAATGCTTCCAAAACACAATGATGTCTGCTGTCATTGAAGCGAAACCCTAATACATAAATTGTCAAAGCTGCCATCAAGCGATTCAAGGAATACTTCACGTTTTCCGATCTGGCGTTTATCCGCCTCAAACTAAGGTATAAAACTTATATGCATATGGATCGGTGCACCAATTACAAATTGTGAGAAAACTTATTGGCGATCGAGACATCGCGGAATTTCTTAACTCTCTTAGTCATCTTCTCAATGTCGCCTGCCTGTAAGAGTCCAAAGTGCATCAGCATCTCGTTCTTTAATGTATTCCCTAAATTTCATTAATGCCCGCACTGTGTCTATTCATTATAAGGATACCCACAATGTACTTTAGTGCGCGCGTAGTATAAAACAATTATGACGTTCGTAAAGGTTATTTATTTTAAGCTAACTTTGTAACATGTATATTCGTCGTCGACCACTTAAAGTATGTATATACATTATAGGCGATTTAGCAATGTCGCAATGTCCGTCTGTCTGTCACTTAGGCCTTTCATTTTGAGCTAGGAAGGTGAAATTTGGAAAATATTGGCCGCGACTGTCTACGACCTGAAGTTCTTTAAAAATATTTAAATGAAACAACTTTGGATTTCAATAATATTTAGTCTTATTGGCTACATTTTTTTATTTTATCTTATTTTATACAGAAAAGTTATATTTACAACAAGGGACAACAAAACACGTTCTTTGTATTAAACAAGCAAGATATTATCAATAAATAATTACAATGTATTTTTTACAAAAAAATGAAAGGAAGAAAATAATTTGTAACTGCCAGGACATCTTTGCTTCATGGGCTACTAATTGACAGATCTTAAAAAGGAAATTTTTTTTTTTTTAGAAATTTTTGCACAAAACCCGGCCAAGCATATGCCCTGAAATTTATGTATTTCTATTCCTTAGAACTAATGATACGATCTAAAGACGTCATCACAATTTATGGTTGGCTGGCTGATTACACGCTCCATGAAAGAAGCGTGCTGAGAACATTGACTGAACTCGTTCAGCCTCCCTCGCTTATGAGTGCGAGTGACTCAAATGATGTGCGCCAAGTGGGTGAAAGTACGGCCCGTAGGGTGGATATGGTACCGCGTGTGGATACAATAAACTGCTAGCATATGCGCCGGGTCCAAATGAACCCCCATTCGGAGGGGGAATAGTTGGACTGTTCACATCCATGCCGGGATTTTGCTTCTTCCATTTGGTTCGACGATTTTGAAACCAGATTTTCACCTGCAAATGATAATGATTGGTTATTGTTCGATTTTTAATATTTAGAAGTTTATTTGACAATTACCTGCGTTTCTGTCAAACTCAGACTCAGTGCCAAATTTAACCGCTCACACACCGACAGATATCGTGTTGTCTTGAATTTATTCTCCAGCGATACAAGTTGCTCGTATGTAAACGCAGTTCGGGCACGGCGAGGTTTCGATCCTCCTCCGCCGCCTCCACTTCCACCTGGACCCTTGCCATCACTGGAACTGCCACGTGAGTTACGGCTGCCACCTTTCTTGGAATCAGTTTCACTCGCCCTGTCGTCAATGTCACTGCTCATTGCATCGTCACACATCTCGTCCTGATCCATGTCGTTGTCCATATCCTGGGCTGCAAATAACAATTCAAAAGGGTGGGTGGTTAGATTGATTTGGTGTCGGGTGTTTAATTATATCAGGGATAATTATTTCAACTGGTGAGTGAGTGATTGGGGTGTTTTATGGCATTGAATGCGGAAGCAATACGATTTGCAATTAACGTTTTAGTAATTGATCCTGGGTTGTAGGTGTAAGGTTTTTAATTATATAATAGATACGCATAAGGCTTAAATAAAATCTTCCGTGGGTTTGTGTCGCATCGATGTTTATCGATATTAAATTACCCACACTTTGGGAGAATAGTGCGCAACTTCACTGCGTCATACGAAACTTTCTCGCTACATGATGTGCATATTTAAATCGCCTCAAAAAGAATGGTATCATTTGATCTCATTTAAATCACATTTTTGAACCACTTTTTAGGTTTTGAAAAGTTTGATTTTCTCAAAAACGGCACCTACGATAATAAACCGTTTCACCATACGATGCCCGGACAGACAGACAGATAAACAGACAGACAGATGGACGGCATTGACGGACCCACTTTCTTAAAGCTTTCTAATATGTTTATATGCGAATAGGCGGGGCTAAAATAATTCCTGACTCAAGGCATCACAGGCTTCATAAAATATATATACTAGTCACCGAAGTGCAGAGAATTGAAATTCCCCCTTACCAGTTTAGAAAAGGTTGGTTCGGCTATTTAAATGCTTTAAACCAAGAAGTCAAGCGTGATCAAGCAAAGCCAGTTGTTTATACTTATTGAGGCGACTGCCTTGATGGTAAGCCAGGCTATCACATGATATATTTTAAAACATGTACGAACTAGTGTTGCTTTCGGGTCGGTAAATTGATAATAGACCTAATTTTCTCACAAAAGTAAATCCTGGAAAGCCGTTCAGCTAAACTAATTAGTCTGTGTCGTGTCGATGATTGTCCAGTTTGACAACTGCTCATCTGCTCGGGTTAAACACCATCAACGCTGAAAACGACACCTAGGAGACTATAATTAGATTTCATGATGACTTGACTATTCAGCTTGAGTTTCTCTTTGAGTAGATACTTTAAATTATAATTTAATATATTACATTTCTTAGATTACGGTGCAATGTATTGAAAACGTTCCAGATATCGGTGTTCTTTTTTTATTTAAATCAAACTTAAAGGACTGCAATTGGATGTCCAATAAAAGAGATTATTCTCCCTTTACTAATACTCCTCATAATAACCACCTAGTTAAAGCACTTATCAAGATCATCCACATGATTATAAATGTATCTGTCTATATATACCTATCCGCCCACAAATTGTGGTCCTTTCGATTTAACGCCATTTATAATGCGCTCACAAAATTCAATTATTCTCAATCAGAATTCAATCGTGCATCACCTTCACCACGGCGAACCGTCTTCTCGCGTCGTCTGTGCGAGTATCGAAAAGCACCCTGCAGCTCGACCCGCTAATTGAGAGAAACGAGCCCAGTTAACGAGGTTGGAACACTTGTCAGTGGTTTGACACCATCATCAGCATCGATAAGTAGGCGGTTGCGCCCATTCCATAAAATCTGTGGTCAAATTAAAACAAAATACTCGTACACTGAGTACGCGAGTACAGAGTACACGGTATAACCCCCTGTAATAATGAGCCAACAATGTGACCCCCCAACTCAATACACACACATTCAGGCGAAGTGCACGTTCACGTGCGTTACTATGTCGTCTGTGTCGATGGTCCGGCGCAAGTCAACGGGTTGGCGGCTGGCGGTGGAACGATTTCCAGTTCAATTCACCCACGTCGACCGCAAAATCAAATTAAATGCGGAACAAAATTAGTCGACCGACGACGCACAGACAGAGGCAGAATTCCACCATCAGAATGCAAGGACAATAAAGGGGTTGAAATGGTGGTTGAAATGGGTGTAGTTTTGTATATATTTTTTTTTGGAGCAGCGCTTGATATCGATCAAAACATACATATACATATGTACAATCCTAGGCTCGGTCATAAGGAGCTATGGTTCCACTGACAGATACAAATATTCGCATACATCGAAGGACTAAATATTAAATGAAGCGTTGATGCTAATTAAGTGATTAATTAACAGGTGGAAGCAAGGTGCGCCTAATTATATATACATGGACGATTAAATACTTGTATATGCATACACAGGACAGGATCTGCTGCTCCTGAGTTTCGAGTGGTTGCATCAGACGATTGAGCTTGCTGCTACTCATAATAATGTTGATGATGATGCCGATAAACGGGTAAACATCAATAAATTAAGTTATCAGCGAGAGATAGAAAGATGACGATGATGCTGATGTTGTTGCTGATGCTGATGCCTGGATGCCATTAATTCAAGAACTGAGAACTTTATCCTGTTGTCTATCGAATTTTGGGACGGCGCGGTGGTTCAATGTTTTTCCTTTAAACGGATTGGGGGTACCTATGTCGCCTCAACTCATCTTGAAAATTATTCAAAAAGGCTTGGCTGAACTTTTCGGTTTATTTATTTATTTATTTTTTTTTTTTGAAAGAAGGGTGGTTTTAACGGAAGGGTTATATTAAGACGATTTAGAAACACAATAGCTGTCGTAAGTCCTTCTGGAAGAATGTTTCGGCATTAACTTAAGGATTACCACAGTTGTGAGTTGACAAGGTTGTTACACAAGGGTTGCCTGGGGATGTTTTATTTTAAAGAACAGCTAAGGGAACTTAATTAAGAATCATTTCAACAAGTATCTATTTCGTTGTGCATTGACTGAGCAATTCCAGTCAAATTTGGCAAATCATTAATAGGATTTGCTGTCTTAAGTAGGCGGTTTGAAGTTTTGCGATTAAAGTTTAACAAACAATTCTTAACTGTTCCAGTTTCACAATTTGACATTTGTTGTAGATGTTCTTTTTATTCGTGCCAAAATATACATTTTTGTATGTATTTCAGCTTTGTTGTAGCTGAAATCTACAATATTGAATTACGGGAATTTTGAAGTATTAAATTGAAATTTTACGGGCAAGTATATTGATTTGACACATAGTTTGAAGCACCGCTAAATATTCAGGACAGACCCTTGGAAGTACATACATATATATAACTTAATATTGATACAGGTATCAAAAGCTATTTCGTCTATATATAAACATATATAAGAGACTACCATCGGTGTGTGCACTCTTTCAGGATTTTTGGCTTGATGACACAATTGGAAATCCGGGAAGATCCGGTTTTAAGTACATATGCTAGTGCACATGGACTTTGACATTTGTTGATAAATTGAAAAACCGTCAGGTTGCGTGGTTGATCCACTTGCCATTGGGCAATAAGACAAATTGCGGTCAGTTTTCGGGACGCATTGAGTCAATCAGATCAAACAAATATGCCAATGTTTAATCCAAAACCAAAGCAAATGTACGATGAATTCCCGGTGGATCTGGAAAAACAGTCTAGACATAATACAAGCTTTTTTTTTTAGATTTTATTACAAAATGAAGTTAAATTTGAAATTATTCCTACACGTTCTTGTAAAACTCTAGTGAGTCATACTCTATGGTATGTATGTAATATGTTATTGTTAACTGTGTAATTTGTAATTGTTAATTCACCGTATCTAGTGTCAGTTTGATTTTTTCCACCTGATAGCTACTAGCGAATGTAATTTGTTATTTTCGGTGAGTCAGTCATTCAAAGATTTGCGTTTAAAATCCTGGGTAATGCTAAATTTGGATAAGGGACTCGCCAAGTTATGAACAAATTTTTCGTTTTTAAAAATTCAAAAAAGAGGACTAGATTTGTTTTGTTGCGCAGTAGAGTTTCATTTGGGTCAAAATGCAGTAGATTTACTGCTATAGGAGTAGGCACCCTGGCCTCCACACAATTTTAAATTGCAGGTCGGCTCAGTTATAATTTTGTTGCTCAACCGTAATGTACCGAAATTATGAAAAATCTCAAATCAAATGTCATTCAATCGAAGATTTAAGGGGAAAATTCAAAATTCTTGTAGGGCGGAATCCGCAAATTCCGTACTATTTTCCATTCGTATTTAAGCGTCGTATATTTCCCGACGGTCTCGCTTTCGTAATGAAAGCGATTTCGATTAATAAGTGTCTAGGACAATCGCTTTATGATTGTGCCAACAAGCACATATCGGCAAACCCCCCGCTTAATAGGTATAGAAAGATATAATAAAAAAAAAACAAAATATTTTCTTGGAATTTAGTCTTCAGTTCATTACGAAGAAAATCATATGCATTATAAAGTAACATGAATGCATTATGTAAGCAAGTAATATTTACGAATTGCTCTAAAAAAAACTCGATATCTAGAATTTGATTTGAATAGTATCTAAAAAAACTCGTTATCTATCGAAATCAAATATTTAAAACACGTAATATCGAATGACCAAATCTAAAAAACAAATACATAACGACCAAAATCTAGAATTAATATGAATTCTGGAGAGTGCCTAAAATAAGTCCCAAGTTAAATAAAGCCAAATATTTTTTTGCGCTTTCAATTCCTCGAAAGGGCATAATTTTTCTACAAGGCAGTGAAATTAGTTATATGTATGTATGTTAGTCCGCAATGAATAAACAATAGAATATGTAAAGGGGCATGCTGCCACCTGCAACTCCCCTGCTTGCGGGTTTGGAGTAAGCGCGAGGTCGGGTGCATGCAAACTTTTTTGATATCCAAAGAATGTGCCATACAAACCTAACGCCTATTCCAAATCCAACAGTGACACCTCGCAGGGGTCTCCCATACATATGTTTTTTTTTCTGATTTTATTTGTATCTTTTTTTTGATTTGAAATTTTAATTTGTTATATAATATAGATATATAAATCTGTTTGTAAATTTCAAAAACTATATTCCAGTAATAAAATAAATATTGTATCATAATTTTATGCAAGCTTTAGCTAACATAATTTATGTAAATGTTATACTATGTCGAAATAAACATTTAAATTTATTTTATTTGTAAAGGGTGTTTTTGTTTAGAGGTACAGAACTTCGAATTGAAATAAAACACAAGAAAATCGTTTTAATGGCCATCAATTTGGCTTTATCGGAAGGATAAATATGATTCCGAGCATGTGGCCACCGCGGCTTGTTCGAATAAAGACTAGTCTAGAGGTCCAATTTTTAACTACTTTTTCAAGCATTTGGGGCTGTATGTCGGCAATAACGCCACGAACGTTTGCTTCCAAGTCCCCTAACGGTCTGGTTTGTTGGTGTACGCGAGCGACTTTACATATCCCCAAAGAAAATAATCAAATGGTGTCAAATTACACGATCTTGGTGCCCAATTGACAGGTCCATTCCGCGAAATTATGCGCTCATCGTATGTTTCATTCAATAAATCGATTGTGACGTACGCTGTGTAGCATGTAGCGCCGTCTTGTTGGAACCACATCTCATCCACATTCATGCCATCCAAATCAGGAACAAAATAGTCGGTTATCATGGCTCTATACCGGTCTCCGTTAACGGTAACTGACTCTCCAGCATCATTTCGGAAGAAGTATGGCCCAATGACTCCATCAGCCCATAGAGCACACCAAACAGTCAGTTTTTGTGGATGTAATGACGTTTCAAGGGTCTCATGTGGATTCTCTTCTCTCCAAATGCGGAAATTTTGCTTGTTGACGTAGCCATTCAACCAAAAATGAGCCTTATCACTGAACAAAATTTAAAAAATTTGGAAAAAAAAAAAATTTGAACCATTATTTTCGAAATAAATTTGCACGATTTGCAAGCGTTGTCAATTGTCAACCTGTTCATGATGAAATGACAAACCAAACTGAACATAAATGACATTAGAGTTTCGAGATTTGACCACAAAATGTCAGTTTTATCTCTATTCCAAAAACCAATGTATATGTATAATGAATTCACGTTTTTGTTTTGTTCTTGTTGAATTCTGATATTTTGCAACTGTTTTTGCCAAGAGCATTCCAATAAGTTCTTTCTGATCATGAAAATGTTTTATTGGAATATAATTGAAAAAAAATATAAATCTTCTTTTTAAAAAAATTATGATAGGAAAAGATTTGAGAAAGTGTAGGATCCCTTTTTTTTGTAATACGAGGTTCAAAAAACCTATAAAAAATAAAAATAAAAATAAAATAAAATAAATAAAAATTCCCAAAACAAGGGAAAAATCTCACGATCTGGCATCAGTGGAATGAAGTTGGCCGAGTCACCTAGTATCTGTATAGAGATAAATTATGTTCTATGAATTTAATTCGAAAGCAAATGCTCAACGGAATGTAAGAAAAAATGTTCCCCTAATATGTACAGTAAAGATAATTAAAGTTTACTGTCATGGATTTTTTTTCTCAAACCAATGCATCTAATGATTTATTTTTATATTAAGGACTTCAAAATAAGGTGTCTTTTGAAGAAAAGATCCAGAAACCATGCTTCACAACTTATCTTTTTATAGATCTGCTTTTAAAAATTTGATTGCTTCGTACAAAGGGACTTAACTACATAACTTACTTTCTTCGCCCAAAGAAGCATCCGGTGGCATTAGGTTGGATTGTTTTATATCTAATAAGTGATACTCTTAGATCTAAATAGCATTACTTTAAGTATTTATTAATAGAATAAACCCCAAAATGCATATCGATTGAAGCAAAAAACCGATCCGATATATTTGACCAATAACACAAAAAATATGAATTGTTTTGTCTTTTATGTGCAGCAATTTGACACGCATTGATATTTCTGAATCGACGACAAGTCTTCTCAAGAACTTTTTTGTACTATACATCAACCGATATTTGATATTGTTCAAAAACTATTGATTTCAACTTCAATTCAAGTTCCCGGTCTGATTACCTATAACGTTTTCAAAACTTCACTCCAATTTTCAATCCATTACTATGTAGATAGATCAATTCAAAAGATAACAGCTATCGCTTTTTATAAAATCAGCCCCCAGGACAACTCACACCAAATAAACATTTCATTATAACATCGCACAAATGCCGCAGGATACTCAATATTATCTCTCTGCTAATTTTCGCGAACATCACCATAATTACAAGCGTACATCTTTCGCACCAAATAAATGGGATATACTCCATATAAACACATACACACACACACGCATAGTAGTCAACGAGCCCCAAGGGTGAAACAACATTTAAATTATGAGTCGTTTTTAAGTCATAAACTTAATTACGAAATCAGAGTGTTAATTACCATTACCAGGGCTTTTTGCCATTTGCCATTATCCCTTTCAAAAAGCAGCATGCTGGCTGGAGTATCACCAACCCCATGGCTACCTATCAAGGCGCAATTTCAATGCAGACTTTCCATTCCACTCTCTATCGTTGTCGTCGTCGTCGAGTCTAAATGGGAAATTTTGATTGTTAGCACATACACACACCCGGTCATATGATACGACATCATATTCCGTTCGTAATTTTCATCGCCTTTCTACCAACAACCCTCCCCACCATCTAGTAACCCGCATTTTGAATAGAGCTCCCGAAACCTTGTTGTAAAGTTGTACAAAAGCCCCATGGGTGTATTTGTCGTCTCATTTTCATAATAATAATAATGATACTGCCATGAAATTGCTATGGCAGACATAAAAATGTTCACATCCTAGTGTGGCGTTTTGAGTGTATGAGTGTGGGGGGTATCACCATTACGCATACTATACTAAACCATTGTTTAAATATGAAAATTCAGAAAGCAAGCAACATAATAGCACTGAACATTTATAACTTTGCCCTTTTGAGACAGCTACATACACACATACACACGCAGAAACAAACAAACACGGTCACATTCCCGTACGAAGAGTATCCTTGGCATATTGGCATTCATATTTATTGCTCCCATGCACATACACACACATTGGATGAAAGGACATTAATAGTTGCCGTATCTATGGCATCGACAGAAGAGGACGAAACAAAAAGACGAGAAAAAAACACCATACATATCCTGAAATTCAGCAGCAGGACTTGAATGTGAACAAAAGAGATGGTAACCGGGGGATGTTCCAATTCTAATAGGGGGTTGAAAGGTGGAGGTGGTAGAAAAACCAAGCACCAGCGCATCCGTAATTGGTATACACAAGTTTCGTTTTTGTCGTCCTCATCGTCGTCGTCGTCGTCGTCGTAGTCGTCATCATCGTTGAACAACAACATGGTATATGTACATAGAGGGGGTGGCTTTCGTATGCCGGTCATAGGTACATGGCGAATGTATATTAAATCAGTAGCACACAATTTAGCACGACCGCACAAACGGTAATGGTAGAGCTACTACTACTAGTCAACTACCACCACTAACACCAACGACAACAAGAAGAAGGCTATGCATGCTGTCAAGGGGAATAGCTTTCGAAGGGTAGTTGTGAATACTTAAGCAATTCGATATGGCTTACGACTTGGGAAGGGGTTCATTCGGTCGGTCCTGTGGAGGCAATGTTTGCAGGTTTACCAATTTCACAGTCGCAGTCAGTATAGTATGTGCTAAGATGGAAACCATTTTGCAATATTGCTCCTCTGTTAACGGTGGCTACATGCATATTACATGATTTTCAAACCAAAAAGGATGGGGACCAGCAATCTATTCACAAATATTACACCATTTGGTTAGGGGGATAAGTTGTGCAATAGCAAAAGGGTTCTCCGCATACCTTAGCCTGCTTGTGAATATATTTTTCATTGTGGGGGGGGGGGGGTACCTAAAGGGAAATCCATTTAGACGATGGAATGGGGTTGTTTGTGATGGTGGTTATAAATGCCCCGCCGTAATTAAGTGTCTTGCTAATTAATCTGGGGTAACGTTTTGAACAGATTGCCACAGCGATTTTCGGGTGTGATGTTAAGGACTCTGGTATGGCGTTGTTGGCGATGACGATGTCTATGATGATGATGACTGCCATGTTGTTTGCGGTTGGTAATGATGTCGCCAGATTTAGTATGCTTACGCAATTTCAACGTTTATACTTGTGTGAGTGTTATTGAGCGGGCACCTAAATTATTCATTAGCACCCCCAATCATTAGTACTGTCGCGTCAGTATCTTGATTGCATGGCGGCGGCTGTAATGAAGAGACAGTCGGCGCATTATTTAGTTAGGTACATACATAGGTACGAGCTTCTAATAGGAGACTGTAACCATGTACATTTTAATGCTTCCAATTAGGATTGTTTGCGGGTACTATTCAAGTGCTTGCGACTAATTTAGATGTGGATTTGTTTTTCGGGTTGGTAGGGAGGTAGGTAGGTAGGTTTTATAAGTTGGTTATTTGCGTAGCAAGTGGGAAAGTATTTGTGTTTATAATTGGATCGGTTTCTATTCTATTTAATGCAGCATTGAACGCTGAAGTGGGTAGCTAATGCTGACACTAATTAATTCTTTGGCTGGTTTTCTAAGATGACACTTGGTTAGTTTTTGTTTTTCCTAATGACGTCTTAATCCCACACAGGTGGCGAGGTGTCTGGACAGAGACCTGGGACCGTTCCTAAAGAGATGATATTACCACGCATGTACACAGCCACACCCTAAAAGAGGTGCCACTGCTTTTTACTGAATATAACGGGATCTTGAGGGGAATAACTCGGTAGAACCCGTTATTCCATAGGGCTGCAGAACTTTCGACGAATGGGACTGCTCTATGGGGTTGAGCACTTCAGTCAAACAAGCCACAACCCCGTAATCTTTGAGAACGAGTGGAGAACTCGTTTGTTTGCGGGTACTATTCAAGTGCTTGCGACTAATTTAGATGTGCCACAAGCCACAACTCCGTAATCTTTGAGAACGAGTGGAGAACAAGATTATTTCCACTAACAACAGGTGAAAAAAACTAATGAAATATGAAGTATCATGGAAGCTTTGGCCATAATATAATAATGGTAAAAATATCGAACTTCTACAGCTTGACAGGTCATCGCTGTCTATATAGCTCCTGTAACTTTAAGATATATAACCTTCTTATCGTTACAGGTTTTTGAAAATATTAGGATGGCCCGAAGGTCTCGCAATGGATGCCAGTCCTAAGGTTGCGCGCACAATAATGCGAGAAAGCGGTGCGATGCGAGAAGCAATAATGTCTTCTTATGTAGGCGCTTTCTCGCTTTACTTTGAGCATGTGCATAAGAAAACATGTAAATAGTTTTAGCGCATCGCTTTCTCGTTGAGCAATGTGCAACCTTAGTGTGGTACAGAAGAGATTGCCCTGATTTACCAACTAAAAAATCTAACTTAACGTAAATCCACCTAAACAATTTTGTAGTTGATAAAAATAAGTTGATTAATATTTTTTTTTCGAAAAATGCATTTGACATGAAAAGTTAAAAAATATAGTTTTTTATTTGACTTAAGGCGTCATAACTTTTTTCTGGGCTAATAAAATCACGTGAGACTTTTAAATAATATTTTTTTGCGTAATTGAATGAGATCTACAGAGTGTATTAAGTAGTTTTCATAGCTACCTATATCTAATATATCTGAAGTTATATCATTTATAACTACTCTTTACCTCACCGTTCGTCCTTTCCTTTCCTTCCTTTTTTTGGAGTTATTTTTAGCCATTATATCATACCTCATTTACAGTTTGGTACTGTTACTTTCTCTATAGCATAACACTTTTATTTGGCTTGATGCTTTCACTAGAATTTATGTTGAAACTATGTATGTCCATCAGAACCAAAACAAATTGCACTATCTTGCTATCTCTAAGATTAACTTAAATTATGCATTTACAGAAACTATTTTGTTGTTTAAGCAATGTTAGAAACTAATTAATTTTTTTATCAAAGACAATTTTATAATTTAAAACATTGTTGAAAAATTACAAGACTTAGTGGTTAGCAGAGAAATATATTTTTAAGCCAAAAAATTTGTTGTTAAAATATTGAATTTACAATTTAAGCATTCAGAGGTGTAAACTTGGGCCAAAGAAGTCTATAAACAGCTCTATTAATAAAAACCCCTTAACTCACCTGTAACTCACGAGCTTACTAAGCAATGGAATAAGAGTTAACTCGCGAGTTAACATTTCTTATTAATAAAAACAATTGATAGAATAACTTATTTGACGTTCATTTTGCGAAAATCTATTACTATTCTGTTACATTCAGTAACATTTTCTTTGTCTTTAGAATTAAAGTTTAATGTAGACAATAAAAATGGTGAATTGTACAAAAATTTTAAGGAGAAGTGATAAATTTCTGTAGTTATAAATATAATAAAATTTTTAAATGTGCCTGCTAAACCATCGCTAAATTACCTACAATTGTGAGTTAAGACACATTTCTTTTTTATTAAACCATTTTACACTTAACTCATGACTTCAAGGTAACTCTTCGTTAACTCACGTTTATTAATACTGCTGGAATTTTGTAATATAATCAAACGATGAAAGTTGAAAGGAAAAGAAAAAAAACTTTATTGCCCTCAACGAACCCTACAACATATCTACACATTAAAGTTACCATTGTTATATATGTTTATTAAATATGTTTAATTTTCTAGATATTGATGTTGAAGCCAAAATATTTAATTTTACTTTTGTACGATATTTTATTGAATTTTAAAACATGAGGATATCATTGCAATCGTTTTCGTTAGGTTCAGTCTAAGTTTAATAATATTAGATCAGTACTGCATTGTTCTACATTTAATTATACATATTCTTGGAATTCTGTGGACTTAACAGCTGGAAAAAAATGTACGAAGGCCCCAATCCAGACCCCGGACCAACGTCAGAATTAACAACAGATGGAATTCAGCAGTATCAACAGTTTGCAGTAAGGGCGGTATTGGAAAAGCTTAAATTTTTTTTTAGTTTCTTTAATAGCTAGAATCATTAGCTTTAAAAAAATCAAATCTTCGTAGTCCATAGTCGTAGTTAGTAGTAAATTGCAAAAAATATGTTTAAACAGAAATGATTTTGGCAGCTTTCCACTACTCAGGAAACTACTAGGAGTATATACGTATGTACATTAAATATATGCTGGATATATCGGGATATTTTCGGTAAAATATATGTCATGGAACCTCAAACAAATCCGAAGATTGGAAAAAGAAATATATCTTGGTCATGAGGGTTAAATTATAATTTTAAAATTAATTTCTTTAAACAACAAATAAATTTCCCGAGTAATAGTTTCTTCGAACAATGCTTAAAAAATGAGTTTTACGTTATTGCCATGTGATTTTTCGAAAATGCGAGCACTGTAAGTAGACAATATAAGTTTCTTTTCAAAAATCCCCGAGCGATTTGTAAGTGAAACCTTTAGTCAAACTAATACTGGTACTTCATACAATGAAAACAAACCAAATTTTCCATATCCAACTCCTCCTCAAGCATCTACTGGTCTACCAGTGAGTGAGCTATTTGCAGGGAGTGCTATTAAGTCATGGTATTTTTACATTGCGTGGATTGATTATTTTTCGCAATTCAAACTACGTTTCGTTCCTTTGTACCTGAATGGGATGGGAATTTGGCAGAAAGAAGTGTTAGTGAAAATTATTTATTCTAAACATACTCATAAAATATAAAATACAACATCTGTTTGCGCATAATCGAAATTTTTCGTTGATAGATAATGTCCATTTAGTGTTTAGTTTGGATGAGGGGTAAGGGTGAAGGGAATGAAGGGCTATCTCTTGAATTTTTGATGTTAATTTTTTTTGTAGTTATTTAAGGGTTATAATTGAGGATAAGTAAATATTACTTAAGCAAAGAGCAGAGGATACGGCCCAAAAAGTTAAGAGGCTACCTATGGAACTAATCTTTTGATATTCTAAAAATTTCTTCAACGTTGACACCCTCCGGGTCAGTAGAGATTATTAAACAGTATCGTTTAAATTGGGAATATACTACGATTAGACAAATCTAAAATTATTCGTTAAAAATTTTATTGACTAACTGAGTGAGATATCGTATTTTCCAAAATCACGCAAATAGGGGAACTGTTTATTTCATCGCGATTTATAGATATGGTTTCTTTTAAATTTAAGTGCCCAAATATCGTAGCATTCCCGGTTAGCTTGCATCAGCTACAAATAATTCAAAATTAAGGCAACAGAGTTATAAAGGAGTAGGTACCAAATTTCTGTATGCAGTTACAACATAAGTACAAAGTAGGTACTTTCGTACTTTCATTATTCATTCTCGTGACAATGCCTTAGAAACTTTCTGTCAATCGAATTTCCAATTAACTTTCAATTTCAGTTGCAGCTACGGAAAAAAAATCAGAGAAACGAGCCTCACCGCAGCAATTAAAATGTACAAGAGCAAAATATTTTACCATTTACATGCAAATGAAGAAATCAATCATCTGCTGAATGCTTAAGCTTCTGAGTCTCATCTAATATTCAAGCATGAGTACACTTTTTTAATTAAAACATCAATCACAAATGTGTTCTTCATTTAAAATCGCTATGACTGGGTCAGTTCCAAAAAAAGTCCATCAAACCCACCATCCATTTCAAGTCGATCTACCTGCCGATTTATCCCGTCAACCAAAATGAAAGAAATCTCGCAAAAATATTTCCACACTAATAAAAGAAAATTCGGCAAAAAAGGAATCCCCACTCGCAAAGAAAAAAAATGAAAAAGCTCAAAATGGAAATGGAATTGCAAATTGAAAACATCCTGTGCTAGACTTTTGTTTTTGAACATTCTCCACTCATGCACCATCATCATGCGCCCACACACTATCCAACTGAGCTGAGCTATATACATATGTCTATATATATGTACATACATATGTATGTAGGTGTGTCTCAGTATCTGGGCAAACTGAAAAATTCAATAAAAAGAAAATATCCCAAAATACTCTGCGTCATTTAGGTGAATTAATGGAAAGTCATTCGAAGTCATTCAGTCGTTCGAAAAATAAAACATTGAACATGAATTGAAAACCACTTTAGCTTCTGCAACAATCCATTGCAATCATATATATCTACATTTTAACCGATGAAAAGAGGTTAAAGCAAAGATATAAGGAATTATACAATGGACGGGATATCGCGTATAAAATATAAATTGATAAAAAAAACCAAAAATGTGTCGTTGGTTATTTATAATATTTTAGCTTGGACTTGCTATTGGTTAACCATTGATTGGTCGCCTTTTGAGATATCATATAATATTTTTAAGTCATTGATTTGTAGGTGAAAACTTACCGGACATGATTTCACTTTGGTCATCATCGAGTCGGTCTTGCATGTCGTCCCGATCGTAGTTACTACTGCTACAACTCCATTGTCTTGAGGGATTGAACGGATGCGTTGAAGATGAGTCCTTTCTGCCGGTGAATTTATTTGGATCGAGGATATTTTCAACAGAGAATGCGAGACGTTTTGCCGCTTCCTTGTCTATTGGTGTGCTGGTTGTTACTGAGCGGGTTAAATCTACAGGACACACCTATTGTTGCGAAAAAAAGAACGATTAGAATAATAGTGTGGGAATTTAAAGAAGAGGTATAAGCCGAGCAATGTTTGATATAGAGTAACTAACATTTTAATATCGCATAAGATACGATTTCAGCACGAAGTGTGGCTTTGTTACCACAACTCATGATTGTTAAAGTTTGTTATAAGATGGAAGAGTAGATCCAACCTGTGGTATTTAATTAGTTTACTTATTTTTTCGACACTTTCTCAACGGAACCTAAGAAGAGATTTCCTAAAACTTTTTGTTTGATCAAAGCTAGTGGCAGATAGGTGCATAAATAGTGAATCAGGGTTTATTTTTCCATTGCGACTCGATAATTGCGGCAGTGCTTAGCTATTATGTAAGAATCTTAGTCGATCTGGCCTGCAATAAGCCAGTGATCTGTTATTCTAGCGATATCTTCTTAAGTCTTTTTAAGCAAGAAAGTTGGTTGTTTTTGTCTTACTATAATTTGGTGCTTCTGGATATGACACAGTTTCTCATGTGGAGTTTGCCTTGGTTGTTCCACAGCTGTCAAGTACTTCCGCCTGAAACACACTGGCAGTAGCCGAAAGTTCTATTGGATTTTAATATGTTCATAGACTCAGAGAAAACACCCAACTAAGAGTTTTGGGTCTTAAATCTTGGCTCCTGACCCTTTGGGTAAAAGCACTGTGATTCTTTCATAGTCAGCTTGCAGTTGAGTAAACAAATTAACACCGCAGAATTTTCAGCTTTTTTTATAGCTCATTTTTACAGAAAAAAAAAATATTGCTGAACAAGTTGGAGAAGAACACGTGTAATAAAATCACTAACCACGCGTCGGTGTTTCAGTTGCAAATGCTGTCCCAGAATTAGAAAATGTCACACGTAATTGTTTTTATTTCAAGTTATTTGATTAAAAAGAATCAAAGTCTTATGTTTATGTTTTGTCAAAATGACATTTAAACAAAACGTGTTACTATGGCCCCAGTTATCGCTTTCATTGAAATGCATCATTGAAAATTTTGTTTTGCGATTTTAAGACGACTAAGCAAACTAAGACTAAGTTGCGTGTTAATGGTATCAAAATAAAGAATTTACAGAATTTTTCTACAAACAAAATTACTTAATTCTAATTTAAACTTTTCTTTAAGTCTATCTTTATTATTTCCCTGAACAGCTGATATTCGTTTCTGCAATTTGGAACACAAACGTTCCACTGATATGTTCGATTCTCTTTCTATTCTCAGCTGTCGGTCTTGCTTTCAGTGATCAACTCTAACCTTAAAATCTAGACCAGTGGCCTTCCACTGACAGAAATTTTTCAATAATTGCTATAACCGACGAAAAAAATGAAACAACTATTCCACTGATTTGTTCCAATGATGCAATTCAATGACAGCTATTACTAGCCCCTATAACAAAGACTTTGAGAAACTTTGTTGAAGTTTTAAAAATAGCTATGAACCCCGTCAAAAAGGCAATGGCAATTAACGTTCCCTTAAAATCGCGTAAGAGAGATTTGATTGGCTTCTATGATGAAGTGATCCAAAATCGGGAATTCTGCAGATATTTTTTGAGGTCGAACCGGCGAACCCCACAGGGGCACCAGTAGCAATGCAGTGAAGTGGGAGGGTTATGATCCCTGTAATCCTGATCATAATCTTGTCGTTAAATGGAGAGAAGAAGAAGAAGAAAATGTTTTGTAGCATTTTTATTTTTAGCTAGTTTACGTGTATTTGAACAAATTTCTCCTTTTAAGAGTCCCTCTGAAGTAATATTTGCTGCGTTGGTTTTAGAGTTTAAATTTCTTTATATTTTATAAACTTGGCTTGCCTACGCTGTATGAACTTAAAAATGAACCTTCCTGTTCCGAAAACCTGGAAATATAGTTTGAATCCAAACTGTTCTGGTCAGTCTTTTTGTTCTTCTTCTTCTTTTCCTTTCATCAGGAATAATGGATTATAACTTTGCCACTTTTACTGCAGCTCTACTCGTCTTTGGCCTTAACACAAAAAACACTTGCAAGTCTCTTAGCTAAAAATGAATTCTTAGATATTTTTCAAATTCAGCAATTCTGCATTTTCATTCAATATTTTGCAATTTTACCATGTCATCGTTCTGCATTTGAGCATTGACAATGGATAATGCCGTGCAGATAAATTTGCTCATTGACAATTCAGTGCAAATCACTTTTTTATATTTTGCTTTAGTAGTTTTGCGTGACTTATGTTATGAGCAAAATACCACGAACGATTGTGTACATCTGGTCAGATCATTTTAAGTATCTTCTTTTTTTTAGTTTAAAAAATTTCTAAACTGAATCTTTTTCTTTAGGTTTTTAACACAACACAACACAACACAACACATTATAATAAAACTGTTAGGAGTTTTATTTTTCTTACGGTTGATTTGACGACTACCTTACATATTTTGATGAAATTTTCATGGAATTTATTTAAAAAAACGTCTTTAGGCTAAGCGTTGAAGGGATTTTTGACCAACATGTATCGTTTTTTTTACCTTAAGTGGCCTTAGATCTTAGATCTTAGATCAACAAATTTAACTTAAAAGAGCAAACACCTTTTGAAGTATTTTAAGCTATCAACTACCAATGAATGAGTAATAAAACATTAATAAATTGATGACTTTTGGATGAGGTATTTAAAACGATATTAGAAGCGTAACACTCACCTCATGAAATGAATTTCTGATACAATGTTTTGTTGAAATTAACTCAAAATCCAAATCGAGTAGGTATTCGTCTCATGTTCAAAATTATATCAACACCTTCCAACTAACATTCTAATTTTCTTGAGATAAACATGTTTATTTTGATCAAATTTTTGATTTTTCTCCTGTCCAATAAACGCTATTTAAATTTTTTTTTTAGTTTGTAGTGGTCAAAGCTAGAATGTGTGTAGAATTTTGAATTCGAAACGTGGTCAATCGGAAGATATAGGTAACATAATTAAAAGAAATAAAGTTGCGTCATACGATACAGGAGATGCGTTTTGGAATCGCGTCAAAAAGATCATATATCAAATTTGCTTAAATCACTTTTTAGGTTTTGAAAAATTGCGTTTTCTCAAAAATCGCACCTACGATTTTGATGTCACACTTTTAACAAAGTTGTTCAAAATACAAAAGTTGGTCAAAATTGTTAGAGCTGTTCTTTGGTCATATCTCAAGTATAGAGAAAATTAGTGATTTTCACAAATAAAAATTGCTTAGCAGGTACTGTAATTTATAAAGATAAAAAGACGCGGCGAGATTTTACCCCAAAAACCCTATATACGAACTTTGAAGCAAATCCGTCGAACCGTTTTGCCTACGGCCCCTGACAAATAGACAGACGTCGGTCTGTTAGACCCATAGACCGACGGACGGGTTGTGATATCATCCCTCATACTCATTTTGAGTTCGAAATTGCCGACCTATTGCGATCGGTATCTCTTTCTCTTTAGTATACTAATGTATACGAGGAAGTTAAAAAAGTGTGCAATTAATAACTCCTTCACTTCGAAAAACCAGTGGTTTGAAAACCAATTGGAAGAATTGCAAACATCAAACATTGGCATCATTTAATATATTGGTTTTAAATTGTTGATGGCTTTGAAATAAAATAAAGACATGGATTAAGCAATGAATAACCAACTTCATTCTTGTGGTATGTATTCTTCTTTTTTTTAGGTCCAACTAAAATAACAGCTGTCAAAATCGTTGTTAATAAATCGGTCTTTCACAGAGCTTTTGAAAAGTTTTAAGAAAAGTAAACTGTTGAAACTTAAGTCTACGCAATCTGACCTTCCTATTAGATTTTCCCAACACACTCATTCCCAAATGCACGATTCAATATTTTCACCTTAAGCACATTAAGTTTCGCACATTTCATACAATAAAATAGACACCTGCCCCAAGCCCAGACATTGTATCGGATTTCGTCTGACGCTGATAAGCAAATTCCCAATTTTCCCAACTCTAAAAATGTATTCCCACGATCTAGGTGTAAGAAAAATAGTATTTAAGCTTTGGAAATTTGTAAATAAAATCACTTGTCACAAATCAGTCCAAGTCTTTGTTTATAGATCAAAACAGATCTATTCATTTTTGGTGACCCCGACGTGATCTTGCTTCCCCCCACCAGTGGTAAGGGGCAAATCATTCTATCCGAAATAAGCGTAACCAGGGCTTCAAACATTGGTTCCTTTTTTTTTTTTTTTTTTGTTGTTTTCTGATCGTACTCTCAGAATAAATCAAAGCGTAACCAGGGCTACAACACTGGTATCAACACAACATATATCAACGGATAACTACAGTCATGGATGAGATTGAAGTATTCCGCATCATTGCCAGGCAGAAGGCGTTATCGGACGAGCTGCAGAAGTTGCAGATAAACACTGGAAAAGATGGTCCCGGCAGGAAAACAAGCTCATACCGGGACAAGAGATTGAGTCTCATCGAAGGCATATGGCTGGAGTTCAGCGAGAATCATGAACGAGTAAAAGATTCTGTCAAGGCTGACACACCCTATATGCAATGCAACACCTTCGCTAAGGTAAAGCAGATTTACGAAGAGATAAAGAAATATTTGCTCTCAATTCCAGACGACAAAGATGCGAATCCCACAAGCGGCAAGCAACTATTGTCTGGATCAACTGAAGAGCTATACACAGGCATCAATCCGATACCCGAGGTGGTAAAAATTGTTCGACGGCAGAAGTCGATTGCACAAATATTGCAACGGGTGTTTACCAAGCTTGACGAAAGGTCTATGGAAGCATGGACTACTACGTTCTGTCAGCTGCAGTTAAATACAATAAATAAATATTGGGGCCAAATAGAGGAAATACATCAACAAATCGCAGAACTATTAGAAGACACTCATGCAGAAGAATACCAATTGGAGGGATATCTAACGTTGGAGGATAAAGTAAACAGCAATATGATTGCGTTATCCACACGACTAGAAGAGTTAACAACTCATCGAATGACATCCCAAGCTACATCGACATCTGCAATAAGCATGCCTAGCGCCACATTGAATTTACCTAAAATCACCCTACCGAAGTTCGATGGGGACTACCTACAGTGGCGACAGTATAGTGACTTGTTCACTGAATTAGTGCATAATCAACCAATTGCTAACTGCCAGAAGTTGTTCTATCTTAAGACAACACTTACTGGGGAAGCCGAGAAATTAATTCGGCACTTCACAACCTCTGACGCCAACTATATTGCTGCGTGGAAAGTAATCACAGAGCGGTATGAAAATACACGGCTGTTAGTCACCGCTTTAATAAATAAGCTTATGGCCCAGCCCGTAATTCAGCACGAAGGAGCGAGTCAAATAAAATCATTGCACGACACGACATTGGAATGCCTATTGAGTCTGCAAAACCTCGAAATCGAGACATCAAATTGGGATCCACTTTTAATGAATATACTTCTGAGGAAGTTGGATCGAAACACACTGACCATTTGGGAACAATCCCTGAAGAAACCGAAGGCGCTACCCAGTTTCCATGAGTTCCTTTCATTTTTGGAGACTAGATTCCAATCATTGGAGGCACTGGGTACTAAAACCAACAAATTAAATGTCGATGATACCAAACGATTGGCGCGAGTAACTCTTGCAGCGAAGAAAGAGACAGGTATTAGATGTGCCATTTGCGATGAACATAATCATCCCATTTTCAAATGTCCCAAATTTCTACAACTCACGCCAGTGGAAAGACTCAAGCAAGTGAAGGTGTTGAGCAGATGCTTCAATTGCTTAAGATTCGGTCATCAAACCTCAAATTGTACTTCGGGACATTGCACTAAATGCGAGAAATTTCACCACACACTGCTCCATATCCAAACACCAGAGGTTAAAGAGAAACAAATGAACACTCAAATACCAACAATCGACAATAGAACTAGCTTGTCAACAACTAATTCAGACGATATGGTATCAAAATATGTTTTCCTGGGAACAGCTGTAATTAATGTTCTTTCACGGAATAACAGTCCTACCAAGGCAAGAGCATTGCTGGATTCGGGATCGCAAATGAGTTTCATCACCGAAAAACTAGCAAATCAACTTGGGCTAGCTTCTAAACATGAATCATTGCAAGTTTCTGGAATGGGAGATTACCCTATCCAGGTCAGTAAGACAGTGAATCTGTACCTTCAGTCACGCGTTACTGGCTACAGTACAAATTTACAAGTTTATGTGCTGAAAACGATAACATCCAGGCAACCCAGCCAATACGTCGATAATAGTCAATGGCGACTACCAAAGAATATCAAACTAGCCGATCAAACGTTTAACCAACCTCAAGAAGTGGATATTCTCATCGGAGCAGAACTTTATCCCGAGCTTCTGTCGATAGGACAGATAAAAATCAATAACGGAGGGCCCACGTTGCAGAATACTTTACTGGGATGGGTAGTCATTGGAAGGACTACATTTGAAGTACCATCAACATTATTTTGCGGCATCGGAGTCGACACTTCATCATTGGATAATCTGGTGGAACGGTTTTGGAACTTGGAGGAAGCTCCAGTTACATCTGCATTTAAACAAAAGCAATTGTCAAAAGTGGATCGGCAGTGTGAGGAAGTGTTCACAACATCAACAAAAAGAACAAATTCTGGTCGTTATATTGTGAAGCTGCCGTTCAAACATAACCCAAGCAGTCTTGGGGAATCGAGGGAAATAGCTACTCGAAGATTTCTCAGCTTGGAGAAGAGATTGAGTAAACTGCCGCTAATTCGTCAACAGTATTCTGAGTTCATGACGGAATATATCGAATTAGGTCATATGAAGGAAGTTGATGGAAAATCAATAAAAACCCCTAATTTCTTTCTACCACACCATTGCGTGCTGAGGCCAGAAAGCAGTACCACAAAGTTACGGGTGGTATTCGATGGATCCTCAAAGACATCAACGAATATATCACTCAACGATATTTTGCACACTGGACCAGCATTGCAGAATGACCTACTCTCCATTCTTCTACGCTTCAGAGTCCATACGTATGTATTTACGACCGACATCTCCAAGATGTATCGCCAAATATTGATGGATGACTACAGCAAACAGTTCCAGCATATCATTTGGAGAGATACTGCGAATCAACCACTGAAGGTTTATCAGCTAAACACCGTTACCTACGGAACCAAATCTGCACCTTACCTAGCGATAAGATGTCTTCAAGATTTGGCCGAAACAGCAGATAGCAGGCATACACTGGCAGCGACCATTATTCAGCAAGATATCTACATGGATGATATCTTAACGGGCACCAACGACCTCAATGAGGCTCTTCGCATGAAGAAGGAGCTTACAGGTTTACTAGCAGAAGGACAATTTCATCTGCGAAAATGGTGTTCAAATACACCAGCACTCCTTGCGGATATACCCAAGGCAGACTGTGAAGCGGAAAATGTGCTACCCGATCAAAAGGAAGGATCAGTTAAAACTCTTGGTATGACCTGGTTACCGTCATCGGATCAATTCCTCATCAAAACTAAATGGACAGAAGCAACAAGGGTGACGAAGCGATCAATATTGGCGGACACTGCTCATACTTTCGATCCAATGGGAATTATGGGTCCAGTAGTTATACTAGCCAAAGTATTTATACAAGAGTTATGGATCTCAAAATTAGATTGGGACGCTGCATTACCAATGTCGATGCACACTAAATGGACTGCCTTTAGAAAGAGCCTGCTCCAACTCAACAACCTAAAGATACCACGGCACATAATGTTAGCAGATTCAACTAGTGCGGAGCTTCATGCTTTCTCCGACGCTTCTCAGCGGGCATACGGAGCCGTAGTATATCTGAAGTCTACAAATCATCGAGGAGAAGTCAGTGTACAATTGGTATGCTCAAAATCCCGTGTAGCCCCAATCAAACAACAGACCATACCCCGTCTGGAACTATGTGCCGCTAAACTCATGACAAAATTGATAAAGTTTGTGAAAGAAAACTTACCAATCGAAATCAAGGAAACCACTTTCTGGACGGACTCACGAATTGTATTAGCATGGATACACACGCAATCGCCCTTGCAAACATTCGTAGCTAATCGTGTTTCCATCATTCAAGACGAAACTAGGAAAGGCCAATGGAAATTCGTCAACACTGATCTTAATCCAGCGGATCTACTATCTCGGGGCTTATTTCCAGAGCAACTAATAAAGTCCTGCATGTGGTTCCATGGACCCCCATTCTTACAACAATTGACTCAAACGCACCACGCTGTCGATACCCTCAACCAAACACTAATAGAAGCAGAAGTACTTAGCTCAGTTACAATTTATGTGTCTAAGTTAATAGACAGATTTCAACGGACTCAACTAGCGATTCTCGAGGCAGTGACTGATACTCACCAAGGAAGAATTAGTTCACTCCTTTTATCACCAAGCCAACTGTACAAGGAGCTCAACAAAATCCGGAAAGATATACCACCCAACTTAACCTTGCCTGGATACGATGAGCACAATCTACCAAAGTTATACGAACTTTTAAGAGTGAAGGTCCGTATAACCTCGACCACAATACTGTTTCTCGTCAAACTACCACTGTTAGGCAACCAAGTCTTCATGCTGTTCAAACTGCTACCATTACCTGTTCCACACAACGGCTCTTTCGTATTCATACAACCATCGACATCGTTTCTGGCCATAACCCCATATAGAGACCAATACTTTCCAGTTTCACAAGTCGAATACCAAGGATGTCTACAAATCGATGAGCGGAAATATATCTGCAAGCAACGCCATCCAATTTTTAACACACATTCAGTGGAAAATCAGTGTGAAATACATTTGCTCAATCACAGAAAACAGTTATCACCTTTCTGTACCATCAAAACTACCAGTCCAGGAAAGATGTGGATCCAATTACACAACCCGAATCACTGGATCTTCGCCTTTCAACAAGAAGAAACTATTTCTATAGTGTGTGGATCCGATATAAGCAGCACCAAGTTACTTGGAGTAGGACTATTAAAATTGGCCCAAAATTGTGCCATAAAGCAACCAACAATGACAATCAATTCTCACAATTTCTACACAGCAAACTCATCGTTCTCATTTTTACCAGCTCTAAACCTTAGTCAGCTCTTAGGAATACCACTTAGAAAATCACTTCAAGATAATCTTCAGGAGACGATTGAAGTAAATGAATCCATCATTCGCGGAGATGATGACCTAGCCCTATTAATTAAGAAGATTGCAGATCAAAAAACTCAACAAAACCTACCAAAATTATTAACTCATCATGACATACATCAATACACCATTGGATACATATCGTTTTTTGCTGTTTTGTTGCTGATTTTTGTCATATTTTCCCAAAGAAGAAAAAACAAGATAGATCTTAATCCAAAAAACATAGTATTTGAGCTCCAGGATCTCAACGCCGGGGAGAATGTTGAAACTTAAGTCTACGCAATCTGACCTTCCTATTAGATTTTCCCAACACACTCATTCCCAAATGCACGATTCAATATTTTCACCTTAAGCACATTAAGTTTCGCACATTTCATACAATAAAATAGACACCTGCCCCAAGCCCAGACATTGTATCGGATTTCGTCTGACGCTGATAAGCAAATTCCCAATTTTCCCAACTCTAAAAATGTATTCCCACGATCTAGGTGTAAGAAAAATAGTATTTAAGCTTTGGAAATTTGTAAATAAAATCACTTGTCACAAATCAGTCCAAGTCTTTGTTTATAGATCAAAACAGATCTATTCATAAACTATCTACCAAAGTCTAGTCTTAACGAAAAATAAGATGAAGCTTTAAAAAGCTAGTTTATAGCTTAGTTAGGTTGTGTTTTCGAAAGGAGAAGAAGTTGCAGTTCTATTAAATATTGATATATTACTTGAATAACATTCTTAAGAGTACCAATTTAATTGAAACTAATTTATTGAATACAGACGGAGTCCTATTAATGTTATATAGTTTTAAAGACTTAAAAAATAAATACAGCTTGCCGTGGATGAATCTGGCGAATATGATGATGACGTTTGAAAAAATCCAGGGTAATACAGTGCACTGTAAGTCCAGAAGAACAAGAAACATTTTTTTTTAAACCCAACAAACACTTACAGTGTTGTGCAAAACATACAGGAATATATTTCACTCGCACATATATAGCGGAGATAAAAATTCTATATTTTTGATTGAATTATTAAAAAATACTCATATAGATAGATATTTCTGAAGATCAAACGCGAAAAATGTGATACAGTAGAAGGTTCTATTAACAATTTTTGTTTTAATTGTTCTTAAAACTTTACTTCATTAATATGTAGTTATTTTAAATATTGCTTTTCCGATAAATCCTCTATAAATTTTTTCAAACAACAAAATTTGTGTGGAATAAATATTTTAAGAAAAATGCATTTCAATGAAAAACGTTTTTTGGACTTAAAAAATTACACGATGCTACCAATTTGTTTGTTTGCGTAATTAAGTTAGGACAAGTTAGGTAAGGTAATTTAGGTTATTCACTTTAACTTGATATAACTTAGAAATATAATGATAGAACTTTCTATTTGTGCGAACAAAATTTAATCCGGTATGTTTTGCACAACACTGTACATTATGGCGCTTATCATGGAATTATAAATTACCTCATATTTATAGTTTTAACAAGGTATTCGCTCACGTAATAAAGTAGAAACAGAATGAAATAATAGAAAGCAGTAGTAGCGGGTTGCAACAAAAGCTTGAGCCTCTAAAGATTACTTGCAAAACTTTTATTATTGAGCTGTTGAAACATTTTCAGAGGCTTTAAAAACAAGAACTGGTGTTCGTTTTTCGGACGTAGCCGGAGTTCCTTTTATCTTATCAAAACTGAAATGTAAGTTTAGATATGCGATCAATCTGCAGTTTAGTTACGGAATTCCGAATGTAATTAATTCTCATCACATGTAATTGTTATTGAAGCTTTTAACGAAACTATTTTTGATATAGAGACAAGTTTCAACTGGTGAAGTTTTATTTTTCTAGAATTGTATTACATACAGTGTCCGAATTTGTCATTATAAAGCCCGTGTGTAAGTACATAACATTGGGTTTTTGCTTAAAAATCTCTTGACGCTTTCTACTTGATTTTAACGTTATGTATACAGATGAATGTTATATCATTGGAAAAGGATTGTGGAGAGAAAGTGCAACACGATTTTCATGTTTATGTTTGCAATTAACTGAGTTTTATTTATCGAGAGTCGATTGTATATTTCATCATACAGATTTGTTCTCTAGTCCCATAATTTATTCCATGTTTTCAAATTACAATGAAAAAGATAATGCCTAAAAAATAAATAAAACACTATACGAATCATTGAAGGGCGTACGCAGGATTTTGATCAGGGGGGGGGGGGGGGGGTAAGCTCATTTAAGAACCAATAGAAATTAACATGATAATACAAATCTTACCTTAAGATCAGGTTGAAACTGATTTGGTTAATTTGAAAATAACTTAATGAAGTAATTTTTAAGTTCAAAGTACATCAATATTTAGGGCGGACAACTTAACGTCCCCTGCGCCCCTCTGCCCCTCTCTGGAAACATTGTATAACTTCTTTTACATTTGAGCAACTATATTAAGAAATGTCATGAGAAGCTTTTGAAAAATTAATTGCCTTTCAGAATCGACATTAAACTACCGCCAAAACATATATCTTGGTAGATACCCACAATGTTTGGAGAAGCCAGGCTTTAATTCCTGTGTGTGCCGTTTATGCCTAGTAATTGTGATTTTTATTAAACATTTTTATAACAGAACATAACGAAGATATCAAATCCAGACAACTTTAATATCCATATGAGACTAGCAACACATTTCTTAATGATACCGCGCATACGAGTCCGATGCATAATGTATACATAAATACGAAGAGAGATTTGTAGAGAGATATATAGCAGCAGCATGCACGTGTTTAAACCTCTAGTTCTTACTTTTACCACTTTTTGATTAGGTGCAGTAGAGTTGAAATGTTACGATTCCACACTCCTAAAAATAAACTCATAGAAGAAAATCGGATACAATCTAGAAAGACACCAACTCCTCTTGTCAGTTAAGTTTGAATAGAAGAAACATTAAACAACCCTGTTTCGGTCACTCAAACAGGACCAGGACTCAATGAGCGTGTCCTTGAGACGGTTTGGTCAATAAAGCCTAACTAAAATGGATTGAATGTGATAATAGCTTTATTTTAAGATTATTTAATTTATGGCGCAAAACAACAAACTAATTGAAGAGATATCTAAGAATTGTATCAGTAGCGGATTAAACTTTTATAAAGTTATTGATTGTTGATTAAGTCTTGAGTCCAATGTTTAGGTACTTCACTGCAGTTGTAAAGAAATATGTACACGCTTCGAAAGATTCGTTCTTTTGACAACGAATGGTTTTATTGCAAAGAGAATGGGATGAATTTCAATTCTTATTTGGATTATTAAAGTTTAGCTGCAACTTTCTAGGTACATATTCCACTCGGCCATATGCTGGAAGGATTTTATTAACATGCTTAAAAGCACTTTGCAAACACAATATTGTTTCATAAGAAAACAAGATACAAAATAAATCACTTCCTAACAATCAACAACTTTGGTAACGTTAATGAATGTCAAGACACACAGATTTAACATGATTTACAATTGTTCAATAAGGTCCTTCACATGAAACTACGCATAATAAGTCAGCCTTATATTAAAACTGTGCTTCGGTTTGGCTCGAAATGATTGTGATAACGGCGAATAAGCTATCGATAATAAAGTCCCCACTTACCGACGGCGTATCATTTGATCCATCATTGCTATCCTCATTTCCGTCCACATTCAGCTCTTCGCTGGTTTCACTCCTCGCATAGATTTGCTTTTGTGTCGCAGCCGCTGCTGCCACTGCCGCCGCAGATAATCCGCCCAATTGTATCCGAAAGCCATAGTCACTTAGATCGCGTTCGTTCGCTGCTGACATTGCGGCTGTACGTGCTGCGGCAACAGTAGCCGCCGCCAATTTGATCCTTTCCATGTCCAGGTCATTTGTTTGATTATTACTGTTGTTGTTGAGACCTATGTGGGAGGTGGCTGTTGCAGTGGATATAGTGGTTGTGGCAGTCAGTGCTACCGAAAGCGTTGCTGGTCCACCGATATCCACCGATGATGGTATTACTGCCGATGGAATATTTGCTGACTGCGATTGCTGATGCTGATGTCCCTTAGGACTATTTGGAGACAATTGATTCTGATGTAGAGTTGTGGGTGCGGGTGCAGATGTTGGTGAAGTGGGGGGCGATTGGGTGTGATGCAAATGTTTAAATTGAAACTGATGCGTTGGCACATGATGGGAAGTTGTTGCCAGCGGATGGTGCTGCTGATGATGATGTTGTTGCTGCTGGAGATGCACTGGGTGATGATGGAGTAGTCCGGTTGGTATATGATGACTGCTGATTGGTTCGGGTCTTATAAGATTTCTTGCATTCGCGCCAATTTCGATTTCGACAAGCTTTCTAGGCGACGGCGATTCACTTCGACGGCTACTACTACTATTGCTACTATTATTGTTACTAAGATTACAATTGTTGTTAACTGACGGGCTATCGATTTTGGCAGCATCAACGCTACCACTAGGCGGACTGAAGCGACTAAGTATCCTATGATCGGTCAGTTGTTTCAAGCGATCGATGGAGAATTTAAACGCGGCTGCCTCTTCGCCGACGCTATGTGATTGAACCATGAGGAGGTTATTCATCTGTTGGGTCAGTTTGGAATTGCCGTCGGGAGAGGTGTTTGATTTTGGGGAATCGGGACTCGAGTGCGGACTCAATTGGCCGCCAGCATGCGAATTATCCAAATTGACCGTTTGCATCATTACCATAGTACGTAGTTTATTAATATATTTTCCGCGACACTACACTTGTACTAAGAATGTACTTAAATTCGATGCAGTCACGCACAAGTTTTTTTTCTATATATTTTTATTCACAAAAATTGGGATATCTCCTGCCGCACATATTCACACACTCACACACAAATCGCGTATAAATTTCGAAAACGTTTTCAGTAGATATTTTATTTTGCCAATAGGTTAACACTTAACTCATCGAACGCACTCTTACGACTAATTTGCTATGATCCGAGATAACATTCATCCCTTGGACAATCGCAGGAAGATAGAATTAGCCGAGGATAAGCGGTGAACAGAACAACCCTCCCTTCTGGTGTGGTTCATATACACTGGCATGCCAGATTGCACAGCATCATGTTCTCCTCGTGACTCTAGACCGTCACTCTGTGGGGTGTGTTCACCTCGAATGGTGGTGTTTCGAAAAAATGGGGTATTTTTAGAAAACCTACGTTGGAAACGCCTTCCACAGTATTGAGTACCGACATGAATTTTCCCCTCCGACAGATTTTCAATCCAATAGATACACTGCGTATCTGGGCGCTGGATGCTGGATTCAAAACTCCGCCCCCGATTTTTCGACAAAGACGATGACAACGACGGTGGGGCAATAGTATTTGCATCCAATTGAGCACGACAGAATACAGCGGGATGTATGTATGTACGAGCGAGGGTATGTCGTCTCTAATGATTTAATTTGTTTTCCCCTCGTTAGGAGTGTAATGGTCTGACAACATAACTACCAGCTACAGTACTACCGCCTCGCCTCGTACCGCTTGTCACTCTTGATCCTGGTTGCTGTATCCTTAGCTTTTATCGACCTCAATACTAGCTGGTGGTGTGCTATGCCAGTTGTGATCTGTCTTAAAGGAGCATCATCAAATTATTTAGTAAAAAGTTTTTATTTGTTTATAGGAACGGTCGGTTGGTTGGTTGTTTGGCTGCATGGTCGAGAGAGAAATGTATCTTCGAACACGAAACGATTATACTATTATCGTTTGTGTATGTGTGCTTTACACAGGCAATTTCATATCGCATCCAATTTGCGGTGGACTTTTTTTATTTCCTTTATTCATCCTTTTTTATGTGTTTGTCGATTGTGTCAAGTAAATGATCCACTTGACAGTGTAGTGTTGGAATTGGAAGGAGAGAGAAAGAGTGTCGTATTTTTATTCATGTTTTCATGATAAATAATATATGTGTGCTTTGGAGTGTAGTTATCTATGTATGCGAGTGAATGTTTTAATTTTGTACTTTAATTAGTTTTTGCAGTTGTTTTGTTTTTAGCTCGCGTGTGGGAGGGGTGGGCTCTTCACTTTATCGTGTATGTTTGGTTGATTCATGTGGATGCGGTTTCTGCTAAATAGCATAAAAGTGAAAACCGTTTTATTTGCGACTAATTAAATAGTTGGAGAGCTGATTTTCATTTAATTAATTTTGTAGGAGAGTAGTAGGTACTATGTAGGTATGTATGTATGTACAGTGAAAGTGGGATGGACTATTTCGACTGGCGACAGAATTACGTTTTTACTGTCGGAGCTTATGTAATTAGGCTTAATGGGACGGCTGGTTGGTGTTGCCTTTATTAGGTGTTGAGAAATAATAATATTTAATGAATAATTCATTTTGAGTAATTAGGATATTTCAGATTTCATTAATTGTTGCGAATATTTAGGTAGGTATGTAGGTACCGACTTACCGCGAGATAATTGTTCGCAGCTATAGGTTGGGTAAATATTATTTGGTTTTTATTTACCAATTTATAAAATAGTTTTGTAATTATTATTAGTCGTACATAATTCGACGGATGCAGATAATTTTGATTTAAGTAAGTGCTGGAAATATAAGGGCTTTTCAGCTTCTTATACGCAAATAATGTTTAAAAGCTTACCATATGTGAGAACTCTTAGGTAGAGCTCTAATCAACAAAAAACGAAATGTGTGACAGCAAAGAGTCAAAATCATGAATAATCAATTCTAAGTTTAGGTTGAAGCGTCGGCTACTTTCTAAACATGAAAGCATAGGTAGCTACATCTCTGCGAACACCCAAAGAATCAAAAATGCCCTCCCTATAAAGAAGTTAAACGAGCTTCCGACAATCAAAAAAATATCTCAAATTAAAGCAGTCGATTGTGACACTCTGTCTGATATTTCGAAGTTGACAACATATTCTTTGTTTTCCACTCATGGTACGCAAGACCCATTGTTTCAATTAGAACCCTTGTAAACTCTTATAAAATCAAAAGAATCAATTTCAAACAACGAAAATAAAAAAATATTCAAAAAAAAAAATGTATGATATACAAATGTATCAATTAGCAATAGTTGTTAAAGAGTATTAAACAAATTTTTACTTATATCATAGAAGACTAAAAACACTTCAACTTTTATGTCTTTGAAAAAATTATGTATGTGAAAATTTAAACTCACTTGCTTCTGGGGCAATTTTATTTCTGCTTGATTTACAGATTACAAAACAGTGCGATATGACCAAATAATTAAATATAGCAGATGAAATCTCTTTTTTGTTTGACTTCGACATTACGCATGATATAACATATACGCAATAGGTGGATGCGTATTTTGAGGAACAACTGCACTGACGTTTACGTCAGAACAAACAAAACTGTAGGTTCGTATGGTAAAGTACCAGCGTTTTAATCGTCAGAACCCGCACGATTTCGTCACAACAGATGCGTTTTCTGACCATGAAATATTCGGAAGTTTTCGTCAGAACTGATCATCGGAAAGGGGTGGTTACAGTGAATGCGTTTACCCCATTAGCAAAGGCTTTTTGTCTGGTTTTCTAAAGCTAACTATTATAGTTGAAAGTCCTCGTAATAAGGAAATTTATAAGATAAAGAACACTTTGGGGTAAGATTTTCTCATGGAACCCTAAATGCTGTACATTTCTGTTCAGTTTAGGTTAATTTAACACGCACGCCGATTTCAAAAACATAATTGATCAGAACTCTTATAGTGAAGGGAAGGCTTTACTCCGCAGTTGTGCGTCCGGCGCTCACATACGGTTCACAATGCTGGGCAATGTACAAAAAATATGAGGCAAATTGACAGCAGCTGAGATGAAGATGCTTCGCATTACAGCAGGAGTAATAAAGCTTGATCGAATTAGAAGTTACAGAATCCCAGGAAGCCTTCACGTTAAAGAACTCATCTCGAAAAAATTGGAGCGCGACCAGCTCAGTTGGTATTGTCTTGTTCAAAGGAGGGATCCTACGTACCCCGTCAAAAAGGCAATGACACTCAACATTTCCTTACAATCGCATAAGAGAGACAGGCCTAAAAACTCCTGGATCACACAAATGCAGAAACACCAGCACCAGTATTGATGGAAATGAACAGGCGGATGCGCTTGCGAGAAAAGGCTACTCGTTAAATGTGAGATTGCAGACATAAGACCTCTGCGTAGTTGAGGAAAAAACAATAAAGTCTGGAAGAACAGAGAGTATATAAGGCTCTAAAGCCACTTTTCGTCAGGGACTTGATAAAACTAAGTAGGGATAAACTAGTAAGAAGAATGCACAGTCTTTTGCGAAAACACGCAAAACGCTAGGATTATCGGATTCAAATGTCTGTGGCAACATTTTTAGGGAAATATTTTTTTAAAACCCGAGAGGAAATAAAGATAACACAAATTTAGAAGGTCTTTTTGGCTTTTGCGAATAAATTGGTTCTTTCACCAGGAATATCGCATAGGTTTTTTCAGCCTTTTGAATGTCAGTTCAACTGGTTCTCCAGGGATCGCAATGGGTTATCAACAGCTATTTTTTCACCACACCCCTGTTCAACCTAACCTAACTTATGGGTATTCGAACTAAGTAACTTAACTTAACTAAAGTGAAAACAATTTTGCTTCCGAATTTTTTTCATCAAAAAGTCGTTATGTGTCTCTCTTTCTTCATGTTTGTTCTCATTTTAAGGTAAAACGTTTGTCGACCGCAGCGTTTGAATTCATTACAAGGAATGATTTTCATAAACCCTTTCAAATACATCTTGTGTGAAGGTTTTCCCAAATTTGTTCGACTTAACATTAATTTTTTTTCATAAAAAAAACTGAGGATATTTCTACAGATTACAAATCAATATTATTAAATAAAGATTTACACAAAGTTTAAATTTATAGAACATTATTTAACTGTAGTCTAGAAACTTTCAATTCACCCAGATGTGTTGGTATAGGAACGGCTGACACTCGGGTTAAGAAAATCCTACCGAACTTTGCAATAAATCATACCAAACCAAAGAAAAATCGATGTTTTAAAACAACGTAAAGCTTCAACAATCGAAGTTTCGTGTCGGTAATAATGTTGTTTTTAAAAACAAAACCAGCAATATAAGGAATATTGCCATTGTTTTACCTATATTTATTTTATTTACAAAAATAGAAATCAGAAATTATGTATTATTGTTATTATTATTAACTTATAACATATCACACATCATGTTCATCACATCTTTATATTTAAAACCATAAAATAAATATTTGGCGTAAACGGTCCGTACAGGACCCAAAGCCTGGATTCTCCATCCACTGTGTGTGCGAAGATATATTTTTTGACACAAACGGAAGGGAGGTACAGTTTAATGCCGATTCCGAGAGGCAATACATTTTTGAAAAGCTTCTCATGACAGTTCTTACTCTTGGATGTTTGTCAAACGTTCACGAGAGGTGGGCCAGCAAATAAAAACTTTCAGGTGGTACAGGTCGCGATTTGAACCAGAGACCTCTCGCTTAGTGGTGCAACGCACTTAACCACTAAGCCAATGCACCCACCATCTTTATATTTAGTATTTTAAATTTGGTAGTTCGTAGATAATTTTTTATAATTCTTCTAACTGGCGAAGTAAATAATGCAAAATTGTGCAAAAACTGCAAATATTGTTTTATTTTTCATTTTGAAGATATTCGCGTGCTCACTAAATTTTTAGGTAAAACTGTAATCAATTGGTCCGGCAACGTATGAATCTGACAATTTGCACAACTATCACGTTATGAAAGGGGTATATTAAGCTTTAAAAAACTTGGGTACATTAGTACTTCCATCAGAGAACGGCTGCAATCGGGATCACGGAAGCCCTACGGTTATGCACGACCGAGGTACTCAATGTGATTCTGGGCATCCAAGCACTGGAACAAGACCTTACGGGCATTGAAATAGCGTATACGGGCAAACATAATGTCTATTGACAACATTGCACTCAAACTGAACTTGCAAAAGACTTTCTTTGTAGAATTCACGTTCAGATCGGAATGGAAGGCAGACACTATTATCAAAGAATTAGCCTTAATCATTGTCGGGTAAAAAATGGACTGCGGAGTGAATATGGGCGTCTTTTCGTACAAGAGGCTAGTATCCCTAACCTTATTCACAGAATACAAGCGGACCTGCGTCGCTTGGTTGGAGGCCTTAAGTACGATCCACAAGACTGTACACACCCACACTGCCAAGCTCGGCATACCTTATAACATCCAATGCCGTAGATGCGATGATATATCTGAAAATGAAACCGTATTTCACCTCCTATGCGGGTGCCCGGCTTTAACTAATGCCAGACTCGGAGCGGGGCATATTTATACCTGGCATATCAAATATTTGTCTCAATGCAGTGATATCATAACATTCCTTAATTCCACCGGGCGGATCTGAGTTCACTGACACACTTTGAACTCTATATTCCAAAGACCCCATGTGTGGTGCTATCAAAACGGCGCCATGCTAGACAAAGGCCACTTTACATACCTACCTACCATCAATATTTGCTAATTAATCTTATGGTTTAAAAAAAATTCTACCTCAAAAAATAATGGACTTTGTAGGAAGTTGAATGCGATTCTTAACATTATCGCTGGAATTATTGTGCAATTATTGTTTGTTGAGATATCAAAAGTTTTATTTTTTATATACGGCCGTATACCTCAGCAACAAATTAACGTAAGAAACGATAAATATATCGGAGCTGAATTAACAAGCTTAGATTATGAATGCTCAATAACCATTGCTTACAAAAATATTCTGCCAAATGGTCTCAAAACTAGACACCTGGGTTTTTGAAATGAAAAATGCAGCTCTTTAAAACACATAAAATAACTTACAAATGTGCGGTCCCCTAATTTGTACATAAAACCAAAAAAAAATATAAAACGAATTTATATGTCTAGAAGCCTGTAAGCTTTCGAGCTGTAAAAAAAACCTACCACATCAAATTAGAGCCTACCAAGTTTGGTAGGATTCTACGAAAATGGCAACCATGGGTGCAGGATATTCAGTGCATTGACACAAATCACATCAAATCCACAAACATTTTCTTCTTGGTTTCTTAGAGATATTATAATTCAATTGAAGTACATAACAGTGGAGCGTTTGCCCAGGGTCTTGGCTACGCGTCAATTCAATTTAAGTTATTTTTTTTTACTTTCATTGTAAAGTAAAGTCAGTTTATGAGTTAGAAGTAAGTTTAGATTTAGTGTGAAAACTACTAATGTGCTATCAATATGCATAGCGCAAAGAAACCACTAAAGTCTTAGGATTCGGAATGCGCCAAATAATCGGAATGCTGTTTAATGATCCTTACGTTTTTCTTATTTTAATCAACGGATGTCAGAATTCTACAAAAAACAACACAAATGTCTTTCTCATCAAAATTTGCTGGCGCATTTAACACACTGCACGTGTTGTTGTTTTGAAATTTAGTTTTTTGCACCTCTACTACACATAAATTAAAATATACAAATAATAATATTTTCATTCCAATGGGACAAGCATGCATATTTGTTGTAGAAGATCACACGCCCACTTAATTGCTACAGATGAATTTTTGAAATTCAATTAATATGTATCTAAAGGTGTATCTTGTCAACAGGTTATCAAAATGAAATATCTGCACTCTGCGCTGGAAATATAATTAACTGATGACTCCCTTTCAGCACCTCATTTTCATTAATGAAAATTTATTCATCTATACATTTGTTTATTCTAAAAATATGTGTTTTTGATGTTTTTCATATACACAGAATTGGATGGGCTTTAAAATATATAATTTTCTCTTATTGTTAGTAAAATTAACTCTTTGAATATTTCAAAGTGAAAAGCCTAATTGTAAGGTTGATAGCAACGTTGTGTAGCACAGTAGTGTATGTGCAATAAATTATGCAGATATGTATTTTTACTAAAGTGCAAGATATATATGAGCCATAAAAATAGTTACCTACGCTTTGTATGATGCGTTTTAGATTCGTATCAGAAAATACATACCCATCCAAAGACATTCGCATATATCTTTTACTCCGAAATACCCATTTTTGTAAGAAACTACTTTCAGGATGAGATTTATGGATTTCCGAAGTATAAAACATGGAATATTAGGTGGGTCTATTAGCATTTCCATTCAAGTTATAAACCGTCAAAGTGAAACATTTACGATTTGGCGATAGAACTTTTGTAAATCCTCTAAATTCTGAAGTATAGTAGATACGAAAAACATTTTTGAGAGGGAATTTAATAAAACAAAAAAATTGTTGAATACAGATTTGTCTTCAGGCACGAAACGAATACATTTTCGTAAAAATTAATATATGATGGTTTCCAATTATTGTTTTATCGCACAATGTTTACATAATTTATAGGAACATGATCTGTGATAAGAGTTTTTGAAAGCTTAGCCTATATGTCCTACTTACCCTCGATGATTGCTATCTAACCTCCCAAACCATTTATAACTCAATAAAAACTTTATCCTATACGAAGTTTTATAATGAAGTAAAAAAAATATACCTATAACTCTTAATTTTTTACATCTTATAATTACTAATCGCCGGGAATCATTTTTTTTAATCACTATCAGATCTGTGTCGTGGAGTGCTTATTACAAGCAGCTACCACGAGAAGAAATTTGCCGGCACAAAAAGTGCACCACAGGCTCATCATTTAGTGCTGGTGTTAGTAAATACATATATAGCAAAGATATATTGATAACATTAACACAAAACACATAAATATGATCTAAGACACCAAAACATGATTACGCAAACACATTTTCAGTTTAAATTTACGGCCATGCAAATCAATCACATGATTATTTAAGTTAAAAATTCTACTCATGCGAGTAATTGGCTCATTTCTGCCATAATTCGTCCTATGATAACCAATTACTAAAAGATCCACACTACGTAAGTTGCGAGCACCTCCACCGAAGTTGTATGCAATGGAGGACAACATATCAGGAGCATCTATATGACCAGATATAAGTTACTGTAAGAAAACTATATCACTATCTACGTTGAGATAGGGTAGGTAGCCTTTGAAGAAGTTTGATACGTTGACTGTAGGGGGAAGGTTGTATGGATCATCACATGGAAGACCTCTAAGGGCAAAACGAGTAAAGTTACGTTGAATAGCTTCAATTTGACTTGAGTAAATATTATATTTAGTTTGCCGAAGAAAATTGGCCCAATTTTGTCGCAATATTTCCCAGCGTTGTTCAAGGGTATACACAACCATATTCGTCCAGCGGAAGGATAAAATTAATTATCTGTCAAATTAGACATGAGCTAAGTGTTACTATTCGCGAAATAAGCACTAGTTGAAAAAAAAACGTTAGATGACGGACCCTTTAGTACGGGTACCAAACTTGTGAAGCATACTCTAGATGCGGACGGGCGAAGCAATTATATAAAGACTGAGTAACATAGGGGTCGTCTTTAGAACACTTCTTAATAAAGCCCATCATGGAATTTGATTTACTAACAACAAAGTTAATATGACCAATAAAGTTAAGTTTGAGGTCAAAGAAATCTCCGAAACATTTAAAACTATCAACATGACATAGCATATAATCAAATGAAGAATAATGAAAAATGGAGCGAATACGTTTTCTTGAAAATGTCATATGTTGACCTTTATATGGTTTCAAAACTAACCCATTTTTATCACAGCAAGTGGCAAAACTGTCAATGCCCGCTTGGAGAATATTGTTGACAGACTTACATCAGCGTATATTAAAATATTGCTGGTTTTTATACATGTTTTGACATCATTTATAGCAAGTATGAACAAAATAAGACCTAAGTTACTTCCCTGAGGAACTCCAGACTGAGCAGAAAAAGATTCATAAAACGAACCCCTAAATTTGATACGATAATCTCTACCCATAGAGATAAAAGTTTCACAAATACTTTTAAGAAGATTGTGTAGTGTCCATTATATTGATTCACTTAGTTTGTAAAAACAGATCTAAATAAGTCCTTAAAGAGATTTCTTGCGGTCTAATCATGTCTTATATATGCTTCGTTTAGGTTATTGTATGTTCTACAACAATAAAAGGTACCTGAAGTTCAAATTGTTTCGTAATGTCAAAGGGATTTGAAAAAAAATGTTTTCTAAGCGATTTCAGATTATTGAGAAGAACTGATTTTAACCTGTTCAAAAATTCCAGTTCAAAATCAAGCACTTCCCAATCGAATAGGTGCATATTAGGAAAAAGTGTAGCTCCAAAGGCGAAAATACTTTTTCCATCATTTTCCGATTGAAATTTAGCCTTTCAAAAGCAATTATATGAGATATTAAGTTCTTATTAGGCGGACAGACTTTTTCGTGTTAAGTAGGGAAACGAATATTCCGAGTTCCTGTTTTTAATCTCTAGCTAAGTTTGCCGACAAAACAGTTTTATTAGCCGTAAGTAATGAGATTTAATCAGCAACGAATGAGCACCAACGAGGATAGTCCTCAATGAGATCAAACTGTGCGTCAACGAAGTTCAATATATTTTGGAGTGACATTTGGTCCGAAACTAAAATCAAAAGGCAATTGCAGGTAAAAGAAAAACGAAAGTTCCATCTCCGAACCTTATTCCAGGAATATATTAGTGATTTATAACTTTTGATATTAAAAGCCTCCATGCCGTTTACAGAAGCAGAAATGGTTTTAGGGAAGTTTTTTCTAGATCCCTGTGGTGTCATGTACACATGTGCACATTTTTCTCTAGAAATAAAAATGTGGTATAAAGGAAATTTCAGAATTTCATCAAAATAAGTTAAATTAATGTCTATACCAGCAGCTCAGTTGCTTGTACTATCCTGGGCAAGTTATGTAATAGATCTGACATTTTTTTTTACTTTATAACTTATACAGAAGGGAGAACGGCTTATGAGGATTTATATATGTTTACTTCGATAGTGCATAGCTATGCATTTAGTGCAGTCCAATATATTAGTTTTTATATTGCTGCATACTTACTGGCAAAAACCTAATTTAAATTGCAAATATATTTTATATGCAATGTTAAAATTAGACATATTATTTACATTCTGTCGAAGACGGTCAAAAAATAATTATGTGCACTATAAAACTAATATATGTATATACAAACTAATAAGTAAACCAATAAACTAATTCATTCATTCATTTATTTGAATGACATAACAAATTTAACATTGTAGCGGTGTTTTGTTAACTGTATAAAAGTTTAGTACACTATAAACAAATAACAATGAAAACGAAATATTAAGAGCTAAATTATTATTTAATATTATGACTATTTTTGCCACGACTACTTTTTCCTCGAAAATTTTCATAAAAACCGAAAAAAATATATTACAATAGATTTAACCAATATTTTCAATATATGTATAACCCATACAAAGTTTATGTCCACGCCCACTTTTTTGGGCCTTTTTTTCCAAATATTAAAGATTTTCTTATAAATTTTCCACCATGTTATTAATGCATTTTTATTGGAGTCATATTGGGATATAGACAGGGTATCATACTGTTCCCATGCGGACTATAGCCTTTCCTTAGGTTTTTATATAAAAATTCCCAAATATCAACTTGCAGTTTAGACATCAAGGTCTCAATTTTAATTCAATTTAGGCATGCAAAAAATGGAATGAGCTAATGTTTTTTATCAAAAAAATGTTTCCATGGATAAATTTAGGAGGAAATTTTAACCATCAGCATTGGAAAGACCAACCAACCAACCCGCAAAAACATAGGAAACTGTGGGTCCCAAATGGGTGTAGTCAGTTGTAGTAGTTGTAGTAGTTTCAATTAATTTTTTTTTATTACCGCTGATATTATTGACAAATGCGAAATTAGACTTTCATTTAATATTCGCAATTTCAGATCGGCTTCATACAGGGGTCTGCCTTTTGATGTCATAACCCAGAAGCCGGAAAGGGTGTTTGCGTTTAAGCGAATAGCTCGAGCTCTTCGATTTATTGCAGAAACATTCGGATTCCATTTCACCATTTATTTTTAATTTTTCGTTAGTAATCATATGTAGGACTAAGTGTGCCGCGAAGGCACACTTAAGGTTAACTTCTTTGAGCACTTCGATTTCCAGTTTTTTGTTTGCCCTCCTCCTTGACGGTTCAATTTTACGCGCAAGATAGTCTTCATCCTTAAAATATTTTACTTTTTACTTCTGGCTCTAAATTAAAAAACCTTTTAACATTTTGAATTAAATATAAAATGAAGCTATCAAAACTGCAGTTAATTCTTATAAAATATTATTTACAGCTGTGTTTCTGTAGTTAGTTTCAAAACTAAACTAAGTGCCCAACTGAGGAAAGTTATTTGATAATGTAAGAAATATTCAATAGTACCAAAAATGTTAACTAATGAAAGATAACTATATTTTAACAGTATTGTAAATCAAATGGGCAGTACACGTCTAATAGACGTAGGTTATCTTTCTAGGGTTAAAAATAGTTTTAGTCGACCAAACATAACTGAGTTTTCTGCATTTTGAAAATTGAAATTTCATCGAAATTTATATGTAGTCACAACTGACCTTAATTTCCCTCAAAGTTTCATCATAAGCAATCAAACTTATATTTTGAACGATTATCCTCAATACATTAGGGCTCATCATATGTAAAACTATCAAAACGAAAACGCGATTGGTTTAACTTTTATTGACTCAATCAAATATGAACAGCTTTTTTTCTCCAATCGCGTCTCGAATGCTCGCCTCGAGCTCGTCCAGGCTTATTTGCGTGGACAAAGGACTCACGTAGCATGTAAACGGATGTACAATGAATGCCAGCGCACTAAATCATGAGGAAGACTGATCACACGACGAAAATCATGTTGCGTATTTAAAATTGAATTTCGTTTATATTTTTAAATAAGTTCTTGTAAACTTTTCTGAATATTTTGACAGCTAGGTGTAATTGGTAATTTTGACAGCTGCTGAAACATAACAATTGGAAAAGCTATATGGGCACTATTTATAAAACCAAGTTTTATAATATATACATAGCTACCTAGGTACATGACTTTTCCTTCAGCTTTAATTACGAAACAAATTATTTTAAGTGTCTGTAAAATGTGCAATAACAATAATTCTGTAGAAAGCTTTATATATGAAATAAAAAATATCTTTCTATCTATCTAAAGGTAAATAACAAAGGTTTCTTCCTTTTATAAATTCCAATAATATGCTTGTATATACATACCCTAAACATGTGTAACCTTAACTTTAATTGTAGTCAAATATTAGGGACTAGCCGCTTCACATGTATTTTGCAAAGCTGGCAAAACATCAGCTACAACAGCAAATGTCTCATGAACCACTTCAATTATTCTACTACTGCAGTCAGACTGGTCTCAGTGTAGAGCAATAAGACAACCTTTAAAATTACCGACACAAACCTACCTAATTATTATTTGCACTTGCGGATCAAACTGAATTTTAAAATTCAGTAAACATAACTAAGTAGGTATGTACCTACCTACTACCTCGTCAAAATGGGTCCTTAACAATACATTTGCCTACGCGCACAACTATTCTTAAATACCTGTCCCTACAAACTGTGTATTTCCCTCTCTTGCAATTATTTTCTTTTCGTGCATTTGTCGAAAATTTAAATTTATGTACATTGAAATAAAGCCACATACATAGGTAGGTATCAACCTATCCATCTACCTAATTTTCATTGCGCTAATTTAAATTCGACAAATGCTCTAAGGAAAACCCGCAGATGCAATGATGCAGCCATAATATCTAGCAACCCCATCGCCACCCCCCCCAACTCACTTCACTCATCTGCCTATATACCCACAGTATTAACATATCTACGTCGGTATCACGTGATTTTCGCCTTCTAATTAAACGCCACCATTAACAGTCGTGCTAATTGCAATTAAATATTCAATATTGGTTATGTTTGCGGATAGGCAGAGCGCGGGCTGTTTAGGGGGTGTTTCACAACAAACCCCAGTCGCATCCGCTCAGAGCAACAGCACAAAACCGTAAAACTCATTGCAAACACACATCCACCCGCAGCTTTCGCTCGTCTAAGCTGATTTTCGAATCAAAATAATTGCTACACGAAAATATCGTGGCCCACCCTCGTTTTTCCAAAGCCCCGTTGTACCCGCGCCACGTAGGTCATCACAAACCTAAATCGGCTCTGTTTGAGTGTATCACCGCGCCGCCGTTTGAATGAGTCCGGTGTAGGTACATTTGATTGCTGGGCGAAGCTTTGCATTTACGCTCTTAATTATTTTCACTTCAAGCCCCCATACCTCTCGGCTTCACCCCGACAGTCGTCTTCTAGCGGTAAAAGTGCCTCCTGATGGACTTTGCTTGCTTCCTAATTTTTAACTAACCACCTACTTCAGCCTTTTCGCTCACCTGCCGAACAAACAGTTAAAGTGCTAATTGCCATAAATGGCTGTCATTGTAGGGTAAATGACATTAGGAGCTTGCATCATTACCTATCTAGGTAGGTAGGTACCTACTGCTGGCACTCATACACTCTTACACTTATCCCGCGTCTTGTATAATGATGAGCATGAGAGGATTCAATTCGCTTCCCCTGGCTGACAAGCGCATTAGCAGTACTTTTCGTAAAACAGTACATCGTACAGGGGGTTAATTCTCTCATTATAATGCCTTTGCCACGCCTTTGTGTGCAACCAATCGGAACAAGGGGAAATTGGAAAGCTTTTGCTGTCCTTTATCAGCACATGATGGCGGCACAGTGTACTTTCTGGTCGTCTTATGACCTTATATACTACTGCAATGAACTTTGACGGTTACTTTTCGTTTTGTCTCTCTTACCGCAGAATTTAAGTATCCTGTTCCTGTCCTCAGGGCTATACATTAAGAGAGAGTTTTCCATTTTCGTAACTGTAAATTGGTCTTGTTTTTTATTTCATAAGTGTTTCATTTACGAAACAAAAAAACTTACGATTACACTGCATCTATTTAATTCGTCTCTTTCTTTCAATCTCACTGACTCTCTTGTTAATGGGTGGAGGGGTCATGCGTGGGAAGGGTGAAAATAAACGGTTCATGCAACCAATGTCCTTGTATACTTATTATACACAGCCATATATTTATATAGATGTCATTGGCATATCCACACACATTCATATCCAATATCAATTACTTCGGATAAGTGCGGGATAAATGGCTGTGAATTTTCCGAACTGTCCTTTTGTTTTCAGGAGAAAATTGTTTCTTGTTTACATGAAATGATCCTTCTGGCGAATTGCTTTGAGTTTTAAGGGACACCACGGTCGCTTGCCCACAGCAAATTATCGCACTCATCAAGACATTTGTCGCTAAGGTTGGGCAAGCTTTTGCAATATCATCTCGTTATGCAAAAGCAATTCTTTTCTATGTAGGTAGCTGACATACTCGCAGCTAGAATGGTAGATGCGGTGTGTGTGCAAAAATCAGTGTGTGAACCAATGTAAAAGGATGTTTTCCTTTCAATTAAATAGATTAATTTAAAATTCACTTGCAAGAATATTTAATTGGATGGTAGTGTAGCAGGGTAAGTAGGTTAAGGTTGGTTTTAAAGTAGGTTTACATTTGCTAGAATTAAAATAGATACCTACCTATGTATATGGAAATATGCATGCATGATGCTACGTAACGAGAAAACCAAGACAGGTATCTATTTAACAAAGCGTTTTTGCATGGGTGAACATTTTGTATTTTGTATTAACTCTGTTTACCTTAAGCAGCAGTTGGTTAACCATTGGTCCACTTATATTTATGCATTTTATTACAAAACTGATGGGTCTACAGCTTTCGCTCGATATAACTGTAGTAGGTATGTATTAGGGGCAAACGACAAGGCCTAAAGAACAAATTTCAAATAGCAAATCTGAGAAAATCGACTTATTTGTTTTTCGGAATTTTGAAAAAAGTTGCGGACTCGAACTTGGACCTTCGAGTAATAAACCACTAACCCACTTCGCCTACTGTTCAGAGGACCTCTGAGTATTTCCGCTTTAATGCGTAATTTTTTGGGACTTGATTTCGGCCATGCTTTGAAAAAAAAAGTGTTCTACAAGGATCATCCATCACCAATGCCCATGCCTTTCTACGTCGATGAAACAATAATCGTACTAACTGTTAGTACTGTTATTTATACGTTGAACTGTTTGGATAATTTTTAAACGATTTCTACCTTGTAGGCGGTCGAAGCATTAGCATTTTGGTTTTGGAAATAAATAAGTATGTGTGGGGAAACTTTGACGCAAATAACTTTACAGAAATGAAAACTTAAAAAATAATAATGGAATTGAATCCATATACATAAAGAATTTAACAGAAATATTTTTAAAAATGTGTTAAATTGTATTATTATTCAATGCATTTGTTGTAACGTTTTAAATTTTAAAAATATATCTAAAATATATTTTTGTTAATGAATTGTAAAATCTGTTGATTGTCAAATAATAGAATAAAGAAATACAAAGTACCAAAAAAAATACTGAATATAAGGCACTAAGTACAGTGAAATCCTTTGTAAGTAGATTGGAAGAGTTTCGTATAGATCATCAGTGTAACGTTACTGTAAATTATATTATATGCTATAATTTAATTTAGTTTAATTTCTGTATGGGTGAATGCCCCCATTTTTTAGGTTTATTACGAGCTATATTACTTATATATTAACTTAAAAACTAAGATTTACGAACTAATATGGGAGGAATTAGGAAGGAGATCGAGTTGGAGACAGGCAGTGCTGCGGTTGCGCTTACAAGAAAAAGTGATAGATTGACATTTGGCGATGTTAAGCTCTAAATTATCAAGGTCTTGTTGAAGGAGACTAGAGTCTTGGGGGGAAGAAATGGTTTTGAAAAATTTGGTATCGTCAGCGTAGAGGGAAAGGGGGAATGTTTAATGACCCGCTGCAGATCATTTATTGTAAGGATAAAGAGAAGCGGGTCCTAGATGGCTACCTTGCGGGACACAGCGATGCTAAAAAATATATCGTTATAGAATATACCCGATGTAGGCATGCTTGTCGTAAGACGCGATTAAAATCCACTCTCCGTATACCGAATGTAAACCGTATACAAATAACAAAAAGTTCAGTTCTACTGGAAAATCTACACTCTTCGGAGGCAGGTCTTCTCCTGGGGTCTTCTTTATTGCTATTGACCCTTTTAGAAACAGTAAAAAGTAAAAAATCACGTCTTCGGGATCGAGGAAACCACTAAAAACCTAACGATGCCGAATACAAAAGCGCGCATTACCCAGTCTTCAACAAAATTAAAAAGCTTCGCGGACGAAAATATTGAACTCCGCGGAAAGCTTAATTAAATAGAACAGCTCTACGAAGAACTTAAGAAAGAACTACTTAGACCTACTAAAAAAAAACCAATCTCTTAGAGAGTCGGAACTTCACAAAAAAAAGTGCACGACTGCGTCATACGAAGCTTTCTCACTACATGATGTGCGTTTTTAAATCGCCTTAAAAAGAATGGCAACATTTATTTAAATCAATTTTGAGGTTTTGAAAAATTTAATTTTTTAATAAATGACACCTACGATTTGTATGTAATTGTTACATACATAATTGTTCAAAATCGTTCGAAATCGGAGAAAATGAATTTAATATAAATTTAAGAAAATCTGTATAATAAAAACTTCACATCATACAAAAATAGTAAAATTTTTCGCAATTTCCTTCATTAGTAGTTGAGATATTGGCGGTTTTATAAATTACTGTCATTCGAATTAATTACCAAAATCTGAGTATGCAGTATCCTTAGTACAAAAAAAGTTGAAAATCCTTGAAACCATTTTCTAGAAAAATAGTGATAAGTTATGTTCACCAAAAAGAATTGTATGCCAGATACGGTTATTCCAAACGATAAAGCAAAAAATAAATTAAATACCGCGATATGTAACCCTTTAAATCTTATATACGAACTTTGAAGCAAATCCGTCGAACCGTTGGTCCGTACGGCGTCTGGACAGATAGACAGACACACCGACGTAAGGCGTACCCAATATTTTGGACTTCTCTATAATCGCAAAATCATCCCTCATACTCAGTTTGAATTCGATATCTCCGCACGATCGTAATAACTTTCTCGTTAGTATATGTACTAATGTATACGAGAGAGTTTAAAAGACAATGCCGCCCGTTCCTCAACCAGAACTAAACTGTAAAACGATTCTCACGGGCTATAACGGAAAAGAGCCAAAACCCTTCTTCTTCTCTCCATTTAACGACGAGATTATGATCAGGATTACAGGGATCATAATTCTCCCACTTCACTGCATTCCTACTGGTCCGCCTGTGCGGTTTGCCGGTTCGATCTTAAACGATATCTGCAGTCATCCCGAATTTGGATCACTTCATCATTGAGGCCAATCAAATGCTGGTGTTTCTGCATTTGTGTGATCCAGGAGTTTTTAGGCCTGCCTTTCTTACGTGATTATAAGGGAACGTTGATTGCCATTGCCTTTTTGACGGGGTTCGTAGGATCCCTCCTTTGCATATGACAATACCAACTGAGTAAACAGCCGAGGCCGTAAAAGAATTAAAACAAGATATACATACCTTCCCCCACCGATATGAGTTGTTGGAATTACCGATTATAATGAACTTTACAATATTCTTAAGGATATAGGATATGATTTTTATTTTCTTAAACTTCATAAAATGAAATTGCCATATATAGTATTATACTATTCTCCCTAAGTCGACCCAAGGGCCTTTCCTTATGTTTTTGTTTGGTTTTGTTCTATTTTAAAGTTAATTTGAGGTGCTACGATTAAGACGGTGACGAGTCATCCATTCCAACATTCCCGGTTTTGTAGATAAGATATCGTACCTAATAGTCAAAAACAATCAGCATTCAATCCTATATTACAAAAACCTCACACCAAAAGTAGAACACATGAGAGCGAATTGCGAAAAGGCGAATCGCGAACAAATCAATTTTAATGTAATTATGAATAAAAAAAATTCTATAGCTTCAACCACAAAAGCATTATATTTAATTGATCTAACATCCTACCTAAAAAAACTGAGTCTAAATTGATTAAAATAAGCAATATTTATAATTACAAACATTTTCAACTGTCACTCTTTATTCACAATCCACATAAAACAGACGCGATCCACAAATCCGCGAATGAAAAATTCGTTCGAACATAACCTTAAAATTGACACATCTTGCTGCTAACATTTATAAATCATATTCACGGGTACCTGCGACTGAAATTAGTTGTCATATGAAAGAAATGTCAGAATTTACGAATATTTCCTTGTTCGCAGTTCTCGATTCGCTCTCATGTAAATGATCCTTTATCTTTAGATTCGCAACCATCCATTCATTCAGCAAACATTTAAATATTCCTGTTGAATTCGGCTTCATCAAATACGTACACATGCTTGCAATATATATGACTCCAACGAACATAATTGCACCTTTAAAGTTGGGCAAAGAGTACACCAAATGTGAATAATTGCGTTTGAAAAGCTTTGAACTTTTAAAATTTTTTTCTTTCAATTTATAGTTTGCGTTTTTTTGTAGAATAAAAGCCGAGAAGCCCTTTAAGTATTAACTGTCTCAACCCTTTTACATAATCCAAAGCGTGGATGCACTGAGATAAGAGCGCACACAATTCCCCCCCCCCTAAATGACGGCATAGATAAAAAAGCAAAACAAAAGAAATTTCTTTTCGATGGGTATCGTCCCGTATCTCGGCGGTTTTCACTTTTCTATATTCAAAGACACAATTTAAGAAACTTGTAATGATACGACAAACATAAAAACTGTTTTTTTTTACCAACAAAATGGACTGTTCTTCTAATCTTAATGTTAAAAAATTCTCAAACAATTATTTTTTACCGCAATCCCTTCAATAAACAAAAATACTATCAACCCTTTGTAATCACGGTTTCTTTTCCGTCCCTCATCCTTTAAGAAAAAAATATAAATATATACGCAAAAAACATCTCAATCCAATTAATTACTAAAAACACAGCCAATACCTCGCGTATCCTGGCTGAATCATTAATTAAAACATTTTGCTGGCTACGTGGTGTGGAATAATGAAAATTGCGAAAATAATTTTGTAAAATGTTCATAATTAGGACTGGGCGTGTGTGTTTGTGCTGCTTCAAATGATGCCACATCATCGGCACCGTTTTGCCTGAAATGAGATTCGCAAAAAATAGTTGGCGTTGTGTCAGGCGTCTAATTACTCTTTGACTATCTAAATAACCTCATTCATTACGGCGAGCGCTTTTGTAAAATATTTTTCATAATTTATCTAATTTAAATGTAAACCGTGCGGAAAGTGTTATTTGACTTAAATACTTAGTTGGCATTACCTAATTAATTTAATGAACGAAGGATGGCAGCCATCAGACGTACTGATATATTGTAGGTTTTTTATGATTGTTTATATGAATATGATATATGTAGGTGATTTAGGGTGATTTAGGACTACTTAAATCGGTATACTTTTAAAAAATAGGTGCACACTTATATTAAAATAAAGAGAGCGCAGAATCCTTTCTCATGTACTATAAGAAGGATCACGAGCGTATTATAGCAATCATCGCCAGGAGCTGGAGATGGCCGAATTTGGCTGGAGAATACAAAGTGCAATGTGCATTTTAGCAACAGCACATCTGAACACTTCCAAACCAAACTTGCACTGGATTTCGGAAATGTGACGCGCTGTCATGTGACTTCTTCAATCTTGTTCTTAAGCCGATATTGCGTAGGGCAGGTGACAACACAGAAGGCACTACCTTAAATAGATCCGTCCAGCTACTGGGATATGCGGACAAAATTGACATCTTTGGACGATCCCAACGTGCCGTGATAGAATCGTTGACGGCTATTGAAGAAAAGGCGAAATTAGTTGATTTTAATGTAAATGATAACAAGACTAACTACATGCTATCAACAAACAAACACCTGTCCACCGACTAGCACCTGATAGCAGCAACTTCGAGGTAGTTGCGGAGTTCATCTACCTCGGCGTAAACATCAACTCCACGAATGACAACTTAGTGGAGATCCGACAAGAATAACCCGAGCAAAGCGCTGCTACTTTGGTTTGACGAAACAAAAGGGGTTCAAAAATCCTAGCTCGAAGGACAAAGTGTATGCTCTATTAAAACCTTATTCTGCTAGTTCCTTTATAGGGCGCCGAGTGCAGAAAGATAAGCAGGTAAGAGAGTTCATACTAGGGTCCTTGGAAAGAAAAATTCTTCGACGGTCGAATGGAAAATAAGATATAACTGCGAACTCTGTGAGCTGTACTAAAATGTGGATGTAGTCCAAAAAGCCAAAACTCGTCAACTAGATTGGCCCAGCCATATCGAGCGAATAGACAGTAATGATCCAGCTGAGATATTTGGATATTTGAATTCCAGTCCCCGGGTTCGAGACGACAAGGAAGACCGAACCCGGGCGAAGAGAGACCAAGCCGTCGCATTTGTTGACAAAGAGCAGTCTGAATAACGGGATCGCAGAGAATGGAACTCTTCACGGGTCGGGAGACCTTTAGGTAAAGTAAGTAAGTATACTTAGTTAGAGTTCGAAATTTCCGCACGATTGCCATACATTTTCTCTTTTATAAACTTATGTATACGAGAACTGTACAAATAAATGGCAATGTAGACCGCTAATATAAATTCAATTTTAGATCGGCAGTTCTTAATCAGCATAATTTTAAAATTGAACTTCTCGAAAAACTTTTAGGAAATTTGAATCGTCGATACGATAACAAAATATCTTTCAATGGGGGTTGTTGTGGGATCATGACAAGTAAATGCGTTATCTTTCCCAGACTTCTGATATTAAAATAGCGCCGCAATTATCTTGTTTATTTTATAAGCCAATAACTTTTTTATTTGTGGATCAGCAGACAGAAGGTTTTAGTGACAGAGCAATGAAATACATAGATAATTTTATAAAACCTACATCGCATATATATGAAAGTGAAAGAGTAATGAAAAGTGTTGGTATTGAAAATGTTTCGTATCTGTTGGTGCTCTGGCGCTAAACCTCGGTACTAGTAGTGTTGGGTAGGACACGCATATGTTAAGATTTCAACCAATTCATTCGTGTATGTATGAAGTCTAGTTTTTGAGGCCGTCAACAATCTGTAGAACTGAAGAACGAACACTTTTCATATAATTCATATTTATACAAAAAAAAAAAAAATATTAGGCGTAAAGCCTAGCTTCTCCAACCATTGTGTGTGCGAAGTTATATTTTTAACACGAATGGCGGGACCTACAGTTTAATGCCGATTCCGAACGGCAATTTAGTTTTGAGAAGCTTCTTTTTGTATGTTTGTCAGACGTTCGCAAGAGGTGGGACAGCGAATAAAATAAATAGTCTTTGGTTTTGGTCCTGATCAGAAACATATCTACGACTATTTAGAGGCAAGAACAATTTGTTCTATATTTTATTTAAACAACCCTTAAATATTTGCAAATGGTTCCAAATCAATTTCAGACTGAAAACTGACAAAGTTATATTTTACGGCAGATAAGACGATGAATAGCCTTATTAAACCAAAGAGCAGACTTTGAATTGATAAGATCATCGACGGATAAAGAAAATATACGGCGCAACCGAATTTGTTGAAGTACACATGTTCTACTGATAGTGGTCATACCTGCGGCTTTGTTTGATTTTGAACATTCAAAAAGAAAAGTATTGTAATCGTGCGAAAATTTTGAGCGCGAACTGCGTTTGAGGAATGATATTAAGACTATAGTGAAGTCATATAAAGTGGGCTCGCCAATGCCGACCGTGCCTCAGTCTGTCTGTCCGGAAGCCGTATGGCGGAACGGTTCGACGGATTTGCTTCCAAGTTTCTATATAAAGTTTTTTGGGGCAACAGCTCTCTGCGTTTAAATAATGTTACCTTTCCTGGCATAGCATTTTGTTAACAAGCATTACTTACTTATTTACGTAACGGGCTCCCAACCCGTCAAGAGTCCCTGTCTGAGAAACAACAGCCTTCCATTGCATTCTCTGCGATCCCAGGCACGCTGCTTTCAGTTATCCAGACCAAGCGCTCTGGCATCCAAGCATCCGCGATGGCTTGCACTTTAAAACGGAGGTTCGGTTTTCCTTGTCGTCTCGAACCTGGGGGCTGGGATTCGAAGATCCTCTTGGCTGGAGCGTTGTTGTCCATTCGCTCGATGTGGCCGAGCCAATGTAGTCGGCGTTTCTTGGCTTTTTGGACTACATCCATATCTTGATTAACCTCATAGAGTTTACCATAGAGTTTGCGTATGTATCTTCTCCTCCATTCGCCCTCCTCGCACAAAGGACCAAATAGCCGTCGAAGGATTTTTCTTTCAAAGGATCCCAGTATTAACTCTCCTTTCCTGCTTATTGTCCAGCACTCGGACAAGGGTTCTGTAGAGCATGCACTTTGCCCTTCGAGTCAGGAGTTTTGAACCCATTCGTTTTGGCAAACCGAAGGGTAATTCTTCGACGGATCTTCACTAAGATCTCATGTGTGGGGTTGATGTTTATCCCGAGGTAGATGAACTTCTTAACTACCTCGAAGTTGCTGCTATCAACAGTGACATTTTGTCCTAGTCGGTGGACAGATGATTGTTTGTTTGTTGATAGCATATATTTAGTCTTGTCCTCGTTAACTTCAAGGCCAACTAGTTGCGCCTAGCCTCTATCACGTCACGATGGGACTGATGAACTCTATATAGTTTATTACTACTTGTGGACTGCGTTTTTGCTTTTGTATTGTTATGTGTTTGTATTGTTATGGAAGCAATAAATATATCAAACGGTCCACTAATACTGAGACTTACCGCGATTTTGGAAATACCTCATGGTGAAGGCTACCGGTGGCTGACCGATAACAATTTTGGAGACGCTGTCGGACAAAGCACACTTTCATGAATTGGCGCCGAAGTTATTTACATATGAGAACTTAGCTGTGCCCTTTATCGATAAATTGGGGAATTTATAGCGACACAGGAGAAGCTAAAATAGAAATTTTAAATTCTATGGGATTTTTGAAATTCCAAGATAAATTATACTTTCACATTTGTTAATTGCACAAAATAAACAATAAACTGAATTTATTCGAAAAAGTGGTTTTTGACTGTTTAGTGCCTGTTTCAACTTGAGGTAAGATAAGACTACATGCTAAGTAATCATATCATTTATCATTGTTTACAGTACAAGTAGTTATATTATATGAATATTCGTAGGAAAACTATGCTTAAAAACCTTCATTTGAATTTAGTAATCATTGGTACAATAAGTTGGTATGTAGGTAAAGTGGCTGTTGCCGGGCAAACGCCAGGGCAACGCAATTAGGGCTATTGCACGTAAATAAGGCCACCAGTCTAGCGACGTTTCAACGATCTTAATTAACACTTTCTTGACAAACTGTATATATAATGTATACTGTATTCAAAAAATGTTTTAAATATTTTGGTCTTTTTTTGTTTATCTTTTTTTAAAAATCGAATAACCCGCAATATATTAAAAGTTAATAAAGGAAATTCCAAAAAAAAATTACAAATTTAACTTAACTGTATAAGTATATCTGCGTACTTTGATTTTTGAAATATTTTTTTGTTCATATAAGGATTTTCTTAAATTTAAATTTAATTAAATCAACAGGTATCTACTGTTAGGTACTAGATGATACATTGCGTATTATTTGTAATAGTTGCTTTACATAAATAAAATTATTTAGCGATCTAAAGTTTCAATGGTAATTAATTATAGTTTTAAAGGAGGTTCGTATGAGAAGAATTTTACTGTATGTGTAACTCAAACATGGATAGACTTTATAAAACTTTTTATACTCAATCTTGTTTTGCGGATTAACAATTCGCTAGACAAATGTCGAACGAACTTTGTACCTAAACACGAAATAAGTAATATATAACAATACCTATCTGTATCGGCAATATATCTTATCTACGTATATAAAATGCACTGTATTTAAAAGAATCATTGAGATCTTTTCAAAATTCTGGAAATTTTTTCAAAACCCAGTGCTTTGATTATACAAAAAGTGTGAATTTAAAATCAAAAATTTAATTTACCACCCAAAATAATTTATGCTCATTCTTCCCATGACTTCTTCTTCTTCATTCTTCAGATCAAACTTCTTAGATTGTACGATCACATCAAACGATTATTAATACAAAAAATAATATACCGGAAACATCTATAATAAATTAATTACGTAGAACAAGCCAAATCGGAGCGCATCCAATTTGTATTTCAACTTAGATAAGTTTGTCAGAAAACACACAATATAATTGACCAGTCTTTACACTAAAGTTTATGACCATTACCTACAAAAATCGATACAAACAGTAATAAGTCCAGGGCTTATCTGCGCTATTAAAACTACCGTTCAAGAACTTGTAGCAAATAAAAGCAACCTCGAAACTTAATTTATTTTCAGTAAGGAAACTACAAACACCTAGCACGGTAAACAGGACTGTACTAAAAGAACGTGTGTTGCCCCTCTTAGCATAAAAATGAAGAAACCACTGACTATTGTTCTGTTTACCTTAAGTGTACTCTTCATTAGAACTCGCGCAATTTCTGTTGTGAACAATGTTCCAATGCCAAGTGATATACTAACGAACATTTTTATTGCTGAAATCCAAAATAATAATTCAATTTTATCTGACGTAACTGTCCAAAGTGCCGGAAGATATAATACTTTAAAATGTGCAGCTGCAATGCAGGAGATCGTTAATCGGTTTCCCAGTTTGGATGTTTTGCCATGTAAGTTTGGTGTAAGTGCGTTCAAAGAAATTAAATTTGTTAAAAATACCGAAAATACCGCTAAGCATTTTTTACTTCCTCTATAAAGCACAGATTTGCTTTTCGGGTTTATTTTGCTTCGAGCAGTCTTTTCGTAATTTTTAAGTTTAATACTACTTACCGAACAGGCTTCCGACACGTGAAGAGTCCTTGGCTGAGACACAGTTACGGTTACAAAACACAGGTTCGGCCTTCCTTGTCGCCTCGGGTATAAAACCATGTTCTTTAATTTATACGATAACCTTTCGCATCGTGAAAAATAGATAATCGTTTGAGCATAAATTAGATTATTTTTAAGAATGTACATATCTCAGGGTGCTCATAACTCATTCCGTAAGTTGATTATCTTGGCGATAGTCCTGGATCACGTAGCGCCAAATATCGCTATTGATATCGCTTTAGACGATTCTAAATTTGCTTCACTTAACTCAATAATCAACATAATCGATTGCGATTCTTGCGCGAGAGCTATTTAGCTATCGTCTCGAGGTGATTGTTTATTTTGCTGAAAGATTGAAGTAATATTATTATTTTTGAAGTGCATCAGAATATTATCAATATCAATAATATTCTCACATTAATTGAGATTTGGTTTTGTTACTAACTGCCTAGCTGTGAGAAAAGTAGGCGGTTTTTTCAACGCTTTCGTCTTTTCAAAGAAGCTTTTGCCTTTGTATTGTTATGGAAGCAATAAATATGTCAAACGGTCCACTAATACTGAGACTTACCGCGATTTCGGAAATACCTCATGATGAAGGCTACCGGTGGCTGACCGATATTTCCAAGATAAATTATACTTTCACATTTGTTAATTGCACAAAATAAACAATAAACTGAATTTATTCGAAAAAGTGGTTTTTTGGTTATCATTGGTACAATAAGTTGGTAGGTAGGTAAAGTGGCTGTTGCCGGGCAAACGCCAGGGCAACGCAATTAGGGCTATTGCACGTAAATAAGGCTACCAGTCTAGCGACGTTTGCACGACTGAGATAACCTTGTCGTTGAGTTATCAAAAAAAAGTGCACAAATGCGTCATACGAAACTTTCTCGGTACATGAGATGCGTTTTTGAGTCGCAAAATGAATCGAACATTAATGGTGAGAAATTTATTTAAATCACTTTTTAGGTTTTAAAAAATTTGATTTTCTCAAAAACAAACTTACGTTTTTGATCTAATTTCGCACAATGGACGCTTTGAATTACAAAAAATTATTAAAATCTTTGGAGCCGTTTTTAAGAAAACGAATTTAATTTAAATTTAAGAAAATAATTATATGAAAAAAAAAATATTTGAAAAATCTAAGTATGCAGATTCGCTTAAGTTTAGAGTATAAAAAAAATTGTACATTTTTTTGAAGTTCCCTTTATAAGTTTTTGAGATATTGCCCATTTTATAAATTACCCTTAGTCGATTTTTTTTCCAAAAACTGAGTATGCAGAATTTTTTACCCCATCCTTAGTACAAAAAAAGACCGAAATCCTTGGAACCACTTTCGAGAAAATAGTGATAAGTGATTTTCACAAAAAAATTTGTATGGCAGGTACCGTTATTTCAAAAGGTAAAGCAAAAAATAAAAAGATGCCCCGAGATGAAACCCGAAGAACGGGTTACGAACTTTGAAGCAAATCCGTCGAACCGTTTCGCCATACGACGCCCGGACAGACAGACAGACAAACAAACAGACAGACAGACCGACGGCATTGGCGGACCCACTTTTTTGGACTTCTCTATAGTCGTAGTATCATCCCACATACTCAATTTGAGTTCGAAATAACTTTCTCTTTAGTATACTAATGTATACGAGAAAGTTAAAAACTCAAAGAATTTTTTTTACTGAAGAAGAATTTATTCAAAACTAGAGATACTATCTTATGTACAATAACCCGCCTCAATTTAATACTTTAACATTGTTAATGGGCATACGTAATGTCAGCCATTTTACAAGCACACTTATTTTCTGCGGAGTAAACAGTTTTGCAATAATTCATTCTACGAAATGACGAAATACCTTGTCAACTTAAAAATATTGACCGGATGAAGGTGACATATTTATTGTCCGGTGCTGGCAATGGTGCTGGCATTTGTATATATATAACTTCTCCCTCCTTTAGAGTGAAATTCTCCTGAATTTTATTATTTAAGTTAATTCGTATCCTTTTTTGTTGTATACAAAGGCATGATAATATTAAAAAAACATGATTACAATTATATTACAATACAAGTCACATTTATTTTATATGATACATCTTTCTTAAATTCTATTTCTCTTATTTCTTTGATATTTTCAATGTTTTTAAGACAATTTTGTCAAACTTTATTGCTTCACTAAAATTAATTTTTTTTTATAATTTGGATAATAGAATCTTTGTTTCTCTATATGTTTCACATTAGAAAATTTTTGATCTAAGAAATACAAGGTGCAATTGATAAAGTTGATTGAATAGTTTCCTGTGAGATTTGTATCTCTTTCGTCACAAGTTTGATTTTTTTTGTTTTGTCGGAGGTTGCTACTATTCGCTCAACTACAGGTCCATTGTACTACAATTCAGACACCATCCGGACAACTGCAGAGAAAGTTTTCTGCTGTTTCATCCTCCTCACCGCAAGCAGGACAGGTAGTGGTGGTGGCCCGAAAGAACGCCTACAAGCAGCCTACAGTCGATTCTCCTCAGAGATAGAAGAAAAGATGCTTACCTTTTGCAAATGTCCGGGCGCAGTAGTTTGGTTTGTCTACATCCACCGCAATCGTGCCACCGAATCTTGTGTTCACGAGAAACTCAAGTATCGATAGAAGACATGACTAAAGGTGCAGGCAGACCCAACACAGGTTCGGGTCCTGAGAAAACTTCTTCTGAACCTTGCCTAGCAAGCTCATCCGAGATCTCATTTCCCTGGATGCCAGTGTGACCTGGTACCCAGACAAGATTCACTCCGTTCAGTCTTCCGACCAAATTCAGAGAAAGCTTGAGTTCTAGCACTTACGAGGTAAGAGGATTTGGAAGCGCTTTTAATGCAGCTTGGCTATCACTGCCGATGCAAATGCCTCTAGCCCTCCACCTGTTGTTCACAATATAGCGCATAGCCATTAGGATGGCAAAAATCACCGCTTGGAAAACAGATGCATGTTTACCCAAGGCATAGCAAAGTCGTATATCATCGCATTCCACAAAGACTCCAGCACCAGACCCCTGCCCGGTTTTGGAGCCATCCGAAAAAATACGATGGCATTCAAGCCATGGATCAGAGTCTGACCGAAGCCATTCCGTTACCTGTGGAAAGTTGACGTGGTCGTTTCTTCGCAGAAGGATTTCTGGTGTCATTGCATCAGACGGCATATCCATAAGACAGGGGTCAAAGGATAATTCTCGAGCAAGTTCTTCAAAATTCCAGTGCGCATGGTACCAAAAACCACCTCTCTTTAAGCGAAAGTTGGTTTTTAGCGTACACCCCATTGATATATAAATCAAGGGGAGGAAGATTCATCAAAGCATCTAGAGCAGAGCCCGGGGTGCTAGGGAAGGCCCCTGTGCAGCCGAGACATGCCGTTCTTTGGAGTTTGGCAAAAGAAGCTGTAACACGTTTCCGCGAAAGCCTGTTCCACCAAACAACTGATGCGTATGAGAGTAGCGGTCTAGTCGTGGCCATTTAGATCCAAAGGACCCGTTTCGGAGACAAGCCCCATGTCTTACCAAAAGCGCATTTACACTGCCAGAAAGTCGACAGCGCTTTATCGGTTTTCGATTCGACATGTTTGGACCCTAGAAGTTTTTTATCGAGGATTACACCCAGATATTTGACTTCATCGGATGTTGGGATGGAATACCACCTTGAGGGCAGCCCTTATTTACCCCTGTTATGACGCACTTGCCATAATCTGCATCCACTACCAACGTCCTGTACATTAACATTGCTTTAATCAACAACACCAAAGTTTCATCTACACCATGCTGTCTGGCTGAGTTACACACACTTTTTGGTATGAAAACCACTTTAACCATTCGCCATGGAGAAGGTATATAGGCCAAGGCCAATTTTCGCGGTGAAAATTCTTTTCAACATTGGCAAAACTTGACTTAAATTTATCAGCAAAACTGGATAAATTCAATCCGGACCAGGTGACTTGAAACTCTCAAAAGATGCAATAGCATATTTGATAGCATCATCAGTCACCACTCCCGATGTTAAATACCAGCTCTGCCGCGTGGTATTAGTCGGTTCAAATGTAGCCACCGTCGTTTAAAGGGCTGAAGAACACGTAGTAACCTGATATCCCGGAAAGTGAGTCTCAAGTAGAAGACTGTAAGTCTCCGGCGCCTTTGTCTCAGTGTACGTGCCATCAGGTTTAAAGATTGCATATAGTTTACTTTGTCTGTTCCTTTGGAGGACTTTAACAGGCCTGCTAGTTGCACTTAGAGATTCGACGTCTTCACAAAACTTTTTATAGGAGTCATTTTTCGACTTGCGAATAAGTCTCTTAAAAACTTTTTGTTTCGATCGATAAAGAATCCAGACTTTCGCTAATTTGGTTTTTAAAGACCGATTTAGTAGCTTCCTAGTTTCTGTACGATGTTTACATGTTTGGTTAATGTTTATATTTACATTTTTGATAAATAGGGTTTCATCATCGAAAGATTCAAGTTCGGTTTGATTATTTATGATTAATATACAATTTTGTTCAATTAATTTATTTAGACTTTTATCTTGTTCATATTTGAATGTTTCATTTTTATTTTCTATAACAAATTGTTTTTTTGGCATTAATCTGTAAAATGTTGGTATTAGGAAATGGAGGGTTATAGTTACATATTTGTTTGAGATTGGGGAACATTAATAAGTTTTCTTTCCTAGTCTTATTTGTTTTGTTGGATGCTTTGATTGCATTATGACTGATCTTTGCTACTATATTCGAATGATTTTCTATAGTCTGTCTGTCGTATCTGGCCAGTATCTCCCTGCACTTCTCGACGAGTTTGAACGTTATCTCGGCAGAGATGAGGGACTTAATCGCAAGCCCGGCTGTCGACCAAGATCTGGGTTGTTTTAGGTTGACGTAGACAATTTTTTCTGATTCCCTTATCGCAGGACCTCCGCCTGGAAGACGCTGGACGAGTTCGGGAGCCGTAAGGATAAGTACGTACGTAATGCGTTTGAAAAGACGCCCGCACCGACTCCACAGTCCATTTTGGACCCGGTAAATAAATGGTTAAAGCGAACTCTTTCATAAGATTAACGTAGGGCTTCCGTGGTCCCGACTGCAGCCGTTCTCTCGACTCTGCTTAAGTTGGTGATGTTATAGGCTGACTTAAGGCGTGTCACCATACCAGGGTCCCATAATCGAGCGTACCACAGATGTTGATGAAGAAGGATCTCATGGGTAACTGAGTACAAATTTAAATGATATATTAACAGTTTTAATAAATGAAAAAAATAATAATGAAATAATTAAAATGTTTATATATAAATATAATGTATGGTTATGGAAAAAGAAATAGATGTATAGATTATATATAGAAGAAATAGATATAAATAAATAACAAACACAATTTAATAAAAAAAAGTTTTTGCGAAATTAAGACCGTATAGTTCTTTAATAAAACTGGTTTGCGTTGCTCCCACATTTGTCAATTTAAATTTTTCCTCTTAGAATTTAAATTTTCCTTGCACATTCGGCCATTACGTGCAATAAATAAAATATGCACATGAACATGTACATAGACTACTATTTATAAATAAACATAATATTTTTTTTTAAATTGCAGTTATTGACTCATGGGGAAGTCTGCCATCTGGTATCCTCTTTGGTCATTTCACAGACCTTGGTAATTTTGACCAGTGTATTCGAATTTCAAAAACTCTAAATGCAGTCACTGGCACAGTAAATGGGCAATATTGCTGGGCGTCAGTACCGTTGATACAAAATCAAGTAGCTGTCGATCCAGTCATTTTGTACGACCCACAAGTAAGAGATTCTACTTTGGATTATATTTCGAGTATAAAAGTAGGAATATGCATTCCCGATGTGTGCGATCCCAATTACGTGCAAGTAATTCTTCAAAGTGCCGCCGATAATATGTTTAATGGAGCACTTGCTGGAATTAAAGTGGCTCGTTGTATAACGGAAAAGAAACAAGATTTGGAAGCAATAAATATTGCTGGGATGTAAGACCGTAAAATGCCAAAATCTCAACTGCAATTTTTAAAGCTTTCCTTTACAGAGTTGTTTTTGCAATAATTGGATGTCTGATGGTACTGTGTACACTGTATGACTTTTACACCCGCTACTGTAATAGTAAGTGTTTAAGAAGGAAACCCACAATTTACTTTATTAATAAATTGTTTTAAATTTGCAGAACCTGTGGTACCTTTACTGTTAGCATTTTCCGTATACACAAATGGAAGGAAATTATTCGCGATTAATACAACAAAACAGCCGAACAGTATTGACTGCTTAATTGGTATTCGAGTACTTTCAATGATTTGGGTGGTTTACTGCCACAATTACGTTATGTACAGTATTCTGCCGATGACAAATTTAATTGACTTGTTGCCGGTAAGTTCTTAATTCAAAAAAATCCAAATCGATCGAAATACAAGGTTAAGTGTTTAATAGTGGTCCAAGGCAGCGTCTTCAATGCATGTTCTCAATGCGACAGTAGCAGTGGATACGTTCCTATTCATAAGCGGATTGCTTGTAGCATGGATAGGATTGCGGGAGTTGGACAATAGGTTTTATCTTAGCACATTCAAAATTGTATGGAAATTTAATTTTTTGCTTTTTTATATTTAGCAAGGGAAAACTAAATATACCTTTGATGTACTTTCATCGGTATATACGTCTAACACCCGCGGTGGGAGCTGTTATTTTGTTCTATGTAAGCATAAATTCGTTAATTGGCAGCGGTCCATATAAAAATTCTTATGAAAGCTTACAAAATACCTGCCAAACAAAGTGGTGGTCGACACTATTGTATGTGCAAAACTACGTGTATCCAGAGAGTATTGTAAGTTTCCACCATTCCTACACATGGATCGATCATGTTACCATATTACATTCTAAATCCTAGTGTATTAGCCAGTCCTGGTATTTAGCTGTGGATACTCAACTGTATGTCCTTTCGCCATTGATTTTGATTCCTCTATGGAAATGGGGAAGAAAATGCATTCCGGTTATAGTTATTTTGTCATTATTATCAATTGGATGTGTGATTGCGACGTATTTTAAGGAAGGCTACACTCAATTTATTGGGTAAGTTGTGTTAGAATATTTTGCAAATATATTTTACACATTTATGAAACCGGATATACTTTTAGGACGCTTGAAGAAGACCAATTTCAGCTTACATACGTGCCAACGCATACCAGATACTCGGTTTGGCTGATTGGTATATTATTCGGATATTTCTTGCATACCAATAGGAATAAGCCGTTGGTTCTTTCAAAGGTGATATATCATTATTTACTACATTATGACCGTGTATAGTTACAACCCCTTAGCATTACAACTTTGATGGAATTTTTAAATTCGGTCGAGTAGGTCCAGTATTAGCTTTTACTCCGCCAGCTTTTAGTCCTCACCGAATATCCCTTCCTTTTTTTATATCTTTCCCCCTTTCCACCTTATGTAACCTCAATTTTTTTTGGAGCATGTTAGCATTACAACATTTTTCAAATCGGAAGAGTAGATCCAGAGTTAGTCAAGATCGATTAGTGTTCTTCTAGTGAAAGGCTGGTTCAAGTGAATAGTCCTTTATTTTCGCACCATTCTAATACGAGTAGCAATGCGTCGTGCATTCCACTAGTAATGGTTGCACTTAGTTTGCCAGGACAACATCATAATCTATATCGCTAAGCCTTGCCTGTCTAGGCTAACTAAAAGATTAATAGTGACGATAAGAGTGGGTAGAGTTTTCCTCCTTGTGGCAGCCTTAAACTGCCGTCTAACATTTCTCTAAGGTAGAAGGTTGTGATTCGATTTTCCAACATGGCTCTGATCCATTGGTTTGTCGAATTTTCGATTCTTTGACCACCGATCGCAGATAAAAATTAACCGATAGCAATTCGGTTAAATTTCTGTAACATAAATAGATCGAATTTGCATAAAAATTAATATTACACTGCAGTTTTGTGATTCAATCTAAAATGTTGAAGAAGCTACAATAGAATATTGAAATGTTTCTATAAAAGGCTATTTCTTTTGATGAAAGATCGGCTGCACCTCAATTGGTGAAAGTTTTGCATGCCCTTTCAGTAGGGATTTTGATTGTTTCCAATCCAGTCCGAGTTCTGTAGTAGCTGCACAAAGCTCTGGATTAATTGGATGAGAGTATGGTAAGGCTGGATTAGGAAAAAGGGACCATTAACATAACGCCACAAGCGCTGGTCAATAAGTTCAAGTAAATATTTATAAGTCACACACTTTCTCTTGGTGAACGTCGTATAAATACTTTCTTGTCGTATTGTTACATAAGTTGTACGTACCTATGATGTCACAAATCCATCCTCGACTTTTTGCTAACGTATATACTACTACAAACTCATACTTCTTAATATTAGTCGCAAGTGGATTTGATGTGGTGTTTTGGCTTCCGCCGCGCTAGACCGAGTTTTCATCATTAGCTTTAAGTCGAAGGTTCAAACAAGTTTGGTTGTGGAGAAACTAAAAGAATATTTTTTTTTGTTAGCATTCCCATTGCTGAAATTTACGAACAACTGAACTCATAAAAATAAAAAGCATTGCAAGTACAAAGAATAGAAGAAAAAAAAAAACAATTCCATAGAATTGGAAAGCATCTATACAAGACATTCCATATATCTTTCGAAATGAAAGCTTTTAATGTTAGAATTTGATACATTACTACAATTTATAGCTCAAACTTTAAAAAAAGTTTTCCAATGTAGAAAACCTCCTATAAGATACCATGGAAACCGGCTGGACTTGCTTATAATAAAACGAGATTCGTATTTACTACCGATAACTATAAGCCTTTATATAAATTTATATCTTTTTCTAGAAGTCTTTGGCTTTGGCTAATTCTGAGATAAATCAAATGGATTTTTCTTCCGTTGAAATCGGAGTACTGTATTTTTTGTACTGATCGTGAATTCGAGTCAGTTTTTTAACTTCAGATATAACACTTTTCTATATACATATTTACAACTGAGTTAAAAGAAGAAACTAAGGCATTCAACAAAATTAGAATCTGTTATAAAACTTAAAGCTTGAACGAATCCCAAGAATACCTTCACGTTAAAGAAAGAATCCATCTCGAAAATATTGGAGCGTGATTTAGTATATGTCCCGTCAAAAATTTTATTTGATGCTATTGCAACCGAAAATAATAAAATATGGAAAAAAATTCGGCAGTTCAACACTGCACGATTGCAACAGTCCACAGACGCGAATCTGTGCTGTAAGCATCAGTTGGTTTCTAAGAACTTGGGAAATTCATAGTAAAAACTTAAAAAATAAAGTTTGTACTAGTTTTTATGCATATTGAAATTAGTATTCACTACCAAAATTCTACTTATCTAATTTATATTATTATCGTTTATTAATATACCTATTTGAAATCTTTCAGAGATTGCAACTTCTAGGATGGACTGTCTGCTTCGTGACGATACTTTCAATTATCTACGGACCATATTTCACAATTCAGTCAGATCGTTCCTCAACAGTTTTCGAAGCTGCCATATATGAGTCCTTAAAGCGTTCTGCATGGGCAATAGCAGTAGGATGGATTGTTGTAGCATGTTATTCCGGGTTTGGTGGTGTAATTAACTCACTGTTGTCCCATCCTTGGTGGCAACCATTAGGCCGATTGACTTACTCCTTGTATTTAGTGCATATGTGTGTGCAGTGGATTAACTTTGGAACTACTCGAACAGATGTGTTCTTTTCCAACAACCAAATGGTCAGCAAAATTAAAAAAAAAATGTTAAAACTTATTTTTTTTTTTTTCGTTTTCAATTTAGATACTTATTTTCTGGAGCACATTTGGAATTGCTGTTATGGCAGCAATTATCTTGTCATTGGGCTTTGAATCACCAATTCTTGTGATCGAGAAGACAATTCTTGGTTCAGATAAGGCGAAACCTCAGCAACTAATTGTAACAGAGTCAACTCAGAAAACAGCTTAAATATCATTTAAATTTTGCAAATAGTCTAATATTAAGTTTTTTTTCATGTTTTTAAGGATGTACATAGTTATAAGTGGCTTTTTTTTGTAATTAGATGATAAGAGAAAACATACAAAATGAAAACATAACTTGACAATTAGTTCATCTTTGAGAGTAACTGTACTGGATTAGAGCATCGTTTAAAAGACTTAATTGTAAACAATTATAGATTTATGTGGCTCCAAAAATCACCCCCATCACGTCGTAATAGAAAAATTTCTACGAATCCCGAAAAATTTTTTAATGGAGAACGTTGATTAGGCCATACTTATTTCGAAATCGTTCCCGGTGCCAAGCAGTTAGCCGCCTTCAGCTATAAGTTTAAGAGTCGCACTAAATCGACAGATTGGGGTCATGCGAGATGCTGATGCCTGGCTCCAGCTCCGCTTCAAGTTCTTTTAGCGCGCATTTTAAGCCATCTTTTTTTAGTCTGAAATTTCTCTAAGTCTGCGAAGGATACGAATGAAATGAACAAATTTAAATAATTGCAAGGATAATTAACAGTGTTTCATCGAAATGTTACATGCGTCCCTTAGTCGCCTTTTCTGAATTGGATTTTTTTTTGTGTATCGCCTCTTTATGAATTGCAGCAATAGCAATAGGAACCTTGTCCCAGGTGACAAAAATCTCTTTTTGGGAATTTTTAACTTGAAGCAAAAATATTTTATTATATTCGAAAGTTAAATTGTTCATTACGTATATATTTTGGACTTAGTCAATGCTACAAATCAATAAGAACTCATTTAAGTCACAACAATTACAAAAATATAATTTTTACTAGAAAGTGAAAATAGGTAAAAAAATATGTTTTGTCAGACTTCGAAAATGGAATATAATTATGTTTTTTTCGGGATTCGTAGCGGATTCATTTTCATTCAGGGATTTTTCCGAAAGAAACTTGTAATAGGTCTGAATGTCATACGATACAAATGAACATGCAAAAATAGGTTAATGATGAAAACAACAAAAGCTATTAATATATTAAATTTTTGGATGCATAAACAGAGGAACTTTGATATCAGTTGCCACAAAAAAAAAATTCGAATCATCAAATTCGAGTTATTAAGTAGCATACAAAATTGATATAAATATGCATTCATACATACGTATAACAGTATAACTCTTATATATATAACTCTTTTTAGGGGCCTACTATTTCTTTCAAAAATAATAACTAAGCTTTGAGTTCGTTACGACCAATGTACCACCCTAGTAATGTGTTTTCTTACCCATACTAACAAGAAATTTGACAATTCTTATTCACACATATCAAAATCACGATTTTCAGGAGAGCTAGCGAACGATTTCAGTGACGTGTTTTTCCAAGGATATAAATTTGCTGACTAGTAATTTTGGACATAAAGGGTGATTTTTCAAGCTTAGTTTTTTAAAAATCGAATCAATCAATCAAATATTTAAATTTTTATTGCCATCGATAAATAGGCCTTTGCCATTTACGTTTTTAAAACAAATTCATGTAAATGTTGTCCGCAGTTCCGTTCTAAATGGTCCATTCGGAAGGTCCAAAAATTTAAGCGGCCTTTATGCATAAATCCTTAATTATAAAACATTTTCCCATCTTTTTTATATCGATTTTCATTCAACCATTCGCCATGTTGGAACTGTTCCAACTGCTGTCAAGATTCAAGAACTGTTCCAACTGCTGTCAGCGCTGTTCTAGCTACATATTTTGAAGTACTGTTTCAACATGGCGAATTGGGTGAATGAAAGTCGACATAAGTTGTACAGGGCTTATGTCAGATTATGTACCAAAATGGCGGAATTTATTACAAGTGTTTGCAGAAAAACAAATTGAATGTATTCTGTTGAGACTCGGAAATTTCGTTTGAAGCTTAATATGCAAACGTTATATGTTGCTCATTTTGCATACACGTTCTAATCAAAAACATATATAATTCAATCCGTCACCAAATCCTTACGGCAACTTTTACTTTGAACTGCACACGGAGGCATTCGTACACTGTTGTATCTCTGCCATACGAAAAATTATTTTTCACATAGTTCATCATCGGTTGCTTATACAATTTAAAATCCTTATTGACAAATAGAACATCAATTTTGCAATAATTTTTGCTTTGCAAAAAGTGTATTTGAACACAAATTCTATCAAGTGGGTAGTAAGAGATAGACAAAAAAAATTACATTTTTATACAAAAACACACTTATACAATCACTAAACAACCTTCAAACGCGTTTAAGTTAATCAACCTCTATGGAACATTGTACAAATTTTATAAATAACGTTTTTGCGTTTAAAGATTTTGAAAGCCCGCATATCTTTATACACTTCTTATAACTCGTTTATAAATAAGGCTGTTAATATTTTAAAATTCAAAATTGTTGTGCCAAATAAGATGTTGTTAACAAGAATTAAGAACAAAATCGTTGCAACAAGAATAAAAGTAGTTGATTTTGGCATAGTCTACGAACAAGATCTTTACGCTGGGTATGCATATGCTAAATGAAAATCAGAGCAAAAACAAAGATTTTTGTAAACAGGGACATTTTGCAAAGTTTTAAAATTTTAGGGATTTGCACAATTTGTCTTATAATTTTCCTTGTTTGCCTTTAAAAGAATTACCGACATGTAAGTTTTCATAACTATAGAATGAGTTCGATAGCGGTTGCCACGCCTATTTTTTGGAATATATACAAGTTTGTGTCTGTTCTTCAAATCTTACTTCACGTAGAATTGAATAGCTCTTAGTCTTTTGGGAGCAAAGTTAACGAACGCCCCTAAATGGAAAATAAATAATATATTTTTTTTCCGAGTTTTTTCTTGGAATCCAACCCTCATGTAAAAAATCATAATTGTAAATCTTCTGGGGGTTGAATTAAAGAAAAGGGGCGGATACCAATCCCCTAATTGGAAAATAGATAGTATTTTATTTTTCCCACTTTGTTCTTAAAATCCACACGTTATGTAAAAAATCATTATTGTAGGTCTTTTGGGGGCTGCGTTAAAAGTATTGGGCGGCTGCCACGCCCCGTGGATGAAATTCACATATGTAAGATTTTTCTCTAGAGTTTCTGCGCAAACCCTATTACTGTGCCAAATTTCAAGGTTCTACAACTATTGGAAGTGGTCCATAGTTTTGATGATCTGTCAGTGGTTACTATTTTTGCCTAAATTGGGGCTTTATAACTCGGGAACCGCTCATGTTAAACAGTTGAAATTTGGTTTGATGCCTGATGCTGTGTATCCCAATAAATCCTGAAATCCTGAAATGTTATGTCTCTAGCTTTGTTGTAAGCGGAGTAAGAGGGGGGTGTCAAAATGACCTGAGTTGGTTCGCGTAAATAAGGGTGTAGTGCCAAAGTTGCTAAAGAACGTGGCTGGGCACTACCCTGCGCCTTGATTAAAAATGTAAATTGTAAAAACAGATGTCAACCTGGAAACAATAAATAATTCTTTACTTACCATAAAAATGTAGTTCCTAAATTAATTGGAGTTTAACCCATTCTTATAATATCATTTTAAAAATTTATTTATTTTTAAATACTACTAAATCGTATTTTACAAAAGTATTTATTGTTTACTGGGCCACATTTTACGAAATTTCTCTTATAAAAAATTTGTGAACAAATTTTGAAAGTACAGAAATTCGGTTAAATTTTTGTAACATAGATTTGATGAACAATAAATACTTTTGTAAAATACGATTTGGATTACATCCCTGAAAAATAAATGAGGTTATCTACGACAAATGTATATACGTTGAAAACTACAAGTCAGTGGTTGAACATATTCAGATCTTTTTTGCAGATCTAACTAACATGCGAATCGATATCTAATCTAAGGCACAAAACGTTTTGCAAAGGGTTCCAAATCAATTTAAGGCTGATTCACTTGTACAAAGTTATACTTTATGAAAGATAAGACGATGAATAGCCTTATTAAACCAAGGAGTAGACGATGAATTGATAAGATAATTCGGATAAGGAAAGTATACGGCGTAACCGTATTTAGTGATATACTCAACCCATGTTCTACAAGTGGTCAGACTTGCGAACTTTTAAAGCTTTCGTATTTCTATATATTGCTATATTACACATTCATAGCATATACACCTTAAAACGTTGGGGTCTTTGAGTTTATAACAAACACTGGACGTACAGTATAACGAAAGATATAATATTCAGTCCATTGGATATATCGAAACAATCGTTATATCGAAACTAATGAATTCGCAAAAAAAAAAAAAAAAATATAAAGTGCACAACTGCGTCATACAAAACTTTCTCGGTACATTAGATGCGGATTGGAATCGCCTCTCAATGATCACATACCAAATTTAATTAATTCACTTTTTTGGTTTTAAAAATTAGATTTTCTCAAAAACCGCACCTACGATTTTGGTGTAATTTCGCACATTGGACACTTTTAACATAATTATTCTAAATTATTAATCGTTATATGAAAAAAAAATTAAAAAAAAACTATTTCAAAAATCGAAGTATGCAAATTTGTTTGACTTTATAGTATAAAAGTGAGTAAATATTTTTGTAGTTCCCTCTATTAGTTTTCGAGATATTGGCGGTTTTATAAATTACCGTTAATCGTTTTTTTCCAAAAACTGAGTATTTTTGGCTCCATCCCAGTATCCATAGTAAAAAAAAGACCAATATATTTGGAATCATTTTCTAGAAGAATAGTGACAGGTAAGTGATTTTCACATAAAAAAAATTGTATGGCAGGTACCGTTATTTCAAAAGATAAAGCAAAAAATAAAAACAAAAAAAATTACCCGACATGTAACCCCAGAAACCTTATATACGAACTTTTAAGTCGAACTGCTCCGCTATACGGCGCCCGGACAGACAGACAAAAAGACATATGGACATACAGACATATAGACATACAGACATGCAGACAGACAGACGGAATTGGCGGACCCACTTTTTTGGACTTCTCTACAGTCGTAATATCATCCATTATACGGGTGTATTTTTAGAGGTATAGAACTTCGAATTGAAATAAAACACAAGAGAATTGTTTTAATGTCCATCAATGTATAGATATGATTTCGGGCATGTGGCCACCGAGGCTGGTTCGAATAAAGACTAGTCTAGAGGTCCAATTTTCAACCACTTTTTAAAGAATTTGGGGCTGTATGTCGGCAATAACGCTACGAATGTTGGCTTCCAAGTCCCCTAACGTTTCTGGTTTGTTGGCGTACGCGAGCGATTTCACATATCCGCAAAGAAAATAATCCAATAGTGTCAAATCACACGATCTTGGTGGCCAATCGATAGGTCCATTCCGCGAAATTATGTGCTCATCGAATGTTTCCTTCAATAAATCGATTGTGACGTGCGCTGTGTGGCATGTGGCGCTGTCTTGTTGGAACCACATCTCATCCACATTCATTCCATCTAAATCGGAAACAAATTAGTCGGTTATCATGGCTCTATACCGTTCTGCATTAACGGTAACTGACTCTCCAGCATCATTTCGGAAGAAGTATGGCCCAATGACTCCAACAGCCCATAGAGCACACCAAACAGTCAGTGTTTGTGGATGTAATGGCGTTTCAAGGGTCTCATGTGGATTCTCTTCACTCCAAATGCGGCAATTTTGCTTGTTGACGTAGCCATTCAACCCTTGCGGTAAAGCTTGCGGTAAACTTCGCGAACTGAACCATTATTTTCGTAATAAATTTGCACGATTTGCAAGCGTTGTTTATTTGTCAACCTGTTCATGATGAAATGGCAAACCAAACTGAACATAAATGTTATTAGAGTTGCCATACTTGACCACAAAATGTCAGTTTATCTCTATTCGAAAAACCAACCTCTAAAAAAACACCCTTTACTTAGTTTGAGATCGAAATTTCCGCACAATCGCAATAACTTTGTCTATAGTATACTAAGTAATATACGAGAAAGTTAAAAAATGAAAACAGAACACTCGTTATTCTATTTACTTGAGTACAAACTTGACCCGTGTGGATCGCAGTAATGAATGCCTTTCGTTGTAACGCATAAGAACAGACGTAATATTTGGAGTAGCAGAGTGGCGCAAAGTGTACGCACATTTCTGTCTGTTTGCCATTAATGAAAATTAACATCACAGATTTATCTTGTCCCTCTTATAGTAAGATATATTTGACGTGATTGGGAAGATACCTCGACGTCAGAACTTGCATGAAAAATTTCAAAATATATGCTAATTTTGCATATATATCTTATCTTATTGCTTTATTTTTACAGGTTACAATTCCTACTGCCTATACAATAGAGTGAGATTAGTTTTTGCTTAAATTATAAAATCATGAAAACAGAAAATTTGCTTAAAACAACCCACAATTTGTAAAAAGGGACATACAGCCGTCCACCTTAATTCCTGAAAATTATTTTTTACTTATTGCTTGCCATTATTTGTATTTACTGAATTTATAAGGGAAATAAAAGTTTACAGTCCTATTTCCATATAAATATTGTTATGTTTTAAAAATCGCTTGCAGGGATAATAGGAACATAACTTCATGGGGACAGGTAGTCCGTTTTGCCCCGTATTGCTGCGCTAGTGGGACAAAATGGTTCGGTTATAGCTGAACTGTATTGTTCTTAAAATATTTTGATCCTTTACTATAAAAACGTTCAATAATTAATATTTTATTTGTAAATAGTTTTGTTCTATTCCTATTAATACGTAAAAAGTAATAAATGTATAAAGCTTACATTCCCTTCTTGCCCCCCTCTCCACTACCTTAAAAACTTTAAAATGAAAAACATTTTCAGTACACAATTAATATTTTGTTACAAATATGATAAGATAACATTCCTTTTTGGTATGTTGGTCTATTTTGGTCTAGTTTTGTTTCGAAAAAAAAAATTTGTGTCGCTTAGACATGATCTTGGACCAGCAATCTTGTCAGGTGGACATTCTTTGCTACACGCTTTCGAGGCCACAAGTTCAGCTTGGACATTTCAAGGCCGCACAAATCTATTGCATTTTATTCAAGATTATTGTTTTCTACTTCCGGTCAAAGAAATCGCCAACATGCTTGAAAAACATGCATAGATACTCTGAACTATATTGTCGGCAAATGGCAACTGAAATGCGGATGAACTTGTAGGAGAAATACCTGTTTCGCGTTTGGAGAACTCCTAAGCCCCTTACCTGGATCCCCCCCCCCCCGCCCCTAGCCCCAAAACGGGCGGTTTCATCTGCAAAGATATATGTATCAGTGTTGTTAGAAAAACGTATTACAATCAATTTTCTTTAGATTTAGTAATTAAATCATTATTTCGACGAATACTGAAGGTACAGAAAAAATAATTTAAACCGATTAGAAATGATTTTTTTTTTAAATAGATCGTAACGTAAGAGTGGGTGCGAGTCTATCGTTATCTGATATTCGCCTATGACTTTTCAATATCGGTCAAGATTATGTGTACCAATGAACCTTCGAACGATAATCCATAACTGTAATAATCAAATTAATCACTACTGTTTCTTATTTATTGCTTAAGCGCATGTGTTTCTAGTACAATGCTTAGATACTAATAAAAAAAAAATTACTAGTGGAACCACAGCTTTAGTAACTGCAAGTCATTGGTTCAACATGTTTAGATTTTGAATTTAACAATAAACATTTGGAATCGTAATCTAATCTGGAAGACCAACACGTTTTGCAAAGAGTTTTCAATCAATTTAAGACTGATTCACCAGCACAAAGTTGAATTTCACGAAGAGTAGATACGACCCATAGAACAGACGCTAAACGGATAAGATCAACGATGGATAACGATAGTCTACCTAGGGCACCGTGATAACCAATATTATATTGATAGTGAACATACCTTGCGGCATGGTAGACGTTGTTTACGTTAGTTGAATGTTTTTAACATATTGCGGTAATTTAAAATATTCCGCGAATTATTTTTTAATTTCACACGTGCAAGATTCCTGATTCGAGTATTTTTCTTTTATTGTTTTTTTACTGAATTTATAGTTGGACTTTGAAAGATGCTATAAGCTAAGGTTTGTTTATACTGGAAGCTAAATGTTAAATGTTACTTTGGAAGTAAATTCTAAAACAAGGCGCCAAATAAAACTCGGATGGGTAAAATATGAATTGTTTTTGTGTCACTACAAGTGGCTAGGCTGTCAAGCTTATGTCAATTATCTATATTGAATGGTTGAATAAAAGAGCAGTAACTTGTCATTGGCACCGCAAAAAATTGCAACTGTTTCATGGTTTGCCAAGGTTAGGCATAAGATTAATTTGTGTTGTAGATTTTGTTTGTGTTTTCGATGGAATGGACAGATAGCATTTTTGTAAACACCTTCATGTGAGTATATTGCTGGGTAGGCTGAAACTCGGCAGTCGGAAAAGGTGTACTTGTACGTGTGGATAAATTCCTGAAAATTATTTTTTACTTATTGCTCACCATTATTTGTATTTACTGAACTTATAAGGGAAATAAAAACTTACGGTCTTATTTCCATAAAAATATAGTTATGTTTTAAAAATCCCTTGCAAGGATAATAGAAACGTAACTTCATGGGGACAGGTAGTCCGTTTTCTCCGTATTGCTGTTCTAGTGGGACAAAATGGACAGTTGAGGTTGTGTTGTATTTTCGGTTGTAGCTGAATACTTTCCTCTTTAACTATTGCGATCCTCTACTATAAAAACATTTAAGAATTGATATTTTATGGTTTTATACAATTCCTATGAATATTTAATAAAGTATTTTTGTAAACACCTTCATGTAAATATATGTCTGGGTAGGCTGAAACTCGGCAGTCGGAAAAGGTGTACTTGTACGTGTGGATCGGAAGAAGGTCGTGCAAATATTTTAACAGTATGTTCGTTCTGAATTATCTTTCTAACAGCAAAGTCTATTGACCATAAATTGTAAAAAAAAGTTTTCATCGACGAAAGAATACCGTCCAATCACACCTCACGTAAAATTTGCGTTGACGTATTTAAAATATAGTAACTGCCTTTGAACTGGTTCCCATATTACAGAAGCATATTCCAGAATCGGAAGCACAAGAGACATAAAAACAGATTTAAAAGCAAATGCTCCTGTAAGGAGCATAGGTTAGAATGAAACTCACAATCGCGTTGTACAACCGGTGCTCTGCCTTTCTTAATTATTTCTTCGGTATTCCTTTTCTAGTTTAATTTGAATGGTACTTGCCCTCGGTTGAAAGCTTGAGGCGGACACCCTAAAGCTTCGGTGAATCCTACTTTGGGACCTAATATTTTCTTGTGAACGAAATGTATTAGGTCTTCTTGGATAGTATTGCTAGTACAGATTCAATAATGTCTCTAATGGTTAACCGGCTACTTTCCTGTTATTAGTACAAACTTACCTAGATACCTTTGCCAAGGGATTTTAGCATTTTGTTAATCGAAATGTACCACAGAAAAGGAGAAAGAACTCCACCTTGTGGTGGTCCACGATATATTTTCTTCTTTATCACACAATCGCCAAGACTCTTATAAGCGAATCTGTTGTTAAACAGTGTCTTAACCTAGTTTATCAGAAATTGTAAAGAACCTAGGTCCTCAAGTTAAGAGGCAATGGTTTCTTTTCCTCAAGTCAGTGAAAAGCGACCCAACGTGAATTCTTTGCTGTTGACTCTTAACGTTCTCTTAACGGTCGTTCTTTTTACCTCATGTAGCAATGTTTCCACAGATCTGCCCTTAGTGAATGCGTGTTGTGCACTGCATAGAGAAGCAGTTGTCTCGAGATTGTTGCTTAACTAAGATTATTGTTAGTCTTTCTAGTGTTTTCAAAAGAAATGAAGAGAAGCTAATTGACCTGTAACCATTGGCTGTGAAGTTTAATTTGCTTTGGAAATTAAAAACTCTGAGTTCCCGTTTAATGTGAAGTAAATTCTCACTGTCGATTAAGAACAAAATAAAATTAAAGGGTCAAGTTGGTACTTTGCATTTTTTATTAACAAGAATCGTCGAAAACAAAAAAGGGGGCTTGCTGCCCATATTCCATTACCACCACAAAATCACTAAGCATTTTAAAAAAGAAATAAACCTCGGCGGTCATTATTCCACTTAAAAATGTCCCTGCGCCGTTTTCGACAACTAAACTGTTTTCAGTTTCTTCCCATATTACAGAAGCATATTCCAGAATCGGAAGCACAAGAGACATAAAAACAGATTTAAAAGCAAATGCTCCTGTAAGGAGCAGTTTCTTTTTCGAAATCCAAGCAATGAGTTTGGTTTTTGCTTTTGCTACAATTTAAAGAAAAGCTAAATTTGGCATCAAAAATATCTCCAAGATCTTTAACTTAAAAATCTTAACACACGTTCACACCGGAAATAAGTTATAATGTTAGTTTAAATATACGATGAGCAGACAGAAAATGACACTTATCAATATTAAGTGATAAAGAATTATTATCGCACCATTTCACAATATTATTCAAGTCCAATTGTATATTAATACAATCACTGACATTTGTTTACACAAGCGAACATTTTTAAATCATCTGCATACACTAAGAATTTTACAAAACTTACTGCAGATTAGCAAAAATATTGAATAACAAGGGACCAACGTGGCTGCCTTGTGGGACACCAGATAGAACATCTATATATATGTAGTGCCACACAACAAAAATAACCGTCGTAGCTGTTAACAAAAAAATACATCGCGTGAGCGACATTAACTTTGTTAGTTAACATCAGATCAGATCAGCTCAGCAGCCGTCAGACCGAAATGATAGTCTTTGATTAGCAGCCACCGGTATTACTTTGTTCTCGCCCATCATTTTTTCTTATATAAATAATTACCTATTAAATACATTCGCCGGTTTGCACTACATATACATTTGGAATGAACATAACGAATCCTTACAATTTTCTTCCATTTTTTTAAATAACTTAAAATCCATTTAAGAAGCGAAGCATGAATGCCAAAATCTTACAATATATAAGTTAATACATCATGACTTACGGTGTCAAAAGCTTTTACAAAGTCAGTATAGATGATATCAACTTGGAATCCTGATTCCAAGGAATTTAAAACAAAGTTCGTCAACAATGCAAGATTCCGCGATAATTTTCAACCTTATGTTTATGCCCAGATTTTTAAATAGGAGTTATAAATGAAGTCTCTCAATCATTCAGGAAAACTCCTGATGATAAAGATAATTTCAATATTATAGAAGCTGTATCTGTATTTATTCGGATAAAAAAAATTGCTCATATCTTTTGGGATTTTCAATGATTTTACAATTTAAGTATGGCAACATGGATCGTTAAAGAAAATTGTAGTACATCAAGTTTTCAGATCACAAATTGTAATCTCGATAAATTGTAAGATCATGTGTATTTTTTGTAGTGCATACAAATTCAAGATCCATACAGATCATTTCTGATAATAAGAAAACGGCTAATATCGGTTTCGTACGGAATCGGATTTTGTTTATTGAATAATTTAAATGCTTTGGTTTTTACATTTTTTTATATATTTAAGTCTTTGATTAAACTAGGGTACTTTAAACACAGAACTTCTAAGCCTTCGCGGAAAATAAAAGGAGAAACATTCATAAAAAACAATTTAAAATTTGTTAATAGATAAATTCAACGCGCGTACCAGAAAGAATAACTGACCAATCAACCAAAGAAAATAATTACTTTAACCGCTATAATTAGCTTTTGCTAAATTAAACTCTTCTGTACACACAGCTGTTCCGTTCGGTAGCCATTGTTTGGAAGATCTAATTGGAGACTTATCAATAATGAGCGAACAGCAATAATAATAATAATGTACCAATGTTCACATTTTCTGAGCAACCCTTACGTTGAGGAAATTAGGCAACGACTTAATGTAAACTTTTAAAAACAGAGCCAACGACATTAAATCGCATCAGCAGGGACACGACTATTTCTCGAGATTGCACGATAATCTATCTTATTTGTAATCATATATCACTAATATTAATACTGACCAATAAAAGACTTTCAATGTATTACAATAGCCAAGTCCATTGACCTTAAAACGGAAATTATTTTCATCGTCGAGAGAATACTGTCCAATCACACCTCGACGTAAAATGTACACCGCACTGCTATATTTTGTGAATGTAATAAAGATTTTTATAGCACATGTGGGTTTTTTGCTGTCCAAAAAGAGCCATCGCTTAAGATAACGTTTAGATAAGATTTAGGTTTTCTTCGAATTTTCGAAAACCCAATCGGAAAACCTTCGGCGCATCAAATGATCAATAGGCTTCAGTTCTTTAATTAATTTGTTGTTGTAATAGGCTAGAGAAGATATCGCCTGCTATGCGACAACTTAAGCATAGGTTAGAATGAAACTCACAATCGCGTTGTACAACCGGTGCTCTGCCTTTCTTAATTATTTCTTCGGTATTCCTTTTCTAGTTTAATTTGAATGGTACTTGCCCTCGGTTGAAAGCTTGAGGCGGACACCCTAAAGCTTCGGTGAATCCTACTTTGGGACCTAATATTTTCTTGTGAACGAAATGTATTAGGTCTTCTTGGATAGTATTGCTAGTACGGATTCAATAATGTCTCTAATGGTTAACCGGCTACTTTCCTGTTATTAGTACAAACTTACCTAGATACCTTTGCCAAGGGATTTTAGCATTTTGTTAATCGAAATGTACCACAGAAAAGGAGAAAGAACTCCACCTTGTGGTGGTCCACGATATATTTTCTTCTTTATCACACAATCGCCAAGACTCTTATAAGCGAATCTGTTGTTAAACAGTGTCTTAACCTAGTTTATCAGAAATTGTAAAGAACCTAGGTCCTCAAGTTAAGAGGCAATGGTTTCTTTTCCTCAAGTCAGTGAAAAGCGACCCAACGTGAATTCTTTGCTGTTGACTCTTAACGTTCTCTTAACGGTCGTTCTTTTTACCTCATGTAGCAATGTTTCCACAGATCTGCCCTTAGTGAATGCGTGTTGTGCACTGCATAGAGAAGCAGTTGTCTCGAGATTGTTGCTTAACTAAGATTATTGTTAGTCTTTCTAGTGTTTTCAAAAGAAATGAAGAGAAGCTAATTGACCTGTAACCATTGGCTGTGAAGTTTAATTTGCTTTGGAAATTAAAAACTCTGAGTTCCCGTTTAATGTGAAGTAAATTCTCACTGTCGATTAAGAACAAAATAAAATTAAAGGGTCAAGTTGGTACTTTGCATTTTTTATTAACAAGAATCGTCGAAAACAAAAAAGGGGGCTTGCTGCCCATATTCCATTACCACCACAAAATCACTAAGCATTTTAAAAAAGAAATAAACCTCGGCGGTCATTATTCCACTTAAAAATGTCCCTGCGCCGTTTTCGACAACTAAACTGTTTTCAGTTTCTTCATTTTCTGACTGCGAATCTTCTTGCTCACTCGATTTTAATTTCATGTCAATCCTTGTATTAGAAAAAATCATTATTATCACTTTACAGTTTTTTGTCTAATTATAAATTTTGGATGTTAGTTCCCATAAAAAAAGTTTGCGAAAGTGGTTTTATTTCCCACTATGTGGTAACTAAGTCCCTTAGTTCCCGGGGACTTATTTCCCTGCACCCTTCCAGTCTTCGCCGGTTTATGTCTGTTTGCCGAAGTTCCCTATTCCACCAAGCCGCTTGTGTTCTTTTGGGTGTTCGGCTAATAAGGCAGGATTTTTTAAGGAATTCAATATTCCTAGTGAAAAAATTGACTATTTCGTTGACGTGTATCTCATTCGGCAATGTACCAATGGGCTAAGGAAGAGGTCGACAGTTGACCAGCTCAGAAATTTACTCCAGTCAATCTTTGCAGGAGTCCTAAAGGCCTTGGGTAATTTAAAGTCAATAGGGACTGGACTGTCCATTAACGTAACCTCAATTACCTAACCCTAATCTAATTTGGATTCTTCTAATTTTCTTATTGATTAACCGATATGGCTCCAATTCAGACCCATAATAATTTTTTGCATTCATGACTGAGATAAAGAAGTTAACATACCAACCAATTTTTACGTTTTTAAAAATGGCGGTTAAACCAAGCACGAAAGTGAGTACATGGTTGATTAAACAAATCCCAATAAAATGGATTAAACCATTAAAACATGAAGAACTTTGAAAAACTTTATATGTTTAAATCTTGTTCTATAGATTAACAATTCGCTAGACAAATGTCGGACGAACTTTGTACCTGAACATGGAATAGGTTAATAACATAACATATTTATGTCAGCAATCTATCTTATCTTAGTATATAATATACACTTTATTTAAAAGAACAACGTATTGCCAAGCCAACTAAACAATATAGATAATCTTTGCCTAATTTTGAAAACAACCCTTCCTTGCCCTTCCCCTAGTAGTTACTATTTTAAACCTCATTATCTTAAACAAAAACCCAGTAGTTTGAGTACGTATACAAAAAGTTTGATATTCCAAAAAAAACTAATTATTTCAACACCCAACATTCTTCCTATATGATACGACTTCTTAGAATGCCCGATCATATCAAACGATATTGTTTTAAGAAGAGAATTAACATACCGGAAACTTTGATAATAAATTAATTAAGTACAACAAGCCAAATCAGAGCTAATCCAAATTGTATTTCAATTAAGATAAGATTGCCAGAAATCACCCAATATATAACTGACTAGTCATCACATAAAGTTTATGACCATTACCTTCCAAAACCGATACAAACATTTATGGATCCAGGGCTTATCTGCGCTATCAAAACTACCGGTCAAGATCTTAAAGCTAATAAAAGCAACCACGAATCTTAATTTTTTTTAGTAAGGAAACTACAAACACCTGGCACGGTAAACTAAAAGAACGTGTGTTGCCCCTCTTAGCAACTCATCAAAATGAAGAAACCACTGACTATAGTTCTTTTTACCTTAAGTGTACTCTTCATTAAAACTCGCGCAATTTCTGTTGTGAACAATGTTACAATGCCAAGTGATATACTAACGAACATTTTTATTGCTGAAATCCAAAATAATAATTCAATTTTATCTGACGTAACTGTGCAAAGTGCCGGAAGATATAATACTTTAAAATGTGCAGCTGCATTGCAGGAGATAGTTAATCGGTTTCCCAGTTTGGATGTTTTGCCATGTAAGTATGGTACAAATGTTATAAAAGAAATGTTATTTGTTAAAAACGTAACGTTTAAAGTAATAAAATATACGAAAAATTCTTAGCACATTTTCAAAATTTAGCCTTTCTTATTCCTTTATATTTATACTTTACCGGCTTATTGAATTAATATCCGATCGTAACGTTTGGCCTTTAAATACCCTTGGTAAAAAATTTAAAACTCTTTTCGCTAAAAAACATAGTCTCAAATGTTCTCAATTGTCCATCTGCATTAAAAAAAATAGACACTGTGGTCGAAACTTGGCTTAATGTCAATATTTTGGACACGGAACCCTTACACGCGAGTGCTCAGTTTATTGAAACGATCGTCGTAAAAATCACGTTAAAGCTCCTGGAGGGGTGTCCTGATAACTGTGAATTCCAAAAGATCGACTTTCCATTTCACCTCAATATTGAACTCATATGTGTAAAAATCACATTTGGGAATACATATTTGTTCATTGCTAACTCATACATACCGTTGTACCGGCACTCGGACGCGTATTTGGCATATCTTGTTGTGAAAGTACAATTCTACTACTTGGCGATTTTGATTTCTGAGGATGGATCTCACTTTATCCCCACCATCGTCTATGCATTCGTATTCGGTTAGAGGCTGCGAAAGGTATGTGTAAAATTTGTTTTTGATTGCAAATGTCATGTTTATATTTTCATTAAGACAAAAAAGTTGTAAAAAGGTATAAAAAGATATAAAAATGTCATTTGATTTCGCGGATTTTTTGAAGCATATCGATTTAATTAACTTCTTCAGAAAACAAAGCAACCCGAGACAATGCAAAGCGTATAATTGATTATATATATGTGTGCCTTTCATAACAGATTGTAGTACCTTCTCAGTGTAATACCAATTTTCCGACATTTTTCTTTTATTTTGGGAGTCCATCATGCTACGCAAAATATTTCAGAATTAATAATTTAAAATTTGTCAAAGCAAGTGAGTTTCTGCACCCCTAAAGCAAAATGTATTAGAATCTACAGGCACAAACCTCATTTAGTTAAAACACAGAGGAAAATCGTTTATAAATTAGTTAGTAAGCAACCTCTGAGAGCTGTTTTAGGAAATTCAAATAAAATAAATACGGCTGTTACTGTTAGTATTTTCTTCTGACACTGTTAGTACTGTTGATGATGAATCTCGCAACAGTATTACTAAATAGACATAAATCATCCACCATTGGATATTTTTATTAACTTAGGCGCACATCTTTACGCAAACAATAATTCGTAGCAACTTTTCAGAGGTTTTCTGAAGAAATTAATAATTTACCAGTAAATATGAACAACTTCTCTGATATTGATGCACTTGAATCATTTATGTCTGAAACAGATGTGCAGAAGGGATGCATGCATCGCTGCTTGCCTCGCTGCACCCGAGACACACGTGCATATTTTTCGAAAAATATGATGCCTGTCAAAACTATTTTTTTTTAAATTTTTTCATTTTATTTTTCATTAAATTTTGTATCCCTCATGTATAAATTGTTATATGATGAGTCTTTAAAAACTCAATTAATTCGTCTTTCATTTTCGCAAATTGTTTTTGTTTACATCAATACAAAAATAAAGACGGATTCTGTCAAAATCAGTAATGCCAGACTATAATTATTTAAGTAATTTTTTTTGTCTGGTGAGTGCATTGATGCCGCGCAGTCAATTTAGAAATAGAGACAACTTGCAGCACAAATTGACATGCAGCCAGGTGTGTGGCTTTGACTGCACATCTGTTTCAGGCATTAATGCACTAATAAATAACTGCGTGGATAGTGTTATACGTGTTAAGTAATCAAGAAATGGACCCAGCCTTGGTATACGAGAGAGCTTAAGTCGATACGATAAAAAATCCTGCTTCAATTAGATTTCGATCATTATTCAATTCCATGTAATGAGTTTAAAGTGTTATCTTTTAACCTTTATAGTGAATATGTTCAAAGTGTGGGATTTTCATTAAAGAGTGTTTTCAAACGTTTCTGTTAGTTTGTTAATTAGAAAAAAAATCAAATTTTATTTACTGTAAGAAAGGGTGTTTGTTTTAGAGGTATAGAACTTCGAATTGAAATAAAACACAAGAAAATCGTTTTAATGTCCATCAATTTGGCTTTATTGGAAGGATAATTATATTCATGCTTAAATATAATTTCGGCATGTGGCCGCCGCCGCTGGTTCGAATAAAGGCAAGTCTAGAGGTAAATGCGACTTCGCATATCCCCACAGAAAAGCCAATTGGCAGGTCCATTCCGCGAAATTATGCGCTCATCGAATGTTTCCTTCAATAAATCGATGACGTGCGCTGTGTGGCATGTAGCGCTGTCTTGTTGGAACCACATCTCATCCACATTCATTGGATGGTAATTCGGGAATAAAACAGTCGGTTATCATGGCTCTATACCGGTCTCCATTAACGGTAACTGACTCTGCAGCATCATTTCGGAAGAAATATGGTCCAATGACTCCACCATCCCAAAGAGCACACCATACAGTCAGTTTTTGTGGATGTAATGGCGTTTCAAGGGTCTCTTGTGGATTCTCTTCACTCCAAATGCGGCAATTTTGCTTGTTGACGTAGATGAAAATAAGCATCGATATAAATCTCATTTTCGGCCCATTCACCAAAATCACGACGCATTGCATGGTCTCGCGGCTTTAATTCTTGCAGAAGCTGGATCTTGTAAGGTCGTAAGAAGAGATCTTTGCGCAAAATCTTCCATAAAGTTGATGGACAAAGCTCCAATTGCTCTGCACGGTGGCGAATCGATTCATTCGGGTCCTCTTCAACACTTTGCTCTACAACGGCTATTGTTTCTTGGGTGCGCACTGTTCGACGTCTCTGCGGATGCGTATTATCACATAGAATAAACGTAGAGTGAAAACTATCCATGGTTAACCGAATTAATTGCTCTAATTGACGATTATGTCGACCATAAAATGAACGGAGCTTGCGGTAAACTTCGCGAACTGAACAATTTGCAAGCGTTGTTTATTTGTCAACCTGTTCATGATGAAATGGCAAACAAAACTGAAGATAAATGATATTAGAGTTGCCAGATTTGACCACAAAATGTCAGTTTTATCTCTATTTGAAAAACCAACCTCTAAAAAACACCCTTTAAATAGTAAAACTTCTGATTCCTTTGCTGTCAGCAATATGTTTGCTGACTATTTTAGTAGATCATTCAGTGACACTCCTCTTTCAATCGCTGATAAATATAAATAGCTGTTGACAGATTGCTGCGGATGTATTGACGTTGTTAAAGGCGCCTTCTATATCGAGGAAGGTTACCATTGTATACTCCTTATGGTGAAGGGAATATTCAATTGAACGTACTAACGAGTGTAGGGCTGTTTCTACAGATCTGCCTTTGCAATAGGCATGTTGGGAGGTAGACAGCAGCCTTTTGTCAATGTTGGTACGAATATGGATATCTATCAATCTTTCTAGAGTTTTTAGGAGAAATGATGATAGACTGATGGGTCTGAGATCTTTCGGAGTGACATGGGAATATTTGCCAGCTTTGGGTATGAAAACCACTTTCACTTCTCTCCATAACAGCGGAATGTGGACCAGTTCAATACAACTTTTCAGAATTAACTCCAACACCGGAAGAATAATATCTGATGTTTTTTGTAATTCGGCTGGTATAATGCCGTCTGGTCCCGCCGATTTATATGGTTTGAAGCTGTGTAGCGCCCAAAGTAGCCTATCCCTGGTGATTAGATCATTAATGTTGGTTATGTGAGTCCTTGCCCTGTTTGGGTTCGTACTACTTATAACATGGGAGCTGCCTGGGAAGTGGGTATCTAATAGCAGATTAAGCGATTCCTCGCTAGACGTAGACGTAGACAAGAGCCATCCGATTTTTTGAGACAGCTGGGCATCGTTGGATTTGTAGAGAGGATTTTCCTTAGCCTAGAACCTTCGGAGGTATCCTCTATTTTGCTACAGAAGAGTCGCCACGATATTCTTTTGGCTTTCCTCAATACTTTTTTATAGAAATTGAGGGATACTTTGTAGGCATCCCAGTCAGAATCTGTTCGTGTGGCCTTGGCTTTATTGAACAGTTTCCTGCAGACATTCCTAAGTGGGCTCAATTCCGATGTCCACCAATGCGGCTTACGCTTGCCTCTCGGTCTAGTGAGAGGACATGAGGAGGACAATGCTTTATTTAGAGCCATAGTGAGTTCCCTGACTTTATTATCAAGCTCGTTGGTGTCATGAGGGGGACATAATAGCATAGAGCTCACTGAATGCCATAGTGAATCTCTGTACAGGAGCCAATTTGTCTTGCGGTAGTTCCGGAAGGTTGATTGGCGGGGAGGGTCATCATTTAGACTGAATTGAATGTACCTGTGGTCCGAAAACGAGTGATCAGACGAGACTTTCCAATTACCAATCAATTCAATGATGAAATCAGAGACGAGAGTTATGTCTAAGACCTCTTGTCGACTTCTGGTTATAAAAGTAGGTTCACTACCTCTGTTGCAAACAATGAGATTTGTGTGTAAAATATAATCAAAAAGTGACTCACCTCTGTAGTTTGTATCGGAACTGCCCCATACTGAATGATGAGCGTTGGCATCACATCCAATTATGAGTCCAGTGTTGTGTTTTTCAGCTTCTTTTACAAGATGCTCCAGGGTCTTACCTGGGAGATCTCCCACGATATCATGGGCGAGATAGGCCGAAGTCAGCCAGTACGTGCCTTTGGCCGTCTCTAGCCTCGCTGTGGTTATGTCTCGTCCGCTGAAATTAGGTAGTAAAAATACATTAAGACTACTTTTCACTAATATGCAGGATCTAGGGTTACCTTTGTCTGATACATAAAGTGCGTAGTATCCCGGAGTCCTGAGTCCGCAAACCAGGTTGTTGACAATCCATGGTTCTTGGATCAGGACGATATCTTCTCTATCTTGAGAAAGACGGAGAAGCAAGGAGGCCGAAGCCTTTTTGGAGTGTTGGAGGTTTATCTGTACTAACTGCAGCATCAATTGCTACAATTAGGCAGAACTACTTCCACCACGGTCTTATCTAGGCCTTCTGATTCCGAAGATGAACCAAGAAGTTCATCCTCACTAAGAAGAAAAACCTTGTTTAGGCAGTCCTCCGTCTCCATGTCCGACAACGTGTCAGTAATAGAGGCAGTGGGCCTGGTTGGGGTAGCCTGGTCTGCGGAGACATCGTCTTCCATGTGAGGAAAGGATACCGATGTACCCGGGTCAGGGGCTGCGGAATCGGAGTCTAAGGGGTGAGGAGGCAGTTTGCCAGTCTCTAACTCATCCTTTTTGTAGACGCGCAGAGTGATTTTCTCCCAACCAAAACTTATCATGCCGTTGGTCTGCGCCAAAGGAGCAAGGGATTCCTGGTTGATTACTATAATAGCAGATCTATAGGCACCCCTTTGCTCTTCCAGCTTATCGACCTTCCAGTCATGGGTGGGTAATGAGGGATTGCAGCGCTGGATGACTTCCAGGACTTCATCCGCGGATGGTGGTTCGATGGGGATCCAGGTGCGAGTCCTAGGTCTGCTAGGGATGTTCTCCTTTGCTACGACTTCGAGCTTAGCACCCGGCCAAACCTCTCCTAGACTGCTTACAGCCGACTTATAGAGATCGACAGATCATATGTCCGCGCAAGCGATTAGCTTGACGTGTCCTTGATGCCAACAAGCATCTTGAGTATTCGGTGGCGGTCCAGGGGTTGCCCTGATGAAGGGTAGAAAGCTACTTAAGAGCTTCAGCTTGACCGTTTGCCACCGTTCGGGAGATATCGTGCCGTCTATGTCGCTACGATCAATGACAGCAACCACGATTTTGTCTTTGAGGACATCGCTGAAGGACCTGAGAGGTTTAACGGCGGAGGTGCTGGTGTTATGCACCTTGGGGCGTTTTGAAACCGGAGCGGTTTCTTCCACCGACCTCTGGCGCTTAGACGTAAAGTCACCGCTGGTCTCCTTGTCCTTGGTCATAAAATTTTCGGCCCATTTCAGCTTGGCAACCTGTTTAGGAGTTCTGTTGGTCTCCAGAATAGCTCCAAAGACCTTCAGAGTCCGTATTGCCTCACGTCGTTGTTTATAGTACGACCTCGAGGGAGTGCGTTGTCGCGAACTTCCACTACGAGACGTACTAGGGGTGTTAGTACCAGCAGTGGAAGGGCCATGAAGTGCCACAATCCTACCACTGCTAGGGAGGATACCTTCCTTTTGCTCATGAGGATAGCTGCTGTTACCAATACGGGGTGGACCACGAGTAGCCACAGTCGTACCACCGCTCGGCGTAGCAGGAGCTGTACCGGTAGACAGTTTAATCACCGTACTACCGCCCGGTTTGGAAGGGATACCGGTCTTAAAAATTGGATTAGGTTTTTTTTGATTTTTGTTATTGTTGTTCATGTTAGGACCTACAAGTGGCGGAGAAAGGAGGTCGATCTGTACAGAGATCCGCAATATACAGACAAGGCTAGCAAAATCCGGAGGGCGCCAGGTATCCGGACACTCCGTTAGCGACTGGGCTTTTTGACTGGGCCCCCAGCCAGGTTGACGCTCGGCACGGGTCGTATGACACCATCGTCCGGCCCAGGGAAGAGGATGAAAACTGGAAGGAAAGGGAAAGGAGAGGAAGAGGAAGAAAAAAAGGGGGGGGGGGGAAACACAGGGAGGACACAGGGGAAGAACGTCCTTTGGTTTCAGGACTCATCTAGAGAAAAACTTCTCGAGAATCATTGACCCTACTCAGCCCCTACAACTCGGCAAGTTCGACGCTCGGAGTAGGGGAATGCAGAGATATGTTGTATAGACTTTTTGTATGCAGTTGCTAATCAAGTTCATTGCCTACTTGTGGGAACTACGTTCAGAAATATCAATGGAAAGTTAAAAGGTTGTGATAAGCCCTCCTACCCTAACTTACCTAATAGTGCATTTATTTCCATGAATGCTTTTGTCGCTATAGTCGAACCTAAAGTAAGTAACCTGTTAAGCAATATTCTTAAAATATAGATAAAGGAATATACGAAAAAATAATCATCCCCTAAACTGAAAATAAAAATAAAGTAAAAGATATATGCGATTAATTTTGGTAAATATTTTAAAATTTTTTTTTATTGCAGTTATTGACTCATGGGGAAGTCTGCCATCTGGTATCCTCTTTGGTCATCTTACAGATATGGGTAATTTTGATCAGTGTGTTCGAATTTCAAAAACTCTAAATGCAGTTGCTGGCACAGTAAATGGACAATACTGCTGGGCGTCAGTTCCATTGATACAAAATCAAGTAGCTGTCGATCCAGACATTTTGTACGACCCACAAGTAAGGGATTCTACTTTGGATTATATTTCGAGTATAAAAGTAGGAATATGCATTCCCGATGTGTGCGATCCCAATTACGTGCAAGTAATTCTTCAAAGTGCCGCCGATAATATTTTTAATGGAGCACTTGCTGGAATTAAAGTGGCTCGTTGTATAACGGAAAAGAAACAAGATTTGGAAGCAGTAAATATTGCTGGGATGTAAGACCGTAAAATGCCAAAATCTCAACTGCAATTTTTAAAGCTTTCGTTTACAGAGTTGTTTTTGCAATAATTGGATGTCTGATGGTATTGTGTACACTGTATGACTTTTACACCCGCTACTGTAGCAGTAAGTGTTTAAGAAAGAAACCCATAATTTACTTTATTAATAAATTGTTTTAAATTTGCAGAACCTGTGGTACCTTTACTGTTAGCATTTTCCGTATATACAAATGGAAGGAAATTATTCGCGATTAATACAACAAAACAGCCGAACAGTATTGACTGCTTAATTGGTATTCGTGTACTTTCAATGATTTGGGTGGTTTACTGCCACAATTACGTTATGTACGGTATTCTGCCGATGACAAATTTAATTGACTTGTTACCGGTAAGTTTTTAATTCAAAGAAATCAAAATCGATCCAGAAACATGGTTTACTGTTTGTTTAATAGTGGTCTAAGGCAGCGTCTTCAATGCATGTTCTCAATGCGACAGTATCAGTGGATACGTTCCTATTCATAAGCGGATTGCTTGTAGCATGGATAGGATTGCGGGAGTTGGACAAAAGGTTTTATCTTAGAACATTCAAAATTGTATGGAATTTTTATTTTGTGCTCGTTTTATATTTAGCAAGGGAAAACTAAATATACCTTTGATGTACTTTCATCGGTATATACGTCTTACACCAGCAGTGGGAGCTGTTATCTTGTTCTTTGTCAGCATTAATTCGCTTATAGGCAGCGGTCCATATAGAAAACCTTATGAAATCTTTCAGAAGGACTGTCATACAACGTGGTGGTCGACACTATTGTACGTGCAGAACTACGTCAATCCAGAGAGTATTGTAAGCTTCCACAATTTCTAATCATAGATCACTTTACATAAAAAATTTAATTTTTTAGTGTGTTGGTCAGACCTGGTATTTAGCTGTGGATACACAATTGTATGTCCTTTCGCCATTGATTTTGATTCCTTTATGGAAATGGGGAAGAAAATGCATTCCGGTTATAGTTATTTTGTCATTATTATCAATTGGATGTGTGATTGGGACATATTTTACGGAAGGATTCACCCAATTCATAGGGTAAGTTGTGTTAGAATCTTTTGCAAATATATTTAATACATATATGAAATCGGATATACTTTTAGGACGCTAGAAGATAATCAATTTAAGTTAACATACGTGCCAACGCATACCAGATACTCAGTTTGGCTGATTGGCATATTATTCGGATATTTCTTGCATACAAATAGGAATAAGCCTTTGGTTCTTTCAAAGGTGAGATATTGCTTTCTTGATATTTTTATTGTGACATGTTCATTTGTTGACATACTAATGGGCCAGTCAAAATTTGCTATCGTTTGATCGGTTCGTATTGCTGTAATGAGGATTGTTTTTGTAGCTTGTGGTGCCAGTTTCTTTGTCTAGTGACGGCATTTCCGTTTGCCTTCCAATAGTTTGAGTGTTTAAAAATTTGCAAACACAGTTAAAACGAACTATACCTATCTATCAAGTTCGACCCCTAACTTATTCATGCATCATACAACTGCTTCGTACGTCCGCATCTGTCGTGCCTACATATCTTGTCAAGATCGTAACACTCTATCTCTTTCACTTTTGCTTTTTGCCAAATTATGGATGTGGCATGGGCTTATCAAAAAAATTTACAATTAACCATTTCGGCACCTCAGAGAATATGTGGTCCAAATTTCAGCTTCCTAGATTCAATTTAAAGGCCTAAAAATTGGGTACAAATAAACGAACATTGGTGTTATAAGCTATGTGTCAAAATAAGTATACCCTTAGAATAGGGTATAAAAGTTAATTAGCCGTGAACTTATGACTTTGGTACTATCCGACTACTGTAGTAGCTAAACAAATCTATGGTTGTCTTCATGCTTTGAGGTCAAAACTAGATCGAGACATAACTGCGCATAACGCATCTCGTCTTGACAAATTAGGTTTGCGTATTACACCGACAAGTAGGGCTACTAAAATCAGGCAACCACTTTAAAGTTTATGAGCGTACCTTCTGGAAAACACGGAAAAACACATAACCAGTTGTTTAATACTCGAACCGTATACTGGGCCCAGTGAGTTCCCAAAAGAATTTTAACATTTGTGTATGACATTCAAGAAGAATATTATTTTAAGGCACACAATACAATACACGAAAGAGTGTATTAAATTTTGTAAATAAAGGTATACTTTGATAATATTTTTCATACTTACTTTTAGGACACGGGGGCACACGTACACTGTAACTTTACATTTTCAGTACACGGGTCGAGGGTGAAATAAGAAAATACATCAAATAAATTAACTTTCAATTCAAACAGTTTTCAATTCAATTAGTTTTAACAAAACTAAATAAATTTAATAATAATAATAAAAATCAAATGTAAACGTATAGCAATTTTTTATCAATCTTTACACGCTATTTGTCTTCCTTAATTTTTTTCGTAAGAAATTCTTTGTGTCAAAATGGCTGTGGTGGGGATAATATTCAAATTTCCAATTTTATTATCAATGGCCTACGACCTTACATTTAATAGTTTCCCCATTCTTACAACAAGAAATTTGTTATGTAAAAATTGGTAAGTTTCTCAGTAGAAGGGTAATATCTTACACTCCCGCTGCCGTTCACTTTGATGAATGTGTTTGAGCTTGGGAATGGCATTGATAAAAATTGGTATAAATTATAATGAATTTTTAAAGTAAAGAAACGGTCCTTATAATGCGCAACAACTTTGGTGATATCGAACGTAAAATAAATGAGAGCGAAGGCGTTTAGAGGACAGAATACTGACCTGAATTGACCACTGCTACAATTAAAGCTACATTTTTTTCCCAAAAAAAAAAATAATTACCAATTGCTAAATATTCGCAAAATACTGCAATTTTTTTATTTCTGGAAATGAAACTGTAGACGATGAACTGATGTCGAACTTTGTACTTGACCCTTAAAGATCCATAAAAATGAGATTTTTGACTCTCTCACATCATTAATGGCCTACGCTTAGACATTTTCTTACCAATGAAATAGGTGTTTCAAATTTAAATTTCATTAAATTTATTTTGAATTTCTATAGTTCTTAAAACAAAACAAAAATGCATTGTATCAACTGGTTAAAGAAAAATCAAGTCAAAAAAATCAAGATAAAAGTGGGCAGTGCCAGTTGTTTTAAACATAGACTTATATGAGTGCATTTCCGATGTCATATTTGTCAAAGACAAGGTTCTAAAGACCTCCGGATGCAAATTTTTTGCAATAGACAATTTTCAGGAGATTTAAGGAATAATTTCCAAAAATATATCCTTTTCCAATAGTTTAACAATACAACATCATTTTATCAAGAGATTTAATAGATATTATCAAAAATTGTCCTATTTCAAGGGTTTAAAGTTTCAAGAACGTACTATTAGGAAAATGCTATTTTAATCGTTAAAAAAATTCCCTTCGATAACATCACGTATCGTAACATATTCATTTGATACCCATATCATAAAGGTTATATAAGTACAAAGCAATCTTAAACGCAACATGACGTCATGTGGCTTATAACTGAATTTCATCATAAATTACCACTAAATTTTGTTAGAGAAACATTTTGCCGCATTAATTCCAGTAAGTAATTTATTAAAAAAATTTTATTCGCGGGTAGTTCTGGTTATTTTCAACCTTGGATATATATTATTAAGATTTCTTAATTGTTACAATTCTTTTAAAAAACCATTTACATAGACAAATTCCAGTTAAATACTAGCAATTTTTAGAAAAAGGTACCATTCTATAGTACTTAAGTGACTAGAGGCAAACGATCAATTAGATGAACAAATATTTATATTCTGTTATGTGGGGCATAAACAAATCAGTTTGACTTTAATAGTACAATATTATATAAAATTAAAGAAGACAAAAAACAATAAATGCTAAATTTAATAATATTTTGACCGTAGAAATATACATATTAAAAAACCATTTTTTTACTTTATTAAAGAATAAAGTGGGTTGAACAATCGAGTTTATTTGAAATACTAATTTGTGAAAGAGCCTAGGTGCCGCCGCAGCATAGGAATTAAAAAGTTTTTTTTTAGTAACTGGGACGCTTATGCTTACTTAGTTATTTATTCTTAACCCGTAAGCTCTCGAACTTCTGAGAGCAGAACTATAGCCACTTCGCATGAAAAAAAGACGATTTATAGGCAGTACTCGAAGACTATGAAAATGAGGCAAACTATTCGTTAATCAGTCAACTACGCAAATAATTCTTATAAGGTGTTTTTGTTCGATGTTCAGTACCTGTGTTGTGCTATTGTAAGTTCCACCCCTACTTGATATACCGTATTGAAATTTATAAAATAATTAAATCAATGCACAATTTTAACAAAACTGACCCGTTAAATCAATGTATCAAATTCGACTTCTACGCGTTTGCATTTTGAAAATAAAACGACTACTAGAATACCAGTATGTATGTAGAACTTACATTTACGACGCAAAACGAATTAAAAACGCCAGATATAATACCGATTTCATAAAACGACAGCTCTCGTTTAATATAAACGCCATCAGTAGAATACAGGTGATTAAGAAATTAAAATGCCATACAAAATTAGAAATGGAAGGCATTGTAAGATGTTTGTCAATCAATAACCAGAGGCGGCATGTCTCAAAGAAGCCACCAACCATTTAATTTTTCACTTACGGTACCTTTTGAAAATAAAAATATTGTGTTGTGTTAATAATAGCTAATCTGTTTTGTTTTTATTTTAATTTAATTATTAATTTACCTATTTTAATTCTTTCAGCCATTGCAACTTATAGGATGGACTGTGTGCTTCGTGACGATACTTTCAATTATCTACGGACCTTATTTCACAATTCACTCAGATCGTTCCTCAACAGTTTTCGAAGCTGCCATATATGAGTCCTTGAAGCGTTCTGCATGGGCAGTTGCAGTAGGATGGATTGTTTTTGCATGTTATTCCGGGTTTGGCGGTGTAATTAACTCGATGTTATCCCATCCTTGGTGGCAACCATTAGGCCGATTGACTTACTCCTTATATTTAGTGCACATGGCAGTTCAGTGCATTAACTTTGGAATTACTCGAACGGATGTGTTCTTTTCCAACTACCAAATGGTGAGCAAAATTAAAAAGGAAAACTGTATGAAAGCTTATTTATTTATTTTCGTTTTCAAATTAGATACTTATTTTCTGGAGCACATTTGGAATTTCCGTTATGGCAGCAATTATCTTGTCATTGGGCTTTGAATCACCAATACTTGTGATTGAGAAGACAATTCTTGGTTCAAAAAAGGCGAAACCTCAGGAACCAAATCCGACAATTGTTAAAATTCACAAATCTGAATCTACAGAGTTAACTCAGAAAACAGCATAATTATCCTTAAAATTTGGAAATAGTCTAATATTTATTTTTTTTTAAGGATGTACATAATTATAGGTGTCTTATTTATTTTATTTTAAGTTATGTGCATTGATTGTTAGCTAAGATATGATAATACAAAAATGAAAGAGAAAACATTTAAATATTTATAAACAAAATTAAGCAATTAATTCATATATAGGAGTTACTGAACTGGAAAATGAAATCGTTTAAATGATTTTTTTGTAAACGTTGTTAGCTTTCAATGATTAGAAATTTTAAAATAAGTTAAATGTTAGTTAGAACAAAAAGTGTTAATATTTTTGCATGCATATATTAGTAGTACCTACAGGAAGTAACAGTGTTAGATATAGAATTCAATAATTGCTTTTAGTAATATGTACTTTGAAATGAAGCATTTTAAGGGATTCTTTGAAGCTACTAATATAATAGAAATATAAAAACACACATAAAAAGATAGTGTGGCAAGAAACTTTATACCTCAAACTTGTTAAGGAGGTCAGTTTTTTTGAATTTATTCTAAAGGTCATGATCCTTTGACTCCGTTAACTTCAGCTTTAAAACAGTTATAAATGGTTGGACTGGCAGTAGGCGCTTTTACGATTGTTTTTACACTTTACCATTTCGGGACACTAACATACAACCCATGTTCTAAATCTCAGGCTGCCCTTCCTAAAGCTAAAGGTCTACAAATAGGTGACTGATGGACACTGCTAAATCATCTTAGGTTTTGATGCTTCTGTGTCAAAATTAATATGCTCTTCGGAGGGGGTATAAAAACATGTTAGAAAGTTATAAAATATTTTCTTTTCTATACACGTCTCTGCTCTTGAGAAAAAGGATAATTTATGATGTAATGCATGTAAAGAAAGGAAACAAAAGTATTTCACATCATTAAATTTGATCATCAATCAATTAGCTAAAGGGCAGAAAACTCAACGTCATAAGTCGGTATGTAGAACTTTACTGATGATAAATTTTAATGAAATGAATAGTGATTTAAAGGGCTACTACAATTATAATTTTTTAAAATAAATTCGACTGCAGCTTAAAATAGGTTAAAATTATATTCTAAAGAAAAGTTGCCGAAATTTTAATGATTTGCCTTCCTTACAGGTGAGATAAAAACACCACATTGCGTTTCCGCAACGTTTCGCAATAAACGTGTTTTTCTAGTGATAAAATTTAATACCTGAAAAAAAGTATACATATTCCAGTTTTTCGAAAAAAAAACCTATACCCAAAATAGGAAACATCAAAGTGTTTTTTCTTATGGACGAAATTCCTACAAGGAACTCTTATATGGTTAGGAACGGTAACGGAAGTAAATATTTTAGTTTCGGTGATAAAAAGAAACCAATTCAACCGATCCGAAAGAAACGGAAGCTCCAATGTCGTAACTAGAATTTAGAACGTTTGTTGTGGATTCCTTGTTACGATCGGAGTCGACTATTTTAGTAGGAGAGTTAGTGAACGATTTGAGTAAAGTGTTTCTACAAGGATAAAACTTTTTTGACTAGTATTTTTGGACCTACAAATAATGAAAATATCGGTCTGGCAGGCATCTGGTGGTTGCGTCACTGAGCACCGGATTTTTGAAATTGCAAAAAATGAGCGCAAAAAACTTTTAAAAGGCTACAATTTTAGTATGTTTTAGTTTACGTATGTTAGTGCTTAAAAATAATCGTCTGGCAGGGTTCTGGCGGTTGTAAGTGCTTGCCAGACGAGTGTATAGCTACTGCATCGGTTGGGTGAGCCTTACAGCACTGTTTTTTGAAGTGCAATAAGTTTGTGAATAATTGCTCATCGATATACCCTAACCTTATCGAAATAAACACAATGTTAAAGCCCTAAGCTTCTTGTTTTTCAATCTGCTAGCGGAATATTCCTATGAGCTGTGCTTATTATCGCAATTATCAGAAAAGGAGTAAAACCAGATTTTTAAATTTGTTCATGACCTATTTTAGGGTCCACAAACCTTCAGTAAAACGAATAAATAACTAGATAGCTTTTGCTTCGATATGGTTTAGGTCTATCTACGTTAATAAATGTCTGAGATATCCCACTTTGAATGAAAAAGCATGTTTTTTCTTTGATCATCGATAGCTCAGTAAAGAATTATCGCAAATCTAAGGGCAGTTTTAGAAACTGCAAACATTGCCTACAAAATGCTTCATAATTTTTTCTTAAATATTATTATGTACAGTAGCTCCCATGAACAGTCGGTAATACGTAATATAAAACAAAAAATTAAAAAATAAATCACATATTTCTGCAATCATATTATATCAATGAGGAAAAAGCTCCGATAATTGTTGACGTCACACGGTTCTCTGAGTTTTTTGTTGAAGCTTTTTTACATTCATTCTACTCTAATTCTGTACTAACAACTTTACTTAATTCGACGTGATTATTATTAGTCATGGTTCCAAACGGAAAACAAGTCACTTTCAAAGTCAGGCAATTCAAATAAAGTGCACGACTGCGTCATACGAAGCTTTCTCGCTACATAATGTGAATTTTGAAATTGCCTTAAAAATAATGGTAACCAAAATTATATTAACTAACAAATTTATGTATATCACTTTTAAGGTTTTGCAAAATTTGATCTTCTCAAAAACGGCACTTACGATTTTGATGATATTTTGCAAATTGAATACTTTTTACATAATTTTTCAAAATACAAAAATTGATCAATATCGTTAGATACGTTTTTAAGAATACGCGTTTAATTTTAATCTAACAAATTTATTACTTACCTACTTAACGGGCTTCCCGACCCGACCCATGAAGAGTCCCTGCCTGAGAGATGGCAGCCTTACATCCTCTGCGATCCCGAGCACGCTGCTTCCTGTTGTCCAGACTAAGCGCTCTGGCATCTGCGATGGCTTGGTCTTTAAAACGGAGGTTCGGTCTTCCGTTTTGTCTCGAACCTGGGGGCTGGGATTCGAAGATCCTCTTGGCTGGAGCGTTGTTGTCCATTCGCTCGATGTGGCCGAGCCAATGTAGTCGACGTTTCTTGGCTTTTTGGACTATATGCACTTGGTATAGCGCATAAAGTTCGCGGTTGAATCTTGTTCGCCATTTGCCCGCCTCGCACACAGGACCAAATATCCGTCGAAGGATTTTTCTTTCAAAGGATCACAGTATTAACTCTCCTTTACTGCTTATCGTCCACTCGTCCAGCACTCGGCGCTGTATAGCAGAACTGCCAGGATAAAGATTCTGTAGAGAATGCACTTTGTTCTTCGAGTCAGAAGTTTTGTACCCATTTGTTTTGCCAACCCGAAAAAGCAGCGGTTTCCTAGAGTAATTCTTCGACGGATCTCCCTGTCTATATCGTCCGCATGCCCCAGCAGTTGGACTGATCTGTTGAAGATAGTACTTTCCGTGTTGAAACCTGCCCTGCGCACAGAAATCACACGACAGCGCATCGGCCATCGCCACAAAAAGCTTCTGACGATGGATGCTGTCATATGAGGCTTTAAAGTCAATGAAGAGACTCGTCTCGACTTGAAACTCGTTGGTATTTTCCAGGATTTGCCTTAGTGTGAAGATTTTGAAGTTTGGAAGGCGTGAAGCCAAAATGGTACGTGCCGATTAGTGTATTGCAGAAAGGTTTGAGACATACACACAGTACGTTGGATAGGATTTTAAATGAAGTATTAAGCAGAAATATGCGTCGATAGTTCTTGCAAGACATATGAAGCTGATGGTCCAGTCTTCTATATGCATACATCATCATACCACGGGCTTTTTCTCTGGGGTGGCGGGTATCCTAGGGTGGTTTCGGCTACCTCCTTGATGATGTCGCGATACTGAGACCACAGGTTTTGGCGTCTGTGGTAGGTGAATGCACGGTGGGTAGTTTCTCACTCAGGCGCTCGTTGTAGACTCTGGCAACTCTAGATGTGTTAAGGCGTCTAACGTCGAATTTTTTTTTGGGCTGTTCGCAGCTTCTTCTCGTTGGACAGTCGAGCTCTGAATCTAGCTGGAACAAGAAATTCGTCAGAGTCGATGTTTGCCCCTCGGTAAGTGTGCACGTTCAAGATATTGTATGATAGATTTGGTTGGCGGTTCAACCTTCTGGTGAGCGCTGTGTGGATCTTTAGTCGCGGAAACCTAGTGCTACTTATCACCGTATTACAAGCTGCTGCAAAGATAACTGGTCTGTAGCCGTTATCTGTTATCGTTTCATGTAGGCTGCGCTTACCAACTAATCCGCCGAAGATTTTTTCCATGCCGACTTTAGCATTGAAGTCCCCGAGTACAAATTTGACATCGTACTCCGGACAGGCGCCGTCCCAGATGTCGTGAAATTCCTCCTTGATTCCGCCTCAGCCTCGTTTGTAGGGGCGTGTGCACATATAGGGCTAATGTTTTGGAATGCAGCTCTGATGCGGATCACAGCCAGGTTATCAGTTATTGGCTTGATATCCATTACTTTGGATCTAAGCCGATTTCCAACGACGAATCCGCATCCTAACATATGCAATCTTTTATTACAGCTTTAATAAATGTCGCAATTTTGTCTTTTCGTAATTCCTGATCCTATCCATCGTATCTCCTGATCACGGTTAAGTCGGCCTTGTACCGCGAGAGGACAGACTCAAGGTTTTGAGTTGCACCTGCAGTGAAGTGTGTTCGCACATTCCAGGTACTTACTCGCATATCCGTTAACGTTCCGGCTGTTATTGCCATTTCAGGGAGATTGTTCTTTTATCCGAGCTGGCTCTTTTTCTCTCTTACGCATTCAACGCATAATCGGACAATTAGCAACAGCATCGGCATCGCTGGATCGGTAAGACTTTCCGTTCTCGGTATGTGTGTTAATGACAACCTTCGTTGGAATGATCACATATTCGATGTCGCTAAGAACGCTGCGAAATGTCTAGGGTCTAAGCGCAGCAAGAAATATTTCAACCTTACTGAACTGGCTAGAATTTATAAGGCGTTTTTTCGCCCAAAATGCTCAGATCTGGTCTGGTGCAACTATTCACATTTGGTGCTACTTGACCGGATTAAGAAACATGCAGAAAATAAATAAAAAAAAGCTCCGTTAATTGTTGACGTGGCATAACAATGACTTTTGATTTTAGCCAGAACCTTTTCAAGGTATCTCCTGGACCACGGTTATATCTGCATTATAGTCTAAGAAAGATTGCAGATCCTCAATTGTAGGGTGTACACCCGTACACCTAGTGTACGTACGTAAGTCTTAGGTTCATACTTGTCGTTCCGGCTTACTATATTAAAAGAAGGAGAGGGTGGTGGGGTGGTCTATAGCCGCAGCAGGTAGTTGACAATCCTTATTGACCTTAGCTCCGAATATGTCGAAGTAGTATCTCCCATCGTAACCGCTGACGACATCATTGATCCAATCTAGTGAATTGATTTGAACTTGAGTCCTCAACAAGTTTTTACAGAGAAAATAGTCAAGTTCAGTATAATGGCAACATTAAGCTATTGCTTTTAATATTTAATAAAGCGAGAAATGTATATGCATTGATACTAATTAGACAAACATATATATTCTGCATATCAACCTTCCGATTTGGTTTTGTTGTGTATCAAATGTATCAAATGTAGTCCTATTCTATAACCACTTGTGGATATTATCAGCTGATGTAATGAGTAACGAAGTGAGTAGTCAATACTCGGTTACACAATAGAATGAAGTCACTTTTAAATTTAATACTTGTCCATTAAATATTGCACAATCACGATTTAAAAACGTATTCATATCACTAGAACCATCTACGGTATCGAGATTTATTTACTCAAATATTATAATTTTTTATAGTTGACTACTGAGCGTCAGTAATTGAAGTACATAAACATATTTACGTACGTAAATTGGAAGAGCACCATAGGGGCACGTGTCTGATACGTTCATGCCAGTTGTTTTTCAATCTTTCTAAAATCTCATCTACATAATCTACCTGCTATTGGTTCACAAAGTCAATCGTAAGTCAATTTATTATCTTTATCATGCGACAATATCGCTTTGACGATCAAATAACTACTTATCCAAGCGCAGATCCGATACAATTGTCATTCATATGACATGTGTGTGTTTAACAGTTTACTCACTCTGCGTGTATATTTAAATTAACTACCCTATGGCTTTCGGTTCGAATTTAAGGCCATAGATTATAATTCTCCTCGGTTTTTTTTTCAATTGTATTAATTCATACCTTTAAAAATACCTATTACTAAGTCAACTTTAGAGGCATCTTATCAAAATCTTTCTCTACTCATTTCGGTCATTTGAGACCGACTAGCTAAAGGGTGATTTTTTAAAGTTAAGTTTTTCATGTTGGCTGCACTGGTTAGTAATGGCGTACAAACGTCGTCTGTCAAAGTGAAAAGTTTTCAGTATACTCTTCCATTTAATCAGACTTACAAACGAGCAGCGATTGCAAATTATTAAAATTTATTATCAAAATTCGTGCTCTGTAAAAATCCGCTGTTTTATCGAAAAATTGTGTTCAGCGATGAGGCTCATTTCTGGCTCAACGGATAAGTAAATAACCAAAACTGTCGCATCTGGAGTGATGAACAGCCACATGCCATACAAGAATTACCGATGCATCCCGAAAAAACGACAGTTTGGTGTGTTTTATGGGCTGGAACGACGGGACGACCGTGGAAGAAACGTTACCGACAACGGCGAACTATATCGAGCCATGATGCGCGACTTTTTTTGCTCCCATTAGCTGAGTTGAACTTGGTTGACATGTGGTTTCATCAAGACGGTGCAACATGCCACACAGCTCGTGAAACAATGGAAATGTTGAAGGATGATTTGGTGAGCAGCTTAACTCCCGAAATGGTCCTGTGAGTTACCCGCAAAGATCATTCGATTTAGCGCCTCTTCATTATTTCTTGTGGGGTTATGTAAAGTCGTTAGTCTATGTGGACAAGCCGAACAAGATTGACGCCTTACATGATTTAATCATGATTATACGAATACAAATCTGCAAGTACCTACGAACTTGTTCGTAATAAGTGGTGGGTCGCTATAGGCGATATCGTTAAAAATGATTTTGACTAAGCTTTCAAATTTTACATTTTAACTCGCTTTTAGTTCCTTCCCTGAGATTTGATTACTATGTTTGGCACTGGTGCAACCATCTCTAATGCCCAAAATAAAAAAGAAACATGGCTTTGCCAGAATCTGCACTATTTTCCATTTTCAATATGATAATGCTTTAAACAAAACACAAATATACCATTCCATGAATTCATATAAAAATATAGAAAGTAAAAAGTCGGAATAGTTACAAAATGTTCTGAAGTTAAAAAGGTACGAACAAACGAAAAAAAACTCCAGAAACAAAAACAACTGTAAATTAATTCTTACGTACATATATATGTATACAACTCCAAAGCTTCAAATTATATATTTTCTATAGAATCAAATAAAATTTAATTTATTTTTCATTTTTGAATTATGTATAATTGCTTACAGACAATAATGGGATATGTTACAAAAATAATATTATAATGCAAATGAAATTCGATTACCAAATGCGGAAGTTACTGAAACCATTTTTGTTTTTTGTGTACCTTAATGGTTGGTCTACGGATCCAATAGCCTAAATTCGGCTGCTTCCACGCAAATTAGCATTATCGACCAAAAAACGTATTACGCATTTCTGCATGTTTGTAGTACTTTTGCTTACTAGCAGTAGTCGTTTAAGAATTGTGCATCTCTCTCATCTTGCGGGATAGGCCTCCGTGTTTCCATGTTAAACAATCATAAAGCGACGCCGCACATGAGTTAGCCATTGTAAGGTCCAGGTAGTGGTAGAATGTACGCATCTAAAACAAAATACATAACAACTAGTGTAAATTCAGAACAAAACCGATTTACGCAACTAATAAAAACTAAGGCAGTTGCAATGAATGAGGTTGTTGCACTTACTGGGTTATATTTTCTTAAATAAAAAATTTAAGTTAAAAACGATAAGTTGCTGTCAAGAAAACCACAATGTTAATTATTAAAAGCCTTTACTGAAACTAAAACAAATCGTTATTGCTGAACGCATTTTTGTTAAATAAGAAAACGAAACATATCGACTCCAGATGTCAAAGGTACGAATGTGAAAAAACAAACTGTTGGTAAATTACGTTTGGATGTTAATTGTTCTCGTAGAATTAGATGGTCTGGTGTTTGAAACATTGTAGAATATTATGGTAACATAGAACTAACAAAGGTTAATCAAACCAACCAACCAATTAACTCAAAATTTAAAAAATTACATCCATGCTTCAAACAAAACTAAATAACTGTAAGATAACGAACTAAAAAGAAAACTTAAAATCACATGAATAAACCCAAGAAGTTGCGTTAATCATTTTAAAATGTTGCACTTATAGAGTCAAGACGTGCTACGAATTTAGTGTTGCGAAAATCGAGGAGGTAGCGCGATTCTAGGGTTGCGTTAACCGAGTACGTATCGTATTCGCAGTGTTTCCTTTGAATATAGCCTATAAGCTTCAAATACTAAATACCAGCTCATACCATAAAATATTCAAATAAAAATATAGTACGTATATAATAAGTTTGAACACTTACCTTATTGATTTTCAAACGAGTTTCAAACAATTAACAAGCGTCATAACTATTATTTATTATTTTTTTATAAACAAGTAAATACTACGAGATTATTTTGTATATACTTTTTTGATAGAACGGAGTGTAGGCGACATTCTACATAGCATTAAACGCAAAATGAGAAAAAAAAACTAAGAATGTTAGGGAGGGCTTAACGGTATGATGTCTATAGTCTACTAAAGGCTAAAGAGGGTTAAGGTGACGCTATAGACCGAGGTGGTCCTCGACCATAACAAATGAGCCGCTCTCTTTGGCTAACTGCCTACATTGGCCGGCCCTTTCAAAACTGTCAGAGTCAGTGCTGCTTTTGCTATATAGTAAGACTAGCACCGTGTTAGAGCAACACTAAAAGCAGCTGGAGTAAGCTCTGACAGTTGTTGATTGGCCAATGAAAATCGACATAAGAAAAACATTTAACTATTTTTGGCATTACAGCTGTTACAGATGACATAGGAAAGAATATCGACATGGCTATTTTTATAAAAAAAACTTTCTCCAGAAATCAAGACCAACTAATAGACTTGAAATGTGCTCTCGACCAGTGTCTCAGTCTGTGCCTTATAACGGGTGATCCAAGCAGAGATACTTTTTTCAATAGCCTTTTTTGACAGATCACGTGTGGTTCGTATCATGCTGTCATGTTATTTTTGTTTAGTATTGTTTGGCATTTCATAATGGAAAGACTTACGCGTGAACAACGTTTACAAATTGTTCAACTTTATTATGAAAATTCACGTTCTGTGAGTAATGTGTTTCGTGCACTTCGCTCAACTTATGGTCAACATAATCGGCCTACTGAGCGTACTATTCGCAACACCATCACCCATTTTGAGACCCAGCATTCATTATTGGATAATATTCGACCAAATAGACCACGTCCAGCACGCTGTGAAGACAATATAGCGGCCGTAGCTGAGAGTGTACACGAAGACCGTAGTCGATTCAGCGCCGTTCGCAGCAACTCGGACTGACGTATGGAACGACTTGGCGCATTTTACGTCAAGATATTAAATTGAAAGCGTACAAAGTACAGCTTGTGCAACAACTGAATCCGCTCGACCTTCCCAAGCGACATCGCTTCGCTCTATGGGCTCTTGAAAAGTTCCAAGAAGATGTTTAGCGATGAGGCTCATTTCTGGCTCAATGGGTATGTAAACAAACAAAATAGCCGCATTTGGGACGAAGAGCAACCTGAAGAGATTGAAGAACTGCCACTTCATCCAGAAAAAACAACGGTTTGGTGTGGTTTGTGGGCCGGTGGAATCATCGGTCCATATTTCTTTAAAAAATTATGCCGGTGCGAACGTAACCGTCAATGGCGACCGTTATCGTGCCATGATAACCGACTATTTGATGCCTGAAATTGAAGCTCGTGATCTCGGCGACATTTGGTTGAAACGGAAGCAAGACGGCGCCACTTCCTACACAATCGCATCAATCAATGGACTTATTGAGAGAACATTTCGGTGAGCACATAATTTCACGTTTTGGGCCGGTCGATTGGCCACCAAGATCGTGTGATATCACACCGTTAGACTTTTTCCTGTGGGGATATGTAAAGTCAAAAGCTTATGCCGACAAACTCGCTTCGATTCAGGCCTTGGAGGAAAACATCACGCGTGTCATTCGCCAGTTACCAGTCGAAATGCTCGAACGAGTGATCGAAAATTGGACTCAACGGATGAACCATCTGCGACTTAGCAACGGCCAACATTTGATAGACGTAATCTTCAAAAAATAAATGCCAAAGAATGTTCTTTCAAATGATAATAAACATTCTCCATTAAATTTGAATTTCCTGTGTTATTTTCTTTAAAAAAGTAGGGAACCTCGAAATGGATCACCCTTTATTTACACGACAGCTTTCCATACATAGAGTTTTTTGGCTTCGTATTTAAAATGGAGATTGGGTTCTACTTTCGTTTCGAATTTAGTTGCTGCGACCTAAAGACCCTTTAGCTGGAGGACTATTACCATTTCGCACGAAAACTCATAGAGTTCGTGGAATAAGTGAAATTTAATGCCTCCAAAAAGTAATGCTGCCTTCGTTCAGTAAAGCGTCATTATCCATGAATGACACTTGCATCGCTGAAACCGAAAGGCTTTCATCTTCGCTCGGTATGTGCGTTAAGGACAAACTTCCTTAGAATGAAAACATATTCAAAGCCGCAAAAAAAGAATTGAAGCAATTGAACATTGAACTATGCTTAGCATTTCCTCGTTGCCATTTGAGTATTACTAAAACGACTTGAAAGTTAAAGTATTACAATTACCCTAGACTTGTTGACTTGTTGATAACTTAACAATCTATAACAAAACCATTAAAAGCACTCACCTAACATCATGTGTATGGTCCACACTCAATAGGTGTAAAGTTTTAAGTATAAGCGAGTATAAGATAAAATATTTCTTTATTGTAAATTTGTTACATTTTTAAAGAAAAGAACTTGTAATGATACTTGCTAGATATTCGATCACGGCGAGACATGAGAAATACAAAACTGTTATGTAATATATTTCGAAAATGTTATAACCTGATAAGAATCTGTTTTATTGGTTTATTTTCGCGGAAATGCAGTTATATCTTACCAGCTACTACAGGGTGTCGCAAAATCAATCATCCAATTTTGTTTTTGCATTACTTTTTCAGTAAATGATTTTGAGTGAGAAAACCCTTTATTTGGACAATTACAATTTTTTTTGTTAAGTCAAAAAGTGTTAATCAACATTTGTACCCGTTTTATCGCATTTTTCAATGACTTTCCGCAATATTTTCGCTCGCATTCCTGTCAAATATTCTTCTTAATTGCTGCGATTGTCTGAGGCTTGTTGGCATAAGCCCCAGACTTTAAGTACCCCAAAGAAATATGTCTGGGATCGTTAAACCGGGCGATCTTGCTGACCATGCCAAAACTGGAAATTACGTGACCAGGAAATGCAAACTTCATAATACCCATTGCGGCCCGTGATGTGTGTGTGGTTCCACCGTCTTGTTGAAATAACATGTTCACCAAGCCCCGCTCATCCAATTCTCGTAGTAAGAAGTTATTTATCATGGCTCTGTAGCGTTTCCAGTAACAGTGAACGCCACACCATAGAGTAGCTTTGTGTGGATTTAATGGCTCTTCGTCCATCATACGCGGATTTACAGTGCCCCAGAAATGCACGTCGTCGGCTAGATGATTTTCGACACAAAATCGTCCCCTTCGTTGTTAAGAGGATGGCTTGACAGCAATTCACAGGCGACTGACGGTCAGCAGGCATCTCTGTTTGTAAACTGCAACTGTCTAGTTCACATATGTTAAATACGATGTACGCAAATCTACACACTAAAGTTAACCAGTCACAACATATCAAATAGTGTAATTTTAAAAACTCTTTGACTTCCATACAAATTTATTACACATATATAAATAGGTTTGTAACTATATCCTAGTTCGCTTTTAAGTTATTATTCGACCTATAGTTTTGCGCGTTTTGTATCTCTATTAGTTGCAAATTTTGGCCCATTGTTTTCTGCTTCCAATCGACAATATTTTCATGCTGAGTCGATGCAGTTTGATTACCTTTCACTGCCTCTCTTTTCAGGAAAGTTTGACGCACATCCAAGAGCACTTATTAACTGTCATAAGAAAACTTTCAAATTCGCCGCTCGTAACCGGGTGCAAAAATAAATTTTCGCAGCAGATACTATTGTTGAAGAAGCCATTGATCTTGGTGATAAAAAACGTTCACTTGTAAAGTTAAGCTTTTTATTTCATTTCTTTCAAATTGTAATATTCAGTTATATAATAAAGACTGGGCCATCTAATGGTTTCTTTTCAAGTCATATGTCATTTAGACACTGACAGCTTTTTCTTAAAATTTTGACAGAAAGACAGTATGTGTAATACTTCAGCAGAACGAAATGAGTCGCTTAACGCTTGCAGAACTTATTTCCAAAATGAGTACTGGTAGCCTGCTGTACGCAAGTTTGTGTAAAAAGTTCGTGAGACTGGTATGCTAGTGGACCACACTCATGGTCCCTGCCGTCGTACGGTGCGCACAGACGATAATGTGGCTACTGTAGCCTAGGGTGTGAGATTTAATTATTTTTCTTTAAAAATGGGCTGGGGACAATGTTTCGGTTTACAGGGCCATGTTAACCAAATTTGTTTTTATCCAAACTGAAGATATGGATGCCATGCCACAATCGATATTTTGCGCACCAAATTTCCAAACTCTTTTATCAGCCGTCTTGGCGATGATAACCCAAAAAATGAAACGATTCAAACACTTAAGGCCAATATTATCCAAACTATAAGGGAGCTGCACCACGAAACCATCAACAAGGTCTGGGGAAATGGAAGTAATAGAATGCGCTACTGCGAAGCCAGCCGAGCTAGCCATTTGAACGACGTTGTATTCCATAATTGATGGGTATGTTTGCTCTTACTAATAAAGTCAAAATACGTGGAAAAAAAAAATTTTGTTAATTTTATTGCATTTTTAAAAAAGAAACTTGTTGTTGGCCCACCCTGTACAGCGCGATTTAATGCATCCGTTCAAGCACAACCACAGACTAATTAATCAATATGCAGCCATATTTTCGATGTGAAACACTGAGATAAAAAAAATTATAGTATTAATGAAATGCACTTTAAAATGTTCGATTCTTTTTTCGAACTTCTTAACTTTGTAGATAGTATTTCTTCTCCATCTTCCCTTGTGTCCCATAACTTGTGCACACAACACGTCAGACGCAAAAGTTAATGGAGGCAATTGATAACAGTAATTTCGATAAGTATGATTCGCAAAGATTTGAAAACCGCTTTTCCTTGATGAGTCGATAGAATCAGTTAACTTTAAGTGAAGTACTCTTGTTGTGAAATAAGTAAGTGAAATAAATAAGCTAAATAGTCTTATCGGAATTCCGAATCACAACTAATATGTAGATACTAGCGAATAGGTTCAGCAAATACATATAAGAACTATAGCAATATAAGTTCTCAGGGCAGACGAGATTCAACATAAGCATTACTGCTGCTAGAGCGGATAATATAGAAATAGAAATTGTTGGCAATTTAATAAAAGGGAAATGACGAAAAAAGTGTCCCTAGTGTTCGTATCTGTTTTGGCGTTAATTGTTCAAGGCACAGCGGTATCTGTTGTGAATAACGTTACTTTGCCCAGTGATATTCTGACGACGTTATTATTTGATGAAATTCAAAATAACCGAAATTTAACCGAAAGCCTCGAATCAATTCAATCCACGGAATCATATAATTCGGAAAAATGTATTTGGTCTCTGCAGAAAATAGTTAATCAGTTTCCTAGTTTGAGTGTTCTGCCATGTAAGTGTGTGATTTAAAAATGTGTGAAATTTAAGATATATCAAACCGTTTCACAAATGGAAGCTGTCATTTCGATTGCATGGATAAAGCTGAAAGTTATTTGCCGTAGCTGACATTTTCAGATTGTACCAATTATTATCCATTGAATATTTTTTCTCTTAGCGTAGATGCTGTGTTTTGGAGCTTACCAGAATAAGCGAAAAAAATTGTATAGTTGAGAATAAATAATTTCAGCTAATCATCTGTCGATCCTCGATCGATCGTTCAAAATAAAATGTATTTCGTTATATATTATGGATAAATAATGAACAATAATAGACCAGCACTACCAAAATGAATCTGATGATCGGCCGGGGCAACTGACAAGGACTGAAACAACAGCTGTATGTAATTCGAGTCTTTATTTTTTATGATGGCAATCACATCACAAGTCCTTTCTGTTTTATTCAACTATTCGATATAGCTAATTGACATAAGTCTAACAGACTAGCCACGTAGAAGAATATTTCAAACAAAAAGTTGTTAGGTAGCCCATTTTAACAAATTTGACATGTAATTGTCACTAACCAATAAAGAAGAATATTAAAGGGTTAGAGGCAGTCAGAGGCAAGTATTTATAATATTTTTTAAAAAAGTAGCAATACTACATCACTATGTCAAATTTTAAAAGAAAATTAAATTACATAAAAAGTTAACGCGATCATAACATCTAAGTATGATGGTCATTTCTTCAAAGTGTGATGATTTGAAAATTCTGGTTGCCCCCAGCCCCTTAAGATGCATCCAGATCAACGAAACATTTCATAAACATTTAATAAATATTTATTACAAAAATGTTTCGTTGGTCCTTTTATACCTATAGACTCTAAATTAACTTTTACTGAATATAATATGAAATTGTATTTTTATTTATCTGTTCTGTAGTATGGTTAGCCGACAACAGCGGTCAAATAGCTTACAAGCAATATATTATCTGAGAAGCACATTTCTTACGTTCTTTAATCGATGCTAATAGCTTTGGCAGTTCGGGTTTGAACTGTCCCAACTAAAGTTGTATTGCGCGCACACAAACCTTCTGCCACAAGAAGCAGATTAAAATTTATTCCTCCTCATTGCGACAGTCTTAGTTTGATCCGCAGTCCTAGGCATGGGCTTTTAAATAGTTTGGTCATTATTGTCATTTAGCCACGAGATCTTCAAGATTATAAATATATCTTTAACGTTCTGTAATCGATTCCTGAAGAGGTTCAAACCGAAACATCATCTGCAATGGAGTTGTCGCTATCGAAATTCAAAAGTCGGATCGGACGAAGTCAGAAAAAATAGTATTGTTGAACATACTATTTTTTTATGAATTGTGTAATGTTTCTTTGCGTGAAATTACTTAAGTGGTAATTATTTAACTTCATGTCAAAGTTATATTTTTGTACTGACCTGAATCAAAGTCGCTTTCACTTTTGTCTGATAATAGTCGTTCATATTCGTCACATTTTTTCTCTTTTCCTTACTCGTTTTTAGTTTTTAGTTTACCGTTGTTACATACATTTTCCTGTAAACTGCAGAACTCTTTTTTCTGCATTTCTGCATTCAACCTGTTTCTGCTCTTATAACAAATGCCGATGTGCCCCAATGTCTCATTTTATTTATTTATTTTTCAAAAAAGGTTAAAGTCGAAGATATCTAATTTGTTTAAAGAAACAAAATTTAAGAAATAACAGCCAGAAGTAAAAATCACCCGGTTTAACTAGAGGATGCATTCAGCAGAAAAACATAAGGAAAGGCTACGGTCCGCTTGGGGCGATCAGTATGATACCATTTCCCTTTATACCCCAAAGAAAAATAGCATTAAGAAGATGCATTTTATTTCATTCTATGAAATTTATAGAAAAAAAAGGTTTTTTTTAAAAAAACGACGTGGGCAAAAACTTTGTACGGGCAATATATTGGAAAAAATATTGGCTAAATATATAGCCAAACTTTTTTTGATTTCTATTAAAATTTTCGAAGGAAACAGCATTTTTGTGAAAACGCCCACAAAAAGTAGGCGTGGCCTTATATGGCAAATTTATAAAGGTGGGCAGTACCTACATATCTTGTAAAGGTTGTAAAACTTTATCTCTTTAACTTAAGCTTTAAAACGGTGTTTTTTAAATTGAGCGCGTGGCAGTGATGCCGAAGCTCGGTGGCACGTCGGTCCATTGGTGAGAATCCGAGGCATTATGAAGAAGGAACTGATGGCGATTAGAAAGCAGGACTAAGAAATCTCTAATGTGCAAAAGCGTCCGAATAAAGAATTCTGTTATTTTTGTTCTGAATATTACTTTATGTTATTACTTATTGTTATTTAATTTTAAAAAAAAGTTTAATTAAATAAAATATGACAAATATATGTTATATTGCTATAACATTACTAATTTTGTTAACATAACCAGAGAAATGCAAACTATCCGGACAGTTTTTTCTTCCCACTGTATATATTCTTTTAGAGGTCTACGATGGATATTAAGGGGTGTTACAAACTATGTGTCAAAATTAATATAATATAAGTTTGAAAAATAATATAATTTAAATGGCATCGGGAAGGTTCTCGGCATACGATTCTTGGGAGGTAAGTTTTAACCACTTTTTCGCACATTTTGGGCGGTTTCTCGGCCATAACTTGATTAATGTTGGATTTTAATGCGTCTAGAGTTTGGGGATTATTATAGGCCTACAGAAAAAACCTAACGGTGTAAAATCGCTCAATCTCGGTGACTAATTGTTGTCGCCTAAACGTAAAATTACGCGACCAAGAAACTTCTCACGCAATAAAGCCGTAATTGGTAGTGTTGTGTGGCTTGTTGCACAGTCTTGTTGGAAGTAAGTCATGGTCTTTAATCGACGGCCAACAAAAATCTCTTATCATTCGACTATATCGCTTCGAATTGCTGCGAACGCGGGAAATCGATAGATTCGGATCACCAGCAACACTTTTACTTGCAATAGTTTCAGCTGAGCGTGCATTACGATGATGCACAGGTCTTATGACATCAGTAATGCTTCCAATATCTTCAAATTTACCAATTGCTTGAGTAGCCGGTCGATTATGATGAACATAATTAACGCGTAATGTGCGAAAAGTGGCTACATTTGAATCACTCTTTCACTTTGCCCTTAGAGTCAGGAGTTCTGAACCCATATTGTTATTCTTCGCCGTGAGGAGGGTTCAAAGTGGTAGAGTTGTACAACAGATTTTCGATCTGTACAATAAGTTTCGATTCAATAAAATATAATGTTGTTCTTCATTCTGAAATATTTTGTTTACACAAAAATTGTAAGATATATTTAACGACTTCGTTTTCTTACTCTTTCAGTTATTGACTCATGGGGAAAGATACCATCAGGACTACTTTACGGCCATTTAAAAGAGCTGGGCAACTTTGACCAATGCGTTCGAACGTCGGTGAAATTAAATATAGAAACTGACGAGGTAAATGGACAATATTGCTTTGCAACTATTCCAGTGACTCTAAATGTGGGTACTAAACCGGTACAGAACCGTATTCGCTTTGATAGCCCCATAATTGAGAGAGAGTTGCCAGATTTAAATCAGATCGCTATTGCAATATGCATTCCCGATGTATGCGATCCTATTTTGGTTACAAAAATCTTTGAAAAAGCTACCGATGGTATTCTTCAAGGAGCACTTTCTGGTATCCAAATAGAGCAATGCATGACGATAAAGAAGCCCGCCTACACTGCCATTACCATTGTTGGAATGTAAGCTTAAAATTAGTAAGTTTTGAATTTAATGTTTTTAATTTTGACATGTATTCTGTATTCTAGAGTTATATTTTCAATGTTTGCGGGAATGATGATCCTAAGCACTGCATATGATGCTTACACCCAACACTTTAAAAGTAAGAATTTAAATTTAGATACACCATTAATTTTGTACTAACCAACTTGTGGTTTTTTAAGAGCCAGTGAAACCTTTATTTTTGGCATTTTCCGTGCTCACAAATGGAAGGAAATTATTTGAAATAAATACCAGAAAGTCACCCAACTCTATTGACTGCTTGACTGGTATTCGAGTTCTGTCCATGGCTTGGGTAATGTTATTTCATAACTACGTGATTTCATTGATTGTTGGGAATATCAATGTTGTAGACGTGATTTCAGTGAGTTCGTTAGAGTATAGTATAGATTTTCATAATTTATTTAACCGTTCTCGTATAGTGGTACTATTCCCCGTCGGCACTGCATTACATCGCTGGAAGAATGTCAGTTGATACGTTCCTCTTTATTAGTGGTCTGCTTGTAGCATGGATAGGTATGCGTGATTTAGACAAAAGGTATATTATGTAAAAATATAAAATGGGTTTTTTTTTTAAATTTTGAATATTTTTATTAGCAATGGTAAACTTAATGTGCCAATGATGTACTTTCATCGATACATTCGACTAACACCGCCTGTTGCAGCTGTAATTCTCTTCTACGTGAGTTTGAATGAATATGTTGGCTCTGGGCCTTATAGGCCTCCTTTCATTGCAATTGCTGACAGATGCAAAACTAACTGGTGGTCAGCATTGCTGTACATTCAGAACTATGTAAATCCAGACAATGTTGTAAGTTGAGTGCATGAAATATTACATTTTATGTTGATCTAACCATTATTTTTTTTTAATCTACAGTGCATTGTACAGTCGTGGTATCTATCTGTTGATACTCAGCTATATTTTCTGTCACCTTTGGTGTTGATTCCACTGTGGAAATGGGGGAAGAAGTTTTCCCCTGTCCTAGTTCTACTGTCACTTTTGTCAATCGGATGTGTCATCGCAACATTCTTTAAAGAAGGATATAACGATATTGCGTAAGTGTTCCACTAACAACTTATTAAAGTTTTTTTCCTAAAAATGTCTCCCAGAGAAGATATAGGTTCACAAAATGCGCGGATCTACATGCCAACCCACACAAGGTATACAGTATGGCTGATTGGACTAGGTTTTGGGTATTTTATGTATAAAAACAAAAATGTTACAATTTGCCCACCCAAGGTGAGATATAAAAAAACAAATATTTGTTGACATGAATCTAGATTAAACCTGTTCATATTTTTGCTTTTAGTGGGTCCAACTTTTAGGATGGGTTGTCTGCTTTGGCACCATACTTGCTATAATCTATGGTCCTTATGCCACCCATCAGCCAGATCATGTTACAACAGTTCTGGAAAATGCAATTTACGAAGCTTTGAAACGTGTATCATGGGCTATTGCGCTGACGTGGCTGGTTTTTGCATGTCATTTTGGATTTGGTGGAGTAATTAATTCATTCTTGTCACATCCCTGGTGGCAGCCGTTAGGACGCTTGACATACTCCATGTATTTGGTGCATGTTGGTATTGAGCTTATAAACTTCGGAATAATACGGACAGATATGTTCTTTTCTGATTATAATGAGGTATTAAGCCAAATTAATTAAATTGTTTAACATAAAATACATATTTTCTATTTAAGGTGCTACATTTCTGGAATACTTTTGGATTAGCGCTTTCGGTCGGTATCATTTGGACATTGGCATTCGAATCTCCTGTTCTAGTGATTGAGAAAGCTCTTCTTGGTGGTTCAAAAAGTTTGAAACCAAAGACGACTAACTAACCGGTTAAAATTAAACAGAAGGACGTCCTTCGTTGTTTTTTATTTGGTTGGCAAATCTCAGACAAAAGTCTGTTCGAAGATTTTTAAAATGTCTTACGTAAAATGGGATTCGAACAAGATATGAAAAACCAGATGTCGTTGAACTCTTTACGTATACATATATGTAAAAAAATAAGCGCTTCAAATAATAATTATACTTGATATATTACGTAAAAGTGATGAACTGATGACAAATAAAAATTTAAATTAAGTGTGATATTGGTGTCATTAAATTTAATATGTTTTGAGCACATGTGAGTATTGTAAAATATAGACAATTTCAAAAGAAGCTCTTCATATTCCCTCGTCAAAAGGAAAAACCGTGCATCGAAGAATTTTCTGTCGAAGGATCCAAAGTTTGTTTCCCTAGGTAAACCTAGTTTTATCAAGATATATGAGCTGCTTCAACAAGATCTATAACGATCTTCAGCCAGGACGAATTTACTGTTGACGAACTTGTAAAACGAATAAAGGGCGACGAATTTTAGAACTTGAAAATTTGGCAAAGGAATTGGACTGATATCGCTGAAAAGAAAAGCCTTTCCATCCACCTCGGTATGTGCGTTAAAGACAACCATCGTTGGTATGAACACATATTGACCGTCGACAGAAACTCTACGAAATGTCTTGGCTACCTCAAGCTATGCAAGAAATATTTCACCACTTTGGAAATGGCTATTAATAAGGCGACTTAGGTACATCGCTCATACTTGGTCCGGTGCACCAATGACATATTTGAAGCTAGTTGACAGGATTGGAAAATGTGTGATAAAACTAACTACCTATCAAGATGTTGCTACAGCTTTCTATTGGTGCTGAAAAATATGAATTTTTGGACAAGTTTCTGCAAAGTCCAATAGAAAGCGACATTAGTTTAAAAATTTGGTCCGGACAATGGACAACAGACAATGTCTGCTAACCGTCAAGCACGCGTGAATTACTCAAGGAATAGACAAACAAACCATAAGTTGGATACAATCAATGTTAAGCATCAGAACAATGTCTGCCCCACTATATCCATCGCCGTCTCCATCTCCGTCACTATAAAAGCTGTTAAAGGTTGTCCCCAAAAGGTGTTATGTCTCCCCTACTCTGGTCAATCGAAACCGATGAATTCCTGGACCACCTGAACAATTCTGGGTTTAGCAGACAGGGCTTTGCTGATGACCTAGTAATCATTATAAGAGGTAAACATGGTCCCACCATTTCTGGGCTTATGCAAACTGCCTTGATAAAAGTATGGAACTGGTTCCCTTCACCCGGAAAAGAAATCACATCTTGCCAACCTTATCACTGAACAACACCACTATACCATTCTCAAAGGAAGTAAAATATCTCGGTATCATCCTTGATCATAAACTTACTTGGAATGCCCACCTATCAACGCACTCTAAATAAAGCGGCTGCTTTTATATGGGCATGCTCTTAACTTTTCGGTAAGGAAAGGGGTCTACGTCCAAAAATTATACATTGGACCTACCAAACCATAGTCATAACAATTATTACTTATTTAACTATGGTGTGGTGGAAAAAGGTAAACCAAATATCTGGCCAGAAAGCATTTCTGAGAATACAAAGACTAGCTTTGTACACAGGTGCCATGCGCTCCTGTCCCTCTGCTGCCATAGAGGAACTCCTTGACCTCAGTATCAAGCGCAATAAAATTTCACTTCACTTAAGTATTTTAAACTCCTCAAAAATCATACACAGCGCCTCGATTCAAGTCACGGACCTCATGCCCACAAAAGTAAACTTTCACCGACAATTCCATATCACCATACCCGACCGCTTGGTGTGGGAAACTGGAGGCCCTAGGCTAAACAGACCACACTCAGTCTGGTACACGGATGGAACAAAAATGTCAACGGGTGTAGTAGCAGGCATCGGCGGACTCAACTGCAAAATGTCAGTTCCCCTAGGACACACAACATCAATCTTCCAAGCAGACGATCATTCATATGAACTATGCGCAAGAGAATGCTTAAGGCGAAATCTCAAAAGAACGCACATTTACATCCTCTCAGACAGTCAAGCAGCACTCAAAGCTCCTAACTCCCATAAACTCTCAACTTTGTTTGGAACTGTCTAACCATTCTTTAATAACTCACGCCCCACAACAGAGTGACTCTTTGTTGGGTCCCAGGACACGAAGGAATTCTCGGCAATGAAGAGGCCGATGAGCTGGCACGAAAAGGCTCTGCGACCCCCTTCTATGGACTACCCACCAGGAATATAAAAGTTGAACTCAATACTTGGGAACACCAAATGCATACATGCCATTGGTACCCCATCCAAGGACTACGACACGCTAAAAAATTCATTGGCCTCGCCAACAAAAAACGAGCTCTTCAGATCAAATGCTAAGATCGTAACTGACTTCCTAACTGGTCACTGCGGCCTGAACCATCGTCTCATGAAAATGGGTAAAAGCTCTACAGATGTGTGTCGACTCTGCCAAGAACAACCAGAAACGGCAGAAAACATCCTCTGCGAATGCCCTGCAATTATCCAAAAGAGGCTTAAATACTTCCACAAATGACTCACAGAACATCAGGATATTGCCAAATCATCGGCCTCAACAATCGTAAGGTTCATCAAAGACCTGCGATTGTCGCCAGACCAAGTAAATTACTAACTTCATAGGGTGCACAAAAGATCCATTCTGGTCGCAGTGCTAATCAGCCCTACTCTTCAAATATATACACTCAAATCCACTGTGTGATGCGGCGTACAATCGCAGCCCTTAAGGATAATATTCGACAGGAATGAGGAAAGTTATCACCCGAAATGCGGTTCAAATGTGTTTCATCACTCCATCATTCATTCATTTTTATTTAGTAAGAAAAGAAATTCAAAAATAAAATTCGATGATTAATTTTGTGCCACCTTGTATATGGTCGAGTTTCGAGCACTGGGCTTCCCCAGATCACAACCTGTGTGGTCCCAAAATCCCAATCCAACCCTTAAGAAGAATTTTAGTATCACACATCAATTAAAAAAGTAATCTCTTTATTTCAAAGAGATATCCACTCGCAATGCAGCCAATTCGGCGTGTTAAGTTATCCGCTCGTTGTTATCTGTCAATCAAAGCTTACTAATCGTTGTTCACTGTTAATTAATACGGGGGTATATATGTATTTATATCCTGTACATCCTGAAAAATCTGAAGACCTATTGTGTCACAAATAAGATATAGGGACGTTTAAATAATGTGGACGGCTAATAGGCAATCAAAACTAATAATAATAATTATATTCGCAAGTTATAGAGCCCTATATCTCGGGGACTATAAAAAGAGCTTGTCTTAAAAGTTTTCTAAGGCGTATTACTTGTATTACAGCATATTACTTTGGAGGTTTACGGAATTATACTGGGGATCTAAATGTGTTCCACGGGACAAATGTTTATTGCAAATTAATTTGATGACTATAAATTATTCGTATCATACAAAATTAAGTCATTTATTTTTATTGTGTACCTAATCATAATATATAAAATCTATAGATAAATAAATAAATATATGATAAACTTATTCGAAAAATTTTAAGCGGACTCTTGAGTTGGCTCTGCGGCCTTAGTTGGAGTTATATCTGCGCTTTCGATCTGATGTTCATTAGTTGTTGGTTTTGATGTTTTCGAACCACCAAGAAGAGCTTTTTCAATAACTAGAACAGGGGATTCAAACGCCAATGTCCACACAATAGAAACGATTATGCAAGTACCAAATGTGCTCCAGAAGAGAAGAACCTAGAATACAAATAATCACGTTTATATAAGCAACGTGTTATATATATATATAAATAAATACCTCTTGAAAATCTGAAAAGTACACATCCGTTCGTGTTATTCCAAAGTTAATAAGCTGAACAGCAATATGCACTAAATACATGGAGTATGTCAATCGTCCCAACGGCTGCCACCAGGGATGAGACAAGAAAGAGTTTATAACTCCACCAAATCCGAAGTGGCATGCAAAAACCAGCCATGCCAATGCGATTCCCCATGCAACACGCTTCAAGGACTCGTGTATTGCTGCTTCAAAAACTGTCACTACTCGATCCGATTGAAGAGTGAAATAAGGGCCATAGATAATAGCAAGTATTGTTCCAAAGCACAGAAACCATCCTAAAAGTTGCATCCACTGAAGACAAAAAATATGATGAATAAGATTCATAACAGCACAGTTTTTAATACAAACCTTGGATAGGCGGATCGTAGCATTTTTCTTTCTATGCATAAAGTACCCAAGTCCAAGACCGACCAGCCAAACTGAATACCTTGTGTGAGTTGGCATGTAAACAAGTTTGTTTTGATTTTCTCCACTTGTTCTAAAACGAATTGAAAAAACAAAAAAATGTATTACCTATTTTTAATTTATATTTACAAAGCTACTTACACAAGTCCATTGTAACCTTCTGTAAAAAATGTTGCGATGATGCATCCGATCGACAAGAGTGACAAAATAACCAAAACCGGTGAGAATTTTCTTCCCCATTTCCATAGAGGAATCAGCAGCAAAGGTGACAAAAAGTATAGTTGAGTATCGACACCTAGATACCAGGATTGCGCTACACACTGTAAGGTAAAATTCGCGTCACTAACACATTTTATATCTGAGGTTGAAAGTTAAATATTACAACAAAAAAGTTTGTCTTTACCATATTCAGTTAAATTTAAGCAAAATAGATGCACACACAAAATATACAAGACATTGTTGTCCTACTACATACAACTAAGTACAAATAAAAACATAAGGAAAAGCTACAGTCCGCTTGGGGCGAACAGTATGATACCCTATCCTTATCCCTATGTACCCCAAAGAAAAAAAGCATTAGGAAGATAATGGATAGCATTTTTTTCATTCTATGAAATTTATAGAAAAAAAATTATTTTTGTTAAAAAACGCCTCCAAAAAGTGGACGTGGCCAAAAACTTTGTATGGGCGATATATTGAGAAAAATATTGGCATAATATATTGTTAAACATTTTTTTTCGATTTCTATGAAAATTTTCGAAGAAAACAGCATTTTAGTGAAAAACCGCCACAAAAAGTAGGCGTGGCAAAAAACTTCATATGACAATATACAAGATATTTTTCTTGACACGGATTGAAGGGACCTACAGTTAAATGCGGATTCCAATTGCAATTCATTTTTGAGCAGCTTTTCATGACACTTTTTACTCTTGGATGTTTTTCAGATGTTCGCAATAGGTGGAGTAGCGAATAAAATCTTTTAAGGTAGTACATGTTGGAATTTGTACCAGCGATCGCTCGCCACTTAACCACTAAGTCACTGCACCCACTAGTCGTAATAATATCTTTTCCATATGTCTCGCTTTTTGCGTGACAGTACCGGTTTTAGCCCTCTGGTGGAATTTTTGCCATTTGTTTGTACTTATGCATCATAAAATCAAAATAATAAGAGATTTTAAAATAGAATTAACTTAAAATTGTTGCAAATATGAAATTGAGACTGAGTCAATTTTTAAGGCCCTTCAGATACACTCATTTCCTGTGCATGATAACACAGAAAGTAGTGAATGATACCTCGTCGTATGGTTTTGGGTTCTTATCACTGATTCCTATTTAGAGAAGGTGCCTGCGATAACGTAGCTTCAAGATCTAAATTTTCCTATTTCCTGAAAAATATTTATAAAAAATTAAGTTAATCCTTCACTCTTTTCCATTACTCCTCTCAGTCATTATAGTATCAAAATCAACTTAAGTCCACTTTTGAAGCTTTCATTGCCTTGTCTGTGAGCTCTCAGATCAAATTATAAAGGCCCTGTGAGTTGGTCGTCAATATCATGCGATTTAGCGCCTCTTCATTATTTCTTGTAGGGTTATGTAAAGTCGTTAGTCTACGTGGACAAGCCAAACACGATTGACGCCTTACAGGATAACATAAGACGCTAATTCGTGGAATACAGGCCGAAATGCTCGAAAAAGTGACGCAAAATTGGACCGAATGGATTTAAAACAGAGCCGCGGACAACATTTACATGAAGTTGTCTTTAAAAAGTAAATGGCAAAGGCCTACTTATCGATTACAATAAAATATTTTGAATGATGCAAATTTGAGTGTTTTATTCGATTTTTAAAAAGAACTACGTTTAAAAAATTACCCTTTATTAATGAATGTTCCGCTTATTCAACTTAATAGTTTGTCCCGCTTTTACATTTATTTGGTATAGCCACACTAGTCATTTAGACATATCAGCGGTAAGAACTTGTGGTTTCCTTTTTGTTTGCAATATGCAAAGAGCACAATCCTTAGAATGTAATAAATTCTTCTTATTCTTGAGTAGAAGGTAATATTAACTGTTAATAATATTACAAAAATAAAAAAAAATTTGATATAAAGCTTAAATCGTTTAGATAGAGCGTTATATACATATAGCTATCTGCAATAATTTATAACGATAGAGAATTGAAAATCTATGTACATACCTATATATACATAAATGGAAGAAGGAAAATTAGTAAAAATAGCGAAAAGTGGATAGCAGCACCATGCCAACTGCCAACGCAAATCAACTTCAAATAGTTCACAAAAACATATATGTATTTGGTTTAGAATAAAAGTGTGGGATTCTTATAATTTAAAAAAAAAAATGACCTAAAAAAAGGCGAACAGTGTGATACCCTATCCATATTCCTATATGCCCCAAAGAAAAATGCATTAAGAAGAAGATGAAGATTCTATTAAATTTAAAAAAATATATATATTTTTTGAAAGCCCCCAAAAACGTTGTATGGGCGATATGTTGGCAAAAATATTGCCTGAATATTTTGTTATACATTTTTTTTCACTTTCTAAGAAAGTTTTCGAAAAAAACAGCATTTTAGTTAAAAACGCCCACAAAAAGTAGGCGTGGCAAAAAACTTTATATGACAAACTTATAAAGGCTATTATAACGCTCTATCTCTCTAAGTTTAGCTTTAAAATGTTTTTTTCTAAATTGTGGGCGTGGCAGTGGGCGTATTAAAAAAAAACACTTAACCATTTCGGAGCCCTAGAGAGTATGTGGTCCAAATTTTAGCTACCTAGCTCAATTTTAAAGGCCTAAAAATTGCGTACGGACGGACATTGCTAAATAGTCTTAGGATTTGGTCCTGATCATAAATATATATACTTTTATGGGTCTACGACGAATATTAAGGGGGACGACGAATAAATATACCCTTAGGATAGGGTATAAATATAACGAAATCCTACAGTCAGAAGTGGGGCGAAGTTTTGTGTGACCCATCTATCCGAATTTAAGAATTTAGCGTGCGAACATGATACTGCTTTGCTAAATCACGTCTCTTAATTTTATCTTTGTAGACATTTTTGTATGAACGCTTAAATTTAGCGCGAGCAGGATACTTAACTCTAGTAAACCAGGTTCTATATAATATCGAATCAGTATAGTCCAAAAGTTATATGATTTAAAGTAGTTCTACCTACAAGTCATAAATTTTCACTTAGGCGGCTTTTATCTTGAAAGCGAATGCTAATAGACAACTATACCGTGTTCTTTGCGTACGAACACTACAAATCCCACCCTCAAAGATGCTTCATCTAAACTGTGATATTCTGATGTGACCAATAGGTGGATGTGTACGAGCTACGTAGCAGATGACTGCTTCGGTTCTATTTTCATTTGTTCATATTCAATATCTCATACCTTTTAGTAAAATCTACAATGTGACTTGGCAATATTATTTTGTAATACAAAGTCATGTTTCAACTTACTGTACTTGACGGATGTACATAGTTTTGAACGTACAACAATGTTGACCACCAGTTCGTTTTGCAATTGTCAGCAGCCGATATAAAACCGGGTCTAAAAGGTCCTGACCCAATATATTTATTCAAACTAACGAAGAAGAGTATTACAGCTGCAACAGGCGGTGTTAGACGAATGTATCGATGGAAGTACATCAGTAGCACATTCAATTTCCCTTTGCTAGAAAAAGAAATATTTTCAATTTTTGCTTGAATTTATAGAAATTGAGTATGTACCTTTTATCAAGTTCTCGCATTCCTATCCATGCTACGAGCAGACCACTTATGAAAAGGAATGAATCAACTGACACTGTTGCTGAGATGAGATGCATTGATGATGCCGAATTAGCCCACTATAAAGGAATAGTTAAAATTAAAATTCAAACTGTTTAAAATAAACTCACTGAAATCAGGTCGATGTAGTTAATATTTAGAATCATAAGGGACAGTGCGTAGTTATGACCTAATAGTACCCAAGCCATAGATAGTACTCGAATACCAGTCAGGCAGTCAATGGAGTTGCGTGATTTAGTTAAATTAATTGCAAATAACTTTCTTCCATTTGTAAGTACTGAAAAGGCCAACAGTAATGGTACAGCTGGCTCTATAAATTTTATGGTTAAATTACAGAATTTGGTTGTGTCACAAATTAAATTCTTACTCTTAAGGTATTTTATGTAAGCATCATAAGCCGTACTCAAAACCATAAGTGCCGCAAAAATAGAAAATATTACTCTGAAATACAAAACATACGTCAAATAAAACGAAATGTTAACTAAAAAATTGTACAACCAACTTACATGCCAACAATATTGATTGCTGTGAATGGGGGTTTCTCATTCGTCATGCATTTATTTATTTTAATTCCAGAAAGTGCTCCTTGTAATAAAGTATTAGCTGAATTTTCAAAGATTTGAGTAACCAAATTGGGATCGCATACATCTGGTATGCACACTCCGAGTGTGATCGCTATTGAATCCGTCCATGCACGCTCATTTATGTGAGCATCGAGGCCAATATAGTTTGGTAGCCTGGACATTTGATTTTGAATCAAAGGAAAAGTTGCAGAGCAATATTGTCCTTTAACCGTTCCAGTCAGAGTATTTAATTGCACCGACGTTCGAACGCATTGATCAAAGTTGCCCAAGTCTTTTAAATGGCCGTATAGAATTCCTGATGGAAATTTTCCCCATGAGTCGATGACTGAAATAGAAATGTGTATAAAATTGTATCAGCAAATGCTCGAAATAAAATTAAAACATAAGGAAATGCTACAGTATGATACCCTAAAGTTCAAACAATACTAGAGGTGTGACATTTCCGGCGTCAAGGACAGTTGAGAAAGGAAATACATTCGCTCATATTATAACCGCCATACGCCTCAGTATGCGAGTTGTCATAAAAAATATGCCCGACCAATATCTCACAATATCCCTATACCCCTTCCAATACAGAGCGTTGAAAACAACTTAATAGGGATGACAGTTCATTTAGGTTTTTAAACAAATTATAAAAAAAACAGCTATAAACTGTTGAATATTGTTTCATATTTTTGTCTTTTTTTAAAGAAATTTTCAAATTAAAACAACAACATTAAGTGGTATGGTTTAATAGGTCAAATTTGTTAAAACGGTCAGTTAAAAAAATCCTTTGGGCCACCGTACCCCAAACAATTTTTGAACCTTAAAATTTGGAACGCATACTTCTTTGAGCCACAAAATGGTTAAGACCGATGAACCGCAGCTCGGTTTTTAATTGTTAAAAAACCATAGGAAAATGGGAAGGTGTTTAAATTTTTATTTGATTTGTTATTGTTGAACACTTCATCAATTAAACAGGTCCATACGGAGAGTCCAATTTTAAGTCGTTTTTTTTAACATATTGGATCGTATCTCGCTAATAGCACGTGTATTTTTGTCTTTCATGGCTTCAAATTGCACGGTCTTCCAGGCCATTCACCGGGCAAAAACGATGCGCACCTTACTCATTTCTTAATTAGTCTTGCTGAAATCATATGTCAACCAGGTTCTGCTCCTGAATTTGGACCAAAGAAAAGTTCGAAGTCATTGAACGCAAACTGGACGTGTTAAACTCTGACACATGTAACGAATCAGGTGTGGCCTGTCAAAAAAATTACACTTAATATGCTTTTAGATGTTTACGACCTCTTTACGTATTTTAAGTTCTAATTTTATAAACTAATTCTATATCAGTCAAGTTCTTTGTGGAAAGCCAGTCTTTGATTTTTATCAAGAAAGAATGAAAGTTGTAAGTTGTAGTTGTTTTTACGCAGGTGGCGAGAGTATTGCGAGCATCTTTTAAACGAACAATTTCCCCGCCTATATGTTCCAGGAGCCGCCCCTAACAATGAAGAAGTGACCGATATAACTGTCGAAGAAGTTGGGAAAGCGGTCAAGAACTCCAAGAAGAGAAAAGCGGTTGGGCCGGACGAGATACACAGTGAGTACTAGAAAAAGATGGGAGACATTGGGCTCAGATGGCTCATGATTCCTATTTCCAAACTCATGAGATTGCGCAATCTTCTTCTTATCTTCTTCCTTTGCACAAAGGAATGGAATATACATTCAATTAAGTTGATATCACATGCCATGAAGATCGTTGAGCGGGTATTAGATGGCAGCCTAAGACAAATAATACCGCTGTTTATTGATCAGTGCGGATTTGTCGCGAGTAAATCAACCACAGATGCAATCCAAAGCATAGGGATCATAATGGAAAAGTATCGTGATTCATTGAAGGATCTGCATATAATTCTGGCTAATTTTGAAAAAGCATTCGATATACAATCAAGAGATATGATATGGGTAGCGCTAAAACAGCGAGAAGTTCCTGAAACCTAAAAGTGACGGACCCTAAAGTGCTTCAGTTATTCTTTGCTGACGATGTAGCCATCATAAGTGATCATCAGACTTCCCTGCAACGAACACTTGTTTGGGTAGATGTTTTAGAGGGGAATGTGTATCGTGATACCCAAAAAAAGTCAGAGTATCTGTACTGCCCATTCTCTGACCCAAGTCAACCCATTCCAGACATTTGGTGGTGGTTCCCAAGTGTGAAAAGTTCAAATATCTGGGATCAATGATCAACAGCGAAGCAACCGTTGATGACGACATCAAACATCGTGTAAGCGTAGGGTGGATGAAGTGACAGGAAAACTCGGCCATCTTCTGTGACCGAAAAATGTTCCCTAAGCTGAAAGGAAGGCTTTACACCGCAGTTGTGCGTCCGGCGCTCACATACGGTTAACAATGCTGGACAATGTACAAAAAGTATGAAGGGCAAGTTGACAGCATCTGAGATGAAGATGTTTCTCATGACAGCAGGAGTATTATCGAATTAGGAGGAAAAAATCCGAAGAAGCCTTCACGTCAAAGAACCAATCTCGAAAAAATTAGAGCACGACCGACTCAGTTGTATTGTCATGTTTAATCAACGTTCCCTTACAATCGCGTAAAAAAAGCAGGCAAATGCAGAAACACCAGCATTTGAGTGACCTCAATGATGAAGTGATTCAAAATCGGGAGGCCTGCAGATATTTTTCGAGGTCGAACCGGCGAACTCCAAAGGCGGACCAGTAGGAATGCAGTCAAGTGGGAGGGTTATGATCCCTATAATCATGATCGTATTATCGTCGTTAAATGGAGAGAAGAAGATTAAGTCCGTTGAACTGCTGGATCAGCTGTAGCGCTCGAATAATTTGTTCAGTCTTTAAGTTACTTTTTCAATTTGCCTAATCATGTGTAGCTCATCAGTCTAAAAATACCAAAGTTTATTTTGTGTTACTTGTAATCGACAGAGGTGATTTTTTGCACAATTTCCCCAAACCGGCGAACCATAAAACATAATTGCTTGGAAAATAACGTTAAAGAGTTTATTTTCGTCACTCATTTTTGATTTTCTGTTTCTTAATGAATAAAGCATTTTTATAGTTATATTTATTTTCCTAATTATTTCTAGAATATGATGGCTAAACGTTAATGATTTGTTGAGGTGTACCCCAAGGTATACGAGTAACACGAGTCTTTTGCTTGGTATGAAACAGGCTTTTCTTTTTCTAATAAACAGACAAAAAGAGTTTTTGAAGCATTTATTTTAATTTCCAATTTTTGAAATATGATTGGATTGCATTTATGTCAGATTGCAAATTCGTTTCAATGACGTAATGGTAATATTCCTAGTCCTCAGTATGTTTATTTTTTTTTCAAGTTTCAAGTTTTGAGTGATTTTGCATTTTAAGGTTCAAACTAAATGTGTACCAATCCGTCCGGGAGTATTTTAAGTAATTTCAATATAAAAAATTTCTGTAACTTCAGCACCTGAAGTGCGTCCCGAATGGGGTTAAACTCCCTGGGAAAATAACGCGATAGCTTAAAACACATAATTTTAGTTTTTTTCATTAATAATCAATCTATGGTACATGAAAACCAAAATCTAAGCCATTGTAAGTCACTGATTATATTAGTAAAACATTCAAAATATGAAGATTAAGTATAAGTTAAAATTAATATCATCTGCGAAGGCAGATCCCTGAGGAATGCCATTTTTTTAAGATGGAATACATAAATATTTAAATCCCATTACTAACACATTTTCTTCAATTTGCTAGTATAATGTAAAAAAAAATGTATATAACATATTTTGAATATATAAAAAAGCTATACTTTTAATATTTTTTATATGACGCAACTCTATTGAACTATATAAAATAATTGAATTTTTAAGTATAGGTGGTTATGGGGATGGGGTTAAATATTATAATTCTTCTTTTTTTTTTTTTTAATCGGGCTTAATTAATATGGCACATATGTGGGTTCACTTTACGCACACATTTTGTTCCAACTTCTGTAGAGATTAGAACGTCAGATTTCCATTCTGATCAGGATCTTAGTCTTATTAATAAATGTTGAAGTATATTATGCTCATAAGAAAAACTTTAATTTAACAAAATTTGAAGTATGCAGATCATAAAAGTTCGTTTAACTTTTTTTCTTAATTTAATTTTTTTTCCACTTACATGGCAAGACACTTAAACTCGGAAACTTTGTTACTATTTGCTGCAGAGACAAAATACATTTTGCCGTATTGTATGATCCCGTAAATTGAACAGGCACGATGATGTCGGTTAAATTTGGATTATTTTGAATTTCATCGAAAAATATGGTCGTCAGAAAATCACTGGGCACTGTTACATTATTCACAACAGACAGCGCTTTACTTGGAGCAATTAACGCTAGCAAAAATACAACCACTAGGGACATTCCCTTCGCCATTTCGGTTTATATATATTAAAGAATGAGACGTTCAATATCCTGTTAAGCAGTAGGTAGTTGTTCGGGCGTTGAATCTTGTGTTAACTGAAACCTCTGTTATTGACGATAGTTCTTATATCGAATGTAATGCCTAAATTTTACCGATCTGTTGCTTCGATAAGGCAGATAAGCCAATTTAAACGGGAAAGACTGAATAGTCTTTAGGCTTTAACCGGTGCGCGATATAGTTGTATTCCGGTTGTTGATAACTTTCCATTTCAAATCACAAAAAAATCCACTTGAAGTGGGCCTTGCCATGGCACTTGAATGGACTTTTCATTTTGCTGATTCAGCAAAGGAATCAGTTTTAAGTTCTTAACGCAATTTGTTAATTAATCTTTTTGTGGGCGTTTTTTAACAATATGTGGTTTTCATCGAAAATTTCAATACAACACATAAAAATTGTATAACAATATATAGCTAATATTTGTTCTAGTATATCTCCAATTTAAAGCCAAGAATACTTTAATGTAATGACGGGCAGAAATTACGGAAGGAGTACGCTTTGGTCATTTTCATCGATATTGAGGTGCTTGTGACCTTGGATGCTTAACTCTGCCAGACAAGATGGTGCAGATGAAACTTTGGTGATGTGGACTAAAGCAATGCTAATGTACCAAACGCTGATAACCGAATCAGATTGCCGCAAGTCCGTCATAACAGTGGTGAATACGGGCTGCACCCGAGTGTTGGTCTAACTTTATAGTGTATGAGAATAGACCCTGTCTATTCCTGCTTATGCGGATGGTGTAGCCGTTCTGTCTGTTGGTTTAAAGAACGGCCTGTCTCGGCTGCACAGGGCCCTATGCTTTGATGAGCCATTCCCCCCATATCAGGGGGTGTACGCTGTGAACTATCTCTAGCTTAAAGTAAGGTAGCTTTTGGTACCATGCATTGAAATTATAAAGAAGATGCGCGAGAGTTATCCTTCCACCCTTCCTTCTTCTCAGGACTCCTTCTGCGACAAAACGGAATGGATCTGACTCTGAACTAGGGAATAAATGATATCGTATTTTCAATGATGGCTCCAAAACCGCACAGAGGTCTGATGCTGCAGTCTTTGTGAAATGCGTCTATTCCTGCTTATGCGGATGGTGTAGCCGTTCTGTCTGTTGGTTTAAAGAACGGCCTGTCTCGGCTGCACAGGGCCCTATGCTTTGATGAGCCATTCCCCCCATATCAGGGGGTGTACGCTGTGAACTATCTCTAGCTTAAAGTAAGGTAGCTTTTGGTACCATGCATTGAAATTATAAAGAAGATGCGCGAGAGTTATCCTTCCACCCTTCCTTCTTCTCAGGACTCCTTCTGCGACAAAACGGAATGGATCTGACTCTGAACTAGGGAATAAATGATATCGTATTTTCAATGATGGCTCCAAAACCGCACAGAGGTCTGATGCTGCAGTCTTTGTGAAATGCGAGAATATTAGAGTTTACTTACCCCTTGGGAACATATTATGTGAAGGAGGTGAATTTCTTCGGTGTCGAAATCACATTGGCAACTAGGGAAATAGAAGGTGATTCGTGACGCGGGATGAAGGGATTTCTACCGTGGATCCATGGATCTTATGGTTTGGGGGTCATTTTTCGTGCGGCCATATTTCATGTACCCGAACCGGGGAACCCACGCTTAATAGTCGAACGCATGAAACCACTGCACTCACATATAGACAAATATGATATAGTTTCTTAAAAAACAATCGACGATTATATCTCGTTATGGATCATCACACAAGAACTAATTGTAGATAATAGATACGTGTATATTAGTTTCATAAATAGCAACCAAAACAACAAGAAACGCATAAAAAGTATCAACATGTAAGGTTTCAAAAGATTCAAGAAGATTATTTCAAGGTCATACTCAAAGTGTTGTCTACATTTACACCCTATCAATGGAAATATTAAGGTACATGCCGGTTTTTAACAATATGTCAACAGACAGGTAGATATGAAAACCTTATCAAACGATTAGATTTAATTCAAACCCTATTTGTTCAACAACCTATTCCTTTAAGTACTTTATTATGCCACCTGCGTTGTTCGGTGAATTCAATCAAGATAAAATACAAGTACAATCGCCCTTTGATATTAAATTTTTGGCACTCTGAATGTCAACTTAAACAACGGCTTTGCGGAGAATGACGAAGTATTATAGTGACACGTGTCTGATACGATCATAATCATTATGTAGGTACATGTCTGGTGATTTGCGTCCTAGATGTTTTTTAATATGTTCAATTGTTGTGAAATGTCGACAATAGATTGTTTGAAAAAACCCAAATGCAGGAAAGACCAGTTTTTTTAATATTATTTAGATGTTCTGTTTAATTCTTAGAAAAATTGATAAAAATAAAAGCTTATTAATTACTTTCTTATAAAATTGTACTTCCACTAGGGTTACCAACGCTTTTATTACAACGCTTAAATTTTATGTTGTATTTCTTAGATAGCTAAATTGCTTTGAGGTATTTAAAGGGGACGGATACGAAAAATATGAGAATGCAAACTTGGTTCTAGTAATAGTCTCCGCTAAAAATTAAAATTGAGAAAAAAGTCAATGTCGTATGATCTTTGACATAAACTGAGAATAAGAAGAATACAAGAAGAAATAACGAGAGGACAATACCTACTTGACTGGGTTGAAAATACGAAACCTATCTGTGGAAGGCCCATAAATTTCATATTAAAGTAGAGAGAAAAAAAAGATTAAAATTTGCACAAGTTTAGGAGATATCAGGGCTTAAAAATCCGTTTCTTTGTTATGCAATTTTTCTGAAAATTACTTATTTTAGAAAATAAGTGAATAACGCTAGTCCTGATTGATTGGATGGCATAAACTAGGCCACAGGAGTTAGATACTTATTATGTGATGTTCATTTTAATGAGATGACCAAAATTTTACTTTTAAACATAAACTATAGGATTTTCAAAAAAATTGCTTATTTTGGAAAAGAAGTGATATAATAGCGTTAGTCTTGATTGATTGGATGGCATAAAATAGGCCCAGGATTCACAGTAGATACCCATTATTTGATGTTTATGTTTTTAATGAGATCCGCAAAATTGTACTTTTAAACATAAACTATGGGATTTTTTCCCTCCAAATATTTTCTCTTTCAAATTAGATCAAAAATGCACTTCTTTCATAACAGTCCAATATTGTTGTTACTTCACGTAGGTTTATACTAAAATATAGATGATATATTCGCGAATTTCGATCAGTGAAAAAATACGATTATGATCGTATTATCTCGCTAAATAAAACATATTTTTTTTTAGTTTGGTTGTGACACTTTACAGTAAATAGAAAAGAGGTGAAGAAAAAGAAGTTGAGACCATAGAGCAGTGTCAGTACATTGCGCGTGTTCAATAAAAATATTAAATAAATCGAATACACATTTTGGATTTAAAAGATGAGGAACTCAAATATCTACCTAGATACCACTCCATTTTTATAGACATTACCAAATTCTTGTAGGTCCTTGCAACGAAACTTTGTTAGCAATCATAATAAAAAAAAATACGGAGAGGCTACAGTTCGCTTGGGTCAAGCCCATGAAAAACATTGAAAACACGATGGATGCCATTTATTCATAGAAAACAGAAGGTAAGGCTACAGTCCGCTTGGGGCGAACATTGTGATACCCTCCCAACTAACAATTTACCTTCTACAAGGTCCAATTTTTTAAATTCGATAAGCTATTGCTTTTATTGTGTTGTCATAAGGCTTATATATAGATGTTTACTATTTTCCAAGATATACTTTCAAACAGGTTTCTTTAAGGCATTTGGGAAAAAATTTCATAAGCTGTACAGAAGGGAGAGATATTCTTATTTAACGAGGTGGCAATGAGGCCTTTCGAAGTTAGTTGGTTGAGGTCTAAAATAGAATAGCTTCTTTAGAGCTTGCTATTCCAAGTCAATGACAAGATACTCTATAAGGCTTCTGAATAGAAGCACTACATACAATCAATATAGTGGGGATTTGAACCTGGGATTAGATATCAAATAAATATTTATTAACGGCAAAAAATTCTAGGGAAAGGAAATATTATTTATTTGTGTATTTATTTCGTCAATCAGGGAAGGCTCTCATAGACTTAGATAAGCACAATAAATATAAAAATAAGACACCAAAAATATAACACAATGATTCCCGAATGTTTTGTTATAATGTATGAGTTGTATTTTTAAACAAATAGTTAAGTTTTTTAAATTACTACTCACAGTCGTAACATCCTATATAACTACATATATCTACAATGTTTAAGATGATAAAATAGTATCAAGTTATAATTTTTTTAATCTTCTGTATTAATCAGTTTAACCCAGTGGATGCGTTTTGGGTTTGTACGCGAATGGTCTCGAGTTCGATTCCTGGACAAGGTTAAGTAAATTTTTAACATAATTTTAATTTATTTCCTCTTTAAAAAAACTTTCAAAGAACTTGACGCATTCAAATAATGGAAAATATTAATACCAGCAATATAATAATCAAAAAATACATATAAGGAAAATATGTACATATTTAGCACATATGTGCGAATTTATTTAAATTTCGTTATGATTTCTGTAATAACTTCTATAAGTCTTTAACTTAACATCTATGAAGTAAGTATTGCTTTTAAAGAGCCTGTGAACAAATATCTTAAGGAAAGTAAATAACTTCGCTAAATCGGTTTCCGTAAGATTTTTTACAGTTGTTATGGATATAAGAAAATAGCTTTCCTTGGACCTTATGGAAACTAAATTTTTGTTTGGGCTATCCATATACCCAAAAAAAAAAACGCATTAAGAAGATAATGGATAGCATTTTTTTGCGATATATTGGAAAAAATATTGGCAAAATATGTTGTTAAATTTTTTTTTCCGTTTCTATGAATATTTTCGTAGTAAAACACCACTTTATTGAAAACGTCCACAAAAAGTAGGCGTGACAAAAAACTTCATATGACGTGAAGGTTGTAACACTCTATCTCTCTAACTTTAGCTTTAAAAGCGGTTTTTCTAAATTGTGGGCGTGTCAGTGGGCGTATTCATTTTTTTTTATAATCAACCATTACGGAGGGAATATATGCTCCAATTCTTAGTTTCCTAACTAAAATTTAAAAGCCTAAAAAATTTTGAATGAAGGACATTGCTAAATCGTCCTACATATATTTATATGCTTTTAGGTATTACAAGCCAAAATATTGTACCCTTAGAATAGGGTATAAAGAGCGACGAAAAGTACTAGCTCTCTGTACATCGATTTGACATTTAACCCAATTTTTTAACTTCTTTATAGTCAAAGGGTACCAATAACAAATTTATTGTCAAACATATTTCTTATTCGTAACCTAATTAAAAAGAAATTGAAAGAATAAGACTACTAATTTAATCTTTACTTTTAATTTGTTATTAGTAAGGCTAATAGTAGAATTCAACTTTTTCAATTCCCAAGAAACATTCAGCAACAGATGGCAATCCTAAAGTTTTGATTTTTGTCCAGACATCCAGAATGAAACTCGTTTACACGTACCAAGATAAGGCTTTTCGGAAAGATAGAAAACTAACGATTCGGCTTAAATGGTTTACAATTAACAAACAATTTGAACGTAGTCATTTAACTTGGTGTCGATATTATAAGAAGATAGTAATACCGCGAAAAGAAAAAGTCTACTGCTCGGTGTTCACGCATTAATATAATAGAATTAATGAATCATTGGTTAGTGTGTGCATAACTAATCGTAAACGTTCTTTTGACCCTCTGGCATAGAAAGTTCTCATATTGTAGATCTTTTTTGTATTGCGAAGCTAAAGGCAATGGTCATTCATATTTATTTTTTTTGTATACATAACCATAGGCGTACAAAACGATCGATATCTCGAAAACTAAGCGAGATATTGAAATTGTATATCAAACATTATTGTGATTGATTGCGGCGCCACGGAAATCGTTCCCTTACCCCTCCGCTACTCAGAAAGGATTTGCATATGGTGTTGATCGATAAACATCTAAAGTGGTCCTTTCGGTCAAGCAGGGTTACGACAGCTATTCTGCCATTTGGCACTTGGCACCATTGTAGGCCCATGTAGGCGATCTTCGGAGAAGACACTACTTCAACAGCTGTGAGTCAAACAGCGTACACCATATTCCCAAAGCAATTTATTTCCCTACAAAAACGAAACAGTTTTCTGTCAGAGTCACTACCTGTGAGCGACTGTCAAATAAAACATGAGTGTGCTGGTCAGTTGCTTTTGATTAAAAATGGTTTTGTTAACTTTCTGCAGCAGTTTATTTTTAAATTTCTATAATGCAATGTTAATAAATAAATAAAATTTTAGGGGTTTACGACGAATATTAAGGGGTGTTACAAACTATGTGTCAAAATTAATATTCCCTTGGGATAGGGTATATATGTAACACGTAGTAGCTAGAGATGAGCTAAGTCGTGATTATTTAGGATCAGGGCCAAAACCTAAGACTATGTAGCAATGTCCGTCCGTCCGTCCGTATCAACTTTTTAGGCTTTTAAATGTATGATAGGAAGCTGAACATATACTCCCTTGGTTTCCCAAATGGTTAAGTGTTCAAAATTTTCAAATACGCCCACTGCCACGCCCACAATTTAAAACAAACCGTTTTAAAGCTAAAGTTAGATAGAGAGAATGTTACAGCCTTTACAAGATAAGTAGGCACAGCCCTCCTTTATAAGTTTGTCATATAATTTCTTTTGCTACATCTACTTTTTGTGGTCGTTTTTCACTCAAATGCTGTTTTTTTTAGAAAATTTTTATAGAAACCGAAAAAAAATATTTAGCCAATTTTTTTTCCAATATATCCCCCATACAAAGTTTTTGGGGGCCTATTTCTAAAAAAATATTGTTTATTTTATAGATTTCATATTATGAAATAAGATGCTATCCATCATCTTCTCAATGCAAATTCTTTGGGGTACATAGGGATATGAATATATCATACTGTTCGCTCCAAGCAGACTGTAGTATATCCTTATGTTTTTTATTTATTTTTTAGCTGAACCTCTTATACATAACCTTGCTCATAACTCCTTGACATCGCTATAAATAATACAATACGGTATACGGTGTAGTAATAAAATAAATTATTTGACTCCTTATTTGCTAGTTTTGTTTGGCAACTGGTCACACTAGTTTTGAAATAAGGTTGGGTAGGCGGTGCTTACGTTTTTTTATAACGTATACGAATACATATTAAATTGAATTCTTATCAGTGGTGCGCAACAAGTGGGGAAAGCAAAATATGGGGTGACGCGTGTTATTGTACAGTGCAAGTGCAAAAGTCTCACATTTTTTTTACTTTCGCGTAAACTTTCGAAACTAAAGAAAAATTTATTGCGATCGAAGTCAAACTGAATGTCAGGGTTGATATTACGACTACAAAAAAGTGGGCCCGCCAATGCTGTCGTTCGAAATGGCGAAACGGTTCGATGGATTTGCTTTAAATATTGTATATTTGGGGTAACATCTCGCTGGTTTTTTCTCTCTTTTGCTTTGTCGTTTTAAATAGCGGTACTTGCCGTACAATCTTTTATGTAAAACATACTCATCACCAATTTTTTCAGAAATGTTTACAAGGATTTTGGCCTATTTTTGTAGTATAGATTCTTGAAGTGAGGCCGAGGACACTGTATATTCAATTTTCTTTTTTAAATCCGTCGGAATAACGACAATAAAACCAACATCTCAAAAACTAGTGAAGGGTACTCTAAAAATGTTTACTATGTGTGTAATGCGTGCTTCAATTTTTTATATACATATCTATTTATAAATAAAATTCGTGTTCCTGAAAATGGCTCTGATGATTTTGTTAATTTTTTCAATAACATCCAAATCGCTAGAACCCTTTTTGAGAAAAATCTACATAGGTACTTTTTCAAAACTTGAAAAGGGATTTAAAAAAATTTGTTACGTGTTGAGATGTTACCATTCTGTTTGAGGCGATTCAAAAACGCATCTCATGTACCGAGAAAGTTTCGTGTGACGACTCCGTGCACTGTACTCGAAAAATTACATTTTTTTAAGGACGCAATAACAGCAATTTATGTACAAACACTGACATTAAACATTTTTCGACTATGCATTGTTTCTATATATGTGTATATATGTAATCTTGGTAGGAAACCGTATCGGATCAGCCCGGTTCGAAACTAAACAATGAGCTTCGTTTAGTTTCGTGGTCTGATGATATTATTTCGTACCTTTTAGCACCAGTTTCGTACCGAGGTTTTTGTAAACCATCAGGTTAGGATCACAACTCCGAAACAATTCACTTACAAATTGAAAAGTTTTGTTTTGTTGTTAGAAAATTGCCAATCTGTTCTGTATTGTTTTTGCCTCTTTCGATGCCAAATAGATTTGAAAGAATGTAGGGAATTCAGTACAGAATATGAAAAGAATGCAAAAGAATGCTAAATCTTTTTGCATTCAATTGAATGGTAGAAGAATGAGTACAATTCATTGCATTCATTTTTCTGCAATTTCAAATTGAAGTCAATGAATGGAATCAAAAAAAATTAAATTCAGCAAATATTGCATTATTTTACTACTCTGTTCCCAACTTCATGTCTCTCGTTCACAAGTATTCACAGATAGGAAATTTGATAAAGGATTTTGCGGCCATTTGTTAAATTTGTTTGCTGGTTCAAGGGGACAGGGGTATGCAGAGTTGAAGTTGACTATAGGGTAAAAAAACTACTGAATATTTTCTCAAATTTATTTTTTTATTTGAAAATACAATCCTTCCGGTTAATAATGGAAAATAATTTCATTCAAATGGCTACCTCGGCTGTTCACGTAGCCTTCACGATCGATCCAATTTTTAAGCACATTATCGATTGTGTGCAGCTGTATTTAACCAACGGCTTCAAGAATATTGTCCTTTAAAGCGTCAACTGTCTCTGGCATGTCGGCGTAACACTTATCTTTTACGGTACCCGTAAAGAAAAGATGATTTTTTTTGGCAAAATAGGCATCTTCTCTAAGTCGATCGCAGGCCTACTTAGCGAAGCGAAAACGCATTGGATGGTCAGTTGGCTTCAACTGTGTATGGCGTTATACCAAGGTCTTTATGCAAAATTCGTCTCAATGATGTCTCCGAAATGTTCAATTGTTGAGAACGACGGTGAATTGATGTTGATGGCGCTTCACGCACACTTTCTGCCACAGCAGCAATTTCCTCGGGTGTACGCACTGTTTTTGGCTTTTCATGCTTTAGTTAATCGATGAGGCTGCCAGTTTCTTTCACTTTTTTCACAAGATAACGAACATACGGAGCTGACGGTGCTTCTCTTCTTCCAAAATCCGTACGCAATTTTCGCACACATTCTGCAACATTACGATGATTTCCAAAGTAATGTCGCAATATTTCCCAGCATGGTATACCTATTGAAAAGGTCTAATTTCAGCATGCATTTTTTTAGAAATACAAATTTACTCAGACCGAGCTGAACTTGTGGCTTCGATGGCGTTGCGCATAGTGTGTGCGCTTGCTTGAAGGGATCGCTGGTCTAAGTGAAGGTTCGATTTCTGATGGGGGAAAGCGTTTTTTGAATGAAATGACCAACATATAGTCCCGCACCACACAAATGAATCTGATGATCGGCCTGGGCAAGACGTGAAACAGCTGTAATTCCAGCCTATTCATTGTTCGTGGTGGCAATCACCAGTTGTTGTTGTTTCATTCAACCATTTAATATATAGTTTATATAGTTGAGGGAAAGCTTGGCAGTTCATAATAGCCGCGTTTTTATACACGGAAAGGAAACGCAAAATTTGTTTGTATCTATTTTTCTCTTTCCAAAACAGAGGTATTGTCAAATTTCGCCTTGCATAGCCTAAATACCACTAACTGAATTTGAATTTAATTAACACAATTGATATATATATACATAAGTAGATACCTTAATGGGTTCTTCCAATGCAGAGCAATCCGTTCTCCCGATACTCGATTTAGGACTTAAATATTGTAGTTTTCTTCTTATTAAAATCGGATGTGTTTTTTGTAATCAAATATATTTCGCCTTATTTATTTATTATTGGCCCTTTTTAAAACTCGTGGTCACTTCTTTGGGCTACTTTTTATATTAGTTATCGGTAACGCTGCTTGTAGATACTCTCACCCAATCACGAGAATTGCCACTGAAATAAAAACCAAACCACTGACTTACCAAGGAATTGTTGTTGTAGTTTTCACCAAATTCGCATATGTCCCACCAATACCAGTCTGCGATACAACCGCACGTTAATGTCTCGTGTTCGAATACAATATACGGTAAAAAAAACGACTAATATCGAATCAAAACAGTTTCTGATAGATAAGAGTTTTAAATTACTTGTGAATGAAATGAAAATTACCCCAAAACTGTAAAGCAGGGACTGATAAGAATTGAATTATTATGCAGAATCGAAGCTAAATTTGCGCGAATGAAGGCGCCTGAAAAGCGGCACGAAGTTATTGATATTCATACCTTTATGAAGGAAGTACTACAGTTTGTAACAGGTTGGAGGTAAGAACGATATAAAATCAAATCAGATTGTAAAAACTAAAAGTTTACGTGTGAATTATTTTGCATCAGTAATAACGAAGAGATTAGTTTTACGTTACAAGTATATAGCCACAAATTCGAAATGAAAATAAAGCCAAATTTATAAATAAAGATTAGTTAAAGAGAAAAACGTTTCATCATTTCAAACACGAATAGCGTTCTTTTTGCAAATATACAGAGCTTTTATTATAAATGTGTTGGCAAGGAAAAAGTAGTTCTCTCATTAATCGAAATTTATTTTTTGTTCAACGTGCGAGAAGAACAAATACAAAACTATACAAATAATAGGTACTGTGTTGCACGAATATAGTTAATAACAATGTAAGTAAGAGCTAGAATTCATCCTTTCAGGCCAAATGTTCAACATTTCGAATGTTGTACGTTTAAAATATACTTTTGAATGTACTCTAAGATAAATGGAGCTAATATTGATTAAAGTATCTAGTAAAATATATTTTCTAGAATCCGATCAAAAGTCAATTTTTTTGTCCAAAACCGAACTTCTGCTCTTTTATCACCTTTGGCCGAAGCCGAACCCGAATGTAGTGCGATCTGAAATACCAATGAACCTTAAATAAATCATCCTTTAAATTAATTTGAGCTGCAGGCAATTTATCAGATGAAATAACACATAATCATAAGAAAATGTAAATTACAAAGAAACACAAGCAAAAAAATAGCCTGTAAATGGATCCGTTTAATTGTTGTGAATAACTACAAATGCAGCTTCCAATACAGAAACGAAAAAAACAAGAAATGACTTGCTCGAAATCGCTCGAAATTTTTCGAAAAAATGGTTGATCAATTCAATATTCGGCTTTACTTAAGTAAGTAGTAAGACTTTGCGGTATAGGGGTGAATGAAATATAGTACTTACTTTACTTAACGGGCTCCCAACCCGTGAAGAGTCACTGCCTGAGACACGGCAGCTTTTCGTCCTCTACGATCCCGGGAACATTGCTTCCTGTTGTCTAGACCAAGCGCTCTGGCATCTGTGATGGCTTGGTCTTTAAAACGGAGGTTAGGTCTTCCTTGTCGTTTCGAAACTGGGAGCTGGGATTCGCAGATCCTCTGGGATGAAGCGTTGTTGTCCATTCGCTCGATGTGGCGGAGCCAATGTAGTCGACGAGTTTTGGCTTTTCGGACTACATCCACATCTTGGTACAGCTCATAGATTTCGCGGTTGTATCTTCTCCTCCATTCGCCCTCCTCGCACACAGAACCAAATATCCGTCAAAAAATTTTTCTTTCAAAGGATCTCAGTATTAACTCTCCTTTCCTGCTTATCGTCCAGCACATGGCATCATATAGCAGAACTGGCAGGATAAGGTTTTCTGTAGAGCATGCACTTTGTCCGTCGAGTAAGGAGTTTTGAACCCATTTGTTTTGCCAAACCGAAGAAGCAGCGGTTTCCTAGGGCAATTCTTCGACGGATCTCCACTAAGATGTCATTTGTGGAGTTGATGTTTACCCCGAGGTAGATGAACGCCCTAAATTCCTCGAAGTCGCTGCTATCAACAGTGACATTTTGTCCTAGTCGGTGGACAGATGATTGTTTGTGTGTTGATAGCATATATTTAGTCTTGTCCTCATTCACTTCAAGGCCAACTGGTTTCGCCTGTTCTTCAATAGCCGTGAAAGCCTCTATCAAGGCACGCCCAGATCAACCGATGATGTCTATATTGTCCGCATACCCCAGCAGTTGGACTGATCTGTTGAAGGTAGTGCCTTCCGTGTTGACACCTGTCCTGCGCACTTTCTGCTCAAGAACAAGATTGAAGAAATCACACGACAGCGCATCTCCTTTCCGACATCCGGAACATTTTTAAAAGAGTTCAGATGAGCAGCTGCCAAACAGCAAATTGCATCGCGTGTAATCTAGTGTCACGCCACACATCTGGATCAGTTTTGACGATCACTTATCAGCTTGAAGTCCATGACTTTGGATCTAAGCCGATTTCCCACTACGAATCCGCATCCTAACACATGCAATCTTTTATTACAGCTGTAATAAATGTCGCAATTTTGTTTTTTCAAAATTCCTGGTCCTATCCATCGTATCTCCTGCATCGCGGTAATGTCGGCCTTGTACCGCGGGAGGACGACTCAAGTTTTTGAGTTGCACCTGCAGTGTACAGTGTTCGCATATTCCAGGTACACACTCGCATGAGTAGTTAATCGTTAGAGCCGTTTTTGAGAAAACGAATTTAATTTAAATCTAAGAAAATCGTTATTTCAAAAATCTAAGTATGCAAATTTGTTCGACTTTATAGCATAAAAAAAACTGTAAATTTGTTTGAAGTTCCCTTTACTAGTTTTCGAGATATTGCCCGGATTTATAAATTATCGTTAATCGACTGCAAACTCTGTATGCAGTATTTTTGGTCCTATCCTAAGTATTCCTAGTACAAAAAATTACCAAAATCCTTTAAACCACTTTCGAGAAAAATAGTGATAAGTAGTTTTCACCAAAAATATTTTATGGCAGGTACCGTTATTTTAAAATATAAAGCAAAAAAAAAAGACGTCCCGAGATGTAACCTAAAAACCTTTTATACGAACTTTGAAGCAAATCCGTCGAACCGTTTCGCTATACGGCGCCCGGACAGACAGAGAGACCGACGGACTGCATTGGTGGATCCATTTTTTTGGACTTCTTTATTGTCGTAATATCATCCTTTTTACTCAGTTCGTATAGTATACTAATGTATACGAGAAACTTAAAAAGTAAACAAATTGGTTAGAAGTGATTAACCGCGATTATGATCAGGAGTGGTCTTTAGGTAGAACGATGGTGGGGTAACATGGGCAGCTGGATCAAAATCCATCAGTGAAACTCCGGGAATGGAGAGGGATAAACCTCATTGTCCTAAGAGGAACCTGCCAGTATAGAGTGATAATTTCTCTAACCTGGTTGTTTTCGAAAAAATCAAAATTAGAGTTGATTCGTGGTAAATGTAATTATTCGAGAAACGTTTTGTTTTAGTTTTAAAATTTTTGCTCGTACAAACCGGAAGGATTTTCCTTTCAAGAATTTCCATTTCTGAGGCAACCGTCGGGGAGATAGTAAACCAAATAGGGTAGGTCATAATTAGCCTGATTAGTGTTTTGTAGAACAGAAGCTTTGTTTTTTTGTTTAAATCTCTGGGCCTTAGAAAGGGAGTCAGCATATTGGAAACCTTTCTGCGTTTTGTTAAGGTGAGTCTCGTATGGTTATTCAACTTAAATTATATTATCATATTATTTTTTACCTGTATGGAAGAGTTATTGATTCTCAGGGTTAATAGTTTGCTTTCACTGGCCAAGCCCGATGGACAATTCCCACTAGCATTACGAAAGCAAATTAACTCTGATTTGAGTTCATTAATTTGTATGCCCCATTTCGATGTGTTTTTCTGGAAGACGGAGAGCAATCATTGGTCGGTAATGACTTTAGTAGGCAATAGTGTCATCTGCACAGATATGGAATTAACCAGATAGACAACTCGAGAGAGAATATCTCACCTTGCCTAGTCCCCCTGCTCCCTTAATGTGTTTGAGGTCATTTCCTTATCTCATTTTTGAGCATGTTGGTGTTTCTTCCTTCGAGGGAAAAATAAGTTCTGGACCGTAGTCAATGGAACTTGATGAACAATTTAAATCCAGAGTAATATAAATAAATTGACGAATACAATTTAATTCTAATCGTAATTCAATTTAATTCTATTAAATTCTAGAAATTTCTTGAGAATTTCTAAAAAGCTTCTAGAACTTTCTTGAAATTTTCTTGAAGAAAAGGATTCCTTAACCTCAAAAGGTGTGTTGGCTGCTCCCAGGAGAGTTCAATTGTTATTACTAATGAATTATTTTTAATTATGATTCTTTTATATTTTTTTAAAGAAGTGTACAAATATTATTGTTTATTTTTATTGTTTTGAAATATTAGTATTCTTCTTCTAGAATTTTCTTGAACTTCCAAGAAAAAAAACCATCTTTAGGTACAAAGACATGTGTTCGCTTCGGCTGCCTGCAGAAGAATTTTTTTTAATAACGATAAATTTCTTCATAACTTCACGAAGTTCAGTTTCAGTTTACTCTGAATGCACACACCAAAAATTTAAAATTACATTTGCTAGTAGCTATCGGCTGGAAAATTTCAAACTGACACTAGATACAGTGAAACTGTTTACATCTAGATAATTGTTTTCTTTTGAATAAATCCGTTGTGTTTAGTTTTTTGAAATTGACAAATTTATGACAAGGTCTGAAAAGATAGGGTATTCATTTTTAAATGTGTTTTCTGATTAGGTATTGATATATTTTTGTGTAGCAGCTCCAGCCCGTTTCAGGGGGCATAAGGAAAATGAGAATCCACGCGTAACAAGAGCTGGGTCAACCAAAAGATTGTAAGTCATTACTTTCATTATGTTCGTAATAATTACTATTAAGAAAAGTGCTTAAAATACCACGTCACTATATCTTATATCATTAATTTCATTGTTTTAAAAAGGATTCATGATTCGGATTAAAAAAAGGACAAATAGATATACAAAACTTCATGGGAGATGGAGTATTCCTGGCTGCAGTGCGTTAATGGTAGTTGCTTGTGTAAGATTTGTTTCTTTACAGACACCATAGCTCTGAGAGGCATATAACAAAAGATATGAATGAATTCTAGTGAAATGTTGTCAATTTCGAATTTATTTCAACAAGCAAGTAAATTTTTGTAATTCCGAGAGTTTCTATTTCAAACATGAATGCCCTTTCTTCCCTAATATGCACTGTTTGCCCAGATTCATCTATTGCAGTCTATTAAATGCGAAAGAACCGAAGCAACTTCGATGATTAATAACATAATTGGATCATATTCCCAGTCATTTATCATTGGACAACTAAGAACAAAATAAGTTTTCCATTATAATTGACGAGACGACAGACGTCTCTTCTACAAAGTGTTTGGTTATAAATAGTAACTCGTATCTATCGTATCTAGTAAATTACATCTGAATGATTGTAAAGGGCTTAAGTCAACTTATTGAAACATCCAAATACACGTAAACAGTACGGAACAACCACAATGTGATTATACTCAGTTTCGTCAAATTTTCGTTAACTTGAGTGGGCTTACGAAAGTGTTAAGGGCCAACCGCAATGTGCATAAGCTTGCATATGCATAAATGCAAAAAATCAACGAATGCATATTCATGTACCGTTATGCACTGTCAATGCATAGTCAAACCACAATAAACTTATATTCACAATGTCAATTCAAATTCGTATTTGTTCCTTAAATCGCTTGGTATGAAAAAAAAGGATTTAAGAAACCTTTGAAAAATTTGTCAGAAAGCATGTCTCCTACTTAATTAAGAAATTTCTCATTGGTCAATTCTTTTGAATTGTCAAAATTTCGCATTTCCCTATGCAAAGGACGGTTGCTGGCGTACGCAAAAAAAATATGCCTCTATGACAAAACATATGCACTGTACTATAACAAAGTGGTTAGGTACAAGTAAGCACATACATCATTTTCATATTCACTATGTATTGTACATATATTAATTATAGAAATTGAATGCAAAAGTAAATGGCAGTCGTTGCGTGAGCGATTTGGAAAAGAAATAAAGAAGAAGGAAATTTCGTCTGGTAGCGGATCCTTGGAATTGGAGGCAGTACTTCCAAAACATGGCATCCTTAAAAGATTCGATGAAACCACGAAGGTATGAACTATTGACCATAACGCAGATATTTGAATACATTGATAATGTTCAATAATTTCAAAACGATTTGTAATGAAGTTTAATCTGAGGTCTCATTAGTTTCAAATGATAATGGCTCCGCATCTTTTGTAGATATGATTCAAATTCCATTTATGGATCCTATTGAAACCACAACTTCTTCAACTCCAGGAAAAAAAACGAAAATTATGCCTCAGTTAGAAAGTCTGAGCAATAAGTTTGGTGATACCTTAAACAAAATGGAGTTTTCTTCACCAAAAAAGGAGACAAGTGATGAACTATTTATGTTGTGAAGACGATGTTGTCACTGATGTCACTTACCAACACTCGTCAAAGACAAAATTCAGGCTGAAATGTTTCAGGGTATCTTCAAAATTCGAAACGAAGTTCGAGGAAAACCAGATCTTTGATTTGAGTTTCAGTTTTCTTATTTTATCTTTTTTAAATAAACATTATTATACCCAACAAATTTCTTTAGTATTTCTCTTTTCGATAGTAGAAACCTATAAAACATAAACATGAAGACAATTTCTTTGAATTTAAAAAAAAAATCATGTCTTAATTTATTTTTCATTTAAAAATATACAAAGTTTATTTCTTTTTTCTATCGAAGTCCTACCACCGCAGTTATGAATATTAGACGGTGTAACTGATGGTAGATTTCCCGAGACTTCACTCCTCCACAATCCATTACGAATTCTTCCTTCCGAATCTTCCCAATCCATATAGTAGCTAGGACAGTCCGACGATACATCTTCTTTATTAAGTGTAATAAAATTGTGTAACGCTACACAAGCGAAGACAACTTTTTCCATCGAGCCACCAGAATTTCAAAAGAATTTTCAATTGTTCGCCGAGCTCTTGACAATCTTTTGTTAAAATGCTCCTTATCTGCTGGTTATAGCATGCCAGGATATGATCACATTATATTTTTTCCCAATGGAAATGCAGCATCAGCTACAAAGCAGTAGGGACTTCAAGAGACTTAGTTCGGCAGTCGAATCGGTAGAGTATTTGCCAACCGACTGGATAAACTATTAGAGAAGGAATTGTTACCTCCATCGATCTGGCTGCCATTAGCTCTAACATCTATAAATGTTAAACGATATCTTGCATCCCACGCTGCTAATAGCACAACACTGAAATACTTCTTGTAACAAAAGATCTGGCTCCAACTATTTGGTGGACATCTTATTGCAATATACTTTCCGTCAATAGATTCAATAAAATTAGGCATATTCCATAAGCTCCAAAAATCCGTGATCTGCGAGTAGTCACTTTCATTTGATTCTGCTACCTAAATTGGATATAAAGCGTTCCACACAATGGCACATGTTTCTAAGATAATGGTGCACACAGTCTCTTTTCATAGTTTGAAAGACGATTGCATTGATGTTCCCTGTGTTAAATATCTAATACATTAGATACTTTATGAAGTCGTATGCAACATCTTATTACTTACTGCAGAATAACAGCTAGCCGACACTCCGGTTGTATTGGAGCTCTGATCGAAGACTTCGTTAAATACGGCGTTAGTAAGTTTAGCAACAAGTCATATAACTTCGGAGTCATCCTTGATTGTGTTATTGTGTAATTGTGATTTTTAGTGAGTGAATTATTTTTAAGTTGTATTCATAAAAGTTTTTAAAAATTAATTGATTTGTTTCAACCATTTTTAAAGAGTGCCATCCGAATTGTGGTGTATACCTCTCAAGTCTATCTTTGTTTCTTGTGAAATAAACTAAACTTCCATAATTAATTTAAGTGCTCTTTCAACTGCTTGGCTGTGAAGTGAAAATTCGTTTATCTCCTGACTCCTGCGATTTTGATAGGTCTGCATTTGATTGATAATATCTCAAAGGTCATTCTTGTTAAAATCCAATAGCTTTGAAGGTTTTAGGTAGCAGCGTAACATATAAATGAAGAAACTTCATTGCTTCAAACGCTTTTGCTTTTATAAATTTTATAGAATAAAATAAAATGCTATCCATCATCTTCTTAACGCTTTTTTCTTTGCGGCATATAGGGATATGGATAGAGTATCATATTGTTCGCCCCACGGGGACTGTAGCCTCTCCTTATGTTTAATATTAACTTGATTATTGTTTAAAGTGGTCTTTTTTGGTTTCAATTCTTAGAAGCTCTATCCCAAGAGCTGAATATTGAAAGTCCATCTTTGTTTTTCTGAAATAAACTAAACTTCCGTTAATAATTACAGTGCTCTTTCAAATGCTTGGCTGTGAAGTGAAAATTCTTTATTTCCTGACTCCTGAGATCTTGCAGTCTACTTTTGATAATATCTCAGTGGTCATCGTTGTTAAATTTCTCAAGTATTGGAGGTTTTGGTTAGCTGCGACATTTGACTTGACACAAATCTACCATTCCAAAGTATTCGTCAGCAGCGAACAATAAATTTGAAAGATGAAAAATTTGACTTCTAACTTTTATATTCTTTATTATCTTATCTTAATCATATCTTAATTTCAGCTGAAGTTTTTGTTTCAACTTTGCTACTGTCAAAGTGGATTCTTGCTAAATTTGTTTTGCAGATTGTTTCCCAGCCCTCTAACCTTGCTTCGATCAGCAATATGCTCTTCAATAGTTTGTGTAAATTTAGAAATGTCAAATTTATGCAGTGATGCTGATGCTTTGTTGATCAAACATTTCGTTGGCGTTTTAGAACGCAATAAAATTTTAGTTTTAGAAATACAATTTTGTTTATCAAGTTAATTTTTTGTTTAATTTTTCTGGGCTTCTTCTTGCATATGTGAAAAATATTTCCTGAAAAACATTTATTTTTTATTTTTTTTTTCGATTAAAAATACATTTATTTATTTATTTAAATATATTTGTACATTAAACTAAAACATGTCATCAGTTTAAATAGTGTATTTACTCACTTTTCTTTCTCTTCCGATATACTTCAAGTTTTTTGCCTGCCGAATCAACAACGAATCAAGCTATTTGGTGAGCTTTTGTTTGTAATGATTGCGCATTAGTATAGTCTATACCAAAGTTTGCAATTATGAACACTTGATGATGATGCTAGAAATTAAATTAAAACATGAAAGTGATGCATTAATGAACAGTTTACAAAAGCATCAAGAGCATCATGATGCCAGTGATGTGTTAATGAATTTACACTTTGTTTTTCATCACAATAGTCTTTAGGCCTACTGTTATTAGTGTAGCCGTACATCTTTCAGGTATTCTGATCCGCTACTTTCGCAATATTAGGAAGTAGCTTACGATTAAGCCACATGGACCGAGCACTAACTGCTCGTATTTTTTTTCGGACTCGGCGACTGAAGAATCAACTATCATAGATTCTTCGAAGTTCCTATTTTCAGACTGCTTAATTTTGCACGTCCGGCAAAACGTCTTGTAAGGCAATTTTGAAGTCGAATTATTTCAGTATATCAACTACCCGAAAGATTCAGGCCTTTCACAAGTTCCCTTCGGAGAAATCCCCGAATGAAAAATTCCGCTACGAATCCCGAAAAAACGCAATCAACAGATCCGAAGGGACTCGAAAAAAGCATTGCCTGATTGAGAAAAGTAAATAGTTTCCATTTTCGAAGTCAGATGATTTATGTCAAAATGAATACCCAAACAATACAAAGAAAAATCCCTTAATCTTCACAAAACAATTTTTTTTACCGATTTTTATTTTCTAGTAAAAATTTAATTTTAGCGACTAAATTAAGAATATATAATTATGTAATGAACAATTTATGTTTTGAATATATTAAAACATTTTTGAATTCAAATTCAAAATTCCCACAAACAGGATTTTTGTTAAATGGTCCCTGAGTACTCTCCCATCTGTCAAATTCAGATTCAAAAACTTAAAAAAATTATTTTTTCACTCATGTTTTGAGTTTTTTTAATGGAAATCAATTGCAATTGCTTTTGGAGCAATTCATGAAGAGGCGATACAGCAACAAAAAAATTCAAATTCAAAGAAGGCCACTAGGGGATGCATCTAACATTTGGATGAAACTCTGCAAGTTATCCTTGCAATTATTCAATTTTTTCACTACATTGGTATCTTTCGCAGATTTAAAAGAAATTCCCGACCAAACAAAGGCGCCTTAAACACTTTGAAATTTGAAGAATTTAAAACATGTATTATTAAATATAAATGAATAAAATTATTTTTAAAAGAAAGTAGATTTTGTTGAAATAACTATTATTGTTAGTCAAGGACAGAAAAAACTTGTCGTAGAGAAGGACAAAATATTTCAGGTTTTTTCGGGTGTGGTGATACCAAATTCTACGAATTTCGAATTTCGTAGCAGATTTGCCACTACGAAGGGAACTTGTAATAAGGGTTTCGGGATTCGTAGACATTTTTCTATTACGACGTAGCTCGTGATAGGGGTGATTATTTATTTTCTTTTGGACAAAAGCAGCTACGAAAATCGCTTGGTTCGGTGTTTGTTTTTGGATTTTTTGTGTTTTAAGCAGAGCCGTTCTTTTCCGCTTATATATTTATTTTATAATTTTCTCTAAAAAGATCTTACCAGCTATTGGAATTGTTGCATCTTCATAAACTTCCATTGATTTTGCAGCTAAAGAGATGGCTGAGAATGGCTCTTTTGTTCCAGAAACGTAAGCTGCCGGAAACAATCTTCGTACTTCGGAAAAACACGCATTGGTAGCAATTAAAATCTCAACATCTATAATTAAGAGAAACTTGTACTTCTTCAATGTTTACTAGTTCTCAAAAAAAACGTGTTTTCCTTTATACCCATTCCTAAGGATATATTCATTTTGACACCAAGTTTGTAACACGTCTTAGTATTCGTCGTAGACTTCTGAAAGTAAGAATAAATAGCAATGTCCGTCCGTATCAACTTTCGAGGCCTTTAAATTTATGCTAGTATGTTGAAATTTGTAACACATACTCTCATATTTTAGCCTTTCGCTATGTTTTTCTTTTCTTCTTGTCTTAACGCCTTTATTCTCTGTTTTGCCTCAGCACAGTTAATGTTTATCTCTCTCCTTTCTTTTCTTTCTTGTAATAACTTTTCCCAAATTACTTTCTGAACGTTTTTTTTCGACGGCATTTGGGGTGGTTTCGAAGGGAACATCGTCTTTCAGATCGGATGAGGTCTGAGACTGGGGCTGATGATATGTTTTGCTATTCCCCTCAATTCTCCTCACACGGCGCAAACCTATTGTCGATTGTAATGGAGTCATCCATATCCAAGATTTTTCCAGTATGGGTTATCCATTAGTGCTGCTCCCCTTGTGTTGTTATCAGCTAGTACTCTCTTGGTTAGTCGCATCACAGACCCTTACCGATTTTCAACTTGCATCGGACTAGGCGGATAGCAATATTTTTCCTTAATCTTTTCTGTTAAAACGGCCCACAGCAGTTTCTTAACGAGAAAATTTTTAAGTCTGCCAACAGAACTCAACATTTTTTTGTAAGAGTGAAGCAAAAATCTGGTCTCCTCTTCCATCAACTTGAAGATGTTGCCCAATGTGATAATTCATTTAAGATAAGTTGTACTTACTTGAGCTGGGGCAACAGTGCTCTTCGCACAAAGACGATACCGAAACAGGTACCAACTTCTATAAGGTATAAGGGCTTCAACCCATAAAAATATGTTATTTCTGCATTACGCCCATCAGCAAATATGTGGTTGGTTATAAAGATGAAGAAAAGCATCTAGTTTCTCAAGAGAGACAATAAAGTCTGCCTAATCGTACAATTATCGACCGGAGTGGATGTATAAGAATTTTTTATTAGCAAGTTAATTTACATTATATAAATGACAATTAATATTGTTAGATTTACTTACCTTCGTTGTGTTGAATCAGAATGTCTTTATGCGCCATCAAAATTATCCAGCCTTTCTTTCACAACTAGTGCTGGGGATTTTATTTACCTACCCGGTGGGGTGGGTATTTTGGTAAAGGTATTTACCCGGTATGTACTGAAATCTGTTTTTAACTACCCAAAGTTGGGTACTTTTTTTAAGTAAGCGATTTTTCTTCTTTCTCTTTCCTAGTAGTACCTCACCTACTATTACCCACAAAGTCAAGCAATAGACCCACGGTACTTAATAAACAAAGCCAAAAATACCGCAACCTTGTTGGTCAACTTCTGGAGCGTTGTATTGATAATGTTAGTTTATACTAATTTGTGTACTCTTTCGATCGAATTCATTGCGGAAAAAGAAAAAAAAATTAAAATGGGAAGAAAAAAAAGTGCAGTGTGAAGGCATTTTTATACAATTCCGAATTTAAAGAAATCGCGGCGGGAGTTGCAACGAAGCGTTCTTGGGGAAGTTTTTTTTTAGAGGTATAGAACTTCGAATTGAAATAAAACACAATAAAATTGATGTCCATCAATTTGGCTTTATTAATTTTATGCCATTAATGTTTAAATATGATTTGGGGCATGTAGCCGCCGCAGCTGGTTCGAATAAGACAAGTCTAGACGTCCAATTTTCAACCACTTTTTCAAGCATTTGGGGCTGTATATCGGCAATAACGCCACGAATGTTGGCTTCCAAGTCCCCTAACGTTTCTGGTTTGTTGGCGTAGGCAAGCGACTTCACATATACCTAAAGAAAATAATCCAATGATGTCAAATCACACGATCTTGGTGGCCGATTGACAGGTCCATTCCGCGAAATTATGCGCTCACCGAATGTTTCCTTCAATAAATCGATTGTGACGTGCGCTGTGTAGCATGTAGCGCCGTCTTATTGGAACCACATCTCATCCACATTCATACCATCCAATTCGGGAACAAAATAGTCGGTTATCACGGCTCTATACCGGTCTCCATTAACAGTAACTGACTCTCCAGCATCATTTCGGAAGAAGTATGACCCAATGAATCCACCAGCCCATAGACCACATCAAACATTAATTTTTTGTGGATTTAATAGGGTTTCAAGGGTCTAATGAGGATTCTCTTCACTACAAGTGCGGCAATTTTGCTTGCTGACGTAGCTATTTAACCCAAAATGAGCTTGAATGAGCTTGCGGTAAACTTCGCGAACTGAACCATTATTTTCGAAATACATTTGCCCGATTTGCAAGCGTTGTTCATTTGTCAACTTATTCATGATGAAATGGCAAACCAAACTGAACATAAATGACATTAGAGTTGCCAGATTTGACCACAAAATGTGAGTTTTATCTCTATTCGAAAAACCAACCTCTTAACAAAGAGGCGAAATGCAAGTATTGCGGAAAGACTTATTTTCCATACTTAAATATAATAATAATAAACTACTTCATATGCCCGCCTAATATTAAAAAATGTGGCAAAATGCACTGCGTGTAAAAATATAACCAATGCTGAGTTTTTATGTGACAGCAATGGTGCAAGCGAGACAGTTCAAATAAAAGTATAAACAGTGATCAAACAGATGTGACTACTTTAAATGAATTATTATTAAAACCCGAAAGCGTAGGATATTTGCTTCTTAATAAATAATGTATTCTTATTTTACTTAACACTTTTCAGCTAACTTTGAATGAAATGTTAGAACCGCAACTAATAGTGGTTCGCCTCTATCTTTAGCTCATGCTGTTTGGATTAAATTTTTCGAGCGTTTGCAGCCATCATTCAAATTGCCATCAAGAAATTTAGCAAACAAACTACATTGATGACGAGTATCATGCGCTAAAGTAGTACTCTACTGAACAACTAAACTGTGTCCAAAATTTACATTTCCAGTGGGATGGTTGGAGTAATATCCCTAATGAAGGTGTTATTCATTTTGTGATTTCAAAAGCCAACGGAAGATAAGAGGCACACAGCGGAATACCTGAAAGAACAAATGCAATTGATCAATATCAAGCGGCACATTTTTGCTGTTCGCAAGTTTGTGCAAAAAGTTATTGAGACTGCTATGCTAGTCGACAACACTAATAGTTCCAGTCGTCGTTCGGTGCACAATGCATCCACCGAGAGTGACAGTTTGGTGTTGATTGTGAAGTGGTAGCATCATTGGACCACTTTTCTTCGAAATGAGGCTGGGAACAACGTTTCGTTCAAATGTGGGCGTTTTGGAAAATTTATTTGGCACCGAATCAATTAGAAGTGCTACTTACCTCCGCCAATGAAAACAACGGTCACCCGAATCCCTTATCCCAGCTCAGATCCTGGGTACGACCTTGGTATATTACGCTTTAGGTACATATTTATGAGTTGCTTTTGTAGAAGATGGAATATAACTGAACTATTTATTTTTTAAGCAAGTGTTTTGCAAGCTTTTTAGTTTTTTCTTCAAACTAACTGGTTTTTCGGGAATAGAATTGGAATTAGATTTGAATTAAATTAACAATCGACACGCAGAAGATGATAATGATCGTATCAGGCACTTGAGTGTTTGTCACATTTTTGCCCACTCAAACCACTGGAATCGCGATAAGTGTTAACAATTACTATCTCGTCATGTGGTTTTCGAACATGATGTTAATATTTTTTATTTTAAATCTTAAGCTGACTGCGAAAACGTGACATGTACAATTCTCGTCCTCCTACTCAACTAAGGCATTGACAGATGTTTGTTTGTTTGTTGGTAAGATCTCAATCGTTTTAAGGATCACACACTTAAGCTGAGTATAAAAAATATGCATTATATGTAGTTGTTTTATGTACCTAATAAATTGAAGTTGTTAATATCTACCGATGATCATAAATTTTTTTATGTTTCAGTATCATGAAATCTGAGTTGCCTAAAAAAATATGATAACCATATCATATATCTTTGAGTCTCATGCTTTTTACTTGAAGCGTCCTAATAAGAAGCCACTCAATCTTTAATTGGTAGTAATTATTATATAACGTTACGTATAATTTAGTGCGATAAAGTTAATTGATCCATCTCGTCTGACTCATTGTGCAAAGTTTCATTTTTAAATTTCTTTTATATACTAACGAGAATGATATTACGACTATAGAGAAGTCCAAAAAGTTGGGTCCTCCAATGCCATCCATCTATTTCGTTTTGTTTTGTTTAATTTTTTTGAATAAATATACTGTTCATACAATTTTTTTTTTAATGTCCATTTTTCTACTTTGCATAGTTGGGTTGGCACCGAAAATACTCCACATTGAGTTTTTGAAAAAATACTCTAATAACGGCAATTAATAAAACCACTTATATCTCAAAAACTATTAAAGGGAACCATGAAATACTCCAATTTAAAATAATATCACATGATTTTTTTTCATATAACGATTTCCGCACTAAGAATACTATCTAATTTTCTATTTTCCCTATTTTCATAAAAAAAAATAAGGAAAGGCTACATTCCGCTTGGGGCAAACTATTCATATCCCTATATGCCACAAAGAAAAAAGCATTAAGAAGATAATGGATAGCATCTTATTTCATTCTTAGTATTCATATTTAAAAAAAACTATATTTTTTTTAAAAAAAAACGCCCCCAAAAAGTGGGCGTGGCCAAAAACTTTGGATCGGTGACGTGAAATAACGCCAAACGAAATACAGCCAAATTTTAAAAAAATTAGCATTATTTCCATTCTAAAATCGAACCGCCTGCGGAAAGAGGATAGAAATCCCTTTATCCCGCGTAGCGGGTCACTAAGGTACTGTTGCCAAAGCCGCAATTTAAAATTTGACATTATTTCACGTCACCCTTTGTATCGGCCATATATCGGAAAAAATATTGGCTAAATATCTTGTTAAACATTTTTTTCGGTTTTTTTGAAAATTTCGAAGAAAACAGCATTTTAGTGAAAAACGCCCACAAAAGGCAAACAACTTTATATGACAAACTTATAAAGGAGGGCAGTAGCTCAGTAACTCAGCGCAAAATATACTAAAAAGGATTAATGCTCACTTGGTACTGATAACTTTTTTTAAATGTCCTTTTTTTGCGATCAGAACGACTCAGGACCCAATTTTTTTTTTGAGAATTTCTTTTTAAAGAATTCTAAGACCACTTTCAAGGGCATCCGGTAAAAATTCAATGAAGCAGAAAATTTTCATATTATTTTAAGGATATTTCGACTTTTATTGAAAACGACAACAACGTAAATTAAGATTTAATTCTGATCTCTGATTTAAACACTAAAAAAAAACATAAAAAAAATAATGTTGAAAATGTTTTGTTGAAAACAGACATATGTACATACATAAATCGAACAGATATATAGAGCTACTTGAGATCGCCAGGGTTAAAATTAAGGAAGGCATGCATTTTCATGAAATGCACACCATTTTCCGGTACAAGAACGTTGGAATCACACACAAATGCTACAATATCTGTATATGATTGCCCTCAGATACAGACTTACGTATCGAGAAATAATAAAAAAGTAGTTTTCAATGCTGAAATAGAACATAAAGGGTGTTTTTCTGCAGTATTTATTTTTGATGGATATTTTTGGTAGCAAAAATCGATGGAGTTGATAAAGTCGAGCATGTTATTTTTACATGGTGTATCATATTTGCTAGCACGGTAAATTTTTTGGATACAAATGGTTTCATTAATTTTGTACCTAATTTGCGAGAAACAAAATCTGAAATAAAATCACATGTAATTGGCCAGCATGTGATCTCAATAACGAAGCACGTACTTTTTATTGATTTGATTAAAAACCTTCCACGTCTTGTCACGAGTGTTGGAAATTTTTCTCACAAACATTTTGCAATTTTTTTCAGGAGATAACAATGACAGATTACAGTTTAAAAAAGATACCCTTTAAACTTTGCTAAAAGTACGAAATGTCTAAATTATTTTGTTGATGTATGCTTCCATTTATCGCCAAAAATTATCTATTTTTTTTTTTTTTAATTTAAAGAAAAATGAAGTAACTAAAACAAACGAATTTGAAGCAAAACAATTACAATTAAGAGTAAGAAAATAATTTAGAAAAACACGATTAAAAATAAATCAAAAAAAAAAAATAAATGCTAGAAATCTAAGAAAATTTGAAACCCCAAATTCTCTTATTTTTTAGAGAATTTTTCTAAATATCATTGTATGAGTGAATTAACGTCCAAATCTCTTCTTTTTTTTTCTTCCTTCTAAAAAGCAATATGTCGAAAGTTCCCTAACCGAAACTCGAATTGAATTAATTTTTTTTTTGCTTTATTGATTTTGACCGAAAAAGATGTTGATCATGGATAAAGGGATTTCTATGTTTACTACCGTTAAATCTTTTTAATGTTTTTTTTTGAATTTCTTTCTTAGAAAAAAAACTGCAAAAAAGAGATGTGGCACAGTGGTAAATACGTTTAATATCCTACAAGAGGCACTCCAATTCAAAAAATTTAAACCTTAGCTAAACTAAATGTCAAAACAATGACATTTCCTATGAAGGCAAAGTTGGAGGTATTCGTTCTCTATCTAGGATCATATGATTATGAATTGAAATTTAAGTTTTTGGTCCTTAGTCATCAACTTTGTTTCATCATTTCTGACATAACATATTGTGATATTAATAATTGAAGTTGCGTATATTTCAACGGATTTAGGTAAATAGTACTTACTTTATTAATTTGCTCCCGACCCGTGAAGAGTACCTACCTGAGACATGGCAGCTCTCCATACTCTGTGATCCAGGGCACGCTGCTTCCAGTTATCCAGACCAAGCGCTCTGACATCCACGATGGCTTGGTCTTTGAAACGGAGGTTCGGTCTTCCTTGCCGTCTTAAACCAGCGGGCTGGGATTCGAAAATCCTCGTAGCTGGAGTATTGTTGTCCATGCGCTCGATATTGGCCGAGCCAATGTAGTCGACGAGTTTTAGCTTTTCGGACTAAATCCTCATCTTAGTATAGACTTCGTGGAAGTATCTCCTCCTCCATTCACCCTCCTCGCACACATGACCAAATATCCGCTGAACGATTTTTCCTTCGAAGGATTCCAGTATTAGCTCTCATTTCCTGCTTTCGGCGCCGTATAGCAGAACTGGCAGAATAAGGGTTCTGTAGAGCATACAATTTTTTTTTATAATGTACGCGCACTAAAGGGATTTTGGATGCCCTTATAATGAAGTAACACAGTGCAGGCATTAGGGAAGTGAAGGATTAGAAAAAAAGGAGATACCGATTAACGTTGGTTTTAAATGTCTGTAAACTATAATGCGTAGGAAAAACAGAGCGGGGTAGAGCATTCCACATTCGTATTGTATGGTTGAGAAACGAATCCTTGTATTTCACTGTACGTCCGAATACAGGCTTGAGGGTAAACTGATGTGCATTCTTAGCATGGCGAGTATTGCGGTTGAATCGCTGTAGGGGTGGAATGCAACTGGCTATTTCATTTGAGCACTTGTGGTGGAAGTACCGATAAATCAATGACAGGGTCAAAACGCCAACTCTCTGGACTTGTTTCTAACCTGTCACCCTGATAAATACACTTTAAATGTATTATCGCCTCTAGGTTCGTCAGACCATTGTATCATATCGGCGAATTTCTCGTACTCCAGTCACACAGTTAAAGAACAAGCTCCTAAAAGAATCGTATGGCAATACGAGAAAGCCAATTGGGAAGCTTTAAATGGTTTCTTTAGGAGTTTTAACTGGTCGTTGTGCTTCCTCAACAACGACGTGGATGCCGCTGCCGATATCTTTTCGATAAATTTTTATCACTTGGGTATGAAACGCTTTATCCCTAACAGGATAAAGTGTATCAGACCTAAGGAAAACGCGTGGTGTGACTAGAGCTGTAAAGAAGCTATCAGGGCTAAAGAGGCAACTTTTCGGGCATTTAAGGCCAACCCAATTGAGGAAAACCGAAAAAAGTTCAAATGAGCCAGAAATGACTGCAATGCCCATATTAATCGTGTCAAATTCTTCTACGACCAAAAGTTGAGGCAAAAAATACTACAAAGTCCCTCCGGTAGTAAAAACTTTTGGTCGTTTGTTAAGAATATTAAAAATTCGGCCTCGTCATCTATACCGACACTCATTTACAATTGCACTCCAGCTGTCAGCTCTTCGGATAAAGCCAATCTGCTCACTGCTCATTTTGCAGCTAGCTCAACGCTCCCAGATTGTGCTTTATCTCCCCCAGTACTCGAGCGCATAGAACACTCCATGGGACAAATCCACTTTCGCACCCGTACTGTAGCAAGAGTCCTTCAAGATCTCAACATTCACAAATCCGCTGGCCCAGATGGTATTTCCCCTATAGTTCTGAAGAGGTGTTCTTCCACGCTGGCAAAACCACTGCGTAAGCTTTTCTATCTGTCCTATTCTTCAGGGCTCTTTCCGAGAAGATGGAAAACAGCATTTGTCCAGCCCGTCCCAAAAAAAGGCGAATCTTCCTCTCCCTCCTCTTACCGACCAATTGCACTTACGTCCCTTCTTTCCAAGGTCATGGAAACGCTGATAAATCGTCAGCTTATGAAATATCTCGAATCCCGAAAACTTCTCAATGACCGGCAGTACGGTTTTCGCAGCAACAGATCCACTGGTGATTTGATGACATATCTAACCGAAAAGTGGAACCAATCTATTCACCATGGTGGTGAAAGCAAGGTCGTTGCGCTTGATATTTCAAAGGCATTTGACAGAGTTTGGCATCAAGCTCTCTTGTCGAAAATGCGTGCATTTGGGATCAATGTTTCCCTTTTTCAATGGATTAGAAATTACCTTTCGGACCGTTCAATACAAGTTGTTTTGGACGGTTTCAAGTCTGCAACTTAGCAAATAAATGCTGGTGTCCCTCAAGGCTCTGTTTTGTCTCCGACTCTCTTTCTCATTTTTATCAATGACCTACTGTCTGTCACTTCTAATCCAAGCCATTCCTTTGCTGATGACAGTACCCTCAGCTTTACATATTCGTTTCCTGGGCAACGCCCCTCATCTTCGGGCGTTGAACTGGAACGGCAACGTATGTTAAGCTCATTGAATTCCGATCTTGACAGCATTCTTAAATGGGGTAAAATCAACAGAGTGGAATTTAATGCTTCCAAAACGCAATGCTGTCTGCTGTCATTGAAGCGAACCCCTAATTCTCTGCCATTATCCATGAATGGCACTTGCATCGCTGAAACCGAAAGACTTTCTATTCTCGGTATCTGTTAATGACAACCTTCGTTGGAATGACCACATATTTGATGTCGCCAAGAACGCTGCGAAATGTCTAGGCTTCCTAAAGCGATGCAAGAAATATTTCACCCCATCTGATCTGGCTAGAATCTACAAGGCGTTTATTCGCCCAAAACTTGAGTACAACGCTCATATCTGGTCTGGTGCACCAATAACATATTTGGAGCTACTTGACAGGATCCAAAAACGTGCGGTAAAACTTATTGGCGATCGAGTCATTGCGAAATCACTTGACTCTCTTAGTCATCGTCGTAATGTCTCCTGCCTGTCATTGTTTTATCGGTATTTCCACCACAAGTGCTCAAATGAAATAGCCAGTTGCATTCCACCCCTACAGCAATTCAACCGCGCCTTGCGAGGAATGCACATCAGTTTACCCTTAAGCCTGTTTTCGGACCTACTGTGAAATATAAAGATTCCTTTCTCAACCGTACAATACGAATGTGGAATGCTCTACCACGCTCTGTTTTTCCTTTGCATTATAATTTACAACCATTTAAAACCAACGTGCATCGGTTTCTCCCTTTCTCTAATCCTTCATTTCCCTAATGCCCGCACTGTGTCACTTATCCAAAGTCCCTTTAGTGCGCGTACATTATAAAAAAAAAAAAAACAGGCAGGAGACATCACGACGATGACTAAGAGAGTAAAATCAGCCTCGGCGGTAGAGGCGTATGCACATATAAGGCTAATATTTTGGATGGAATGTAGCTCTGATGCGGATTACAGCCAGGCGATCACTTATCGGCTTGAAGTCAATAACTTTTGATCTAAGAAGACTTCCCACAACGAATCCACATCCTAACACATGCAGTTTGTTGCAGCTGTAATAAATATCGAAATTCTGTCTTTTTATTGATCCTATCCATCATATCTCCTGAATCGCGGTAATGTCGGCCTTATACCGCGAGAGGAAAAACTCAAGTTTTTGAGCAGAACCTGGAATGTTTAGTGTCCACACATTCCAGGTATATATGTTAACACAGCATTCCTTAGTTTCATTCATCATTAAATTTCCGGCCAACATCAACAATAGTTCCCACACTTTACAGTGCCATGCATCGCGTCGGCACATGACACCTGTAACCCCATCCACTGCAACCAGCATACGACAAGCTGTACCCCATCCAATTCAACCTGCAAATGACACCTTGCCAATGCGGCACATTCCGACACGTACGCTAACTATGCTCCACTTAGAGGTAAATTAGGTTTAGAAGGTAGAATAAGAAATAATGTAAAGCAGTTCTATTTTGGATTGATTGAAATAAAGGAGTTTGCTCCCGAAAAAATATTTTTTTTAATAAACGAGTTTAATAATTTTTATCTGGCGCCCGAGCAGGGACAGTGGTTAGTCTGTGCGCGAACGAATATAATATAAAAACCGTAAACAATTGTCGGAATAAATTTTTTTTTTTAAAAATCAAAAAATCCGTGTGAATAGTGTCGGTTTAAGTTTTTCCTTAAAAACGAAGAAAACAAACAGATTGTGTCCTAAGAAAACACAAAAGTTCGTGCACTAAAAGACAATAAAGAAAAAGTTTCCAGCGAAATTGAAAACGGGCACAGACCGTCACCAGTTAGCAGTTCGAATACGGACCATCAGCCCCATCAACGGCAGGAAATATAGTCGCCACTGTCCAACCCATGGAATATTTAAAATATTTTTATTTGTAAGTTTCCTAACATTAAGAATTTAAAACAGAAATCCTAAGAAAGTTTCGAAAGTGTTATCAAATTGATTTTGTAAGCTTACTAACATTAAGAATTTAAAATATAAATCCTAAGAAAGTTTCTAAAGTGTTATTTAAAACAGAAATCCTATGAAAGTTTCAAAAGTTTGATTACATTTGATTGAGTACCAGTATTTTAAAAATTAAATCTTAAGATTATCTTCTAATTATATTAAAATAATAGAAAAGTTAAACAAAAAATTTAAACATGCCTAATACAATATCAGGAGCTAGTAGCAATCCCCAACCTTTAGCAACTCTCCCAGAGAATCCCATCCCAGTGGCACGCGAAAACCCGAATGATATAAACCAAAACAACTCTTTTCAATCCACATCATCCAGAACCGATCCGCGGCAAGTCCAAGATATTGGAACAACGCCGAAATTAGATTCCTTAATATCTTCAATCGTAAATCGTATGCTAAGAACTCAGGGACCAGCTATGGTTCAGAACGTCCTGAATCCAAACGCTGATCAATTTGTTGGTGAAGACCAGATAATTTCCATGGAACACAGACATGATATTTCCGAACTAGATAAGATACCCGATGTGGTAAAATGCTTAAGGAAAATGCTTCTGGAAATCCAGGGAAATTTATATCATGGAAGAGAAGTGTTGATCGCATACTGGAAACATACGATTCTATACGAGGTACTCCAAAATATTTTGGAGTCTTACAATACTCCATTAAACTGGAACTGTATATCCAGATGTCTTGTCATGCATTACGCTGACAAAAGAGACTTGGGTACTCTTGATTACCAACTAATATCACTTGTACAAGGAAATGGCACCATACAATCTTTTTATCAAACAGTCTATAGTCACTTATCACTAATCCTAAATAAAATTGGTTGCTTGGAAATCAGCAATGAGGCAATGAGAGTTCTAACCCAGTCGTATAGAGACAAGGCGTTAGATACTTTTATAAGGGGCCTTAAAGGGGACCTTCCTAAATTACTGGCGATACGTGAGCCAGGAGATTTACCTCAAGCTTTACACTTGTGCCTAAAACTCGAAAACATGAATTTCAGGATTTCCCATGCAAACCAAAATTCAAACAAAAAAAACCTATTATCCCATGCCAACTTCTGCTCCATCTAGGCTTTATTAAATAATTTCGGACAACCGCAGTTCAGAGGAAATTATAATTACCAGCAATCTTTCGCTCCCCAGGGAGCACCACCACGTTTCCAACATAATCAACAGTACATACCACAAACGAAAAATCAATACCAAAATAATGCTCAGCAATATTATAGGTCACAATTACATGAAAGACGTACACCACCAAATGCAGTTATTCCTCAAATCAAAACAGAGCCAATATATAATGAGTAAACCAATCAACATCGAAATATGAATTTTCAGAATAGGTATCACACTCAAGATAGAGGTTCACAAGGAACACGTCAAGTTACTGCAACAAACAATCCCCAAAGAAACTATTATATAGAAACGAACGACCACACAGAACAAGAATTAGTTGATTATTGTCAGCCCAACGAAAACGAAACCTTGGAACTTTGCGATGAATTCCAAGATCTAAATTTTTTAGACTAAACAGCTCTTCGCTTCCTTAGTATGCATTTAAGACGAAGAGCGGAAGATCCCTAAAATTTTTGTTGGATACAGGATCGAACAAAAATTACGTGAAATCATGTCATATAGCAAAGCCAATATTAAACAATAATACATTCTTCGCAAAAATAATACATTCTGGAAAAACCAAATTACGCATCATGCAGACATAGAAATATTCGGGTCAGAAATAGGTCCTATTAAGTTCTTCATTTTAAATGGACTCGATTCTTTTGACGGTATCATTGGAAATGATACTTTAAAGGAAATGAGTGCAGTAATCTATACTGGGAAAAGCTACTTCATTCTTAAAAATAAACACAAATTTCCATTAAAACAACTTAAGGCACAAGCGGTCAATAGTATCGATATTCGCACCTCACATTTAAATACTTCCCAAGAAAATCAAATAAGAAAAATCATAGCTACATTCCCAAACTTATTCAACGAACCAGAAGGAAATATATTATTATATATATATAAAGGGTGATTTTTTAGCTGGTTTGGTTTTGGCAACACTGGTATGACAGCTGACGTGTGTTTAGTACCTTGTGTCACTGTCAAACAGCTTCAGTTTGGTTTGCAATTTAACCATGGATCGTCTTACAAATGAACAACGCTTGCAAATTATTGAATTTTACTATCAAAATTCGTGCTCGGTTCGAAATGTTCATCGCGCGCTGCTTCCATTTTATGATCGGCATTCTCGACCTTCTAAACAGTCTATTCGGAAGATTGTGACCAAATTTCGCACCAAATTTACTTTGTTGGACATTAAACCACCAACACGTTTACGTACTGTGCGTATTGAAGAAAATATTGCGGCCGTATCAGCTAGTGTGACAGAAGACCGCGAAATGTCGATTCGGCGCCGTTCCCAGCAGTTAGGCCTTTGTTACAGCACTACGTGGAAAATTTTGCGGAAGGATTTGGGCGTAAAGCCTTTTAAGATACAGCTGGTGCAAGAACTAAAGCCAGCCGACCTACCACAACGCCGAATTTTTGGTGAATGGGCTCTTGGAAAGCTGGCCGAGGATCCGCTTTTTTATCGAAAAATTGTGTTCAGCGATGAGGCTCATTTTTGGTTGAATGGGTACGTAAATAAGCAAAATTGCCGCATTTGGAGTGAAGATCAGCCAGAAGCATTGCAACAGCTACCAATGCATCCCGAAAAAGCCACTGTTTGGTGCGGTTTATGGGCCGGCGGCATTATTGGGCCATATTTCTTCAAAGATGATGCGAATCGCAGCGTTACTGTCAATGGTGAACGCTACCGAGCGATGATAACAAACTTTTTTTTGCCCGAAATGGAAGTTCTTGACTTGCATGATATGTGGTTTCAACAAGACGGTGCCACATGCCACACAGCACGCGAAACAATGGCGCAATTGCGAGGCGAGTTTGGTGAACAGTTAATTTCACGTTTCGGGCCGGTCAATTGGCCGCCTAGATCGTGCGATTTGACACCATTAGATTATTTTTTGTGGGGGTATGCCAAGGCTAATGTGTATAGCCAACATCCATGCATTCATTCGTGAGATACCGGCCGATATGTGTGAAAGAGTATGCCAAAATTGGACTCAGCGGATGGGCTACCTGAGACGCAGCCGCGGTCAACATTTGCATGAAATTATCTTTAAACATTAAATTGCAAGGTTCAAACTATCGATTCAAATAAATATTTCATTCATTTTTTCGAATTTTTTGTGTTTTTTTTTTAAAAAAAGTTCTAAACCTCTTAAAAAATCACCCTTTAATATATATTGGCATTCGATGCTATGTGTACATAGATGATATAATTATTTTTAGTCAAACAGAAGAGCAACACTACAAAGATCTCGAAACCATTTTCAAAATTCTAAACGATGCAAACGTTAAGGTTCAAAAAGACAAATGCGAATTTTTAAAATCCCAGGTTGAGTTTCTCGGATTTATTGTATCCAAAACCGGAATTAAAACAAACCCAGCAAAAGTTAAGGCAATCGCCGAATTTCCTAAACCAAAAACATTAAAAGACCTCAGATCATTTTTGGGCATGTCTGTTTACTATAGACGCTTTATTCGCGACTATGCAAAGGTAGCCAAACCCCTAACAGCCCTTCTAAGAGGGGAAGATGGACGAGTGTCCAAATTTCAATCTAAAACTAAAATCATTCATTTAAACCAAGACGCTATTGAAGCATTTGACAAAATCAGAAATTCATTAATCTCCAACGACGTCATGCTAGTATATCCAGATTTCAGTAAGAATTTCGAACTCACAACAGACGCTTCAAACTTTGCACTCGGCGCAGTGCTAAGCCAGGAAAATAAACCAATCATGTTTCTATCAAGAAGTTTAAACAAAACAGAAGAAGCGTATGCAACCAACGAAAAATTAGAAATTTCCTATACGGATCAAAAAAAGTCATTATATTCACGGATCATCAACCACTTACGTACGCACTCAGCAGCAAAAATACAAATGCTAAAATGAAGCGTTGGATATCCATATTAGAAGAATACAATTACGAACTAAGATATACCCCAGGAAAATCCAACGTTGTAGCAGATGCTCTGTCACGTCCTCCACAATCAAGTACTTTACAATCAAACATTCTAAATTTGACATTTTCGACAAATAGTGGCGAAAATTCGGCACATAACCTTATTCAGTTGGTCGAAACGCCAATAAATGTGTTTAGGAATCAGCTAATTTTAAAAACGGGAAACGTTTCGAGTCATGAAGTCATGACACCCTTTAAACATTTTACTAAACATATTATAATAGAGCCAAATTATACTAAAGAAAGCTTAGTCGGAGTTTTCAAAAGATTTCTAAGCCCAACCATCCTAAACGGAATAATGACCTCAGAAGAAGTCACGGGCTTAATACAGGAAATTTACCCTTTATTCTTCAAGAACTACAAGATTAGATTCGCAAGAGCAGAAGTCGAAGACATTCCATCACAAGAAAGACAGAACGAAATCATTATAGAGACTCATAAAAGAGCACACCGTGGCCCTGAAGAAAATAGAAACCAAATCATGCAAACTTACTTTTTCCCTCAAATGTCTAAAAAAATTAAACAGATTACTGGATTGTGCTCAATGTGCAAAAAGAGTAAATATGAACGTCATCCAAATAACCCGAAATTGGGAGAAACCCCAATACCTAATTATCCAGGACAAATAGTACATATTGATATATTCGCAACCGAAAAACACTTAGTCTTGACCGCAATCGACAAGTTTACAAAATTCATGCTAAAAGATGAATTGAACATACAAGTCTTCACAACACCTCCTTACAAAAGCTCCATAAATGGGCAAGTGGAACGATTTCATTCCACCCTAGCCGAAATTATGAGATGCATTAAGCCTAACGCCTATAATAATAAACTCGAGGAACTGCTCGAGAGAGCAACCAATGAATACAATCACTCCTTTCATTCCACTACAAAGAAGAAGCCGGTAGACCTATTCTTTGGCAGGACTGTCCCTTTCGGACCAGATGACTACGAAAAAACTAGACAAAGTAACATCGAAAAACTTAAGCAAAAACAGGAAAAGGATCTTAGGTTTCACAATAAACAGAAACAAGAAATTAAAAACTATAACCCAGGTGACCAGATCTACGTGAAAATAAACAAGAGACTAGGGTCGAAACTAACGAATCGGTATAAGAAAGAAATAGTACAGGAAAATTTCAAAACCACTATAAAAACAACTACTGGCAAAATAGTTCATAAAAGCCACATTCGAAACTAAGATGAGGAAATTGTCCCAAATCTAAACCAAGGTTAAATTATTTCCATTTTTCCTGCTCTTCTAGATTGTACGCCGTAGGCTGTTTAGCCGATGTCCAAATCTTGGACTATACAAACTCCCAATTAGTCTCCATTAAAATTGGAATGGCCAAAGTCCAAACCGGAAATATTAAACTAATCCATGATATCGATCTAGGACTGCATAAAAAATTGGTGGATAACATCGCGGAAACGGTACACAATAATATAAGTACAACCTATTCAATTTATCCTTTCCTGTCCCACGAAGTATCTCAGCTCCAAAACCTACTCCAAAAACTTACCCCGATACGAACAAAAAGATCTTTAAATTTCATTGGAAGCGCGTGGAAATGGATTGCGGGAAATCCAGACCACGACGATTTTAAAATTATTCAGGGAAAAATAAACAAGGTATTAAAGAATAATAACCAACAGGTATTAATTAACAAAAAGTCAATAGAAAGAATAAACAAGATAAGTAATATAACTAATGAAATATTCCAAAGATGAAAAAAAAACAGTAATACGGTTAAGGATAATCTAGCTTTGAGCACACAATATAATATAAGGCAAATAAAAGAGGATGTAATAAATATCGAATATGCCGTTCATTGGGCAAAGAAGGGTATAATAAATTCTTACATTTTGTCTATGATTGAAATTAATGAAATAAAAAATATATTAAAAAATGAAAACGTTGAATACAAAAACCTAGAAGAAGCACTAGACTTCGCCGAACTTAAAATCGCAATAAACACAGAAACCATTATCTATATCATAAGTATACCCAGTACAACTAAAGCAATATGTAATAATATCTTAATTAAACCCATTAAAAAGGGAAATGAAACAGTAAAAATTAAATACAAAGAAATTTTAGAATGCCCAAATAACATATATGGCGTAAAATTAGATTGTAAGGAATATAACAGTTTAAAGATTTGTAATAACAACAATATAGTGGACATTAGCGAGAATACGTGTATACCAAAACTACTAAGGAGTCTTCCATCGGATTGCACCCTAGTAAACAGTCAACATTTAACTACAGTTGAGGAAATTTCATCAGGAATCGTACTGCTTAACCAATACGACGGTTCGGTGATTATAAACAACGAAATAACCAACCTAACAGGCACATTTTTGCTTAAATTCGAAAACGCTACAGTGATGATTAGAAACAGAACCTACGCATCCAGCACGGTCTCCAGGTACAAGCCATTACCTGCAGTAGCACAACCTTCATCTGCTGTCAGAAACATCGAAGAGTTCCTATCCTTGGAAATGTTGAAAGAGCTAAATCTCAAAAACATCAAAACCATCGAACTATTGGAGAATAATAACCTGCTTTGTGCTATCGGGGATAGTAACTATCTCCCTCATAGTCATGATCATACGATTTTGTCACTCCAGGCCAACATCTAAGGATAACACCATCATACAGCTCGGCGAAAGATCCGAAGAAGTAGCATCAGCAACACCGCCAATAGAAACACACGAAAAACAACCGTATAAGATCGAGCATGAATGCCCACGCTCTAAACCTCGAAGGATAAATCAAATACCATTCTTTTAAAATCAAACGAGGACGTTTGAATTCAAACAGGGAAGTGTTAACACAGCATTCCTTAGTTTCATTCATCATTAAATTTCCGGCCAACATCAACAATAGTTCCCACACTTTACAGTGCCATGCATCGCGTCGGCACATGATACCTGTAACCCCATCCACTGCAACCAGCATACGACAAGCTGTACCCCATCCAATTCAACCTGCAAATGACACCTTGCCAATGCGGCACATTCCGACACGTACGCTAACTATGCTCCACTTAGAGGTAAATTAGGTTTAGAAGGTAGAATAAGAAATAATGTAAAGCACTTCTATTTTGGATTGATTGAAATAAAGGAGTTTGCTCCCGAAAAATATTTTTTTTAATAAACGAGTTTAATAATTTTTATCTTATACTCGCATGTCCGTTAACGTTACGGGTCTGGTTGCCGTTTGAGGAAAATTATTATCCGAGACTATCCTTGTCTCTCTCATAACTATATTTTTTTCACATGGTCGGAAAGTTACCCCGGCGGCGCAAAAACGCCCACAAAAAGTAGGTGTGGCAAATAACTTTATATGAGAAACTTATAAAGGACGGCAGTGCCTACATATCTTGTGATGGTTGTATCACTTTATCTCTCCAACTTTAGCTTTAAATCGGTTTTTTTTACATTGTGGGCGTGGCAGTGAGCGTATTCAAAAAACATTTTACACTTAACCATTTCGGAGTCCTAGGGAGTATGTGATCCAAATTTCAGCTTTCTAGCTTTAACGCCTTTAACGCCTAAAAATTGCGTGCGAACGGACGGACGGACGAACATTGCTAAATAGTCTTTGGATTTGGTCCTGATCATAAATATATATATTTTTATTGGTCTACGACGAATATTAAGAGGTGTTACAAACTATGTGTCAAAATTAATATACCCTTAGGATAGGGTATACAAATTAAATCAGGTGACAGTCATATATGTTCTTCATCTTCCTCTACGCCGACTTATACTATAGCAATGAATCAGTTAAGGTATTTAATATGTCTTTTTAGATGACCACCGTACAGAAAAGTGTTCCAGCAAAGCAGTAAACTGTAGTAGATCAAAACTCCTGGAGTTATATAAAAAAAATTGTTTTTTTGTGGGGCCTCTTTTCACTGCAGCCCAAGTATTAGTCCATTAGAGTTTCTTCGATTCGTAGCATAGAAAGAAAAGAGAGAACGCAGTCTTACAGCTCAAGAAGATTCAAGAGTCCCGCAATGAAAACAGCATCCGGAGGTCTAAAAAAACCAACAAACTGCTGGCTGCTGGTATTTAGACTGAAAGGCAGGCTCTTTGAAATGTTGCTAAATATGAATCATGTAGAAAGATGGATGGACAAGAAGAGAACCTAAGTCCAGTCAATAAAGAACCAGATTCATCACCCAGCACAGAAGAAGTTGGGTTTGCTATAAAAAAAAACTCTTGAGAACACCAATGTCGTTGGTACGACCAAATGCTCGACGTCGCCAAAAACGTTGCGAAATATCTAGGCTTCCTAAAGCGATGCAAGAAATATTTCACCCTTTCTGATCTGGCTAGAATTTTTAAGTCGTTTATTCGCCACAAACTTAAGTATGGTGCACCAATTACATATTTTGAGCTACTGGACGTGATACAAAAACATGCAATAAAACTTATTGGTGATAGACCTTCTCAGTCATCCTCGCAATGTCTCCTGCCCGTCGTTGTTTTATCATTACTTCCAGCATTAGTGTTGGAACGATTTAACCAGTTGCATTCTACCCCTAAATCAATTCAACCGGAATACTCGCCAATTCACTCTAAAGCTTAAAGTTAAAGACGACCAGTACAAGGATTCCTTACTTAAGCGTAAAATACGAATGTGGAATGCTCTACCACGCCATGACTTTCCTGCACATCACAGTGTACAGACATTTAAAACCAACGTGCATCGGTATCTCGCTTTCTTTAATCCTTCATTTCCTAATACCCGCACTGTGTCACTTCATTATAAGGCTATCCAAAGTTCGCAGACGTTATAAAAATAAATATTTTAATTATATTATATTATGTTGATATTATGCAGTGTAATGAATCAAATAGTTTAATTATATGCTACTGCCCACTTCAAGTGGATTAAGTTGTGAAGTTATCAACAACCGGAATAAAATTATATCGCCGGTAAAACGTAACGATTTGGCTTATCTGCTACTGATCGGTAATATGTACGCATTGCATTCAATATAAGAACAAACCTTAATAACATTGGTTTCAGTTGAAAAAAGACTCAACACCTGAACAAAACCCTACTACATTGAATGTTTAACGTTACTAAAAGCGAAATGGCAAAGGGAGTGTCCATAGTGTTTTTATGTTTGTTAGCGGTAATTGCTCCATGCAAAGCGCTATATGTTGTGAATAATATAACAGTGCCCAGTGATATTCTCACGACGATATTATTCGATGAAATTCACAATAATCCAAATCTAGCGGACATCATCGTGCCGGTTCGATCTACAGGATCATACAACACGATAAAATGTATTCTGTCTCTGGAGCAAATAGTAAAAAAGTTCCCTAGTTTGAGTGTCTTGCCATGTAAGTGTGATAAAAAAAATTTCAATTAAGAAAACTAATTAAACTTTTGACTTAATATTTTCATTACTAGCATAAATATCATCTCATAGCAAAGACCTCTTATGTAAACATAACTAAAACTCGTCGGGCTGTAGCCTGTCCTTATGTTTTTGTTTATTTTCATTTCGAGCGTTCGTTGAGGCAATTTAATACACTTTTCTATTTCAGTCATCGACTCATGGGGAAAATTTCCATCAGGAATTCTATACGGCCATTTACATGACTTGGGCAACTTTGATCAATGCGTTCGAACGTCGGTGCAATTAAATACTCTAACTGGAACGGTTAAAGGACAATATTGCTCTGCAACTTTTCCTTTAATTCAAAATCAAATGTCCAGGCTACCAAACTATATTGGTCTCGATGCTCACATAAATGAGCGCGCATGGACGGATTCAATAGCGATCACACTCGGAGTGTGCATACCAGATGTATGCGATCCCAATTTGGTTACTCAAATCTTTGAAAATTCAGCTAATACTTTATTACAAGGAGCACTTTCTGGTATTAAAATAAAAAATTGCATGACGAATGAGAAACCCCCATTCACAGCAATCAATATTGTTGGCATGTAAGTTGGTTGTACAATTTTTAAGTTAACATTTCGTTTTATTTGACGTACATACATTTTGTATTCCAGAGTAATATTTTCTATTTTTGCGGCACTTATGGTTTTGAGTACGGCTTATGATGCTTACATTGAATACATTAATAGTAAGAATTGAACTTATGACATAATCAAATTCTGTATTTAAATCCTATAATTTTTAGAGCCAGCCATACCCTTACTGTTGGCCTTTTCAGTTCTTACAAATGGAAGGAAGTTATTTGAAATTAATTTAACTAAATCACGCAACTCCATTGACTGCCTGACTGGTATTCGAGTTCTATCTATGGCTTGGGTACTATTAGGTCATAACTACGCACTGTCCCTTATGAATCTAAATATTAACTACATCGACCTGATTTCAGTGAGTTTGTTCTAAACAGTTTGAAACTTTAATTTAAACTATTCCTTTATAGTGGTTCCATTCGGCATCGTCAATGCATCTCCTCTCATCAACAGTGTCAGTTGATTCGTTCCTCTTCATAAGTGGTCTGCTCGTAGCATGGGTAGGAATGCGAGAACTTGATAAAAGGTACCTATTACATTTTTATAAATTCTTGAAAAATTGAAAATATTTTTTTACTAGCAAAGGGAAATTGAATGTGCCGCTGATGTACTTCCATCGATACATTCGCCTTACACCACCTCTCGCAGCTGTAATTCTCTTCTACGTTAGTGTGAATAAATATATTGGGTCAGGACCGTATAGACCGACTTCTATTTCGGATGCTGACACTTGCAAAGCCAACTGGTGGTCAACCCTGTTGTACGTCCAAAACTATGTTAATCCGTCTAAACTCGTAAGTTGAAACTAAACTTTGGGTTGCAAAATATTATGGCCACATCGCTTTGCAGAATGTAAAAAGTATTAGATATTGAATAGAAATCGCACTTGTAATGTATGGTAGGTTGTTAGCGAAGGTAGCGAAACAGCTTCTACAACACCTTTCGCTCAATAGTCTTATCTATGAGGGACAATCTGGTTTCAGATCTAAACACAGTTACTCTACGGCTATGGTAAATATATTAGAAGATATAAGGCAGGGTTTTGATAAAGGACACGTTACGCTTCTTTGCCTACTTGATTTTTCAAAGGCTTTTGACAAAGTAAACCATAAAATCCTTTGCTGGAAACTGAAAAATTTGTTTCGTTTTGGCAACAGCGCAGTAAATCTAATAAAAAGTTATTTGTGTGATCGATTTCAGAGAGTTGTAACTTGCAATTCTTCTTCAGCTCTTCTGCCAGTAAAACTAGGTGTACCACAAGGGTCAATCCTTGGTCCAATTCTCTTCTGTCTGTTCATAAATGACTTACCTTCTGTTTGCAAACATTCCACGATCCACCTCTATGCAGATGACGTCCAACTGTACTCATCAAAACCAGTTAATGATAGGGATGAATTAGTAAATGACATAAATGAGGATCTTTCCAGTATTAACTTATGGTCTGTTACTAATGGATTACATCTAAATCCGAAAAAGTCTCAGGTTATTCCCATATCCAGCAAAATGATAGCCCTTAACTGCTTCCCGGATGTCATGCTCTCTTCCAATAAACTTTCAATTGTTGAAACTGCAATAAACCTCGGATTCGTTATTAACCAAAAGTTGTCAGGGTACGACCATATTAACACTGTTATAAGACGAATATATGGTTGTCTTCGCAAGCTTTGGATAACAGCAAGTTTTACTCCAACTAATGTTAGACGAAAACTTGTTACAACCCTAATTTTGCCACTTATTACTTTTGCTGAAGCTGTTTACAGTAATATTGATTCTCTCTCCCTACGTAAGCTACAAGTGGCATTTAATGACTCAGTTAGATATATTTATGGCCTGCGGAGATATGACCATGTATCACAGTATTCAAAAACATTACTCGGATGTTCGCTCAAACACTACATCGACGCAAGAAATTGTATTTTCCTGCATAAGATTATGATATATAAGACTCCATCGTATTTGTATGAAAAACTTAATTTTGTTCGTTCCCCTAGAACATGTGCCCTTATACCATCACGCTGTCGGTATCTTAATTCATCCCGTTTATTTTTTATTCACGCAATTAAATTGTGGAACTCTCTGCCACTAAGTATAAGAACAATTTCTAATGCCACACGCTTTAAAAATGCTGTCCTCCTTCATTTCTCCTCCCTACCTTAAATTTCCATACGTGTTTTACTAACTTTGTTATATTTATCACCCTTTTTTTGCATTATTATTAATTAAATTTAACTGCTCAATATTATAACTAAGTACTATAAAAGATGTATATCTTAATGTACCATATTATTTTTATATGAATAAATTGAAATTGAAATTGTTGCCCATACCAATGTAGAAAGACATGGGGAGACACAGAACACAGTATCTTCAACGTCAGACGTCAGTATTCAAAGAGCAAATCCAAAAACTAATTGAATTCATTTCAAAAGTTTGCGACAAACCGCACTAGACAAGTGTGCAGAGTCAGAGTTAGAGACAAGACACCCCACCCTACAACACAACACGCGTTGCAGGTGTGGTTCTCGCCAGGAAACCCGAGGCCCTACGAATTGACTTCTTTCTGTGTTTTCATGTAAAGGAAATAAGTAAAACTTGACTCTTTCAATTGTTTCATCTGGAAATATGCAAAAACTTAAAATTTTATGAAAAATCGGGACAAATGGCGTTGTCGGACACTTTGTGGGTCAGAAGTCTAGCGAGACATATGGCAACGCTTCTTATGACTGGCATTCAGTAGGTTAATATATGTGGTTTGTTTCTGCATCTTTCTGCGGCCGTAATTTCGACTCACTAAGCCATGAACTTTCAACCTCAAATTTCCATTCCATATATGATGACTTACACATTTTACCTTACAGTGTGTGTTGCAATCCTGGTATCTAGGTATCGACACTCAACTATTCTTCTTGTCACCTTTGCTGTTGATTCCTCTTTGGAAATGGGGAAGGAAATTCTCACCGGTCTTGGTTACTTTGTCACTTCTGTCGATCGGCTGCGTCATCGCAACATATTTGAAGGAAGGTTACAATGGAATTATGTAAGTGGTTTTGAAAATTAAAATTAACAATAACCTTAATATTTTGTTTTTTTTAAATTCGTTTAGAATACCTGGAAAAAATCACACTAAACTTATTTACATGCCAACTCACACAAGGTATTCAGTTTGGCTGGTCGGACTCGGACTTGGGTACTTTATGCATAGAAAGAAAAATGCTACGATCCGCCTATCCAAGGTTTGTATTAAAAACTATGCTTTTATGAATCTTATTCATCATATTTTTTGTCTTCAGTGGATGCAACTTTTAGGATGGTTTCTGTGCTTTGGAACAATACTTGCTATTATCTATGGCCCTTATTTTACTCTTCAATCGGATCGAGTAGTGACAGTTTTTGAAGCATCAATACACGAGTCCTTTAAGCGTGTTGCATGGGGAATCGCATTGGCTTGGCTGGTTTTTGCATGCCACTTCGGATTCGGTGGAGTTATAAACTCTTTCTTGTCTCATCCCTGGTGGCAGCCGTTGGGACGTTTGACATACTCCATGTATTTAGTGCATATTGCTGTTCAGCTTATTAACTTTGGAATAACACGAACGGATGTGTACTTTTCAGATTATCAAGAGGTATTTATTTATATATCAATATAAAACGTTGCTTATATAAACGTGATTATTTGTATTCTAGGTTCTTCTCTTCTGGAGCACATTTGGTACTTGCATAATAGTTTCTATCGTGTGGACATTGGCGTTTGAATCCCCTGTCCTAGTGATTGAAAAAGCTCTTCTTGGTGGTTCGAAAACATCAAAACCAAAAACTAATGAACATCAGATCGAAAGCGCAGATATAACTCCAATTAAGGCTGCAGAGCCACCTCACGAGTCCGCTTAAAATTTTTCGAATAAGTTTTCATATATTTATTTATTTATCTATAGATTTTATATATTATGATGGGGTACACAATAAAAAAAGGTTTTTATTTACAATTGCATTTCGTGCATTAAACGAAGAAAATTGATATGTTGCCGTCAGAAGCAATCCTGTTGGATAAATTGGTCACCACCTTATAATCATGAATATGCTTAGTTTGCAATAAACTTTTAGCATATTATGATCGGAGATGAGAAGTCATCTTAATATACCCAATATAGTTCCTAATCAACCTTTAAGGCTCTTTAAAGTTGTCAATGTATGTATGTGCTTATGGATATGGATGAGAGTGACAATATCGAAGAAGATCTGTTTGATTTGAATTTTATGGAATTCTCTGATTTTTATCAAACAAAAAAAGAATTAGAGAAATTGAATTTTAGTTGTTTATGTCTGAACATAAGGTCGCTGAGGAAAAATTGGGATGTTTTTTGTGCAAATGTAAGTCCGATTCTGAATTATATCGATGTAATTGTTTTAGTGGAGATAAATTTAAAAAAAGAGGAAAATTGTCTGTATTGTATTGATGGTTTCTGTTCAGAATTTACAAATAGAGATAAAAGAAAAGGTGGAGGTATTGCGATGTATATTAAAAACCATATGAACTACGAAAGGTTAAATGTTGAGACTGTATCGTATGAAAACTTAACAGTGAAAATTAAAACAAATAGGAAAGAGAAAATAGTCTGTGGAATTTATAGACCGCCGAATCATTCTGAAAATGAATGATGATGAACTCTTGCAAATTACAAGCAAAAAAGGAGCAAATGACGATATAATCATTTTGGGCGACATGAACATAAATATAAAAGATAGTGCAAATAATCATGTACTCAGCTATCAGGAAATGCTGGCTTCAAATGGTCTTCGTAACGTCATTAAAGAAGCAACCAGAATAGATTTAAATATAGGCAGCTGCACATTGATTGACCACATATTGGTTAATTTATTGGTGGTAAAAATATTTTCGGCTATAGTTGAAAGCAACATCTGAGATCACTATAGCACTATTTATGGTATCTATGATGTGTGTGCGACAGAAAATGCCCAAACATTGCGATCGCACATTAGAACTAGAAAAGTGAATGATATGATTAGAGCTACCGACTGGAATTCGATATTAGCAGAAACGGACACCGAAACTATTTTTGATTCACTTGTTCAAAAAATGGGCGATATATACAAACACTCGACAGTCATCTGTAAGGAGAAAACCCTGAGAAAAAATACCGATTGGATTACAATGGACATCATAGAGACCTGCAAGGAGAGGGACCGATTGTATCGCAGGTGGAAAGATAATCGAACCAATGTATCATATGAAACTGATTACAAAAGATTTCGCAACCGAGTAAATAAAAAAATTTGTAAAAGCCGGGAACAATACTACAAAATTAAATTTGAGGAAGTGAAGTGTGATTCCAAAAAAACGTGGGCACTCATCAATGAAGTACTGGGAAGAAGGAAGCCTTCATTAGATGAAACAATTGTGAAAAACTTTCCACCCAATACAAATATTGCTGGATTGGCTAATACATTTTCGAATTTATTTTCCCAACAAGCAGCATCAATAATCCACGTATGTAATACAACAACTTCAAGCCATCAAACTATATGTTTACGGGACACAATTTATTTGGGAGATACAGACTCTGTAGAGGTAGGAAATCTTATAGCTCGCTTAAATATCCAAAAGGCACCTGGGACAGATGGTATTAGAGCAATAGACATAAAATCCAACGCTCATATATTTGCGCCCATAGTTACCAATTTTATCAATATGAGTTTTAATACGTCCACTGTGCCAAAAAAGCTCAAAGAGGCACTTGTTAGACCTATCTACAAGGGAGGAGCCAAACATAAGATAGCTAACTATCGTCCGATTGCAATATTGCCGGTGATAGAAAAGATCTTAGAGCAAATCGTAGCAGATCGAATATGGAAATTTATTGATAAGCATAAGCTAATAAGCAAGCATCAGTACGGGTTCCAGAAGGGAAAAAGCACCAACCAGCTTCTCGGTGATTTCGCAAATTTAGTTAACACCAGTCTTAACAAAAATCACCACGTGTTAGTACTTTTCCTAGATTTTAGCAAAGCATTCGATACCCTGGACCACAACAAACTCATCGATGCATTGGAGAGAATAGGAATTAGAGGAAAACTGGCAGATTGGCTGAGAGACTACCTCAGAATGAGGACTTTTCGCGTGGGAATCAAAAGCAACTGCAGTAAAGCCAATACAGTGCAGTATGGAGTCCCACAAGGCTCTAAACTTGGTCCCCTCTTATTCATTCTATACACCAATGAATTATTAAAATCCTTTAAGATGAGCTATCCCTTCGCATATGCAGACGACACAGCAATTGTTGTTTGCCACAGATCAATCGTAGAAGCAACGAGGATGATGCAAGCAGAGTTCGACGAAGCAGGAAAATGGTGTCATGATAATGGGATCGTAGTAAATGCGACAAAAACAAAATTATTACATATTCGTAGCCCACAGTACCCAGAGTCACAAATAAACATTAAATCATACAACTGCACCAATCCAAGCAACTGCCAGGTTATAGATGTCGTAGATAAGTACAAATATCTGGGTGTAACGATCGACAGCCATTTTCTATGGGAATCACACATAAATGATCTACGAATGAAGCTGAAAGGATCCCTGTTTGCATTGGCTTGCCTGAAGTATAAGTCTTCAAGCTGTGTACAAAAACAAGTGTACCACGCTATTGTCGAGTCACGACTGAGATACGGTATACTAGCGTGGGGAGGTGCAGCAGATACACATATTTCTAAGCTTCAGAATATACAAGACAGAGCAATTAAATTGCTGTCGGGAAGAAACAGCGTAGACGGTAGAGTGAAAGTTCTCACAGTGAAGCAGATATATAACATGACAGCAGCGTTGGAGTACTATGACGATGAAAGGTTTCGAACTCCAATCAATCACGGCTTCAACACCAGAAGACGAGCAGAAGGGCTTTACCAACTCCCATCCTTCAACAATGTGTACGGCAAGCGTCAGCTGATGTACACCATACCAAACATCCTAAATAATCTTCCTAATAATTTGCGTAATTTAAATCATGTGAACGTAAGAAAGAAGAGATTAAAGCAATATTTCCTAGAAAGTATAACGTAATGTTTATGTAATTACCGTTCATAGCTGTCTTTTTAAAATGTTTATGAATGTTTTTAAAAACTTTTTTTAATCAAAAATATTACAATCAAATTTATGTTAATGCACTTAATTAAAATTACCAATCTCTTTGATGATACCAGAAATATTAACTGAATCTGAAAAATAACCTCCTGCAGATAAGCTATCTGGCTTCGCAGGAAAGAGAACAAAATATTGTACTAGATTTAAGATGCATGAAATAAAAAATGAAATGAAATAAATAAATAAAAAAAAAACTATTCTAAAAGTAAATTGTCGCCTTTGAAAGTTGGTATACCACCTTATATTGTCTCAAAACTGAAATCCATCTTCGCTCTATTCTTTATAATTCTCCTTCTACATACTCACCGTTATTTTGACACAAAGAGCCCTACGGCTAAGGCACTCTACTTGCTCCTGTGTCCGGGCATCAACGGGATATTGCACCGAATTTAAAAATTAAGCTTGGTGACTTCAAGAATCAGCCTGTACGAAACGACAACTGAAAACGGCTTTTGCTGCAGCTCCTAATTGAGTGATAAGCAACACTCGATTTCCACGGCTGGGGATACACGCATCAACCTGGCGCTTTGACTGTCCAACTAGAAGAGCTGTTAACTACCCAGAAAAATTAAATTGACATTGGACGCCTTACCCAGAGTGTACAGAGACCGCCTGAATAAGAAATACTCTACTATTAATTAACCTACCACAAACGCTAACAATCAATAATCCCAGTATCGCAACATCATCAAAGAGGTGGGCAGAGAGGTGAAGAAGAAGTTTGGCATACAGATACAACAAGGTCCCTGACTCCGATGGTGCATCAACTAAGCTTTTCAAATTTGAAGGTGATGTTGATGTAGGAAGGGCGCTTGCACCAAATCGTCAAGTATTTATCAAGACATGTAGTTCTTCCCCTTTACTCATGAGTTCAATATTTCAAAACCAACCTACAAAGCAAACCAAATAATGTCCGATTCTTGTGCAACGGATAAGATTCGGACATCAAGAACTTACAAAAAACCGTTTCTAAAACAATGACGACAATGACTTAGACGGTTATCCAAACTAGTCATCCGGATGACATGCCGACGTCAGAAAACTTGTTTATTTCAGACGAGATGATAACTATAGGATAAATTCTACGTCATAGTGACTTCAGGATGTCATCCATATGACAAGTTTGGGTGACCGTCTAATCGCACCCTTAAGGCCAGACTCATAGAATACGTCGCGTGTATCGCATTGAGTAAATTCTGAACGTCCACGTATTTGGACGCAAAATGCAATTGCTGCTTGGAATCGTCATCAAACTGTTGATCCCCTCCATTCGGGTCAAAAAATATATCTTCGCACACACAATGTTTGGAGCAGCTAGGCTTTAAGTCCAATGTGGGCTGTTTACCCCAAATATTTTATTTTATTTAAGATTGGATTGGAACGATTTTTTTGCTGGATGTCTCTTCTGTAACTGTTACTTCTTGGACTAAATTTTTTTCCGCCCTAGGAATTCGGACCATTCGGTCTAAAATGTGTCTGACGAGATATAATATTGGTTTCCCAGTCAAAGTTCAGAGATTTTGATCAGATTTGACCGGAATTCACGCAAAATGACACCACTGCTATGCTGGCAATGCAAGACTGTGAGAGAAATTTTCGCCCTGCGCACTCTGATTTTAAGATTTAAGTCTGCAAACGACTATTCGTGATCATTAACCTTCTCAACTTACTCCAACGCGTATTGGTAGTTTGAGGTTGCATCGTGCTGGAACAGCAAAATTGGACTGCTTATGGTCCTGACAGTTTGCTGATAGTTCGAGCTTGTGTTGGAACAAACATAATGTGTACGAGAAGGTTCAATTAGAAAGTTTACTTTCTATTTCTTAAGTCTATTATCGTTTGATAATTCTTTGAACTGAGTCGTTAAAAACCCAATAACCCTCAATTTCCATCTCTTCACGTACTTTTATTGTTTATTTTTGTACCCTATCCTAGGAAGGATATATTCATTTTACACATACATAATTTAATATTCGTCGTAGCATATAATTTTTATGATTAACATCATAAGCTAAGACGTTTTCGTTTTTAGCATGAGCACACAACTTAGCAAATCGGATGAATTTATGCGAGCATATTGAATGTTTCTTAAGAACATAACGCCTTGATTTTTAATTCATGAATAAAAGGTTTGAAAACATAAGATTTTCCCAGAGGGAAAAATATGCATACAACCGTGCATTCTAAAACAATCCTCGGAAGCTTCTAACCTTCCGTATCCCATATAATATTCAATAACATTTTATCATTATAATATCTACTAAATTCATAATTTTCATACTAAAAAGATTTTTTTGCCAAAAACCATTATTTTCAAATACTTTCTATTAGAATGGTATAATATGTTTTCGTGAGTACAGTGGATCAGTGGGCCTGTGCGTTGATCAGGATTAGGATATTCGTTGCATGTTCAAATCCGCCCAGTATCATCTAAAGATTGAGAGTAAAATATCTGTATATTTATGTTTTATGTTTTTTATTAAATTTTAGTATTATAATCTTTTTATTATTATAAACTTATTGATACCTACATAAATCTTAAAATGTTATCACTTAAAAAATGAATGAAGTGTACCTACAAGTAAATACCACGTTGATCACTAATTTCTTTAGAACTGTCAGAACTATCTATCCTCTCTTGTCGAGATATAATAATCTAATCAGACTATTAAATCTTTTATTTGTCAAAGTTATTTATTTTGCTTATCAGGCTTGAATTAAAACAAATTATTAATAAATAAGTATTGAAGATGTCAATTGGACAATTAAGTGTCGTGGCTTTATCTAAGCGCCCAATAGCATTTCCGAGCGAGGAAATAGATAGGTATAATATTAGGAGAATTTTAGTCCAAACTCAGAAAATGGGAAGGGTAATCAAAACTGTTTTTTTACCATGCAATGAATATAGCTTAACAATACCACTTTTTTTCTAATGCCTTTTTTATACGTTTCAGGTTAAAGGGACAATAATAATAGACTTTGATGAGCGTAAGCTGGTTTATTAAAGTATCCCAAAAGTAAATTCTAACGAACAAGATTTTATTCAAAATAGTAGAACATCAGATAAATAATATAATATATAATATCGGAATATACATACAATGCTGAATAGAACTGAAGCACTAAACCAGTTTTAGTATTTAATATTCTAATTATATGAGCATATGCATACGGGTGATTCAGCAAAGTATTTAACTTCAGTATGTCGATACTCCTGTAGTTATGAGGAAAACATGATGGTATTGTTGGGGATAAATTTTCACCCCAACTCCTTCAAAGTGAAAATGTTACTATCTTAATACTTTGAAACTACACTAGTTTAGGCAGCTTGAAGACTTATTTTAACGGCACAAAAAAATAATTTAAGGGTAGGTATGTACCACAAAAAAATCGGATTGTTTTATTTTGGGCAAAACTATAGCACCAAGTGAATTCTAAGAAGAAGTTCTAAGATGCAATTATGTTAATTAAGAAAGTTTGAAACATATTCATTTAATTATATAATATTAATCAAAAAATGCATACGAGTTGATTATAAATTCGCAACGCACTCGTCTTCGTGGTCATTGTAATAACGTTATGCTACAAGTTCTAAATGAAACGAATTAAGTGCGGATAAAATCATTTAAACTACCGTACTACTAGATAGGATACAACCTATTTGTAGTATACAGGATTTTGGAGGGATGTGTTTTTATTGAGTAAGAATCTCACACTATTATGAGCACGCACGGCTGGTCTTCATAGTGTCTCGTGGAAGATTTTCACCCTACTTACCTTCGGAATAAATAAAAAAAAATGTAAAAAATATACATATTTAAACAGAAATTTGTTTAGTATATGAGTGTTTCAATCTCGTTTTGTGCGGTATTCTAGTTATGAGGTGCTAAAATAAAAACACGTCAACAGAAAAATACTTTCTTGGGGTGGTATCAGCTAGACCAGCGGTCTTATCTGGCAGATACACCACACTACGAAGCCAAAACTTCAGCATGGTCTCGATTAGATTGTTCATGTTGTTTACCGATGTAACACAACTGTCCGAATACAAGAAAAAAAAATCAATGGAACTATTTTTCAGAAAATGTGCGAAAATGTTACCGCAAGAACTCTATAAACGCATTTTGAAGAAAATCTGTCGAACCCTCTCGCAATATAGCTTTCGGAAAGACAGACCAGGACAAGACAGACGGAAGGCATCTCTATAGTCGTAATATCGAATAACAATGCAATACATACAAAAAAATAGACTCCAAAAATGTATTTTATCCTAATTTTTATTGTCTCTTTTGAATAGATAAGTATTAAGTTTTTTGCTTTTAAAATTCAACTTATTTTATTTTTATTTGCATTTTAATGCAAGTAAAAATCAATTCATTACACAAAATTTCATTAATTTTCCTAGTATAGACTTATTATAAAAACATAAGTATTAAATATTATTTCAAGAGCTTCTCGTAAAGAAATTTTAACTAAACATAAATAAATAAGTAGTTCTTAGATTCTAATCCTAATTTCAAACTTATCAATTAAGCAGACTTCTGCGTTGACTCCACTGATTTATCTTCTACCACATCGATTGCTACTTGTCCATTGGTCTTGGAATTTTGACTTTTTGACCCGCTTAGAAGAGCTTTCTCAATCACTAGAACAGGCGATTCAAATGCCAATGTCAGAACTATAGCTGCCATTACAGAAGTACCAAACGCACTCCAAAACAGAAGTGCCTGCAAAAAAAGACAACAGCAATTTATACAAATATTTCCACTTTTCATAGATTTCTTTCTTACATGTTGATAATTAGAGAAATATGAATCAGTTCGTGATATTCCAAAGTTTATACATTGAACACCAAGATGCACTAAATACATGGAAAACGTCAAGCGGCTCAGCGGTTGCCACCAAGGATGCGACAACATGGAGTTTACAATACCGCCAAATCCAAAGTGGCAGGCAAACACCAGCCACGACAACGCGATTGCCCATGCAACACGCTTTAAAGATTCGTAAATTGCGGCTTCAAAAACTGTTTCAAAACTGCCCATTGTGGTTGTAAAATAAGGTGCATAAAGTATAGCTAGGATCGTAACAAAGCATACAATCCAACCAAGTAGAATGATCAGCTTAGAAGGGCGCATTGACTTGTCTTTGTTTCTGTGCATAAAGTAGCCAAGCCCAATACCTACCAACCAAACTGAGTACCTTGTGTGGGTTGGCATATAAGTACGCGCATTTTGATTGTCTCCACTTGACCTATAAGAAGCAAATAGTTTACTTGCATATATGTAGTGTTCAATTTAAAATATTGCTTACAATAGACCAACATATCCTTCGGCAAAAAATGTGGCAATAATACATCCAATTGAAAGAAGTGACAATAGGACCAGGACAGGCGAACATTTCCTTCCCCATTTCCATAGAGGTATTAAAATCAAAGGTGATAGTAAATATAGTTGAGTATCCACAGCTAGATACCAAGTTTGTGCGACACACTGTAATGTAAGACTCGTTCTCAATGATGTGCCTAAGTCATGTTGCAAGTTACTACTTACGGTATTGTCTGGGTGAACATAGTTTTGAACATATAATAATGTGGACCACCAAGTCGTCCGACAATTATCAACCGCAGTTATCAAATTCTTTCTGAAGGGACCGGAGCCAATGTAATGATTGATACTCACATAGAAAAGAATAACAGCTCCTACTGCTGGTGTTAGTCGTATGTATCGATGAAAGTACATTAAGGGCACATTCAATTTGCCTTTGCTATAAAAGATATATGTACATATAATATATAATCAAAAAACAAAACAATGTAGGAAACGTATGTATACCTTTTGTCGAGTTCACGAAATCCTATCCATGCTACAAGCAGCCCACTTATAAAAAGAAACGTATCAACCGAAACTGTTGCCGAAAGAATATGCATTGATTCTGCTGCATTGAACCACTGCAGAAAAAGATTGTGGACTGTTATTTTTTATATGAAAAACAAAAAGAAACCTACTGATAAGACATCGACGTAATTAATTAGCGGCACCACCAAGGAGAATACATAATTGTGGCATAATAAAACCCAAACCATTGAAAAAACTCGAATACCCGTCAAGCAGTCGATGGAGTTTCTTGACTTAGTCGTACTAATTGCGAATAATTTCCTTCCATTTGTAAGTACAGAAAAAGCTAATAGCAGTGTTATCGTGGATTCTAAATAAAATAAAACACAAAGTTAAATGCCTGTTTAATCTTGCCTCAAAATAAATACATACTCTTAAAGTAATCCGTGTAAACATCGTATGCCGTACTCAAGACCATCAGTCCTCCAATAATTGAGAATATTACTCTGTAGGTAAGTAAGTAAACAAATATTCATAGAAAATATTAGTACTCATTAAAAATTAGTACTTACATGCCAACATAACCAACTGTATCGATTTGTGGCTTCTCGCCTGTTATACAACGATTTATTTTAATTCCTGACAGTGCTCCCTGCAGCATGCTGCTAGTTACTCTTTCAAAGATTTGTTGCACCAAACTGGGATCGCATATATCGGGTATACAAACAGCGATCGAGATTCTAATCCAATCTAACAAGGCTCTCTCATCTAACGGAATATCAAATGTATTTTGAACGGGCACTTGCAGAGCCTGACTTTGGATCAACGGAACAGATGCGAAACAGTATTGTCCTTTTACAGTTCCAATCACTGTGTTTAATTTGACCGATGTTCGAACGCATTGATCATAGTTGCCGAGGTCTTTTAAATGACCATAGAGCAGGCCTGATGGGAATTTTCCCCATGAGTCAATAACTGTAAAATAAGAATAATAAAATTGATGCATTAAGCTAGATGTAAATGAACACTAGAACAGTTTTCTGAGGGTACGACGACCGTGCTCCGGTAGAAAAGTAGAATTTTTTTCATTTTAATTCTACCGAAAACAAAACTGAAAGGTTTCAAGTCAATACCAGCGATTCTTTTTTCAGAATCATGAAAATGCTTCTTAATGCAAAGGATCTTTTGAAATCCTTTAAAAAGTGTTAAATCAACGGAAGTGGAAATGCAAATATTGTAGAGTTTCTATTTATGTTTCAATTAAATCTGACCGAGAAATATTTTTTCCAGTGTATATACTATATGCATATACCCTTTACTGGTAGCCCACCAAAAAGGGAAAATTGGAAATATTTTCGAACTCAATTTCCTAAAAATTATATCATGCAACATTTTTAAAAATGATCAACAGAAGTCCTTTTTTGAGAAATAAGGGTTCTTACTACGAAATCGTACGTAAAAGTTTCAAAACATTTTTTTTTTTTGAAATTTTATGTGAAAATGAAAAAGCAAACATCCACAATTTTGAGTTTACTGAGCTATCATATCAAAAATTTTCGTTTAGCGAAACTTCAGGAATATGCCCTTAAAGGGTATATAAACGCAATTAAAGCCATTGTTGGGCTCTCAACCATACAGATCTTTATTAAGAAGACACCTACCAGAAGCGCTATTAAGTTGCAACTCGAATATATAACATGGGCATGTTTTATTGCATCCCTGATATTAAGGTTAGGGAGTACAAGTTTTTGAATCTATTAGAGGTTGAAATACTAGACCGTACTTAATGGGCAAATGGTGTTCCGACACAATATCCGATAAGTCTGATCTGGTACACCGATGGTTTAAAAATGAAATCAGGAGTAGGAGCTGGTGTCTTTGGACCCTACACCATAGTCTCGATACCCATGGGAATTTGTCCCACGGTATTTAAGGCGAAAATCCATTCCATTGAAATCTGCGAAAATTTGATTTCTCTAAAATGAATTAAAGGAGATGCCAGAATTTACATCTTCTCGGGTGACAGTGAAGCTCTGCCATGATGCAACAAGTTCAAACTTGAATGGGTACCTGGCCACCCAGACAATGAATCTGCAGACGAGCTGTTTTAGGGCTGGATCACAATCTGCGTTCTTAGGACCAGAACCCTACTAAAGAGTAAATCGGGTTGCTGCTCTAGAGCTAATTTACGATTGCAAAAACAACTAACCTTAAAAAAACATACGTAAACCTGGATATCTTAATTATTCTGTATTTTATTAATTTACAAAATTCCCATTGCCTTTTTAAAATAAACCTTTTATTTGTATGATCTTCTTTTTAAATTCTAATATTTTTATGGAAGAAATCTATGAAAGTTAAACATTTTTGTACTAGGAAGCTACACAAAATTGTTTTTCATGCCCCCTTTTTTGGAGTCATATTGGAATAAATAATATCTGTAGGATGCTGTCATATAAGCAATTATTTATAAAACTTATCTATAAAAATAATTATTTAGGAACATGATTTTTGTTACTAAAAATATCAGTAATTTGTGTCTGTCAAAGTTAGAACCTCGTATTTATAAGACGTAAAGTTTCAACAAGTTTCAACAAACGATTAATTTTGTTCTCTATTGAAAATGCATAATCTAAATTAAAATTTACTAACGCATTCATTTTTAAATTTCATCTAAATTCTGGCGAACTATTTTATAATAACAAAAGCACATTATAAATGTTTCTACTTTGATTGGTGACATGTTATCAATTTGTACTATTTTAGCATTATATTTTGTAAATATTTGGCAAATGTAATTTGTTTTGAAAAACATAAATAAATACATAAAAAAATAAATAAGAACAGTTATCAAACAGAAAAGTGTGCCAGATAAGAAACACGTGTGTTAAAGAGCGAATACAGTTTTTTTATCAACATGGCTGTCAAAAAGCATATCGTCGGCTAAAGACTAAACCGTCTAACTATATTTTTATGATATTTGAGATTAAAATACCATCAGAAAGGTCAAATGAAAATACATCGTCTGATATCAAGATCAAGAAGAAATTTAATTCGAATTACAAGGGGTCCAAATCGCAAATGAGTAAAAGAGTTGAGTCCTTAACCTTCAAACTGAACTACTAACCCTTTCAAAACTATAATGAGAGCATACACAAAAACTTTATGTTGAAGTCTATTTAATATGTTTTATTGTTTGCTTGTTGTCGCGATTTGGTGGCATCTAATTGAATAATAAAATGCATTATTATATTTTTTTTTAATGCATAGTTTGTTGTATGAAACCCTGTTGACTGGACTCCCCAACAGGGTTGGTAGTAAAACAAAACTTGAAAATATAAATATATGTATGTCGATACTTAAATGCACCTATGTGCATTTTGTTGCTGTTTTTTTTTTTGGACATGCATAACTCAACTAATGCCGCTCGGAATCTTTGAAGAGTATAATAATGACAAAGAAATAATTCTTTAACCACTTTTCCATAAAATATGCAAGGAAATACAACTTTTGTGCTTGATGCCAGTTGTTCAAATGGGGACACGAGTTGGACATAGTACGTGTGTGCATATTAAAGTACTTCATTTCACTGAGATTTTGCCACTATCTCAAAATAGCAAAAACTGACAAAGCACATGTTTAAAAAAAAAATATATACGTAGTTATAGTATTGACAGGGCAAATAATACTAATACTTATATTATTAATAGAGCCAGTTTCGGGACTTCGCCAAAAATGATTTAGATATGTCGCGTACTCGGAGAAAATACGCTGTGCAATGCGAAATTTGGAAGCAAACATGCACTGGATTTTGGGAAGGAAATACGTTAAGGCTAAAGCAAGTGTCAACAGAACAGACCAGCTCTGAGTTGTGTGGGCTATATTGACATCATCGGTCGTGCCCAGTTGCCGTGATATGGGCCTTAATATGGCCTTCTTATTTTAATGAACGATACATATTTTCATGAAGGGTAAACTTCAATACATATTGAATTTCTATTAAATATTTAATGTACAGATCGTTGAGACAACGTTTATACATTCAATCAATGAATTTTTTTGAAAAAAATGAGTTTTGTTCTAATATTTTATATTACAGAAAATTTTAAGAACTTTGTAGAACTACTGCCAACTTTTTTTACCGACAAAAAAAGGAAACTTGATTCAAAGATCAAATGCCATTGAATCAATGAACAAAATACATAAATCAATGAACAAAATTCATTCTTTGATTTAATTATTTAGATTAATGAACAAAGTTCTTTGATTCAAATAATAAAATACAAAGATTAAAGAATAAAATATGTTAGTTCAATGAACATAAAACCATTAAAATAGTCATTATTAGAAGAACATCATGTTTTAAGTTTTCTGACCGTAAGTAAATTTAATTGGCTCCACAAATTTCTCGGTTATATGAACCGAATTAAAAAATCTTGTTAACGCTGAAATGATAAGAATAGTCGTTGTTATTTTTAATTGATATTTTAGCATTATGCAGATATCTACTAGATAGATATGTTTCAAAAATGAATAACGGGACAAATTATTTTGCAAACAACAATTTAGAAAAGTTTTATTTTTCACTTTCCTACAACGAGTGACATATTTTATTTCACAAAATATTCGCTGAGCAATGAGCAAAAACCATTTTGTTTTCATTAAACGTTAACCTTTTGGTTATATGGATGGTCAGTCTTTAAAATAATAAAGAAAACATCGGTGCTATCTTATTTTAAATGAAATACAAGGATTCGTTTCTTCACCGTACAATACGAATGTGCAATGCTCTACCCCGCTCTGTTTTTCCTATGCATTATAGTTTACAAACATTTAAAACTAACATCCAACGGTATCTCCTTTTTTCTAATCCTTCACTTCTCTAATGCCCGCACTGTGTTACTTCATTATAAGGGTATCCAAAATCCCTTTAGCGCGCGTACATTATAAAAAAAAACTGCGATGTTATTTCTTTTTTATGTTTTTTTGTGGGACTAAATCTGCTAAGGTGGGACAAATAATGATGGGGGACAGATATTCGTAATGGGGGACTATCCACTATATATGAACTTAAAAAAAATCAATATGCATTTAACTTTGCTGAATAAGGATTACTCAAAGGACCCTGGCATTTAACAAGTTGTTCTTAAAAAATTCAATGAAACCCCTGATTCTTATTCTAGAACATTAATTGAAACAATGAAAAAATTCATGTTATTATCTACTCATTTAAGAATAATTATGTTTAATCAGTGTAAATTGCAAATTATGCTAAATCACCCTTACATGGCAGTACACTCAAGCTGGGAAAATCATTCACTATTTTCCGCAAAGCCAAAACACATTTTGCCGTATGATACGATCCGGTGGATTGCACAGGTATATCGGTTAAATTAGGATTATTTTTTATTTCATCAAATAGTATTGTCATCAGGATATCACTGGGTACAGTCACGTTATTAACAACAGAAAGACTCTCACTCAGCCCAATTAACACTAATATAGCAACAACCCCAAGGAATACCGATTTCGCCATATTTTATTGTTAGAATAATTTTAATTAATGTTCTTTCCAGCAGTTGCTGGTAACAAATTGAGTCTTAACTAAAAGTAAATTTTCTTCCGACTGTTCTTATACTGAGCGCGGCAGCTACCGTCCTTACGTTACCAGTTTCGATAAGCTAGATTAGCCATCTGCTGCGTATGCCTATCGATCGTCCAGTTGATAAGTTTTCTATTTGAAATCACAAAACCTTAAGCTGTCAAGTCATACATTGGACTCCGATGACTAAATTATAAGCGGATTATCATTACGTTGGTGTTTTTTTTTTTGATAGCAATCTTAGGAGTCTATCAGCGTTTTTATCAGTCACTATTAAAAGAACGCATCTACGATTCTACGGTGCGGCATTAACAGCGGTGAACGGTTGCATTTTAATTGTTTCCGTTTATATTGCTGATACATATCTACACTGTTTCTTGTCTGAAATCGAACGTATTAAATAAGCTAAAACATTCCAAGAATCTGGATTAGCTTCGCCTACGGCTTCCACTTCTTAGATTAGATACGAAACCTGCTGTGTAATGCATCAGCGGTTTCTGAAACAATTAATCAGAATTTACCTACTACTAGCTATGTAGGCTTCTTTAGTTGTAAGGTAGGTACGACAATCACGTAGTTGACTTTGCAAATTGCTTAATCTACAGACATTATTAAGTTTATAAAATATTATTATCTATTAACGACTGTCAAAGATAACAATTAAATTTGCTTACCACGGTAGCAAGTGCGTTAATTTCACAATTATGGTTTGTTATGCTGAATAATTTATTCCCTGTAAAATGATTTATTTAGCATTTGAGTATCTACTTATTTATTTAATCTTAATAGCTATTTGAAACAGATGGGACCTATTTAACCTGATATCACTTATTGGCTGTACGTCTTTGTCATAAGACTGGTCGGGGTCATAAGACTTATGCACGGAGTGGTTGTATGGTGGACTTGTTTAGATAAAGAAATTATTCAAAATAAACTTAGCAAAGTCCAAAGATCAGCCTGCCTCTGCTGCAAGAAATAATGGCGATTAACTAAGTCATATGATATTCACGAAGGATATCGGCAATTTCTCGATCAGTCAGGCTACAATTAAGTCCTTGAAATCAGTCTCTGTAAACTCTAGAACTGTAAGGCTGGTGAACCCGCCAAATTTTGAACCACGATACCTCTCTCACCTAATAAAGGAAAGTTAGGTTTAACATTCGCTACTTGTAAACTTTCGCTAAGGCTGGCTGCCTTAGAGGAAATAAACTTTAGGTGAACAAGTGATGTATTGCGACGAAACACATCTGACCTAGATTCTCTAATAATTATCATCACTGGACACTAACTTATAGGCAAACATGCAACAAGACTTGGTGAGTTCTCAAATAACTGCCCTGATTACAGTCACGGATGATATACGGGTAGCTATTGACAGAGACGAAGTCACTTTGGTTACATTATTGGATTTTTCTAAGGCTTTCGACTCTGTCCGTCCTGATATTCTCTGTAACAAGCTTGTAACTTACTTCAATTTTTCTCATCTTTCCGTGAAGTTAATCTCATCTTATCTTACAAATAGAGCTCAGTCTGTCTTTTGCAATCAATCCTATTCGTCGTTCTTAAATGTTAATTGTGGTGTGCCTCAAGGTTCAATAATTGGTCCTTTGTTATTCTCTATGTTCATTAATGATTTACTACTTGTTATACATAATTGTCTTTTTCATATTTATGCTGACGATGTACAAATTTATTTTCACTTTCCTGTTGGATTGATGGAAGATGCTGTTGAAAAAATGAACGAGGATCTAACTTCAATAGTTAAATGGTCGTCAGAAAACCAGCTTCTTTTAAATCCTTCTAAGACTAAATCAATTACAATCTATAAACATTTATTAATGTCCCCTCTGCCTCCTATTTTATTATGTGGAGTTGAAGTTGAAATGGTTTCTAAAATAAAAAATCTTGGTATTGTTATTAATAGTAACCTCACTTGGAGCGATCATATTAATTCGGTGGTTTCTAAAATCTATGGAGCTTTGCGGGGTCTTTCAGTATGCCAAGACACTTTACCAATTGCCGTTAAACTGAAATTGGCAAAGGCTCTGATTGTACCCTTAATAATGTATGGCTGTGAGTTATTTGCCTGCACTGTTGCTATCTCAAAACGAAAACTAAACGTTGCATTCAATTCTGTGGCTAGATTTGTGTTTAACTCGCGTAGATATGATCATGTTTCGAGCTATTCTCGCCAAATACTAGGATGCAGTCTGGACCAATTTCTTAACTATAGAGCTTGCGCTTTATTTTCCAAAATTTTAAGTGATAAACAACCTGTTTATCTTTATAGTAAAATTGTTTTTTCACACTCGCTTCGTTCTTACGGTATCAGACCCTTCGTATACACTTGTACGGTATCACGTAGGCAATTTTTCATTTTTGTCATTCGCCTTTATAACCAACTCAGTATAAGAACTATGGTCGAGCACAGACGTTTTTTGTCGTTAGTTTTATTCCATTTTAGTACGCGTCATTGATGTTAGCCCAATTTTACTTCCAATTTTTTTTTTTTATAATTAAGAGTTTACAAAACTTAATTTAATCGTGTTTTTAATTTTCCTTTGCTGTTAGTTTAACTTTAATTATCCTAATTTTTTTTTTCCTTACTGAATGTTTTATTATTATTATTTTTATTTTTACTATTTAACTTTTAATTATTTTAAAAACCTTATTTAAACTGTGCACTCTTAAAGAATTTATTTTCTTATTGTACAGAAAATTTCAAAAATAAATACAAATACAAATACAAATACTTTGTGTAATAAAATGACGATTTTTGATTTGGTAGTGTCACTACTTGAAATTTTATACTGTTTAAGCTGTTCCAGATGCAGAACCAGGGTTGTAGATTTTGAAATATAATAATTATTTCGGTCGGCCGGTTGGCAACAGTCGACCAATACAGAATTGTCAAGATTGTATTGAAAACATAAGTAAAAAAAAATTAAAATAAAATAACAACGCCGAGGCTTGTTATTTCGTATAAATCCACTTGTCTAACTGAGATTGTCCAACAGGTACAATATATATTCTGTAATACAACGCTAAAAGTAAAATTTGTCGTTGGACACTATGCATCAAACACAATTGAAGACAAAAAATTTTTAGTATGGTTCTACGCACCTGACCTAAAACAATGTAATTAAATTAAACAATGCATTAAAGAGTTTGTGATAAAAGCTCAATGAAACACATTTATGTTTAATCCACTCTGAATTGCTTGCTAGTTTTTCTACTAAAGAAAATGTTGTTTAGTTGGATTTATCAATAAAAAATATGATCACTGACATCAATAGTTTCAAAATAATAATAAACCAAATGCATAGTTTCTTATCGGAATTTTTTTTAATCACCTATTAACAAAAAGCAATGTACGAAAATATATATGTAATTATTGGACTCCAAAATAGGTTGACCTATCACCACGAAAGTTGATACAGGTATATATTTTTATTTCAACTTTCCACTAGATGGCTCTGCATTGGATCAAAAAGACTAGTTTGTAACACCCCTTAATATTCATCGTAGACCCATAAAAGTACATATATTTATGATCCGGACCAAAACCTAAGACTATTTAGCAATGTCCGTTCGTACGCAATTTTTAGGCTTTAAAAATTGAGCTAGGAAGGTCAATAGAATACGCCCACTGCCACGCCAACAATTTAGAAAAAACCGTTTGGAAGATAAAGTTAAAGAGATAGAATGCTGTTTTATTCGAAAATTTTCATAGAAACCGAAAAAAAGTTGAAAAAGATATATAGCCAATATTTTTCCCAATATATCCACCATTCAAAGTTGATGCCCACGCCCTTTTTGAGGACGTTTTTTCAAAAAATATTTTTTTTTTATAAATTTCATAGAATGAAATAAAATGCTATCCATCTTCTTCTTCAAGCTTTTATTTTGGGGCACATAGGGATATGGATAGGGTATCATACTGTTCGTCCCAAGCGGACTGTAGCATTTCCTTATAAACACAACTCAGCTTTTTGTAGAAAAACAAATTGAATGTATTTAGTTGAGACTCGAAAATTTCGTATTTAGCACAGCATGCAAACAAAGTTAACGTTTTTTTAATATAATTTAAGTGGTTATGCATTTTTCGTAACTAAACAACACAAAATTCAATCTTCAATTAAAATTTGTTTTCCTACTATTCATTATCGGTTGCATATATACTTTAAAATCCTTATTGATAATTGAATAGAAAGTTTGAAATAATTTTTACATTGGGAAAATTTTTGTCGATCACAAATTCGATCAAGTGGGCAATAAAAAAATAAAATAACATTTCCATACAAAACCACACTTAAGCGGGCTCTATACAACTTCCAAACGCGTTTAAGTTAGACAACCTAAGTTTTATAAGTAACGTTTTTGCGTTTAGAGGCATTTTAAAGCGTTCATAACTTTGTACACTCTTTAAAATACGTTTATAAATGAGGCTGTAAGATTATTATTAATGGCGAAACCTTGCAGATGGTATCCTACCTATAAACATTTATTTACCTCTGTATATTTGAAATAGGTTTATATTTACGTTACTTATAGCCCAGATAGACAAGCTTCCATGCATGATTTTGAATATCAGATTCCTGGGAAGTAAACATAACTATTGATATTTGAATGGTGATTTGTAAAAAGGGCATCAGTCACACTTTTTTCGATTTTAATGTTTTAATCAATTATTTATCTATATTAGTAGAAATATAAATTTATGCTTAAACATCACATCAACAACATCGACATCAGTAACATAAATTTTTTACCATTTATTAGGCGCTCAAATATTACGAAACATTTCAACATTTCATAACGGGGCAACATTTCATTGTGAAGAATGCAAAGTCATCCGATATTTTAGATTTCAAAGGATGGTGGAAGCTTTTTTACAAAAAAACAACAGTCTCAGAAAAGCCCAAGATTGGACCAAGGAACGAAAAAGTTTTCTTCACTATTAGCAGATTGTACCATTTCGTGTACCAGAAACATATAAACTTATATATCGATATCTTTAAACTGCAGTCAAATAATTTTTTTATTTAACATTATTGTTATATTTTTAAATAAAAATAATCAATATATTAATTTCCTCGTTTTTTAACTGTCATACGCATCTTTGTATACACGAAAATACTTTATAGTACAAATTACCGATGAAACATCTATAGATACTTTTAAAATGTTCAGATTAAAAGTCAATATTCATTGAAATATTAAGTTTTCATAGGATTAAAACTGGAACTTTGTTAAAAGGCCATAAGTCCTTAATATTTGAAAATTCATATAAAATCGGGGAAATATCATAATCATAAGATTATGATATTTCCCATAATCATTCTTTGAAATGAGATTTTGCCGTTATGCGTAAGCATAGACAGTTTTTTTTAATATACGAAAAATTTGGTCATTGTGTATCATGCCTTTTTAATAAATCACCATTCATATGTCAAAATTAATATACCCTTTAGGGTATCGTTGAATCGTCGTTTAACAAGTTAGGTGCACCGAGCACGTGCTGGCCGATTTTTTTTTTGCTGGTTTTATTTTTGCTTGTTTCGGGTAGCGTATATGGAAAAGCTACTTCAGTACATCGCATCAAAACAACTTAGTTAGCAACTTCATCGAAATGTCGATACAACATTTTGTTTTCGGTTCGATAAGCAAAGAGGTAGATGAAACTCCGAATGAATCTATTCATGTATGTTCATGGGCTACATGCATTTTGGCCCCAATGAACAATGGCCCCAAACCAAAAATGAAAAATAGCCCAAAAATTTATATGGGAAACAACAACACGAAAATTTCTGTTATTTGGAGCCATTTTTCATTTTTTAGTTTGGGGCCAAAATTCAGTATAAAAATTACCCCAAACTTTGGGAAAAAATACCACTTTTCCCATTAAAAGTTATTTCATTTATAAAGAATAGTCGAATTTAATATGGGAGGGCATAATGCCCCCTGCAATCTCCCCTGCTTGGTTTCACTGTTAAATTAGGAGCATGTGTGAGGTTGGGTATATGCAAATATTTGATTTTTGAGTCGAAATATCTGGCCTGGCGAAAAACACCTCACAATAAACCAATTGAAATAAATGTTTTATTGACATTCTGTACGAATGATGCTAATCGAGTATATGATAATAAAGATGTTAATTAAATTCGCTGCCTGGTTGTATGCAAGGGACGTACTGAAGAAACTTTTTTATGTACTTGTCCGGTTAGCGTTTATGATAATCACGGTGACCATTTTTCCAGTGACACTATTTTATTTTTTTAATAAAAATACTGATGAAATTTGTTATGAACATATTATACTTATTTATTTATTATTAACGTTTGCACATCATATTACATAATTTTGAGGTCAGTTATAATTTTAAAATAAGTTATTATAAAATTAATATAAAAACTCATAAGCACATTATTAAATAACTGCGAAGGCATTGTTTGTTCTACTTCGCATATTTTTCATAATGTATTTCTTTAATGTCGCTTTCCATTGGACTTTGAAGAAATCAGGCCGCATATTCATATCTTTCAGTACCAATAGATAGCGAAAGCAAGATTGAATATAGATATACACTATGTACCACCAAAACTTTAGACATTGCTCGTGTCACTTTAGTTTGGAATTCGCCCTATTCTAAGATTCGCAAAACTGGCCATATTTAAAAATAAAACATTTTTTTCTTTGTGAATTGAAAGACAAAACTGGTATAAAAGCTACACATATTGGTCTAAAAATAAGCAGTTTTTGGGGGTCTTCCACTGAGGACATCTCTACGAATTCGTAAAACTTGTAAAACTTCCTTGTAAAACTTCCATCGAAATCAGAAGGTTTCACATAAATTTTTTAGATTTTCAAACCTTGTAGTTGTATGAGTTTCTGATGAAACCTCCTCAGAATGTGGTTTCAGTGGTTAGGTTGTCGAAGCAAACGCACATTTTAACACATTCTACAAGTTCCACAAAGCAGTTGACAGATTTTCAACTGTGTTTCAAGCCAACTGCAAGTCACCTAAGAGTCAGCTTACAGATTTCTTAAACCATTATCATGCGAATTATATGAGCATATGCGCACTGTGCACCTACAACTTAAACGCAATAATTAAACGCAATAATTATTTATTTGCTTTTATTTTTCGATGGCTGACTGAAACGTCAAAAAAACCCAGGTAGTGTTCGGTAGGAATGATTTATTATGAAATCATTTTGTGGAAACCTCAGATTTCAGTGCAATGTGAATGGGGTACAACGGAGAAAAACAGGATGTTTGATGGACATTTGAGTAAAAAGAGGACATAATACGAACAGAGGACGAATTGCCAGCGTAATGAGAAGTCTACTTATTTGATACTTTTCCAATAAACGATGATAAATTCGATTATCATCAAGCTGCGTAGGTAAAGCAAGAAAATGCGATTTTTGCTCTCTTAATTTTACAATCAAATAGACCAAATTAAAAGTACAGAAAGTAACTTTATAGGTAAACAAAAAATCTATGTTACAGGAGCAGCAAATAAATGAAACAGAATACTGCTTTTCCAGACTTAATAATCCTTATATATAAGACGTAGGTACTGATGCATTGATGTATTCAATTAAGGAAGTAGAGCCTGATGGGAATATATGGTGTATTCGCTATGATTAGTTCCTTGTTGCCCTGAGGTCAAAACTTAGTATGAATCATTCGAATAAAGCTATAAAACGAATGCCGAAGAATTAAAAATCATGTTTGAATGTTAAATGTTTGCGTACGATTATAAGGTTTGGTTTCTGAAACAAATTTTGATTTATTAGTTACTTTCTGACTATTCTTCTGTTGGCCCCCATTCCCTAACATTCAGCAAAATCATCTATTTGTCACACAAATAAACAAAGTTACCCCAAACCCAGTTTTGAAAAAAAATGTTCTCAAAAACGTCACCTACGGTTTTGATGTAATTTCGCACTTTGCTCATTTTAAACATAATTGTTCTGTGAAAATGAATTTATTCCAAGTACTCAGATTTCTTTAAAATCATAGCAGAAATAGAAACATTGTTCAGAATTCCCTTTACTTATTTTATTATAGACATATTGGCGATCTTATGATTTACCGTTATTCGAATTGTTTGCCAAAAACTGAGTGTGCAGTATTTTTGGCCCTATCCCTAGAATCCTCAGTACAAAAAAGATCAAAATCCTTGGAACCATTTTCTATAAAAATAGTGATAAGTGTTTTTCACCAAAAAAACTTATATGTCAGGTACTGTTATTTAAAACGATATATCAAAAAATAAAAAACAAAACGGGGGATGTTACGCGAAAACCTTGATATACGACCTTTGAGGCAAATCTGACAGACAGACAGGCAGATAGACGGACGGCATTGGCGGACCCCTTTTTTGTATTTCTCTATAATCGTTTTAATATTCTTAATATACTAATGTATACAACGAGTAATAAAAGAAATTATTTTGTAAAATTAAAATAATAAAAACTTTGTCACTTATATTACTTTCGCGGTTAGAACTGAGGTGAGGTAAGAAATTGATTAAGTGCTTTCGTTTTTCCGTAATTGGGCCTACCATGATCCACATTTATGCAAATAACTCTGTTAATAGTTGTATTCAAAACCTTACTATTTTTATTTATTGTTAATCAAAAGGAAAGGATTTTTTTATTATATGTACGAATTTGTGACATTCAAAAATTGGTTGAATTAATGTAGGGGCCATTTACTAGCATGAATAGCTTAAACTAGAGTGTGGGATTTGTGTCACATATGGGATTACTGGACATTTTTAGGGCCATTTCAAAACATATAAATAAACTCTTGGCTCTATTCCGTCATTTAAACGAGTTGTTTCTTCTCGAATCCTGGAAACCATTTGCGAACCCATTGAGTTTTTGAAATAAATATATTTAGTCCTCTTTCATCCTGTCAGAGTTTTTATTTTACGATAACGCGGAAAAAGCTAAATGTAAATAAATAACTAAGTTTCGAGAAACTTTTGAGCAGGGGGTCAATCTGATTCTGTAGACTTCGTTTGAATTATGTCGATGCTTGTATCCTGATGTACTGGTTTAGAGTGGTTTGAACTGCCGAGAAGAGCTTTCTCAATTACAAGTACAGGCGATTCAAATGCCAATGTAAGAACTATAGCTGCCATAAGAGAGGTACCAAACGTGCTCCAGAATAGAAGTACCTAATAAAAAATAAATAAATAAAAAATAAATATATCCGTTATGTAAATATAAATAGATACCTGTTGATAATCTGAAAAGTATGAGTCTGTCCGTGTTATTCCAAAGTTTATGCACTGAACAGCAATATGCACCAAATACATGGAGTATGTCAAACGTCCTAGTGGTTGCCACCAAGGATGTGACAAAAACGAGTTTATTACTCCGCCAAATCCGAAATGACAGGCAAAAATAAGCCAAGACAATGCAATTGCCCATGCAACTCGCTTCATACTCTCGTATATTGCAGCTTCAAAAATTGTTATAACGCGACCCGATGTTTGCGAGAAATAAGGTCCGTATATAGTGGACAGAATGGTTAGAAAGCAGACCAACCATCCCAGAAGTTGTACTAACTTAAAAGGTAATTTTAAATTAATACATATCGAATAGTATTACAAGCTGCATACCTTCGATGGCCGCATTGCATTGTTTTTATTTCTATGCATAAAGTAACCAAGTCCCAATCCAACCAACCAGACTGAATATCTTGTATGAGTTGGTACATATGTGAGAGCATTTTGATTGTCCCCGATTGCACTACAAAAACATAAGTTAATAAATTTTCTACTATAAGTTAAAGTTACCTCTTCTCATACTTACAAAAGACTGTTGTACTTCTCAGTAAAATATGTTGCAATAACACATCCAATTGATAACAGCGATAATATGACCAAGACAGGAGCGAACTTTCTTCCCCATTTCCATAAAGGAATTAATACCAATGGTGACAGAAAATAAAGTTGAGTATCCACAGCAAGATACCAGCTTTGAGGAATACACTGTGAATTGCAGTTTAAGTTCGAAAATAAAATCTTCTCTTTGTATAATAAAAGTCAAAACTTACGGTATTTTCTGGATTCACATAATTCTGCACGTATAACAATGTGGACCACCACGTTGTTTTGCAGCTATCCATAGCTTCTACAAAGCTCCGCCTTACTGGTCCGGTGCCCACGTATTGGTTGAGACTCACAAAAAAAAGTACTACAGCTGCAACCGCTGGAGTCAATCGTATGTATCGATGGAAGTACATTAAGGGAACATTGAGTTTTCCTTTGCTGGCCAGAAAATATACGAAATGTTTATTTGATGCATATGGTATAGTAACCCTAAATATAGTCTATAAAACATCCTTGCAATGGGTCATGTAGTTTTTATATTGTTAATGCAATATGCCGTTTGCAACAGTTATGAAAAATCAATTTTGCTTCTTCGAAAGAGCTGTTGCTTCTCGCACAAAGGACCAAATGCCCGCCCAAGAATTTTTCTTCCTTTTTCTTTTTTCACCCGGAGCAGGTTGTGTGTGACATGGCACACCTCCCAAAACCTTTCTCGTCTACTGCCACCTCCGACCTTCCACAAGGGTTGGTTACCCCATCTCCAACCGAGTAGGTCAATAACGCGGACATGAGTTGTAGGGGTTGATGGTGAGAGGCTTAATTAAAAACGCTTATGTTCTCATAAAGTCGCTATTCACAACCCTTTGGACTATACCACCATTAATCTGGACTACAAAAAAATGGTGCGACATCATTCTAGGCAATACTCGTGTAGTAATTTTGCCTATCTTTCTATTCCAAACATAAGCTAAGCTATGTTCAATTTAACTAAGGCTTTTATAGCAAGGAGATTTCATTTGGAAAATGGATTCATCCGTTGAGGTGATGGTTGGTGTACAAGTTCAAAAACAATTCTGTGTCATTTTTCTCGTGCAGAGGAAATGCAGTGCGCATTTTATTATTTAGTTTAAAAAATCGGTAGTAAAACAATGAACGTGATTGCCGAATGATTCGAAAACTACCTATCCTGACTTCCCGAGCGCAGCAACACTTCAGGTAACCGCAGAATGGATGAACTAGCCCATTACCTATCGGAGTACTGAAATGAACCGTTCACTCCCATACAAATGATCAAATTCAACCTAACCGCGAGCGACTTCACTTAAAGCAGTGGAATAAAATCAGCAGGTGTACATCATTGCGACTGCACTCTATAAAAACATCTGCAAAATTAACTCAAATCGTGGTATAAGCCACCTAAGACAAATTTTAACCAACTCAAACAGGTTCGGTAAAATCAGCTTAGGTTTATTTAAAACAGGAGTGTGGTGAAAACGAAATCAGCATACAACACTAGGCACCAAAACGGGCCTATCGCCTTAGAAGATACCAGAAACTGTTCCTTCCGCTGTTTTGAAGCATCAGTAAAAATTAAAATTGCGTTCGATCTGATATTGCAATTCATTTTCCGTAGACGTTTTTGTTTTTTGTTGCTTTGCACCATACTAGTGCGCTGCGCTATATGTCTGATATATACCGTTTTCTTTTTTGGCAGATAAAAAGATAATTTTTAACTTTTTTTTATTCTTTCGGCTACTTTGAGATTTCATAAAAAATACGTAAGTAAAAGAATTAAGATATTTTTATATGGTTTAAGATCACTTCACACAATCTGAATTCTTTACGGACTGCAGAGGATAGTGTACCATTTTGTGAGGCAAGAGGTACAGGTTCAACACCCAAAAAGGAACTTCTTTTATTTTTTTATTGTATATGTTAAGTACATTTTCTTATTTTTGGAGCATGTTTTGTTGCAACTTCAATTTTTAAAGTTTTCAAATGCCCAGATATGTCTCACTTTACATTGTTATGCCAATGTAATGTGATCCTAGAATAAAGCCCCTTAAAATAGTTGTCCCGTCGAACGTTTGGATATATACCTTTCAGCTCAAACCATAGCTAGACAAATTTTCTTTAAATCCGTTAATATTGTGGAACAAATGCACAGAAATGTAAATATGTGTATAATTTACTATTTACTAACATAGCTTGAAATTCATAAAAAAAAACTGAGCAAAAAAAACTGTCTCTAACGACATACTTAACAGTAAAATCTTCAATTGCTTTTGCAAGGTCGAGACTTTTTATATCAATTTTTACCTATGTATATCGGCTGTGGGCAACGTACAAATACTCAAACAAAATATATTTACCTTTTATCGAGCTCCCTCATACCTAGCCATGCTACAAGGAGGCCACTTATAAGAAGAAACGAATCAACTGACAAGTTTGCTCTGAGAACATGATAAGAAGATGCTGCGTTTAACCACTGCAGAAAAAACATTATAACAAAATTAAAATATATTAAGACGCTACTTACTGGCTTAACGTCAATGTAATTAATATGCGGTCTCAATAACGAAATCATATAGTTGTGGCCTAATACTACCCACGTCATTGAGAGTACACGAATACCAGTTAGGCAGTCAATGGAGTTAGCTGACTTAGTCGTGCTAATTGCGAATAACTTCCTTCCATTCGTGAGTACGGAGAAGGCTAACATGGATGCAACGGCCGGCTCTGCAAAATAAACCGAAATTTAATAGAAAATCAGTTTGAATATCTTCGAAAACATACTTTCAAGGTACTTCGTATAAACATCGTATGCGGTACTCAACACCATCAGTCCGGCAATAATAGAGAATATAACTCTGTAACAATTTGTAAGACATTAGCGATAAAAATGTGTAACTAGATCAGATAGTCAACTTACATGCCAACTATGTTGATTGCTTCCATTTGTGGCTTCTCGTTTATGGTGCACATACTGACTTTTATTCCGGAAAGTGCTCCTTGAAACATATTGGCAGTCACTTGCTCAAATATCTGTGTAACTAGAGTGGGATCGCACACGTCGGGTATACATATGCCAACGCCAATCCTTAAACTATCTATCAATGCTCTTTCATTGGTTTGGCCGTCGATTGCAAGTTCAATAGGCAGATTAAAACTCCCACTTTGTGTCAACGGAATAGTAGCGAAACAATATTGTCCCTTAACGGTGCCAATTATTGCATTGAGATTTACAGATGTTCTAACGCATTGGTCAAAGTTACCAAGGTCCTTAAAATGGCCGTAAAGAATTCCTGATGGGAATTTTCCCCATGAGTCGATAACTGTAAAAAAATATATTAAATTAAATTATTGTACAATGTCATTTATTATGAACAAATAACTTATGTAAGTTTGATACCCTTCCGCATTCTTAAAAGACTCCAAGAAAAAGGAAAATTTAATTTGGATTTTTGTTACATTTATCAATCTAAAAATATTTCGATAAATAAAACTTCAATAAAATGTTATGAAGGATATCCCCTTATAGATTTTATTCTTTTTTTAAAAGAAATTTTACCGAAAGCAACACGCATATTATAAAACCCTGTCGTTGTTGATTACACATTTTTTTGAGTAAAGCTACCTGCCAGTCAGTAGCTTGCATGGATATTAAGTGAATTAAAAATTTTATATCTTAAAACTCAAATGAGAGGTTGATATAATTTGAACGTAGACTATTATTAAACGGAGTTTTTTGCAGGGTATAGGTTAGGTTAGGTTGAAGTGGCAGTCAGATAGAAGTCTGACTCACTTAGACCAATATAGGTCCATTGTGATACCACGTGGATCTGAAGTTTCTGCCTACACGTTGAACCATTTTGAGGAGCTAATAAAGCGTGAGAGACATTTTGGGTCGGTTGAGTTTAGATCATTAAGATCATTATAGAAGAAGGCCCCCAAATGGAGGTTTCGCTTTCGAGAGAGAGCAGGGCATGCGCAGAGAAGGTGTAGAGTAGTCTCCTCCTCTTCCTCGTCCAAACAGCTCCTACAGAAGTCGTTGTAATAGGCACCAAGCCTTGCTGCATGCCTGCCTAACAAACAGTGTCCAGTTATGACACCAATTGTAGCACCAATGTGCGATCGATTAAGGGTAATCAAGCTCTTTGAGCGTCTTGGATCTAGCCTAGGCCAAATCTGCTTCGTTGTCAGACAAGTAGTACCATTTGTCCATCTGTGATTAGTTTTTTCTAATGCATCCAGTTTAAACCAGAGCTTGCACGTGGAAACTGGTGTGCCTAAGGAGCCCTTTTCAGGCAAGATTGAGAGGGTAGTTCCAAGTTTGGCGAGTTCGTCGGCCTTGCAGTTACCCGGAATGTCCCTATGCCCCGGCACCCAACAAAGGTGAATGTTGAACTGCTCAGCCATCTCCTTTAGAGATGAACGGCAATCTAGGGCTACTAAAGAGTTAATAGAGACAGAGTCCAGACACTTGATGGCGGCCTGACTGTCCGAAAAGATTCGAATATCCTTTACGGATACCACATTCTTTCTTAGCCAGGACAAGACTTCCTTTATCGCCATAACTTCCGCCTGGAAAACACTACAATGATTAGGAAGACGGAAGGAGAGACTGAGATTGAGCCTGTCTGAAAAGACACCTCCACCCACTCCATCATTTGTTTTTGAACCGTCCGTGTAAAAATGGATTGATTCTTCTTCCGGCAAGGCATCCCCCCAAAAGGATCTAGGGGGGATGGTTATCTGGAAGTTTTTGTCGAACAGCAGTTGGGGTGTGGTGTAGTCTATATTCCTAGAAGGGATTCTGAGTATGTTCAGAATTGCAGAGTGGCCGATTTCACTATCGGCCCATTGAGAAGTTGCTTTGAGGCGAGTGGCCGTGGTAGCAGCCGTCTGTCTGCTAAAGATGTCAAGGGGTATCAAATGGAACAGAATGTCGAGTGCAGCTGAGGGAGTGGTGCGAAGCGCTCCGCCTATGCATAAACATGCTGATCTCTGGACTTTGCCCAGTTTATCACGATTTATCGCTTTCTCTAAGGCAGTCCACCAGACAATTGTTCCATACGTTAGTATCGGTCTTACAACCGAGATATATAGCCAGTGAGTAATTCGGGGTTGTAGTCCCCACTTGTTTCCAATAGCTTTTTTGCAAGAAAAGAGTGCCACCGTAGCTTTCCGGACTCTTTCTTGTATATTAGATTTCCAGTTGAGCTTCCTATCCAGGATGAGACCTAAGTATTTGGCCTCGTCAGAGAAGACTAAGCTGGTACCCCTGATTGAAGGGGGGTCAACTCGTGGGATTTTGTATTTCCTAGTAAAGAGGACAAGTTCGGTTTTGTGGGGATTGACGCCCAGACCACAACCGTCAGCCCATCTTATTAGCTTGTTAAGAGCATTTTGTAGGAGTTCTTTTAAGGTGTTAAGGTGCTTCCCCGATACGGCAATAGCAACGTCATCTGCATAGGCAATCACTTTGCAGCCCTCTCCTTCCAGGATAACAAGCAGTTTGTTCACCACAAGATTCCAAAGAAGTGGGGATAGGACTCCTCCTTGCGGGGTTCCCCTGCTGACAGATCTTCTGGCGGAGGTCATACCCAGCTTTGAGTTAATAATCCTACTGGTTAGTAGTTGATTAATGAACTCGCTAAGTGTGTTATCCACTTTTAGAACGTAGACTATTATTAAACGGAGTTTTTTGCAGGGTATACCAAAGAAGAAAAAAAAAACTATGCTTCAGGTCAGGCAATCATAGACGGCTTTTTCAAACCAGTTTCTCTGTTTAAAGCATACCGTAAACTGGCATGTTCTTTAAATTTAAGATTTAGGCTTTTTATTGGCAATCCAAGTGGACACAGCCATGGGCGTTACAACCTAGGGCCTGTGTGACTGCTGCCTGCAGCCTGATAAAAGTGCATTGGCTTATCTGCAAATGTCCGGCTTTTGGTTCATCCTAGTTTGGTTATGTTATGTTAGTTGGTTCGGTGAGGAAGATCCGCCTCGATACGCTTTGACTAATGTTAGTTAGGTTAGGTAGGTATCTCCATTTGGGTACCTTCCTTGATAGAAAACAACTGAAAATATATAAAAAGAAGCCGCTGTTGGAGGATTTGTTGGATTTGTACACAAATCTAAGAAGGTCATTCGTCCGACTTTGATTATATCCTCCAGGATTCAAGGATTCAATTTCGATTCTTCATACAATAAAACTAAGCGGTCAAAATCCTTTTTACTACCCTATCTAGTAGTTTTAATTGCCGTTTTTATACGCGTTTGGCAGGCAGCCCCCCAGCTGAAGTACCTGGTAATACCGCCATCTTCGACGGTTGCCTCATCCAAATCTCTTTGGGTATCACTATTTCGCACTTTATTTTGAAAAGTTTGTAAAATATTGATGTTACTTGTATAAATACAACTGAAAGTTGTATAACATACGTCCAAACAAGTCTTAGAACTTGCTTGTATAAAAACAGCTTGTTTTGCATGCTGAGTTTGGCTAATTGACCGAGCCAATGCATTTGATTATATTTAATAACGAGCTTTTTTACATGCGATTTCCATTTAAATTTCGCAACTAATGTCATTCCCAAATATTTGGCTTCCTTTGCGTAGGGAGTCTATAAAAATGGGTAGCGCATTTACATTTCTGTAAATAAAATTAACTTGCGTAGATTTTGTTTCGTTGAGGAAAATACGCAAAGTTTTGGTCCACTCAAAAACGCTGTTGATAGTATTTCATAACACAGCTCAGCCCGCGATACACTTTTAATTTTAAAACTGTCAGGTATCCCGGTTAAGGCTGTATCTTCAATTAGCTCTTGGCCATCAAAGTGTTCAAACCTTTTTTCTAAGTGCCCGGCAAATTTGTCGGCTTTTTGTTTGTTTCCTTTCGCTCATTCGCCATTATCATTTCTGAGAGGAGGCACTAGCTTTTTGGCTTTTTAATGCCTTTCAAAGCTTCAATATATGATATTGAATATATAATATACTTTGCGATTTTTAAAGTCTTAAATCCTTTTTTTGAAAGTGCTTCATAGATTATTTAATATCGTTTTATACTGCGGAGCACGAGATTAATGCCATTTTTTACGCGCTTTTTTTTTCTTTTATTAATTCGATTATTTCCCGAGGATATTTTACTTCGCTTTTTGCTTTTGTTATTCATTTATAAGGAGTATTATACCAGGGTGAGCGTTGTATGACTTCGATTAACTGATCTACATCGTCCTCAAGTTCAAAAGGTGATTCAAGTGATACGTTAAAATCGATTTTATTTACGCAGTCTCTTCTAAAAGAGTCCTTGTTAGTTAATACGCTGGTAAGTCTGGGTGGGCCCTACTTTTTTAATATGCTGCTACTAACTGTCTGAATGACAGGCGAGTGGTCAGAAGAAAGATCGACACATTCTTCTAGTTTAATATGGCTTTCGGAAATGCCTTCTGCAATGAAAAAATCAATAAGGTCCGGAGTTTGATGGATGGTCCACCCCGAATTGCATACCGGCTTTGTAGTGCATTTTGCCTCTTGGTGAAATGCATCATCAACCCCAAAAGGTATGTTTTGCATTAAAGTCACCGCCGATAATAAAATTTCGTGCTAGTGAGTCAAAGATACTAATAAAATCATTTTTGTCTATCTTTTCCCTCGGAGGGATATATTATAAGTTTGGCCTTTAATTTTCACACGAACCGTTTTTGTTTGAATATTATCTTGTTCGATTTTTGTGCTTATTGAATGGTCAATGGAGTCTATTAACAAGGATACTCTACCTCTAGCCCTTTCCGAAGGGTGATACGCGTGATACAAACTATAACCTTTCATGATTGTGCTTGATTCCTTTATCAGATAGGAACATTCACTTCTGCGAATGAATACCTCTAGCTAGTCGATCTTTTGCAAAAGGCCGTTCGCATTCCATGTAACGATTTTTAGAATTTTTGGGTATTTCATATTCATTACAATTGCGAATATGGTTAAAGCAATATGTGACCTCTGTTATTGGTTTCACAACATACCATCTATTCCAACAGGCTGATAAAGCCCATATCCCTAACATATGTAAAGTATTTTTTGAGAAATCTTTAGTGTTCGGTTTTGCTCAAGTATCTAGGTGTGGTGGGTGCCACGATCTAATTTTAATTCGAGCACGTGTATTTTAAGAATGTGTGTTAGGGCAAAACAACGTTCTCCAGGTTATGTACCTACATATTGCTTAAAAAAAACGTAGAATGTTTATTAGCTTGGCAACCACCTTAGACCTAGGTCTATGTAAAACGAAAGCATTTCATTATAAAAGTTTTGCTTGGCCTTTACACTGTGTGCTTAAAGGGTTTAACTATTGCACTATAATTAGCTTGAATAAGCTAGCAAAGTATAATAATTAAAAATTGCAAAAATATCTTATATTACACTTACATGGCAGTACACTCAAACTGGGAAAGTCATTCACTATTTGCCGCAGAGCCAAAACACATTTTGCCGTTTGATACGATCCGGTGGATTGCACAGGTATGTCGGTTAAATTAGGATTATTTTTTATTTCATCGAATAGTACCGACTTCAGGATATTACTCGGCACAGTCACATTATTTACAATAGAAAAAGCACCAGTCAACCCAATAAACACGAATAATGAAGCAATTGCTAGAGGCACTGATATTGCCATATTTAATTATAACAATAATTTTCTATCCAGCAATTGCTGTTATCAAATTAAACCATTCAACTAAATGTTCGAATACTAACTAATGTTCTTATATTGAACACGGTAGCTCCATTCTTCCTATTACCTACTTCGATTGGGTATCTATTCTGACTCAGCGTGTTGTCGATAAGTTTTCTATTTGAAATCACGAAACTCACTTAACTTGGGATGTATGGCTTTTAATCCATTCATTTCTTTTCGATGACTGTACAATACGTAAGCTTCCAGTTGGGTGTTATCTGTGGAGTATTGCTCTTAAGTGGCAATAATTATCAGGATTTTTTAATGTCAATCATTTTTTAAATAATGATTGTATAACTTGAAAATCTTGTCAACTACAAACAGATAAATACAAATTTGAAGTATATCGCTCCAAGAGTGGAAATTAACCGCGTAAATTCGCTGACTTTTTTGTTTCTTATTTTGTATCTTGTGGACACGAATATAACGATCTGAATAATCGATCAATAAAAGTTACCCTGAATCGATATGGGCGGATAGTTAACCGAGCATGTCGAGAAACGACTATGACTTTCTCACAAAAGAGCAATGGTATCGTTTCTTGCGAAGCACGTAGCCCTTTGTTGAATATAAACCCCGCCGAAATCCATACCTTCAATTGATTAGACATAAATTGTACACTTCAAAATTACTTCTTGTATTCTTGTGATTCTTGTCGCAAATATTTATGTACGAATCACTCAAGTTTTCGGTTTTAATGAAGACACCCAAAATTTTAATTTCTTATAGTATTATTTAGAAATTTTTAATTTTAATTTAATTGCGCAGCTAAACACAAATATTGCAAGCGAAATTAATATTGATCAGGAATAATCGTTAACTTTTTAATGCTTAATTTCAATTAAGCATATTATTGAAGGAACACACATTTTTTCAAACGATCATGAACATAGTTAAATTATCATGTTTTTTAATTAATACAAATCAAGGACGTTGACATTGTTTGACGGAAATATTGAAGAAACAATTCTCACCTTCGATTGAGCAAAGGCATTGTTGAAAAAACACAAAAGTTGTTAAACTACCACGAATATCGTCAAATTAACTTTTTTTATTAAGTTAACGACAATAATGTCTTACCGGTTAACGGGTTTCTATTGATCGTCTTGCTTATATGCTTCTTGAAAAAAAAAATCCAAAACGATAAGATATATTGTTGACGAAGCAAAATAGGGACCAAATGTATCACGAATATACTTAAGCCGACAAATAAACATACTGAAACAACCACAAATACGATAAGAAACATTGTTATGGAAGCAAAATAGTGATCAATGTATCACGAAAATATTCAAGTAACAATGATTAATTTGGACCAATCATAGATATTGTTAAAAAAAAAAAAAGTTGTTAAATTACCACGAAGGTTGTCAAATTGTCATGTTTTTAACTTTCTCGTATACATTAGTATACTAAAGAGAAAGTTATTGCGATCGTGCGGAAATTTGGAACTCAAACTGAGTACGAGGGATGATATTACGACTATAGAGAAGTCCAAAAAAGTGGATCCGGCAATGCCGTCCGTCGGTCTGTCTGTCCGGGCACCGTATGGCGAAACGGTTCGACGGATTTGCTTCAAAGTTCGTATATAAGGTTCTTTAGGTTACATCTCGGGGCTTCATTTTATTTTTTGCTTTATATTTTAAAATAACGGCACCTACCATACAAATTTTTTTGTGAAAATCGATTTTCACTATTTTTCTCAAAAGTGGTTCCAAGGATTTCGGTTTTCTTTTGTACTAAGGATGTTTAGGATGAGGCCAAAAATTCTAAAAAAAATCGACTAACGGTAATTTATAAAACGGGCAATATCTCAAAAACTAATAAAGGGAACTTCAAACGAATTTACATTTTTTTTATACTGTAAACTCAAACAAATCTTAGATTTTTTAAATAATTGATTTTAAATTTTTTTTTCATATAACGATTTTCTTAAGTTTAAATTAAATTCGTTTTTTTCAAAAACGGCTCTAACGATTTTGATATTTTTTTTTTGTATTTCGAACAATTATGTTAAAAGTGTCCAATGTGCGAAACTACATCAAAATCGTAAGTGCCGTTTTTGAGAAAATCAAATTTTTTAAAACCTAAAATGGGATTTAAATAAATTTCTCACCATTAATTTTCGATTCATTTTGCGATTCAAAAACGCATCTCATGTACCGAGAAAGTTTCGTATGACGCAGTCGTGCACTTTATTTTATTAGGATAATGGCAAATATCGCGTCGCATAATGGTTCTTCTAATGATGGTCTTGTTTGCTTCCATTTTGCACAAAATTTTAGATTTCAATTGATCGTGGTAGACTATAGCAGTAAGAGTGTAGATAAATGCAAAAGTAATTTGTTTTTTCAGTGTGCACAAATTTGTACATAACTACATATGTAAGTGGTAAACAACAACTCTATCACCTAAATAATTGATTTGTTAAGTAAAAGTTTTAGAAGTAATTAGAAAGGCAGTTTATAGTTTTGTTACCTATCTATAAGTAGGGCCAACCACTTATAATTTTTCCGAGCCAAATTTATTTAGAGAAAAATTGTTTATACTTATTTTAAAGGCACCATATCAATGAGAAACACTGAAGAAAATGCTACTAGAATTTACAATATTAGGGCCAATACAGTTTTTGAAGTATGTCGTAACAAATTAAAATTACAAATATATTACATTTTCTAATTAAATTCCAAATCTGATATTTTATAGCCCCGCAAATTAAATTGCTTAACAAAGCTTTGGAATGGACTGGAAATGATAATTCCTATCCTCAATGTAAAGTTGAAAGACCAAATTTGCCAACAACTTTTCGAAAGGTAATTTTTGATACATATCGCCATATGACCTTACTAAATGTTTATACCCTATCCTAAGGGTATATTAATTTTGACACATAGACACACCCCTTAATATTCGCCGTAGACCCATAAAAGTATATATATTTATGATCAGGACCAAATCCTAAGACTATCTCGCAATGTCCGTCCGTACGTAATTTTAAGGCCTTTAAAATTAAGCTAGGAAGCTGAAATTTGGACCACATATTCCATAGGGCTCCGAAATGATTAAGTGTAAACATTTTTGCCACACAATTTAGAATAAACCGTTTTAAAGCTAAAGTTAGAGAGATAGAGTGTTAAAACCTTCACAAGATATGTAGGCACTGCCCTCCTTTATAAGTTTGTCATATAAAGTTTTTGGCCACGCCCACTTTTTGGGGGATTTTTTTCAAAAAACCTTTTTTTTGTAATTAATAGAACTAAATAAAATGCTATCCATCATCTTCTTAATGCTTTTTTCTTTGGGGCATATAGGGATATGGATAGGGTATCATACTGTTAGCCTCAAGCCGACTGTAGCCTTTCCTTATGTTTTTTATACTTCTTTCATTTCAGGAACAGAAGGCGTTTTAATCCTGATTTTATTACATTATGTTCTTCCTCCATCTGCCAGGCGAAACAAAATTCGAAATTAAGAAGAATCGAAAAATCGGAAGTTCTATAAGCCAACACAATCAAGGATTCACAACAACTCATAATCATTTATGTTAACGAAGCCAACGATTTTAGGATTTTAAGGATCATATTAACACTAACTTAAATATTTTGGAACAATCACGCTTATATTTAAATTAACGCGGATGTCTTATTACTATTATCACGAATTTTATTACCTTGAATATTTAAAACAACGGAAATTGTAATGTTTTTCTGAAAAAAAAAATTGGCAATGAAACAATGGTTAAAATAACAACGACCATTGGTTGACGCAAAATCAAACAAGGTTTGTAGTTGATTTTACCAACGTTTTTCTTTCGGTGTATATTTATTTGAAATCAGAATTAAAAGCTACGACGATCTAGCAATTTCCCTCCGTCCGTCATTTAAAGGTCTTCAACTTTAAGCTTAAAAACTGAAATTTGATATACACATATAAACCCTATAGAGTTTTTAAGCTTACTTTGACAAAAATAGGGTAAAACTCTTTAGAAGTTATGTAGGCACTGAACCCTTAAATAAGGTTTTCAATTTACACAAATATTTAGAAATTTAGTAGAATTTATTTATATGGGTGGAAGGGGGGGTCTACCTTGCTCCGTTTAGGCGGGTAATACAATTTTTAAAAAATTACTTAAAATTTAAAAAAAGTATATTAACACTCAAGGGCAAGACTTTCAAAAAGCGAAATATTGGGTTTTAAAAGCCAAGAACTCGTTCTTTCACAATCAAGTTATTTCCATCAATTGTATTTGAAAAAAATACGTTCAAACTTAAGATTTGGAAATTAATTAAAAATAAATATTGTAGGTTGAATTTTAAGTTTTGTTTTTTATATCGCCCCTTGTCATTTCACTTCTCGTCACTTGTATTTCACCTCTCTATAAAAAACAGCTCAACTTTAAAAATTCAGCTTCCTAGCTTTATTTATTTAAAGGCCTAAAAATTTCATACGGACGGATATTGCTAAATAGTCTTAGGTTTTGGTCCTGATCATAAATATATATGTATTCTTTTAGGGGTTTACAATGAATACTACGGGGTATTACAAACTATGTGTCAAAATTAATATACCCTTAGGATAGGGTACAAAAACTATAACAATTTTGTGCATTTTATTGATGCCATAAAATTAAAAAATAATAATGAAGGGCCTAACCTGTACAGTATGGCATTTACAGTATCCGGTGATACTTATGCCAAGTATGTTCATCAATTATCCTGATCGTAAATTTACCAATTTCAAGTTAACAACTGCCGTTTGCAGTATTTTTTCAGTGCAAGGTAATACTTTTATGTTAAAAATGTGTCTGTCATTGGTTATTGTTTTATCTTGAGAATTTTAAAAGCGTAGCTAATATTATGCTTCTTTAAATGTCAAAATTAAGATATCCGGCTCAAACATATTTATATGTATAATAATCTAATTTGACATGCAATATTTTTTCAGTGTAAGGTAATACTTTTATGTTAAAAATGTGTCTGTCATTGGTTATTGTTTTATCTTGAGAATTTTAAAAGCGTAGCTAATATTATGCTTCTTTTAATGTCAAAATTAAGATATCCGGCTCAAACATATTTATATGTATAATAATCTTCTATATCGCATTTATCAGTCAATTAAATGATAAGCAATGATTACTGAATAACTTGCTAAGCGAAGTAGCACCTGTGTTTGAAACGATTTTTTAGATTTTACATCTATTTATTGCAATTAAAAATAAATAAGATTACTGAAACGCTGTTATCTCATCTAGTGGAACTTAATTTTACTAAAATGAATCTAATAAGCATGCCACGGTCAAGGGTATTTGCTAGAGAGCCATGATTAAAGACTTTTTTCTTTCCCGATGCAATGACATAAAATATGTGAAGTAGGTGAGGTCCCATATACAGCAAACGAAACAATGAAATTATTGAAGAAAGCATTAGGCTACTATGAGGGATGATTGTTTTCACATTCAAGGCAATGATTTTTACGGTTTAGCGGGTGGGTCTACTCATTATGACGACTACAGCGTTTTAGAAAGGCAGATATATGCCTTTATGATATATCGCTGAAGGATCTGCAACGGTCTAAGTAAGGCTGCATACATTTACTTTCAAATTGTCATTCGGAGGCAGAGTATTTGATATACATATTTGTAATAACACTGGGACCACAACTAAATTTCTCTGCACATGGTTGTCAATTATTGTGCCATTTTATGAAACCTTTACCTGCTTCTGCCTTGTTTTAGTCATGAAGTCGACCTACTAAACTCTTATAACTTTTACAAGGTACACAAATCTCCTTTTTTCTTGTTACTTTCGATGGCATTGGATGAGACTGCTATTCCCAATTTTTAACTTTCTCGTATCATTAGTATAATAAAGATAAAATGTTATTGCGATCGTGCGCAAATTTCGAACTCAAACTCAAATGAGTGATGATATTACGACTATAGAGAACGCCAAAAAAGTGGGTCCGCCAATGCCTTCCGTCGGTCTGTCTATCTGTCCGGGCGCCGTATGGCGAAACGGTTAGACGGAATTTATTTCAAAGTTTGTATATTTTTTATTTTTTGCTTTATCGTTTGAAATAACGGTACCTGCTGTTTTTTTTTTGTTAAAATCACTTTTCACTATTTTTCTAGAAAGTGGTTCGAAGGATTTTGCTCTTTTTTTGTACGAAGGATACTTGGGATAGGGCCAAAAATAATGCATACTCAGTTATTGGAAAAAAAAATCGATTAACGGTGATTTATAAAACCTGCAATATCTCGAAAACAAATAAATAAAATAAAAAAAATTTACATTTTTTTTATACTATTATAATAATATTTTTTTAAGTTTTTTTTTTTGTTATAACGATTTTCTTAAATTTTAATTAAATTCGTTTTCCCAAAAACGGCTTTAACGATTTTTATAATGTTTTGTATTTTGAACAATTATGTTAAAAGTGTCCAATATGCGAAATTGCATCGAAATCGTATGTATGGTATTTGAGAAAATCTTGTATATCAAATCCTAAAATGTGATTTAAATAAATTTGTCACTATTCATTTTCGATTCATTTTGCGATTCCAAAACGCGTCTAATGCACCGAGAAAGTTTCGTATGACGCAGTCGTGCACTTTATTTAAAATATTTTTAAATCCGAAGAATAAGATTTTACTTCTAAGATTTTATACCTTAATATCGGAATATAGCAATGAAAGGTAGGACTTGTCTTCACCGTGTTGATTTCACCGTAGACTACATGAAAACCAGAACTAAGGTTCGTCACGCAAAGCTCATTTTTTAAGTATATATTCTTGGTTATGTTCAACACTAGACCTTTTAACAATAATAAGTGTAGCATGTCATTCCTATGAGTATAGGAAAAATACTCAGCTCCCGCACCGCAAGTCGTTCTTGTTACTTAATTTTAAAATGTATTGTTATCTAACTAAATTTACTTTCGAATTTATCTGAATATCTTTTTTAATTGGTGGTGCTAATTGTTTGACTTGGTACAGTCGTCGATTTTGGCCTCCAAGTTTGGTTGCTATTGTTAATACCCTATCCGAAGAGTATATTAAATGTGTAACCTACGAAAGCACTGATTTTTAGACGCGATCTTAATTGACAGCACCAAAAAGCTTGTCAAAATACCCTTAATCATCTGTCAACAGGCTCACCAGCTTCTTAAGCTGAATTTCATCTTTAAACTGGACACTAAAACTTCTTAACACTTCCAGATGGTATCCCGAGCTTGTAAAGTATACATTTTTAACTTTTTCATATACCTACATTAGTATACCTACTAAAGAAAAAGTTATTGCGATCGTGTGGAAATTCCGAATTCAAACTGAGTATGAGGGATGAAATTACGACTATAGAGAAGTCCAAAAAAAAATGTGTCCGGCAATGCCAATGAAACGGTTCAACGGATTTGCTTCAAAGTTCGTATATAGGTTTTTCGGGTGACATCTCCCGTCATCTTTTTTATTTTAAGCTTTATCGTTTGAAATTTCACTTATCACTATTTTTCTAGAAAATGGTTCCAAGGATATTAGTCTTTTTGGATGGGGCCAAACATGTTAAGTGCTGAGTTTTTTTACAAAAAATGCTCTAACGATTTTGATCAATTTTTGTATTTTGAACAATGATTTAAAAAGTATCAAATATGCAAAATCACATCAAGATTCTTTGAGCCGTTTTTCAGAACATCCAATTTTTCAAATCTAAAAAAAGCGACATAAATAAATTTGGTATATAATCAAATGTTACCATTCTTTTTGAAGCGATTTAAACATGTACATCATGTAGCGAGAAAGTTTTGTATGACGCAGTTATGCACTTGTTTCTCATCTGCGTAACCAATGATTTAGTTGAAATTAATGTTGCATTTGTATTAACTGATCAAGTTCGCTCATCTTCCATATTTAGATCGAGTATGGCAAATGTATCATTATGTAGGGGCAGTGTATTTTTTATATTATCAATACTCGCTTTAATTTTATGTTTTGTGTCTTTTTTTGTGTTTACTCTAATTCGGTTTATTTTGAAAAGTCACTAGCCGCTTTAATGCATTTTTTTAATTTTAGCTTTTAAGTCAATTATTTATTTTCTAAATTTGTTAGCGTGTTCGATAGCTTCACAAATTTGTTTCATCGTAATTCCAAAATCTTCTTGCCCAATAGGCTTTACTTATGCCTCACAGGTTTAATAGATTTTTCGAACATAATAACGGTAGGTGTGGCCCGTTTACAGAATAAAGAGATTTCAAATATTCAACTCTGGCCTGTCGTCGATTGTTATCATCAACTTAATTTTCTCCCAAACTTGTGAACCAAAACCCACTTCCAAATTGGATGGGACCTAGTGCATTTAACTAGTGGAGGTAAGTTCTATGCAAGTTATAGTGCGTAGGGCCTTTGTTCAAAATCAAAGTAAGTATGCACTAGCTTTACACACTAGCTTTAAAGTTTAAATCTAGTTTTTGTTGTGACTTTCTTCCTACTTAAGGAATCGTACACAACTTTTGTCCATAGATTTGCATTATTCTTCTATTGGAGTTACCTCTGGTGTACCGCAAGGTAGTTAACTTGGACCGTTCTTGATTTTAATCTATATTAAATGTCTAAAATTTTTAAAAACTCATATCGCCTTTTATATTTGGGCGATCTGCAGCTCTTTAGATATATTAAATCTTCACACGACTGATATCTTCCTCAAGACGACCTTGCTCTTTTGAGTAACTGGTGCAAATTCTAAAATTACCTGTTTTTGAATGTCCCCAAATGTCAATGTTTTTATTTTTCTCGAAATGCTAGCCCAATCTATTTTGATAACAAAAAAGTCATTTTAGAAAGAGTTTTTGAGAAAAAAGAAAGACTTAGGAATACTTTTCGATAACAAATTAAATATTATTAAATATGTTGAATATATCGTAGCAAAATCCAAAGTAATTCTTCCGACTTTACCGATCCCTATACTTTTAGAAGTCTGTATAATGCATATGTCAGATATATTTCAGAATATGGCAGTGTTATAAGTTGACATGACCTTTTTTGTTAAATATGTATGTATATACCGCTTTTTTGTTAATGTTTTATTAGTACTAAATAAAAAAATAAATAAACCCTTTAAATGTGGGATGCAGTTCAAAAATTAAAAAAACAAAAATTAATCGTATAATACTCATTTATTTCTACAGAATTACTGCTCCTGATTACCTGCTTTCTTTTCCAATGTATCTAGTTGCGGATAAAATATAAATAAGATACTGTCCATGTTCACCACTAAACTAGTATGTATATACAATGTACATGCATATCATCAATTATAAATGCCTCAATTGGCCAAGCATCCCAAATTTGTGTTAAATTTTAGTACAACGCAAAAAACGCTCCCGAAAAATTCTCAGCAATGAACCGTATTATGGTGGGTACATAATTTATGGATGCAAATATATACATTTTATAACCTTTTTCACCTTAAAATGCTGGTAAAACTAGCAAATAGTTACGTATCCCAAAATTTGACATCGTTGCGACACGCTAACACCATTCTAACCATTTTCATGACTATTGCCAGAGTGAAAAGTTACCATATCCTGGTCGACATGAAAAATTCAAACCATCACATTCACGCGAGCCTTAGATTGCAAAATGAATATTTGATGTGCTGCTCTTTGCTTTATTCGTCAACGATTCGCCGGTAGCGGCCGAATAGCAATAGCCATCACGGCATCGCCAGTACCACCAACCCACCGCCATCATCATTATGAACATCATCAACAATGGCAGCAACAAATCACCAGCTATTTCCGAGAGAGAATGATATAAACCATGAGCACACATTTTACTTTCACAGTGGTGTGGTTGTGCGGTTGTTAACATGAACGCCACCATCAACCCAATACTGCTTAGGAATCCCTTGGAATTATTTTCATTTATTTATTTTCCAACAAGATTGTATGTGTGGCTCCATTTTTTTTTGCAACAAAACACGAATACCTACACCTCTAAGCCCGTTAGCTAATCTAAGAGTCAGTGTGCTCCTCTTGTCCTAATAAATAATTAAGGACTTTCTCATAAATAATCAAAGGGAGTTTTGACGGTACTTGTTAGATGGCAACAGCAGGGGAAGATGATGATGATGATGGTGCAAATCAAATAACAAATCGAATACATTTTTGAAGTGACGAGATTGAGTGAGTGAGCTCTGGGTAAGGACGATTTATGGATTCATCTCAAATGGAATCAGTCACCCGGGACATTGCAAGGGCGTGGAATTACCACCTATCAACATTGGCATCAGCTTGTTATGGGGTGGCATTAAATATTTACGAGCAATCGAATTGCATTGCATAAATGATGTCCTTCGGAGCAAAATAGCGCATTTAATGCATATTTACCGAATTGGATTGGATGTGTGTTTGCATTTGCATGGGTGTTTCACGCGATTATGGAATACACATATATGTATGAACACGTTTTGAGTAAAGTAGTATGCAAAATTGAGCAATTCTGTAGGTTTTACAATATATCTTAACCCTCGTTTTCCCAACCCATTTAAATGTAGTTAAGCCCTATGTGATGGACTAAAAGTAAATAAGCTTGTTAGAGTGAGTGTATTAAAAGAAATCCATGGTAAAAATGTTTATTCCTTGGACAGCTTTCAAATAATCATATTCCTATAAAGTGACATCAACCGTGGAAAAAAAATACGCATTCGGCGGACGGTTATTGTTGCTAGAACACTTAGTATAAATTCAGTAACGCATCAGTGTGGATATAAAACACGTTTGGATTTTCTTTCAATTTAAGAAACTCCCAAAATACAAAACAATTTAAGTAAAACAGGATAATTAAAACAAATTTATGTACTTTATATTTATATGGATGTGCATTAGGGCACTAAGCGAGGGGTATTAAGTTCATATTTTACCCAGTACCACTTGGCACTTACTCAAAAATATTTTAGTCGTTGTCCCACCTCTTGCGAAAATCTGCTAAATGTTCGGGCAACTAGACTGAATACCGTATGGCTCTAACAAGCCATCCTAATTTTTAGGAATTAAAAAAAAAACTTGAGATCGTGCTCCGCCCTAGTGAAAAACAAATTCGCTTTCGAATACAGTTATGTCCCTCGCCCTTGGCGTAGAGTTAACATAGTATTCATTCCAAAGGCTGGCAGAAGATATGCCTCAGATCCCAAGTCATTCAATCTGACAGATTTGTTACTGAAAGTTACGGGAAAAATAGTAGACCATCGCATACTTAACTTCTTTGCTTTAGAATTTGTTTATCAATATGGTGAATCTACGATAACAGCCCTATATAAAGTTAAGAAGATCGGAGGTTCGCTAGATTCCAAAGAAATTTCTCTCTGTTCCTTTCCAAACATCGCTGGGCCCCTCCTTCATTTAAAAAGAGCCGCCTATTACAAGGAAAAAGATAAACTAACTATTCAATGGATACAATCAATGCTGAGCAGCAGATCCATGTTAGAACTGTGGTAATCGTATATCGGTCAAGTCAATCAATCATTCAATGAAAGATATGAGTCTTGTTTTGCTCCATTGAATTTCAGTGCAATCAGAAATCCCAATCATCCTTCACTGAGATTAGTTCTGATAGATAACTTTGTCGGGAGAGGGCGGGAGGAGTGCCAGCTCAATAAGGCACTTCTCCTGTTTCCGGATGGCGGCGGACGAATTCTACGGATGGATCAACGTCGGCGTTCAGTTCCAGTTAGGTAGAACAAGTGATCTCCCTATATGAGCTGATTCGACTTATTTGAAGCACAGGTCTATAGGGATATACAACACTAAGCCAGGATGTTGGAAAAGAGTTGGTGACGGATGAGCCCTTGATGGGTCAATGGCAGAACTCACATCCCCGAAGTGGGTTACTGGTACCGGAACTGTCTTAGGGGTAACTTCCCGACCACGTCGAAAACATTAGTTATGGGAGAGACTATGGCAGCCTCGGATATAAATGAACCTCAAAGGCAAAATAGACCCGTAATGTTAACGGACGTGCGAGTGTGTACCTGTAATGTGCGGACACTCTACACTCCGCATATGACAGCAGTCATCGCCAGGAGCTTTTTGTGGTGATCTTCAACAGATCAGTCCAACTGTTGGGGTATGCGGACGATATAGATATCATCGGTCGATCTCAGCGTGCCGTAGGGATAGGCTTTCACGACTATTGAAGAACAGGCGAAACTAATTGGCCTTGAATAGAATTAGGACAAGACTAAATATATGCTATCAACAAACAAACAATCATCTGTCCACCGACTAGGACAAAATGTCACTGTTGATAGCAGCAACTTCAAGGTGGTTAAGGAGTTCATCTACCTCGGGGTAAACATAAACTCCACAAATGACATCTTAGTGGAGATCCGTCGAAGTATTACCCTAGGAAACCGCTGCTACTTCGGTTTGGCAAAACAAATGGGTTCAAAACTCCTAACTCGAAGGTTAAAGTGCATGCTGTACAGAACCCTTATCTTGCCAGTGCGCTTGGTTTGGACAACTGGCAGCAGCGTGCTCGGAAGGCTGCCGTATCTCAGGCAGGAACTCTTTACGGGTCGGGAGCCCGTTAAATAAGTAAGTAAGGTAACTTTGGAACACATTTTTTGCAGAACTATACATGTTTCGCTCTTTTTAAATGTGTCATATCAAGATACATAAACCAGCCAGTTGCGCGGTTAAAGTGTTGGCTATATGAATGGTTTGTGTAAGGTTTAGTTGTTCCGTTCTTTCTTAAATCGGCTTAATGAGATAAATGAACACGCCAGATGCGTAACAAGAAAGTATTGACTCTGTGGACGATTGATATCAGAGATGATAGAAACAAATGTCAAAATACTTACCACTGATAAATAGGTGCGCCCTTCCTTCAGGTTCACATATATTCACCGGCACGGCCATCACTGGAAATCGATTACAACAAAAACAATGTAAACAAATGGGTTTCGGGGGGGCAAAGGAGGTAAGAGTTTGGCTTCTCTTTGCTTCTATCATCTCTGATTGATATGTGGCTATGTGATTGAAATAACCAATACATTTTTTTGATCGGGTGAAAAATAGCGAATTAATCACGATTGTCATAGCTATAATCCATCACAATGAAAGCAGTCAAATGTTGCTCAAAAAGGGGGTTTTCCCTCCGCTACATGCACGAATTAAGAAGTGTGCTCCTTTAAGCGCAATAAGACTCCACTTTGTTAAAACGGGTGATCTCACAGGAAACTGAAGAATCTTAAAATCCTCAAAGATTATGCATAGCACTTCGATTCAAGTCACTGATCTCATGCAATCTTTCAAGCTGAAGTTTACTGCATCAAACTATGCGCAAGAGAATGCTTAAGACGATAATCAAACATCTGTATATATTCTCTCAGACAGCCAAGCAGCACTTATTTAGAACTGTCTAACTATTAAACTAAAACACCTCGCCTCCCATAATAAAGTGACTCTCTACTGGGTCTGACGACAAGAAGGAATTGTTGGTAATGAAGAGGCTGACGAGTTAGCACGTGAAGACTCTGCGTCCCTTTTCATTGGTCCTTCTGTGTACTACCCTCCAGTGATATCAGATTAAAACTCAATATGGGAATTGGGAACTCTAATTGCGTATATCAAAATGGAACTCTATTTAAGGATTACGCTATCCTAAAAAAATCATTAGACTTGCCAACAAAAAACGCAATCTTCAGAACCTCTATATCTATCGAATGCACGTATTTTAATTTTTTTTTTGACAGATTTTTATTAAATGGTTTCGAATACAGTAAATGCATCATTATCGTCCTCATCATCATCATCCAGTTCGGCAGAAAACTTCCTCGCGTTGCAAAATTTATTTTTTAAACCAAAATTTTCGGTGCCAAATTTCTTCGACAATGTTGTAACATTTTATACAGATAAAAACGTGGGTTCTTTTTTAATTTTTGATGTAAATAACAAAACAAAAAGTTGGCGTCGGCATTTTAGAGTTTCGCGAAAAACAGCAGCAGTAATTACTGATCAGTTTGCCAATTCATGACATTACCGACAGAAACATTTTGGAAGAAGAAAGGCAATCAGCGCCCGAACTTAATGTAGAGCATTTTTATGGTATGTAATTATGATCTAATAAACAATTCATTTAAAAAAAATCTATTATATTATACATTAAAATGCCATTACCAGGCCCAAAAACTTAAAACCAGTCAAGAGTTTGCGAAGGTAAGATGTATTACATTCATTTATTAGCAGATAAAATACAATTTTCATAATTTTTTTATTTAACACAGATTGCTGACCTTAATAACGTTTTGGGATGCATTGATGGATGCTTCATATATATAAGAAACCCTGCGGTATATGTTATCCGGACAAAAAGTTATTGGATGTTTTTGTTGAACTTACAAGCAAGGTACAAGAGTCGCGTGTTTTCAAGAAGTCGGATGCAGCGAAGAAAATTCCACGAATTTGTGAAGAGAGGTACCATCTTTTGGGGATGCTGCATATACCTTAAAGCAGTATTTACTTACTCCAAATCGGGATTACGGAGACCTAACCAACCAGCAAAACAAATATAACAAAAAACACTGCCTAATGCAAGTTAAAATCGGAAACTATGAGCTGCCTCTGTTTAAGCAAATAAAAATGCGATTGGATTTTTTCACTGTTACCTGAAATTTCGAAGTAAAAAACAAGCTTGAGAACTTGCTTGCTGAGTTTATCAAATTGACCATAACGAGCTTTCCCGTTTCTTTTTTACGTGCGATTTCCATTTTAGTTTCACGTCTGATTTACATTTCTGTAAATAAAATTGACGTGCGTAGATTTTGTTTCGTTGAGGACAATACGCCAATTTTTTGTCCACTCAAAAACGCTGTTTATAGTTTTTCATAACACAGCTCAGCCCGCGATACACTTCTAAATTTAAAATTTTCAGGTATCCCGGCTTAGGCTGTATATTCAATTAGCTCTTGGCCATCAAAGGGCTTAAACGTTTTTTTTCTAAGTGCTCGACAATTATGTCGGCGTTTTCTTTGTCTCCTTTCGCCCATTCGCCATTATCTTTTCTGAGAGGAGGCGCTTGCATTTTTGGCTTTTAAATGCCTTTCAAAGCTTCAATGTATGAAGATACTTCGCGAATTTTAAAGTCTTGAATATTTTTTTTGAGAGTGCTGCATTGATTATTTAATATCGTTTTATACTGGTTGGCACGAGATTGTTGCCATTTTTTACGCGCTTTTCTTTTCTCTTTTAATAATTCGATTATTTCCCGAGGATATTTTATTTCGCTTTTTGCTTTGTTTATCCGTTTATAAGGAGTATTATACCATGCTGAGCGTTGTATGACTCCGATTAACTGATCAACTTCGTCCTCAAGTTCAATAGGTGTTTGACGTGATACGTTAAGATCCATTTTATTTGCGCAGTTTTTTCTAAAAGAGTCCCAGTTAGTTAATACGCTGGTAAAACCTTTTTGGCCTTTAATTTTCACACGAACCGTTAGTGTTTGAATATTATTGTATTCGATTTTTGTGCTTATTGAATGGTCAATGGTGTCTTTTATTAACAAGAACGCCCCACCTCTAGCCCTATCCGATGGGTGATGCGCGTACTAAGAACTATATCCTTCATGTTTGTGCTTGATTCCTTCGTCAAATGGGTTTCGGAAATCTAGGATACGTCAATATCAATTGTGCGAATGAATACCTCTAGCTCGTCGGCCGTTCGCATTCCATGTAACGATTTTTAGAATTTTCGCTTCGAAATTTCGCTTGCAATGAGGCTTCAACATATGTTTGTGGTCGAGCGTTTGACGTTAGGCTTTTTCCGCTGTTCAGCTGTTTTTCCTGTACCCTTTATGTGTTTGTCATTAGATTGATTTTACCCCGACTCTTTAGGTACTACGCAGCCGCGATAGTTTGCCGGGTGATTATCATTGCAATTTATGCAGGTTTGTAAATCTTTTCTTTTCAACCATACTCTTGCTATACGTGTTTACCGGCACATTTGACGCAACGCGTTTCCCTTTTGCAATACGCGTTAGTGTGATTATACCCTTGGCAACGCTGAGGGACGAGCCATGGAGTTGAATTTTTTTTATGTTAATTATTATTTTTTATTAAGACTTTATACAAAGCCATTTTCTTCTTGTAAAGCTCGATTTTATAACTAAGTATTCTTTACATTTAGTTGTTTTCGTTTTTTTCTTCTTTCTTTTATTTTGCCTCCTCTTTCTTAATTTTCTCCACTCTTTTATTTTTCTTGCCTTAACGCCTTTATTTTTTTCTTTTGCATCAGAATGGTTATTTTTCCCTTGTTTTTTCTTTCCCGTAAGAACTTTTCCCACATAACTTCCTGATCAAAAACCGTCTTCCAGATCGGATCGGGCCTGTGACTGGGGCTGAGATGATGATGATGTACATGGTAATGATGGCGAAGTGGAAGTTTTTGCTGGGATATGGATTAATCTTCCTATTAACCTCACATGGCGATAACCCAGTGTCGATTGTAATGAAGTCATCCGTCTCCAAGAATTTACGCATATTTTCCACGTATGAGTTATGCATAGGTACTGCTCCACTGGTGTTGTTGTTATCCAGTCCTTTCTTTGTAAGTCCCACGACTGACTTATGCCGGCCTTCAACTTGCATCGGACCCACAACAGCTTCTTAGTACGAAACTTTTTAAGTGGGCGCACAGAATTTAAAAAATCTTTGTGAGAGTCAACCAAAAATCTGGTCTCCAACTAGAAGACAGACTTTCACAGTGTGCACCTTAAAATTAAAAAGGGTTTTCGAATTTGATATTAACCTATTAATTTTACTTTAGTTGTACTTATTTGAGCAGGGGTTACTTACGTCTTCTCTCAAAGACTATACCGAAACAGGTGCTAACTGCTCCTGTTATAAGGGCTCCAACCCATAAAAATATGCTACTTTTGCATGGGGTACCCGCAGTACCCGCCCATCGGTAAAGGAATTACTTTAATATTATAAAATAAGCTTGATATTTACAAAAATCTTTTAGACTTCTACAAAGTAATTTATTTTAATTCCAACTTATTATTTAGTAATAACTATTTAGTCTAGTTCCGCAATAAAGACCATAATGTCTACCTAATCGTATAAATGACCATTATTGACCGGAGTGTTCCTTTCAAGTCTATAAAAAGCTTAACAAATGTTTAGCAAATTATTATATATAATATGTATATAACTAACCTTATGCTATGTTTCCGCCAAGCACTTAACTTCGCTGCATGTAAGATTTGGGTTGCGAACACACTCTACACTACTCTCCAAAACTAGTAAGTAATATTACCAATAATTAAATACTTACCTTAATTCTAATGACCTAGTTTTTGGAAACTTCCATATATATTTTTTTATTTGTATTGCAGAAAATGGAAAAAAACCGGATGGCCTGGATGGCAGAGGACGAGGCATTGCTCGTCGAAATATGGACATTTACAAGGAAATGGCTGAAATGCTTAGTCACAAGTATACGCCAGAAGAAATTAAAATCAAAATTCATAACCTTACATATATTTCATGTTTACTTTTTCTATCTAATAACTTTGTACTAACAATTTTTTTTCTTTTGTTTAGAAAAGAAAAGCGGCTTATTGGGCCCTCAGAGGGTTCCCCGTCCGGGTGGGCACTTTATCACCCAATTCACAATATTCTTGGCGAGCACCGTATTCACAACTTGTGTGATATTGTGGAGGACAGTATACTAACAGCTAAAATAAATTATTAAAACAACATATATTTATTTAAAGATTTATTTGAATATTTCAGATGCGATAATAGAACGTTTTGTGACTTTTGCGAGTTACTTCAACAAGATACATATATGTACACATATAAACTGTTAAAGTAACTCACAAGAAGTCACAAAGCGTTTTAGTATCGCATTTCTGTTTATACCCTATCCTAAGGGTACATTAATTTTGACACATAGTTTGTAACACCCCTTAATATTCGTCGTAGACCCATAAAAGTATATATATTTATGATCAGGACCAAATCCTAAGACTATTTAGCAATGTCCGTCCGTCCGTCCGTCCGTACGCAATTTTTAGGCCTTTAAATTCAAGCTAGAAAGCTGAAATTTGGACCACATACTCCCTAGGGCTCCGAAATGGTTAAGCCCTAGCCCTTGATAACAATGGTTTTTTGAATACGCCCACTGCCACGCCCACAATTTAGAAATTTATTAAAAGCTACAGATGGACAGATAGAGGGTTATAACCTCACAAGATATGTAGGCACTGCCCTACTTTATAAGTTTGTCATATAAAGTTTTTTGCCACGCCTACTTTTAGTGGGCGTTTTTCACTAAAATGCTGTTTTCTTCGATAATTTTCATAGAAACCGAAAAAAAATGTTTAACAAGATATTTAGCCAATATTTTTTCCAATATATCGCCCATACAAAGTTTTTGGCCACGCCCACTTTTTGGGGGCGTTTTTTCAAAAAATGTTTTTTTTTTCTAAATTTTATAGAATGAAATAAAATGCTATCCATCATCTTCTTAAGGTTTTTTTGGGGCATATAGGGATAGGGATTGTAGCCTTTGTAGGGTTTGTATGCCTAAATATCTGCGTATTGCGTCACTGCTGTTTGTTATTTCGTGTTATCTGGGAAACATATTCTGACTGTTCTTTGGTCTGATTTTCATTTGAATGTTGAATCCATACTGACTATTGATGTAATCATTGTGGGTGATCAAGAAATTGTGAAGCACACAACAAGATTTGATAACAAGGTTTGTATTGTCAATACGGTTATCTAATCCTTTTCTGATTTTGCGCAATCTGGCCTTAAAATATTTCCCACCGTGCATTTTCCTACTCCAAATAGATTTAAAACGCTACGGTATTCTGCTGAGGACCCTAATGCATATAGAGCAATTGCAACTTTCTTGCTAAGGGGTATACATTTTCTATAGTTTGTGTCTTGTTTTTTAAGGTGTTGAAATTGAGTGGACAACATTTCAAAAAGTGGTCGGGACATGCGAAAATTTTCTTTGAAAAACTCATCGCCATTTTCCAGAACGTCCTTTTCCCAAAAAGTACTTGTACGAATCTGTAATATTATAATATTATTAAAAACATACAACAAATATATCCAAACTTTGCTCTGTTGTCGCTCGATTTATTGTTTTGTGGAAACGTAGCACTACCTTTTTTGTGTTCATTCAGAATGTCTTTATGATCCATAAAGACTATCCCGCCTTCTTTAATCACAACAATGTAGTCACCCAGATTTATTTCCTCCATCTAAAATTAAGGAATGTTGCTACATGTTCATTGTTCAATAATATAAATCTATAAATTTACTTTTTAGTCTCTTGTAGGAATTACAGGCAAAGAGCTACATTGAACAACAATGTACGTATTTACCTATTATTTCTCTTGCGATCACTTGGAGGAACTCCTTCAACTAAACGGAAAGTTTCACAAAATCTACAAATTAAAAAATGCAATATAATACGAAAATTGAACAACAATAAAAATTACAAATATTTCTTGTGGTCTCAAGAAATCAATCAAGAATTTTTCTTTTCATTTAATTTATAATACGATGTCACCGAAGAGAAACTTTGAAATGATTTTTGAAAAAAATGTCCTAGCTGAAGACCAAACAAAACTGACACGCGAGATATGTCAAAACGGCTTGTTGGTAGTGTATATAAGCTTTGTTCAATGAGAAAAAAGGCAAGGCAGAGCAGAACAAATTTGTGTGAAATGTCAGTACAAAGGTAGAACAGAAAAATACAGCGATATGTTGGTTGTCAAAAATGACAAGTTAATTTTCGAACAAATTGTTGAACAATTTTTGAGAGTTTACACATAAATCGTAAAATAAAAACAATAAAATAACGGATAATTTGGTGGAACAAATGTTATAAGAGTCAACGGATTCAGAAAGTGAGTTTTTTAAGTGATAGCTTGGAATCCAGCGACGACGAAGTGTTTAATTTGATACCATTTTTTGTCGGGAAAGATGAAAGGAATCGCACAATTTTTGGAAAAAGTAATTCCTTCCTATACTGAAAAGTAGTTTATAACGCATTTTAACGCATAAATCGAATGCTCTACAAACGTTTGGTGGATACCTTTTCCATATCGGAGGAATATAACAAGCTAGAGTCCCGGAAAACCTTTTCCGAAGAAATGCATATAGCCATATTCTTGTGGTTTGCTGGTCATGACGCTTGTTCCTATAGGGATATTGCTGACCGATTTAACCTCGATCTGGGTACTGTGTGCTTTATAATTAATAGAGTAATCTATTTTATTAGCAATCTTTGCGACAGTATTACTCGCTGGCCTACGGAAGAGGAAAAAACGGCAACTGCTCTGTACATGAGGAACATACGCACTTGAATTGTCTTGCATAATCTATGCAATGATGATGAACTTCCTTTCGAAATGGGTGAATAAAACCATTGAGGAAAATGTTGAAAACGATAATGCAGTTGATCAGCAGCAACGATTTAGCCTCCGAAATAGGCTAAGCGAAAAAGTTTTTCCCCATTTAAATAAATACAGTAACAAAATAATAATTTTATTTGATTTAATTATTTAATAGTGTTATTAACAATTCTTGTTTTTGCTCTCTCTGTTTTCCTTATTTCGAGAGTTGCTGTGCTCCCGCTTAACCTTCCTGTCTTCAGTAAATTCCTCCCTCCACTTCCTCAGTTCTGCTTTCACTGTGCTGTTCTTTTTTGGCCTCTTAGGAACCAAATGCGAGTTGTCTTCAACAGCAGCAGTCTCGCTTCCACTGGATGCAGTTGTTAATATTTCTAAGTAAATAAGTATGAGAAAGTAACATTTTATGGTACCTGTAAAGGGGCTAATTTCCGCATCCGCCAGAATTTCTTCCCTGGTTTCCCTCTACCAGTTGTACTTCCCAACCGATAGGTAGGGACGATGGACGGTCGGTCGAGCATGATGTCAGAGAGTTCACTTTGTCTTCACCTCTACATTTTCCCCCAATTTAGGGTGCACATCTTTATAGAGTGTTATGAGTAGTTGGCAGTCTTCTTCCAACCGCACCGCTTTCTGCTTCTCAGTCATTGTCATAAAGCTAACATGAGCTGGACAGAAAATTTTGTCATTGAACACGAAAAGCTGTAATTTACATGCTTTGCACTGAGTTTGATAGACTCATTGAACAAAGCTATAATGTGATGCATATTTCATTGAAACCTAAGTGTCATTCTGGTTGGAACTACTACATCTGAGTGAATGAAAATCGACATAAGAATGCGCAAAAGAACGCTTATCGCCTCTAAGGAAATTCATCAAAATGGCTTGGTATCACCAATATCTATGAAATCTAATGACTCTTTAACGTTCATTTGTTTTGTTGTTTTTGAATTCTCAGTCATAGTAGTTTGCATCAAATTTGCGCGAACTTCCAAAATAATACCCACACGCAAAATCTGAATATGCCGTCATGCAGGGCAATCAAATTGTAACTCAATATATAAATTTAATGCATATAGGACGAGTGGTTCAGAAATCACACGGGTTTTAATGTGCATTTGCTTGCATTTACGGCCAAAGTAAAATGGAAAACGCAAAAACAGCACAATCAAACACATGTCATTTCCGAACCACTTATCCAATATGGATCAAATAGGAGTAGACGGACAGCTGCAGAACGCATGCACTAACCTCTATTGTGCAGTGGGAGTTAGGAGACGGACGACGAACCCAACGGTAGGAACCAGAACGGGACATATGAACCAGAACGGAAACAACCTAGGGTGGAATCGGCTTAGGTGACAGTTGATTGTCGTTTTTGATTATCAACTATCCTTTGCTCTGCGTAAGGCAATCACTAAAAAATTATAGATTATTGGCAGCACTCAGAGTTTTAAACGCTACTTCCTTGCTGTCATTCCGACCAGCTGACACAATTAAAATCGAAGTGTTTCTTTTAATGTGAAAAATGAAAGTGTATTTAAAAACATAAGGAGAGGCTACAGTCCGCTTGGGGCGAACAGTATGATACCCTATCCATATCCCTATATGCCCCAAGGAAATAAGCATTAAGAAGATGATGGATAGCATTTAATTTCATTCTTTTATTAATAAAAATGTTTTTTTGATAAAACGCCCCCAAAAAGTGGGCGTGGACAAAAACTTTGTATGGGCGATATGTTGGAAAAAATATGGCTAAATATCTTGTTAAACAGGCGTGGCAAAAATCTTTATATGACAAACTTATAAAGGAGGGCAGTGCCTACATATCTTGTGAAGGTTGCAACACTGTACCTCACTAACTTTAGCTTTAAAACGGTTTTTTATAAATTGTGGGCGTTGCAGTGGGCGTCTTCAAAAAATTTTACACTTAACCATTTCGGAGCCCTAGGGAATATGTGGTCCAAATTTCAGCTTCCTAGCTTAATTTTAAGGGCCTAAAAATTGCGTACGGACGGACGGACGGACGGGCATTGCTAGATAGTCTTAGGATAGTCCTAATCATAAATATATATATATACTTTTATGGGTCTACGAGGAATATTTAGGGGGTATTACAAAGCATGTGTCAAAATTAATATACCCTTAGGATAGGGTATATTTAGGTACTTATATTTTCACAAATTACAAACAATTTCTTTCTTTTCTTAAGGCCTCCAGCTAATAAAGAGCAAATACGGATCATTTCCACATATGTATGTATGTATTTGCAAGAAAATCCGGATTCGGCCGATAATGCTGTTTCAAGCACAGCCCAGAGGCAGCAATGGGAAACACTCACACGGAAGTTAAATACTAATGGACCGCCAAAAAATCAACTGTTTTTGAGTGGAACAGAGTAAGTAACACAGATGAGGAATAAACCAGATAGTCAACTCGAGAGCGAATCTCTCACCTTGCCTACAAGCTAAGCCCCACATAATTTGCACTTATATGGGCTTTTACGTGCAAATCAAATGGGAATCACGCACACATAAATCGAATTATATGGGGCTAATGGCCGCGCCCACGAAATGTCATTTTTTATAGCAAGAAGTAGGGAACAGTTGATGAATTTCAGCAGATTACAACTCACAATTTGGGTGTGTAAAATAAACATGGTCAATATGCGGTGAATATGGATTGATAAAAACATACTTACCACACAACTAATAACATAATAAAATATTATAATATTAAGAATAAAACTGTGTTTTAACTAATTTACTCTAATTTTTAATGAAAAACAATCAAAATAATATTGATTAACGTGACTAATATATATTCATCATACATTTTCGGTTGACAATAAATTTAAGTATAGCTATACTAGCAAGAATTTCGTAGATTATGGATGGTTATATTGAAGCAGTTAAGTATCTCTACACAATTGAACACTGGTTTAAAACGCTTTTTAATAAAACGTAATCCAAATTCTTACAAATATTATTTTTTGTACACTTTTTTAACAAAATTTGCAATTACTTCCTAGTAGTAGTAGAAGTAGTAAATTGTTTTGTTTATTTTCATATAAAATAAATTTACAAAAAAATTTTAACTTGACATAACATAATGTGCATGCTTATTTATGATATGTACTCAAATACCAAGCATTTTCGTGATGTACTCAACTACCAAGCATTTTCGATAAAAAAATGCACCCCCAATATATTTATGCAGTGCATTCCAGCTACCTTTTTTTCTCGTTCTTCCATCTATCGCTTACTTTACATTTTAAAATAAAGCATATTAACTTATATAAAAAATTTCAAAACCGCCTTAGAAAAGAAACAGCTAAGAAAATTGATTGACTAAACGTACAAATCTTGTAACACAACATAATTTAAAAAGTATTACAAATACTTCTTTTTCAATTTTTTTTATCCATGCACGGAACCCGAATATGTACATATATTCATCAAACTTTCATATGTTGAATAAAAACAATCAAATAATAAATAAATAATAAAAAAATCAAAGAATTTAATATATATATATAAAACCATTGCAAATTATTTATTACAAATATTTTACAACCAAATATTACTAATTTAGTAATATTTATGCAATACTACAATAAAATATGCATTTTATCTCATTTTATAAACCAAAATGGAAAAGTACAACAACTCAAGAATGTTTATTTTAAGGCAGATAAAAAATAGAGAACTATTTCTTATAACCGCAAAAAATATTCCAACTAAATTCCTAACTAATTTTTTGTTTCTTTATAAACATTTATATTAAAATAGCTATAAAAGTTGAGTCACATAAACTCAACACTTCGCAGAATTTCCTATTTCCCAACACATCCGCCGTGACCAGCTGTTTGGTTTTTGCGATTTTTATATGTTGCAAAACTCCCCACAATTATTTTTGGCGGGTAAACTAGGAACTTAGATCTGACTTCATGTGTCTGACTCACACGTATTCACAGATGGGAAAATTGAGAGAGGATTTTGCGGCCGTTATTAAATATTTTTTGCGGGTTGAAAGTGATAAGGGATTGCAGAGTTGACTATCTGGTTAATTCCTCATCTGTGGTAAGTAATAAACATGCCAACAATTTTTAAGGTTATAAATTATTAAATCCTGATTAGTAGTTTTGGACGCTGCGAAAATATAGCACAAAAAAATAAGTATACCCACAATTTAAATTCCCTTAAAACCCATATGATCTAAAGGTTTTAGATGAAACAGATTAAGCAATAGTTGCTGCTTGTAGAATAGAAGCATCCGTAAGCGGAATTAAGGCCTCATTAAGTTTTGGCAGCAGTGCAAATGGTAGTAGATATACCTAAATGTTTGTAAATACATATTAATACATACATATCTGGGATTGAGATGGGATTGAACAGCTCCTTGAAGACCACAATGGAACGCCGGAGCAGAATGTATTGCAGGTACAATGTGTACGAAAGCTCGTTTCTGTATTGTCCAATATCTTCTCTGATGGTGATCGTTATGAGGTGGTATAATGTGTGTGCGATGCACCTTCATATGCGTTGTTTGTATGCCTTTTGCTCTAAGAAGAAAAAAGTTTTTATTACAACTCACAATTTGGGTGTGTAAAATAAACATGGTCAATATGCGGTGAATATGGATTGATAAAAACATACTTACCACACAACTAATAACATAATAAAATATTATAATATTAAGAATAAAACTGTGTTTTAACTAATTTACTCTAATTTTTAATGAAAAACAATCAAAATAATATTGATTAACGTGACTAATATATATTCATCATACATTTTCGGTTGACAATAAATTTAAGTATAGCTATACTAGCAAGAATTTCGTAGATTATGGATGGTTATATTGAAGCAGTTAAGTATCTCTACACAATTGAACACTGGTTTAAAACGCTTTTTAATAAAACGTAATCCAAATTCTTACAAATATTATTTTTTGTACACTTTTTTAACAAAATTTGCAATTACTTCCTAGTAGTAGTAGAAGTAGTAAATTGTTTTGTTTATTTTCATATAAAATAAATTTACAAAAAAATTTTAACTTGACATAACATAATGTGCATGCTTATTTATGATATGTACTCAAATACCAAGCATTTTCGTGATGTACTCAACTACCAAGCATTTTCGATAAAAAAATGCACCCCCAATATATTTATGCAGTGCATTCCAGCTACCTTTTTTTCTCGTTCTTCCATCTATCGCTTACTTTACATTTTAAAATAAAGCATATTAACTTATATAAAAAATTTCAAAACCGCCTTAGAAAAGAAACAGCTAAGAAAATTGATTGACTAAACGTACAAATCTTGTAACACAACATAATTTAAAAAGTATTACAAATACTTCTTTTTCAATTTTTTTTATCCATGCACGGAACCCGAATATGTACATATATTCATCAAACTTTCATATGTTGAATAAAAACAATCAAATAATAAATAAATAATAAAAAAATCAAAGAATTTAATATATATATATAAAACCATTGCAAATTATTTATTACAAATATTTTACAACCAAATATTACTAATTTAGTAATATTTATGCAATACTACAATAAAATATGCATTTTATCTCATTTTATAAACCAAAATGGAAAAGTACAACAACTCAAGAATGTTTATTTTAAGGCAGATAAAAAATAGAGAACTATTTCTTATAACCGCAAAAAATATTCCAACTAAATTCCTAACTAATTTTTTGTTTCTTTATAAACATTTATATTAAAATAGCTATAAAAGTTGAGTCACATAAACTCAACACTTCGCAGAATTTCCTATTTCCCAACACATCCGCCGTGACCAGCTGTTTGGTTTTTGCGATTTTTATATGTTGCAAAACTCCCCACAATTATTTTTGGCGGGTAAACTAGGAACTTAGATCTGACTTCATGTGTCTGACTCACACGTATTCACAGATGGGAAAATTGAGAGAGGATTTTGCGGCCGTTATTAAATATTTTTTGCGGGTTGAAAGTGATAAGGGATTGCAGAGTTGACTATCTGGTTAATTCCTCATCTGTGGTAAGTAATAAACATGCCAACAATTTTTAAGGTTATAAATTATTAAATCCTGATTAGTAGTTTTGGACGCTGCGAAAATATAGCACAAAAAAATAAGTATACCCACAATTTAAATTCCCTTAAAACCCATATGATCTAAAGGTTTTAGATGAAACAGATTAAGCAATAGTTGCTGCTTGTAGAATAGAAGCATCCGTAAGCGGAATTAAGGCCTCATTAAGTTTTGGCAGCAGTGCAAATGGTAGTAGATATACCTAAATGTTTGTAAATACATATTAATACATACATATCTGGGATTGAGATGGGATTGAACAGCTCCTTGAAGACCACAATGGAACGCCGGAGCAGAATGTATTGCAGGTACAATGTGTACGAAAGCTCGTTTCTGTATTGTCCAATATCTTCTCTGATGGTGATCGTTATGAGGTGGTATAATGTGTGTGCGATGCACCTTCATATGCGTTGTTTGTATGCCTTTTGCTCTAAGAAGAAAAAAGTTTTTATTACAACTCACAATTTGGGTGTGTAAAATAAACATGGTCAATATGCGGTGAATATGGATTGATAAAAACATACTTACCACACAACTAATAACATAATAAAATATTATAATATTAAGAATAAAACTGTGTTTTAACTAATTTACTCTAATTTTTAATGAAAAACAATCAAAATAATATTGATTAACGTGACTAATATATATTCATCATACATTTTCGGTTGACAATAAATTTAAGTATAGCTATACTAGCAAGAATTTCGTAGATTATGGATGGTTATATTGAAGCAGTTAAGTATCTCTACACAATTGAACACTGGTTTAAAACGCTTTTTAATAAAACGTAATCCAAATTCTTACAAATATTATTTTTTGTACACTTTTTTAACAAAATTTGCAATTACTTCCTAGTAGTAGTAGAAGTAGTAAATTGTTTTGTTTATTTTCATATAAAATAAATTTACAAAAAAATTTTAACTTGACATAACATAATGTGCATGCTTATTTATGATATGTACTCAAATACCAAGCATTTTCGTGATGTACTCAACTACCAAGCATTTTCGATAAAAAAATGCACCCCCAATATATTTATGCAGTGCATTCCAGCTACCTTTTTTTCTCGTTCTTCCATCTATCGCTTACTTTACATTTTAAAATAAAGCATATTAACTTATATAAAAAATTTCAAAACCGCCTTAGAAAAGAAACAGCTAAGAAAATTGATTGACTAAACGTACAAATCTTGTAACACAACATAATTTAAAAAGTATTACAAATACTTCTTTTTCAATTTTTTTTATCCATGCACGGAACCCGAATATGTACATATATTCATCAAACTTTCATATGTTGAATAAAAACAATCAAATAATAAATAAATAATAAAAAAATCAAAGAATTTAATATATATATATAAAACCATTGCAAATTATTTATTACAAATATTTTACAACCAAATATTACTAATTTAGTAATATTTATGCAATACTACAATAAAATATGCATTTTATCTCATTTTATAAACCAAAATGGAAAAGTACAACAACTCAAGAATGTTTATTTTAAGGCAGATAAAAAATAGAGAACTATTTCTTATAACCGCAAAAAATATTCCAACTAAATTCCTAACTAATTTTTTGTTTCTTTATAAACATTTATATTAAAATAGCTATAAAAGTTGAGTCACATAAACTCAACACTTCGCAGAATTTCCTATTTCCCAACACATCCGCCGTGACCAGCTGTTTGGTTTTTGCGATTTTTATATGTTGCAAAACTCCCCACAATTATTTTTGGCGGGTAAACTAGGAACTTAGATCTGACTTCATGTGTCTGACTCACACGTATTCACAGATGGGAAAATTGAGAGAGGATTTTGCGGCCGTTATTAAATATTTTTTGCGGGTTGAAAGTGATAAGGGATTGCAGAGTTGACTATCTGGTTAATTCCTCATCTGTGGTAAGTAATAAACATGCCAACAATTTTTAAGGTTATAAATTATTAAATCCTGATTAGTAGTTTTGGACGCTGCGAAAATATAGCACAAAAAAATAAGTATACCCACAATTTAAATTCCCTTAAAACCCATATGATCTAAAGGTTTTAGATGAAACAGATTAAGCAATAGTTGCTGCTTGTAGAATAGAAGCATCCGTAAGCGGAATTAAGGCCTCATTAAGTTTTGGCAGCAGTGCAAATGGTAGTAGATATACCTAAATGTTTGTAAATACATATTAATACATACATATCTGGGATTGAGATGGGATTGAACAGCTCCTTGAAGACCACAATGGAACGCCGGAGCAGAATGTATTGCAGGTACAATGTGTACGAAAGCTCGTTTCTGTATTGTCCAATATCTTCTCTGATGGTGATCGTTATGAGGTGGTATAATGTGTGTGCGATGCACCTTCATATGCGTTGTTTGTATGCCTTTTGCTCTAAGAAGAAAAAAGTTTTTATTAATGGTACGACACACAAACATATAGGAAACGGGAATGGTAACGACAAAAAGAAAACGAACAATGAGTGGTAGTGTAGTGACTGTATGGACAATTCGTTGATAAGCAGCGGCTGCAGTGCGAGGTTTTTTTTGTTTACTTGCGGAAATTTGCGTGGTCTTGATCGGTTAATGTATCAGTACCAAGCCAGTTTTTCTTGTGTTACGGTCGCGGTCGCTTTTTTTGATATTGTTTTTTTTTTTGTGTTATATCTGAGGTTTTGTTAATAATTTCCTTTTTTTGTTGCATATATTCATTATAGTGTATATAGTGTATAGTATAGCTTCATATAGTGTTCTGGATATTCTTCATATTTGTGTTATGCCCAGAAAGTGAGGCAGCGTCTCCCAAAAAGCCGTGGAAGTGGTTGAACCAACTAATGTTTCTGAAAGAAACAGATTTCTGCAATGAAAAGTAAGGAATTTAAATTTTGGATTGCTATTTCTTGACTTACTTCTTTTGTTTACAGCACCTCAGGCAACTTCCCTAAGGACTGTTTGACACCTGACGGATGATTCGACATAAGTTTGGAATATACAGAGGAAACATCCACTTCCAAAGAACAACTCCGATGACAGCAATTCACGGCATCAAGTCCGACCACCCACCTAATCCAGCGTCCACCGATGCATATATTTCGGACGATATTTGGAAATCGAGCCCGCCATATGGTACTTCCATTTCTTGAAATGAAAAAAAGCAGGCCGGGATCGCTAAACTTTTTAAAGAAGCTAGGGCTGAAATGTCCAAAACGGTTATTCTAGCTAAGAAGGCTTCTGCTAAACCGGAGCTGAAGAAAACCATGGCTATTTTAGCATATATGTAAAGGCCTTGCAAGGCAAGTAGACGAGGCAGAATTTGCCGAATTTCAAGTGAAAATTGAGTTAATTCGTAATTGTACTATTTTTTTCACTTGTTTAATTCTTATTTTTAATGTTATGTACAGTATTGTGCAAAACCTAAGCAACTTTTCCTACTCTCATGTAAAAAGTTGTCTCCCACTTTTAAAAATACTTCCCGGTAAACTGTAAATATATTTATTTACATATTTGCATGTGTCCTCAAAATCACCCAAACAAAGTTTTTAATTTTCATTTATTAACAGTAAATAAAAATAATAAATCAAAATCAGTTCAAAAAACAGCTGTGCAGAACCTAAGCAATTCTTTTAATATTTTGTATAATATCCGTTATTTTTTAAGACTTCAGCACATCTACGAGGCATCGACTCAATTAAATTAGAAATAATAGCTGCTGGTATGTTTTCCCACTGTATTTTCAATAAATTTATCATTTGCACCGTATTGTTCCAACGCGACGTTTAAGAATCCCGAATAAATTTTCAATCGGATTCAAATCCGGCGACTGTGCAGGCCAATCAAGAACATCAATCCGATGGTCTGTTAGCCACTCCTTGACCATTTTTGAAGTATGCTTCGGGTCGTTGTCATGATGGAATACCCAAGAAAGTGGAATATTCCATTCGGCATACGGCAGCATCACATTTTCCAAAATATCCTTGTAAACAAAACGATCCATTATGCCCCCTATTTTATGAAAAGGACCAACACCATAACCAGAAAAGCATGTCCATATCATAACACTTCCACCCCCATGCTTCAGTGTACTTTTACAGAAGCGTGGATTAAGTCTTTGCTTGGGCGTACGCCTAACGTATTGTATGCCATCAGTGTTCCACAGGTTAAATTTACATTCATCACTGAATAACACACTTTTCCACTTGCCGACTGACCAATTAATATATTTTTTTAGCAAAATTCAACCTATAAAGTGTTTTAAAGAAAATATTATTTCAATTCAAAAAACAATTTTATCAATAAACCTTTTCTGTACATGCTTCTTCGTAAGCATAGGTTTCTTCAACACTGAATAACTTTTAAGATCAGCTTCAAGAGCACGTCTACAAACCGTACTGGAGTCAACGTTCAAATTCAAAGTCGACAATATTTCCCGAGAGGAAATAAAGGGATTTGATTTGATTAATCTCGTTATTTTGCTATCCTCCCGAACAGTTGTTTTACGCGGCCTTCCTCCTACATTATTATTTTCTAAGCTACCGGTTGCTTTATATTTTTTAATCAAACGTGAAACTATAGATTTATTAATTCCGAATATTTTTGCAATATTTGACTGTGATACAATTTGTTTATCTAGGTTAATTATTTTTAATTTGAAGGTTTTATCATATTTAGCGCGCTCCATATTGAAAATGACTGTGAATGACTACCCGATCGCAGTCTCTACCCACAATTGAGCAAAATTAACTTTACACATTGCGTCATGGAAAACCCACTTTAAAAATGCCGTTAAATTTGTGGTAATAACAAGAACTGTTTTAGCAAACTCGAAGTTGCTTAGGTTTTGCACAGCTGTTTTTTAAACTGATTTTGGTTTATTTTTTTTTATTTACTGTTAATAAATGAAAATTAAAAACTTTGTTTGGGTGATTTTGAGGACACATGCAAATATGTAAATAAATATATTTACAGTTTACCGGGAAGTATTTTTAAAAATGGGAGACAACTTTTTACATGAGAGTAGGAAAAGTTGCATAGGTTTTGCACAATACTGTACATATGTATGTCTGAATAAAATGAAGTATAAAATGAATTGTATGTGTTATGATATATATAAAAGATTTGTTCTAGAATTCTAAAAAATTTCCTGGCGAAAGATATTCAACAAACAAATCACCTGTTATTTAGCGAAAGACAGCAACCGATTTAAAAAAGCTTAAATTTAAAATTCGAATATGATGAAGATAATTAAGAGTGCTGAGTTTAAATATGGTGGTGAAAATTAATTAAATTAAATTATTATGTTGTCTGCCGTTGTGTTGCTTCGCAGCGAGCATATTTTTGCGATCGGTATTTTGAATTCGCGACCCCTTGATGAAGTTGTTGTTTTTTTTTTCGTGATAAATTGTCGGTTCCTTAGTGTAATTGCAAAATTCTTGCTAAGGTACATTTCGCCGGTGGGAGTCTTTCGTCCTTCAGAAGCACCAAGTCGTCTATCTGGATTGGGTTTTCTTCGATTCGGTTCCATTTGTGACGTTGTTGTAACCCCGTGAAGTATTCGCTGCTCTATCTTCTCCAAAAAGACTCAACCAGCCCTTGCACGCGTTTCCATCATTCCAGGTAAGTAATATTTTCCAATTTGTAACATGGTTGTGGTGGTCCGATCATTGGTTCTCTAGTCAAAAAGTAACTCGGTGTACGTGCTTGGAGGTTGTCGATGTCTTCCGTAATTGGACACACACACACGCCGGAAGTTGAGACACGCTTCAACCCACGTCAGTAGCGTGATGAGTTCTTCATATGTTAGTGTCTGATTGCCGGCGACTCTTTTAAGGTGAAATATAATAGAGCAGGTGTGAACTGCTCCCCATAATCCCACAAAGTAAGTGGAAGCGGGTGGATTAAAATTCCACTGTACCCTCATTTGCGATGATTTCCTTGCACGAAGTCAATTAAAATTTCGCACTGTTCAGTGGTCTTTTCAATTCAGCGTTTGCACCTACAAAATTCGTGCCGCAGTCACTGTAAATTGCAGTACAAAGGCTTCTTCTCCTACTCTCCTCCTGTGGGCAAGTCACTGACCACTTCTATGTGTACTGCCTTGGTAGCCATGCACACAAAAATTGAAAAATACCCCTTCAGCGCCTTCGCGTTCCGTCCTTTCCATGTTTTGATGTCCAAAGGGCCAGAATAATCTACCTCCGTGTGTGTAAATGGTTTTGACATTCTGACACGTGGAGCCGGTAGACTGCCCATCAGCTGAGTCATATGCTTCGGTCGGTATCGACGTCTGTATTAAGTCTGCCACCTACTAGTACAACTCTTTCTTCATCTCCAAATGGGTTGAGTAGTTTGAGTCCTATCTCTTTTGTTTTTAGTTAGCTGGAAGCAGTTAGCCTTGTACATTTCGCATGATGCACAGGATTGCTGTTCTCACTTCACTCGGTGTCTAATGGGCCTTTTTTTCTGTCTGTAAGTGTAAGTTTTGAATTAGATAAGAACCTCTTACAAAATGCGATTATCCGATTTAATTTTGTGAAATATGAATAATATTGTAGTGCTGTGTTTATTGTTTTGTTCTCAGCAATGGTCAGAGAACCTCCGTTTTCCGTTTTTCCTCCTCGGTATCAAAACACATAGGCTGTTTCGGAAAATTGATATCCCAAGTAGTGCGTAAAAATTGTGTACCATTCTACCAAAGCTCATTTTGCAGTAGAAGAGCTGGAAGCAATATCCGCTGGATTGAGCTCAGATGGTATGTGTTTCCAGCGATAAATGGTTGTATGGTTTTGGATTTTCGATCCCCAGTTAGCCACAAAAGTTTCCCATCCATCCCAAGATGGAGATGCTTGGATCCAAAAAGTTTTATTATTTATTTATGTTCTAAGTAAACATTTTATTAGAAACTAGCTTTAGTGCTCTAATCGTTTCGCTTATTAATTTCGCCAACAGAACTGCCCCATATAACTCTAACCTGGGAAGCGAAATTGATGTTATTGGGGCTACCTTGGATTTTGCTATAAGAAGGTGCATGTAAATTTGATTATTAATATCTAATACCCTTACATAGACTGTTGCTGCCTAAGCTCTTTCAGATGCGTCGCTGAAGCCGTGAATTTCGATATTTCTGCTGTCAAGTCCTGTGTTTATTCACCTTGGAATCCGATTTTTTTGGATGGAGCGAATTTGCTTATGAAAGATGTCCCATTTGCGCTCTATTTCTGGTGGAACAGGTTTGTCCCACTCAAGCCCTCGTTCCCAGAGAAGCTGCATCAGCATTTTTGCCTTTACTATGCTTGGTGAAATCCAACCAAACGAATCGAAAAGTTTGGCAATTGATGATAATATACTCCGTTTCGTAACTTGATTGTCATTCATCTGAGCGACTTCGAACGTGAATCAGTCGTCCACAGGAAGCCATTTCATTCCCAACGTTTTGACTTGGTTCACCTTGTCAAATCGTAGTGAAAAGTCAATTTCTCGTTTAGAAGCGGGTAAGTCCAAGAGAAGTCCTTCCGTAAAGCTCGTCCATTTGCGTGAGCAAAATCCTGCCGACACTAAAAGATTTTTAACCTCTTCGCTTTTTTTATAACGGCTTGAATGGTGTCTGCTCCTGAAATGAAATCAACATATGTTTCTTTACAAATGATATATAGGTGCTGCTAAAGGATATGTTGTAGCTTCGTCGTCAGCAAGTTTGGATGGCTCGGATTGCTTAATATGGAGCAGAAGCAGTACCGAAATTTTCGAGGCGATATACTCGTCCATTTGAGTGAGCAAAATCCTGCCGACACCAAAAGATACCCTTAACTTTGTCGTTGAACTGGATTCTTTGGCGACCGCACGATGGGGGATAAAATAGGGGTATGGTGTTGATGTACAGGGTGTTTTTTTAGAGGTATAGAACTTCGAATTGAAATAAGACACAAGAAAATCGTTTTAATGTCCATCAAATTGGCTTTATTGGAAGAATAATTTTATGCCATTAATGATTAAATATGATTTCGGGCATGTGGCCGCCGCGGCTGGTTCGAATAAATACAGGTCTACCGGTCCAATTATCAACCACTTTCTCAAGTATTTGGGGCTGTATGTCGGCAATAACGCCACGAATGTTGGCTTCCAAGTGCCTTAACGTTTCTGGTTTGTTGGCGTAGGCGAGCGACTTCACATATCCCCAAAGAAAATAATCCAATGGTGTCAAATCACACGATCTTGGTGGCGCATAATTCCATTCCGCGGAATTATGCGCTCATCGAATGTTTCCTTCAATAAATCGATTATGAAGTGCGCTGTGTGGCATGCAGCTTGTTATTTTGTTGAAGCCACATCTCATCTACATTCATGCCATCCAATTCGGGAACAAAATAGTCGGTTATCATGGTTCTTTACCCAATGACTCCACCAGCCCATAGAGCACACCAAACAGTCAGTTTTTTGTGGATGTAATGGCGTTTCAAGGGTCTCATTTGGATTCTCTTCACTCCAAATGCGGCAATTTTGCTTGTTGTCGTAGCCATTCAACCCAAAATGAGCCTCATCATTGAAAAAGAATTTCGCGGTAAACTTCGCGAACTGAAAAATTATTTTCGAAATAAATTTGCAGGATTTGCAAGCGTTGTTCATTTGTAAACATGTTCATGATGAAATGGCAAACCAAACTGACGTAATAACATTAGAGTTGACAGATTTGACCACAAAATGTCAGTTTTATCTCTATTCTATAAACCAACCTCTAAAAAAACACCCTTTACAATGCGCTGTTTGGATTAATCCAGTGCTGTCGACTGATATCCAAACATGCGGAGCAGGAAGATTCAATCATTGTGAATGCAAAACTTGGGGTCGGAAATTAAATGCTAAAATAATATGTTCAATATAAATTTTAAATGATGCTAGTTACTTTTGACAAAACCAAAAAATAATTGCCTTGGAAGTAGCCACCCATTCTCTGTACCCATCCAGCTTCGAAGACTTTATCCTCGCTTAGTGAAAAGTAGTTTTGTTGACCGTATTATAAGGAACGAACTGTCACTATCAAAGTGTATAAGTCTCATACGAATGACCTCAGGTAAATAACCAGACCAGCTGTCAAATGACAGAAAGGTTGGCATTATTGGCTCGTAAATATATTACACTACGTGTCAAAAATTATATAATAGGTCATTTGGGCATTTACGGCATAGGTTGTTAATTTTATTAAATAGATATAGGTAACACTGCAAATGTATTTGAACGCAAAGTCAAATTTGGTTTTCTTAAACCCAAAGAAATTACTTTGGCATGCTGCGCATTGCACAACTACCAGACGACCACAAACAACACAATCTTACGATTGCTTTACCACAGAACGCAAGATTGTTGCTTTCAAATGTGTGAAGAAATAAAAGTAAACAAAATGCTAGATATGAATCACCAAATTTCAATAAACTGCATACGGTCATATAGGCATTGTGCTGTCATTCTTGGTTAGTGTCGGACTACACTACTCTCTTTTTGATCAAATTTATCTGTCAAAAAAAGCATGGTCACTTGTGGTCATTCTGTCATATGATCATTTTACTGCTTGACCCTATTTTGACAGAAATAATGTCAGAATTGGTCATTATTTAACCATTTGGCATGCAATCTAATCCTACCTTTAGCGGCTATCGTTAAGGTAAGGTAAGCGTATACAGGCTAAGTTGTTGTATTTAACATGTAAATTGGAAATACGCCTACCAAAAACACGCGACTATTATTATTTTTGATCACTTTTTCTAAAGTAGGTAAGTGCATTTATTTTGTTTAAAAAACAAAAAACCTTTCTGTGCAACATTATTGGGCTTGAATACAAAAATGTTATACCCATTTTTGGCAATATTAGTAAATAATAACCCATTTGTATTATTGGATATTAAGGGTAAATAAAATAAACAACACGACCTTTAACGTGTCATCTATCACCTGTTGCATGTTATCTGTCAGCGGAACCGGCACCAAGTATTCGAAAATAATTCGTTATGCCAAGGTACTAATTACCTTATTTGACTGAAGTGAATATTTTGGTAGCATAATTAGCGATCCAAAATTATACACGTACGTGTTTAGGGAAATAACTTATAAAGTGTTGCGAATTTTCTAAATTTGTCTCCACGCTCTATGACAGTAAATGCTTTATCACAATTTTAATAGAGCACGGGATGCTTAAATGTCAACAGATGTTGCATGAATGTGAAATGCTGCCAACCGTCTATAATAGACGATTTCTTTCTTGTTTTCTCATTTTTGGCCAAACAACATCCTCCTCCACTTAAAATCTGCAGCAATATTATAATTACCTTTCGTTTGTTAAAAAAAAATGTTCTATGTTTCTACGTCAATTACAACCTCAAACCTATTGAACTTAACTCCTATACTCATATATGTACTTTCTGTGGCCCAAACTGTAAAATATATCTTAATGACAGCAGATTTTCGCAATTAAAAGATACCAATGCATAAAAGTTTCAAGAGATTTCAGCGGATTAGGCATATCCACTTCTTAAATAGATGTCGAACTCAGTTAATAACGCCGACCAAATCCCAATCGGTATTTTAGCTTAAAATATTAGCCATTTAACTCCGTTAGAAAGATATAAACTATCCAATATAAGAAATCGTATTTAGCTAGGTACCTTACCTCTATACCTCTGAAGACGCAATTAAACTCACTCAATTTGTTGATTATTAATGTTGGATGTCGCTAAGAAGAGATCCGCTTAAAATTTCCTCATAGAAACTTTCCGGCTCATCACGTTTCCACTGCGTTGCCGGTGCACAACTGCGTCTCCAAAAATCGACGACATACCTCGCTTAGCTCGTCGTTCTCCATCATTTCCAGAATGAATAGCGCGCGCTAACTAATTGGCTTTCAACTTTACGACCGCCCGCCGACACAATGTTCAAACGCAAAACTATTTTCGGATTTAAAACAAATAGATACAGGCTGTTCTTCATTGCCTTTGCCTTATTGGGGGAAATTGATTACCGTAAACATAATTTCCATTCCAAAAAATTAAAGCAGACATTTATGTGCCTAAGTCAGAGTTTAATTTTAATTTACGGCACTTCACACTCACAGGCACTAAATAAAATTGTATTGATATGACAACAATGACGGATCGTACACAGATCCCTGAAAAACAGGTAGAAGAACGTTCACCGGAAGCAATGACTTTTAATTATCCAATTGGGGAACAAGTTAATAATTTAATTTAAAGTTATTAAAAATAAACAAAAACATGTTAACAATTCAATTAAAAGTTATTAAAATTAAACAAAAAAAATGCCTCACAAATGATCCTTCCACATCAAGGCGAAACATTTCCAAATACATAGTCTTGGAGATGGTAATGTCTGCCCGCGTATATTTTAAATCCATAATGAAAATGTCAACACTTCGCTGGTTTGTAGTTGAATTCGCTTGCAGATGAAGTTGCTTCGAGCAATTTAATTGGCCTGAGGTGATGAGTTACAAACTCTGCTGGTAGACATTACGATTGCTGTGCGGTATGCGTCTGCGGTTGCATATTACTTGAATGCCGACACGAAAGCATAACGCAGTAATTGAGGCAAATTAAACGTATATAAATTCCAATACATTGTGGGGTGGGATTTTAAATTAAGTTTAAAGTCGATATGTCATTTGGATGCAATTAAAATGTTTGTAAAGATTGTAAACGAAAAAAAAAAATCACTGCAATGGTATCAGAGAATGGGAGTTTGTGATGAGTATGAGTATCTAGATACCATCCCTATGAAGAATTTACCTGCGGTTCAACTTCACACCCTGCCGGCAAGTTAAATAAAAACCCTATGTAGGAACCTTTTTTCTTTTTTTGTTGAGAAACAATAAATCCTTTGAAAAGGACGCAAACCAATCGACACACCCTCGCCTTAACCACAAAGTGATATATTAGTAAGCAGTGAGTTCGGTTGACCATATACCGAACATAATCTATTACATCAAACAACAAAGCGAAGGATAAGGTTGAATGAATCTATATATATTAATTTTTTTTTTAAACTTTATTTTTACCCAGAAATCTATCTAGTGATGGAAAAGTTTTAGCAACTGCTTTTAGCTACTTTTTGGACAACAAAATCCAAACGGCAGACTTCGAGGATTACAGTGACGGGCTCCAACGATACCCCACACCGCAATTTGATTTATTTTATTTTGAAAAACAATCTGTCGGACAAATGCGCATTCAAAATTATGAATGCGATTTTAAGCATACGGATCATAAATCTCCGGCATGTACCTACTGACAAAATACTCGAACTGAAGATAAAATCCTCGCAAGATGATTTATTAATTACTTCCCCCATTGTGGACTGCGGAGCTGATGGAGGGTCCTGTGTTTATTTTTAATAAATAAATTAGACGGAGGGTCGCACTTTCAGTGAGTATGAGAACGAGGAGTTTGTCTCATTTCATTGACAGATTAACTTTGGATTATGTTTTGTGAAAAAGATTTACGATTTGTGAATTTGTCACGGCACCACTTATTCAGTATTGTCATCAGTGAGTAATGTGGGGTTGGGGCATGTAAATTAGTTGGATTCTATGCAATTATTTGTTTATTACTAGGTGAATAGATGGTCTGACTGTAGAAGAAGCATTTTTTCTATCTTACGTTTTTGGTACTTCTCTGTTGAGTATGTTATTCGTAATTGTCTTAAGATATGTTCAGGCCATTGCCGTACCTTTAAATACAATATTGTTACGACTTCAAATGTACTGGCAATGAGGTGCATATGAGCTGACAATGGCGAATTACCTTACAATACTAAATGGTAAGCTTATACATTTACCAGCTTTTGTCCCAAATTCTTTCACAAAGTAAAATAAAGCCAAACATTAAAAAGGAAATAAAGCCGAAACGAATGTTCGCCGATGGCATCAAACATTGAAAAAAGGCCGAACACTATTTCACTATTAATTCGGCTCAGTTACGCTTTCACAAAGTGATATAACGCCGAATTTTTTATTTCGGCTTTTTTTCGCTCGGCGTTATTTCACGGCACCTATCTTTTTGCTTTGGTGACTTCACGCATCCGAAAACTAGAAATGAATAAGCGCGCGAGCATTTACTACGGTTTTTAATTCTACTAATTGTATTTATTTATTTGCAAAAATTTCCTGTACAAGAAAAATTTTGTTTTCTTTGTTTAGATATGGAAATAATTATCAGTCACATTGTTGCTTAACTCCACAAATTCGTAGACAGAGAGATACCATTATGTCAATTTGGATAAATATTTGCTTCTATGCAAAAATTTGATGCATAGATACTTTTTTTGTTTTTTGTTGGATTCGCTTTATAAAATTTTCATCAAAATTCTGAAAATTCTATCTTTTGTCATAATTCATAATTTTTTGAAATAAAGTGGCAGTGCAGTTCATTTTCATAACACTCACAATACTTCACTAATTGTACCTGACCTGAAGTTCCAATTCTTCAATTTAAGTTCTTTGCTGCAGTTACAGTTGCTCGGTGTATTACTGTTAACAAGTTATCATTGATTGATGGTGGTTTCTGGTTTGCTATTTTATAATTCTTTTGCAATTTTAAGAATAAGTAGGTACTTAGGTACAATTTTTTAAATTGTTATATACATTTTTTAATAAAAGTAGAGTAGTAGATTTTTATATCAATAACTTAGTACGCATAATATAAACTTTAGTTTCGAAAGTGATTAGTATCATGATGCTTATGAAGCGTGAGTGCGTTCGAAGGACCATCTTAACCCCTTCTATTTACTGCAAGAAAATGTAGTAAACCTCATTTTACAACCTCATCTTAAGCGCCTCGAACGTGCTTCATACAAAAAACTACAAACTTTAAAAAGTTAACTAAAAAAATCAAAAAAACGATTTAATTGTTTTGATACACTTAAAACATTTAACAATCTGAAATAAAGGTAAATTTGATACATTTTTCAAAAGAAAAAGATGTAGCGGAAACGCTGGTTGCTGGCCCTGCAATGACAAACTTTCTACTTTTTACCAAAGAATATAGAATTATATATATGTACTCTGTTTATTTTATATTTTCAGTATAGGCCTTATGGAAGAGCTTTCTACACGGTATTCAACTTAAGAAATTGCCACTGAAATAAAGGTGCGATCAGACGGTCATCCAAACTTGTTATCCGGATGATATGCTGACTTCAGAAAATTTGTGTATTTCGGTTGTCATCTGCATGTCATCTTACAGCGTGGCATCTGCTAGATGACACTCGATCACACAGTTTCATCCGATGGATCATCCGAGTACCTTTTTGTCCCAAAATGGATGACACGCTTTCTGAGCCATCCGGATGAAATGCGATCACACGAGATTATGCTAATGACACTGATGACAATTTGTAATTTAATTTTCAATTTTGATACAGAGCTCTGTAGGGTTGTTCACAAGAAACACAAAGTTGAAATAAAGTGTTGAAAAGTATTGTAAAGGAAAAAAAATGTTATTAATTCAATGTTTTACTTAAATTGTGAACAAATAAAGCAATCAGTGCCGCGGATTGTTCAATATAAATGGATAAAAATTGTCAAGAAGCACGGCATGATTGTGGAGGAAGTTAGTTTTTATATTGCTGTAATAAAAAAAGATTTTACATTAAATATTAACATAATAAGTAATTGCCAATAAAGTGAAGTGTTTATTTTATTACAAAAATATAAAAACTACTTCTACACGGTGGTATATCTACATTTTTATTTGGAATCATGTTTTAAAAGTTGAGTCCTCGGTTCAATGTACACTTCTTTCACCCAAACAAACACTAAAAACATCAATATAAAACTTCTTTTCACTACTCTGGATGCAGAATATCACTTGTGGTTTCTTCTTGTTTGCATATATATTTAATAAACTATTGGCTTTATACTAAAAATTGCACATTTTCCCAATTTGCACTATAAATTGTTATTGAAATAAAATATTTAACAACCAAATTTCCGCCACGATTCTTTCCGGAATTTTATCATTATTATATTAACTCCGCGGCACTAATTGTTCGATTTTGTTGCAGTGCAACTATGACACGTTAATAAAAATTATATTTGTTTTTTAACAATAATTAATACCACTCTATTCCAACTTTTAGATAGATTTAATTCTACGAATTCTACCCGACACAATAATTTTTTTTCGCAGTGACATTTTCATATTTCGCGAACAACCTTTAGATAAAATGTCGAAAAGAGATATTGAAATTATAATTTTATGGGCGTATTATGCGTCGTGCGAAGAAATGTTTTTGCTCAAAGTTGCTGCGTGAGCTCCGTACTTAGGGGCCACCTTTACATAACAATTTTTACATATGTCAGCCGCTCAATGTGACTATTTATTAGATTTATTGCAGCCAATAATACAAAAAGAGATCACCAATATGCGAGCTAATGAATTAATGTACGTTGACGTTGGCCGTAATGGGAGAATGTCAGACGGCGGGGTTTTCAACAGAAGCACTTTCGGCAAGGCATTGGACAACAATCGGCTGCACTTGCCTGCACCGAAACCATTATCTATCTGGCAGGGACGAAGCCGTTCTATACGTCCTAGTCGCGGACGACGCATTCGCGATGAGGCCGAATATACTGAAGCCTTACGCACAGAGGTCTAACGTTGCCGCAGCGCGTATTCAATTATCGGCTTAGCAGTGAGCGTCGCAGTATTGAAAATGTGTTCCGCATTCTGTGTTCGCGTTTCCGAGTTTTTCGCACGCCTATTCATTTGAATGCTTACTTACTTACTTAGGTGGCGCTAGAGTCCGAGGTGGATCTGGGCCTCAACCAATACGCATCTCCAGTTAGCGCGATCTTTGGCTATCTGCCTCCACAATTGGTTTAGGTGTGCTGCACAATTTCCTCATAATGACAAATAGATACACTACGCACCACCTAATTCCTTAGACCAAGTGGATGATGAGGGCAATGTGACTTCCGAACCGATATCATCGACGTTGCATTCTCTTGAGCCATTACGAGCTAACTCAAAAGATGCAAAACAAATACAAAAAGAATTTATGTATTATTTCATCGGCGAAGGCGAACTGTTTTGTCAGTATACTTATGTTTAAATATATTAATGTAATCCACTATGGCACGTACGAGGTTAAGGATACACACCCTTCACACAAAGCTTATTTCCATTTACGTTTGTCGATCAGGTAGTACCACTTAATATTCAGTTATTTCGCCCTTACTCATGTCGGCGATGATTTCGTTGCCATAGTCGTAATCGTCATCTTCCATTGTATGATGCGATTCCTGCAATATTATAAAAATAATCAACGATTTTTAACAGAATGAATAGAAGAAAAAGAAAAATACATAAATAATTACCCTTATCTAGTTTTCATGATGTGGTACTGGAGGATGTAATCCCAATCGGCGGGATATTGGTCGATGGATAGCCCGCTACTGATTCGATGTGGGGTCAATTTGTGGTGGCGAAATGGATGTAGTCTGTATTTGTTCGGGTCGGTGACATTTTATGTGTGATGGCGCCGCCTGCGAGTAAATCATTCGCATGATTCGACCCTCCAAATTGAAGGCGACATCTTCTGCCAGTCTCCGCAAATGAGATGCGACCAGTTCCCCGAACACACAATACCGATCATTTTTCCTGCGTGTTATGTTGCTTAACACTTCAGCCACCAAATTTTGAAAGCTGCCAGAATTGGAATTGGAGGACAACGATGGTGATGGCGTTGCTGTTACTGTTGACGACGGGGTTTTAGCCAATTAATTTTTTTGCCTCTTTTTTGGGACAGGTGTGAATTGACAGTATTAGACAATTGGGTCAATTCATTCAAAATCGAGGCATCATCGTACGCATCTAAAATACAACCAACGAGTGAACGTATACATATTTCATACCTTTAAGTACGAGTACCTACCAATTCGAATGTTGACGTCGATGGGCACGATTGTCTCACTTCGGCAGACTCAAGGAACATGATTGGCCTGATTTTGTGGCTCGAAATTTGCCCAAATGGGCCTAAAAATGGGTTCTGAGTGACTGCCACTTTAGACGCGCCTCGGCGTCATCAACTCCTTCAATATTTAAATTCACCACCACTAGTTTCCACGAATCAATTTTGTATATCGGATTTTTGTAGTCCTTCCGTCCGCTACCCCAAAGAACAGAATTAACCTGCACCAAAGCAATCAAAGATGATTCTATTTCACGGTCTTACGATAACTCTATTTTGGAACACCGTGGATTTTTTGATTGTGGACTCCTCCAAATTGGCTCCACAGTCTTTGTCACTCATTTTAAAAAGGAAATGAAACAAATTGAGCACGTAAATTAACTTTAAAATATATATTTTACTTTCACTTTCAACTCTTTCAACTTTCAATTAATGTAAAGATGACACAGTGAAAAATCGAGCAGTGTCATCCATGGGACCTTGTCATTTGGATAACATGCTGTCAAAAAAATCATCATCCAGGGATGACAGGCGATCACACGGTCAATATAATCATTCATCTGGATGACATGGAAATCGTGTCTGGTATGTCATCCGTTCGACACGTTCAATGACATGCCGGATGACAGGCGATCACACGGAATGACTACTTTAGGACAGCTGTATCTTAAAAGGCTTTACGCCCAAATCCTTCCGCAAAATTTTCCACGTAGTGCTGTAACAAAGGCCTAACTGCTGGGAACGGCGCCGAATCGACATTTCGCGGTCTTCTGTCACACTAGCTGATACGGCCGCAATATTTTCTTCAATACGCATAGTACGTAAACGTGTTGGTGGTTTAATGTCCAACATAGTAAATTTGGTGCGAAATTTGGTCACAATCTTCCGAATAGACTGCTCAGAAGGTCGAGAATGCCGATCATAAAATGGAAGCAGCGGGCGATGAACATTTCGAACCGAGCACGAATTTTGATAGTAAAATTCAATAATTTGCAAGCGTTGTTCATTTGTAAGACGATCCATGGTTAAATTGCAAACCAAACTGAAGCTGTTTGACAGTGACACAAGGTACTAAACACACGTCAGCTGTCAAAACCAGTGTTGCCAAAACCAAACCAGCTAAAAAATCACCCGATAAACATACTTGGGTTTTTATATTGTTTTTCCATTTCGGTTAATAAAATGAGATAAAATGTATATTTTATCGTATTATTTCATAAGTATTATTAAATTAGTAATGTTTGGGTGTAAAATATTAAAATATTACTATTAAAAAATAGTTTTAAACCAATGGCCAATTGTGTAAAAGTACTTAACTGATTCAATATAACCATCGATAACTTACGAAGTCCGTGTATCAATATAATAATATTTAATTATGTAAATAGTTGTGTGGTAAGTTTGTTTTTATACTTCCATATTCACCGCATATTTTGCATTTTTATTTTACCCAAACAAATTGTGAGCTGTTATCTGCTTCAATTCATCAACTGTTCCCAACTTCTTGCTACAAAAATTTCATTTCATATCATTTCAATGGTCGCCCCCATTAAAACTCATATAATACGATACATGTGTGCACGGTTCCCATTTGACTTGCACGTCCTACTTCAGACGCAAATCAAGAATTTTGCAATTAGGAAGTAACTAAATAAACTTATCGTTTACATAAGCGAAGAATTTGGTTTCAAGTCACGAAGAAAATTTTTTATCTGACTTTTCCTTTTGGAGATAAATATATGTGATCATTTCTGGCAGAAAACAATTTCTCTGCGAACTTATACGTGATTACCCACATTATATTCACATTTTCTTAGTGGAAAATCAAGGTCACATTTATAACAAAGCAATACGTAAAATGTATGCAAAAAAGTTAAAACGGGAAAGAATTGATTTTTTTACGAACAACCGATTATAGCAAACCGGAAGAAATCTGTCAGAAAATCTCACTGTCACTTTAGTGTCATTCGTAAATCAAATTTCATCATATATGTTTTTCATTCAGTTGTTGTGTTCATCGCTTGTGTTTTTTTCTATTAATTTTATAATAGTGGATGAGTGGCTTAGTGGTTAAATATGTCGGAATACATAAGGTTTTATTCATTGCTCAAACATCGCTGACAAACATCCAGGAGTAAGAACTGTCATGAGAAGCTGTCGCGGTAAAATTTACCACGACAAGAAATACTCTCCTGTCCCCTTTTATTCCTACCTGGTCCTTTTTTTATTGGTTCGAGCGCCCAAGGTCGTAAGAAGTGGAAGGGCAGCCATGGCCTCATCAACCAATGGCCCACTTCTTTCGAACCAAGGGAATGCAACCACTACAGGCAAACCCGGGTGGAAAAGGCGCAATACAGACGAACGGTCTACGTGCATAAAACGATGAGCAGCCTATCCGAAGGTGAGCCGCGTGGACGGCCTGGAGTCTCCCAACGGACAAGCGAGTCTAATCAGCGAGTTCTCGAAGCGCAACACCACAAACAGACGGTCTGCATCGAGGGGGGGTACCAACCAATGAAGGACACCCTAACACTTGTTACGGAGAAGGGCGGGCGGCCCTGAAAACTAACACATCCGTACATTAGATATCGCCGGGCGCGCAAAATGCCCAAGAGCGAAATATTACGCAATGAAGAAGTAAGGGTGTACGACCCGAAGTCCAGATCTCCAAAATAAATTGCGCCGGAACTACCATCGACACGGTAGAAAGCCACGCTCGATGAGGGAAGGGGAGACGATCCCTTTTGAATCCAACTCCACCTTGGGGAGCACCGGTGGAGCAACAAGGAGTGCAGGTGGACGGCCACATATTCTCACCTTCAACACCAAACACAAAGACACACTGTACAAGATCCGGCCATCCAACAAACCTGATATACCCCACTGATCAAGAAACAAAACAAAAACGAAATAAGCCGACATACAGCGAAGAATAACACCAACTTCCATAACCAAACATTCCGAGGTCAAGGGTTATCAAAAGCAACGCGAACAATAAACCACACACTTGAAGGATCGAAACCAAAACACGACAATACCAAAATGAAACACTTGTAAGGGATAGCACAAGAAACACAAGTCCCTACTTCCCCAAATCTGCGCACGACTCCACCGAGGTAGGTAGCGGTAACGTAAATGGGAATGGTACTCACTGTCCCTTCTGATTTCCTGTCTTCGTTGTATTGTTGGTGCCCGGACAAACATGATTTGCAGTAGTGGGTTGGGGAACTTAAAATATAACCCATAGAAGGATAGTTCATTAATTTTATAGAAACAACCTTAAATTTTAAAACAAAGTAAATATCTCTTCTCTAATGATTTTTTTTTATTTTTCTATTTTTGTTTTGCCGCGAGTTGTCAAATGGGAAACGCTGTCATATGTCCAGGGTCGGCCGGAGGGTTCGTCTTTTATTGGTTAATTCCAATAATGGGCGAATCCAAAGATTAGCGGGATCATGTCAGCACACTTTGCGTAGCTCAAAAAGACATGACCCAGTTAAATAAGTGAAAGTGGGGGTGTAGGTAACAGTTAATAATTTCAGAGCGACAGCTGAATTATCGAGTTGGAGCTGTTAACCTATGTCCCATGTATGATTGAGTGTAGAGAAGCAGATTACAGCTGACAATATAAGCGCAAATGCTAAATCGTCATGTGGAGCTGTAGTTCTTGGTTCTGCTTCCCCTACAATGCATGAGTGTGTATGTGGAAACAAAAAAAAACTGGCCGGCCGAATGGACAAAGGGATTTTTAAAACCACTTCTTGGTTGACCAGCAAATTATTCAGAAGTGTTCTCATAATCGAGTAAAGCAAAAAAAAAATGGGACTTTGATTTGAAAAATACCAAAAATAGGAAAAGGTCAGATCGAGAAGGGATATTTACCAGAATATTACCATTGAGGATAAAGTGAAAAATAAGGAGAATATAGAGATCCGTTGCGAGAAACCAACTTACAGCAATTTCGCCATTTTTCTTTTCGTCGGTCGTAGATTTGGAATTATTTTTTTTAGGTTTCACAATTTCTCCGGAAAATTGGGTGGCGCCCACTACTTATTTGATGTACCGAAGAACAAAACTCTACTCGAAATCCCCAGGCCATAAGTAATAACCCAAACCCATCGGTAATAAAGAAAACATTTCAACCCAATTAACGATCCTCAACCTAACCTAACCTGCTGCGACCTGTTGAACCCATCCTTAGCTGAGCAGCCGGGAAATCAGCACTGTAGATGGCTGAACGTTGCGCTTGAGTACTTGATTTGACAGTTCAAATAAAGCCGAATTTTTCGCTCGGGCGGTGGCGGCCGCAAATTTTTTTATATATTTATATAATTATTCGCTTGTAGTACTTCGCCAGTAATTTTAATAAAATGTTTGAATCGCGTTTATTTTATTATGGCTGATAGAAGTGCAACAAAGCTTCTCATAAAAATAAATTGCGGTTCAGAATCAGAATTAGTGGTGCGATTAAAAAATAAATTATTTTATATTCTAACCGTGCTTTGTATAGAAAAGCAAAGTGCTGGTGTATTGGAGTTGAGTTCCGCGAGTTGGAGTGGAAGTATGTACACGTAAAACGGTTTCACTGACTTCTCGATTGGAAATGTTTAAAGTGAAAGGTGTCTTTCTCGTTAATTCCTCATCTGTGACTCAAACATTTGACAGTCACCTGATGGAAATGCCGTCGGGTCTGAAAAGCCAAGGTCTTATTGATGCTTAAATGTATTTTATGGTTAGTTTCTCATATATTTATGTATGTTTATGCAATAATCAGATCGAACGAAATTGCCGCACTCAAGGCAATAGAATCAACCAACATCAATTCTGATAACCTCTGAAGCTGTCGAACGATGCTTAAAGCGTTATGCAGTCAGAACCGAGTGAGACTGTGCTGGGTGTCAGAACACTGCGGTATTGAGAGAAATGGGAAATGTCTGACAATATAAGTTGGACAAGTCTTGAGGGTACCTTATATGGAGTTAATATAATAAAGCAGGGATAAGCTTCCTCCGTCTTCCTTGGATTACCGGATACGGATTCTTCGGGGATCTGCAGGCTGCTGAGGATATCATACACATATGTATTCAATTCAACTTCGACCGACTATATTAGCGCAAAACAAAAATGTTGTTGTCTTTGAGGTACAAAGGTTATTTATTTTCCATTATGCATTATATCAGGTAGGTATACTTATTTTATTTCTTGCACTGTTTTAGATTCCTTGCTATATAGGAGCAAGTTTTGCAGACTTGTCATTCCACATCAGAAATGGGAAAGACCAAAGTAAGAAAATTCATTATTGAAACAATAATTGGGATAAATAAACAATGAAAAATCATTTCTGAAATTTTTTTATATAATTGGAATATTCCCAATCATGGAGCTGTCGATGATACCTAAACATGTTCGCATATTTGCCCTACAAAAATCTGGCAGCTGTAGTTTTAATTTTAGAAAAGTGTCTCTCAACTATCAACTATTAGTACTCATGGATCGAATTCGGACTCTACTGTATTTTTCTCATCTAATTTCGGCAAAGCGTGGACAAACTGTCCTCAAAATCGAAAAGTTTAGGCCAACTTTCCTCTACCAGAAACGAATGATCAACAACCATACTTATATTGATTGGTAATGAATCCTTTCTATTAAAGTCCAATCTTATGATGCCTTGTCCTGGTAATGGGATAATAGGTAAACTAAATAATATTTTTAAATTTAATTTTGTACGTTCAAATTGTTAAAAGTACTTTTAGGATTTAATTTTATTGGTTGTCTCTGACAATGCAGCTAATATTTAAGCTGCTGTTTTGCATGAACTGGGGTGAAAACATTTTGGATGCTTTACGATTACGATTAACATAATTGGAAATGGCGGTTGAAGAGACGAGGAAGTAAGTCTTTTCGTAAATAAAATTAAAGCTATTGTTGGACACTTTAAAAGGAGCTTCTTATCTACACCAAAACTTCTGGCATATCAAAAAAATTAGGGCACTGGAAGCCGCCTGAAACTCCTTCAAGGTGTAACCGCAAGATGGAACTTCACCTACTAGATGGTAGAAAGATTTATGTTGTTGGAGGAAGCTGTTAAGTCAACCATGCCTTTAAGATACATGGAAACAACTAGCAAACTATCAGTCAATAAGTGGACCGTTATTTGACAGCTCTGCAGGATCTTAAGGCTAATAGAAAAGGCCACTAGAAGCATATCGGGAGACCAATACATAACGACTTCTTTAGTAATTGCATTGGCTAACAGGCTCAGGTGTATATACCTAGGATTTTTCAACAAGTCATTAGTGCAGAGTACAAAGTTTTGTGGAAATATTAAATGCTTCAATAGAATTAAGTTTAAGTAGATTCGAAAATAGTTCAACACTCTCTTTACCTACATTTTTGGACCCACGTGTCAAACAAATCCCTTTCAAAAATAACCCAAATGCTTAAAGTGCTAAAAAAAAACAAGCAATTCCACTTGTTGCAGATCGTTTTTGTACAGTTGCGCAAAGCAACGGGAAAGATACTAAAATACATCAAATGCATCGCCACACAAAAGAAGACAGAATACTGATCCCAATAGTGATGATGAAGTGTGGGCAGTGTTCAATGGGGCAGCTGCGGAATTCCAGCCTTTTAAAACGGCCAGAAGCAAGCCAATTTCTGAAGTGCAGCGGTATGTAGATTGGGATAGGCTGCCACTTACCTGGTGGAGGGAAAGCAAGGTTTTGTTGCCTCTGCTGGTCTTAATAAGAGTGACAAGAGTGACTCAGTGCGATCGCCGCTTCAATGCCTTGCGAAAGGCAGATCTAACGGATAGAAGAAGTCGCCTTAGAGCAAAAACAAAACAAAAACGCTTTTTATATTTAATTCTTTCTCTGCCATAAAAAATTATATTCAAAGTTTGCCTGAAATGTAAAGACATCGAAACAAAAGGCAAGTGTTTTTCTTTGAATTTGGTGTAGAAGAGTAGATTTGAGTACACATTTTTTATTAAGTGGTATGCGAAAATGAATTGAAATCGATTGTAAGCGTCAAAATAAGAATAAGCCTATGGTATCTAAGCGGAGTGCTTCATAGTGGTGAATAGCAATTCTGAAAGGGACAAACATGGCATGATTAATCGACAATCAAGGAAAATATCTTATAACACAAATATACTCATAAAAAATAAATAATTATGACGCTGTTATGACATATTTTAGCATTAAACGGCATATTTTAGAGAATTATATACAAAATTGTACTCTGCATAATATATAAAAATAAGAATGACGGGTACAACTAATTATTTTCTTGTTAGTTTCTAAGCGGCCAGACAATAGTTTTATTGCCGTTTTTTTTATCTTATAAACCTAATAAGAGAAGAAAAACAATTCGTTTATTTATAATTTTTTAGCAATTGAATTTGCGCAACACTGAGACACAATGAATTTTTGCTTCGTGCATGCAATGACAAATTGCTTTTTTCACTTTGTCACCGTTTTGCTTTGATTGTGAATAAATAACTCTCACTCCTGCCTAGGAACTCTATCCCAAAACAAATTTTATCTAAACTGTGGCACTCTGATGTCACCTGTACATTTAATAAGGAATATTTAAATTTAGTGGAAGTGTGCACTTAGTCTTGACAGTTATAGACTCATAAAAACGTGCCTTAAAAATCTGATGTACATAACTGTTAACGAACTTGAAGCAATCAACTAAACGTAACCTACTTACCTGAATATAACTAACACAACTGAACGTTATCAAACAGGTGAAACCCGCTTACTTAAAAGTACATTGTCGTTCAAAATATTTTTTTTCATTTTTATAAAACTATAGTTCAACTATATACTTACCTAGCTTTTAAAATAATTTTGTGTCGCCTTGTACAAATTGTTTTTGGTATTGTAGTCAAAATGTAAGCTTTTCTACACCGCAATTGGACTATTTGGCAGACCACGCTCAGAAATAAACATCAAATTAATAAGCGGTTGCACACGTGATTCTTACTTCAATCACGCAAATTTGAGATCTAACTTCTTATATAATAGTGTTTAGTGTTCTAAATGAATATAATTATTAATTATACTTATGTTTGTACTTGTGTTATAGACATTCTTGTTTGGGAAAATGCACTGCTTTTTCACAACCCTCTCATTTCATGATATCTAGTAAATCAAAGTAAATCTTTTTACTAGAAGTAAATCTATGGAATTGCAAGGACAGAAAGTTGAACACATCAGCATAGAAAAAAACTTAAAAGCTATCATTTCACACCCAACATAAACGATAGGTTACTAACGATTTCTTTAAACTGTATTATTTAATTAATTTCACTTATTTTGTTTAAAAGAAAGCTTAACGATCATCTGGTCACATATGTGTGTTGTCTTTTTGCTCAACGCTAACATTATTAATTTCAATCGATATAAAACCTAACCTGACGAAACGTGCTCAACTATTAGTTAATTAAGTTAGCTAGCTTCACATATTACATTTCAAATATAATTGATATACTATTGAATTATTATTTTAATTAATTATCACATGTAAATGCTTACTATGCATTAGTCTTTTAAAATTAAAATGTTTAGTTCATGACATTTTGTAAAATGTTTTTTTTTTCTAATTTTAAAATAATATAATATATTTGAAATGAATCTCTTTAATTAATTCCAATTAAGATACAGCATCGACACTTTGAGCAAAGTTACCTGAATGTTGAAACGGGTAGTTGGCTGCTTCGTAACTTCCAACATTTTGTTCTTACTATTTCATATTGTAATAATTTGCATATTTTTTAAGGTGAATCGTGGTATGGATTGCAACTATAGCTAATGACGCCGTTTAGGACTCCAATAGCGGACAGTGCCCAAAACCGATACAAGAAATCACACCGCTTGTTGTTATGTACTTTGATTGCTTTTATCTTCTTCTTCTCCAGATCGCATAAATTATCTAGAGATCTCTTTTTAAATAATTAATTGTGGAATTCGATGCAGCTGTCATCTTCAAAGTACACCTTTTGACTATCCACTTTGGAGTGCCAATCTGACCACCGACGCGCAAACACGGGCCTCTGTTCCGCGGCCAGTGATCGTGTTCGTCACCACAAAAAAACACTTTCTCGGTCGCGTGTGCAAAAAAAAAAAAAAAAACAAACAAGTGCTCAGTGCTGTATTAATAAAACATAAAAAAATTGCATAAAGTACACAGTGCGTGTGGTCCCTTTACTCCCATTCCATCTCGTTTGCTGCTGCTTCTACTTGACCACACTTAAGGTACGATCAGACGATCATCCAAACTTGTAATCCGGGTGACACCCTGACGTCATTATGACGTAGAATTTATCCTAAAGTAACAAACTAACAAACCAGCTATTTTGGCATTGAGTGAAACTCAGGTTATCGTTGATTCTGATTCGTCGGAATTTAGTCTACCTGGTTACAACTTAGTGCCATTATTCTTTCCCCATAGTGGTCTCGCCGTTTATATACGTAGTGATGTAGCCTACCAACTTCAATCACAATACGGCCAATGTTCCAATCCGGAATTTAATTTTATATGGCTTAAATTCCACGTCCGTAGGCAATTAATCCACTACTGTTTCATTTATAGAAGCCCAAATTTGGACCGTAATCTTACTTTTAACGAGTTTGATGAATTATCCGATTCCATTACACGAATTTTAACCCTTTATCCTCACAATGAAATCGTTGTTGCGGCCGATTTCAATGTTCACAAATCGAATTGGCTTCGTCACTCTGGACAGACAACACCCGAAGGCAGGTACGCTGAGATCTTTGCTGAGGTAAACAACCTAACTCAGCTTGTAAATGAGCCGACACGGATTCCGGACATCAGTAGTCAAACCGCCAACACACTGGACTTGTTTCTCACCTATCATCCAGATAAGTACACCATAAATGTATTATCGCCTCTAGGTTCGTCAGACCACTGTATCATATCGGCCAATTTCTCGTACTCCAGCCACAAAGTTAAAGAACAAGCTCCTAAAAGAACTGTATGGCAATATGAGAAAGCCAATTGGGAAGAATTAAACGGTTTCTTTAGGAGTTTTAACTGGTCGCTATGCTTCCTCGATGGCGATGTGGATACTGCTGCCGATATGATAACAAACATAATTCACTTGGGTATAAAACACTTTATTCCTTATAGGATTAAAAGTATCAAACCCAAGGTGAACGCAAGGTGTGACTTGAGCTACAAAGAGGCTATCAGGTCAAAAGAGGTGAGCTTTCGGTCTTATAAGGCCAACCCAACTGAGGAAAACCGAATAAAGTTTAAACGAGCCAGAAATGACTGCAATGCCCACATTAATCGTGTGAGGCAAACAATACTACAAAGTCCCACCGGTAGTAGAAACTTTTGGTCGTTAGTTAAGAATATTAAGAATTCGGCATCAACATCTACCCCGACACTCATTTGCAATGACATTCCAGCTGTCAGTTTTTTTGATAAAGCCAATCTGCTTGCTGCTCATTTTGCAGCTAGCTCAACGCTGCCAGATTGTGCTTTATCTCCCCCTGTTCTCGAGCGCGTAGAATATACTATGAGACCAATTCATTTTCGCACTCGTACAGTGGCTAGAGTTCTTCGAGATCTCAACGTACATAAATCCGCTGGTCCACATCTAATCTGGCTAGAATCTACAAGGCGTTTATTCGCCCAAAACTTGAGCACAACGCTCATATCTGGTCCGGTGCACTAATTACATATTTGGAGCTACTTAACAGAATTCAAAAACGTGCGATAAAACTTATTGGCGACCGAGATATTGCGAATTCGCTAGACCCTATTAGTCATCGTCGTATTGTCTCCTGCCTATCGTTGTTCTATCGATACTACCATCACAAGTGCTCAAACGAAATAGCCAGTTGCATTCCTCCTTTTCAACACTCCAACACAACCGTAATACTCGCCATGCCAGGAATGCTCATCAGTTCACCCTAAAGCCTATATTCTGTGAAATTTAAGAATTCGTTCTCTGCCGTACAACACGAATGTGGAATGCTCTGCCTCACTCTGTTTTTCCTGACCATTACAATTTACAAACATTTAAAATCATTTCCTTAACGCCCGTGCTATGTTACTATAACATTATAAGGGTGCTAACAATCCCTTTTGCACGTGCAAATTATAAAAAAAAAATTGCTTACTAAGCAATTGAATAGAGGATAAAGGTATCTTAACTGTACCTGTGCGGATGAGCGTTACGGTCTGGTGCATCATCATCACAGGTTTCAGCATTAGCAGTTGATAGGGTCGGGGTGGTGTTGAATTGCATAGCACATTGGGCTTGATGGCGGCCGTACTTTTTCGCCTAAGAATGACGCTCCAATGCCCTGAATGGAACTATTCATACTTAAAACTTCAATAACAGATTCATCGATGTTTGAAACTTTTTTGTTTGTATGGATAACCATCTGTGCCCGCAATTTCTTTTGCATTTGTTGTCAGCTTCTTCTTTATATAAGTTTCATAATCGCTCCAGTCGTAACAAAAGATATGTTAAATTAAATTCCAAAAGCAACGTTTTGAGTGCATTCCTTCTTCCAGCCAGCGTATCGCTTCTTCGCGGACTCAAATCATTTAATGAAGCGGTTATTTCCTCCCAAAATGCAGCAACCTCTTTAGGCGACCTCTTGGTATAACTCCGAGGTACGTCGGGTTTTTCATATAGGAGCTCCACAAGTTTTTGATACTGCTTAGTGCTCGTCGTTTTATCAGATTTTTGCCTAAAGAATTAATTTGTTAAGAAGAAATTTAGCACAAACTATTAAATAAATTATTTTATTGCTTACATTTTTTTTATAAATTATTTCCGCGATGAATATATGTCGGTGACATTTGGAGAGAAATTGACAGGCGGCTGTCAAAAACTGATGTAAAAAGCTCATCGCGATGAAATGTATACTGACTGTATGTGTTACGTTTTGTCGGAGAAATGTTCCGAACAGGTGATCGGAACAATTACCATGATTCTTTTAAAATAGGAGAGTTTTCTTTCGGAACGGATACCATGATAGGGGGTAATATATAATATGACATAATGTAATGTAATTATAATAAATGTGCAGAACCTCTTTTACACATCCCCCTTCGGTTGCTGTCATTCGCTATTTTGATTTGTTTGTTAAATATCTTTTGCCGAGAAATTTTGTAAAATGATTAATAAAAAGTATTATAAAACTATCTCAAATTATGATAACCACTATTATTTTACATAATTTTACAGCAAACTCGACTTAATGCCACTCAAAACGCATTTGATTTGCGAGATTTCTTAAAGAACAATTTGTATAAATTTGTATATGAATTCAATAACAGTTCTTTTCAGCATTGAGGCGGATATTCTTTAAAAGGAGCTTAAAAGGATTCCACATAAAATAGTAATAAAGCAATAGAAGTAACAATAAAAAGCGGAAAAAAGACATTTTATAAAACATAAATATTCATTACAAAAAACTTAATAAATAGTATAAAGAATACATGTTTAAATACTCTGTAATTAAATCTTATTTTTTTAGAATATTCTTCCTCTCGTAAATAAGGTTTCTGTCTGCAACCCGAACATTCATATCTTTACTTAACTCCAATAAATTAAGTGCAGATATCATGGAGTTGCAAGCCTCAATGTTCACTTATTTTTAATAAGAGTCAGTCTCGAAAAAACTCTTTCGGCCGAAGCTGTGCTATGAGGCAAAGTAAAAATGATACAAACAAACTTATGTAAGTTTCCAAACATAATATCATTCAAACTGATTTTAAATTCCTCAATAGCATGCCAAAATTTTTCGATGTTATTCATTTCAAAAATTGCATAAAAAGCCTTATCCGCTAATTTTGTTTCAAGCAATTTGTATTACTCAATGACTTTTTCTGAATTCAATAATAAATTCAGAAACCAGATCTATGTATGTATGTAATTGAATTCAAGTCGTTGCTTCATAATCTTGGGATCAATCATTTTTTTCTTTAATATCGACTCTCTTTTCTACCTCACTTATGATAGATTGATAATAAAGTAGAGCATTGTTCTTAACAGAAGAAACATCTTCATCTGACATTTTCTTTGATGTGATATAAAACTCTGCTTCATGACCAATATATATATATATATATCAATTTTTTATAATTATCGCAATTATTATAATCAATTGCTTCTATTATATTATTATACCCTATCCTAAGAGTATATTAATTTAGACACATAGTTTGCAACACACCTTAATATTCGTCGTAGACCCATAAAAGTGTATATATATATGATCAGGACCAAATCCTAAGTCCGTTGGTCCGTCCGTCCGTCCGTACGCAATTTTTAGGCCTTTAAAATTAAGCTAGGAAGCTGAAATTTGGACCAGTTAGTTAGAGAGATAGAGTGTTACAACCTGCACAAGATATGTAGGCACTGCCCTCCTTTATAAGTTTGTCATATAAATTTGTTTGCCACGCCTACTTTTTGTGGGCGTTTTTCACTAAAATGCTGTTTTCTTCGATGATTTTCATAGAAACCGAAAAAAAGTGTTTAACAAGATATTTAGCCAATATTTTTTCCAATATATCGCCCATACAAAGTTTTTGGCCACGCCCACTTTTTGGGGGCGTTTTTTCAAAAAAGGTTTTTTTTTTTCTAAATTTTATAGAATGAAATAAAATGCAATCCATCATCTTCTTAAGGTTTTTTTTTGGGGCATATAGGGATAGGGATAGGGTATCATACTGTTCGCTCCAAGCGGACTGTAGCCTTTCCTTATGTTTTTAATGTGTTTTTGTGTTTGCGCATGACGATCTAAGTGGTTTTCTTTGTTAAGCAAGAGCAGCTTTCAAGCAATGACCGGTTTGTTTCCACGTCCTGTTTTACCCATTGGTAAGTCGAATTCCATTCCAGGAGAAACTTTCGATTCCGGGAAACTTGTGGAGTTTCCACCATCACCACCGCCGCCGTCTCCACCAGCTTCGTCGCAGTTGATGCCGATTCCTTTTGTTCTGCAATGTGGATACTTTGGAATAAATTAGTAATTCCTTAAATTACGACGTGAAATTTCGTTGATGAAAAATATTTTCACATTTTTGGTTTTCAATCAAAGTTTTTTTTTTATTTTTCATCTGCATCGGAAGTTTTTGTTTTTGCTGTCTGCCTTGTTTTTGTTGTTATTTTTAAAAGTCTGGTGAATAACTTTTGTTTGTAATTATTTTTGATAAAAATGAAGTATATACTTAATTACCTTTTCATTTTCGCAGCGAAACATATATTTTAAAAGTCCATTAAAAATAACTTTGCTCAACAAATAAAATGTACGTTAAAACTGTTAATATATATAAAAAGAGAGAATAGGGTTGTGTTTTTCTTCTGTCAAATTGTTGAGTTCTGAATCTGGATGGGTTAGATGGGTGAGTTTATCGGCAAAAATAAAATTGGAGCGTACGTTTTATTTTTTGTAGATATTTATGGGTTTTTTCGTTCAATAAAAAATAAAATATTACTACTGAAAAAGCGTCAATTTTAATAATATTTTACAAAGTTGTGGCCAGGGGTCACTTGGCTTAAAAAGGAGTACATATTTCTTTTATATAATTCGCATAAGTACTATTCATTTTGTACTTAATTTTATTCACACATATATACATAACATTACAAAATGAAACTAACCGAGGAAAACAAAAGATATTTTTTGAGTGTTAACGAACTGCTGCATTTTTACTTGAAACATTCTGCCATCGTTAATTCAGCCTCGTCTACTCGCCTTGTAAGGCCTTCAAAAAAAATGCTGAGCCATGGTTCTGTCTAAACCTATGCTTAAGCAAAACAAAACAGTTCAACCTCATTGATTGATAATTTCTCAGTTTGCTTTGCATTTGCTTTCGGTCAGCAGCAGAAGTCGAGGCATCACCTTGCTGTTTCTTTCGGTCAGCAGCACAAGTCGAAGCAGCAGCAATGTGTAGACAGCAGTCGCGGTATATTGCTTTCTGCTATCTTTTATCCCTTTTTTCCTTTCTTCTTTAAGTGTTGGTCTGCTTAAGGGGTTACATGGTTACGGGGAAAAAGTTTTTTTTATATAAAAAATAAAATATTTTATTCAAACTTTTTACTGTCTTTAAGATGTAAGGGGAGTTTTTTTAGAGGTTGGTTTTTCGAATAGAGATAAAACTGACATTTTGTGGTCAAATTGGGTAACTCTATTGTCATTTATGTTCAGCTTGGTTTGCCATTTCATCATGAACAACGCTTGCAAATCGTGCACATTTGTTTCAAAAATAATGCTTCAGTTTGCGAATTTTACCGCGAATATTTTGTTCAGTGATGATGTTCATTTTGGGTTAAATGCTACGTCCACAAGCAAAATTGCCGCATTTGGAGTGAAGAGAATCCACATGAGATCCTTAAAACGCCATTACATCCACAAAAACTGACTGTTTGGTGTGCTCTCTGGGCTGGTTGAGTCATTGGGCTATACTTCTTCCGAAATGATGCTGGAGAGTCAGTTACCGTTAATGGAGACCGGTATAGAGCCATGATAACCGACTATTTTGCTCCCGAATTAGATGGCGTGAATGTGGATGAGATGTGGTTCCAATAAGACGGCGCTACATGCCACACAGCGCACGTCACAATCGGTTTATTGAAGGAAACATTCGATGAGTGCATAATTTCGCGGAATGGACCTGTCATTTGGCCACCAAGATCGTGTGATTTAAAACTATTGGAATATTTTCTTTGGTTATATGTGAAGTCGCTCGCCTACGCCAGCAAACCAGAAACGTAAGGGGACTTGGAAGCCAACATTCGTGGCGTTATTGCCGACATACAGCCCCAAATGCTTAGTGGTTGAGAATTGGACCTCTAGGCTTGTCTTTATTCGAACCAGCCGCCGCCCACATGACCGATATCATATTTAAACATTAATTAAAGTTATCCTTCCAATAAAGCCAAATTGATGGACATTAAAACGATTTGCTTGTGCTTTATTTCAAACCGAAGTTCTTTACCTCTAAAAAACTGTACATTTGAAAAAGAATTTCTGAAATTTCCAAAGGAAAATATTCAAAACTCGGTCATTGTGACGTCATTTCCGGTGATCCCTCGGAAAAAAGGTGCGTCCACGTTGACAGTAGAACTCGTGACAGAATCACCAGAAGTGGAAAAAAAATCGTTTTTTAGTTATGATCATAAACTAGAATTTGGACAAAGGGGAAACAAAAAGTGAAAATTGGATTTTTGGTAGACCATTTTACAAAAAAATGCTAATTGTGGTAAAACTTGCTCAACATTGTTTTTTTTTTAAATAGTTGTGATTAAAAACAAAATTCTTCGTCCAAGTCCTCGTGAATTATATCTCAAAGACATGTGTAAGATTTCATCAAGATCGGTTAAGTGGTTTTTGTGAACTTTTGCAAACCGACTTTAAAAACACCGAAAAAACGCGTTTAAAGCTTGGATAACCTCAAACAAACCTCGTGATTCAATTGAGTGCGCACCTTCCCAAGGCTGAAACTTTTATCCGGAATGACTTGAAAATTTAGGATAATATTCTCGAGATGTTGTAGAAATTAAAAAGACAATAACAAAATCGATTTTTTGAAGCTGTGGAACCCATGTAACCCCTTAAGAAATATGAAGAACACAATTATGTCCACAGTTTCATTTAGTTCAACAACATCCACGCTTGAATATATGTATGTATTTATATAATTGTTTTGCTATGGGGGGCAAAAATGAGATTTGGAACTATTTTGAAAATAATGTAGACGAAGGTTTCCCTTTGTGAAAAACATGTAAAAATAAGCTTAAAAATAATAAACTATCTAATTTGGAAACTCATTTAATTAAACCATACAAAATAAATTTTAATGCCGTAAGTGTTGAGCACTTTAAGTCTTCGTCGTCAGGTTCCTCAGTGAATTCAGTAAAAACAATTCGAAAGAAGAAAATAAAAATTGAAGTGAATAAAAAGCAGTTGTTGAGATCGTGTATCGGGTTGGTATAGGAAGACTGTATTCCTTTTAATGTGTTAAATTCATCAAATATGAGAACCATCATCGATCCAATTTGTAAAGGTCTAGAAGCTAGGGACGACAAAAAAAGGATATTAAATGCATCAAACCGCAAAAAAAAACCTTTGCAAACGGTGTCCAATATCATAAAAGTGGATATAAATAATGAAGTGAAGAACAAGTTATTATCCTAGAAAATAGACAGTGCTACGCGGCTGTCAAGAAATATCTTTGGTATAAGTGCACAATTTATGAGCACGGTTCATATAAAATCCGTTATTTTGGGAATGATAGAACTCAAAGGTGTTGGATCGAGCACAGCCAGAAATGTTTCCGTTGAAGTGGTGTTAAACAAATATAATATTAATTTAAAACAACTCATATCTATAACATCCGATAACGGTGCAAATATGCTCAAAGCGACAAATATATTATCGTTGGTTTCCGAGGATAATATAAAAGAGAACGATGAATTATTCACCAATGATGAATATTTAAAAAAGATAGAGCTAGTAGAAAAATTGCCAATAGTACTAATAGGCAATATTCAAGTTTGTCATTGTGCTGCACACACAACAAAACTGTTTGCTCTTCATATTATAAAATCGTCGGATATGTTTAAATTTCTGTGAAATTGTCGAAACCTTACAAAATAGATATACATATGTATAAGAAAAACGTCAAATGGGTATCGCGAAATATTTGAGATGAAACAACTGAAAATGCCTCAACTAGATGGGGTTCCACATACATAAAGGTATGACTATTTTCGCAAATTTCTTTTTTTATTTGAAAGTACAATCCTTCCGGTTAATAATGGAAAATAATTTCATTCAAATGGCTGCCTCGGCTGGCCATGCAGTAGGCTACACGATCGGTGCAATTTTTAAACACATTTTCGATTGTGTGCAGCTGTATTTCACCAATGCCTTCATGAATATTGTCCTTTAAAGCGTCAATTGTCTCCGGCATGTCGGCGTAACACTTATCTTTTACGGCACCCCACAAATAATAGTCCAACGGTGTCAAATCTCAGCTCCGCGGTGGGCAAACGACATCAGCTCTGCGTCTGATAATGCGATCTTCAAAAACAGGGTGCAAAACATGGAGTGTAGCTTCGGCTGTGTGGAACGTAGCGCCGTCCTGTTGAAACCAATATCGTCCTCTTCAATTTTCGTGAACAAAAATTTGTTTAACATGGCTCGATAACGATCGCCATTGACTGTAACGGCCACTTCTTGCTCATTTTCGAAGAAAAATGGCCCAATTATGCCTCTGGACCAAAATCCGCACCAAACAGTGACTCGTTTTGGGTATATCGGCTTTTCAATGTATGTGTGCGGGTTTTCTGTACCCCAAATGCGATAATTTTGCTTGTTTACATACCCGCCAAGATCAAAATGAGCTTCATCTGAAAAGATGATTTTTTTGGCAAAATCGGAATCCTCTCTAAGTCGATCGCAGGGGCCCACTTAGCGAAGCGAAAACGCATTGGATGGCCAGTTGGCTTCAACTCCTGAACCAATTGGACTTTGTATGGCGTCATACCAAGGTCTTGATGCAAAATTCGTCTCAATGATGTCTCCGAAATGTTCAATTGTTGAGAACGACAGTGAACTAATGTTGATGGCGCTTCACGCACACTTTCTGCCACAGCAGCAATTTTCTCGCATGTACGCACTGTTTTTGGCTTTTCACGCTTTGGTTTATCGATGAGGATGCCAGTTTCTTTCACTTTTTTCACAAGATAACGAACATACGAAGCTGACGGTGCTTCTCTTCTTCCAAAATCCGTACGCAATTTTCGCACACATTCTGCAACATTGCCATGATTTTCAAAGTAATATCGTATACACAACCATATTCGTTCAGCGGAAGGATAAAACTAATTATCTGTCAAATTAGACATGAGCTAAGTGTTACCATTCGCGAAATAAGCACTGGTTGAAAAAAAACGTTAGATAGCGGACCCTTTATATTATGTTACATAATTTGTTAGTAACTAAAAATGTTCTAACCAAAATTTAATCCATTAGAAACAAATCGGAGGAAGAAAACTTTGAAATAGATGCGTCATTTTGGGATTACATTGAAAATTATTGTTTTGTTTTTAGTCTCTTACAAAAGACAATAAAAAAATGTCAAGATGAACAATTACACTATGGAAATTTTTACGCCCAACTCAAGATATGTACTGGAAAATTCGTTAACGATTCAAGGCAAGATCTTACAAAAACGATTGGTAAAAATATTTTGAATTCCATAGAAACACGAACGAAATTTTTAATTTCGTGTTTGTTCTTGGATCCTCGGTTCTAACATACATACATTAAAATCTCAACAAAAAATTGATGCAGTAAATTATTAAAAAACAATTTGGGATAGAATATATGGAATTAATCCAAGTGACACATTATGTTTAACACTAAAATTCTGCTTCATATCAATCCCAAAACCACTCGTTTGATGAGGAAGAGAAACTGTTGAATGAATACTTACACCAAGGAGTTCAAACAGAACTCAACAGCACATTAAACGTGCATACATGCATATGTAATTTAATATGTAAGCCAAAAATATGTAATTTTTAATTATCATCAAATATAAATATTATATGTTGTACACATACACACAACAAACATATCAAAACATTTAAGTAGGCTTTAAGAATTTGGAGATACAAGCAGCGAAAACAGAAATCAATAAACCGCGACTGCTGTCGACTTGCAAAAGCCTACACATTGCTGCTGCTGACCGACAGCAGCGGCAAAACAAACTGAGAACTTAACAGTCAATGAGTGCTGCAGCTGCTGTGAATTTCATCACTGATCTTTATCAGCTATTACTTCGACTGTGGCTGCCGATTTATTTATTTTAAGGAGTTGATTGGCAGTCAAAGCTGTGAAAATCACAAATTATTAAACGTTTGCTACTTCGACTGAAGCCGTCGCTGCCTGAAAGTATACATATATATAATTATGATCAGCATCAAAATCTAATTGTATATAGCAATATCCGTCCGTCCGCCCGTAACCAATTTTTAAGTTAATTTTTTTTTTTTTTTTTTGCGTGTAGCTAGGTGAAAATCGTTGAAAGACATCGCATGCGAGCTTTGCGATAGTGTGGGACTGGAAACACCCACTAAAAACACCCAGGGAAGGCATGGTGTTACCATCCTTCCAATAATCGCACCTAGTCGTCAGACTAATCAACAATTTTGTTCTAATATGTACTAATGTACTTACGTACAGTTTTAAGGAACTAACTTTGGTTTGATGCCTTTTGTTTTTTAATTCATTATCACTTTGTTAGTGTGATTATGTTGTTACATATTTCTTTTCTTTTCACCTAGTTAACTAGTTCAAAAGGTTTTACTCTACGTAATCTTCTAACTAAATTAGTATTATTAAGTAGTTGGACTACTTCTAAATTAGCATGGTAGCGAAGCCTAACTTCATGTCTTCTAGCGACCTTCCGAACCTCGTCCTCTACCATTTCAATTTTTAGATCCCTATGTAGATCAGCGTTACGTACGTACCACGGCGCATTAACAATATTGCGTAATACTTTGTTTTGAAGGCATTGTATGCTTTGAAGGTTGGACTTATGTACTTGTGCACCCCCATAATTGGAGGCCATATGTCCAAATTGGTTTTAATATTTGCTTGTAGAGAAGCAGTTTATTGTGGATTGAGAGGCATGAATACCTCCCTATGAGCCAATATATCTTAATATATCGTAAATTTAGTTCATCACGTTTTTTCTTGACATGAGTTTTCCAGCGCAACTTTGCGTCCAAAGTCAAGCCTAAGTACTTAGCTGAGTTCGAATGCTGAACCATTTTATTATTTATATACACAGGTATGTGTTGTACGTGTTTATTTGTAAAGTTAACATGAACCGACTTCAGTTCATTTAATTTTATTTGCCATTTGTTGGTCCAATTAGATATATCATTTACTGTCCTTTGCAGTTTTTCGGTAACTACCTGCAAGGTTTTTCCTACTGCAAGTACAGCAGCATCGTCTGCAAAAGTGGCAACAGTAGTTTCTTCATTTTGTGGTAGGTCGTTCGTGTATAGGAGAAATAGTACAGGTCCCAGCACACTTCCTTGCGGTACTCCAGCTTTAATGTGTTTCGATGCTGAGTATTCATCTTCTTGTTTAATTCTAAATAATCGTTGCATTATATAGGATCCAGTATTTCAGAGTACTGTTTTGGAAGATATTTTTGTAGCTTACGGACTAATCCTTTGTGCCAGACTTTATCAAAAGCCTGTGTTACATCAAGGAAGATGGTAGAGCATATTTGTTTTTCTTCTAAAGCCTTTTCTATTATATTAGTTATTCTGTGGACTTGATCTATAGTTGAGTATTTATTTCTAAATCCGAACTGATGGTTTGGGATCAGTGTTTTTTCTTCTAGAATCGGATGGAGAAGAAGAAAGAAGAAGTTTTAGAAGGATTTTTTCCAATAGCTTAGAAAGGATTGGCAGCAATAATATCGGCCGATATGACGTTACTTCACTGGGCAATTTGCCCGGCTTAGGTACCATAATAACTTCCGCGACCTTCCACATACGTGGAACATACCTTAGGCTGAACGCTGCATTTATTATCTGTGCCATTTTTTTCATACCTTTTTTAGGCAGTTTTTTCAGAATTTCACCCGTTATTAGATCAAATCCCGGAGCTTTTTTCGGGTTGATCTTTTCTTTTATTTCTTTGGCTATTTCCCTAGAGGTTACTGCTGGAATCGATCTCTCGTCTTCACACATTTCTTCCATTTGTTGGGAATTATCATTATCGTCATATGGCTGGAAGACATTTTCAAGGTGTTCCGCGAATAGATCCGCCTTTTGTTTGTTTGTTTTAGCCCAGTTACCACTGCTGTTTTTCACTGGCGGAATGTATGCCGTTGGTCTTTTCATTTTTTTTGTAGCCTTCCACAGTGAGTATTGTGTACTAGCATCGTTTGTCAGATTTGTAAGGTATCTTTCCATCGATGCATTTTTAAATTCTGCTATCTTTTTTCTGAGTTTATTGTTTAAACTATTAAGTCTATTTTTATCACTCGGAGCTCTTGTCAGTTGCCATCGTTTGCGAGCTCATCTCTTTTCTGATATAATGTCGCAGACTTCTTTGGGATACACGTTTCTTTTTACTTTGCTATTTAGTTCAGGCGTTGCAGCCCATGCAGCCTTTTGTATAGCTAAGGTGAAGGACTGTACTTCGCTTTCTAATTGCTCTATTGTATTAATTGTTGTGGATAGTTCGATGCATTCATCTATTAGGTATCTGAAATATATCCAGTCAGTTAGTTTGTTTACTAGACGTGGGTTGTGTTCCTTCATTATAATTTTATTACCAAGTGTAAGCAGCACAGATGAGTGATCTGAGTCAAGATCTGGCCCTTCATTAACTTGGGTAGTATTTGAAGAAATATTCTTAGTTATGAAGAAGTCGAAAACATCCGGGATTTTGTTCCTATCTGTGGGCCAGTAAGTAGGATTTCCCGTTGAATGGTAGTTAGCATTGGTTTTTTAATAGATTCAAGGAGTTCTCTTCCTCTTGTATTTGTTAATCTTGATCCCCAAGATTTGTTCTTAGCGTTGAAATCTCTATTATGAATTTATTTCCGAATTTGCGTAAGAGGCATTCAAAATTGTTTTGTTTCAGTCTGTAGCTAGGAGAACAATATGCCGCTGTTACCGTTATCTGCCCGGTGCTTGTTTTTATGTTTACGGATTTGGCTTGTATTTCACACGACTGGTATTCTTCATCTTCATCGTGTTTAACACCTTCCTTAATTATAACTGCGGCCCCTCCTCTTGCTGCATTGTGAGGATGTGGGGTATGGTATGTCTTGTATCCGCGAAGCTTGTATTTTGTTCCAATTTTAAAATGTGTCTCGGAGACTAGACATATGTCAATTTTGTTTATATCGAGAGTCGCTTGTAATTCATCTTTGCGATTCTCGAGGCCATTGGCATTCCATAACAAGATTTGTATGTTTTAAGCCATTATGATCTTTTAGGTACAGTTCTTTTATTACTGTTTTGTTTTTGATATTCTTTCCAGAATTTTCTTATTATTCTTTTCTATATCTTCCATTCTGTTAAGAATTCTTTGCATTATATCCTCCATAACATTGCTGGGAGGCTTGGGGGTTCCGACTGGTTTTGCAACGTTTGTCGAAGCAACATGTGCATATGTTTTCTTTGGACCGGCTATGGGGCTTAATTTGCCATTTTTGCTTAAGGGTAGATTTCCTTTATCTCTATCCAATTTTTTATTAATTTTGGGCCTAGATTTCGGTCTCGAGTCTTTTTTGTTTTGTTTTTCTCTGTCTTTAATTGCGTCTATTTGAACAGGCTTTTGCATTTTTTTTTGCTTGTTGTCTTTTACCTGCTGTAGCTCTTTTGCTACTATACACCCTCTGTAGTTGGCTGGGTGTCTTTCGCTACAATTGGCGCATTTAGGGACAGCCTTTTTTTCCTTTATGCAGTCTTTTGTATGGTGGTCTCCTGCACATTTAACGCATTTTGGGTTAGAGCTGCAGTATTTGTGAGTGTGACCATACTTTTGGCAGTTCTTACATTGAGGAACTAGCTGTGATTTCCGCAAGGGATGAATTTGTACTTTCATTCCTAAGATATCTTTAATTTCATAAATTTTCTTGATGTCTTCATCTTGCTCAAAAGTAAGCATGAACATTGGTAGCGGTGCTTTACTCTTGTAATTCACGCATGTTGACGACTTCAAGTATTTTGAAGTTTTTCTTCTTAAGGTCTTTCGCAATGCGTTCAGGTTTATTTTCAAACAAATACCATTGCACCTTTTTCTCGTTTAGTAATTTTGTCAAGTTTCTGTAGGATTCCACATTTATTTTAACATCATTACTATTTAGAAGAGCTGTATTAGCTTTTATTTTATTTTCTTCTAGAATATTCAATAAGCCTTCGTAATGGGTGATTTTTTAAGAGGTTTAGAACTTTTTTAAAAAAAAAACACAAAAAATTCAAAAAAATGAATGAAATATTTATTTGAATCGATAGTTTGAACCTTGCAATTTAATGTTTAAAGATAATTTCATGCAAATGTTGACCGCGGCTGCGTCTCAGGTAGCCCACCCGCTGAGTCCAATTTTGGCATACTCTTTCACACATATCGGCCGGTATCTCACGAATGAATGCATGGATGTTGGCTTCCAGTGCGTCAATCAAAGCGGGCTTGTCCCTATACACATTAGCCTTGGCATACCCCCACAAAAAATAATCTAATGGTGTCAAATCGCACGATCTAGGCGGCCAATTGACCGGCCCGAAACGTGAAATTAACTGTTTACCAAACTCGCCTCGCCATTGCTCCATTGTTTCGCGTGCTGTGTGGCATGTGGCACCGTCTTGTTGAAACCACATATCATGCAAGTCAAGAACTTCCATTTCGGGCAAAAAAAAGTTTGTTATCATCGCACGGTAGCGTTCACCATTGACAGTAACGCTGCGATTCGCATCATCTTTGAAGAAATATGGCCCAATAGTGCCGCCGGCCCATAAACCGCACCAAACAGTGGCTTTTTCGGGATGCATTGGTAGCTGTTGCAATGCTTCTGGCTGATCTTCACTCCAAATGCGGCAATTTTGCTTATTTACGTACCCATTCAACCAAAATGAGCCTCATCGCTGAACACAATTTTCGATAAAAAAGCGGATCCTCGGCCAGCTTTCCAAGAGCCGATTCACCAAAAATTCGGCGTTGTGGTAGGTCGGCTGGCTTTAGTTCTTGCACCAGCTGTATCTTAAAAGGCTTTACGCCCAAATCCTTCCGCTAAATTTTCCACGTAGTGCTGTAACAAAGGCCTAACTGCTGGGAACGGCGCCGAATCGACATTTCGCGGTCTTCTGTCACACTAGCTGATACGGCTGCAATATTTTCTTCAATACGCACAGTACGTAAACGTGTTGGTGGTTTAATGTCCAACAAAGTAAATTTGGTGCGAAATTTGGTCACAATCTTCCGAATAGACTGCTCAGAAGGTCGAGAATGCCGATCATAAAATGGAAGCAGCGCGCGATGAACATTTCGAACCGAGCACGAATTTTGATAGTAAAATTCAATAATTTGCAAGCGTTGTTCATTTGTAAGACGATCCATGGTTAAATTGCAAACCAAACTGAAGCTTTTTGACAGTGACACAAGGTACTAAACACACGTCAGCTGTCAAAACCAGTGTTGCCAAAACCAAACCAGCTAAAAAATCACCCTTTACTTCGTAATACAGAGCACTATAATTGGGGGAGGCTTTATTGGCTTGAGTGGTTTAGTTTCTCTATCTTTCACCTTTTCAGGGCTTTTCTGGTTCTCCTTTGGTGGTGAAAGCTCTGGAGACATGCTGATTTTTCTTTTCTTGTTCCGTTTTGTCCTTTTACAGGATGGTTCTGTCTCTCTGCGCAGTTCTTCTTCATCCGTAGAGTACACTACAGTTTTGGGTATCTGTTCATTTTGATTGTTATTATTGACCTGGTCTTTAAGCAGCTGCAGCTCAAGCTTTAATTTATCAATTTCACTTGCCAGTTTTTCACTGAGTTGCTTAAAATTATCTCTTTCTTCACAGGCTTTTTTATAATTAGCTTCCAACATTGAATTTTCTCTGATTGGTTGGGATGGTGGTGTCCTTACCAATTTACGACTCTTTATAAAAGGGTCATCTTTCAGCAACAAATGGTTCCCCCCAGAATCCATGGAACCGGCCTCCGAAGAGGGTGGATTTACCAGTTTACCTGGCGTACCACCTGGGGTAGTTATATTATTAGTTTTGTTCATTGCATATTTTTCGTTTTTGGTTAACTTTTTTTCAAAAAGTTTAAAAATTTGGACTTTAGTCGCCTCTTACGACAGGCATGCCTACCTCGGGTATATTCTTTCCCCTGCCGGAAGGGGACGATAATTTCAGCCGCCCCTCTGGGATCAGACGCTGACCGGTGTGCCGCGCAATATGCATCAAACGCTCCCGGATTTAACCTTTAGTTTCATCTTTCAGCTATGACCCTACTGCCAAGGGAGACCCTACCAGGAGTACAAATCTCCAGACAGTGTCGCTCATACCGTCGTTAAGACTACATCTTCGGGTGGATTTTAGTCGCCTTCTACGACAGGCATACCTTACCTCAGGGCTATTCTACCCCCGTCCCTGCAGGGGTAAAAAAAATATGAAGCTTAAATTTGCAATATGTATTTTTTTTTATACTCCCACTGCCACGCCCACAATTTTGAAAAAAATGTTAAACTTAAGAGAGCTAAAGTTAGAGAGATAGATTGTTACAACCTTTACAAGATATGTAGGCACTGCCCTCCTTCATAAGTTTGTCGTATTAAGTTTTTTACCACGCCTACTTTTTGTGGGCGAAAAAAATGTTGAACAAGATATTTAGCCAATATTTTTTCCAATATATAACCCACACAAAGTTTTTGGCCACGTCCACTTTTTTGGGGCGTTTTTTCAAAAAATATTTTTTTTTATAAATTTCATGGAATGAAATGAAATGGTATCCATCATCTTCTTAATGCTTTTTTCTTTTGGGGCGTAGAGGGACATGGATAGGGCATCATACTAATCGCCCGAAGCGGACTGTAGCCTTTTTTTTATGTTTTTTTTATTTATTTAGAATCCTTTTTTTTGCTACGAGAAAACATTTTAAAAATAATTAGCTTTGAAAAAAATTGCTCCACAATCCTGCCGCATCAGTGCATCCATCTTTATACGAAAGAATAAAAATTCTGAGAGATGGAAGCACAAAAAAAAAACAACACATCAGTAACAACACAGAAATAACTTGTCTGTACCGAAAATCAAATAAATTCGTTTTCTAGCATATTTTATGTTGAATTTTTCAATTTTTCGTGGCAAATTAGGTTAATAATTTATAAGAAACATTTTAAGACAAATATTGTGCGAATTTATTGATTGAAAGTAAATCAAATAAGCAGAATGGTTTTCATTGCTATAATTGAATTTTAAATGGAATTAAATGTTGAGAGTTTATTCGACCTCAACGGTTTGGACAGTTTAGACTTTACAATTCCTACTAAAAAAAATAAGGAAACAGATCAAACATGAATTTCCCAGTCTATTATCTACCAAAACTCAGCCCATTGAATTGAGAAAATTTCCGGTCATAAACACTTGGGCCTACAATATAAATTCGTTGACAGAAAGTTCCTTAATTGCTCTGCCGAAGGTGGTTAGCAGCTTGAAAAGGGGTGACTTAAGCACCCCATAAATTCAGTCCCATTTCAAAGAAGTAATTTGAAGGCACTTTCGCACCACATCAAAATATTCTAGTGTCACCACAACCAGTGCCCGTTTTCTCTGCGTTCATAACACTTTCACAACAAAACATATCCGACAAAATGTCAACAACGAAAACACATTTAAAATGGCTCGTAAATTAATTTCATGGATCATAAAAGATGAACGCACAGTGTTCTCTGCCACAGCTCTCAGTTCCAATATCCATGCAATCATCATAAACTCGGCGCAGCACAAGCGTGATCTCGTTTAAAAAAAAAAAAAAACTCACAATAGTACAACGACAGTTTGCTCCTGTCGCCGACGGAATTGGAGGGAGCTGCCTACCCTTTCACACACACGTCTAGCACATTGGTCGACCTCGAAGCTTTCACCGCGCCGCGCCGCCGGCTGACAAAAGTATCTCTTGGCAACGGAAGGGGTTAAGAAGGGCTGCTCCTAGAGCAGCCACTGTCGGCTGTCACATCTGTCAAAATTAATTTTTTATTAATGCCTTGTGGTATTCAGGGAAAATACCATTTTGAATTAAATGGATGAGTGGAGATAAATTGCCTGCTTTCGTCTTATTTATGCCCGGCTTGTCACTTTCTGGTTCCACATTTAATTTCTCAATCATTTCGGGCAGCCCGGCGCGATGCGGCCAGCGCTGTTTGTTTGTAGTGTAGTTGTACTGTGATTGTGTCCTTATATTTATGCGACGTTCCTATTCGTTGTTTATAAATTACAAAGTTAATTACGCGCTAAAATGCGTATTTGTATATATCTGTGTGGCATTAAAATCAACCTCACTGTGGGTGGGTTCAGTGGCAAAAATGTCGTAATTTGCGGCTCATATTTATGGGGAGTGGATAATTTATGGACAACATTTCTGTGATAGCATATTAATTAAAAGTGGGTGGATAGCAATTGGCCAGAGTGTAGTAGGTATGTGGACGATTTTTTGATATTTTGCCAAAAATTGATGAGGATGGGCCGTTGTGGTTTGTTTGTTTGCGTTTTTTTTCTGGAGGCAGGAAAGCGTTACTGAAAGGCAATTAGTGCAAAATATCTGGAAGATTTATATTGTGTATTTATTTTTGTATCTACTAAGTTAAATGGGGCGTTCAAACATTAAATGCACAACAAATTAGTTTTGTTATTAAAAGTAGCATTCGCCGAGCTAGTTGAGTAATTATCTAATGAATTTGTGGTCGGTTCTGCTAAGTATTTTATTGGTATTGCTAAAAGTTGGACTTTGTAAACTTAATTACCAATTTAATGGGCCTACTTAAGAGGACGTACATATGTTCCTATATAAATGCACATGTAGGTGTTGTGCATATTAAAGAATTTTTATGAGGCTATGAATTTATTTTATTGCTGGCTGGGGTGTGTGAATAGGTCAACCATAATATTTTTATGTCCCAACCAACGTGTGTGGTAGAAGCAACGAAAGACATCGTTTGTGTCATCAATAATTTTGGAAATCGTCTGTCGAACACCGAAGGCAGCTGCTTAAGTATTTGTAGTGATAGCTAAAAAGCAGTGTCCTGCTTACCTATATCTTTTAAAGACATTATTCTTATTGTTTAGTAGCAATTTATAACTGTTAACCCATAAATGCTTGAAGTATATACATATAAATCAAAGTTGTAATATATGCTGTTCACTGATCAATTTTACATATGTACCTTATAAACGCTAATAAATATTAGAAGCTGAGGCCAGCAATGAACGTTTGGAATGTTCTTCTGGAAAAAAGATGAGGATGGTTGCGAGATATAACTGCAACCTATAAGACACGGCGGCGCGCGAGTCAAGTTATTTTTGTAAGCTTGTAATTGGGTCAGATACGGTTAGGAGACAAAACTGCGATATATACATTAGCGATATGTACATTTATTATACAGCTATCTACCTATTCAGGGAGTTTTCGACTTAATGTTTAACACCTTGGGATATGATTTGTAGACATATTTTAAGGAAAAATTCGTTCCAGAGTTCTATCTAAATTCGAAACAATATGACACATTACTTTGAAAGCTTCCACTCTTAGCTATAGCCAGAGAATTTCCTAGAGAAACTCTGCAACAAAAGTAATGAAGCGATTAATCCACAATTTATGGACTGATCAATCACACGATAAATTTGTACACAGACGGTTCAGGAACAGGAACAGGTGCAGTCGTGTTTGGTAGACTTTGATAGACTAAGTCAATGAACATCTTTTTATTAAATCCGAATTGGTGTGGGAATGACTACAAAGCCTTAATAAACTAGGCAACAAAAATAGATTACCCATATCCGTCTGCTGGATACCAGGTCATGCGAGCATTATTGGAAACAAGGCTGCGGATATCAACTTAGCCCCAGCGGAATACATTTGTATTACCTTAGGACAAGGTCTTAGACAAGCCAAGAAATTTGTAGGCGACTATAATCTTAAGAGATTTAGACATACATGAGCTTCTGCAGAAATAATCTACGAACCCTAACTGGGTTCCTAACGGGCATTATAAACTCATGTAACACCTTAGGTATGTCAGATAAAGGCATCTGCATATTCTGGAATCAGACCTCTAAACCTCCAGATCGCGGGGGGCTAACGATTTTAAAAATTATTTCAGAATTATAACATGTTTCTTAGGAATATAATTATTCGGGACCAAAGCATAATATAGTATTACAATAATTATATTATTAACATATTTCTATGTGAGTGTATTCTACCTACATACGAAAAGTGATGGATAAGTACTTACCTGTGTTTGAAGACACCTAACGGTACTGATGCAAAATCTATATGTCATTTCTTAGTGTCACCTGTTAAACAACGAGTGTCAAGATTTCAGATGAATTCGTTGATTAAGTTTGTTGCAGTAGCTGTTGGAAGTGAACAAGTTTAATTTTTTTCGAACTATGGAAAAAGTGCAGTGAAATTAAAAATAAGTTTGACACCGTTTATGGGGACTTTTCTCCTTCGATGGCAACAATTCAATATTGGTTCAATAATTTGAGTGGTCGTAAATCTGTCGTAGATGAAGGGCGTCTAAGTCGTCCAATTGAAGTGACTACGGATGAAATGGTCAACATTGTATTCGCAGACCGGCGAGTGAAGATAAGGGAGATTGTTGAGATCATAAGCATCTCATATGAACGTGTGCAAAATAAATGGGATCAACATTTGGCCATGACAAAGCTATCGGCAAGATGGGTACCGCGTTTGCTCACCGTCGACAACAAGCGGATTCGAATGAACACTTCATAGCTGAATTTGGATCTTTTTAAGCTCAGTCCGAAGGAATTTCTGCGCCGCTATGTGATTGTTGATGAGACTTTGATCCATTACTTTACGCCTAAACGAAAGAACAGTTAAAATAGTGCCCTGCACTCGGGCAACCACAGCAGGCGAAAACGGTCCCATCGGCCGGAAAGGTCATGGCTATCGTTTTTTTGGAATTCAAAGGGGAAAACCTTCATCGATTGTTTGCAAAAGGGAGGAACGATTGTAGGCCAATATTATGCTGAATCATTGGGAAAGTTTAACGACTCATTGAAGAGAAAACGGCCCCACTAGGCAAAGAAAAAAGTTCTGTTCCATCACGCCAATGCACCGGTTCACTCGTGTCACGTCTTGGCGGCAAAATTAACAGACCTACGCTATGAGTTACTGCCGCATCCACCGCAGTCTCCAGATTTGGCTCCAAGTGAGTTCTTTTTGTTTCCAAATTTGAAAAAAATGGCTTGGCTGAAAGATATTCGCAAGAAACTGGGAAGTCATTGTCAAAACTGAGGCATATCTAAGGACAAAACTCCAAACAAACATGCTTTCAGATCTATGATATTACTAGGATACGATTTAAAAAAAAGGTTCTGTAGCATAATATAACACCCATGGTATACGTAAGTACTCATCTTCACTTATTCCTTACACATATGTACTTATATATTAGTTTAATTAACACAATTTGATTGTTTTAAATAAAAATGAATAAAACAAGTAATTGGTGTTATGTTTAATTGATTTGAGAAAAAGAAAATAGCGATGATTTAAACATCCTACTTAGTATAATTTTTAATTAACTATCCGTCAGCCAGAAATTTGACAAAAAAAAACTTCTACGCAACTGTAATTCAATTCCATTCTGCTAATTAGTTCTGGGGGAATTTATCAGGATCACAACAAGACTACCATGACAGTAAGCAAAAACGATTTGCTTTCCTCACGATCGTGTTCGTCTTGTTGGGGCGCTGTCTGTCATATTTGTCCACAAACGCCCACCACCGCCGCGCTGTCAACTGTAAGACACAGGAACAAATTTCATCGGCTTCTCACTTATTCCTTCTATAATATGAGACACACGCTCTGATATGTTCTTAGGAGATGCCGCCACTATTGCAGCCGAAAACCATTCCAGATGCTGAGGTTTCTTGTGAATTTATTGCCTGACATGTTAACCATGTACACTGGTATGTAAGAGTTCCGTCTGCGAAGATATCCCTGCTGCAACCACCACCGCTAGTGACAGCAGAAGGTGTTTGAAAAGTCATCTCGCGTCTAATTAGATCATTTGTCTTTACAGTGCAGCGATTGTGGAATGGCATAGAGCGGATGGGGGCTGAGGAAATGAGTGACATTTCTTATTAACTAAGTTATTTGTCTTCTTTCCCCATGTGGAATTGGGCGAGTTTGGAGTTTTATATTCGCGTCCCGTAGTGTCTATTCAACAGATCGCTACTAATTGGATTTTTGGTTACTTTAGTGCCGCGTAATAGTCGCATGTGCTTGAGGATAATTTTGTATTAAGGGAAGGACGTACGCCTGAACGAAAATATATGCTTCTATTTGAAGCGATGTGGTTCCATAAATGGAGAGAAAATAAACGATTGCTGTGCTTCAAGTGATGAAAGGTCGTTGTGAAGTTCGAAGGGCTAATTATAAACAGATTTTCATATCTATCTTGTTGATGATTATTGCGTAAGTATGGCAGAGCGGATGATTTAATCATTATGTCACATTCATTTAAGACTGTAATGTTGGTAGGCCATTGAAAACTAGACATACATTTGTTCAATGAGTTTTAATCTTATAGTTTTAAGTGAACTTGGCTTAATGGCTCCATGTTGTCGCCGACTCTTCTTCCTCATTTACATTCGATTTTGATCTCATGTCTGTTACGTATAGCCATCAGTTAGGCCATTCTGACTGAAATGTTTTCACTCTGGCAACAGAAAATTAAGATAATTTTTACTAGAAAAACAAGGGTTATATTTATTATATATTAAATAAATTGAGAATTATTTTGTCGTAAACGCTAAAATACACTTTTTCAGATCAAGCCTATCTCGTACTCTTACTAAGATAATTAGGGTGCATTTTGTGGTATGGCAAATATAATTTATTTTATTATTTTTTCTAAATAAATAATTTTTGTTTCTCGTTAATGAACAGTAGTGTATTTATTTTATATTTTATGGTCATAATATATAATTTGTTAAGTTTATTTTATTATTTTTTGAATGGACTCTTTGAATTAGTTTTAGGTTTTCTTAAACAATTTTTTAAGACTGTTGTAAAAAGATGAAAAGGCTGTTTTTATAAGAAAATAACTATGTAGGTATACTCAAATGATTCTTTAATAAATAAAATTTCAATAAATTTTTACCATACCACTTGGTATTGGCTTTAATTGATTGACTCAATCATTAATAGAATGTCGTAAGTACTTTTACTATTATATATTAGGCGTAAACAGCCCATACAGGGCCTAAATTCTAGCTTCTCCAACCACTGTGTGTGCGAAGATATATTTTTTGACGCGAATGGAAGGGACCTTTAAAGCCGTTTCCGAACGGCAATTTATTTTGTAAAAGCTTTCTCATTACAGTTATTACTAATGTGTGTTTGTTAAACGTTCGTATGAGTTGGGCAGCGAATAAAAACACTCAAGTGCTACGGTACAGATTTAAGCCGAAGACCCAACGCACTTAACTTAACTAAGCCACTGCACCCATTTTTTTTTTTTTGATAATGATATAACCCCACGAAATAGGGGCCCCACAAAATCAAAAACACAAAAATATCTGTGGTTTGGGGCCATATTTCATTTTGGTTTGGGCCATTTTTAATTATTTTTGTTTGGGGTAAAATTTCATTCTGAAGAATAGCGGCGCAGAAATTCCTTCGGATTGAGCTTAAAAAGATCCAAATTCAGCTATGAAGGGTTCATTCGAATTCGCTTGTTGTTTACGGTGAGCAAACGTGGCACCCTTTGATATGGCCAAATGTTGATCCCATTTAGTTTGCACACGTTCATATGAGATGCTGATGGTCTCAACAATCTCCCTTATCGTCACTCGCCGGTCTGCCAGTACAATGTAATTGATAACAACAACACGAAAATATCTGTGATTTGGGGCCATATTTCATTTTGGTTTGGGCCATTTTGAATTATTTTAGTTTGGGGTCAAATTTTATTATGAAGAATGACCCCAAACTTTGAGAAAAATATGAAAAGTGTCTCCAAAAATTTAAATAATTTTTCAAAATGAAAAATGGCCCCAAAAATATATATGACAAAAAAAGGCGGGACGACATAAGGCCCACGGAGAGTATGTCTGCTTCAAACGGACATTATGTTTATATCTATTTATGGTATAAATATGGTAGAAATAGAAAAAATACCGAGAAACGTGCCGCACTGGTACTGTTGTCATAGGCGCATGCCTGACGAAAAGCACATACCCCGAGCGGAACAACGAAGTTCTGTGAGCGGTACTTACCGCCTGCGAAAAGAAGGTTGAAATTCCTTAATTCCGCCGTAGCGCACCACCCACCTACTGCTGCCATGGGTGCTTGCCAGACTAAGTTGCTTACTCCATCTATGGAAATGAGGTATACAGGAGAAGAAAATAAACTACACAAAATCACTCCTTTTAAAATTAAGATCCAAATATCTACATACATAATTTTATTTATTCACTTTAAGCTAGTAAAAGTCAAAATTATTTATTTATGTTCAATAGAGAGAACACTTGCAGCAATTAGTTTTCAAACATCGACCATATACGTATACACTTACCACGGCAGGATCTGATGAATACTATCCGAGAGGCACAGTTTGAATAGGCTGACAAAGCTGAAACAATATCTCTTCCACCCTGTAACACGCTGATTAGTTTCATGTTTGAAAAATTATAGTCTGACGAATCCACTAGCTCACAAACCGCACCAGACTGTGCGTTTTTCCAGATATAATGGATATTCGATAATCTCATTTGGATTATTTTCGCTCAAAACTAAGACTTATCGCTAAACACAATTATTTGCAAAACATTATTTCAGAAAACAAATTTAGAAAATTTGGTAACTTTTCTGTTACCACGATAAATTGTCTAGGATTACTGATGCTGAATAAAACTGACATTGTAAGTTAGCCTTCTGACAATTAGGTTTGCAGATATAATTGTCTACCATTAGAATTGGGGTAAAAAAAAAACACCCTTTACTTCTAAAACAATTAAGGGAACGATCAACTTTGATAACTACATGACATATGGCCCCACGAAAAATGAACCCAAACCAAAAATGAAAAATGGCCCCAAAAATGTATATGGAAGACAACAACACGAAAATTTCTGTGATTTGGGGGCAAGCTCATGAGGCTCATTTTGGGTTGAATGGCTACGTCAACAATCAAAATTGCCGCATTTTGAGTGAAGAGAATCCTCATGAGACCCTTGAAACGTCATTACATCCACAAAAACCGACTGTTTAGTGTGCTCTATGGGCTGGTGGAGTCATTGGGCCATACTTCTTCCGAAATAATGTTGGAGAGTCAGTTACCGTTAATGGAGACTGGTATAGAGCCATGATAACTGACTATTTTGTTCCCGAATTAGATGGCATGAATGTGGATGAGATGTGGCTCCAACATGCCACACTGCGCACGTCACAATCGATATATTGAAGGAAGCATTCGATGAGCGCATAATTTCGCGGAATGGACCTGTCAATTGGCAACCAAGATCGTGTGGATTATTTTCTTTGGGGAAATGTGAAGTCGCTCGTCTACACCAACAAATCAGAAACGTTAGGGAACTTGGAAGCCAACATTCGTGGCGTTTTTGCCGACATACAGCCCTAAATGCTTGAAAAAGTATTTGAAAATTGGACCTCTAGACTTGTCTTTATTTGAACCAGCTGCGCCGGCCACATGTCCGAAATCATAACATTAATGGCATTATTATCCTTCCAATTAAGCCAAATTGATGGACATTAAAACGATTTTCTTTTATTTTATTTCAACTCGAAATTCTGTGCCTCTAAAAAAACATCCTATATATTATTTAGTCTTAAGTTAAATACATTAAATATTATAAATATCGTAGATTAATAACTATATAAATTGAAGTTAGCATTGCGGGTACAGTAAGAAAGAAAATGAAAACATTTTCAAAATAAGAAATTATTACTTAAATACGAACATTTAACACCTCTTAAACTGTTTACTTATAATAGGGAAATGACTTTCCTAACATACTAAGGGGTTAGTTATTGCTATCATCGAAATGCATCATTGAGCATTTTGTTTTCGTATTTTAAGACGACTAAGTAAAGAATATTGGCTTAAAGCGGTATCAAAATAAAGCTAATCACTTATAAAATATTTCTACAAACAAAATTACTTAATTCGGATTTAAACTTTTTTTTAAATCTATTTTTATTATTTCGCTGATTGAAATCGATTTCAATGAACAGCTGATATTCGTTTTACAATTTGAAATACAATCGATTTGAAACTGATGATTTCGACTCTCTTTCTTTTCTCATCTGTCAGTTTTGCTTTCAATGATTGCTATAACTGACCTGTCACAAAAATCAAATATCTGTTAAAGTTAAAATAAAAGTTATTATTAAATAAAAGAACTACCTGTTTCAAAAATAAAATAAATGAAAACGTCTCTCCGTGCCTGTAACTTCCTCTTTATTATCTAAATGTCATACAAGCTACCAGGTCAGCGTATTATTGTAAATTTACCTAGCTTGTGTCTTCGATAGGTCTTGCCTAGCTCAGACGCAAACCCAGAATTGATGTTCCATCATACTCACCTAAATACGATGTTAAGAAAATGAAATTTGGAAAAGAAAACGTATACTCAAATAGCGGCGCTATTATGTAGGAATTGTACATAAGAATCTCGTACGATATTTTGTGAAATGGTGTGTGATGAACGGAGAATGAAGATGGTGAGAACAGCTCTGGTGGATGTTTTCCAATAAGAAATCCACCCTAGAGACACCCAGGTGCGTTTTAGTTGTTTCAAATAAGAAACAAAATGAAAAGTATAAGTCCTACTCCTACAGTAGTGGGCAAATAGTGAATAATAAAAAAACTTATAAAATAAAATTCACCAATTTTTTAATTTATTTTGGATGGGATACATATCTACCATAAATAAAAACGAAGAAACGCTCGTTCAGAGTGTAGAGGCGGTTACGAGCATTCGATTCCAAACCCTAGTAGTCATAGTGTTAATTTTTTTTTTGTGTTGGTAAATTTCGTGTATCAAAATTTATTTTGTATCGCTTTAAGTATATTTTTTTGCATTTCTTTTATTTCCTTATGTGTATGTTATTTGCTATAGTATTAGTTGTGTAAGTCTTGATTTTTTTAATTAGTTCGTTTATTTTCGATATTTATTCTTTTGTTCATTTTGTTTCCGTATGAAGTAGGTATATAATTTTTTTTTTGTAATAGGTGAAGTTTTTCCACCGCTTTTTTTTGTTGGGGAATTTCAAATGCCCACAAACTGACCTATATAGAGCTCTCTCTAGCTAGGGAAATTACAGTTTTTCTTAAAGGTAAAACGCTACGAGTTAACAGGGACCAGGCGGAAAAGGTTAAACCAAGCTTACCTGTTGTGTAGTTTATTTTTGTTATTTATTTTCTTTTGTTAATAAAGTTATATTTTAAGTTTGTATAAGTTGAATGTTAAGTTTTGAGTGTTTTCTGTTTTGGCCATGACAGTTTGGGTCATGGTTGGACTGCGAGTAGGTAGGCTAAAGCCCATTCAGTGATCATGGTCTGATCAAGGCCAATGATAGCATCATGGGGGAGATTCATACAACACCAGCAGCGGTCTCAAGTGTGGTGAACGTTTTTGATGACCTTAAAAGTGAGTAACTTGGCATGATTTATAATTTTTTGCTGGCTAGGTTGAGTGAGGGAGCAAAACCACCCCTTTTCCACCCCATTATGCACTCAACCACTCTCTATTCCTCTTTTTTCCCATTCCCATCCAAAGGTCCGGTTCCCATCCTCGTTTCCTGTCATTTTCCCAACCACTAGTTCTTTCTACAAACTGAATATAAGCCTATTTCAAAACAATATAAGTACAGAATTTTTGAAATCCATTTTCCGAAAGTGTTGATAGCTGAGACAAATATACATTTTTTTTGACAATATATATATTATATTGTTTTAAAAATCAATTAAAGCAACAAAATCAATTTTTACGCGTTTTTTTAAGGAGCTGTTTCGCGTTTTGAGATTTTTTGCCAGTCATAAGAAATATCGCGGGCAAACAAATTTTAAATTGTAATGTACTAGAATTAAGTTGAAAATTTGGCACCACCAAAAGGTAAATGTCTCAGAGGTGTATCACTTTCTGGACACCTCTTTTAAAACTTGTAACAAGGTTCCAAACACTTGTCTTTAGAGAAGTAAGAGATTAGTTGTCAAAGCTAAAGGAACACGTTTTATTAAAAATTCAAGTTTAAATTTGAAATCAAAGACGTTTACGAAATATATATCTTAAAGGCTGCATTTTTAATAAATAATTTTTCGAACCAAAATTTTATTATTACTCTAAACTAAGCTTCCGAACCCGAGCTCACGAGTTTAGGCACCGTGATAGGGGAGAGGGATCTAATAGTTATGTAAATAGATCTATGGGCCAAAAAGCACTAAAGTTAAATTATAAACAGCAACTAACACTCATGAATGGAAAACGTCATTGGCACATAAATGATAATAAAAACATTTTAATAAGCGAGTCAAATGATTTCTATTTATTTTCGAATTTTTTATACTTTTCAAAGGTGGAAGAAGTGGGCATTCCAAGTTTTATTTTCAAATTTAGTACTTGATCTTATACGATGGAACCTCATTAAGTGAAAATGGAAATTTCTTTTACAGAAACGTAGAGACAGTCTCTATATAAATAGAAAAAATCTAAAATATGAAATATTAAAATATTAAAATCCAATCGCTAGTTAAGAACTCTAGGATATCATACATAGACAACGAATTTTCCTTAGTTAACTAGCTAAGCAAATGCACAAACCAATTCGACATAAGGTAATTCAAATTCCGAATAACATTAATTCCACCTTGCGGATATATTTGAAAATGGAAACAATTCACGTTTTTCATTTTTAAAAAAAGATGTCACTGTAACCGAAGTAAACTTTTTCCATTTTGTATAAAATGAAAATTCCACCAGAAATTCCAACAGGCGCTCAACGTATTTAGCAGCTGTTTTGTATATTTATCGAAGGAAACAATACCCTTCCAGACAATCTGCCGTTCTCACCCATTCTTCAGAAGAAAACCACATAAATCCTTCGCAGCCTTCGCATTCACCACCTTTAGGGTGTATATGCAGAACTCTTCCACGGTCCTCTCAGTTCCTTTTCCCAACTAAACGGAATTCCACCAGAATTTGTAACAGGCGCTCACAATTTAGCGCTGCATAACTGAACATTCCAGCGAGTGCTTTTATTGCATGTCATCCTCGCTATTCTGTAAAGAACCTTTTTATAGCCACGGAAGGATGAGTGTCTTATATGAGCGGGCACAAGGATAATTCGATTTCATCAATTGCTTACAAGGAATATAAATAGGTAGGTAGGTGTATGTACCTCAGATACTTGCTTACTTATGTCCTTGAATAATGAAAATGTCAAACAGAAATTGGACACGTGTCCATCAGTTGTTTAACCCTTCTCAAGGTAACGCCCAAGCAAGAGCAGGCAACCAGAAAAATTGGAAGGCACCCCGACGAAAGGTCTATCTAACTAGCAGTGCCAGTGCTTCTGTTACAAATAAATTTGTAAGCCAAGAAATTTTTGCGCCAAGTAATGTTTGCAGTTACGACGTAATTCTGTTCAACCTTTGTATAGCAGGTAAACAGGAAATTTAGCAGGGTAGCACTTACTTTGCTGTTACATTGTATAGCCGCGCACGATAACAGCAGGCAAACCCCATTTACAGCCATATAAAATATTTAACAAAGTCTGACTGTATTACTAACAGTAGGACTGGTGTGCTACAGCTGGTATAAGGGATGAAAAACTGTTTTGATATTTCATTGAATTGAACAATACGTTCGAATGTGTTACCTTAATCGGGGGTTGCAAAGTGGGACTCAACAACATTACCGTAGGGTAAGTTCAATATAAAGGAAATTATTTTAAGTTGTGTGTGTGTGTGTGGCACTGAATGCATTGGTTTTATATCCGTAGTGTAAAGGATTTTGCTGGAACAGGAGTTTCCTTCGGAATTCTATGGAATAATGAAATTGCGTTCTTGCTTTAACGAATACACACACTCTTTAAGGGTGTAAATGAGGCTAGGAGCTCAGAAACGCGCGGCAATACTGTTAAAATTCATGATGAAATTTTCCTATTCTCTGCAGTTTTAATTTAAAGAGAACAAAAAAAAAGTTTCCTTTTTAAGGGTAGTTAGCGTTGCAAAATAAAATTATTGCACAAAAGTGGCCGATAGCTTTTCTAAAAGCGTTTCTGGTTCTGGTATTAGGTTAAGGATGTTTTGCAGTTAAATAATCCGTGATAAAGGTTGATGGATTCCACAGTGCACAGTTGACTCTCTTTGCCACCACAAGGGCGACTATGTAGTTTGAACATTGGTTGGGCATCACTTGAACAAGGTTTTTTTTTAACGATAAAACTTCCCAGATTACTCCGAAAAATTGAAAAATCGGACAAAGGAAAAATATTAAATAAACACTTCTACCTTAAAAACCATTAAAATTAATCTGCTGTTAATCTTTTCTAAAAACGAAAAAAAGGGAAAAACAAAAAATTTAGCGCGATAAGGACCCCTTAGTCAAACGTGGTCTTTTCACTTGTTAAGGCTTAACTACATTCGGCAAAAAGTGAATTTTTCAAAGCTCACATACACACGCTGCTGCCAGGAAGAATTTGCCAACGAAAGAAGGAAACATTTGCATCCAAGTCATCTAAGCGTAAGATCAGTAACTAGTGACAGCTTTTTTGTGTAAATGTATTACTTTTTTTTCGAACTTTCCCAAAGTGTGCCATTTGGAAGTTAGAGGTATGTCTAACTTTCAAGGAAGTCACTTTGTGAAAAGTTGAGAGAAAAATACAAATTGCAAACGGTGTGGAAAGAGAAAAACACATTTTCGTGCGTGTACTTCACATTTTGCCGAATGTAGTTAAGCCCTTAAGATCCAAAATGTCGGAATTGTTGAAAGAAATCTATAATATAAAAATAATCCCAATATTGCTATAATCACAGAAATGTTGAATGCACTCAATAGATTTACGTGGGTACTTGCATAAATCGCAAAGGAAATTACCGGACGGAGTATGTAAAGAGCTACAAAAAGCAGGTCAATTTGAGGAAAATATCTTTACCCATCGCAAAAATTTTTTAGAGTGATGGACTGAAAAAGTCTAAGCAATTTTTCTAATTGTAAGAACAGAAAGAATGTAAAATTGACTGAAATCAACAGCATAACACAACTTATGGGGTTCGAGAAAGACAAAGTTCTTACGAAACCGGTAAGCAATTTTAGGTAGACTTTAATTTGAGATTTTGAGCCTCGGCAGGGATGTGGTTTTGCGAAGATATTTGTTTTAACAGGAACGGAAAACACGAAATATTCGAAAATAACCTTAAATTCTGCAGATTATTAGGGTTATCGGAACATTAAAAAAAAGTTCCGAGAATCCTTAAAAAAGGATATATCTTATATGTCAAATGAATATTATGAGCCATTTCGTGCTACTTCGTTTCAGATCAGAACCCTGGCCCGCGGATACAATATTAAATTTTCTGTATTTTCAAAAAAACATTACTGTTAAAGATTTTTCTTCATATCTTGAATTACTCGTTCTGGAAAGCCATTTAAAACCCAAACATAGAGCCGACTCTAATTAGAAAAGAAAACAGCGAATTGGTCCACATATAAAGGGTGTTTGTTTTAGAGGTATTGAACTTCGAATTGAAATAAAACACAAGAAAATCGTTTTAATGCCCATTAATTTGGCATTATTGCAAGGATAACGATTTTATGCCTTTAATGGTTAACAATTATGCCGCGGCTGATTCGAAAAAAAGACAAGTCTAGAGGTCCACTTTTCAACCACTTTTTCAAGCATTTGGGGCTATATGTCGGCAATAACGCCACGAATGTTTTCTTTCAAGTCCCCTAACGTTTCTGGTTTATCTGAAAATAATCCAATGGTGTCAAATCACACGATCTTGGTCTCATCCACATTCATGCCATCCAATTCGGGAACAAAATAGTCGGTTATCATGGCTCTATACCGGTCTCCATTAACGGTAACTGACTCTCCAGAATCATTTCGGCAGAAGTATGGCCCAATGACTCCACCAGCTCATAGAGCTCACCAAACAGTCAGTTTTTGTGGATGTAATGGCGTTTCAAGGGTCTCATGTGGATTCTCTTCACTCCAAATGCGGCAATTTTGCTTGCCAAAATGAGCCTCATCACTGAACAAAAATTTTCGGTTGACTTAAAGATAAGTCTGAATTGGACTATCGTAGAATTAAATAAAGTTATGTTTTTTTTCCTGTTGTTTTGTTTTATTTGTACACTTGTTCCCGGCATACAATCGCAACTGTCCTCCTGGAGGCATTCTTAACGTAACTTAAAACAAAAATAAAACTAAAAACTATAACTAAGATGGCGTACCCTATCTAAAAATATGTCATATTTAAAAGTAGATATGAATAATACTCCGTACACTTAGAGAACTTAAATCATAATTTTTTTTATAAATTTTAACAGAGACAGAGAATTTTCATTAAGCCAATTTGAAGGATACATATATAGTAACTGTAATGTAAGCTCTGGCCAATATTAGAATCAATTAAAGATCTAACAAGTGGGTTTGGATGTGAGCTAATTCTTTTTAACTTTTTTAAGAGCAGTTCAATTTGAAATTTCATTAAAGGCGTTCGTTTTGTTGATTCCTATATAACTTTGTTAGAAAACAATTTTTTGTTCAGTTTTCTGAACATTCCACAGCAAAATCTCAGCAGTTATCCTGGCTACTCTGATATTGCATCTGAAAGAATTAAGTCCTTAAGGTAAATTATAAATAAATATGGACCAAGGATTGAACTTTGCCGAATAGCTGAAGATACAAGGAAATGCTCGGAATTCTGGGATCCAATAAAAATTTAAGTACTTCGGTGACTCAAAAAGATGTATGCTTATCAATTTTATAAATCAATCTGTATATTTTAGTTTTATTAGCTTGAAAATAAGACCATCATGCCATATTGAGTCAAAAGCTTTTTCAATGTCCAAGCTTACGGTACATTTTTTGTTCCTAAGGGGTTGGAACACTATATTATGAATAATAAGTAATACATGCTTAGTTGAACTTAATTTTTTAAAACCAAATTGGTTGTTTGAAATACTGCATACTTCTTCGGAAAAGCAGTTCAAGTGGGCTAGGGCTCTTTCAAAAAATTTTCCATGTTGGATAAAAGTGAAATTTGTCGGAAATTTGTAATATCCGTTGCTTCTTCATTTTTTGCTATCGGTAGCAATTTGCCCTGTTTCCAAATAGCAGGATTGTAGAGTTGTTAAATATTAAAGATAACGCTGTATCCAGCGAATGGGGCATTTTAAAAGCTGTGCTGTTTTGAATTCATTTATGGCTAAGAAAAGTTTCAGAGTAAACTGAAGCGTAAAACTCCTTGAACTCCTAAATTAGTATATTTTTCGAAATATCCGTTCCAAAATATTTTCGACCAGTTATCTTGTCTATTTCCTTAAATACTTAAGGTGACGCTTTGATTTTTTAAATGTTGCTTTTAATGCGTTATAAAGGTCTTAATTGACATTTTCCCTTACTATCTTGTTTAGACACTGAATTCTTAAGTGAAGTTGCTGATGTTCGGAGTTAATTCTATTTAAATGGCGATGATTAATTCTTTTGAGCTGGTTGAGCCAAATACTTCGTGGAGCGATAAGTTTCTTAATTTTATCCGAGACACAGTAAAACTCTTTATTTTTTTTAGAGCAATGAATGACTGAATGAGATTCTACAACAATTAAATAATCCCGTTCAACTGGCCTATAATGGTATCTATTTCGTAGTTTGCCAAGTTCCTATCATCAGGTATGATTACTGATGAATAGTTTATAAACTTTTAGATACATAATGTAAACTCGCCATTCATGTTTATAGACTTCATGCAAATAAAGCTTAATACATATGTGAATAAGGTTAAATGCGAAACTAAAATGGAAATCTTACGTAAAGAAAAAATATATTAAATAGATCTACTAAGAGGTTTGTACGAAAGCAGGCAACGTAAATATTTTACAAACTTTACAGAAGATTGTAGATAAGAAAAATTGTAAATTTCCCGTGGTATTTTGGAAACAGTGATATCCACTGAGAAGACCTATAGACTATAGACCTTCGAAGATAAATTAAGTCCTAATGAAATATTTTACGCTGTGTAATGTCAAGTTTAACAGCAAATTGTGCGCTTGATAATTTTTAATTTTTTTAGGTGCCAACACGAAAAGCATTTCGCGATAGAGCCTTTGCTTCTAATGAAGAACAGGCGAAGCTGGTTGGTCTTGCATTCTTATTCCACCGAATAAATTGCTCTCCAATAAGTATCTGTCCTCTACTGTCATGATAATGTAGTACCTATAGATATGAAAACGAATTACCGTAATATAGAAAACCACAGCTTCTCCTATTGGCAAAACAATTGGGTTAAGAAGGAGCACGAAATATATGCTCTACATAACCCTTATCCTGCCAGTTGTGTTATACCTTTGATTTGAACTCGGAACCCTTTGTTTAGTAGTCCAACACACTTAACCACTAAGCTTCTGCATCCCGTAACTTAAACCTCAATCACAAATTCAAGAGATTCAAATGTCCTAAAGTTTAGTACATACCCATATCCATATACACCAATTTTTTAAACAAGCTAAAGAAACATTTACATCCAATAAAATACCATCTACTCCCTCCTAAGAAATGTATACCATATACAAATCAAATAAAGTGGCGCCCAACAAATAGAACCACCAATCGGTACTTCCATCTCTAAAAGCCGCCATTTTTTTCCTTATCGTGTTGGTAAAACTTGAAAAGCTTAATGCACTTATATATAAAAAAAAGTAAGTTGTAAATGTCAAGCCCGGCTAACATTCCTCTCCTATCCACAACGCATATGGCCATAAATTTGATTGCCCCTTTCAGTTGTGTGTTTATATCACGGCTTCCTTATCTTAAGTCGGAACAATTTCCACATTTGCATTCATTGCTTGGTAGCATGCCACTAGGCAATTATGCGGACTAATTTCCCAAATGCCCGGGTGGGCATTGGCGGTTCCAAATGCTAAAGCTGAAGTCAATTGCTGGCACGTGAACTATTATATAGGACCTAGCAAAAGTAGCCATGTCATTGCCATTAGTCTGAGGTGTAGTTGGCTATGTTTTGTCTTTTTTCTGATGTCCCACCGGCTATCCGCCATTTGATTGTCTTCCCAATTAAGTTTTAGCCATTTAATTATTCTAATATGCTGGCTTGTGTGCTTGTGGTTTGGGGATAGTAGTGGTGGGTGAGGTAGGTTCTGGTGGAATACAATACAACAATGGCGGCGAGAAACAACAAAACAGCTATATATGAAGAACTTAACGAAATGAAAAAAGGAAATTTTCAAACATGAATTTTGTCGGCCGCACCTTTCATGGTGATGTCCCTCTAAATGAGTTTGTCATTCACACGCTTTTGTATACATATACTTTTTTGAGTGCCTGAAATGAAACGGAGTGCCCAATGCGGCAGTTGTGGTTATCTGGGCGAATATTGTTAATGATTGTGATGTGGCGATACTGACTTTTAGGCCATCATATAGGAACGCGTTCAGTGTTCCACCTTCGACCCCCCGGCGACCAAACATAATAACGGCTGAAGCCGGTAATTTGTTTTATTCGTATTTTATTTGCGTAATGAAAATTTTGAATTTGATTAACGATCCCAATAGGGTGGTTGCCGGTGGGCGGTGGTGGTGGTATTTTGTTTTTTGTTATGTGTGTGACTCGGTCGATTTAGGAACACCGAGCAATATGTTTGTTGAGTGTCCTTGATGGAGGATTATTATTATTATATATGTTGGCAGTGTTTTGTTTTGTTGGCTACTTTCTGGGAGTGGATTTTAATGGGTTTATTAGGCTCGAGTGAGACAAACTTTTGCGCCGTTGAATGGAAATAAAATTAATTGAAATTTGGAAATGTTTAAGGTTCGTTAAGCCGACAATTTATGGAGAGCAATAATGTAAAATTTATTTCTAGCTTAAGAAGGGAAATTAAGGTAATTATTTGTCAGAGAAATATGTAGTAGATATATTTTAGCGTATTTTATTGGAGTTTAGCCAAATGTTGACTGATTTGTGTCAGGGCGATGTAGCTTGATGCTGGCGAACATTACAGGAACCTACAGTACCTAGTGTGGGAACTGTTCTTTCTAACCGGTGCAAATTGGTTGCAGATTCGGCGATGATTGGAAGTATTAAGTGATAAATCTTAATTTTGTAGCCTTATTTGTCGGAAACTACTTACGTATACATACATATATTTTGTTATTCATATCTCATTATAAACACATCCTGATTCACAAGTTAACTACCCCCTAGTTGAATGTAAACCAAGACATGGCAAGTTTACTTAAGATGGATATTACACACAAGAACAATAGAACACAATTTCACAGCGCGCCAGTTCGATGATCGGACATCAAGGTTTCTAATGCTTACGTGAGAGAGAATTAAAAACTAAAAATTTTGAGGAAAATAAAATGTTAAATGTGAATCCAATTTTCACACTTGTGAATAAAACTTATATTAAAATCGTCAGAGTGGGTCAGAGAATGGGTATTAAGCATTGTTAATGGACATCGGCAAACGAATTTACCTGAGCATTTTTCCTTCCCTATCTTGAATACGGTTGTGCCCTTGTTCAAGTTGTTTTGTTGTTGTTAGCTTATTTCACATCAGTTTACGGTACAGACTCCTTATACACTTGCTTGAATTTTGATTTTCTTTGCTGGTACTTTGCAACGTTCTTTGGGATAATGCGATCATCTTGATGATGTGGTTGTGGAAATAGCTCGAATCTAGGTCTTATCATTTTACACTTTGCAATTTTTTTTAAAAAAAGCTATTCTGCAAAGTAAAAGTGCTATGCATGAGATGGCATTTGGAATTATTTGTACAGTTAAGAGTGAAAGTTTTTTACCAATTTAAAAGAAATCTTTGCATTTGTCATGACGTTTCGTAAAGTTGCATTCAATTTTAAGAAAAATGATTCATATATGTATGCATGTCGATCCAAACATAGTAGCCATGTTGATAGCTGGTTTTCTTTCCAATACTTTTGTGGAACATTTTCCCAACATTTATTATTGGATGCAGCTTTATACATTTGCAAGAAAATATCTTTTTCAATGTCAATTATTTCCATTTGAATTGAAGGCTTTGAAACACTGAACTACTTTGCAGTCACGTCAATCCGATCTACTGCTTTCCCATTTCTGCAAAGACTTGGAATCATGCAGAAACTTTGTTTTCAAGATCAGATACGAATCTTAAAAATACTTCAATATAAAAGTTCTACTTCCTATTTATTTATATTTAATAATTGTTGGAAGTGAATGAATAATTTTCTTGCAATTCTTTTGTTAAATTTCGCTATTTCGCATTTTTAAATCGCCTCAAAAACAGTGGTAACATTTAAACCCCCATTTAGGTTTTGAAAAATTTGATTTTTTCACCAAAAACAGCACCTACGATTTTGATGTAATTTCGCACATTCAACACATTTAACATAATTGTTCAAAATACAAAAATTTATCAAAATCGTTATATGAAAAAGAAATTTGTTTAAAAATCGAAGTACGCAGATTTGTTCAGTTTTCTATATATTGGCGATTTTATAAATTAAGTTACAAACGATACAAACGACCAAAATCCTTGGAACCGTCTTCTAGAAAAATACTGAAAAGTGATTTTCACCAAAAAAAATTGTATTGCAGGTACCTTTGTTTCAAACAGTAAAGCAAAAAATAAAAATATGGCCCGAGATGTAACCCAAAAAAACTTATATATGAACTTTGAAGCAAATCCGTCGAACATTTTCGCCATATGGCATTCGGACCGACAGACAGACATACCCCCTTTTTTGACTATATTCGTAATATCAGTCCTCAACTCAATTTGAGTTTAAAAATTCAGAGAAATTAGAAATCCAAATAGAACCGATTTCAATAGAAAATGCACATAGGCCATTTCCAGGAAAATTATTGCGTTATAAACTAAACATATTTGATATTTTAAAATTAACGGTAAAATACGTCGAAACTGTAAAGGTATGTCGATTGTGTAGAATAATTTATATTTTTAATAAATATATTTTCGATTTTTTTTTTAGTTTGTTAAGAGCAGAATTTCTAAATTTTTCCGATAGTTTTAATTTTTTTTTAAATACATTTATGCACTTCCACAAATTTGCTTCAAAGTTCGGATATAGAGTTTTTGGGGTAATATGTATCTCTCTGCTCTTTATTTGTTTTGCTTTATTGTTTTAAATAATGGTACCTACACCTACCATATAGCTGTTTTTTTAAGTAATACACGGGTGAGACCATACTGCATACTATGCTTATCGAAAACATTACCTGATAACGGTTAAGCAGGTACCTATTACAAACACTAGAAAAAAAAATTAAATTTTTGTACATACTATTACACTGCAATTTATATTTCATATTACGACTTCATTAAATTAGTTGTCTCAAAGATGGCTTCAACAAATTTAAAATTGTTTGTATTTCGGACAATGAAGTTTAAAGTGTCCAACATGCGATATTACATCCAAATCCTTAATTATGTTTTGGACAAAATATAAATTTTCGAAACGCGTTTTGCATTTATCTTTTTGTTTTAATTGTTTGGCATTGCTCAGCGGGTACTTATTTTCAATGAACAGAGGTAGCCGTAGGACATATTAGTTTTTGCCCCACGTGCTGAGCTGAGCAACCACAAGCATCACACGTTCTCCTCGTCTATATCGCTCGGTTGTGGTGATATGTAGATACTCACAGAAATAAATACTCTAATTTAGTAATCAAAATAGTAGTTTCTCTAGTTGAATATGTTGTTACAACCTAATATATAATCAAAAAATTATTATTACTTCCTCATTTCGAACCCTATGAATACGAGAACCCAAGAATACCTACCCTCGTTATTTTGTTAGCAATTCAGACAAGATTTATTGTGTATGCATGTACATTGTACACCTTTGTACAGTAGTATCTACCTAAATACGTCAATGTATGTTTTGTGACAGATGATAAGTGAGCCGAAGCCCATGCTGACCAGCTATCGATATAAAAATCTGTCGATTCGAAACACTGGTATTGTCCCTGCGAGGACATTTCCAAAGAAAATCCATTCTATACAATTAAAGAAGAGTTGAAAGCTACCAGCAGCGTGATTCCCACATAGAATTCAAAGAATTGAGATGTTATCTTTGGGCGCCTAATATGTTGTCCTCTACACAGATTCATGAGCCAGCATTTAAGGCAATACCTTCAGCAAAAATAAAAACCTTAAAACTGTCGATAAGCTCAACCGGATGCTTTGTATTGCGTTCCTCTCGCCAACTGAAGTCCCAATCCAGAGCAAGGCACCACTTGTGCTGTATAGTTTCCCCTTTTTATTCCCACTCAGCGACAAGTGCTACACTGTTGTTGAGATACGACTCTATGACTGACTAACATGGAATACTTTGGTTCATTTTCGTCCTGGTTAAATTTGACCAATTTCGTTCGAAATACAATAGATAAATTGTATCCTACTTACAATAGAGAATCACTCGATATTGTTACTGGCTGACTGACTCTATTATATATATTTGATGTAACAACCGATACCCGGGACCATGTTGTGATTTTGATACTTCAATCAATAGAACCAACCGAGGATGGAGGTTCGAATAAAATCTAAGAATGACCTTCTATCATTGACTTGCGTTGTGCAATGGTGGTCAGAAAGAATTTCCTCTTTGCTGCTGTGAAATCCGTACACAAAGCTGAAGGAGTGGGCGATTAATGGAAGGATAATAAAAAGAAAAAGAATTGATAACAAAACTTTAGAGTTAACTTTCTTTCGATATTCCGTCGGGAGGAAGAAAGAAACCGAAAATTGTCGAACAATAGTAAACAATGAAATTGTTTGATTCGAATTCTCTCGAATTGAATTGAATTAGAAGAAGTTCCACTTAAGAAGACAAAGTTTTAACCATTGTGGTTTTTTCCTTTCTTCCAAAAAAGGATATAAAAACCTTCCTAGCTTGCGTAGTTTGTAGATGCGGAAAAAGCTTCGACTTTAGTTAACGCCAATTAAAGTTGGATATGAATGCCTATATTGAAATAGTAAACTGCTATGATATGTGGGTATTTGCGATGACCATTTTAATACTCTTAATCTTAATGGTATGTATATTCATGTTAACTTTGACACATAGTTTGAAATGTCCCGTTGAGTTGAATTGGATGCAAACCTGAAACAGTATATGCATACTCGTATGTATGTGATCATTACCAAATGTCATGTGTATGAAAAATGGAGCGTGGTAAAGCATTCAAAATTCATATAGAATATATATAGAGGCCTTCAATTTCACAGAGTACCGAAAAAGGTTGATTGCCTAACCTATGAACGCAATCATATTGAACGCATGGTTAAGGTTTCATTTTGATATCTGCTGCAGCGTTATATAAATAAAATAACGTTCACGGTATATCTCCACAACATGATCAGAATTAGTTATTGACGAAAATACAGAGAGTAGCATGCATAGGAGCAATTGGTGCAAAAAGAACGACACCAACCGCTGGTTTGGAAGTGATTCTTAAGTTGCTACCCTTGGAGGATCAGTGAGAATCAGACCACCACCACTCTGCAACCTCAGAGAACGAGCGGAATGAAAGCCAAAAATAGGTGGAAATCCTTAAACACCTGTGAGATATCACGGAAACTGTGGTCATAATATAATAAAAACCGAAACAAAAAGCTTCTGCTCAAGCGGAGGGAAGGAACCACAAATAAGGACACCACATAGGCGTATCCCCAACTGAAGGGTATCACAATGGGTCCAAAAGAACTTGCGTGTGGCAGGAAAGTAGCTATTCTTCCATCTCAACCTATATTACCTAACCTAACCTTTAAGGTTAGGATATTCGTATTGGGATATATCGTATTTTAGAGAGCTACACTCAATCATTAACAAAATATTTATTGGATACAAACAAAGTTTGCATATAGCCAATCTAGTACGTACTACAAATCTAACAGCGAAACTAAGCAGGGGGATTGCAGGGGGCAGCATGCCCCTCATATTTCGTAACCCTTAAATGCACCACGAAATCATTAAGAATTTTGAAAGCGAAATAAAGCTCGGAGGCCCTTATTACGCAGTAGTCATTGAACCGACATTTTCGTTGTGACAGTATTACATAGAAATGAACTCAAATAAAATAAAGTGCACGACTGCGTCATACGAAACTTTCTCGGTACATAAGATGCATTTTTGAAATTTAGTGATTTCATGTATACGAGAAAGTTAAAATATTCAAATACAAAAATGAAATAAGACCCCAAAAAAATTAAATAAGACCCCGATTTAAAAAAAAAAATTGTTGTTGTTTCGAGTTTATATAACAATTGCTAGGGGTGGTTTATATTTTTGGGGCCTTATTTTCTAAGGCCGATAAACTGTACCCAAATTGTTTTGGGCACCACGTTATAAATAGTAGAACAAGTTTCCAGGTCACATTAAAATAAAGATTAATAAATAATTAGATCATCTACATTTATTGTAATGCATTCAAATTCAAGATACATATTGGATAAGAGTGTGTCAGGGGTAGGACATGTTGTCATTTCGAAAAAAAAGCCCCTAAAGTACGGAACATAGAGACTAAAAAAATGTCCATAGCAACGCAGCCGAGACGAAGAAAGATTAAAGTAGAAAAGTAAATTAATAGCGGCCCGCAAACTTACGCTGAAACAAACAATCAAGTCGTTAATACGATCCATGATCCAGTCTCCCGAGTTTTCTTGCGAGACTTGAAGCAAAGCCAAATTAACAAACCTAGGTATGTTTGAAAATCTAGACAAGCTCGAAAAAAAAATTGCGAGGCTTCAATGTGAAACATATACTAAGACGGGTAACATGGCACGCGAATGGCATTCTTTACGAAACCGGTACGTAATTTATGTGTCGACTTTAATCCATCTGGCAAACCGAAGTATTATTGGCCTTTGAAAACGGCAAATCGAAAAACTCTGTCAAAATTTATTAATGTTTTGTTCTCCCGTCTGTCCACTCGCCCGTCATTATAACAATTGTTAGCGGTGGTATACTCGTATACTCTATACAATGTACTGTGTGAACGACTCAAGCCAAATCCGTACGCTCCCAAGGTGCCATGAAGAGGCATTTTTTACGGCAATTGAAGTACGGGTGAGTTTAGTTGGTCTTGCAGTTAATGACGATAACGCCAATTAGATGATTTCAACAAACAAGCAAACATATGCCCAGCGGCTAGGTAGCAAGTAAATTAATTGCGTAACTGTTGGAAGCAAAAACTTCGAGATGATTAAGAATTTTACTTACCTCGGGGTTAACATCAACCTCGAAACGACACCGTAGTGTAGATTCAACAAGGAACTATCCTAGAAAACCCGCTGCTACTTCGGTTTGCCAAAACAAATGGGTTCAAGGCTCCTAACTCGAAAAACGAAGTGAAAGCTCTATAAAACACTGATTCCGGCAGTTTTGCTCCATGGTGCTGAGTGCTGGACGATTAGCAGGAAAGGTGAGCAAATGTTAAACTCGTTTGAAAGAAAATTCTTAGAATAATGATCTTAAGGTTTCCCTTCGAACATCATATGAACTCGAAGACGAAATAAATTTCATAAAATGAGAGCACCCGATTTAGTGAAATAAAATATCCCCGTGAAATTACTAAATTAATAAATGAAAAACGAAGAGCATGTAAAATATGGCAGCAATGACATTCTCCAAAGGATTAAAATAAATTGTTTAATAGTTTTCCAGCTTACTTGCTATATGTGCGCTCCAAAAATCTATAAAAGGCATGAAAAAACTAAACTCATCAGGAAAAAAAAATGGGGATAGCCAATTTTTTAATTGTAACAAAATATTTAAGAAAATCGTTAAAAACTTTAGTATTATAATATTTTATTAGAACAGAGTCGTTATTATTTGTTGTTGGTATTTTGATGTGAGTTGTCACAAGGCAAAACCAACTCAAATTTTGTTGGTAAATATCGAAGTATTTAGTAGACTACTGATTGTCAACTGTGCGAAAATATTACCTATAACATAAAAACAATAACAATGTAAATTACTTCATTTATGAAAAAAAAAAAACAATTCCGGTTTTAGGAAAATCAAAAGATTCTGTGAATCATCTCTAATACACTTCTCATTTAAATTTACCTTTTCTCGAAATTTTAACAATGTATCTGACAAGATACTTACCTACATCACGTGCCCAAATTGAATGTGCTCGCCTATACAATCTTCTAGCGATGACCAAAAATTCCCATTATACGCATTTCAATGCATACACAAAACCCTGACTTTATTATACAAATTGTCACGCAAAACATTTCCATTTTCACGTCAGCAAAAAAAAAGTTTTTTTTACTAAACAAACATAAACTCACGAATCATATCTTTGGTAAATCGAAAGCACAATCCCTAAAGGTGAACGAAAAAAAGTTTTTTTTTGTTTGTACCAAGCTCTCCGGTTAGCCGGAATAATGACAATGATGATTCGCCCACTCCTTCCAAGCAGCCCACTGCACTTTCACAATTTCCATTTGCATTTTATTCTGGCAACGAGCTCCATTTCTTCACAAGTCGTTAAGCATTCTGCCAGAGTTAACAAAACTAATTTAAAAATTCAAATTTTTTCCATGTCACCCCCATCCGAGTCCGGAACAACTTACTCGTCGTAGATTCAGCAAATCCACACGATCTGGCTGGTATCCTGGAAATGTTTTCACCCAACTCACATACACATACATGCACGAAGGAAATGAAAAGAAAACTCAAGTAGCAGAAGCAGAAAGTTGACAGAGAAAGACTCCATTTGAATGTACAAAATCTACCCCCGTTATTTTTTTTTTTTGGGCTAAGAAATACAATTTTCTTCTACTGTGAGTGGGGTGGTTTTGGGGTGCAGCAAGTTGGCAAATGTAACCATACACCCATAGAGACGGTGTACACCAATCGCATAATAAAACACACATATAATACATTCGTTACATTCGCTTAAACGACACGAAGTGAGATCCTTGGTGTGGTAGTGGGCGGGGGGTGGTGAGGTCGCTGGGTGAATGGAGCAAAGAAAAATAAGTTTCTTATTTTATTTCCGAAGTAAAATTACTTGTCGCTCGAGGATATATGAGTTGTGTTGTGATTGTGATTGTGAAAGCGCAAAGCGGACTCACACACTAAGGTAATGCCGCCATTTTTCCATCAGCAAAAGCGAAGAAGTTGTGCCATTTCCTTATACTCGTAAGAAATGAAATCCTCATTCAGTTTGCATACTTTGGTTACTTTTTGTTGGATGTTTGCAAAGACTTCTTCTGCGGAACGTGAGATAGGAGACAAATTTCTAAGGATTTCTTTGTCACGGAAAATATGAAAATTAGCCCCCTCACCACCCTATAACGGTTGTCACACAGTAAGGTTATGAATGACGATGACAGTTTGTGTTATAACAGCTGCTGTGGGGGAGAGGTGCTCTGGCGGGAGTGTTTTTTCCGAGATGAGGGTGAAAGTTTACAAAACAAACGAGGCAATAAGGCGGTCGTTTGAAGATGAAAGGATCGTTTGATTGTGGAAGACAGCTCCAGGATTCCGCATCATATAAATGATGATTGGTTTCGTTTTGGAGCTTGTTGGAAGACGGTTTTTGTTTATAATACTTTTTTTATATACCTATGTATCTAGAAGTAGCTGAACGAATGAGTTTTTTGTGGATTTCATCCCTTAGCTTATGAAATATACAAAATGGCATCCTGAGGGAGTGTCAGAGAGACATAACTTTATTTAAATGCTGACTATCTGCATAAAATTATTCCAGTTAAAATCAAATCGTATGTAAATAGACGATGCAATTAAAAAAGCTTAGTCATAGCAGAGAATTCAGGAGGTTGATAAAATGGGCATCAGTACACTTCACAGCTCAACTTGTCTCGAGTGTTTACATAATGCACTTTTCATTTTTCAACAAAATTTTTGAATGCATCTTTTATAAGTTCACGAGTGAAGTGGGGGGTAATTTCCAGTATTTACCCAAAATCTGTAAAAGAACAAAATCCATAGCCACATATCTTGTTCAAGAAAATACATATATGACGTTGCCTCTTGGTCTAGTTGCAATGATAGTTTCATTCCTTAAAGCTTTCCCAGGAGAGCATACCGCAGTATGCATATCAAATTGCCGCAAATCCGAGGGCAATAGCAATAAATTTACGGTTTATTTGTTTGAAGAGATAAACATTATGGACACTGACTGAGTTTAGTAAAATTTCAGTGTGAAGTGGAGGAGATATGTGTCCAACTATTTTTAATGCCTTAATGTTATTTATAAGTTAACTATCCATAAAAAATCTTGTGAACTTATAGGCACAATCGGAGACCTTAATTTTCAGATCACAAATATTTTTCTTTGTGATAGTCTCTTTTTTTTGACCCGAACACAGTCAATCAATAGGAAATAAAATGCACGACTGCGTCATAGTGTGCATTTTTAAATTTAAAAAAAGACCAAAATCCTTGGAACCAGAAAATGAGTGATAAGTGATTTTCACAAGAAAAAAAAAATTGTAAGGCACGTACCGTTATTTTAAACGATAAAGCAAAAATTGGTTTATGGCTCCAAACAAAATGAAAAATGGCCTCAACTCACAAAAATTATCGTGTTGTTGTTTTCAATATAAATTTTTGTTGCCATTTTTTATTTTTGGTTTGGGGCCATTTTTCATCGAGGCCATTTTTCACATATTTGGGGCCTTTTTCATTTTGTTTGGACCATTTATTAATTAAAATTGGGGCCATTTTTCATTTTCCATTTTTCATTTTTTAACAGAGGAAAACACCATTACACTGGTGTGTAGCAGTCTGCACATTCTTGTCAGAAATAAACATCACATTGTAAATTTAGTATGGTTTAGTATCAGTCTAATTATTTTATTTTACATTTTGAAATCAAGTTTTTGAAATGTGTGTTACGTTATAGTACAATTAGTGTTCTATCAAGATGATGTCACAAAGCATGATGATCATTCAGCGGATTTGGCGAGGTCAAATCAACCACAAATGTAATCCAAAGTATTAGAATCATAATGCAAAAACGATTTGTATATGGTGTTTGCTTGATTTTCAAAAAAAAATCGATAGATAACCAAGAGATTTGATATTGATGGCGCTAAGACAATGAAGAGCTTCTGATAACTAGAATCAAATGATCTGTGAGCAAACCAGGAATAAGGTGCCCATGAGAGCATATTGATTGCTTTATAAGCACAGGGATCGAAATGGCATACATACGCATGAAAACAGATGCATAAACAATAAGACAAAACCTCACAATTGATAAAGATCGTCGAAAAATTATCTTAAGAACATGTGTCAACCCATTGTGAGCCTCTTCCTGTTTCTTTTAATAGTAATATGAGTACCCAAAAACATATTTTTAGTACCCCTATCGTGTAAAAACACAGCTCGTAATATCATCAACAAAAAAAAGTTTTGAATTTTTAAGCAATAAATATAAATATATCTCCATATAATTTCTTGGATATTGGACTTTTTGGCTTAACAAGTCCTAAGACTTTCTTTCTTAACAAACAAGAGATTTTTTGTTATGTGTCTTACTTCATTATAAAGTGATTTGGGGCACTTTGAGACAAAATTTTAAATTCCTAGAAGCGCAGCAAAAGAGTAGATTTGTCCACGTTTACAGATAATAATGCTTTAACTCATAGCATGACTTTTGGCGCTTAGGATTTTTTGCTTATAATGACTGTATACTACAACTTTGTAGAACCTGAAGTTCGATTCAAATGCCTTCACGAGAGTCTGACGGATACGCGATCGACAAGGACTCTGGTGGCTTATTGTGATCGCAACCGTTCAGCGCAGAAACTCCCAACATTATTTCTCCATTCTTGTGTCATCTGAGATGGGTAGATGTACCTTGGCTTCACAGTGAATTAGTAGAATCTATAAAGCCTTTGAGGACGTTATACACTGATGGATCATGTAAGCACAACAACTTTACTTAAGCAGCCATCGAACTGAAAGAAAGCAACGAAGGAAATATAATTTTCCAAGGTATCCTTCCAGACACAGCTAGTAGCTACCTTGCAGAAGTAACAGCGTTATTAAAAGCTCTTTCGTTGTCACAAACTTGGGCAGTTAAGACATTGATTCTTACTGATAGCTTAAGTATCCTTTTGGCAATCAAAATTGAAAGAAATAAGTGACCTACACTCCAATGCATCCGAAATATCCTCCATAATAACGCACATATAACTGGATACCAGACCGTGTTGGCATTATAGGAAACGAGGCTACAGATACTGCTGCAAAAGAAGCGACTCGCTATCCGTATTCAAGCGAGGTCCCTTATATATCTTAACTCATCCATTTTTCAATGAAAATTAAGAACTCGAAGACTCCTGGCGCAGTTTACATAATTTCCTTCGATAACATCACTTGCCCCACATGTTCGAATTCAATACAATAAAACTCTTAAAAGCGGAGAATGTATTACAAATGTTCGGATCAGAGTAGGTATAACTCTGTTTTCTAGTCGACACTATTTCACTAACGACCCCCCAGAAGAGTACGAGCATTGCAGAGAGCTCCTCCCAGTTTGGCATATATATGCCGATTGTCCGATCTCTCGTCTAACTACAGACACTAATTCAGTGGAAGATAAGCAAACACAATTAGCGGTACTACTTAACCCATCTGACGTTCGATCCCTTCAGCGCATTAAAGAAATAACAACCTTGCACAACAAGTTTAAGGACATTTAAATATATATCTAAATATTAAAAATTATTTTTTGAAAAGATAATTCTAAACCTTACAATTAGAAGAATAAAATACATTTCTTGTACTATTTAGGTATTCTTAGATCTTTCAATAATATCAAAACGACATCTATGGTATCCTGACCTGATGTCTTTCAATGTTAAATAATGTTATAAATTTATTTTTGATAAATAAATAAATTTATTTCTGATGTCATTGGAATATATCACATATAATTTCAATTCACAGGTCGGGTTCTAAACAGAGCTACAGATCAATCTGCAAAATCTCTTCGATGCCCAAATTGTTTAAACAAAATATCATTTTACTTAAAAAATGTGATAGCATTAGAGTAACATGGTTTTATCTTTGGTAGATCAACAGCTACTAATATGACAACATTTATGCATTTATGTGATTAAGAGATTTGAAAGTAATTTGTAAACTGATGTAAATTTCATTGACAGACAAAGTAAATCATATCACACCAAAAACATAAATGTTAAAAAATAGCCATACAAGTCTGCTACAAAAAGTACTGATATCTAAAAAAGAATGCCAAGCTTGTATTGTAATTATTAAAAATTTCAAAAATAGTATTTAGGTGAATTTTTATACTTGGCAAGTTTTTAAAATCGTGAAAATTGGGGCTCTACACACATGCGTTTTTTGTATAAAAGAACTTGGCTATTTTGTAACATTTATGTTTTTGGTGTGATTTCAATACTTTTTGCAAAGATTTTCTCATGCATCGACATTTTGCAAAACTTAAAAATTTTAGGGATTTCGACCAAATGTAAGCGCCCTCCTTCGAGCAAAATACAATTTTTTTTATAAATTTCCTTGTTGGCCCTGAAAAGAATTACCGACATGTCATAACTATAGAATGATTTCGACATATGGGCGGCTACTCCGCCCCTAAATGGAAAATATATAATATATTGTTTTTTCCGAGTTTGTTTTTAAACATGTAAAAATTTATAATTGTAGGATTTTTGGGGGCTGCGTTAATAGAAGTGGGCGGCTGCCACGCCCCCTGGATGGAAAATAACAAATGTTAGATATTTCCCTGGGGTTTCTCCGTAAACCCTATTACTGTGCCAAAATTCAAGGTTCTACGATGATTGGAAGTGCTCCATAGTTTTGATGATCTGTCAGTGAGTCAGTGGTTACGGTTTTTGCAAATTTTGGGGCCTTATAACTTAGGAACCGCTCATGTTAAACAGTTGAAATTTGGCATGAAGCCTGCATCCCAATAAATGAATTTGATGTCTCTAGCTTGCTTGTAAGCGAAGTTAGAGGGGTGGTCAAAATAGCCTGAGTTGGTTCGTGTAAAAAGGGTGTAGTGCAAAAGTTGCTAAAGAACTTGGCTGGGCACTACCGTGCCCCTTGATTCTCCTTATTAGAAAATTATCTTCTTTGGGTTTTCACTTACCTGGAATCATACCACCTACATCCAATTCATTTTGTGATAATGATTGATTGCTTCTCCAGGTCAATCAAATTCAGGTGTACCCCAGGGCAGTCACCTTGATTGCTTGCTGTTTTCTTTTGTTTATTAATGATCTGCCGTCTGTTATTAAACACTCCCATTGCGTTTTGCTTGCAATGACCTATATCTTATAGGATTCTTAGATTATTCGCCATTAAGAATCTTTATCTGATTTATGTCTACTTCAAGAATATTTGTCTGCAGCCATCTTATGGTGTGTTAGAAATAAATTGCTTCTGAACTCCTCGAAATGCCAATGTTTCACATTATGTAGATGTACTTCTCCTATTACTTCGAAATACCATAAAAAAACATAGTTACTTGAAAGGGTGAAGTCTAAAAAGGATTTGGGCATTCTATTAGAATCCCATAGTTTCAGCGACCATATTGACCATGTTGTTTGTAAAGCGAATTCAATGATTGGATTCGTTAAACCGAATACTAACGATTTTAGTGACCCTTACTCATTAAAAGCTCTATTTATTGTTGCATAATCTGGAATCCCTCTTTCTGTACACATTCATTAAGAATCGAAAGAGTTCAGAGAAACTTCACAAGGTTCATGTTTTTTTTCAATCGAATTGGCGTATTCATATAAAACCAGATGCTGCTTAATTAATTTAGGTTCTCTCGAATGTCGTCGTAAATATGTTTTAGCTATGTTCATTAGAGATCTGATTTAAAATCAAATTCAGTGTCTTGCATTACTCGCAATGATTTATTTTTCCTCTCATAGATTCGTACAAGAACCTACGCTCATAATGAACCTATAGCACATTAATGTGACTAACTCTGTAATTGCTCCATCAGATATTGACCTTTTCTTAAGTTGCTCTAGACATTGTTTTAAAACTAAGGTCATTTTATGTTTGAATCAATCATAATGTTCTTCTTTATATTGCTCATTCATTATATTGACTCTCCTCTGTTATTTGTAGTATATATTAGGTTTATTCTTTTGTACACTTAAGTCTAATATGTTCATATTTTATCTTTGTAAGTAGTTTATTAGAGATTTTTAAACTCTAATTCTTGAAAATAAATAAATAAATAAATAAACATAAAAACAAAATTGGTCAATTGGACAAAAGTGCGATTTTAGTTTCTCATTGAAAAATTAAAAACAAACATAAAACAAACCATAACCGAATCTTCAAGGAGGTGCGTATGTGTGTTTACTTTTTTATTCAATTTCTTTCTCCGTTCTTATAAATAGTTTTGAGCAGGGCGGGAGCAAGTTGTATTTGAGGTCGCACCCACATTTTTAAATGCAAAATTTCGAATAGCGAGGAAAATCCTTTGAAGCGGCGCTTCAGAACATTTTTGCAAGGATAGAGAATCCTTTCGATATAAAAAAGTAAACACTTGGCATCTTTATTAATATTAAGAGTGCCATGGTGGAAAGGAATCACTTATCGCATAGATTTGAGTAATTTCAGAGAGCATGAACAACGTTGTAGATGCGAATTCTTGTCTCCATTCCTTTGGTGCATTGTAGTGTACTCTGCTGACCACGCTTAACGCTTCAGGATCTACGCGAAGTAATCGTCGATAACAAGCTACTCTGTACCAAACAAATCTGGCGAGATGTTGCCTTTGGCTTAGCATGTGTTTTGTCACCCGAAAGATAAGTGACAATGATAAGGCCAATCTTTTCATATGCATCTGTTATTTGGGACCTTACCCAGCACACCTGGCTCTGTTACAGATTTTCAACCCGAGAAAAGTAGCCTTTGGCACATCAGTAATGGAGTTTAAATGACGCTGCTCAAGAGCCATCCTATGAAAGATAAAATAACTCACAACCTTGTGAAAGCTCTCTAAATTACTCTCAGTTATTGAGTAACTGTGGGCGTGGCAGCTCGAGACCATAGATAATATATGGTCCAAAGGGTAGCTTCCTAGTTTAGATCTAGAGGCCTTAAAATTACGTACAGAAGGACGAGTATTTCTAAATCGTCTTAAATTTTGATGCTGATCATAATGATCTAGGAGGTCTGTCAAAATATATCCTTACGATAGGGTGTAAAAATAACTCTCAAGTAAAGGGAGAAAGCTTGAGTTAATACAAAAATATCGCGGAGCAAAACCTAAATGCGATTGCCGACTAAGAGAAACCAAATAAGTGACCGTCATGTTCAAGCTGTAGACCTCTGGGTATACCCTCTGATGCAATGATACCACAACTTTGGCTTTATAAAATTTCAAAGTCAATCTTCCGCTTGTTCAAGGATCATACATTTGCCTGTATCTGAGCTAGAAGAAGGTTGAAGTTTTCGCTGATGGTTCCTGAAACAAAACGGATGATCAAGTTAGCTAAGCTTCTCTCTTAATTGGGCATAGACATATGTATTGTCTTCCAAGCAAAGATCGGTGCTCTTCTAATTACTTTACACTTAATTGTGAAGAACAGTTGGAGGGGTCGAATTATTTGTGTCAGTAATGACAACTAAGCTGCACTTAAGGCCTTACATAGTCCCGTGACAAATTCTAAGACAGTACCTTAACTAAAGAACTCTTTGAAGTCGGTCCAAAGAAGAAAGCGTTTTGCTTGAGTTTCTGATCTGAAATAACGGAAAATAAGATCTCCGACGAACGTGCTCGTCAAGACCTATGTTAGGTCTATGAGCTTACTGGATCTCCTTTAAGTAGATACAATATTTGATGGCACTTTTCTTTGGATTACCGACAGGCCGAACTAGTTCGATTGAATTTCTGCGGAAAGTCTGTGAAGTTTTCGCTACCACCGGCGAGAAAAGACTGCAGGTATATTCAGACGGGACGAACGAAATAATTATCTGCGACGCTTGCAGAGAAGTCGTAGACACCAAGCGGAATTTCCTAAGTTGAAGTCCTGCTTAAGCTCGAACCAGGCCCTAGGCTCTAGATGCTGGTGTAGTGATGTGGTGAGTGCTTAATGATAACTGAAGTGCCCTCCCTACTTTCAGAAAAAGTCGGGTAAAATTACTATATTTAAAGAAAGTATCATATAAAGGTTCAATGGACTTGTTTCTGAGTCCGAAAAAAAACCATAGACTCCGATTTTCTTTAAAAAAAATGTTGAGGAAAGTCTTTGTGCTTTGTTCACAACTATACCTACATATGTATCTATCGTTAATCTCTTCTATGCCACTGAGAGACTACACTCTCATTGTTCTTCCCAAACCATCAAATCTATCCTTATCATGGCATTTAATTAAAATGCGGTTAAAGTGCTTTCATACATATTTATATTAAGATAGAAATTAGTTTCTACACACAAGGCTCTGTACCACCTCCTATATGAGTTTCTTTTCACTGTATACGTTTTTAAAATTCATGGATGCATAGTGCAATTAATAACAGCTATCAATTTGTGAACGTATGGGATAGGTCACATTAAAACATCCTTATGTTAAAAAGTGGACACTATCACGACATCTCACTCCGAAACAACTCTACAGAATCACCCCCCTTTGCCTTGAAATTCCCTGGCCGGCTGCCAATGCAATAAGTCCTTGCGATAGGAAAAGTGTCGAATTTATAGATCACTGACCGCTGTCTAACCGCATACATCCTGTGCAAATGAATACCAACACAATCGCTAAGAAAGGAGAGTATAGAGTATATGTTTGATGATGACGAAACGAGGGGCTATTCCATTCAAAAAGATACTCTAATTAATTTATATTATCCCGTTCTGTCATTTGGCGTTTTTTTTTTATCTACATTTTTATATACATACATTTTAGTCATAAAAATAAACAACCCAATAAAAACAGGATACCATTAAAAAACCACTCTATAATCCGAGCAAAGGACGACGTTTTTTCTCGCTAGAGTTAATAGTCTATGACGAGAACTAGTTATCCTAGATGCAGCAGAGGGGGAAACACACAAACATAGAACGTGCTATGAAACAGCAACAGAGGTATCTAAATGAGGAGAAGGAAATAATTTATTTGATTGTTCTGTGCGTTGACCTCTGCATTAAGTGGAATAGGAAATGTTAAATGTGTCGCTTCTTTGTGGCCAGCAGACACGTGCGCACGCGTATCACTAATTTGAGAGTGGCAATCAGAAAGATAAGAATTTTAAAGAGTTTCTCATTCGCATCCTTCAAAGAGGGAGGCGATCTAAGTTTTCGATAAGGTGAGTACTGCTTGGCGTGCGTATGAGCATTCCTAATACGTTGTCCACCCCGTTTTGTTGGGTTCAGTCAGTCAGTCAGTCTGTTCAAGTCGGACGATAGGTCTAATATGTGAGCGGCAATTAATTACTAGGTCCGTGTAGGGCGAGGGTGGTCTGGAGTGTGCAATTAATTCAAACGGAAATATTGCTGTGTGTTTTAGTTACTAAATTGGAATAACCTACTAATTCGATAATTATATAGTCTGGTGGTGGCGGCGCAGGTCATTACGGCTAGTGATAAGTTGGAAGAAGCATTTTACCAGGCTGCAGGAGAGCAGGTAAAGGAGAAGTTGTTATGCGAGTCTATTATAGCTTGGAAGATGTAATTATTCAAAAGGTAATTAAGTTTAGCAATAATAGTTACTTTGTTGTTTTTAACTGTCGTGGAGCAATTGTAGAAATAAAAAACACTGCCTTCCTTAAAATAACGACTCGGTAAAGGGCTGCTTATATTGAAACTTACAAGATTGACAGCTGAAGTGGTTATACCTAATTTATTTATTTGCGTATTGACATTGGCGTCGGAGCACTTCTACAACTCCTTATAGATGGAAATGTACCTAACCAGGTGCACAAAAAGTGGAATGTAGTCTACGTAGACTAACTGAAAGTCGTGCATATAAATACATATATTATAATATATTTCTATTTGATCTTGACTACGAATAGGTAGGTCCTGGTTGTTTGAGTTTGACCGATTGCCAAACGGAAGCAAATTACAAACTTGTTTTGAAAGCAATCTTTGCTTGAAACAACGAAACAATGAAACAGCGAATTCTTGTAGCGAGCGAAATAAAATAACTAGAGTTTCCTCTTGGGGCTTTTAACTATAAATTCATGATGGGTTTTTACACAAAAATTGAGTAAAAGATTTCTTCCTAGCCACAGAAAAATATAACGTTAATTTTATTGTTTAAAATGTGGCGAATGCTATAAAGTAGGTGCAGATTTAAAAAATACAATTTTTGTGGAACGCATTTCGATGAGATGAAGATGGCAATAAAGATGATGACGATAAAGATAAAGAAAGGACGAATGTTCTGCTCCAACACCTATCAAATATTTACAAATAAACGAAAAACATAAATACATTAATTGGATAAATAACTAAATAATTAAAATAAAGTTTTTGTTTCTTACATAAGTAGAAATAGGTATAAATAAATTGTGAGCAAGGCTGAACCAGAAACTACATATCGCTGCTCAGTGCTCACACTAACCAAAGTTTAATGGTCTTTTGCAAAGATTCCTTAAGACTGGCACTGCAAATGGATGCCCCACCGTGTGTTCACCAAACTACATATCACTGAATATTTTGCTTCAAAAATCGAATATATAAAGAGTTCCTTGTCTTCTCGAATAAGGGTGGTGCCATCAACTCCCCATAGCGGAACTGGAGAGATACGATTTCTGTAAGGCATGCCGAAGTAGCAGCGGTTGTTACGGTAATTCTTTGTCGGATTCCCAATAAATTTTGATGAGGGCAAACCCCCATTTATTCAGCTTAATACGAGCTTATTCAGCTTAGTATGAGCTAAGATAATATAAATAAATTAAAAATAACCTAAAAACTAAAACTAATATAAGTCTGAAGCTACAGTCTGCTTGGGGGCGAACAGTATAAAAAAACTATTCATATCCCTAAATTCCGTGATTATATGAAATTAATAAGAAAATCTTTAATATTTAAAAAAAGTATGAGTGTACAAATTCTTTGTATGGGCGATATATTGGAAAAAATATTCCAAAATATGCATTAAAATAGAGGTTTTTGAAGACCGTTGACCCTTAATATTTTTGCGGTCACAATTTAAAGTAGCTGTAGTCAATTTTTGTCATGTTTTAGTATGAGCAAAAGGAGTTAAGCTTATTGTTTTAAATGTCTTGCTTAGAGATTAAGGCTAAAGTTCTAGAATGCCTAGCACTAACATATTTTTAAACCTAGAAAGATAACCCATGTATATTAGGTGTGAACTGCATATTTGATTTACATTACTGTTCAAATATATTTATCTTTCTAGGGTTAACATAAATGCTTACAACACCCCCAAAATACTTAAAGTTATTTTTTTAAGAACTAAATTTCTAAGAGGTCAATATTGTGCTTTGTAAAATAGCACAGCAACGAGAATTATTTCAACCCATTAACCGTGGTTTCAACCATTTTTGCAAGGTTACATTTTTTCTAAAGAAATTTTAACCTTTGGAAAAAGCACACTCGAAAACATGCGAAATAGTGGTTCCCGATTTTTTAACTAAGCGTTAAACTTCTTTTGGAAAAAAAAAGTTGTTTAATGATTTGTATGAAATATACACATAAGCTATTTTAAAACTTCAGTTCCTTATTGAAGTCAAGCCATTAATTTTTTTTTATACCCTATCCTAAGGGTATATTAATTTTGACACATAGTTTGTAACACCCCTTAATATTCGTCGTAGACCCATAAAAGTATATATATTTATGATCAGGACCAAATCCTAAGACTATTTAGCAATGTCCGTCCGTCCGTCCGTACGCAATTTTTAGGCCTTTAAATTCAAGCTAGAAAGCTAAAATTTGGACCACATACTCCCTAGGGCTCCGAAATGGTTAAGTGTAAAATTTTTTTAAATACGCCCACTGCCACGCCCACAATTTAGAAAAAACCGATTTAAAGCTACAGATGGACAGATAGAGGGTTATAACCTTCACAAGATATGTAGGCACTGCCCTCCTTTATTAGTTTGTCATATAAAGTTTTTTGCCACGCCTACTTTTTGTGGGCGTTTTTCACTAAAATGCTGTTTTCTTCGATAATTTTCATAGAAACCGAAAAAAAATGTTTAACAAGATATTTAGCCAATATTTTTTCCAATATATCGCCCATACAAAGTTTTTGGCCATGCCCACTTTTTGGGGGCGTTTTTTCAAAAAATGTTTTTTTTTTTTTCTAAATTTTATAGAATGAAATAAAATGCTATCCATCATCTTCTTAAGGTTTTTTTTGGGGCATATAGGGATAGGGTATCATACTGTTCGCTCCAAGCGTACTGTAGCCTTTCCTTATGTTTGTTTATGTTTTTTTATTAATGTTTATTGTTTATAAAAGACACCATTCAAAAAGCACAAGAATCGAGCAAGCTAATATTTAACTGATTACGGTTCGTGTACAAAATAATAGACAAACTTAGGATACTATATATATCCCTCCAAGGAAAGAGCTAGAAATGATTTTATCTCACTTTGACTCACTTGAAGAGAATTTCGTTATAGGTGGTGATTTTAAAGAAAAACACACCTTTTGGGGTTTTAGATATGTTACATCAAAAGGCAGATTGCTATACGAAGCCGGTATGGAATTCGGGGTAAACTTGTTCTCGACAGGTAAACCGACGTATTGGCCGTCGGATTTGTCGAAAACTCCAAACCATAGATTTTTATATCGCAAAGGGTGTGACTTATGGTTCTGTGAAAGTTAAGGAAAGCTTCGACCTCTCCTCTGACCACTCACCCGTCATTATGACTTTTAGCAGCTGCCTACGGGAAAAGTGGGGTCCGTATGAACTATAAAGCTTAACAACTAACGGGGCCTCTTTTAGGAAAGACTAAGCAACGAAGTAGATCAGTTAATCGAAGTCATACAACGCTCAGCCTGGTGTAATGCTCCTTATAAACGGATAACAAAAGCAAAGAGCGAAATAATATCCTCGGGATATAACCGAATTGCTCAAAGAAAAAAAGAAAAGCGCGTAAAACATGGCAACAATCTCGCGCTGCGTAGCATAAAACGATATTAAATAATCTATGCCGCACTCTCAAAAAAAAGATTCAGGACCTTAAAAATCGCGAGTTATTTCAAATATTGGAGGTCTCACTGCGGATAAGAGTTCATAGTATTTATAAGATTTGGCAGATTCTATAATTAATTAATTTTCCGAATCTTAACACGGCTTGCAAATGTTTAAATAGTTAATTCCATTCCTAACATAAAATTAAACCGCAATCATCTTGATTGCTTTGGGTACCAATTCATATGGTATGAGCCAAAAGAAAATAAAAAAACACATTTTAAGAAGCATGTGTGTAAGCATTTGATTAAAACGTTTCATGCTACCGTAAGGGGGGAAGTATTCCATCCCATTGCGTCAAATCAATCAAATCAAACGTTGAATTTGAAGTTTACTTTGGCAAATGGTTTCTATTGGGAGCAGTTGGTTCATTGAAAGCATTGCGCAAACCAACAATAGACCTGAAATCACTATTCAATTTTCAGTAAGGCGGCATCGCACATGGTGTGGATTGGTAGCCACCCTCGTTAAATGTGCGTTCATTTGAGGTTCTTTTTTAATGTTTTTTTTTTATTTACCTAGATTGCTCCGTTTTAGAACTTAGCAGGGTAACGCTTCAGAAGACAAGAACTAATCCACATGAATCCTTTGTTGATGTGCTCTTTTGAGATTCCTTTTTCCGTACAGTTTTACTGTGTCGTTGTTCTGTGCACAAAACTTGCACGAGTAATGAGAACATTTTAGTGTAAACGCTATACAATGGAAGTAAGCATGTGCTAAAAAGGCGTATAATCACCGGTTTTGTCCTTCATCGTCGTCAGTCATCGTCCTCGGCCCTGTTTTTATTTGTTGATGTTTTTTTAATTTTTTTTGCATGTTTAATCCTTTGAATGAAAGGATGATGATGAGAACAAGACACACACATATGTGCTAACAGCAAAAGAATAGAATAACTTTGAAAGCAAACATCATCATCCTTCTCGAGTTACGATTTTTGTGCGCTTTTTGCGCACCTCTCGGTTTTCTTTGGGTGAAAAGAAAAAAAGAGTTTTTTTTTCTTTCTTCTAAAATGGAACGAGTGAACGTCTGTCAATTGAAAGCGTCAGAGAGTGACAATTCAATGGGAGTTTGTAATTTTCGAAAGAAAAATACGAAAACACACATGAAATTTTGTCGGTAAATTTTTTTCTGCATTCATTTGAAATTGGATTACCCATTTTGAATGTAAAATGAATATCTACGCAACGGGCTGCGAAATTAAGTGATTAAAAGCGACTTTGTTAATATAGATGTGTCCGGTACAGGCTAAGTCATCAGAGATGCTTGGAGAAGATTTTTTTTATTTCTGGCATGTCCTTTTGTTATATTTTCTAGATAGTGAAAAACCGTTTAATATTTTAAGCCACATGTTCAGACCTACGAAATAATTTCGATGATGACATTTTATTTGTATATTTATTCATAGAATATACAATTGTGTTGCTATTAATTTTTTACGGATGAGTTTTACACACTCAGAGAATAATTCTGTGTAAAACTGCCTTATGTATTGCAGTTTGTATGGCAATAATCAGGCCTAGAAATAGGATTAATTAAGCTCGACCAGGGTATTGGGATATACATATCTAAAGTTTACTTAAAATGCTTAGGAGAATTAACCAAGAAAATAAAAATAAATTAAATAAATATTAGGCGCAAACGACCATTTCAGGACCTTAAATCCATCTTCTATAACCATTGTATATGTCCGATGATATAATTTTTGAAACAAATGAAGGGACCTGCAGTTTAATGACGACTCCGAACGGCAATTCTAATTTTCGAGAAGGTTCATATAACATTTCTTTCTCTTGGATGTTTGTCAGCCTTAAACAAGATGTGGGGCAGCGAATTAAATTTAAATTGAAATAGCAAATCAATTGTAAAATTACGTACGTTAGATCTATGTTATATTTGCCTCAATTTTCGAATGCGCGATTTTGCCTAAGGAACGGGTTAAATTTGGATCAAACTTAGCGTACAGTTCAAATTCGAATCCACTGTGTAGAATTGCGACAGTTCTAAGCTAAATACTGTTAATATAAAGATCTCGCAATATGGGTAAAATTGTTTTAGTTCTCTAAGATGTCTTAAAGCCTCGATAGTAACCCAACGGCGAAATTAAAGGTAAATACTGATTATATAAATACTTGCAAGATGTTTCTGTTGAACCTGCACCGCCCTCATCATACAATCCTCTACGCCATTAAAATCAAGCGAAGTGATCGGAACCCATGTAAAATAACCTTCATTCTTTCCTCAGTAAATATGAAGTAATTTTCTCAAAAATTGTGTAAAATCTTAGTTACTTAGGTCACCCGTTAGAAATAAGCTAAATCTAATCTATCTAATAATGTTTGTTAGCAAACTCCTGCGAAACGGCTGGACCGATTTCGATGAAGTTTTGTGTGCTTATCGGGTAGGTCTGAGAATCGGCCTACAATATCTTTTTTCATACCCCTTAAGGCTATGAGTGGTCCCCACCAAAAAAAAATTAATTTTTTGTACAAAATTGTTTGATTATATATTTTATTGATTCAGCGTTGAAAAATACTGCGATCAACCCCTGATTTTTAATCGCAATTTTTAATTATTTCTATTCCATCCACTGATCCACAAGATGCCAATCGAATATAACAATTAGTATAAAGTATATTATAATTTTCATGTCATATAGTGAATATTTTATGTCTAGTCTCCCGTTGTCACTTCTCAACCAGCAAACATCACGGAGTTGGAATGAGAACGAAGCCGGCTTTTTTTCCCTTACTCTCTATACAGTTTTCCTCCAATTTTTTGGTCAGAAAGAGCAATTTTAGCAGCAAAAAATGTGGACGTCAACGAATTGAATCTCAAGATACAGAAGTTTTTGCCTGTGGACTGGGTGACGTACAAATCGATTGATTTGTGTCAATTATCCAGCAGAATTTTAAACTCATTAGAATGTCTGGTTAGCATGCCACCACATAATTTACAACATAATTTAAAATTTACACCACAAAATTCTCCGGTTATTTTGCTAACATTTTTTAACATTATTTTAAATGGAAAATTCGGAGGTGAAAATATATTACTACCACGGATCCCTATTACACCAACAGATTTGCCTATTCAATTTAAACGCCTTCAATTTCTAATTAGATTAGTATTTGCAATTACTATTAATAAATCTCAAGGCCAAAAGATGTCTGTTTGTAGCTTAGATTTGAGCACACCATGCTTTTAAATTTACACTGATACCTAGGTAAAATATGATGTATTCTATTTAAAACTGCATTAGGCCTTACTTTTTATTCGTTTTCTCCTGAGTGAATAAAAGGGTATAGTGGTGTAATTATAAATACACACTAATTAAGCTTAACTAACCTACCCTTGCCAAACACCGGGTACCAGCCTTGTTCAATCGCGCTTAACTTATTGAACTTATAATCGCGAGTTTTAAAGAGAATAATTACTCTGTCTATGATGAGTGGCTAAATGAGTCTCAGAAGTCCTCAGAAAGAGGACGTACGGCGAGGCGGTTGAATTTACTATATGTCTTGCAAGAACTATCGAGGCATATCGCTGCTTTATGTGACGTATAAGATCCCAGATTCGAGTAAACGACAAAGCCTCGAAGACGTCTTGAAACAGACTAATCAGTGTATAATCCGGACCGAACAAATTTTCACATAAAAATCCTGGAAAATACAAATAAATTCCAAGTCGAAACACACTATCTTTATCATCGACTTCTAAGCCGCATATGGTAGTATTCACCGTCAGAAGCTGCACATGGCGTTATCGAATTCGGGATCCCTACAAAACTGATCCAATTGTGTCGCTTAACGCTGGAGAATACGCGGCGCAATGTGCAGTTTGGCAGCAGCTCATCTGAACTGTTTTAAACATGTACCGGATTCAGGCAATGAGAAGCGTTATCATCTAACTTCTTTAATCTAATTCTCGAACAGATCGTGCAAAGTGCAGTTGTAAACACGAAGAGCACTATCTGCAATGGATTCGTGCATCTTAAGGGTGATCCATTTCGAGGTTCCCTACTTTTTTTAAAGAAAAAAACACAGAAAATTCAAATTTAATGGAGAATGTTTATTATCATTTTAAAGAACATTCTTTGGCATCAAATGTCTATCAAATGTTGGCCGTTGCTACGTCGCAGATGGTCCATCCGTTGAGTCCAATTTTCGATCACTCGTTCGAGCATTTCGACTGGTAACTGGCGATTGACACGCGTGATGTTTTTCTCCAAGGCCTGAATCGAAGCGGGTTTGTCGGCATAAGCTTTTGACTTTACATATCTCCGCAGGAAAAAGTCTAACGGTGTGATATCACACGATCTTGGTGGCCAATCGACCGGCCCAAAACGTGAAATTATGTGCTCACCGAAATGTTCTCTCAAAAAGTCCATTGATTGATGCGATTGTGGAAAGTGGCGCCGTCTTGCTGAAACCAAATGTCGCCGAGATCACGAGCTTCAATTTCAGGCATCAAATAGTCGGTTATCATGGCACGGCAACGGTCGCCATTGACGGTTACGTTCGCACCGGCATAATTTTTAAAGAAATATGGACCGATGATTCCACCGGCCCACAAACCACACCAAACCGTTGTTTTTTCTGGATGAAGTGGCAGTTCTTCAATCTCTTCAGGTTGCTCTTCGTCGCAAATGCGGCAATTTTGTTTGTTTACATACCCATTGAGCCAGAAATGGGTCTCATCGCTAAGCAAAATTTCCTCGAAAATGTCGGATCTTCTTGGAACTTTTCAAGAGCCCATAGCGCGAAGCGATGTCGCTTGGGAAGGTCGAGCGGCTTCAGTTGTTGCACAGGCTGTATTTTGTACGCTTTTAATTTAAGATCTTGACGTAAAATGCGCCAAGTCGTTCCATACGTCAGTCCGAGTTGCTGCGAACGGCGCCGAATCGACTCTCTACGGTCTTCGTGTACACTCTCAGCTACGGCCGCTATATTTTCTTAACAGCATGCTGAACGCGGTCTATTCGGTCGAATATTATCCAATAATGAATGCTGGGTCTCAAAATGGGTGATGGTGTTGCGAATAGTACGCTCAGTAGGCCGATTATGTTGACCATAAGTTGAGCGAAGTGCACGAAACACATTCCTCACAGAACGTGAATTTTCATAATAAAGTTGAACAATTTGTAAACGTTGTTCACGCGTAAGTCTTTCCATTATGAAATGCCAAACAATACTAAACAAAAAACATAAGGAAAGGCTACAGTCCGCTGGGGGCGAATAGTATGATACCCTATCCTTATCCCTATGTATCCCAAAGAAAAAAAGCATTAGGAAGATTATGGATAGCATTTTATTTCATTCTATGAAATTTAAAGAGAAAAAAATATTTTTTTGAAAAAACGCCCCCAAAAAGTGGGCGTGGCCAAAAACTTTGTATGGGCAATATATTGGAAAAAATATTGGCTAAATATATTGTTAAACATTTTTTTTCGATTTCTATGAAAATTTTCAAAGAAAACAGCATTTTAGTGAAAAACGCCCACAAAAAGTAGGCGTGGCAAAAACTTTATATGACAAATTTATAAAGGTAGGCAGTACCTACATATCTTGTGAAGGTTTTACAACTTTATCTCTCTAACTTAAGCCTTAAAACGGTTTTTTCTAAATTGTGGGCGTGGCAGTGGGCGGCTTTAAAAACTTTTAACACTTTACCATTTCGGGACCCTAGGGAGTATATGCTCCAAATTTCAGCCTCCTAGCATAACTTTAAAGGCCTCAAAAGTTGATACGGACGGACGGACGGACGGACGGACGGACGGACGGACGGACATTGCTAAATAGTCTTAGGATTTGGTCCTGATCATAAATATATATACTTTTATGGGTCTACGACGAATATTAAGGGGTGTTACAAACTATGTGTCAAAATTAATATACCCTTAGGATAGGGTATAATAACGTGACAGCATGACACGGCTCACACGTGATCTGTCAAAAAAGGCTATTGAAAAAAGTATCTCAAATTGGATCACCCGTTACTTGGGTATGCGGACTATATCGACATCATCAACGTGCCGTGGTAGAAACTTGTAAGGCAATTGGAAAACAGGCGAGTTTTTTTTTGTTCCTGCAGTTAACAAGGACAAAACCAAATATGCATTCAACAATCATAAGCAAACATCTGTCCACCTTCAGTGGCCTTAACCCTCTTAATATTATGTGCCGGATATTTTTCGAAGCAAAAGAAGCTAAGAGTATTTAATAAAAACAAAAGAAGAAGAACAGATTTTGACAGATTGTCAACACTCTAAAAGGGTTCGTTGGATCCCTCCTTTGAACATGACAATGCCAACTGAGTCGGTCGTGCTCCAATTTTTTCGAGATGGGTTCTTTGACTTGAAGGCTTGCTCGGATTCTGGAACTTCTAATTCGATCAAGCTTTGATTAGCTGAACGATAATCACTTAAATTCTTTAAAAATTTAAAGAGGGTTAACTTACTGTCCGCTTACAGTGGACTTGGAAATTGATCACACCGATTGTCTATTAACTTTTTTTTTCGACGCCTGACTGAATCTTTAAACGAAATCTCTTGGGGATATTTACTCCCTTTAAAACCTCACAAGTTAACTGCTCATGAACTTAGCTCTCGAAGTAATAGTTTATTTTTAAATGTTATGCTGCACAGGTCATTTCTTTTCAAATTCAAACCAAATTAAAAAATAAGACAAAAAGGTTAAATCCGCCCATGTACCACTTCCCAATAAAATTAAAGATAATCGTTTAGTGCTTAATAATAAGAAAACAAAACATTTTATTCAGAGGGATAAATGCGTGGCTATTATTTCAGGCCTTTGGATATCGTTGGTAAAATTCGAAATCGATGAAACAACTAAAGAAAATGGCTAGCAGTTATTTTAGCTAGCTAATAAAATTAAACTTTCTTTAGAAGATTTTTGGCGGTATCAGTTAAACAAGTAAAAAGTTAATTTTAAACACAAAATACCTAGATAAAATAGAGATATCAGATGATGATGTTAAAAACAAGTTGCTATTATCCTGATGACGAAAACATAATTAAAGAATAAGGATCAGATCATAATGAATGCCAATATATAGTAGAACAGAGGTAAGAATATTTTACATCTTAAAATACCATCCACATAAATCCTTAGACCATATCAAAAGAATGGAATGACGGACTCAGAAACCATTACGAATTTATTTTATTATCACTTGAGTTTTCAGAGGGGTTATTCCGATACTTTGCAATTTCTTTATCCTGATATCGGTGGGACTAAGGGCGGATGAGTTGTACCGCGCCATCTTTTAGCTTAACTATGACTTGCTCTAAAATGTTAAAACTATCACACCATTTTTAAGTATTTTGTATGCGTCAATTCAAAGTAAACCAAGGTTAAAATTTGAGGTTAACCTCAATATAATTTTTTTGGGAGTTTAGCGTCCGTGTTCAATTTCAAAGTATATCTACCTAATTTTTATGGCCGGGTACTGGTGCAAATTGATATTTTTCAATAAATAAATAATAACTGGAAGTGCATAACAACAATCATGCAAACACTTTTCTTTTGAACTAACCTGCATATGAATTATGAAAGAATTAAAATAAACAAATGTTCATAATATTTTTATCTTAATTTGGGTATAGGAAATAGAAGTGCATATCAATTAAACAAATAAACATAAGGAAAGGCTACAGTCCGCTTGGGGCGAACAGTACGATACCCTATCCATATCCCTATATGCCCCAAAGAAAAACGCATTAAGAAGGTGATGGATATCATTTCATTCTATGAAATTTATAAAAAAAAAATATTTTTTGAAAAAACGCCCCCGAAAAGTGGGCGTGGCCAAAAACTTTGTATGGGCGATAGGTATATTGGAAAGAATATTTGCTAAATATTTTGTTAAACATTTTTTTTGAGTTTCTATGAAAATTTTCGCTAAAAACAGCATTTTAGTGAAAAAAGCTCACAAAAAGTAGGCGTGGCAAAAAATTTTATATGACAGACTTATGTATAAAGGAGGGCAGTGCCTACATATCTTGTAAAGGTTCCAATACTCTATCTCTCTAACTTAAGCCTTAAAACGTTTTTTCTAAATTGTGGGCGTGGCAGTGGGCGGATTTAAAAACTTTTAACACTTTACCATTTCGGGACCCTAAGGAGTATATGCTCTAAATTTCAGCTTCCTAGCATAAATTTAAAGGCCTCAAAAGTTGATACGGACGGACGGACGGGCGGACGGACGGGCGGACGGACATTGCTAAATAGTCTTAGGATTTGGTCCTGATCATAAATATATATACTTTTATGGGTCTACGACGAATATTAAGGGGTGTTACAAACTATGTGTCAAAATTAATATAACCTTAGGATAGGGTATTAAAAGAAACCTTATATTGGTTTGTAGACACTAAGGCAATTATTATTCAAACCCATACAAGCCGTACATGGTCTTCTAAGCTTATAATACAATTTTATACCCTATCCTAAGATATGAAATTTGAAACATATACTCCCTAGGGTTCCGAAATGGTAAAGCGTTAAAAATTTCAAAATACGCCCACTGCCACGCCCGCAATTTAGAAAAAACCGTTTTAAGGCCCAAGTTAGAGAGATAAAGTTGTACAACCTTCATAAGATATGTAGGTACTGCCCACCTTTATTAATTTGACATATAAAGTTTTTTGCCACGCCTACTTTTTGTGGGCGTTTTTCACTAAAATGCTGTTTTCTTCGAAAATGTTCATAGAAATCGAAAAAAAATGTGTAACAATATATTATGCCAATATTTTTCTTAATATATCGCCCATACAAAGTTTTTGGCCACGCCCACTTTTTGGGAGCGTTTTTTGAAAAAAATAATTTTTTTTCTATAAATTTCATAGAATGAAATAAAATGCTATCCATCATCTTCCTAATGCTTTTTTTCTTTGGGGTACATAGGGATAAGGATAGGGTATCATACTGTTCGCCCCAAGCGGACTGTAGCCTTTTCTTATGTTTATTATAGAATTCAACAAGGTAACGCAGTTTCGGTTATCGTTAAAGCACAAAAATAGTTAACATATTCTCAACTTCATAAATTTTTTTCTACAAACTTAAAATTTTTAATTTTTTTTATAATATACGTCCACTAAAGGGATTTTGGATACCCTTATAATGAAGGAGCACAGTGCGGGCATTAGGGAAGCGAAGGATTAGGAAAACGGAGATACCGATGCGCGTTGCTTTTATATATCTGTAAACTGTAATGTGAGGGAAAAACAGAGCGTGTATTTCATCGTGTATTTTACTGTACGTCCGAATACAGGCTTAAGGATGGACTGTTGTGCATTCCTAGCATGGCGAGTATTGCGGTTGAATTGCTGTATGGGTGGAATGCAACTGGCTATTTCGTTTGAGCACTTGTGGTGGAAATAGCGATAAAACAATGACAGGCAGGCGACATTATGACGTGGGTGCAGTGGCTTAGTGGTTAAGTGCGTTTGACTATTAAGCGTTGGACTGTCCCGACCTATTCCACCTGAAAGTTTTTATTCGCTGCCCCACCTCTTGCGAACGTCTGACAAACATCCAAGAGTAAGAAATGTCATGGGAAAATAAATTGCCGTTCCGAATCGGCATTAAACTGTAGGTCCCTCCATTCGTGTCAAAAATATAACTTCGCACACACAATGGTTGGAGAAGCCAGGCTTTAGGTCCTGTATGGGCCGTTTACGCCTAGTATTTATTTTTTAGACATTACGACGATGACTAAGAAGTCAAGTGATTTCGCAATTTGTCGATCGTCAATAAGTTTTACCGCACGTTTTTGAATCCTGTCAGATAGCTCCAAAAATGTAATTGGAGCTCCAGACTAAATATGAGCGTTTTACTCAAGTTTGGGGCGAATAAACGCCTTATAAATTGTTGCCAGATCAGAAGGAGTAAAATATTTCTTGCATCGCTTAAGGAAGCCTATACTCTGTCCAACATAAATTGGCAGTACACGTCTTATGGGGAAGCTTTTTTAAAATCAGTAGCGTACTACCATACTAAATTGAAAGAAATCCCTCATAAAGTGTTTACCCTCCAGTGAATATCCAATTGCATCTGACGTAAATCCACCACGTCTTATTCAGCGCTCATGTGAGTGTGCACTGATCGGCTGTGGCCTGTGGCTACTGCTATAGCTAGTCAATGCAGCGTTGCCAAAAAGTGCCCGATAGGGCCATTTGGCCCTTGGCCCTGGGCCACTTGGAAATGGCCCTCAAATCTCGAAATTCTACTAGAAATGGATTTACTTTGCCTTCTACAAAGCCTAATCGTGATAAATTATTAAGGTTTTCTTATAAAACCATATAACTACGATGTTGCATAGTTAGTTTAGTAATTTTTTTAAGGCGTTCGGTTTGTTGAATTCCGTCCACTTGATGAAAATTAGATGAGGACAGGAATAATATAACCTAAAGTCCAACAAGGCGGTATACCCGCCGAATTATTTGAGGCAACAGGAGATGACTCGAAAAAAAACATTCACCAACTCACTTCCAAGACTTGGTCAGAAGAATGCATGCCTGATGAATGTATCCTAAGAATCGTTTTTCCGTTTCACAACAAAGAAGTCCTTCTTAACTGCGACAACTATTAGGTATCAGTCTCCTAAACATCGCATATAAGATCTTGCCCACCGCATTGTGCGAGCGCCTGAAACCATTTGTCGACGATCGAATTGCACCCTAAATATTCACACTAAGGCAGATCCTGAAGAAAACTCACTTCAGATCGATACTCAATCAGCACCTTTTTACCGATTTCAATACATTCTTTGTGGTTTAAAAAAATGTGTTCTTAAGATAGTTGATTCCAAATGCGTTGACGGGATCTGAAGGAGACAATTCAATGATTAGCTCTAATAGCTGTACAGCGACATTGAAGTGGTCAAGAGAGAATGAACACCAACGATGGCGGAATGACATAGAATTTAAAATATTTTCATAACTATTTGGTGAGGAAATGAATTATTGTTTCTATTTATGAAATTTTTCAATTACAGACAAACAAGCAGCATGAATTTTAACTTTTAAGACAAAGTGGCACTTACTTTTAGCAAATGGCCCTCAAAAAGGCACCCAATATTTTTTCCTTCGTGGCAACGCTAATTCAATGCCCATTTAATTGATGTGCATTCAGAGTTGCCAATGTCCGTTTGGTAACTCGTTCAACTTTTTTTTCCTTGGGTTTCTTTTGAGGAGCTTAAGGTTTTAAAGCTTTGAAAAAAGTTCTTAATGATAAGTGTTATTGTAGAGGTCTTGTTTTGATCTTTGACATTTCTTGTTTTGTGTGGGGAATACGTTAAAATGCAGTTACAAAATTGTAATCTGTTTTCTTTAAGGTAAAAGATTATTTGCGTTTGTTTTGTTTGTTAGAAATGGCTTTATTAATTATTAATTATTTCGGTATTTATTTCATGAATCCGAGAAGGCTCTCATAGACTTAGATAAGGACTATAAATAAGAAACCAAAAATATATCAAAATGTATACTTTAATAGAAAAATAATATTTGTATAGCTCCAGTGGTAGTTATTATAAACAATACCTATTCATAAATAAACTTAATTAAATTTTTATCCGTTCAATTTTTCAATGCTTACTAACAAGCAGACTTACTTTTTTTACATAAGATGAAATTATTGCCGGCATCAAGGTCGTAACATCCTATATAAGTTGGTACATTTACGATGTTTAAGATGATGAAACGACATTAAGTATTGAACTTATCAAATTTTAATCCTCACTCTGCATTAATCAGTTTGATCCAGTGGATGCGCGTTGGGTTGGCACGCGGATGGTTTCGAGTTCGAATCCTGGACAAGGCTAAGTAATTTTTTAATTTAATTTATTATTTATTTCCTCTTCAACTTCAAAACTATAGCTTTGTTCAATGAGAAAAAAGGCAAGGCAGAGCAGAACAAATTTGTGAAAAATGTCAGCTCAAAGGTAGAACAGAAAAATACAGCCATATGTTCTTTTTCGATTGTTGGATAATTATTTGAGTTTATAAGTTTAGTATAAATCGTGAATTAATTAACATTAATCATGTACTTAATGTTACAATAACCGATTGCCCTTTATTAGAATTTATTTCGATTTCTTCCATTTAATTAATCTCACTTCGACGAAAAAAGAATTAATTTGTAATCACATCTGATTTCGACGTTTCTCACAAATCTGTTCTAACTTAAAAGCAAGTGCAGAAATTCTGCTCAGAGCAGAGTCCAGGCAGAGTAATTGAACAAAAAGCAAACATGAGCTGGATAGACATTTTTCTCATTGAACACGAAAACCTGTAATTTACATGCTTTGAACTGAGCCGGACACCCTCATTGAACAAAGCTTATGTAAATATGTTCGATTTTTTTCCCCAAATGCTTTAAAGAGACTATTACTGAAGATACAACTTGAAACATTGTGAACATCCGTTATAACAATACTATAAAAGTTATAGGGAGCTTTTTATATTTAGAATGTGTTAACATGTAAGCAATTGCTATTCCATGATTCCTTTAAATCCGCTCTTCTTTATACATATGTGTTGGCGCTGCTGTTATCATTCCATTTCCTTCACGTCCATGTGAAGATTTTAAATTTAAACTGGAAAGCTAATAAAATTCTCAAATGTAATCTCGGAATGCTTAAATGTTTTTCTGTGCCACGCCCAATCAAAGATCGATCTAAAAACATAAAAAACATTTTACCAGAGCAGACACTACATATTAAAACAAATTTAAAACAAAGTGCTGCATGTCTCCTATTTTCGACAATTAATAGGAAGCCTTTCAACTCTGGTGCACTGTATTTGCTTATTGGCTATGTTGCACACTTAAAACCTCTCTGTCAACAATATTAAGATGTTACATGTCATCGTATGCAATTCCACGTCATATCTTTTCGAATTACCATTCTCCTGCACACACGAACCATTAATTAGAAAGCCATATATTTTGATTCCTTATCTTTGCAACGCCGCCATGGGCAAAAAAAAAACAACAAAAACCTAATTCTACAACACAATCCTTATACCTTTTTTATTCTGCGCCGCACATCCTTAAATAACACACTTATTACGACAGGGGGATGTAGTATGTGTGCGGCACCCACAAATCCAGCCACATACTAAATTAAAACACTGGAAACAGGTTCAACCCCTGATCATAATTCATGCATCACAATGACTTTTCGCTGTTATCCCTGCGGCATTATGTGCATTGAAAAATTTATGAGCTCTGTCGCGTGGTTTTCTTGTTCCTCTGCGCATCGTCTTGGTGAGACGACGACGACGCGTGGTGTGTTGACCATGATACCCAATAAACGTTTCGTTTGTTAGTATAAGGTGGTGGGGTTGGTGGTTGTATGGTCAGAACATGCCTTACAGGTGAGAATTTGGCGGTTGATGGTTCTGTAATTGGGGGTATTTATCACTCTTAAGAATCATTTAACATTCTCGTTTGTCCTACTGGGACTGGAGTGAATGAAGAAAAATTGCACATTGTTAGCCCCCTTGTTTGGCAACACGTATGTTCATATTTGCATAATTTCTGGCTTAAAGGCTTACACATTCGTAACAGAGTGATGACAGGATAAGAAAATACTGAAGTATATAATCGGACATCGGTCCCTACGTGCGTCTACAGACATACATATGTAGGTACCTATGTGTATCATTTTAAAAGACTCAATATTTGTTTTTCAATTAAAAATAATGTTCAGGAAGGGGCTGTGACAAGCGACAACAATTCATCAATAGTTGCTGGGAAATTATTATCCCTTTGCAAGGATTTTGCATTTATTTTTTATTTTCTCTCCTTGCCAATGTTATGCAGTCACCCGCAGCAATGTGACATCAAAGGGGATCGTGACAAAAAAGATATTAATAATTGCGGCAAATGAAACAAAGTACAACGAGATATCTACACAGACAGTTATATAAAAAAGAGCGAGTAGATTGCAACTCAAAGGATATTAAACGACAACTAAAAAGCAAATCAAAGGAACATTGTACACAAGTCCCCTCTGCTGCTGTTGCACCACACACTCAGCAGTAGTGGGGATGGAGCAGGAAAATTGTCTTTTCAAGAGAAAAAATGTAAAATCAAAAGCTCAACAGAGTGTAAGACTAATAGATATTCTGCCTGCATTGAGGTGGAGGGGGCTCTAACTATGCTGGATCGGCGTTAGTAAAAAAACGTGCGCAATGAATTGGCGTCCTACAATACTTAGTCTCAATGTATTTCCATGTATTTATAATTTTTATTCCGGACTTAGGAACGGGTTATGTGGGCATTTTTGTTTCTAACGATTAATCTTTAACATTTCTCTTGATCAGCTCTTATAAAGTTTTATAAAGCGCTTTATATGCTTTTTATAAATGATTTGAATTGTTGAAAGGTGTTTCCAATATCTTAATTCCGATATGGTTTAATAGAAGAAATATTTTAGGTTTCTAAAGAGTACTAAATATTAAGCTTCAGATAGATCCGAAAGGCAAACACTTATCGATGGGAAAAAAGATTTTTTGTGCTACATATGAGTGATTAATTTGATGAACCTTACGATTGTTGAGGCCAGTGATGTCCTCCTGAGGTTCGGTGAGTCCTTGGTTGAATCATTAAATCCTTTTCTGGATGATTGCGGGGCAATCACATAAGATGTTTTCTGGGCTTTTTGTTTTTCTTGAGATAATGGTTCAGGGTGCAGTGATCTGTGAGGAGTTAAATGAAATATGTCACCAAACTAAAAATAAAAATGGCCCAACAAATTTATATGGGAAACGGCAAAAATAATAATGTTTCATATTTTGCCATATTTCATTTTGTTTAATGTTATTGTTCATAAAGTTGGTTTTGCGAAGCAAATAGTCAATCTTTCATAATGATATTTCTAAGATAAAAAAGATGTTACCATAGGCGCCTGCCTGACGAAAAGCACATACCCCGATCGGAGCAACGAAGTTGCGTGGGCGCTACTTTACGCCTGCGGAAAGAAGGTTGAAATCCCTTTAGCAACCTGGCGAAAAGCATGAGCGACACCTTTTGGGAGGAAATGAACGTCTTAAGGTGTGGTTATTGAAATTGTATGAGGATAAAAGTGATTGGAATTTTGTTCACTCCTAGGTTTAATATAAATTAATATAAAAATGTAAGCCACAATGCAAAGCATAAGTTATTCCAATCAACTGGAGTACCGATTATTTTATGTATATCGGAAATATAGGAATATTAGGAATATTAGGAATATTAGGAAAAGTTATTTTGATCCAAATAGTATTGTGACGTCGAATACCAATTTAGTCTAAGATCGCTTTGCCTGGTTCGGAGATATATTTCCATTTCCGTCTTTAATTTTTTTGAAAAAACTGCAATTTTCGTACTCTTAGCTCCAAATCAGTCTCCAAAAAACTCAAAAAAGCTAAGAAAAATGCCTTAAGATTATACGCAAAATCTTTAAATATGAACTTTGAAGCAAGTCCGTCGAACCGAGCAAAGCCTTCTGGACAAACGGAGTGAGCTGCAGTACCCTACTTTTGGACTTCTTTAATCCCTACTTTTGGACTTAATGTTATCAATTTTATTATTATATTAATTAATATTACTCATATCAGAACTTCTCCAAAAAATAATTCTGTGCGTTTTTATTCTCTGTGCATTTAAGCCTCTTTATTAAGAATGTGTTACTCTATTTGGACAGAACCTACCATGGTATTATTTTATTGAAATGTTTTCGAAAATGCACAGCAATTTGTAACTGGGCCGTTTGCGACAATCAATAAAAATTAAAATTTATTCAATTTCAGATATTTTTTAAATCTACCACATTTTTTTGGAATCTACCACTCTTTTTTCTTCACAACTACCACGTTTTTCAATTTCCAAGTGACAACACTGGGTAAAACTAGACTGTTGTTGTTAAGTAGTTCAGCTAATTCTTCTTTCGACCTTTCTGACCTCGTTCTCTATCATTTCAAATTTTAGATCTCTATGTAGATCAGTGTTACGAACACATGTACCACGGCACAATAACAATATTGCGTAGTATACTTTGTTTCAAAAGCATTTACCTCTTTATACATTTTTCAGCTACTTCCTGCATAGTTTTCTCAATGCTGGGAAAAACAGTAACATCTGCAAATATAGCAATAGTATAGTTTCGATACATTGTGGTAAGTCGTTGATGTATAAAAGTAATACGACAAGTCCTTGCGGAATGCCAGCATTTACATATAGGTTTCAATGTCTTGTTTAGTTCGAAACAGTCACTGCTATGAGTCCTACATGACTAAAGACTTTCCTAGTCATATTTTGGAATATACGATTTCCGCTTTCTTCTACTGCTTTTTCTATTTTGTTAGTTATTTGGTGAACCTGGTCTATAGTTGAATAAATATTTGTAAATTGATAAATTCCGTGCTTATTTTTTTTTTTGCCTCCGCGTGGTAACCGCCGGATACTGGTCTCGCGCACCCGGGCTTGACTTGCTAAACTTATAAGCGCGAGTGTTGAACACGAAAGAAGTAGCAACACTATAATGCTCTGTCGGAATTTCTGGCTGATGAGTCTCAGAGGTCTTACGTGAGCCCCTCAGAAAGAGGACATACAGCGGATGAATTCGCAAGATTGAATAAACGGTGTTGTCAACAGTCGGGATGGCAGATGCCTAACGCGAGCTAATCTGACATATTTAGAGCAAAGGTCGGTAAGTTTTTTTTCAGCACTGGTCAGGGTGCTGAAATAGAGATGGTGGCGGATAAACCCTTTATGGGCCAACTGCAGCGCTCATATCCCCGAAGTGGGTTACTGACAACGGATTACCCGACCCGCTGTCCTAGGGTCAAGTTAAGGCCTGGTCCTCCAGGTTGGGGGTTGTGCGTGGGGTTAACTACCCAACCACGGAAAAACCACATGGTTACGAAGCAACCAAAAGCTTCGGATACGGACGGATTCACTGCTGACGACCCTGCAAAACAGGAAAAGGACAATGACTTTCGGATTTGCACGTGGAATGTTCGAACCCTGAATAGACCACGTGCAGCCGAACAATTAGCGGAGGCCCTAACCTGCTTCAATGCAGATATCACCGCCATCCAGGAAGTTCGATGGGATGGACCGGGCTAAAGAAGGATGAAAAACTGTGACATCTAATACGGTGATTGCTATAGGGAACAGAATAGATGTGGATTCGTTGTAAGCGGCAGACTTAGGAAGTTTTGAGCTTTCGACACGTTAGGGAACACCTTACAACCATCCGCATCAAGGCTAAATTCGCCAACATCAGCCTTTTATGCGCTCACGCCCCCACAGAAGAGAAAGATGATGCTACCAAAGAATGTTTCTACGAGCTCCTCGAGAAAACATATGAGCAATGTCCTAATAATACGACGTTAAAATCGTCCTAGGTGTTTTTAACGCCAAAATAGGAAAGGAGGACATCTTTGGTAGCACAATCGGAAAGCTTAGCCTACACGACACCACGTCTAGAAACGGACTTAGGCTAATTGACTTTGCTGCGGGACGTTATGTTACTATAGCTAGCATACGGTTTCCTCACCTCAATATCCACAAAGGAACATGGCGGTCACCAGATCACCAAACCGTCAATCAAATTGACCATGTAGCGATCGACGCAAGGCACTCCTCCAGTATCCTAGATGTCCGAACTTTCCGAGCGGCCAACATAGACTCGGATCACTACCTTGTTGTAGCCAAGGTACGTATGCGAATATCCCAGACACCACAACAACGAGGAAATACTGTGAGGAAATTCAACGTTGAACGGCTACAAGCGCAACAAACCGCCAGAACTTTTGCCGATCGCGTATCCCTCAACCTCTCGAGAAGTCCTGTGCTGCCAGCATAAAGTGCTGAAGACCAGTGGCATCGATGCCAAGAAGCCATCAGAAGCGCCGCAACTGATGTTTCACCGCCCATGAAACCCCTGGTTCGATGAAGAGTGCCGGCAAGCGCATGCAGCAAAACAACGTGCCCACGAAGCGGCGCTGCACAGAAGGACGAGAGCGGCTCGTGAGCTCTACGAGCAAAAGAGGAGGGAAGAACACCGGCTTCGCACACCGGGATCGAGGAAATAGAGAGGGCGTACTCCAGGAACAATGTTCGGAAGTTTTACCAAAAGGTAAAAAGAACGTGTCAACGCAACTATACCCGAGCAGATACCTGTAGAGACGAACAAGGAAACCTAGTAGTGGAAACACAGTCGGTGCTAAGGATATGGAAAGACCATTTCTGCAGACTGATAAACGGCGATGACGAAAAAAATTCCGCTGTCAGGCAGAATGAACCATTCAACATGGGTGATGAAAGCCAAGACTCCCGCCCACCTGACCAAAATGAAGTGAGGATAGCAATATCCAAACTGAAATCCAACAAGGCTGCCGGACCGGACGGCTTAACTGCCGAACTTTTTAAGGCAGCGGGAGATGATTTGGTAGAGAGCATACACCAGCTCGTCTCCAAGATTTGGTCAGAGGTGAGTATGCCTGATGAATGGAACCTCAGCATTGTTTGCCCAATCCGCAAGAAAGGAGACCCTCTTAACTGCGCCAACTATAGAGGTATAAGTCTCCTCAACATCGCATATAAGATCCTGTCTGCCATGCTGTATGAACGCCTGAAACCATTCGTCAACGAACTGATTGGACCAGTGCGGTTTTAGGCCCAGTAAGTCCACAACTGACCAGATTTTCACACTTCGGCAGATCCTGGAAAAAAACCCAAGAAGTCCAGATCGATACTCACCATCTTTCTATCGATTTTAAGGCCGCATATGACAGCATTTATAGAGAAGAGCTATACAGAGCCACGTCTAGTTTTGGCATGCCTGCCAAACTCGTCAGATTGTGCAGGATGACGATGGAGAATCTCGCTGCTCCATTAAGGTCGGAAACAATCTCACCGAGACCTTTTATGTCAAAAAAGGATTTAGACAAGGCGATGCGCTGTCATGTAACTTCTTCAACATCATACTTGAGAGAATTGTGCGAAACTCGCAAGCCAACACCAGGGGCACAATTTTCCAAAAGTCTGTGCAACTACTTGCTTACGCCGACGACATCGACATCATTGGCAGAACACAGCGAGCTGTCACTAGTGCGTTTGCAAGTATCAGTACAGAGGCGGCAAAAATGGGTTTAGAAGTGAATGAGGGCAAAACGAAATATATGCTGTCAACAAGAAGGGGCGCACAACATCGACGAATCGGACAGAACGTCACGATAAACAGCTACAACTTTGAGGTAGTTCGGGACTTTATCTACCTCGGCTCCGCTATTAACTCTGACAATGATATATCGTCAGAAATCAAGCGAAGAATTACACTTGCCAACCGCTGTTACTTTGGCCTAAGGAGGCAATTGATTAGTAAGGCCTTGTCGGGAAACACCAAGGAGACTCTATATAAAACCCTCATCATCCCAGTCCTGCTGTATGGCGCAGAAGCATGGACGTTATCAAAGGCGGATGAAGATCTCCTTGGTCGTTTTGAACGCAAAATTTTTCAAGTGATTTTCGGTCCCGTTTGCGTTGACGGGCTTTGAAGGAGGAGATTTAACAGCGAACTCTACGAGCTGTACAGCGACATCGTCTAGTCGATTAGTCGTCTAAAATGGCTGGGACATGTAGAGCGAATGGACACCAACGCTCCGGCCCGAAGAGTCTTCGAATCCAACCCGGAGGCACAACGCAGTAGAGGAAGACCTCGCCTAAGGTGGAAGGGGACCTCAACCAACTTGGAGTGCGCAACTGGAGGCAGTTAGCCAAAGATCGTGCTAACTGGAGAGGCGTATTGGTTGAGGCCCAGGTCCACCCCGGATTGTAGCGCCACCTAAGTAAGAAAGTCCGGGTACGCGTTAACTTTGTTGTGGTATTTGTTGCCCGTAAGTGCCGCCTAAGTCTCTTTATATCTTGCATCACTTATGATGATAATCAAATTCGTCATAAATGTTGATGAGATTTGAAATGACTAATTCTATGTCATTGTCAGAAGCGTCTAAATAACTTGACTGTCTTTGCGATATTATTAAATATCATTGCAGAGTATCCTTAAGAAAATTCTTGTGTGAATCGATCTACACAAATCTCTTCTTGTATTGTGAAGCCAATATCTTGTGAAAGTTCTCCTGAAAGTGTTCTTTTGGTTTTCGTCTTGCGCGAAAATATCTGTTATTTCACACTTTAGAGTGGCAAAATGTATTTCTTTATCGACGATGAAAATTCTCTCCTCCAAAGTAATCACAATAACTGCCACGTTTTCTGTCACTGTTTTGAAGACAATTCGACAATTTTTTATATCTTTGTAGGCTTCTTCCAGTGTTTTGTAAAAGTATCTGCCCTCGATGGGTAGAGACAGAAAGGGTGGGATATAATTCCGAAGGAACGCTAGAAAATTAATGAACGCCGCATACATTTAATGAAAGATACGTACAAGCAAAATGACTGACGAGCAATCTTTTACTTTATTCTTTGAAACCTCCAGTGAGCAGACTGCCTCCTCCTGCTGTATTGTGATAATGTGTTATATGGTCAGATTTGAAGTTCGTCTCGGATACGATATATGTGACTTGACTTGACAAACAAAAACTATTTACCTATGTATGCCAATTTCATTTCTATCGAGAGTCCCTTTTAGTTCTCCTTTACGGTTCTGACATTCCGCACCAGTTTTTTATGTGGTTGGTCATTGGGACCCGTTTTTTCAGGAACAGTTCTTTTGTGACTGTTTTTATACCCTATTCTAAAGATATATTAATTTTGAAACATAGTTTGTAGCACCGCTTAATATTCATCGTAGACCACTAAAAGTATATATATTTATGATCAGGACCAAAACCTTAGACGATTTAACAATGTTTGCCCGTCAGTCTTTCCGTACGCAATACTTAGGCCTTAAATTTAAGATAAGACTGTGAAATTTCGACCACATATTGCCTAGGATCCGAAATGTTTAAGTGAAAAATATTGACACCGATTAAAAGCTGAAGTTAAAGAGATAGTACTACAACCTTTACAAAATGTTTAGGCACTGCCTTCCCTTATAAGTTTGTCTTATAAAGTTTGCTTTCACGCCTACTTTTTGTGGGCCTTTTTCATTAAACTGCTGTTTTCCTCGAAAATTTTTAGAGAAACGGAAAAAAAATATTTGTTCCAATATTTGTTCCAAATAGTTTTTTTTATAGATTTCGGATCCGCTCACTGTTTGTGGGCCTTTTTCTTAAAACAAATTTTTTTATTTATAATTTTCATAGAATGGAATTAAATGCTATCCATCATGTTCTTAACACTTTTTCTTTGGGGCTTATAGCGATATGGATAGATTTGTTAAACTGTAATTGTAAGCGTTCGGCTTGGCTCTTTTATTTTTGAGCCCAAAAACCCCACTCAGCGCAGTTTTTATTAAAAAAATACAGAGTACCAGAGTTATGTAATTAGATGTCCAGGGAATAAAATAGACGACAACGTAAGAACAGCATATGCAAGCTTAAAGCGATTTTAAAATAGGGTGAAACTTTTTACAGAAGAGGATGTCAAGTGTTATTAGTGTTGCAGCTTAGATATTTATAACTACATACATCCAAGTCTAGATTTGTTTCTGGTAGACGAATAACTAAATTTTTTTTTGAAATGTGCTGCATGACAAGTATTTCAATCCACCTGCCTACTTACAATCAATCTACCCATTTTTACCACTCTTTCGTCATTGATCACTTTTTGTATTTTCACATTCGTTTGTACAAAATAATTCCACCCCTCGTATCTTTTTTTCAATTTGTCTCCCTTTTCAGATGCACTATTGCTGCTCCACACCATTCTTTTTTGTGCCTTATTGTTGCTATTACTAGTCCGCAGCACCTTGTATTCGATAAAGAATCTCGTCGATTGTACGCCTCTCCCTGCATAGCTTCTATTTTTTCCGTTTATATAAAGTATGTAGCTACGTTTTACATCCTTTGAAGATCACTTCAATTTCTAGTCTCACACTCCTTGCAATAATTCATTAAATGGGAATGCAATTCGCTCTGAATTGTTTTGCCACCCACTCCCATCATATCCTCGACCCCATTCGATAGCTTTTGTTTGCAATTTTCTGTATTGCTCCTTTGTGTTGTTTTTAATTTCTAAGATGACAAGAGAAGTGAAATACTTTGTTTTAGTCCTTGTTCGAGCTTTTTGTTGCTCGATTCGATTTAACGTGGACTGATTCTATTTCACTCACTCTTTTGTATCAATCGAAGGAGTATACATATATATGTTTGCTTAAAAAAGCAGATAATAAAATATGTTGCTTTCCGAATTTATTTTGAAAACAAAAAACTGTGATGTTGTGGCTGTTAATGATGGATTTTATGGACAACGTGACATCCGCTAGCTATACAGGCCTCTAAGACGACTAAGTGCTTATTCAAAGTGGTTCGGTTTAGTTGTTTAACCAAAAATGGTGGCACTAAGCGACCATAATGGGAAATTAGGACTAACAAAGAGCCAAACTACTATTAATCCCTCGATGGTAGTAAGCATTTAATTACGGTTTCATTAATCTAAGTGCTTGGAAGTGTGTGTGTGTGGGTAAGATATGCCATTTTGGGGGTTCGTTAGGTGTGCCCTAAGTTCATTCTCTTGTTTAGGTGTATATTAATACGTCGGCTTGATGTATCCCGTTTAATTTGCATTTGAGCCTTTTAAGTGGAGTTGTATGCAGGAGCGTGTATTTAATTGACAAATGGTCAATTTACGTGCCACAAAGGAGAAAGGATTTGTGCGTCAACTACGTGATCCCTATTTAAGGACACACGAATACAAAAGTAAGTTCCTATTTTAAGAGTTTTGTCATGTTATCCGTGTATTTTATCGAATTTGTCAATGGCGAAAATGATTTTTTTTAATTGACATTCTCTATTATATTGAAACAGTAAGGTTGGAATATAGTGAATAAGTAGAAATTTATATATATATTAATTTCTAATAATTTTAACTTACAAGTTTTGGAACAATATGTCCATACATTTAAAATTTATCTTTAGATTTATCTAAGTAGATATACATATTCCTTTACCAAGTTTGACGTGAAATGTATGTGTGTATGTATCGGTGCGTTGTTATTTTGAAAGATCAAATCTATTCCAATAAATATTGAATCTGCGATCACCTCTGCTGTAAGTGACGAATTTGCAGGTAATACTTACATTTTACGCTGAAGGTTCATACATCGATGCCGAACTACAAAATTTGTATATGTACAATCTACTAAGGGTATATTAATATGGACCCGAACTGTGTGATAATCCTTTATATACCCCTAAAAACATCGTAGTGGACAAATAAGAGTTATTTCATCTGATTAAAATGAAAATCTGTTAAACTATGTTTTCATCTCATGACTGTTTTAAGAACAAAAAATAAACGAAATGTCTTCCCCAACTTGAACATTTTATTTTAAGATTATTTGTTGACAATGTCTGAAAATATTTACTGCCAGTACCACTTTCATAATTTAATAACTATTCGAGACCAGAATGTCTAAGCGAAATTTCGTTGAAATTTTCTGGTGGTAACTTTTATTTGGCCACTACGGTATATGTATTTACAATCAACATAAAAAGCAATGTCCGTCCGTCCGAATTGAAATGAAATGAAATAAATTGTCATTCATCATGTTAGAAAAAGTTCGTTATTCTTAAGGGGATATTGAAATATGCGTAGGGTATCAGTGTCCCGCAGCCTTTCCATATGTTTTAAAATATATTTAACATCCAAAAATATGTATTTACAAGACACTATTTTATTTAATTTGCCAATCGCATATCAAGATTTTTATAACGAACAAAAATCGTTTAATAGTAAATAATATAATGAACCAACATTTTCATTTCATGTAAATGCCAATCGAACGGAGTCGATGGAAAACTTATTTTATGTCCATCAACAAAAAATATTAGGAATCCATAAATATGTATTTATGTGGCATATAATGGATTGATACCAATAAAGATTCGAAACCCTATTGCTTCATTCACAAGATGATACCATGTATTCTCGATTTTATTAAATAAACCATGCGCTTAAATATCGTATTCGTTAAATTTAAATTGTTTAATAGTATCTAAAGATATTTCTTCGGCTCAATTGCCGAATCAGTTTTTGATTAAGAATTAAGTATAATTCTAAATACGTAATATACTTTTTACCTTTAGGGACAGCGAGACGACTTAGGTACGGTACGCAGGACGGATTTAGCGGGTTGAGGCATCGGACAATCAGAATCATAACCTAAAATTCTTCATCTCAATGGGAAATGAAAAATAACAGGACGCGATTTTCAGTTTATTTTGATTTCGCTCCAAGGGGAGCAACTAAGTTCACTTAAAATATAGACTCTGCCATATAAGGAATAAAACACCTATCTTAATGCTTTGTCGAATTTTACACACGAGAGGATTGAATGGTTCCTTCCTGATTTAACGCTCAAACGGCTGGAGGGACTAACATGAAAATTTGTCGTGAATGTGGATGAGTTAAACTTGTCCATCTGTGCAGGATGGCTGCTGCACTAAGGTCAGTAAAGACTTAACTGAGATGTTTGATGTCAAAAAAGGATTCAGGCAAAGTGACAGCGAATGTGCCTTCTTAAACATCATACTTGAAAGAATTGTGTAAAATTACAAGCCAACACAAGAGGTACAATCTTTTAACAGTATGTTCAATTACTTGCATTCGCCGACGATATTGATATCATTGGAAGAACACAGCAAGCTGTGACTGGTGCATTTACGAGTATAGGAACACAAGCAGCAAAAATGGATTAATGGGAAAAAAAATGTAGAAAGATACCCAACATCGACGAATCGGCCAAAATGTCACAACCGACAGCTATAACTTTGTGGTAGTGAAGGACTTTGTCTACCTCGGGTCTGGTATAACATCATCTTAAGACGACATCTCATCAGAAATCAAACTAATTGTAAGAATAATGCTTGCCAATCGCTTTTTCACTAAATAGTGAAGCCCTCTCCCGCACAACTAACGAAACTTTATTTAATTCCAGACCACCGTCCAAGGAAGTATGTAAGTAAGCTCACCCATCATTAACTTCAAATCAGTAATGCACCGTTTCGACATCCTCTAAAATCTCAGTGCGAAAAACAAAATGAAAATATGGTGTGTTCCCGACGCAAGGGAATCGAAGGGAATGAAAAGCCAATAAACTTGCCTGAAGAGGCTCGCAGACCCCTTTATAGGACCCAACATTTTCTGTGCAATAAACATAAGTTCGGCTTTAAAAAATTAGGAACACAGCAAGTTTATCTCCTTAGGAAAACACCACAAGTCTTACCCAAAAGACACTTGCCTCTCGTTCGCGCTTGCAACCGAGCCCGCCTTGCTGAAATTTGTTCAAGATACGTTCTTTGATGTGAATCGAATCGTTGAATTTCTAATTCGATAAAACTTTCATACACTATTTTCATGCGAAGCATCTTCATTTTAGATGCTATAAATTTTGCAGAGTTTTCCTGCCACTTCCTCCACCCCACACTTACACGCTGGTAGGTGTCGTCAATTTGTTAATTTTATTAACGAAGTCATTCCTAAGCGATATTTAGATGATGATAGTTTTTGAAATTTACATGGCTACCAAATTTAAAGATGAGAAGAAATAATATCTCTGAAGTATAAGTGATACCTATATTGAGTCCCGAATAGAGAACCCCAAACTAATGCAGTTAAAATGGAGCATTTTCATTATATTAGGCTAAGCATCTCTCCCATTGGGATTACCAATTCCAATTTCTCGTTGATCCCATTGCAGCAAGCCTTCCAACTTGTAAGTCCTTGCTAACCACACAATAGTCAACGTTAATGTCAAAGCTCGTCTTGAAATATTTTAAGCGTGTGTACTCGACTGGAATCCACAAATTGCGAGCAATATTTTCCTCATCATTCTTTCAACCGCTGCTCAGCGGTCCCAAGCCACAGCTATTTCTCTAAATTGCATCGCCATGTCACCCGCCCATCTATGCAAGCGAAGCAAACAACGACTTAGCACAATGGTCGAGAGTCTTAAGTGATTGAAATGAATCCATTTGTAAGGGAATCCTTGCAGGTTCTTAAATTGTCTTCATGGCAGCACCATCGTTAGATCATCCTTGTACCCCATCATCCACATCATCATCATCAAGAGCAAAAACAGGCAAACAGGCATTAACAACCCACAGCAGAGTCCTCATCCATTTGGTAAATGCGATGTAAAGCGATTGTTGTTTCGCTGCTTGGAAACTCTAATTCTTGAAGGTAAAGTAAGTGAAAAACCACTGCGACCAACGCGAATGAAGAGCTTTTCTTTTATTCTTCCTTTTTGCATGATATTGTGACGAAAGATGCATTCATCTGCACGACCCATTAGGACTAAGATTCGCAGCATAAGCAGCTGCAGCGGCAGCAAATGGCAAACTCTTTTAAGGACAAAATAATGTCGACTGAGAATGGTGGTCTGCTGGGGTGGCGCAAAATACAACAAAAATATGACACACATGTTGGTAGTAAGTAGGTAGGTATATGGTTTACCTACCCCAGAGCTCGTATTGTCATTATGCGGCTCTATCCGAGCGGGACATAGCTGGATAATAATGCGGAATGCATCCATGAATGAGAGAATAGTGCGGTTTTAACGCTAGGTATACTATAGCGTTTTACTCGTTTTAATGGTGGATCGCACTTTGAAAATTTTACCATTTTTATGTGGTACGATGCGAGAGGAGGAGTAGGTAACTCATCGCGAAAAGGGCTAAAATCTCGAACGACATGTCTTTTGTAAAACCAGTTGTTTGCTAAAAGGAAATGACAGTAAAATGATAACCGGCGTTGTCCTGGATGTGTCTTTGTTTATGAGCTTCAGAAGTAGATTCTGAAGTAAAAAGGATTTGTTTTTGCGACCGGGTAGATTTATTGTGCAAATGGGAACATGATAATGTTGAATAATTAATTACCCAGATGGCGCCATATATATATTTCATTGAGACCAAGTCAATAAAATGTCATAAAATTAATGTTTCTACTTACATATGACTATAAAGGTCCCATATATTATTTTCCAATAGGAATTATTTTATTGATACGTCAGATACATAATGAAAATTGCTTCAATATATGCCGTACAGGATCAATGTAAATTAACTCTTCAAGTTGCAGCATGATTGTTGCTCTGCCTGAAACAGCGCATATTACATCTCCTGTAATCCCGAACACGCTCCAGTCACCCAGACAAAACATAATACGACTTTAGAAAGGAGGTTCGGTCTTCCTCACACAAGACCAAAACTAAGACGCAATATTCGTTAAAAATTGATTCTTTCTAAGATCACAATAGATAGTCTATTTTCCTGATTACCGTCTAGCAATCGACGCCGGCTATGCATTGCCACACCAATGTCGGATGTCTACTACTAGTAGAAAGTCTTTGTATGACTGCAAGATCCTTTTAAAGACTTATACGAGGCGAAATACATTTATTACCTATGACATATCAACGGGTACATTTGTGTATCCCACAAATATTTGTGGTTCAGACGATTAGTATATGTCTACTCCTCTGGAATTTGTGTATATTTCAAATTTGTTTTTATTTTTGAATGAAGGTTTTTATTTGAAATGAATAAATAAATAATTGATCCATTGCTTCGAGTCCGTCTGATGTCAAAATATAACAGAGCTGAAGAAAAGGTTCATTGCGATTATTTCAGCGGCGTATTAACCTGATACGAACATAAAAGCGAACCAAAATAGTGGAGTATCCACGTAAGCGCTGAACTTATTGCCGAAATCATTGTCTTGGTCACCGCGAGACGGAAAGTTACTCATGGAATTACATGCCAAAGAGATGATATTATATCGCAATTTCGTCCGAATGTCGGCCATTTGCTTGCTTTGGTATCAATGTAATTTCAAAAAGTGCGGTTGCATTCCTCTAAAACCCTGATATAGACTAAATGCAGGGCTATTGATCATACCAAAAATTCTTGAGGCCATCATTTCTGAATCATTGTGCTTTTATTTGAAGTCTCGTATTGTTTCTAATCAACACGGGTTTTCCAAGAGTCGTTCCACAGTAACATTACTCCTGTAATTGAATCAGTTTTGAATCAGTTTTATTCCGAAACAAAAAACATTCAAGGCCTTTGAAAAGCTCAAAAATGTCAACAATGTGATTCGACGATAAATTTGTCGGTGGCTTAAGTCATATCACACCAAAAACATAAAAGTTAAAGAATAGCTAGGTTCTTTTATACAAAAAACGCTTTTGCCTTACAAGTTAGCCACAAAAAGTACTAGGAACTAAAAAAGAACGCCAAGTTTGTACGGTAACTATAAAAAATTTCACAAATAGTATTTAGATACAAATTTTAAGGTTCGACGATGATTGGAAGTGCTCCATAGTTTTGATGATGATGAAGAGTTAAGAGAATTGGGCAGCTGCCACGCCCCCTGGATGGAAAAACTAAAATTTCAATTTTTTCCCTGTGGTTTCTCCGCAAACCCTATTACTGTGCAAAATTTCAAGGTTCTACGATGGTTGGAAGTGCTCCATAGTTTTGATGATCTGTCAGTAAGTCAGTCGTTACTATTTTTGCTAATTTTGGGGTCTTATAACTCAGGAACCACTCATGTGAAACAGTTGAAATTTTGTATGGAGGCTCCTGCTATGCGTCCAAATAAATTCTGAACTTTGTATGTCTCCAGCTTTGTTGTAAGCGATTTAGAGGGGTGTGGGGTCAAAATGGCCTGAGTTGGTTCGTGTAAATAAGGATGTAGTGCCAAAGTTTCTTATGAACTTGGCTGGGCACTACCGTGCACCTTGATCTGTTCAATAGATCTTTTTATTTTTCATTTGCTGTTAATTCAGGGATACCTCTAGGAAATCATTTATGCGCTAATTTTTTTTTATATTGTTTACCAATGACTCACCATCCGTAATCAAAACCTCGAATTAGCTTATTTTTGCGAATGATTTAAACATCTTCAGGGCAAGTATTGAACTTGACTTGCAGCGCGATTTAAATTTTATTTGCGGTGCGCAAGTAACTATTTACTTTTAAATATTGACAAGTGTAAAATTATTAATTTTTCACGAAAATTGCATGTTCTGCCCTTTATTTATAACTTCAATGGTTTTATACTTTCTAATGCTGAAGTCGTGTCTGTACTAGATGTGATGATTGACCGTTAGCTTGATTTCGCTCAGAATATCAATACAAGAGTAAATAAAGCAAATTTAATTCATGGCAGGGTAAAACTTGAATCGAAACAATTCTCAGACCCGTATGTCGTTAAATAGTTACTACATTTGTGAGACCTTTACTTGAATATGCATGGCAATATGGTCGTCGTATTATATAGATGTCATTCAGGTCAAATTGAAAAAGTTCAGGAAAAAAGGCCATAGATGATTTCTTAAGATTTCTCTCAGAGGCTTAGGCTGGCAAGATGCATATGTTTTGCCTCCGTATATTATTAGACTTATGCTAATAGCCTAGTCTTGAAAAGGGTCGGTCGTATATTTATAATACTTTAATTAATTTTTTATTGCTCATTATTATTATCATCATTTCAGCTTTAAATATTCTTTTAAATAATTACAACTTACATGCAAGTAATTAAATTATTAATATATATTATATAATTAAGTTATATTTTCATGTTATTATAAGTTTTTGCTAATAAATCTGTAAGTAAGTCAATTAGTAAAAAAAATAAAATAAGGACAATTTGTGCTCGCTCGAGTATCTTTTGCGCATACCACAGAATATCTACCATCTCCACCGTTGAGTGTTAATATCACATTCGCAATTGCAATTCTAATTTAATACTTTTTTGTTGGAAACCATGCCATAGATCAGCGATTCTTAGAACTCTGGCAGTTTAAATCCAACAGGAGAATTATAATGCTTTTTAAATAAAGACACACGAGTCTTGTACAACCCGAAGAGTACCAAGAACTACCATTACATCTATTAAAAACAACGGTATGTTGTGGCTGGTCCATATTTCTTAAAAACTGATTATACCGTCAATAATAAATAAATATTAGGCATAAACGGCCCATACAGTAGATATGTGTGCGAAGATATTTTTTTTGACAAGCCGATTCCGAACGCCAATTTTATTTTTGAGAAGCTTCTCATGACATTTCTTACTCTTTGATGTCCACTCTTAGTGGCACTTAACCACTAAACCACTGAACACAGTCTCGGTGAGCGCGTGAACAAATGGAGAAATCATTTCACGTTTTGCTACGGCAAATTGGCCGCCCAGATCGTGAGATATCACACCTTTGGACTATTTTCTTTGGGGATATGTAAAGTCTCAGGCCTTCAGGAATAAGCCAGCTACGAGTAACGCTCTTAAAATTATTCGTGTTATACGCGAGATATAATATAATATAAAACCGCTATGCTCCAGCGAGTCGCCCAAAATTGGACCTTCCGAATGGACCACCTCAGACGTAGACGTGGCCAACATTTACATGATATCATTTCGAACAAGTAAATGAATAAAATGGTCAGAAAACATGTTTAATTTTATAGTCGAGTTGCCTGGTTTTCTTTTAAAACCCATACATTTTTTTTTAAACTCGGAACTCCTTAATCTCTTTACGCTGTCAGGATACGCAGGCTCTCTTCTTCTCTTCCCATCTTTTATTGACTTAGTATTCTTCGCGATTTTTTTGTTGTTGTCAGGTGTGCATCCTTTGTCATCATATGTGACAGCCAGCATTATAATATTATAAGCATATTTACAGGACATTCACAGGCACATATCCAATGACGCAAACTAGTGAAATGGTTAGTAAATCCAACTCATTTGATTTTCTAATAATGTATAATTTTGATTGCAACTCTTTTCTATGACTGTTGAGTGCTACCACGACTGTCGTGGGACCATTTCAGAATGTTCTGCAATCATGTGGAACAAGACATATATTATCTGGTATTGAGTATAAAACAATGTAGCTATTTGTGGTAAACGTTCCCTGACATACGACTGTGATACAAATCATTCGAATACGGAATTTCTGCTGTTGCTGTTGAGTTGCATCTACCACGTAGATGTAAACCGTGTATACACATACCATCCGCTCGCTCCATTCTATATTCTTCGAGGTGCAATTGACTTCGGATTGCAAAGAATCGTTACAGCAATTCCCGATAAGAGAGCAAAGTAAAACTGAAAATGATTGCAAAACAAACAAAAGGCGGCGTGGAATTGTAGAGAGAACGATCCAATAGATTGGCTCGAGATTGGCAAGCAAAGACCCAGGGGAGTGTTGAAAAAGAGTTGTTTCTTTTTTTGTATGCATAGGTACATAAATGCACATCGATGTGCAATACAATTGAAGCATTTAGTTTTAACTATGTGGAGGTATATAATATTTATATATTATACTTATGTATTCAATTTTTAGTTCCATAAAAATTTATATATATAATATAATAGATGGTGGTGTTGGGGTGTTAGAAAAGTTTAAAAATAAGGAAGTAGGTGAAGTCTTGACCTTTATTCAATACTAAACCTACAAAAAGAACTTAATTTAAATTCAACCGAACTAGCGAGATCGAGAATAGCAGCGTGATTATAGAGTCAGTCGAGAAGAGCGGAGAATACAGACACATATTTTTATATTGTCAATTATAATAAGGCAGCTTTCCGTAATGACCTCTTCTGGGAGGTGGAATTTATTCTACACTGACTGGATGGGAGTTGGCTTCTTGCCCTACCACTATCACAACATGATACCCATTTAGCAGCGCCAGGAAATGTGGCCGCTACGATTCCCTGCGATTAGGAGAAGAGGTTTCCATTACTATTTGATCACTATTTGCCTAAGTGTAAGTAGTTTCTTAATATACGATTTTACAATTTTTCCATTTTTAAATAAGCGGGCGTATAAGGATATGAATAAGCTACGATACTGTTCGACCCAATCGGACTAGCCTTTCCTTATGTTACAAGGTAGTAAACAGGTGAAGGAGAAGTAAAATTAGGAGTATAAATCAGTGCTACTCATTTGCGGATAAGTGCAGCTCGAAGTGATGTGCTAAGAAATGCTTTCTATTCAGATATATTTACTTTGTCTGTATATATCGCTCTTCAGGAATGTCTCTTATAAGGTGTGGGAACCGGCGAATTGGACCTTAAGTTTCATCTGCAGATCTAAATTATTTAAAAAAAAATGTTAAAAGAATTTTGTTTTTAATAATGTACGCGCACTAAAGGGATTTTGGATATCGTTATAATGAAGTAACACAGTGCGGGCATTAGGGAAGTGAAGGATTAGGAAAAGAGGATACCGATGCAAATTGTTTTAAATGTCTGTAAACTATAATATGTAGGAAAAACAGAGCTTTGTAGAGCATTCCATATTCGTAACGAAAGAAACGAAATTAACTGTCCGTTCCGAATATGGGCTTACGGTAGGGTGTCCATATAGCTCAAAATAAAAAAGAGGACATTATTTTTGTAATCCAGTAATCTTTCTTTTGTCTAATGGGAACCAACAAGTGAAAAAACTGGCTCAAAATTTGCATTTTGATACGGTATGCAAAAAAAGAATTGACAACATTTTAAAAGTTTAGAAAAATATTTAACATATTTGGAAGATGAAAAGAGAAGAAGCCACTTATTAACAGAAATATCTACTTTAAAGGAATCATCAGTTAATTTGTCGTTCGAAACCGTTTGTAAATTACAAAATTGGTCAAACAGTTTCGAATCGTTGATACTTCCTTCTACTTCAGACGAAACCGGTACTTTTGTTTTATTCATCCAATTAAAGGAAATAATTTCTTCAAATTGGAATGTCCATTTTTCAATGTATTCATAAAATTTCCTATAGCATTTGAAGAAGGCTGGTTTATATGACTTTACTTCACTTGATGACGAGTTAAATCGGACATTTAGTTAACAGTAAGTGGCAGAAAACGTTGATACAATCCGTTCCTAATTTAAGATTTTAGAGATACTAAAATAGCAGATGAGTGAGTTCTTTTCTGTATACCCTATCTTAAGGGTATATTAATTTTGACACATAGTTTGTAACACCCCTTAATATACGTCGTAGACCCATAAAAGTATATTTATTTATGATCAGGACCAAATCCTAAGACTATTTAGCAATGTACGTCCGTCCATACGCAATTTTTAGGCCTTTAAAATTAAGCTGGGAAGCTGAAATTTTGACCACATATTCCCTAAGAATATAAGTACATAGATATTTAACCAATATTATTAATGAATGCGCAAAATATAAGAAAAATGTGAATTAAAAAATGTTTCCAAAACTGCCGGCCAGTTTTCGTTAGAAAAGTATTGTTTAAGAGGACAGAACAAATAAAGAGAACAAAAACAGATCCAAGCGAAAAAAGAAAGGATAAAACAGAACGTGGGCAAAAAAGAGAACATGTTTTCTTTAAAAGAAATGTTCTTTGAACCCTAGCTTAAGGGTGTACTGATTTGCATTAATAGAATGACTAGTATTGCTGTTGAGCTGCTGTAGGAGTGGAATGCAACTGGCTATTTCGTTCGATAAAACAACGATAAGCAGAAGACATTACGACGAAGACTAAGAGAGTCAAGCGATCTCGCAATGTCTCTATTGCCAATAAGTTTAATCGCACGTTTTTGTCCAGCAGCTCCAAATATATATTGGTGCACCAGGACAGATATGAGCGTTGTACTCAAGTTAAGAGTGAATTAACGCTGTATAAATTCTAGCCAGATCAGAAGGGGTGAATCCTCAAGTGATGTAAGAAATAGTTCACCTAGACATTTCGCAGCGTTATTGGCGACGTCGAATAGGTGCTCACCCCAAGAAAGTCATTAACGCACATACCGACGATGAAAAGCCTTTCAGGGGATGTGAATCCGGAGATAGAACCTTGAGGGACACCAGGATTTTTTTTTTGTTGCAGACTTGAAACATTAATACAACAGTGACGATTCCTCTCAGTTATCCAGTTATATCAGAATTTGAATTAATAAATTCTATGAAATTCATTGTATATGCAAAACGCAACGTATGAACAGGTTAATGTAATTATGGAGATGAATTGCAATAATCAATGAACTAAATAATAAAACTAAGTAATTTTTGCAAATCATATTTTTCTACACACAACACAAATCTCCCATGTCCCATATAAAAAGACTCCTTTAAAATATTCTTTTGCGTTAAAATTTGCGCTACAATCTATAGAAGAGTGTTTGAGCCCATCCAAAATCGGATATAGATACCGATATTCCAAAAAGAAAAAAATGTAATAGCTTGCATGATTTGAAAGAAAAGGTAAAAGATTGTCACAAGTTTGAAATTGGCAATGAGTGGCGAGGAATAGCAGCATCAATTGTGAGAATACGAAATATTTTTTTTTCCATTATAACGGATGTTAAACCAAAAAAAAAACAGAAGGAATGGCTACAGTCCGCTTGGGGCGATCAGTATGATACCCTATCCATATCCCTATATGCCCCAACGAAAAAAGCAGAAAGAAGGTGATGGATATCATTTTATTTCATTCTATATTAAAAAAAAGAAGAATGTTTGAAAAAATTCCCCCAAAAAGTTGGCGTGGCCAAAAACTTTTTATGGGCGATATGTTGGAAAAAATATTGGCTAAAAATCTTGTTAAATATTTTAGTTTCGCTTTCTATGAACATTTTTGAAGAAAACAGCATTTTAGTGAAAAACGCCCACAAAAAGTAGGTATGGCAAACATTTCTGTGACAATCTTATAAAGGAGGGCAGTGCCTACATATCTTGTGAAGGTTCCAACTTTAACTTTAAAACAATTGTTTTCTAAATTGAGGGCGTGGCAGTGGGCCACTGCCACGGGCATACTCGAAATTTTTTTACATTTAACCATTTCGGAGTCCTTGGGAATATGTGGGCCAAATTTCAGCTTCCTAGCTTAATTTTAAAGGCCAAAAATTGCGTACGGACGGACATTTCTAAATAGTCTTAGGATTTGGTCCTGATCATAAATATATACACTTTTATGGGTCTACGACGAATATGAAGGGGTGTTACAAACTATGTGTCAAAATAAATATACCCTTAGGATAGGGTATAAAAAAGAAATAAGACTATAAGCCTAATATACATAGTGTTCTTTTATTTTCGTTTTTTCCCAGTCAGTTTGAAGATATTGTAGTGAATTATTTACCTTTTATTTGTTTATTCATGAATTATATCGCTGTGATTTCGGTTAAAAATTATGACTGAATTATAAAATATTTTGTAATACTTGTTTGTTCGGTTCTAGTAAAACCTTAGCCCAAACAAATGAAAAAAGTTAAATGTGAAAGTTTAAACTGTGTGTTTTTTGAGCGTTCTCTTTGGCTTTAGTTTCGTATGTTTCTAGGAAATTCAGTAGTAATGCGTGTTCTTATTTGTGTCAGTATTTGTTTAAATAAACATTGTTATTGAATCCCAAAAATTAATTAATTTAATATTTTATATTGACGTGGATTGTAAATATGTAAGCTTTGGAATATCAGATTGATATTCTGCGTTTTTTTGTGAGCAGCGACTCCGTATCCCTAAATGGATAGCCAAAGTAAAATGGTTTTTTGAAAATGTTTTGTTTAACCAATATTCCAAAAAACGTATATTTTAAACATCTCCCCATGCCGGGCTTATAGAGATAGAATATGGTAATATCATGGCATATGCGATAAACGAAGTCCACTTTTCGGCGAAATATTTGCATTTTTCTCTTTTTTGCATTTGTTAAAAAACTTGAGTAATGCGTTTTTACGATTCCTTTCCCAAATAAATCAAACAAAGAGACTTATTTTATATAAAAAAATTGCAGAGTGAGATAGTTTTTGTGTGTTTGGTCTTCATTTTGGCACGGAAGAAGAGAACATATCTTTTTGTCATGCATTTGTGTTTTGGCTAGAATTGTGATATACAATACGAACTCGGTAATCGCAGCTAATAGAAATCGGGGTTGTTGAATTTACTGAGGTCGTTGCCTCTAATAAGGAAACATTTTACAGGTAGCAATATGATAAGCACATTTTGCGAGACTTAAAACAGAAAGCAAATATTTTTTTTATTTAAATGTTTATTTCATTTATTTTATTAAAACTATCCTTAATTGTTGTCTGCACTCTGTTACAATTTTGGCTTTTTAGAAATGCAGTCTCCACAACTTTCTCTCTCTTACAACTTCTGTTGGTTTAAGTCTTTAAATTGTTGACCTGTGTACCTTATAATCTTCGCAAATGACTTTTGTCAATACAGCACATTTTAGTTTATTCAAAAATTTCACTTTTTTGTTCAATTGTTTTGTGATAGCCATGGCTTAGAAACGAAAACACTACCGGCAAAAGAACAACAAAAAATACATAAAATTATGGTATGAAAACGGTCATTTGGGAATTCCTTATAATACTAAATGTATATGAAGAGAAATGAGAAAAAAAAATAGAGATAGAAGCAAACAAAACAACAAACTTTATATGTTTATTTACTTACTAGCATCATAGAGGTAATTTTTTTTTTGATAATTTGAACTTATACAAGTTATTGTGCTATGTTTTATGCTGTTACAAAGCGAGGAGTTGCATTTATCAAGGCTTACGAATGCCGATCTATTGTGAATTTTGTTAATTTTGTTATTAATGCTGTACCGAAGGCTGTTTTTAAATACTATTTCAAAAATGTTACAACTTGCATGCAGGGGGCAAGTTGAAATAAAACAGCAACATTTTTTTTCAATCGATATTCCGAAGTTTTTGCTGATAATTTTTTGATGGATTTTGAAGTTGAAGTCGGTTTTCAACTCAAAAATGGTTTGGTTGACTTATTCTTAAAGTTGTAGGAGGAGTACCGATTTAAGTAAAAAGTATTTCATTTAACCTTACTTTCCCCTACATAATTAATAATACAAATAAAAGTATTTATTACAAACACATTATTTCTTTTGGACAAAAAATGTGGCACCATCACTAAGTACCTGCATACACAGGTTTTTAATTGACAACAACTGGGCCATATTAACTATTTATCAACCCTAAAATGATTCCAAAAATAAATTACTCGCAAACAACCATTAATTTGAGAACATTAGTTATAGTTATAGGTACTAAAATCAGTTACCAATTTAGACATACATAGTTTAAAGTTGCAAATTCCATTTTTACCCAACTCTGGCTTTCACTGTACTTAATATCTATAGGAAATGTAATTAAGATCCATACATAAATACTTCTAATGGAAAAAATCACGCGCAGAATCAGTTGGTACCTGCGGTAGGTATTTAACATTTTATTATTTTTTTCCATTAAGTTGTGCATACTATAGCAATCCCTTCTTTAATGAGGGAAATATTTAAAAGGCATACATTTTCCCACACTTTGTAACAATGTTATGTAAAATAAACCCATTAAGTTCATTGATCCAAAATTAAGTTCATAATTAAATAAAATTACTTCAAAATTGATCGCAGGACTCGGAAATTCAAGGGCCCTTCACTTTGCACAATTAAAGCACTCGAAACAAGCAAATACTTTTCCATAATCCATATTCCAAAAACATATTTTGTAACGAAATCCTTTGTTGTTAACATATTCCCATTACCAAAGCACTCAAAACAGAAAAAGGACATGAATTGAAACCAACAATCAGCACGTGCCATTTCAATGCTGAGATATTATTATCACCCATAATACTTGAAGAGCCTCTTCAGATACTTTTCCCGTTTACCAAAGAACGCGCTTTCAATTAGTACAACCCAGTTTGCCTGAATAAAATGCACTAGTTTTCAATATCAACGAAAAAGTGTTGGCGGGACGGGACGGACCAGGCATTTACATCTCAAACCAACCACCGTGAAATATGTAATTACTAACGCAAACATTAAAGACACGATGATTACATGGACCATGCATCGCACGTGACTCGGAGGCGGTAAATTTCTGTAATGGTGGTGGTGGTTTTGTTTACGTTCAGCGAAACTACCATCGACTAATCTGGTAATTGACGTGCAATTGATACAGTTAGCATTTTATTTACTTTTATCCTTTGTGACAAGGACCACCTTCATCATAAGGATGATATGACACTTCGTTGAGCATTGAAGTGGACGAAAGCAAAAGTATTTATCTTTCACATACTCAAGGGCTTGGATAAAAAATTCGGAAATATCTAATAATACCTAATGAGATGGCCATGGTTGGCAGCACCGGCACGGCGAGCGGCAGCGGCGGCAGGGTCGTCATATAATTATTGGCTTTAGGTAATGAACAGAGGCGAAACATGAGAGCTTACCCATTAATGAGGACATGGCGAAGTTACCTGATACCTAACATACATAGGTAGGTACATATATAATATATCTTTTCTTTGGCCTTTCATTTGGTCCGATAATAGGCCATTTAGTGAAATAGTTAATTGTGTTGAACTCCTTTCCATGACCAGCGATTGTGATTTCCTTTACTGGATATTTTTGATTGAAGTGATTGTACTAATTGGCGGAGGTCGGACTAATCAAGTATTGTTGTAGAAGAGGGTTGTTCTGGTAAAATAAAATATATTTTGGAAGTGACGCAAAGCCCAACTTGCCTTGTGGCACTTTGTGTAAGCGATATACAGTTTAAAGTTTTACTACAAATTGATATATCAAGACCCTTAGCTTTAAAAAAAAAATACGAAACGGCAGAAAATACTCGAGATGATGTTTATTCAGGTAGGGCGCATTCCAAAATTCTCAGCTAAGTATGACTAACACCGACAGAACAACCAAAGTGTGTATTTAAAATTTAAAAAAAAAATATTAACAATTTTGAAGATTTTTAAGCCATTTTGTTTTTTGTTTTTTTTTGCTAAATGGCTACAGTGCGCAACTCCAAGTTGGTTAAAGTTGCTTGCGTTGATGTTCATTCGCTTTGCGAATTCATGTAAATATCGCTGTACAAATCTTAGAATTTATCGTTGAATAATCTTCTTCAGAACCCATCAACGCGTATGGGACCAAACATCCGACGAATATATTTTTTGTTTTCAAGAAGTCCAAGGATTCGCTTTACGAATCCATGCTTCTTTCCCAGCGCAAAGAAATAGCAATTGGTAAGAGTTAATCCTCGCTTGATTGCTGAAGAGATGTAGTTTTCAGATGTTATAGCGGAACCGAGGTAGACAAAGTCCGAAGTTCAAAAGAAGATCCCTTAATGTCTGCGAGAAAAATGTTTCTAGTGATGAAATCTTGTACTATAAGGCGTGTGTTTAGTTCAGTTTATTTTTACCAAATTGATTCACATTGTATCAATACCAATTCTCTGTCAATTCATACAATCAAATGCAATTTTTATTTCTTCTTACCACTGTGCATCTGCTCCATACCCCCTATTTACGTATTCTATGCATCAATACAAGTTAAAATAAATATATAGTAAGTATAAACGGCCATATAGGACCCAAAGCTTAGCTTCTTCAACCACTGTGTGTCCGAGGATATATTTTTTGACTTTTTTTTACATAAAACATAGCAGCCCGCGCAGATAAAAAAAACCCCTCTCAAAACAATAGAAAAAAACCTTTTTGTTAACAACTCTAGCTTCTGTACGATTTTGGTGGTGCATCCACGCTGCAGTTTTGTTAGCAATATGTCTTCACTTTTCTTCCGAAGCGGAGTAGTGTTTTTCTCCTTTTCTCGAAGAATAAATGCTGCCTTGAGATCAGCTCTAGGTTTCTTCCAGTTGTGATTCGACACTAATCAATTCCTCAACTTTAGACAGACTCGATGTTGTTTGAATTTTCTAAACGTGCTGTTATCATTAAAATGGAAAAAAAAACATTATTTAATATTAACATTAAATAAATTTCCTTGACTAATTTTAAAGTTTTCCCTGAACCTTCGTTTAAGGGGGGTGGGGCAAAATAAAAAAATGGCTTAAAATGGCAAAAGTGTATTAAAACACAACGGCAATACTTACAAAAAAATGCAACATCAGTTCTGAAAGCCAAGAATTCGTTCTTTCATAATTGTTTCAAAATTAAGTTATTTCCATCCATAGTTTTAAACTCAAAATTAAAAAAAAAAATAAAATATACATTGTAGGCTAATTTTTTTCAGAATTGGAAAACCAAACAGTAAATTGGCTTTTTGTATTAGCTGCCCCTACTAATTAACCTAATCAAACCCAGGGAACTATAAAGCAACTAATCGTTAAATGAATTTGTAATTTTTGGCTATTTAATCGAAAAATTACTACTCATCTGGACCCGATGGCATTGCACCGATTGTTCTTAAAAAGTGCAGCCAAGCCCTTAATCATTATCTTAAGTATTTGTTCGATTTATCCATTAGCACTGGGAAATTCCCTCAGCTATGGAAAAGTGCCTTTATCACGCCTGTATTGGTGATATCACGAATTACACACCAATTTCTAAGCTTTTGAGCAAATTGTCTGCGAAAAATTAATATTTCTGTGTCGTAGTGTCATTTGTAACTAACAACATGGATTTGTAAGAAACAGGTCTACTGTTATAAATTTGTTATGTTTTTTGCGTGCATGCTCTTCCTCAGGGAAGTCACTTAAGCCCTATTTTGTTCATACTTGCTACTATAAATGATGTTAAAGCATGCATAAAATCCAGCAATATTTTAATATACGCAGATGATATGAAAATTTTTAAATCTGTTAACAATCAGTATGAGATTGGTCATATGAACTGGTTATCATATGACCAATTATGACAGGAATGAGGCAATTAATCGCATGAGTAGAATTTATAATTCAAACAATGATGTGATTGATTTCCATGTCAGTAAATTTAAACTGAAAATGTGTTTGCGCGTAATCATTTTCTAGTGTCTTTGTGTTAGAATATTTTTATATCATTTTTTTTGTGTTATCAATATATGTTTGCTTTGTGTACGTATTAACTAACCCCAGCACTAAATGATGTGCCTGTGGTGCAATTTTGTGCCGGCAAATTCTGCTCCTGACAGCTGCTTGTAATAAGCACTCCACGACACAGATCTGGTAGTGTATCAAAAAAAAAAAAAGGTCTTATTTAAGTTTCTCAGTCTCTGATGGAAACTTCACAGAAAAAGAGCTGATACAAGTAGAACAGTTGTCATTTCTATAACACTCGCTATTATATTCAGTTTCAAAAATTTGTTTCAAAATAATATTTGAGGCCGGCTTTATTGTATTTGATATTTTCTGTAAATATTGTTTTGAGATTTACATTCTTGCGGTCTTTTTTAGTTGTACCGCTGCGCTGCGGCAATAGTGCGAGTTCAGAGCCGGGAGATTTTCAATACCATTTTTTAAATTTCGTATGCAATAGCTTGGAAGAATATCTAGCATACGCAAATAGTAACGGCTATTTTCTACTGTTCTCTTAACTCACCTACGGTCTCAATGCACCTTATAAGAACTCTCCCGCTTTTGAAAAAAGCAAGGTTCCCAAGTAATTTTGCAAGGCTGAGGGGGCCTTCTTTCCTTTCACATTAAAATAGAGTTCACCCATTTTTCTAGCTAACCGCCTTATAACTCGATGCTGCTAAGTACGGACTTTTTTTCTGCCATTTAACTTCTACCCTACCCTCTTTCACAGTATCTAAAAACCAAAATATGGAAGGTATTTTTTCAAAGGCAAACAACGGCCACGTCATCATCTACCACTATGTAGTCGAATACAGATCTACGAAACTTTCGTGTGCACCAGCATCCTCCGTAATGACTGTAGAAATACATCATAGCAATAACAGGCATACTTTCCACTTATGTGGAATCTAAGGTATCGAAATCTGTGGTACATAATAGAATTGCTATAGTTAAAACTGTTTATTTTTCCAATTAAAAATCAAAATTGAAAAAAACTCAAACAAATCACAATCACAATGAAATATATAAAAAACCGGAATCCGAAATCCATGCGTGCTACGAAAAATATTTCTTATGGTAAAAGTGGTACAATGTCTGGCCCTTAAAACACAAACATAACTGCTTAACATACGAAATTTCCATCTTTGATTTGTTGTGAGACGTTAGCATCAGGGGCTAGTTGACTTTTTTCCACTTGAGTTTCGAAAAGATATACTAAGTACGCAAAAAATGAAGACCTAATACCAAGGTCTTCATTTTTTACAGTTAAGTGGTCTATGTCACACTTTGTAGCTGATGGTTGCAATATTCTGTTAGAAATAGAATTAAGCAGCGACACCGAAGAGTTTAACAATTTCAGAAATGTTTAATCCAGCTTTCACGTCACCCAAAATACTTTCCTGAAAGCATAAATGTACTCGATTACAATCATTATTATACATTTCCTGAAGTAAATCTGCGGTGTATCACTTTTCTTTATTTAAAGTTAAATGCCATTTTAATTCAACAAACAACGAGTTGGTATCACATGATTTAAAAATTTTAAGGGCGCCTCACTGAAATATATATGCTTGTAAATTATAATGCGCTCGGTGAATTGGAAAACCATTTATACCTATGCCTCTTTTATAAGAATATTATGTGGAAATTTCAGCTTATTTATGTAAGTAGCAAGGTAAATCGAATTGAGTTTGCAATATTCTGTGTACGCTGTTGTTACGTCCAGTCATCACTGAGGCGTCATCGGTGCAGATCCCAGCCATACTTTTAATTTTGAGCCCATAACCTGTAGGCACTGGACTAAAGAACTAACAATTCCGATTGCAGTAGCACTTTCAGCTGGCTCCAAAATCAAAAAAAGAAGAAACCAATCTGTTCTGTCATATGTCAAGCTTAAATATCTGATAACTATTCCGATTATTTTGTTCCAATAATGTCTGTTGATTAATGTAATAACACAAAATATTTAGATCCAATATCATTTAAATGTATTTTCCTGAAATGTTGCCCCAAAACCTCATTGATAGCCACAGTACATTTGGTTCTTTGCTTTTTGATGTCGATAGCAGACTTTGAATCATTTAAACCTTTCTTGCTATGTTCACTACAATCTACCTACATATATGGGATACCTATTAAACCGGATCATCTACAAACAATATAAGCCTACCTTCAGATTTTCGAGAATTCATAAACACCTGCAAAGTAAATTTTTATTTTTATTTTTGGATATTAAGTTTCTAAATCTCTAATAAGGCATGTTTTTCGAAAATCACAACTTTATAGTTATAAATTGAGAATGAAGACGCTTCAATCTAGGGCAATTTATAAATAAATACTGCCATCGAAGTGAAGATTTTGTGGGCCGTCATAATTCACACTTGCTTCAAGTGTGATTTTTGATATACTCGGCAAGAAACCGAAAGAAAGTGCTTATGGATAGGATAAATGTAGATGTGCATGTGGCAATCCACTGATGATCCCAAACCACCACATACTAGTTTCAAACTATAGTTTCTGACATCACACGCATGCGCGAACATCACCTAATCACAAATTTGTTTGCGTGTTGGAACGCTTTTTGCAGTTCTCTGACTACAAGTGAGTGTTGAAAATTTAATATTATTTACTACTCAATATCGTGTGTAGTTGTACGCTGAAATCCTGAAAATGGATATATGTAGATTTGTAAGATGCGAAACGTAACGAATCAAAGGACATTTTATTACCATGACCTTTTTCAAAGTTCGAATGACATATTTGGGAAATGTCCTATACACCTTAAAATAAACATCATAGAATAAAATACTGACGCTGTTTCCTTGAATCTTCGGTGACTGGGGTAAACATTGGAGGAAAACTACTACTACTCTACTACTCTACTCTAGAATGATTTTGTTTGTAGAATATATTCATAAATTGTCCATAAGTCGAACAATAAGTCGATTTAGTATATGTACATATATGTCTATAGTCTTAGAGACCTTAGTGAACGCTTCAACATAAGTTTAAGTACCTCCAATTAAACGGTCAAACAAAAACAAACATCTCACTTCCATATAAATATAATTTATATACATTAGTCCCAAAAGACAAAAATTGGGAATTATGTCCTTGCGGCAAAAAATTCATTCAAATTACTTCATACAAACCGTTAATATTTGTTAATTTCCTATTCATAAGCACCCGCCTTTACAGAACGAAGGCACGAACTTAAGTCTAACTAAACTAAACTAAAAACGACCAGGCAAGGCAACTGAGACTGAGAGAGAATTTTACGAATTACGCATGTCTCTGATTTTTAGTTCGCAAAAAATCCTCTGACTGTTCTGACTATCAGAAACAAGATTGCTGATTGTTTAAAATAGTGTTGGAACCAGCGTTGCCACATAGATAAAATTGTATCAATTTGGATACATTTTTTACTTTATACTTTTTTTCGTTTTTTCTTCGATTTGATACGTTTTTTTAATTTTCACCAAAAATCTGCAAATTCTATCTTTTGCCATATTTTTTTAAAATTTTCAAAATCTGGTAGTATCAATTGTATTGTACCTGTACGACCTGATTGAAGTTGCTCTGTATGTTACTATTAAAAAGTTGTCATAGATTGGTGGGGGTTTGCGTTGGTTGGTATGATGTAGTGTAGTGATGATTGTTACGATGCTTATTTCAAATCAAACGAAATTACAATTTTTACAAATCGCTCGAAAACAACAGAGGGAACAGGTGCTGGGATCTTCTCAAAAGATCAAGAACTAAGAGTGTCTATAAGACACTAGAGAGGTTCCTCGAGGCGGGTGAGCAAATGCGGATGAGATCGATATCCGGAAGAGATTGCTATCTACATCGACAGCCAGGCCGCACTTCAGGCAATGAAATCAACAAACATCAGTTCTGATATGGTTAGGAAATGCAATCGGAACCGAATAGACTGTTCTGAGTGCCAGGGTACTGCGGTATTGAAGGCAATGAGCAGGCAGATGAGCTTGCAACAATAGGAAGGCTACTCATTAGTAGCGAGGTTATTGACATAAAACCTCCCCTCTGCATAATCAGGGGTGTTATTGACGAAATAACCCTAGGGACTTCCAATCTAAGGTGGTCAAGTCTTGGGGGACACACGGTGTCAAGAGCTCTATGGCTATTTTTCGACTGTAAGAATTCCAGAAAGTTTATTAAACTTAGCAGGTGTAAGCTTAAAATATTAGTAGGCATCCTGACAGGGCATTGCCTCTTGCGAAAACAAGCAGACCCGGACTGTCAGATACCGACATCTACAGATTCTGTGGTGATCTGCATGCTGTTAAGGATGTACTGCACATATTGTGTGCATGCGAGGCAATTTCACGTAGTCGTAGAAAATTCTTAGGGAGACACTTCTTCGAATTTTTGGAGGAAATAGGCGGTAAAAACTTCAAAGTGTTTTGGTTTTTTGTCTACCGTTTAAGTTCAAATTTAACCGGTTCCCTAGGAATCGCAGTAGGTCCCTGTGAAGCGTTAGTACGTTATTACATTTCAAAACAAGTAATTGGTTTAATGGTTTAAAGGTGGTTACAAGAACCCTTTTGTATTCACTGCAAGAAACTAGTAAACCTTATTATCCATCTTAAGCGCCACGAAACCTCATACAAAAAACTACAAACTTAAAAAAGCCAACTAAAAAATTTAAAAAATTGATTTATCTATTTTTATACAGTGGATACATTTAACAATCTGAAATAAAGATACATTTGATACATTTTGCAAAAGAAAAGGATACATTTTTCAAAAAGTCAGCGGCAACGCTGGTTGGAACAGCCTTATGATAGTTTGAGTTTGCGTTTGTGACGTGTTGGAACGGCAGAACTAGACTGCGCATGCTAATGACAGTTTGCTGATAGTTTGAGCTCCTGTTGGAACAAAGCTAATGTATCAACTAATAATAGTTGATGACGAATATTAAAAAACAAATATACGATCACATATTTTTAAATGGCAATAAAATAAATAGTAAGACTTAACATGTTACTTTGCAAATCAAAACAAATTAGTTGCAAATTAAAAAAAGAGGCCGCAACTTAAATCTAAAGCTGTTCAGTTTTATAGCGGAGGAAGTCTGAACGTAGTAATAAAAATATTACGCGCATCGGCAATTTAGTATCAAACATAACCACAAATTGATAAATATTTGTATAAAATCACAAAACGAGGATCGTAATTCTTATTAATTCTGATTGTTTCAACGATACTACAAAGTCTTGAATCATTACTTTCAAGTATAAATTTCTTCATTTGTCGCAGTTTTTAAAATAGCGAACAAAAAATGTTGAATTAGTAAATCCTGAAGGGTACAAACTGCATATTTTACCGAAATGGACCATGGATGGATACATTTCGTTGTGAAATGGCTTGAACGAGTTGGGTATATATAAAATTGATATTCAAATTCCCGCATTTTCTGTTTTAATTTTGATAAAAAGTTTATGATCTGAGTATTTCAAACAAAAAAAGTGTATTCAATTTGAAATATCATTCTTTCGAATGATCCAAAAGGTGATTTAATTCATTTAACTTACTTAAATACTTCAAATTACAAAATTCAATCACCATTTATTTGAAGTGAATTGCGTTTACAATCAAAACCTACAATTTAGAAAGAGTTTTTAGGAAAGTATTTTAAAAAATTCTTAAGAAATAACTTAAAAAACACATTTATTCCATTTATATTCGGAATTGAAAAATGTGTACTTACGAACACAACCATTTGGAGTATCAACAAATTCCTCAAAAAATAATCAAATTTCGCCTTCAGCTTAGAATGATTTACTATTTTACTGAGTGTAACCTAGTTTTCGACCTTTGGTAATTTTACAAAGTTTTTGGAATTGTTTGTATAGCCACTGTGAAGGAAGAAACACTCCTACACATTGGATTGGGGAACATGTGACAGGTTCTTTATTTTGGTTTTGGTAAAGTGATGTGCAAAAGGGATGCACGAGTTGGAAAATGAGAAATATATATAGGGAATGACTGAAATAAGGAAAAGACTGCAAATGTTTTGTATGTGGTTTAGTGAACGCGAACATTAAAATAATGTCATCTGAAGTTGGGCGCTCATGAACGCATTATATCATATCCATTATTGTAAACTACAGCCTACACTTTCTGTATGTTAAACACTTTAGTGCTGTTAGTAGTTAGAAGAACTAGGTCCAGATGACGAAAATGGTCTCTCAAGCTGCCTACACGCCTTGTATATTCAACTACCAGATAGATTATGATGTTGATCTAAGTGGGGAAGACGATGCTGATCAACATAAGAAGAATTCCAGTGAAATGGAATCGAATTGAACCAACAAACAGATCTCTTGTGGCACCATCATTTAAGTTGCGTCAAGTTCAACCATCTACATCAAGCGGTCATGTATATTGTCAACATCTAATAATTGATGAATTTTGCGGGACAATAAATATTTTTCCAGAACCCAACAGAACTCCCTTAAAATGTATGGATGATGAATGAATGCCACTCATCGAGAAAAGAAATTAAAAGAAATATCTAAATTAGAATGACAAATTATGGAACTTGCGGCCCATAGTTGATCATATAAAAACTGAAATACTGGAACATTTTCATCCTGAGCAGCTTCTATCATTCGACAATAGTATGGTATATCGGAAATTACGGATGTTGTTGATTCTGAGTTTGTTGGCCTACTTGGAAAATCGTCGCTACAATAGGTTAGGTTAGGTTAGTGAGGCCGACTCACTTAGGCAAAAAAGAAGTCCGTAGTGTTACCACATGGGTCCATACTTTTGCTACTCTACGCGTTTAACAATTTAGAACTTTGAATATAGCGAAAGAGATCTTTAATGTCAATAGTGGACAGATGTTAAATATCGTCATGGAAAAAGACTCCTAGCTGGGGCTTATGTTTTTGGGGGAGAGCAGGGGATGTGCACGATGGTCTTCTCTGCCACCTCGTCCATGCAGGTTCTGTAAAAGTCGTTTTAGTACACACCAAGCCCTGTTGCATTCTTGCCTATAACACAGTGTCCAGTGATGACACGTTTTGTAATACTAAGAGCATTTTAGATCCAGCTTAGGCCAAATCCGCTTTGTAGCTAGACAAGTTGTGCCACTCGTACACCTTAAGTTGGTTTTCTCAATAGCTTCTAATTTCTTTTTTTAGTATTAGTTTCCATGTAGCAATTGGAATGCCTAAGAAATGGTGAAATAACAGGCTGTGTGGTTCCAAGTTTTACGAGTTCGTCGGTCTTGCAGTTCACTGGAATATCTTTATGCTCCGGCAACCAGAATAGGTGAATGTCGAACTGCTTCAACATCTCCTTAAGAGAGAGTCAGCATTTTGGGGCTGCCATAGAGTTTAGAAAAACTGAGTCTAGTGATTTTAAGGCCGTTTGACTGATTCGGATATTTCCAGCGGATATCACGTTTCTATTCAGTCAAGAAAATACATTTATAATCGCCTTCACCAGTTTAGCGAGATAACTTCCCTCCCAGAATTATATGGATGGAATAGTGACTTGTGAAAGTTTTTGTCAAACTGAGGCTGACTAACAGACTTCAAATAGCAAAATTTACAAATTCTTTCAGGGCCCACTGTGATGTTGCCTTGAGGCGAATAGCCGAGTAAGCAACTAATTGTCTATTAAGGATGTCGAGTGCAGTCTGGGGAGTAGTACGAAGTGGGCCACTCTTGTAGTGATATGCTGATCGTAGAACTTTGCTAATTTTATGGCCGTTTGTCTAAGGCATGTCTAAGACCATACGTAGCTAACATATCAACATATCTAACATATCTACTACCAATTGGTTTCTTGCTTTCCCAACTCTTTTATGTAAAAATAACTTAAAAGCTCAATTTTGTATCCAATAGTAGACCCAGATATTTTACTTCATCAGAGAAGACCACGCTAGTACCTTTAATATAGGGAGAAACAATAATAGTCATGCTGTACTTCCTACTAAAGGGGACAAGTTCAGTTTTGTGGGGATTAACCACCAGCCAACAAAGGTCTGTCCAGCTTGTAAGCTGGTTGCAGGCATTGTGAAAGAGTTTCGGTTTAGGTATTTATATGCTTTCCTGATACGCCAATACCAACATCATCTGTATAGGCGATCATTTTACATTCCTCCCCTTAGCCATATAAGCAGCTCATTCACCACTAAGTTCCAGAGCAGGGGAATATAACCCTACCCCGCAGGAACAAACAAATCTGTATTTTCCCAGTTTTTAGTTTATTTTAATCTCGTGAGCAGAAGTTTTAGCAACTCACCAAGTACGGCACCACCTTCAAAGCTGAAAGTGCAGTTGTGATCGAGGATGTGTTGACATTGCTAAAAGCGCCCTCTATAACACCTCAAATTTTCCCAATACCTTATAAAAAAAACCTTAAAATCGAAGGCACGTGGTTACTACGAGTCCATCAAAATTAATGAGAATCTCATTCATCCCACAAAATGGATCGCAATTGTGTGGTCTGTCCTGGCGTTGCCATATGGCAACACAGACATCATCTTGAGGATTTTCTAATTTTAATATAGCACCAACATTTTTTCCGAATCGATATGGTTTAATAACTTTTTTTTCAAACGTTTCCACTAAAGTAAATAATATAAAGATAAATAATCTTGTTATTCCACTCAATCAGTATTGTTAGTTCAAATGCAAATTGATGAACCCATTAATATCCATTTAACACAGCTACTACAACTTACAATGTTATCGAGATCTTCTTATTCCTCATTCGTAATTCGCTCTCAGCCTAATCCTAATACCCGTTTCTGAATCCTTTGACAATATTGTTACATTAATGCCAATGAGCCGTGTAGATACATTCATCAAAACCAAAACATTTGACATAATGCTGTACTTGCACCCCTGCCAAAGTGTCACATCAATTGTGCCTTTGGGGAGGAACAACGACAGGAGGCCGAAAGAGATAACATTTCGGGTTATTTTTTATTGCTCGTTTTTATACCAATTCGATGTTGGTGTTGTTGTCATCCTCATTGGAAATTCCAATCTGTCAAATTTGAAATAGGCATCAGCGCATTCATTTATAACGAAATGCCAAAAATGCTTTTAGGGTAATCAATCAATTTAATTTACCTCTACCACTCCTTGTCAGTTTCAGTGTTGGTGTGTTGGCGTTGTTGTGACTTGCGGCGAGAATCCATCGTTAGTCCTTTATCTGAGTTAATTTATGTTTCTATGATCAACGCACATGTGAATATATGTAGTATATACATACGTATGCACCCAAATATGTGGACACATCGATTCAACTGAAATGGATTTATGGGCATAATTCCTATGTATAGATATTGTTTACTCCAATGACATTTAACTTCAATCAATGGCAATTTAATCAGTTGACAAAATTGCACGTGAGGTATTTTATAAATAATGATACTGTTTAAAATATATCATGGCTACTGTTGTAGGTAAGGTTTAATTAAATCCAAAATATAAACAATCTCAAATATCCGTATAGTTGATATGCATACTAGTAAGGTATCTAATTTGTGTGGAATATAAGGTATCGCTAGATAAAAAAATTTAGATTCAAAAGAAAATTTAACTAAATGAGTAGCTGTTTAGTAAACTCGTCCAGTTTTATCTGTAGCATACCCTATATGTAGGTAACTCAAGGAATAGAGGTGAAGAACTATTGATTGCCCTATCGATTATAATCGATAGTTTCCACTATCAAAAACAATCGAAACTTTTAAGCTACTATCTATTCTCAATAGGCATTTAAAAACAAGATTTCTAAAATTTCTTACGAAGAAAGCATCTTATAAGCCAACTGGAAAAATCGTGTTAACTTAAAATAAAGGATTATGAATTCGCAAACAAAAAATTAACTCGATATTTTAATGAAATAGAGTTTAGGAACAAATTGGTCTCTCAATTTTCTCTGAATATAGGTAGGTACTAGATATGTATGTTTTATGATGTATGTATGTACCAAGAAAGCTGGACCGGATTACATATATGGAACAACTACTTCAGTATGTCCCCTCCATACAAATAGGCAGCGAAATTATTTAACATAAAGAATGTCGCAACAACATTTACCTTTATTTGGTTTAGTTAAGTGTTTTTCGATAGGCAACAGTTCGGAGAATGTGCTTTTCCTTGGACCGGCGCTTATGAAAACATATTCTTGGCTGCATGCTACGCTTGATGAATGTACATAAATGTATAGATAAACAAACCAAAACGAAGAGTTGTTTCGACATTTTTATGAAGACTCTAACTAAGTTTTTGGGAAGAAACTTACTGAAAGTTTCCATACACATGACCGGGGTCTTTAAATCATTGAATCTTGTCTCTCTCTCTCGATGAGAAAATCATATTTAATATAGTTCATAGAACTTTTTTTATTGTTACATTTAAGAGAAAAAAAACTATAGAAATATATCGATGAATATCGAAATATATCGATGACTATTGATAATCAGTATCGATAAATTTGGGTACAGTGGCTTAGTGGTTAAGTGGGTTGGACCCGAGAGGCCGCTGGTTCAAATCCCGACCTGTACCACCTAAAAGTTTTTATTCGCTGCCCCACCTCTTGTGAACGTCTGACAAACATCCAAGAGTAAGAAATGACATGAGAAGCTTCTCAAAAATAAATTGCCGTTCGTAATCGGCATTAAACTGTAGATAAAAAAATAGAACACAATGGTTGGAGAAGCTAGACTTTAGGTCCTGTATGGACCGTTTAAGCCTAATATTTTATTGATAATCAAAAGCTAAATTTCGGCAACTATCGACTTTTCTCCACCTTTATTAAGAAAGCCTACTTTGTCTCATTAAAATAAAACCTAACATATGAACATACATATATGAATTGTTTATTGCCTCAGACTATGCACACTGATTCCATGGGCCGTTTACGCCTAATATTTTATTGATAATCAAAAGCTAACTTTCGGCAACTATCGACTTTTCTCCACCTTTATTAAGAAAGCCTACTTTGTCTCATTAAAATAAAACCTAACATATGTACATACATATATGAACTGTTTATTGCCTCAGACTAAGCACCCTACCATCATCTCCTCTACCGGGCACACTGATTCCATCAACCACGTCTCTGACTTAACCGATGGCTTGGCCTTTGAAACGGCGCTTCAGTCGTTCTTGTCGTCGCAAACCTGGTTTTGAGATTCGACCATCCTCTTGGCTGGAGCTCTATAAATGTCCGTTCGCCCGACGGCTCTCTGCTTTTTAGACTACCGTAGTGGACAAATAAAAGTTACCACCACACTATTTCATCTGTTTAAAATAAATATAACAAAAAATAAACCAGCATTTTAGTCTCAGATTATTTGTTAACAATGTCTGAAAATATTAACTGCCAGTACCACTTTCATAATTTAATAACTATTCGAATCCAGAGAGTCTCAGCGAAGTTTAGTTAAAATTTTCTGGTGGTAACTTATAATTGTCCACTACTGTATATTCACTTATTGGTAGAGTTTGCGGATATATCTTCTTCTCCGTTTACCTTCCTCACACACAGTGAATGGACAGTGAATGGTTCTATATACCTTATCCTAAGGGTTTTTTTTGTCGGAGTTTGCTGCTATCCGATGGAGCGCTCAGACACAACTACAGGTCCATCGTACTACCATTCAGAAACCTTAGATAAATGTACTTAGTTTTCCCGTCTTTCGAAGAAAAACGAGAAGGAGCTTCAGTGATAAAGAGCTTAGCCCCGTCAGCCCCGAAGATCCGCCACCTGATGCGAGCATAGGCCGGACAACTGCAGAGAAAGTGTTCTGCTGTGTCATCCTCCTCACCGCAAGCAGGACAGGTAGTGGTGTCGCTTAAGCCCAACACATTTAAGTGTTTAGCAAAAGCTTGGTGGCCCGAAAGAACGCCTACAAGCAGCATACAGTCGATTCTCCTCAGAAATAGAAGAAAAGATGCTGACCTTTTGTAAATGTCCGGGCGCAGTAGTTTGGTTTGTCTACATCCACCGCAATCGCGCCACCGAATCTTGTGTTCACGAGAAACCCAAGAATCGATAGAAGACATGACTAAAGATGCAGGCAGACCCAACACGGGTCATGAGAAAACTTCTTCTGAACCTTGCCTAGCAAGCTCATCCGAGATCTCATTTCCCTGGATGGCAATGTGACCTGGTACCCAGACAAGATTCACTGTGTTCAGTCTTCCGACCAAATTCAGAGAAAGCTTGAGTTCTAGCACTAACTTGGACGAGGTAAGAGGGTTTAGAAGCGCTTTTAATGCAGCTTGGCTATCATTGCAAATGCAAATGCCTCTAGCCCCCACCTGTTGTTCGCAATATAACGCATAGCCATTAGGATGGCAAAAATCTCCGCTTGGAAAACAGATGCATGTTTACCACCCCTGCCCGGTTTTGGAGCCATCCGTGAAAATACGATGGCATTCAAACCATGGTTCAGAGTCTGACCGAAGCCATTCCGTTACCTGTGGAAAGTTGACGTGGTAGTTTTTCGCAAAAGGATTTCTGGTGTCATATCCATAAGACAGCGGTCAAAGGATAATTCTCGAGCAAGTTCTTTAAAATTCCAGTGCGCATGGTATCAAAAACCACCTCTCTTTAAGCGAAATATGGTTTTTAGCGTACATCCCATGATATATAAGTCAAGGGGAGGAAGATTCATCAAAGCATCTAGAGCAGAGCCCGGGGTGCTAGGGAAGGCCCCTGTGCAGCCGAGACAAGCCGTTCTTTGGAGTTTGGCAAAAGAAGCAGTAACACGTTTCCGCGAAAGCCTGTTCCACCAAACAACTGATGCGTATTAGAGTAGCAGTCTAATCATGGCCGTATAGATCCAAAGGACCCGTTTCGGAGACAAGCCCCATGTCTTACCAAAAGCGCCTTTGCACTGCCAGAAGGTCGACAGCGCTTTATCGGTTTTCGATTCGACATGTTTGGACCATAGAAGTTTTTTATCTAGGATTACACCCAGATATTTGACTTCATCGGATATAGGGATGGTGACACCTTTAAGCACGAGATGGGACAGACCAGTGATGATTCTCCTTCTCGTAAAGAGAACAACCGTGGTGTTAAGAGGATTCACTGAAAGCCCATTACTAGTGCACCAGACATCGATCAAATCCAGGGATCTCTGCGCTTGAGAGCAGACAGCCCCTAGATTTGAACCGACAGAAAGAACGGCGACATCATCCGCATAATCTTGAGTGTAGTTTCCAGGAAAGTTGAGAGCCGTAAGCAGAGAGTCTACCACCATACACCATAGAAGGGGAGAAAGAACACCACTTTCAGGGAAGCCCCTATTTACCCCTGTTATGACGCACTTGCCACAATCTGCATCCGCATTGCTTTAATCCACAACACCAAAGTTTCATCTACACCATGCTGTCTGGCTGGTGGTCGCATTATCAAAAGCACCCTCAATATCGACGAAAATGCCCAACGCGTACTCCTTACGGTCAAGAGCACTATCAATCCTACCAACAAGGTTTTGAAACGCAGTCTTGCAGGATTTTTCGCGCTGATAGGCGTGTTGCATCTCAGAGAGAGGGTGTGATCGAAGAGCAACTTTGCGCACATGCAGCTCAACCAGTCTTTCCAAACTTTTCAGTAAGAAGGAAGACAGACTTATGGGTCTAAAGCTTTTGGCTAGAGTGTAGTCAGACTTAGTATGAAAACCAGTTTAACCATTCGCCATGGGGAAGGTATATAGGCCAAGGCCAAGCTCGCGGTGAAAATTCTTTTCAACATTGGCAAAGCCTGACTTAAACCTTGTTTCAGCAAAACTGGATAAATTCCATCCGGACCAGGTGACTTGAAACTCTCCAAAAGATGCAATGGCATATTTAATAGCATCATCAGCCACTACTCCCGATGCAAAATACCAGCTGTGCCGCGTGGTATTAGTCGGTTCAAATGTAGGCACAGTCGTTTGAAGGGCTGAAGAACACGTAGTAACCTGATTTCCCGGAAAGTGAATTTCAAGTAGAAGACTGAAAGTCTCCGCCTTTGTCTCAGTGTACGTGCCATCAGGTTGGTCTCTTCCTTTGGAGGACTTTAACAAGCCTACTAGTTGTACTTATGGATTCGACCTCTTCACAAAACTTTTTATATGAGTCATTTTTCGATTTGCGAATAAGCCTCTTAAAAACTTTTTTCTTCGATCGATAAAGATTCCAGTCTTCCACTAAGTTGGTTTTTATACCCTATCCTAAGGGTATATTAATTTTGACACATAGTTTGTAACACCCCTTAATATTGGGCGTAGACCCATAAAAGTATATATATTTATGATGAGGACCAAATCCTAAGACTATCTAGCAATGTCCGTCCGTACGCAATTTTTAGGCCTTTAAAATTAAGCTAGGTAGCTAGGGGCATGTAGGGATATGGATGGGGTATCATACTGTTCGCCTCTAGCGGACTGTAGCCTTTCCTTATGTTTAAAGACCGATTTAGCAGCTTCCTAATTTCTTTACGAAGACACTGCAGTTCGGAGTTCCACCAGGGTACCGATTTTCTGCGGTGGGGTTTAGAAACAGGGCACGAAAGTTCAAAGCAGGGGGTGAGGACGTTGTTCAGATCCTGAGCAGACCTCTCCACTCCCTGTCTTGATCTAAGTTTGAGTGGAACTTTGACAGAGTTGGCAAGTTCCTTTCTAAACCGTGGCCAGTTCGTTTTTCTCGGATTTCTCCTCTCCTGCGAAGGTGAAAGTTCGCAGTATATTTGAAATTCGATGTATCTGTGATCTGATAAGGTGCTATCTGCCGATACCTTCCAATTTATGATAGACTTCAAATGCCTGTTTGACAGGGTAACATCAATTAATTGCTGTCTTCTGGCTGTAACAAAGGTAGGTTGATGACCTACATTATTGATGGTAATATCAGATGATAAAATGAAGTCCAAGAGTCGATCTCCCCTTATGTTGCATTTGCTGCTGCCCCAAACAGTGTTCTGAGCATTAGCATCACAGCACAAGACAAGACTAACCTTTTGGATTCACAAAACTCTACTAGCTCTACAACAGCCTTTGGCGGAGGAGGGGTTAGAGAGTCATAGGGGAATTAAGCCGATGCAGCGACAAAGGTTTCCCAGTTATCATTTGCATGGTAAGTTATAGAAACAGCTACCAAATCTTGGCTACAAAAGCTTTTGATCATAGTAGCTGTAAAAGATTTCGATACAATAAGACAAGTCCAAGGTCTTTCGGATAGCTCATCATAAAGAACTTGGTATAAATCACTCAAGCAACCAAGACCACAAATGCGACTTTTCCACACCCATGGTTCCTGGATGGATATTATGTGTGATTTTGTTCTACAAGCCACAAGCCTGCTACTTAAAAGGGCGGTAGCAGCCTTGCAGTGCTGTAGGTTAATTTGAGTAAACAAGATGGATGAATACTCTGGGTAATGTCCACTATTAGCACTGTTTGACATTGAAATGGAAATGGATCCTGCCAAGATGCAGATAGGGACGCATGTTGTACCTAGATTTGATGATCTCGGCAGCAGCCATGTCTATACTCACAACAAGAGAAATACCACCTTCATTGTGGCGATTTTTACTCTTCTTGTGTGAACGGAAAATCCAGGCTTTTGTGTCGAGACCGGGGTTATGGGTTTGCAAACGCTTTAGCACATCCGCTGATTTCTCTAGTTTCCCAGGGATCCAGCAGACAGCCCGCGTAAGCTTGGGTGGTTTGTAGACCTCAAAAGATGAAGTCCTAAGTGAAGGGATTTTCGGCACCATACTGCTAATCCATTCAGAGGTTTTCTGTGATGAGGTCTTCACCATGAGGGTTCCGTCCTTTAACACACAGCCCTCCACCTGAATGCAAGCATTTTTTGCAGCAGCCAGCTCCAAAAGATGAGTTTTGCAGTGTTCGGACTCTGCAACACTCATACTGTTATCATTGCCCGCTTTCCCAATGCGAACTGCTAAAGAGGAGACAGCAGCATTCTTGCTTCTCAACTCGCACTCTTTTGCGTTTAGCACATGGTTTTTTAGACGCACACCTACCATCAGAGCCGTCCGCGTCGACAAAGTTCTGTCCACTAGTGCTGCACCCAGTATTGGTCACAACACCAGCATCATCCATTACCAGTGCACGGGCTGCACCAACAATAGGTGCACTTACTCTACTCATACTCAAGGGTGAGTCCACTACAACCAATTTCCGTCCATCAAAACTACTACCTTTGCTGGTAGAAGCACCGACTTCATTTGGAGACAGGGCGTGGGAAGACACAGGAGCTTGAGGAGGATTGTATCTCTTAACGAGCTTGGGTCGCTTCTTCTTGTTTTTCGGTTCAGCAGAAGAGGAGGCATTGCCTGATGAAGGGGTCAGGTCAGCTTCCGTTTGTGAGACTTCCACCGACCCATCCCGTTTCTTGACGCAACCGCAACCACATACTCCCTAGGGCTCCGAAATGGTTAAGTGTAACATTTTTTTGAATACGCCCACTGCCACCCCCACAATTTAGAAAAAACCCTTTTAAAGCTAAAGTTAGATAGATAGAGTATTACAACCTTCACAAGACATGTATGCAGTGCCATCCTAAATTGATGTTTTCTTGGAAAATTTTAATAGAAACCGAAAAAACAATATATTTAGCCAATATTTTTGCCAATATATCGCCTATACAAAGTTTTTGAGCACGTCCACTTTTCGGGGGCGTTTTTTCAAAAACTTAATTTTCTTTTAAATTTAATAGAATGATATTATTATAAACAGATTTAACGGATACATGAAATATGGCCCCACGAAAAATGACCGAAAACCAAAAATAAAAAAAACTTATATGGCACAACAACACGAAAATTTCTGTAATTGTGGGTGATATTACATATTTTCCCTATCCTTATCTTATGGGGGCATATACCCCAAAGCAAAAGGCGATAAGAACATGGTAAGTGCCATTTTTTTTTTTTTTGGATTTTGAAAAATACAAAAAAATATTTTTGAAAAAAACACTCATAAAAAGTGGAGGCAACCAAAAACTTGGGGGTATGCGTGATATACTAGACAACATATTGGCTTGATATCTTGTTAGACATTTTTTTTTCGTTTTCTATGCAGACGAGATTTTCGAGGAAAACAACATTTTGATGAAAAACGCCCCCAAAAAGTAGGCGTTAAATAGGGCAGTGCCTACATATCTCGTAAGGGCTCTTACTTTTATTTTAGTAATTTAGGATCTGACTGAAGAAAGCAAACTGAATTGGCTATCAAGAAAGTTTCGTATGTCATGCAATTTATTTTTAATATAATATAATTTCTGTAGTAAAGAGGTGTCTCAAATTTGTAATTTATTCCTCTTCTTCTTGTTCTCAAGAAATTTTAATTTGCATTGCTCATCTTTTTATGAAAACAAAAAAAAATAATGCATTCCTTTATGCGAGGAAAATTAATCCAATCTTTTACATGAAAATTGTAATTAAATCAAAATATCAAAATATATATGCATCTCTCTGCTCCGTCCATGCGAGTAAAATGTATCAAAAGCCGATGAACGCACCCAAGGTATCATATACATTATTATATGTACACATATGCGAATGAGATATTATACCGATTCACTAATCTCACTTACATAACAGAACGCCATTAATCAGATTTAGAAAGAGTAGTTACTATGAAGGTACTCCCGTTCACGTACCTTTACAGTTATTGAATATCCTTTTAACAACTCAACCAAAGGATATGTGGTCAACGGAATGGCTGACGGCCGCACCAGCATAAATAGTGCAGAAACATATCCATAAAAACGCATTTAGATGGACAAGAAAAGTATCCAATTTGTAATGGGTATGGAAGTGGGTCCGGCCTCACAAAGACTACACCTTGATATCCTTTCCTTCCACGATTTATATTTTGTCAGCCATTAGTTCCAGAACCTGCTCATCACCGGCACGGATAGACCAAAATATCAACCAAATCTGCATATGATGATGAATTATTATTGACGTAGCTACATGCATATTATGTGATGCAGTTTTTTTGGACATATTTTCTCGTTTTGAGGATTGCGTTTGCCGTACAAAGAGTTTTGCTGCTGGAAATAGTAGATGTGATTTTCTGTTAACGGGGTAGGAAGGTATTTTTTTTTATTACCCATTTTTTTAATTTTTTTGTGACACATTCGATATATGGCGGGTGAAGCAGTCTATCGTGGTCGTGGAGAAAAAAAAAGTAAGAACTCATAGTCGCTGTCAGGATATTTTTTCACTGTAAAGGCGCTTTATGCAGGCATAGATGGAGTGGGCGTATAGGTATAGGTTCCTACGTGTAAAAAGTAGATGCATGTATTAAGTTAGCATTGGGTTGGTAGAGCGCAGCATATTTTAAAATGTAATTTTACACGTGGAGAAAACCAAACTTTTTCGTATTTAAAAATTTCACAAATAGTATTTACATTTTTATACATGGCAAATTTTCCAATTTGGAGTTTTTAAGATATATGTATATATAATAAATATATAAATAATAATATATAAATACTATTTGCGAAATTATTAATAATTACAATATAAACTTGGCGTTCTTTTTTAGAACTCAATACTATTTGTGGCTGACTTGTAAGGCATAAACAAATTTTGTATAATAGAAATTGGCTATTCTTTAACATTTATGTTTTTGATGTAATTTAAATTTGGATTATACATGGAAATTTTGCAAAATTTTAAAAATTTAAACCGAAGATAAGCGCCCTTTTCCGAAAAAAATACCATTTTTGCCTTAAAAACAACTACCGACATGACATTTAATGCCTGTAGAATGAGTTGAATAATTTGGGTGCAAATTTAAAGAAAAGGGGCGGGTACCACGACCCCTAAATGGAACATAAACACTGTAAAAAATCATGAATGTAGGTCAAAATAGTCTGAGGTGGTTCGTGTAAGTAGGGGTGTAGAGCCAAATTTGCTAAAGAACTTGGCTGGGCACTACCGTGTCCCTTAATGTTTCTAATATTACATATTTAGTTCACCAGCAAATGTTCACCTCACGGCGGTGTTATTTTATCATTGCTGTAGGTTACGGCAGTCATTTGTCATACGACAAAAGTAGGAAAACCTCCCAATCAGGGGGTTGATCTGATCAAGTTGTGCCAAGTTGTTTCGTTGCATGACGAAAACGGCGGAATGACATAAGGTCTACGGACATATTGCCCATGGACAGATTCTGCGCAGCAATAACTCTCCTTCCGTAGGCAACACGTACCGCTGATGCAACTTCGTTGTTCCGCTAGGGGAATGTGCTTTTTCGCATACGACAACAGTTTCATAGTGCTACTTCAAAGTAATGCCGTGTGTAATTTTATTTTGTTATTTGTATATTTATAATTATATTATTTTTTATTAATCTCTGATTAATCCCTAGGATTAGGCAAATCCGTTTTCCAGGCGAACATAGCTGTCATTATCCGGGCTGCCGCGGAACTGAAAAGGGCATTGGGCTAAACCGATAAACCGTAAGGATGTCCGAGTATTAACAGGAGTCCACACGGGACACTGTGCTCTGGTTATACATGCGGAACGGCTGGGCATAATGCACAACGACATTTGGAGGGGTGTTGAAGAAATTAAATCTCTTCGTCATCTGTTATGCGAATGTCCGGGCCTATAGCATAAGGCGTATGACCCTCGGCAGTTACTTCTATGATGAGCTGGGTTAACCCTTTGATATATTGGCTATCTCCTGGACCGAAGATCGATATGGAAAAAAACAGTCGTTGACAAAAACTTATATAAGCGAAACCATACGAGCCCACGGAATGTCGCTAATGACTCAAACGGTAGCTAATCTACGCATTTACTTTACGCAATATAATAAAAAACAAAGAGTGCCCAATACAAAATATTATCATCACCACGAATGCATTGACATGAAGCGTATTTTTTTGTTCTTAAATTAAAATATGCTACCATCATAGGGCAAAATAAAGAACGAATAACTTAAACAACTCTGCATCATAGATCACACAGTGGAAACCCAATCATCATTCGTTATAATCAAGAATCTCCACACGGATGGATGTTTTTCATGGTTCTGACGAAATGTATTGGGGGATTTTTGTTGGTTTCGTTTTCTTAATTTGTTAGTCCTTTGCCTAGATAAAAGTGAAGGGGTGGTCGTTAGCGTTGCTGCCATAATTTTTATGCAGTCATGATCTTCCAAACTAAAGCACTCTTTTGAGGGTACACAATTACCAGATTTATTCTTTGAAATTGTAAAAAAAAATCACTACAGGTGAATTATTTAACATGGATTTCATGTGCTCTTTATGAAAATGAATTTATTCACAATGGAAATGATATTTTATGTTGCTGCCATGCAAATGAGTAAGCATACATTAATTTAGTTCAAATCAGGAATATTTTAAATTGATTGGCTTTCAAAATTATATATGCAACTTTCGGAGGCCCAGTTACATACTGGCTAAGTTAATGGAAATAATTTTCACATGGAAATGCGGAAACACTTTATGATCTTGAGGTCTGTATTAACCTTTGGAGCCATTCATGGACTAGGACAAGGGTAATTCATTTTGACACATAGTTTGTAACATTCCTTAATATTCGTCGTAGACCCATAGGTTAGGTAAGGTTAGATAAAGAATAGTTTTGTTCCTGCCAAACTTAGGTCCTTGTGGACCTCATTCGTTATCATCGTGATGGCCTTCATTGGGGGATACGCCGTTGTTGTGGCCTTCTTTAAGGTTTTTTCCCTCCGCTTGTGGTTACTCAATTTCATATAGCCATCCCGACTGCTCCAGAAACCTGCAAAGATTAGAGTGTGAGACATCTGCCAATTCTTCAATGTCTGGAAGAAGAAACTTCCAAGTGTTCTGTTCCTCAAGTAACAGAGACCCTCATCGCCGCAGCCTCTACAAATGTCGTCATTCTTGAGATTTAGTTTCATCACGTAGCTTCTCAGAAAATGATGACCAGTTAAAGCACCAACCAGCTTGGACAACGAAGTTCCTTCGTACTGTAGAAGTTTTTTGGTTCGGCTTTTATTATATTCTGGCTATAGTTTCCGTGATATCTCACAGGTGGTTAGAGATTTCCACCTATTGTTCGCTTTCATTCTGATCTTGTATTCCACTCGTTCTCATAGGATGCAGAGTATTAGTTTGATCGACTGATCGACTTTTCTTGCTAGATCGTCGGCCATCTCATTGCCGGTTATGTACATGTGTCCAGGAACCCAGCAAAGACATACCTTGTGCTGTGAGCCAGGAGCCTTAAGCTCTTTGCGGACCCTTTTCTTGCTAGATCGTCGGCCATCTCATTGCCGGTGACATACCATATGTCCAGGAACCCTGCAAAGACATATCTTGTGCTGTGAGCCAAGAGCCTTAAGCGACAGCGTTGAACCAGCTTGGATATAATTTCGATAGCATTAACTGTCTTAATGCCCGCTTGATTATCAATGAAAATGGTAATATCATTGCGTGATATTGGCAACATTGATACAGTATGGGCCGCTTCCGCAATTGCCAGAACCTTAGCCTGGAAAAGACTACTTTGATCAGGGAGTCTGATGGAGTTGTGTGTGTTTAGTTCCAATGAGAATAGACCGCCACCTGTTCCACAATCCTTCTTCGATCCATCTGTGAATATGGATATAGATTTCATTTTCGTGCGTTCATTCGTTATCCATTCCTCCTTGCTCGAAAAGGAGCAGGTGTATGGTTTGTAGGGAATCATGTAGTCGGAGCTAACGTTGTTTCCTAAATACAGTTGCAGAACATGTGCGTGCCCCGCGAGGCCTGGGTTCCAGCGGATTATTTGGCTGACCCTCATGGCGCTCTTGGCAGGTGATTCGTGCAAGTATATATCCAAGAGTAGCAAATTTAGAATCAGTTAATTGCGCCAATTGTCCCTATGCATACTAGTCTCTTTATTTTCATCAATAACTTAAGATTGATTGATTTCTCTGCGGCTTGCCACCAGACTATACTGCCATATGTGAGTATCGGTCATATTATTACCGTGTACATCCACAGAATTATTTTGGGTTTTGGTCCCCATATTCTGCCGCATTTACTGCCTTCCTTACTCGTTAACCTCCAGTTAAGTTTCCTGACAAGGATCAAGACCAAAACCTAAAACTATTTAGCAATGCCCGTCCGTCCGTATCGAATTTGGAACGTTTTCAATTTATGCCAAAATGTTAAATTTTTTAAAATACTGCTACTCCCACGGTTTAGAGAACACCGTTTTAAATATGTAGTTAAAGATATGAAGGGTTAGAAACTTAACAAAATATGTAGGCACTGAAATCCTTCACAAGTTTGCCACGCCTACTTTTTTAGAGGGTTTTTTTTTGCAAAAATTTGCTGTTTTCATAACAAAATTCTTTAGAAAACGAAAACCAATTGTAAACTAAGGGGGTCGAATTTTACCTTGTAAATATCAACATTTTTTTATAAATTAAGTGCACGACTGCATCATACGAAACTTTCTCTGTACAAAAAAGAATGTTGACAAATTTACTTACATCACTTTACAGGTTTCGAAAAATTAGATTTTCTCAAAAACTCTACCTACGATTTTGATGTAATTTCGCACATTGAACACTTTTACATAATTGTTCGAACTATAAAAAATTATCAAAACCGTTAGATCCATTTTTGAGAAAACGAATTAAATTTAAATTTAAGAAAATCGTTATATGAAAAAAAAAAATTACCGTTAATAGATTTTTTCCCCAAAGCTGAGTATGCAGTGTTTTTGACCCCATCCCAAGTATCCTTAGTACAAAAGAAGACCGAAATCCTTGGAACCGTCTTTGAGAAAATTAGTGTTATTGGATTTTCAACAAAAAAAATTGTAGGGCAGGTACCATTATTTCAAACGATAAAGCAAAAAGTAAAAAGATGCCTCGAGATGTAACCCCAAAAACCTTACATACGAACTTTGAAGCAAATCCGTCGAACCATTTTGCCTTACGGCGTATCAGACAGACAGAGAGACAGACCGACGGACGGCATTGGCGGACCCACTTTTTTGGACTTCTCTATAGCCGTAATAATATCCCTCATAATCAGTGTGAGTTCGAAATTTCCGCATGATCGCAATAACTGTCTCTTTAGTATACTAATATATACGAGATAGTTAAAAATAATACTACCTTAATAATCCATTGAGGTAGGTTATTTTATTATAAGGTTATTTTGAATAAAAGTTATATGGGTTTATATTCAGTGCAAATTTATTTTATTTTATATCTCCATTATTATATATTTATTTTAAACGTAGATGTCCTACGTAAAAGATGAAGAATTTGTTTTGAAATTCTTTTAGAGAGCGAAAATTAAGAAGAAGAAATTGACTTTGGCGAAACGTTTTAAGAGAGGGGAGAGAAAAAGAGAAGAATAAACAAGTTGGTGTACGGAGTTTTTTTTTTGTGTTTAGCGCAGCTTAAAGAAATTATTGAGAAAATATTATGAGAGAAAAGACAAATACATAACATACAAATATATAAAGTCAGTGACTGTATAAAGTGGTAACGGTGCGGAAAATTAAAAAGGAAAATGCAAGATTGCTCTAACGGTGTGCGGGCGTATGTTGAAAGATTTTTCATATTGCGGTAAAATGTAGTGGCTTTTACAGTTACAGTGATATGGTTAGATTTATATGCGAAGATTGTATTACGTACATACATAACGTGGATTTAGTTTTAAAGGATATGCAAGAAATTGAAATTATTTAGTGGAATACTAAAATGAAAATTGAAATTGCTTAAAAAAAATTAATGTGAAATTCAAACTTTATTAAAAATTTTAATAGCAGGTTTGAGTGAAAACCTAGGGGCCCAGAAGTGTTCAAGCAATAAAAATTCGAATGCGTTAAACCACTTGATGAAAGTTGTACACTTTTACAAATTTATGCAACCCGATTGTGACGATGCTTTTGCATTATACGTGTTTTGAACTTTGGCGAAGACGGTAAAACCCTTTGTTCTCTCAGCCCCATAGTGTAGAAAAACAAAAAAACAGTAAGTAAATAAAGGCCACACTGAAAAGGAAGTACCTAATATTCGCCATTATGGCGTGGTATTTTGGAGAATTTGAAGTTTGTTTCATTCGATTTTATTATTTTTCGTATTGATTGCTAAGTACTCAGCAGCACAAATAGTAAGGCTGATCCATTATTTTTTAATTTAATTTAAAACGCTATATATATGGCTTTTAAATTTTGATTTTAATTAAACTTTAAAAAAGTGTATACTCAGTAAGTCCGACAAATTTTATGTCATAATGTGGGTCATAATTTATGCAGACCCTCTACATTAATATTACTATAAATATACATCGTACAGAACTTGATATTCAAACTAAAATCAAACCGTATCCTGGAGCCTACTTAATTTATAGTGCAGGCACACTTTACATTTTAAAATTATCAGGTACTTCAGTACAGAAACTGTTATCTTCAAATACGTAAGTCCTGACGGTCGAAGGTTTTTAAAATACTATATAAGTTTATCGCCCATTCGCCAATTTATTTTCTGATATGATGCTTAAGCTTTTGGCTTTTAAATGCCTTTCATAGCTTCCCAGAATGGGTAGTTGAAACTTTTATTCACAGTGGGACTTTTTAAATATAAAGAAATTCTACGATTTTTAATATCCTCATTTTTATTAAAAGATTATTTTGTACCAACTTTTGTGAATGCGAAGTTATATTTTTGGCGCAAATTGGAGGAATCTATGAGATAATGCTCATTCCGTTAAGAAAATAATGGATATCATTTTATTTCATTATATAAAAGTTATAAAAAACAAAAACGCCCCCAAAAAGTGGGCGTAGCCAAAAACTTTTTACGGGTGATATAATGAAGAAAATATTGGCTTAATTCTTCTGTTAAACATTTTTTTTCGGTTTCTTTCAGAATTTTCGAGGAAAACAGCATTTTAGAGAAAAACGCCCACAAAAAAAAAGACGCGTCAAAAAATGTTATATGAAAACGTATGAAGGAGGGCATTGCCTTCAAATCGGGTAAAAGTTGTAATCCCTATCTTAATTGTGGGCGTATCAAAAAACCATTTCGGGACTCTGGGGATTATATGCTCCAAATTTCAGCTACTTAGCTTTATTTAAAGGCCTAAATATTGGTGACAGACCGATGGACATTTCCAAATAGTCTTATATTTTGATGCTGATCATAAATACATATATTCCGTGTCTACGACGAATATTAAGGGATGTTACAAACTATGTGTCAAAATTAATATACCCTCAGGATAGAATACAAAAAGTATTATTTTCAGTAAGCACATGCAAATCATAATAAACCTGTAGTCAAGAAAGTTGATACTTACTCTGGAGTAACCTTTATCTTCTATAAAATATGTATTGCCCACATGTCTAGCGGCTAGTTCCAGTTTCTGTCCTTGCGATTTATTTATTTTCACCAACTTTAGCGGAATATGTAACTCGTAAAAACGCCTGCGATTGTTCCCCAGGAGAGCTTTGAAACAAGTTGGAAGATTTCTTTACATGGGCTCAAAACAGTGGTGTCAGTGCTGTCGTTTTTCAATTTCAAAAAGGAGTCCATTTGAAGATTTTGGTGAGCCTTTTCAGTGAACGAGGAGCCATAGAAAAATAATCCCATGAATGGATTAACCAATGGAGATGTTGGTTTCGGAACTTGTTTGGTCGGTGGTATTATTCCTGTCTGCCCAGATTCCCTCAGTTTTCTTATTAGACATTTGATTAAAACAATCTAATTGGTTGATAGCATAACTAAAGCTTTAAATAGAAATAAAAATCGTTTAGCAACTAAAGACGTTAGAGTGGTGTTGGTCCACAGCATTTTTGGTCGTACTTACCTATAGGCACCCTAAATGCTATCTGTCAAACCTATTTCCTCGTTTTAAGAATAGGTTTGACACCGAATTGCATACACTGAAGAAGACCGATGTTCCAGAATAGGTATCAGAGGTATGGATTCAATTTTAAGTAAAATGAAATTACTTTAATGAATAAAGATAGTAGCTTATTATAGACGTCGCCCAACCACACAATATATATTATTTTTTTTTTAAATGTACGCGCACTAAAGGGATCTTGAATACCTTTATAATGAGGTGACACAGTGCGGGCATTAGGGAAATGAAGGATTAGAGAAAGGGAGAAACCGGTGCACGTTGGTGTCAAATGTTTGTAAATTATAATGCAAAGGAAAAACAGAGCGTGGTAGAGCATTCCACATTCGTATTGTACGGTTGAGAAAGGAATCTTTATATTTCACAGAACGTCCGAAAACAGGCTTAAGGGTAAACTGATGTGCATTCCTCGCATGGCGATTATTGCGGTTGAATTGCTGTAGGGGTGGAATGCAACTGGCTATTTCATTTGAGCACTTGTGGTGGAAGTACCGATAAAACAATGACAGGCAGGAGACATTATGACGAGTGATTTCGCGATCGCCAATAAGTGTTACCGCACGTTTTTGGATCCTGTCAAGTAGCTCCAAATATGTTATTGGTGCACCAGACCAGATATGAGCGTTGTACTCAAGTTTTGGGCAAATAAACGACTTGTAGATTCTAGCCAGATCAGAAGGGGTGAAATATTTCTTGCATCGCTTTAGGAAGCCTAGACATTTCGCAGCGTTCTTGGCGACATCAAATATGTGGTCATTCCAACGAAGGTTGTCATTAACACACATACCGAGAATAGAAAGTCGTTCGGTTGCAGCGATGCAAGTGCCATTCATGGATAATGGCAGAGAATTAGGGGTTCGCTTCAATGACAGCAGACAGCATTGCGTTTTGGAAGCATTAAATTCCACTCTGTTGGTTTTACCCCATTTAAGAATGCTGTCAAGATCGGAATTCAATGAGCTTAACATACGTTGCCGATCCAGTTCAACGCCCGAAGATGAGGGGCGTTGCCCAGGAAACGAATATGTAAAGCTGAGGGTACTGTCATCAGCAAAGGAATGGATTGGATTAGAAGTGACAGACAGGAGGTCATTGATAAAAATGAGAAAGAGAGTCGGAGACAAAACAGAGCCTTGAGGGACACCAGCATTTATTTGGTGAGTTGCAGACTTGAAACCGTCCAAAATAACTTGTATTCAACGGTCCGAAAGGTAATTTCTAATCCATTGAAGAAGGGTAACATCGATCCCAAATGCACGCATTTTCGACAAGAGAGCTTGATGCCAAACTCTGTCTTTGAAATATCAAGCGCAACGACCTTGCTTTCACCACTGCAAAATGAGCAGCAAGCAGATTGGCTTTATCCGAAGAGCGGACAGCTGGAGTGCCATTGTAAATAAGTGTCGGGATAGATGACAAGGCCGAATTTTTAATATTCTTAACAAACGCTTTAATTTTTTATCCTGTTAGGGATAAAGCGTTTCATACCCAGGTGAATTAAATTTGTAATCATATCGGCAGCGGCATCCACGTTGTTGTTGAGGAAGCACAACGACCAGTTAAAACTCCTAAAGAAACCGTTTAAAGCTTCCGAATTAGCTTTCTCGTATTGCCATACGGTTCTTTTAGGAGTTTGTTCTTTAACTGTGTGGCTGGAGTACGAGAAATTCGCCGATGTGATACAATGGTCTGACGAACCTAGAGGCGATAATTCATTTAAAGTCTATTTATCAGGATGAGAGGTAATAACAAGTCCAGAGTGTTGGCGTTTTGACCGCTTATGTCCGGTATCCGTGTCGGCTCATTTACAATCTGGGTTAAATTATTAACCTCAGCAAAGAGGGTGTTGTCTGCTCAGAATGTCGAAGCCAACTTGAATTGTGTATATTAAAATCGCCCGCAATGACGATTTCAGTACGAGGATAATGGGTTACAATTCTGAGGATGGAATCAGACAGTGCATCAAACTCATTATAAGTTGAATGCCTGTTAGGGCTTCTGCAAATAAAACAGCAGTGAATTAATTACCTACAGACATGGAATTTTAGCCAAATAAAATTAAATTCCGGATTGAAACATTGGCCATATTGAGGTAGAAGTTGGTAGGCTACATCACTACGTACATAAACGGCGATAGCACGATGGGAAAAGAATAATGGCACCAAGTTATATCCAGGCAGACTAAACTCCATGACCTGTGTTTCACTTAGTGCCAAAACAGTTTATTGTGAATCGCATGGGCGTACAATGAAAAAAAATTGGATCTCAATCCACGAATGTTACTCACGTCCACTCTAAAATCCCACGCATAACAAATATTTGAAGACAATTATAAGTTCTCAGCGCCATTAACTATACCAATTATTTTTTTGATGGTCCTTCATTTGCCGAAAAGAAGGCGTTGAAAGTTTTTCACTTCAACTTCAGCAACTCCAACATTTGCTTTTTTGCAAATTTCCCATCAATCCCATTAAAATTATTATATATACATTTCCAATCGTCATTTAATTAAAATAATTTAAATTGAAAGTCAAAACCTGAAACCACTTTTTTTTGCAATATCGTATAACTGAGCACTCATAATCTTTTTTGGGGCTTCAAGGCCATTTTTCAGAATTCCAAGGACCTCAGATAAAAAATCTTAGCAACAGGAAAAATTCATGACACTTAAATATACTTTTTAATTCTCCAACGACGTTTTCCAAGGTTACAAGGAACTCCGAATAATGAAACGTAGCCACAGCAAAAAAGCATGTGAATCTAGAAAAAGTTTCCGTAAATATCTTTTTTAACCTTGAAAAGGGTCTTTGGAACCGAAAAGGTCCTCACAACCATAAAATGTGTCCTGAAACACTTTTTCCACAAAATATCCCTGGACATTCCTAATCCTTTTCCATCTATCTCTTAAGTATTTAAAATATAAAACAAAAATATTTGTTACTAGATTTTAACTAAATCTGATAAATCCATAACTAGATTAGCTATAATTTTTAGTTTTGGACGAGTACTTTGAAAAGTCTCATCTCGAGAGCCTCAGTTAGAAAAGCTTACGCCGTGGTTTTGGCATCTGCACCAACGGATTTGTGAAGTAAGAGCACTTTTAGCTCTATTTTAATAATTTATATATGTATTTAATAGATTTATTTAGCTATTCAGGCTGTCCTATTTATTCTGTCCAACGGTCAGAAATCATTTAAACTAGTTACAGTGCAAAACACGACATTCGTGCTTGGAACTTTACATGGCACAGGTAAAACACAAAAAACTGATATTTAAAATAAAGGAAGGAGGGTAGACTTTCAGTATGCAACACGAATATCCGTAATAGAAACAAAAATATCATGATCAACAAATTTTAATTTTTTTTAGAAACAGATCAAACAAGTCTACTTCACTTCTAAAAACTAACGCAATTCTTGCATTTGTTGGATTGCATTTGTCAGACACGCTAATAAAAGCAACGGGATTATTTCGTCTTTTTGATTGTGTTCTAGATTGCTTCTGAATAATTTTCTTAAGTTTAATGTGGATTTAAGTGACGTGTCGTAAATAACGGCATCTCCTTGCACAATTGTAGTTAAAAGATCGCGTCTTAAGTGTGATTATCTCAAAGAGCAACTTCCGGCATGATTTTTGCAAATTACATAGTCAAAAAAAAATGTTTATGGGTTATTTTTAAGACGTGGAATTTCGTTAAAATTGATGATTAGCAGAATGTTTGCCACAATTTACTTTGTCTAGAGAACATTTTTATTTAACCATATGTCCATTTCTTAATTACATCAGGACAAAATGCCATTGAAAAAGTTTCAGAAATTCTCACGTCATGTATGTATGACTTTTTGCTTCTTCGGCAATATGCTCCTGGAGTCTTTTTTCGTGTTATTTGGCCATGTAGTTTATCTCTTTCAAAACGATGTCAATTCTTAGATCCCGATGAAGGATATTGTTTCTGATGTTCCATCGAGCATCACAATACTTCTGAGGACTTTGTTCTAGAAGCGTGGAATAATTGCATTGTTGGTTGGGCTGGCACATTCCCAAAGTTGAGCGCCATAGTTCGAAACTGGTCTTAGTACCTAGTTATAAAGAAGAAGTTTTTTACTAATTGATAAACCTGACTTCCTGCCTAAAAGCCATTTAATGTCTAATTATATTCTTTTGATTCTGATATGCCCTTTCCAACGAAGCTTGGTATCTAGGGTCATAGCTAAATACTTCGCTGAATTAGCATATGGTATTACCGTGTTTGATATTACTATTGGAGAGTATAAGGCAGACTTATTTGTAAAATTAATGTGTACAGATTTGCCATCTTTGAGTCATATTTGATCTGTAGCAGATTGTAGTTTTTGCGTCGAGTTTTCCACTCCTAGGATTGCCGTGTCATCGGCAAAGGTTGCAATTTTGGTGTAGAATTTTGTTGGTAGAACGTTGGTATAGAGGAGTTATAACAGAGGCTTTAATCTGGACCAGCTTAGAATAACTATTTTCTTGTTTAATACGAAAGTAACGCGATGTTAAATAGGACTCCATTGGGTGTAAGTGCTGTTCTGGCAGGTGCACTTTTAATATGTTGAGTAGACCTTCATGCCATACTCTGTGCTACATCTAAGAAGATTGCAGAACACACTTCTTTCCTCTACAACTCCTTCGATTTCTGTTGTTATTCTGTGAACTTGTTATATATTGTAGTGCTGGCTTCGAAATCCAAACTGGTGACTTGGGACTAGGTTTCTTGCTTAACCGATGGGTTTGAGACACTTAAAAACAATCTTTCAAATAACTTTGAATTCAAGGGAAGTAGAGATATTGGCCTATATGAGGATACCTCATGAGGGTCCTTATCACAACAGCTACTTTCACAATGTATGGTATGTACTCAAGGATAATTGTTTTATTTATTATTTGTAAGAGTCGAACTAACTCTTTGTTTGATAGTTGCTTCAGGACTTCCGCAGGGATCAAGTTAAAACCTGAATTTTTTTTTTGTCTTTTAAGCGCCTTACCTCATACTTTAACTCTCACATCGCGTTCGGAGGAATCGTAGAGCTGACATTTTCATTGAAATTTAGAAACTCTCACACAACTCTCTCAAACTCACAGACAGCATCATTAGACTTAAATGTATTTACAAGGTGGTCCGCAAAATATGTAGGTTTGTCAGCCTTGCTTTTAGCCCATTGTCAGCAATCACATCTTATTGGTGGAATATGATTTGTTGGGCGCTTAAGATATTTTGTACTTTTCCAGAGTGAATATTCAGAGTTCTTACGAGAAAGTAGTTATGAGAACTTTTTTAATTGTCTAAAAAAGGATTAGTTTTATCTCAAACTTTAGATCTGTTTTGGCATTGTTTAGTCTTTATCGGAGGGAGACCGAGTTTGTTGCCGAAAGTTTCTTTTTATTTCTTATGAGCTTCTTATCTTCTTTTGGATAATTGCTCACCTAACTTCTTGAATAACTGAATGTTTATTTTTTTTATTTATGAGATAAAAACAAAAAAGCTGAAAATTATATTCCTTTTTTATATACAAATAATCTATTAACTGGGAATTTCGATTATCCGTGATGATTAAAAATGTATTTTTTAATTTATTAAGCTAAAGAGATATGTTTAATTTGATTTTAAGCAAGTTAGTTCATAGTTTCTCATTTCTAAGAAAAACATGCCCTCTTGAATCTAGATTTGTTACCATAATTTCGTAACTCACCGTCTAACAAGTTTTTCTAAGCGCATTAAGACACCTTCAGCTCTAGCGTGGTTATATTTTTTTAAAAGAGAACTAAATATATGACGACATATGGATATTATATCCTGGGGGACATCAATCCAAATGAATTCTCTCTCTAGAGATGCCTCATAAAAGAATTGTCAACGTCTTTTAGCCAGATTAATAGATTTTTCCACCCTCAACACTAATAGAAATGCATATATATACAATCATCATCACCACAACCGTTACCATCATCGCAACACCATCACCACACAGACGCACAAAATCACGTAAACACAACCAAAAATTATGATTCTAAAATTGATGGGGTGGAAACTCAAGTGGGAAATTTCCTAAGATAAATTCTGTGTTCCGTAATTGTCACAGATGGCATAATTGGAGTAATTACATTTAATCCTTGAGGACTTAATAGATACGCGATACTTTTGAAACGGGAGCACGGGGAGACACGGGAGAATCTGAGGTCATTTAAAGTTTTTAATGGAAAATAATAATAAAATTATAAAAACATTTAAACAGAGCTTCTGGGTAAAGATGAGTAATATAATTTGAAGACTTACTACAGTTCGGAGTCGAAAGTTGATGTTGTAATGTATTGAATGCGTGTATAGCTTCTGCGTGAAATTATGTAGACAGGGAGGCATAAAGGGAATAAATGGGACTAGAATTTCAACAGCCAAAGGCAAATTTAGGATCAGTAAAATATAAGTAAAATTCGCTTGCAAGTATAGTTAGTTAATTGTGTTAAGTTTGATTATTATTAGCATCATGGTTTAGTCAATTACACATTATGATGGTTAAATTGAGAGAAATGAGCCTGTAGTTCCTCTGCATAGAAGACGGATTGATATAATTAAATTAAGTTATTTCTGAAAACATCTTATTGTGCAGGCAAATAATCTATGTTACATGAACTCTACATCCGAGAAGATATACCCTAACCACATACCCTTGAAAGAGGAACATCGTTTTACACTGCCCCTATGTGCGTACCACATTAAGTTCAAAGTCGTTCTATTTTGTCATAACCATTTTTTGATTCTCTTAAAACGCCTGCAAAAAATGTACGCCGCAAGTAGCACATATGGGAAAATCGTTTAAAAGAAGTTTAGTTGATCAGTTGCCACACTTTACATTGCAACGCGTGCCCTGCACAGGTTGATTTCGTCCCGATCAAAGCTCCTGATGATGCTGTCATATGCATCAATGGGGATAAGTTTCAATTTGAAATTCTTGGATTTTTTCCAGTATTTTTGTATTTGAAAATCTGGTATATTTTTTAATTCTCCTTAGCATAAAAATAAAAATACACTAAGTGAAGTCTTAAATAACTATGTAAGTCCTTTCGTAATAGACTTCTGGTTATGGCGTAAACGCTAGTTTTTCGCCATTGTTCGTTAGATAGATGTGTAGTGACACCGTGCGTCGATGAAAGGAATCTGTCCGTCCGGCAGTAGTGGATTCAGATCAGAGCCGTTTCTGGCCAGTTCATTGGCTTTCTCTTTCCCATTGACCCCAAAGTGTCCGGGAACCCAGCATGGTAGAATCAAGTGATAGCATTCAGCCCTGAGTGCAATATGTCAGTCTGTAATGCATTTAGCGCTTACAAAGTTTGAACCGATTGCTTTAAGTCCACAAAGATGGTTATTTCCATTTCTGGTAGTTCCATCGAAAGGATAGTGTGTGCTGCTGTCTTAACTGCATAGAGTTCAGTCAGTCGATAAGACTGTTTAACGTTAAGTAGATGGGTATTCCTTTCATGATAATGCTGGGTTAAGTCACAGTCCTGTCTTCGGGGTATAGTAACTCTGAATTCTTTTCTCAAGTTCACACTTCTCGTGACATGAGTTCCTTCCGATGAAAAATTTTAAGTGTCCGAAATAGCAGGCTTCAAAGCTTTGTTCGATATTTTGAAACCCATCATATATAATAAAAATAAAACTGAGTGCAATTGATTACTGTGTCGCTTGTAGCTCCTTTAAGGCCTACCAGGGACAAAAATGATTGATATACCTACCTATCTTAAGCTTCAAGCTTTGTTTAAGTGCCCAAAAATCGTTTCCATTATGGCTACCCATACCTTCTATTTTAAAGGAGAGTTGACAATTCATTGTAAATTCTCTGAAACTTGTTAAGAAGCTAAGGCTTTTGCTAAAATTCCACCAAATATAACAGGAATTGTATAACTTCGCATCTAGTAAATATTTGTATTGCATGATCATGATGTAGATATATCCAAACAACACGAAATGCCTCTGAGAGTCTACATATTTTTGTTTAAGTTTCGGCCATTATGCCATTCCAATACACTCAGTAGAAACTCACAATTGGATTTAATGCAACATACAATATCCATGTGCAATATGAAGCATCTACTCGAGGATAACTGCGACTGCCCCATTTCTATGCACTCAAACTCAACTTGAGCAACAAAGCTTTGAAATTATATTTAATTTGGTTTGAAACCGCAACGATTTCCTCCTCTACCCAAACTAGATATCCGTTCCTCTATACACAATCCATGTCAGGTCTAAATACATCCCATGGGCATAAGATCTGGATCCAACCAACAAACGAAACGGAATGAAAGCATTTATTAACCTAAACATTTTCGAATTGCGTAAAATACCCAACTATTCGGGCCAAGCATCACGGATGCTGAATGTTAATAAATCGACACTCTTACCCGAACCCGATCAACCAACCAAAACAACAATAAAAGCCCCTCTAATGAAAATATGTGTTCACCGTAGAACAATATTTGATTTCTCCTGCTGATAGTCTGATACCTTGCCCTGGTCTGGGCAACCGACTACAGCAACAGAAGGTAGGTATTGTGTTTGCTAACGCATAAGGTACGCATTGGTATTCTTCTTGGAAACAGATGCGCATCACTTGAGGGGGGTTGAAGGAAGTCCGGAAAATTACGATATTTGAGGTTTGGCACTTTTCAAAGTACCAGCACCATACAGCATGAGCACAACACAACAAGGGTAGTTTACGAATGAGTATCTTTAACTCGCATGAAGATAAATCTATCCTCTTGTATATGTATTTACAATGTACAAAATAAAGAGCTATTAACATTGATGAACAGCGAGGGTGGTTGGTTTGGGATGTACTCACTGTTCAGTGCTCACCCTTCTTCAATTTGGATTGAGCAGGTTTTCCTTTTAACTTTTGTGTTGTATTTGTATGTATTTGCAAATACAAAACATCACCCCGTAAGAAGGGTCGTCGTCATCATCATCATCGTCAACCCACTTAGATAATTTTATTCACAACGATGACTCCGACTCGGGGGGTAACAGCTCGTTCATTATTAGCGTTAAGTCAATTCTGATGTTTACACAAATTACAACTCAATTAGGATACTGGAAGTTTTTGTGTTCCCGCTGCTTTGAGGGGGTGTATATTTTCGTGAGTGAGACCAGCCCCTTTTGATTTGTTAATTTCCTAATTGTCGGAGTGAACTTTGATTACTTCTATAAATATTATTAAAAAATTACAAACTTACTAAAAGCAAAAAATCTCCATCGAATTATAAGCGATGAGAATTGTTGTGGGACAAAACTTTTTAACGACTTTCGATTGAATGTAGGAAATAATAAGACTTACGTTAATAAGATAATCAATCCATGGGCGGGGGTGCCCACTTAATTTAAATTTGATTAAGTTGGTACCTAAGTATTCTCTTTCACAAATCGTTCAAACTGGGAGGGAACACGCATATTACTCTTCTAATCAAATTAAATTGCAATTTTTACAGAAGGCTCTAAAACGACAGAGCGAACAGGGTATGGGATCTTCTCAAAAGACCTAAAAATCGGGAACAAGCAACGTCTTTCAATTACAATTGTCCTCAAGGCGGCTGAGCAAATGCTGATGAGATCGACAGCCAGGCCGCGCTTCCGGCAATCGAATCAACAAACATCAATTCTGATATAGTCGGGAACTATTGCACAAAGCATTATGCGGTATTGAAGGCAATGAGCAAGCGGATGAGATTGCAAGAATAGGAGAGCTACTCAATAGTGGTGAGGTTGCATAATAAAGGGTTCTATATAGGAAATAACCCTAAGGACTGCCAACCTTAGGTAATCAAGTCTTGGGGGATACACGGCGTCAAAATCTCTATGGCCACTTCTCGACTGTTAGAATTGCAGAAAGTTTATAAAACTTAATAAGCTTAGAATATTAGGAGGAATCCTGATAGAGCATTGCCTCTTGCGAAAACATGCAAATAGACTCGGACTGTCAGATACAGACATCTGTAGATTCTTGAGCAAATACTGTGTGAATGCGAAGCAATCTCACGTAGTCGTAAAAAATTCTTAGGCAGATACTTCCTCGAAGATTTAGAGGAAATAGACGGTACGAAATTCAATGGCCTTCTTGTCTTTTGTAGGGTAATTGGTTACTTCAAAAAGAAAAGTGTTTAGGATTTTTGTCTACCGTTTTTAGTCCAAATTCAGCCGATTTCCCAGGGAATCTTCGATACCTAGTGTTGTCTAATGACTCTTGCATCACACCCCTATATGAAAAATTAAATTGGTTTTTTAGGGTTGTTTTAAGACAAAATGTCAAAGGCGAGCGATTAGGAGACAAAAAGCGGGTGGAATGGTCGCCAGATGATATGGAAATGGCCTTGAAGTCTATCCAACGTTGTTTTTTATCACAACATCAGCCGTCAAGGCGCTACAAAACTCCAAGAAGAACTTTGAGAAAACCATATCAAGAGTGTCTCAGCTACAAGGAAACAAGGCGGGTCCACAATTTGTATACCCAAATAAGAAGATGGTCTGTCGATCGGTCGTAGAAGTTAGATCGAATTTTGAATTAATTGCAATACTACAAGCAGTAGAAAAGGAAACCGAAAAATATCCATTTAAATTAAATTCTTAATAATAATCTCCTTATTGTAAATATATTTATTAAAATCAAATTTCCTTTTTGTTTAAATTTTTCTTTGTTTTTTGATTTGTATTAATAAATAGTTACGTTGTTTTATTTGTTCCATGACAAAATACTTCTTATTTCAGTAGGATAACCGGAACAGATGTTCGTAATATGGCCCAAGGTAAAGCTTATAAAAATGTTGAAAAATATATGTCAAATTGGGCTTTAACAAACAAATGTTGTGTTTTTATATAGATAACTGAACAAAGGTTTATGCTTATGTCAATTTATTAATTTTCTTTTAGGCGTTTGCAAGTTATTTACGAAAAACTACATCTAAAATAACAATTCTGCACATGCTCGGTAATTTCTTTAATTATAGCACCTACAGGTAGATTTAAACTTTTAAAAATAAACTTGCAAATTCTTGTAGGTTATAAATAAAATTGCATCATATCTGTACAAGACTTTGTGAATTGACCACTATTTCAAAACTTAGCTTTCTAGTACTTACAGTTTTTGATCAATTTTGGATTTCACAGAGGACAGAAAATTGACCTGGATATTATTTTATGGAGGAGAAAATACAAACTATTTGTTTGTTTTGACAGACTGAATGACTGACATACTGATCAACAGCACACAACCATATTTATTTAATTTAAAAAAAAACTGAAGAACAGTTTATTTGCAATACCTCCCCCAAAAAGGCCAGAAGAGTTGTTATTTTGAAATATTTAGGAAAATATATTGAAGTTTTTAACGTTCTCGTATACATTAGTATACTAAAGAGAAAGTTATTGCGATCGTGCGGAAAATTCGAACTTAAATTGAGTATGACGGATGATATTACGACTATAGAGAAGTCCAAAAAAGTGGGTCCGCCAATGCCGTCCGTCGTCTGTCTGTCTGTCTGTCCGGCCGCCGTATGGCGAAACGGTTCTACGGATTTGCTTCACAGTTCGTATATAAAGTTCTTGAAGATACATCTCGGGGCGTCTTTTTATTTTTTTGTTTTATCTTTTTAAATAACGGTACCTGCCATACAAATTTTTTTGTGAAAATCACTTATTACTATTTTTCTCAAAAGTGGTTCCAAAGATTTTGGTCTTTTTTTGTACTAAGAATGTTTAGGATGAGGTGAAAAATCCTGCATACTCAGTTCTTGGCAAAAAAAAATCTATTAACGGTAATTTATAAAACGGGCAATATCTCGAAAACTAAAAAAGGGAACATAAAACAATTTACAGTTCTATTTATACCATAAACTCAAACAAATCTGCATACTTAGATTTTTTAAATATTTTTTTTTAAACTTTTTTTCCATATAACGATTTTCTTAAATTTAAATTAAATTCGTTTTCTCAAAAACTGCTCTAACGATTATGTTAAAAGTGTCCAATGTGCAAAATTACATCAAAATCGTATGTGCCGTTTTTGAGAAATTCAAATTTTTTAAATCCTAAAATATGATTTAAATAAATTTCTCACCATTATTTTTCGATTCATTTTGCGACTCAAAAACGAATCTCATGTACATAGAAAGTTTAGTATGACGCAGTTGTGCACTTTATTTTATAAGGAAACTTGTTAAGGGTACGTATATACATAGTTTGTGAAGACCTTAACCCTAAATTTCGTCAACTAAAGCTTTCAAATAGTATTTTCTTAATTGTTAACTTAACTGAATATATTAATTTATAGGTACAGTTAACCTTAGAAGCACTTGAACATTTCTTGGCTCTAGTAGATAGCTTTAGCTTTAGTAGATATTTGCCCATTTCAAAAATACTAATAAAAGACCAAGATATGACTCAGAGCAGTATCATCTTTTTCGTAGATTGGACAGATTAGACCGGCAATGATGGCAACGGCTGTACCTTATAAATCCTCCAGTCTGCACCACCACCTGAATGCCAACACTTATGGACCCATTGCGATGCCCTTCATTGTGGGATACGCCGGTGTTGTGGCCTTCTTTAAGGTTTTTTCCCTCGCTCGTGGTTACTCAATTTGATCAAACCATCCCGATGTCTCCAGAAACCTACAAAGATTAGAGAGCAAGACATCTGACAATTCCACAATGTCTTGGAAGAAGAAACTTCCAAGTGTTCGGTTCCTCAAGTGATAGAGACCCGGGCAGTGGCAGAGATAGTGAGAGGTATCCTCGTGGAGCTCTTTATCGCCGAAGCCTCTACAAATGTCGTCATTCTTGAGATTTAGTTTCATCATGTGGCTTCTCAGAAAATGATGACCAGCTTGGACAGCAACCCGCTTTCGTACTGGAGAACTTTTTTGGTTCGGTTTTTATTATATTCTGGGCATAGTTTCCATGATATCTCACATGTGGTTAGAGATTTTCGCCTATTGTTGGCTTTCATTCGGATCTTGCATTCCACTCGTTCTCTTAGGTTTCAGAGTGGTGGTTTATCGACTGAAGTGCCAGGTCGCGATCTATTTCGGACCCTTTTCTTGCTAGCTCGTCTTCTTATTACCGGTTATGTCCCTGTGTCCAGGAACCCAGCAACGACATACATTGTGCTTTAGACATAGAGCTTTAAGCTCTATGCGACAGCGGTGAACCAGCTTGGATTTAATTTCGATAGTATTAACTGCCCTAATGGCGGCTTGACTATCGATCAAAATGGAAATATCATAGAAGCCGCCATTGCCAGAATCTCAGCCTGGAAAACACTACTGAACCTTAATACGAACCAATGAATTTCCAAAAATTTGGCATGGCAAATTCCTGTGTATGTCTAAAGGACATTGGAAGGACATTCAATACGTATTTTCGTATTTCTGTTTTTTTTATCTGTATTTTTTTGGAAATACAGAGAATTCGAACCAAACTTATAATTTATTTTAAACTACATATATGTATATCTCTTTGAACATATCGGATGACTGTGATTTTTGTTTAGCTAGTGTTGATCGATTCCTTTTGATTTTGAAAAAAACATTCGTTAAATGCCGAGAGATTTACTATCGGTGGTGCTAAGACAACGTGCAGATAATAATGGGTCATGTACTTTGGACTGACGGAACGGTGCACCAGGAAAGCGTCGTAGGTCCTATGCTGTTTATTGTTCGAAGTGACAGAACGTAAAGGGCAGTAGTTATAATTTGCTGACATGAAGGGATATAGGCATTGTATTACCCTTTAAAAGACCCACTCTGTCTGAACTATTATTGACATTAATTTGAACGCAAAAGTGAATCCCAAGTGCGAAAAGTTCAAATATTGGGGATCAATGACCAACAGCCAAGCTACCGTTGAAGACGTCATCAATCGTGGTCCAAACACCACAGTTGTTAAAAGCTTTATTGAATTAGAAGTTCCTGGGAGGCCTGTAGATATTTGTTAAGCTCAGACGGTATTATGATCCCTATATAATTATTTTTTTCTTTTTTGAAAAAATGGTTTTCTTTAAAATTAAAGAACCATTTCGAACCAACTCTTATACCTCTTAGTATATATATTGAAATTTTGTTGTATATTGCGATTCAATTTTATTATTACATTATTATAAAAACAACATTTATAGATCCGAAGTCGCCATACCTTTCAATATCGCCAATAATAACAGCTCCCCGACAAGTACATATCCCTTCTGTCAAACAAAGCAATCGCCCTGTTTGGACCGAACGAACCATTCCAATAGTCAAAATAAAATCCGGATAAAAGGGAAATTCAATCTGTCAAAAAGATTACAGGACCAATTACCCGGCCCGAGATTTCGTCTCCCTCGTCTAATGTTTCGGTTTCCGTACCACATATTAAGCCCGCACTATCCCCCCGCAGACAATTTATTTCATTTTCCAATTTCTGATTGTTATCTTCTTCATCTTTGTCACATTCGTCCTTTCTCCCAGCAACACTGTACTCTGTACTGTAATTCGCTAAGTTGAGATGCGGAATAGCAGAATCTGTTTTGCCCATAAAAGTCATCCAATGTCGCTTTGTCAGCACGGGCTGGTGATGGCTTGAAGCGTTTATGCGATGATGGGGTGCCATTTTAATAGATCAAATGAATTTAATAGAGCAAATCTTTTCGATATCAAAACACAATGAACCGCACCAAACCATACAAGAGCATATGTAATGCATGCGAATGAAGAAGAAACCCTCAGACTCAGACCAAAGGCAGTTCAATGCAAGTAAGTAAAGTACCATTTAAGGGTGATAATCGCGAGCGCCAGTTGAGGGTGAAAATTGAGTACACATGCGAGGATTAAGAGTGCATTTGATTCAATGCTATATTGCTGTAATAGCGCACTCCCTCGGGATCTTGTTATTTGTGTTGTCCTGTCTGTGGTGCGGCTTTGAATCCAGATGATGTACCGAGCTCTGAATGTGTGTAATCTCCATTGTCAGTGTCTTGTCTGTGCGCAATGGCGGTAAAAAAGAGTCGGTCGGCAGGCAGCAAGTGAATGAACCTAATGATGTACATCATTTGATTGGAATCGCGGGGGCGGTTAGGATCTGCGCAAACTTGCACAGCGCTAATGTTCCTTTGGTGGTCGATTATTATGGCATATGTTGCTGCACACAAGGGGAGCGAAATGTACGTAGGTACATAAGCAAGAAAAGTATTCCGTGCCATACCGGAATAACTCTGGACTCGGGAATGCACAAGTCACGATAAATTTTCCAAGACCAATAAATAAATGTCTTGTCTTCGGATGAGCTAACTCTGCTGTAAAGTTTGATGTAATTTTCTAATTGAATTGCTTTGATAAGCCGTCAAGGAGGGTCGCAGATGAATACAAATGTTGATTATTTTCAATCGGTTGTGATACCTACCTACATAACGAAGGACTGTTTGCCATGCAATGGAAAGTTTGAACTCAACTTGCATTGTTAAAAGTGTATCAAGGAAAGGGTGGATTTTATTTATATATTTTTTGCAATTTTCCTCCTGTTTTTAGGGAAAATATGGATTAGAAGTATCATTTGTTTAATGAATGACAATTAATTGAGATTAGCAAATGAAACAATAAAGAAAATCAAATTAAATATTAATCAACTGCAAAACTGTCAAATATGCCTGTACTTGTGTTGTGTATGTCTTGTGTAAGTCTGTTTATCTGTCGCCAATTTATAGATCGACATGCATCACTATCTTTCCAATTCTGCTGACATTTGGGGAATTTGTTACTCTTGTTCAAGATCTACAAAAACGGACTGTAGTCCGCTTGAGGCGAACAGTTTGACACCCTATCCATATCCTTATATGCCCCAAAAGAAAAAAGCGCTAAGAACATGATGGATAGAATTTTATTTCTTTGGATGAAATTTGTAAAACAAAAAAAAATACAAACAAAATGCAAACTTGTGAAGGAATATATTCATTTCCTCAACTACAGCTCTGAAACGTTTTTTTTTTAATTGTGGGTGTGAACTTTACCATTTCGGGACCTAGGGTCTAGTATATGTTCTAAATTTCAGCTTCCGAGCGGCCGGATGGGCGGACATTGCTAAATATTCTTAGGTTTTGATCCTGATACTTTTAGTGGTCTACGACGAATATTAAGGGGTGCTAGGAATTATGTGTCGAAACTATTATAGCCTTAGGATAGGGTATAAAAACATTCACAATAGAGCAGATCGTAAAACCCAAGGGACTGAAATCAGTTGTCATAATTTTTTATCGAGTTTCAAGCCAAAAACTATAGAGAAGATAAATGGTAAGTTGAAGACGTCTTGCAGTTTCTAACATAATTAGAACTTAACAAGGAAAATTGGCTGCTAGTCGTCTGCTCTATGCACAACATCAACGCGATACTTAACAACCAACCTAAGCTCGGTCAGGTTAGGTTGAAGTGTCTGTAGGTAAATATAAGATCCGACATACTTAGACCAGTATTGGTTCGTTGTGATACCACAGGGACCTTGGATAAAGCTACTCATTGAACCAATTGGAGCTTCCAACGAAGCGAAGTAGATCATTGATGTCAATGTTTGTGAGATCACATTTGTCTGCGTAGAAGAAGGCTCCGAGATGGAGCTGTAAAAAACAAAAGAATATTGATGTAGCATAATCCCCAAAAAGTGTGCTTATCGTAAAAGGCGACTAAAGGGAAAAAGTGATTTCTTAGTAATTTTAAAATCCATGTGAACCTAACAACACATTTAGGCAGAGCTTTTCGGTTTCCGACGAAACCTAATGATAGCGAGTTGGAACGTTGGAAGTATGAGTGGTCGAAGTTACGAGCTGGAAGAGTTGATGGCAAGAAGCCCGTTGAACATATTGTGTATTCAGGAAATGACGAAACACTGGCTATGGTACGGCCAGTGACGTGCAGTGGTGCTTTTAGTAGGGTCTTCACCTAATACTTTTCTCAGTATATTTCTCCATCACTTTTTTCGAGGGACATGGCAAGTACGTTATGTATTTAAGTATTTACTTATCTACTTTTGTTTGTTTATACATATTTTTATGTGCTTCTTATAAGAGTACCATTTAATATAATGCAATAGAATGTACATAAAAGCTATTTACATTTTCACGAGGTATTTTTAAAAAACTAGCTGAACTTCATCGTATAATGCGTTTTTAGTTTAAATTTCCTTTAAAAACGATTTTTTTTTAAAGCAAATACCTACGATTTAATAATCTTTCCTCTAGAATTGAATTCCTGGTAAACATTTGAGAGCAGAAAAGGACGTTCGTCAGAGGAACTGGATGTTGGAATATGTATAATATGTATTATAAAAATGTTCGAAAATTTTTTTTGTAAAAAAACCAGGTAATGATAACGAAATAACAGCCTAAACCAATTTATTTTAAAATTGATGGTACCATTGAAAACTAATATGTTCGTTTCATATTCCATATTTTTTTCATTGCGATATCTTAAATAATTTAACATTAATAGCGGAATAAGTACCATTATAAGCCAAAAGCTGCTTGAGAAATTTTAAACTGAAAATACGTCTTCTAAAAAATAACAAAAAGTGACGTATGCTGTTATTCCTATTTGCTGCAGAATTATCAAGCGTATTAATTATATATATCCTTAACAGAAATATTTTTGAAAGTCGAACATTTAAACACATACTAAGCTCATTTCTCAGTTTCATAAATCCAAAAAAAAAAACTCAAATTAAGAAAATAAGACATATTTATCAATGAAAATTACCCGTTTGCAATACCTAACACAAATGAAAAATAATCGAAATGTATAAACCTACATATATTTATTTTGGCAACCGGAAAAGCTAGGAGCGAATAACTCTATAATTTATTCATAATTCTCGATCGGCTGTGAAACTCTAGATTTTGTTTTTTTAGTTCCCATAAGAAAAGCGCACCACATTTACAAGAGAAGGAAACAGACACCAAGATGATGCGCTTGATGAAAGTTGCGAGTGGCAACTAGCAAATTGTTTTGGTTGGTAATTAGGATTTTTGAATTTTCGTTCGACAAACTTCAAATATCAATATGTGGAATGGCGTAGAACCCCCAATGTGAGTTGCAGCCAGCAAATCGCTTTAGTAACTCGGACTTTTGAATATTTGTTCAAAAAGCTACAAGTATGAACTATGTAGAATGAACCGACTATCGACGCGATGTGCGATTGATAAAGGAGAACACCAAGCCATATCAGAAAACGAGGAATGAAGTATGGAGAACATGCTAGTGGGTAATATGTTTGACATGTTTACTGAAAATGCATTGTTCGGTTGGGTTCGGTGTTGTGGTGGACTGGTCATGAAGTTGAACAGCCATATAAGAGAATGAATATTGCGATATTTTTTGGAAAACATTTTGTACGCTAAAGTGAAGCGAGCTTCCTAGGGTGATTTATTAGATATTATTCATTTTTACTTTTTGTTTACAAATTAAAATCAAAAAAATTTACATTAAAATTAAAAAAAAATTGAATGTGCGGACAACACCTGCGCATCTTTAAATAAACGTCACTGGATATGGCACCAGGAATTCTTCTTGTGAAAACATCTTAAACATGTGAATGTCATACTGTCTAATCGTGCTAAATACTACAATTATTAAACAAAGCCGACACATTTTAACCACTTCTAGCAGTGTCGGTTATTATACCCAGATTGACTACGATCCGGAGGTCAGTTTCATAAAAACAAGGGTAAAAGATTGATGCTCAAGAACGGTCGGACGGCATTGGCGGGCGGACTTTCTTGGACTTATCTATAGTCGTAATATTATCTCTCATCCTCAGTTTGAGTTCAAAATTTCTGCACGATCGCAATAATTTTCTCTTTAGTATAAAAATGTATACGAGAAAGTTAATAATGCAGAATAAAAGTAATTAAAGTTATTTGGGTGTAATTGTGAAAGACAGTCAAACAGTGCTACGGATTGGGCACAAAAAAAAGAAAAAAACTAGAGAAACGCGTTTGCCATTATTGTGACAACTGACATTGCTGGTGAGCGTACTGAAAGAAACTTGATCAAAAGTGCTATCAATTTTATAAATTGTCCAAAATTACGATCGAGCTACGCAATGACTAATACATATGAAATATGTTGCGTGTATGTATAAAAAAATCTTGTTTTGCGCTTCTATAATCAAAATTTAAATTTTGGACGAAGTTTCTATCTTCACAGTAGCAACACTGTTGTTTTAATTTTATCCACATTACACAAACAATTCCAAGAGCTTTGTAGAATTAACAGAGTATAGGAACTTTGTAAAAAAACAAAGCACAGCACATTCCAAGACCTTGAACTCTTGAATGTGGTTAGCTGTCCAAACAATGTAAGCTTGCCATGCTCCTTCAAGATGCTTTCATTAACGCCATCTTGGATTCGCTGTTTCATTAGTTCCCATTGGTTACAAGGTAAGTAACATGCCTACCCTATTTAGAGAGTCCTGGAGCGTTGGCAGATTTGGACGTATCCTTATTTGTCACAGCTCCTGGTCGCTAGGTATCGATCGCAGTCGAGATAGAAGAAAGAAAGAAGAAAATGACAATAAGCATAAACGGACACCAAGGTCAAAACACAAATCAAAATTTTAACTTAAGAATATATAAATATATGATATTGATATAATATATTAATCACTTATCTGTTAAAAGAACATAACAAATAAATTCCCAAAAGGGATATTTCTGTGAAAATACAAAAAAATTGCGCAACACATAAAAACAACATCTAATGCAAGCTAGTACACTACACTTTGCGGTTTTTTTTTGTTTAATTATATTATATCAGTTTCGTTCAATCATGTTTCAATAATTTAAATGTATTTCAAACAATCTGAGAACAACAATTCACCGTTCACCTCCGTTTTTAGTACCAACTTAACAAACTCCACAAAAAATAATCAGATTTCAGCACCGCCGGAGGTTAGAATGATAATCTTTTTAACGAGTTTCCATACTCTGTTAATTTTACTACTGTGAAGATAGAAATACGCCTGATGTATAATTGTTTTTCAAATAGATTTATACTTATTTTTTGATTAACTATTAACTATTTAAAACTGAATATGGATATATGTATGTTCTACAAAAGAACTTTTTCTTACATACCCCCTCTTACAATCTTAATGATGGGACTGCTAGGGTAGTAAATAATTTCAAGGATCTCAGTGTCTCGTTCAAAAATGCCGATCAAAACATCCTTTTGTTCCGCTTATCAATTTATTATTAAAAGCAGATTCGATGCATGATTTCTTGAAAACGAACTCGATAGGTTTTAAGGCGGTGTTCACTAGTCTTGATCGAATACTGCAGTGTTGTATAAAATCCACATTTTTTTTTTAGAAATCGTAGATTGAATAAATTAATAAATAAGAAAAAAAAACATAAATTTTCATGTTTTTTTTTATGTTATGCGACAAGCGGCAGCTATGTACTAACATAACTATAAGTTTCACAGATGTTTTTATTCGCCGCAAATTTGATGAAAAATCTTCAGATTTCAATGAGCGGATTTTTTCGTTAAATTTCATCAACAGTCCAAAAGAATATGACCTACCAACCTTGGTGGGACATCCTTAATAAAATTCGAATTGTTCCCATCGTGTCACTTCCGAAGGATAGGGAGGTGTCAAGAAATTGTCCTCTTAACAATTGGTTTTTGTGCGGTGTTCCGGTATCTGTTCATTCAGGACATCAAATTTACAATTAAGGGTGCGTGCAATTGTCCTTAATTTCATTTGGAGTTTCGCTTTGTGTTGTTCTTTTTTATGCATTTACCAAGTGCACACCGAATACATCAAAACTATCTGTCCCCTGGTGAAGTGCTCGTAACCCTGCTGTCATCCTTGAGTTTTCAATGGGATGCAATGCAACACAGGGTGAAATGTGAGACGATAGTTTGCTTTTTAATATTTATACGGTCCTTTGAGATTATATTGTCCTCTTTTATATAGCTACGTACATATTACGAAATATTTTATTTTGTAATGCAGCAGGTCACTGCATTAGAGACGATGTAACTATGTAGTTTTTTTTTATTGACATAAGGGCGAACAAGAACAACACAAAATAATTGCACAACGACCAAACCCAGTAAATTATTTTGTTACATTTTTTTTTGTTTTTGTTTTTTTTTAACGATTTCGTTTTTGTTTTTCGCAGAGTATCCTTGGTCAAGGATATGGACGAATGACCGGCCCGGTAGAGTGTACTGGACTATAAATGAGAGTGTTATGTGCGTGGTGGTGCTGATGAAGTCCCCGGTTCATTTTTTATAGCGCACTTAAACAATGCTAAATGGACCCATTATGGTCGAGTTAAATTACGCTTAAACAAAGTTATGATGCTGTTTGTTGTTGGTTTGTTGCTGCTATTAGTGGAAGTGGCTGCGGCTGTGACGGTGGCAGTGGCTGCGACTGGGGTGGAAGGCTGCGTTGTGACCCATGTCTAGTGCTTGTGTTTTTTTTTTGTTGCCATCTGATGGTTTTATTTTTTGCTAACTCATGTGGTTGGTTCCGACGAGTTGTATGTGCTACTGTTTTTTTATTTTGGTAGTCCTTTTTATGGTTATGGTGTGATTTCCTCTATTTAAATGAATGTGGACACAATTGTTTGGAGGGATCGAGGATAGAGCAGGTTTAAGGCTGTTAATCACGGCTGACAAGTCCATTTAGTACAATTTTACTGATTTGACAGTTTTGGTAAATAGTTGCCGTAGTGGACATGTCTATTGCCATTGTGTCAAGCACACAGACTTTTATTTCTATCAAATTGAGTGATTGTACGAGTATGGGTATGTTAGTCTGGAATTTAGATAGTGACCGAAAGTTAAGTGAAACTGATAGATATATGTCGAAGGGTAGATAGTCAAAATCTAATAGAAATAATTTTTTAAAAGGTTTTTCATGTCGATTAGGGTGAACAAAAGTACATACAAAAATGCAGTGAAACTATTTGAAATGCATTAAATTTTAAAAGATAATGGTGAGATTTTATCCAGTTAATGGTGAGCAAATAAGAAAACAATATTTTGAAAACAATATATGTGATGTGTGAGATACGGCTAATTAAATAAAAATTGAAAAACACGTACATATATTAAAGAACAGCTAAATCTTACTGGACTTTAAAGTATATGTGGACTAATAATAGGTACTATGCGTGGGCGACTAAACAATCAACTGTGGAAAGCCTAGGGCAAAGCCACACTTTTGACTATCACCGCTGCTTTCTACATTGGGGTAAACTCTAACTCCATGAATGAAAATATAATGGAGATTTGGAAAAACAGATGAGTTCTACTAAACCCAAACAAGTGATAATACGGTACCGATTGCCATCGTTACTTAATTTTCTTAATGGGCTTCCAACCCGTGAATAGTCTCTGCCTGAGATAAAGCAGCCTTCCATATTCTACGACCCTATGCACGTTTCCTCCAATTTTTCACACCAAGCTCTCTAGGATCTTATAAGCGATTGGTACGAAGTCTTCCTGTGGACTATATCACATCTTGGTATCTACAGCTAATAGAGTTGGCGTTTGTAAAGAATAAATAAATATTAGGCGTAAACGGCCCATACAGGACCTAAAGCCCAGCTTCTCCAACCATTTTGTGTGCGAAGTTATTTTTTTTGACACGAATGGCGGGACCTACAGTTTAATGCCGATTGCGAACGGCAATTTATTTTTGAGAAGCTTCTCATGACATTTCTTACTCTTGGATGTTTGTCAGACGTACGCAAGAGGTTGGGCAGCGAATAAAAAACTTTCAGGTGGTACAGGTCGGGATTTGAACCGGCTACCTCACTTAGTGGTCCAACGCACTTAACCACTAAGCCACTGCGCCTACAGTTGGCGGTTGTATCTTCTCTAAATTTGCCCTCCTCGCACACACAGCCAAATATCCTTTGAACTTTTTTCTTTCGAAGCAGCCCACTTTGAACTGTCCTTCCTGCTTATCTAATATAGCTAATCGTAGAAAACTCGGCGCCCGCTGTATAGCAGACTAATAGGGCCCATACACCGCACATCCACTTATGAACAATCAAGTCGTTGTGCTACCAACTATGGTGTTAATTGTATGATTCATGCGTGATTTAAAAAAATGTTTGATATTTTGATGTTTGTGCATGCGTAATTGTATAGTGTGTGATTAAAATTGCTCAGTTGAGGCAAACGATCAATGAATTCAGGTTATGAATACATAGTAAAAAAAAATGCAGGGTTTTTCGGCGCTGATAAGGGTTGATCATGCATGCGCGTATGGGGAATGGGCCCTCTACTATAGCAAGTCTTGAAACCATTTAAGCATGGTGGTGCCGTTTTGCTTGGGTGCATGCACCAAATCATCAACCAAACAGTATGGAAGAAACCATTCCCGAATATCAGATCCATAAGGCTATCCTATGTCTGCATATAAAAATCTATCCAACGTACTCGTACCGTGGGAACGACTTAAGCAATATGCAATACGGGATCCCCGTACAGTTTGGCAGCAGCTCATCTTCCAGCAATAAGATGACGAGCTTGCGACTTCTTTAATATTATTTTGGAGCGGATAGTGCGTTCAGGCGGTAAACGGTTCCATACAGCTACTAATCTATGCGGGCGATATCGTAATCATGGATAGTTCGTAATATGCTGTGGTGGGGACTTTTTCGTCAATTTATAATTGAAGAACGTTTTATTCTCTTAATAGCAGAAACTTCGAGGTGGTTAAGGCCTTTACGTTTATAACATCGCCTCCGCAAACAACACATTATTGCTATTTCTTGTAAGACGAAATGTTAGGTCTATAAAACATTGATACTGCCAGTACTACACCATTACGCTAAGGAATTTGCTGGGAAGTCAACTAATGATTTTTCAAAAATCTATCTTTTAACCATTAAACTTTCATCACTTGGGCTTAAGGGTTTTAACAAATTTATTAATGTGCAAATTAAGCTTAATACTCCACCTACGATGGGTATTCATGACAGCGCCGAACATGCCTATTAATAAGGATAAATTCATTTAGACTGTCCTACACTAAATATATCATATGTACAGATGTCTTGCGTCAAAGCGTAAAACTCACTGGAATAAAGTACAACATCTTGCCTACAGGGGTACAGGAGAACCCACTGCTATGGAACCCACAACTTGCTCTGTTTGCCTCCGTCTCAGTTCTTTGCTGAAAGTCAAGCCCGGGAAATCGGGAATCGGCACTGGAGAACATGTGATATATTTTCAATTTCAGCAGATCTAAATATCTGCTCGGACTTAACCTAGGATCGTTAATTGATCAGACGAACAGACTTTGGCCACAATTCTTCTGTCAAGATAATATAAACTTTATGCTTTTCTAAAGCCACTGGTAGGTTCAGCGATGTAAGCCCTTTTAAAAAAAATTGTTCTTTATTTATTTTGTGCTGCCTAAATAGAGTACAAAGGACCACTAGGTCTACGTTCTTGTTGTCTTTGAATGAGATCTTTCTGATTACAATACTTCCCAGAGTTCCAAAACAAACCTACTGCTATGACCACAGATTTTAAACTTCGTATTAAGCTTAGGTTGATGTAAGGATTAACGCAAGTTCGATAAAAAAAAGACTTTTGACATTGAAAAATGCGTTAGTCTGTAGGACTGGTTGATACTCATCGCTCCTGAGAAGACTCCTGTTCTTGTTCATCGGGCATCCAAATTTTATAAGTTCAATAGAGCTTCCAATCCTCTTTGAGGCGTGGATTTAATCGAATCTGATATGTCCAGACAGGAAATCCCTTGTACATTGTTCGAATTTATAATATCGGATAGGTTAGAATGAAAATGTGTGAAAATTAACGCCACCATCAGAACCACCCCTTACCAGTTCCTCTTAGGTATTAGGGAATTAATATATCTTAATTGAATAAGCCACCCGAAACCAAAGCGTGAAAAAAAGGATATAAACGCGCAATTACCTGGCCAATTTGTTCTGACAAAAACCAATTTATTCGATAGTTAAGATTTCCGCTTTTTTTATGTCCCCGGGCATTTCCATTGTCAAACTGAACGATTCGATCCGAATAGGATAATTCCTAGGCATGTCATTTGAGTAGGTACTCAATCTTGCTCCTCCCGAATCAAATTTTAGAGGAGTATTTTTCCTGTCATTTTGTGTTATTTTCTGCACTCCCATTTCATTTGACACCCTCCTCCGGAACTCGTTTGAATTGAAAAAAAATAAATAAAGCAAATTCTCTGTATGTTGTTCCGTTGTTGCTTGTTTGTATTTTTGCTGTGCGATTATATTGCAGCAACCAGGACACGGCAACGATGTAAACGATGAAGCGCAATTTTTTACGTTTCTCCTTTGCTTTGGCGAATGGAATAAAATAACAAGAGAAAAAAATTCTTCTGTCGCGCGCTTTTGTGATATCATTACGCCTGCGGCTAAAAAATTCGTCCCTTTTGCTATGCGACTTGTCTCTGGAGTTGCAATGCATTTAGCCAGCGAGTTACAGCCCAACTTGTAACATGGTGTTTAGCAGGAAGCTGTGTGTTGTCGCAACTATGATATTATAGCACCAGGAATCTCTTGCTGCCTGCATTGTGGCAGTCCTGTTGATCTTTAGATGCTTATGCGCCTGTGTGTGCCATGGAACATTGTGAGGGCTTAGGGTCCATCCTCCTGCGCTATTGGGCTCGTTTTACACAATTGTACCATGCTCGTACCACGGTAGCGAGGACATCATTGTTCGCTGCGCGTTTTTTATTTTTATTTAATTTTTCCTTGCTCTTGTCGTTGTTATCCTGCCCTGCCTTGCTTTGCCTTACATACATTTACACAAATTAGAACCTGAGACCGGATTGTTATTTCATCACCGGTTATTGTCCCCGGGTTATTGCAAAGCATTCAAAAAGAAATCAAGGTTAATGGTGTTAAAATGGATGAAATTGGGCGGTGGAAAAACAACAACATCAGCCTCAGCTAGCGGAGAGCGTTTTGTTTCCAAAGTGATGGGTATCATGTCGTCCTCGTAGTAACATATTTTATTTATCCTTTCGTTTCATCCGTATTTGGGTGTAGAACAGCCATTGTTATAGCATATGAGCGTGGAATAAGTATAAAATTATGGCACCATCGGGTGGTAGTAGTAGGCTGGTCCAGCAACGGTTTAATCGATGGTGGTGGGTATGGTGACACAATTGAGGAAAATTACAGGTTGGCGTTAGTTTGAGAAATATTTTCAATTAATTGAATAGAAGTAAGTGTTTGTAAATGCAAAAGTGGGAAGACTTTGAGTGCCGATTGAGAACGGACTTTGTTTGCAGTAATTGCCGAAGGCTATATACATATAATACATAACAATTTTAAGATACCCAGAGTGTGGTGTTAACACTTTCATTGATAGATTTTAGCAAAGAGGAAGTTTATTATGGAGATATTACCTCATAGAAACCCCGTAGGTAAACTTTATTTTATTGGAACAGTTGAATGATCGGGGAACTTTATGAATTTCAACAGCTCATATCCCCTGGCATTAATTTTGAAATTGGTACCAGGCTATACGCCTATGTATTAATTTCTTCTTTCATGCCTAGGATTTTATCATCGAGAAAATCGAAATAAAAATTGGTTATAAGTCCAAAATGTTGTTAAATTCTTGTCATTTAATATTGCAAGTCGATTTTAGTACTTAATATCTCAGATCATAAGAGCACCTGCACACAAGTAGTAAACTCGATACAATTGTTGGCATTTGGAGACCTTATTTAATGAGCAGATTAATAGAGTATATAACATGAAACATTATTAAATGTAAAAATCAACTTTAGTTTCGAAGACGTTTCAGCCGAAATAGTAGTTGCAGTTTGTAGTTAAAACATGGATTTTCAAATTAAGAAAGGTTTTGCTGACTTATTTTCAAAGTTCAAGGAGGAGCACCGGTTTTAGTCAATAGAGTCAATTTTAGCCCTACCCTCTCCAACACATATATTTATTTGCGATCAGAAAACACCAAAACCAATAACGAATTAGCAATTTCCGCCTGTTCGTCAATCCATTAAAGGATTTAAGGCCTCGAATACAAATTTGTCCCAAAAGTAACAAAATAATAAAGTGTTCAAATTTGCTTATATACTGTACTGCAAATCCCACAATTAAAAAACATAAGGAAAGCTACAGTCCGCTTGGGGCGAACAGTACGATACCCTATCCCTATCCCTATATGCCCCAAAGAAAATAGCATTAAGATTAGCATTTATTTAACGCCCCCAAAAGGTGGGCGTGGCCAAAAACTTTGTTTGGGCGATATATTGGAAAAAATATAAAAACGCCCACAAAAAGTAGGCGTGGCAATAAACTTTATATGACAAATTTATAAAGGTGGGCAGTACCTACATAGTTTGTGAATTGTGAAGGTTGTACCACTTTATCTCTCTAACTTAAGCCTTAAAACGGGTATTTCTAAATTATCGGCGTGGCAGTGGGCGCATTTTGAAAATTTTAACACTTTACCATTTCGGAAGCCTAGGGAGTACATGTTCCAAATGTGAGCTTCCTAGCATAACTTTAAAGGCCTCAAAAGTTGATACGGACGGACGGACGGACATTTCTATATACTCTTAGATTTTCTAAAATATATATACTTTTATGGGTCGGCGACGAATATTAAGGAGTGTTACAAACTATGTGTCAAAATTAATATACCCTTAGGATGGGGTATAAACATCTTAGGGGAAAGTCTTTCATCTGTGAATCGAATTGAATTGCACCTAGTCGGTCGACTAATCGGAAATTAAGTTTTGAAATATTTTGAAAAATTGAGAGCAATAAAATATAGGTACGTTATGCTTGTTAAGTATTTCTCAGAGATAGCCGAAATAAACTCATCATTGGAAGAAGACGTCTTTCGTTACTCGTCGCATGTTTTATTTTGTTTTTTTGATTGAGACATAACAATTTTAATATTTAGATCTCTACGCTTTAAATACAGTCTTAGAGGTCGGGAGTGAGGCTGTAGTTGACCCGTGTAGCAGATGGTGGCACGCTTTCGGAAGGCCGGGCAAAAGCTCGGCCGGGAAAAAGCTTCCTGCTACTTATCCCCGCTACAAAATACAAATCGTGCCAATGTAGCTACCTTAAATGTGCCAAATCCGGAAGTAGATAGAAGAGTTGTTGAAACTCCCTACCGTAAAATGTTGAAAAGAAAGAAATTTATAAAAACAGAAGATCTCTTAATGAAAGATGAATAAAAGACTAGAAAAGTTTAAATTAAAGAAAGAGCGAAGCAAAAGAAAAACATAAGGAAAGGCTACAGTCCGCTGGGGGCGAACAGTATGACACCCTATCCATATCCCTATATGCCACAAAGAAAAAAGCATTAAGAAGATTTTATTCATTCTATTAATTAAAAAAAAAAAGTTTTTTTGAAAAAACGCCCCCAAAAAGTGGGCATGGCCAAAAACTTTGTATCGGCGATATGTTGGAAAAAATATAGGGTAAATATCTTGTTAAACATTTTTTTTCGCTTTCTATGAACATTTTCGAAGAACACATCATTTTAGTAAAAAACGCCCACAAAAAGTAGGCGTGGCAAAAAACTTCATATGACAAAGTTATAAAGGGGGGCAGTGCCTACATATCTTGTGAAAGATGTATTACTCTATCTCTCTAACTTTAGCTTTAAAACGGTTTTTTCTAAATTGTGGGCGTGGCAGTGGGCGTATTAAAAAAAATTTTACACTTAACCATTTCGGAGCCCTAGGGAATATGTGGTCTTTCTAGCTTCCTAGCTTAATTTTAAAGGCCTAAAAATTGCGTACGGACGGACGGACGGACGGACGGATATTGCTAGATAGTCTTAGGATTTGGTCCTGATCATAAATATATATACTTTTATGGGTCTACGATGAATATTAAGGTGTGTTACAAACTATGTGTCAAAATTAATATACCCTTAGGATAGGGTATAATGAAAGAAAAGTTATGGTCAGATGTGATTGACCTCCGGTGCTTGGTAAGAGTAAATTTGTTAGTCACCGTGTCTTCGGCTTTACCCACCCTAACTGCTCACTTGATAAGCAGCTCCTTGACTACCATATACCGGTAATAATATTGAGTAGACCCTTAATATCTATGTTACGCCTTGCCTAATTCCACGGTGTTCCCCTTTTACACCACGTATCGCCAAAAACTCAATAATTAAATAATTTCATTAAGTAAAATAACTGTTTTAAAGATTTTTTATTTAGTTAAGATTTTTTTTACGAGCGGTATTCAAGAAGATACACAATATTCTCTCTTAATAAAAGAGAGCAACTAATGAGATAAACAAAAGAAATCTCAAGATCTAAGTGTGTATGTCTATAAGAGTAAGTAGTATTATTTATATAATAGATTAAAGTTATATATGTGGAATTTTCAGAATAATTATAGGTAGATTGTATAATTTAATTGAAACATAATATTAATAGCAAATTTAGGGAATAAGTCAATTATATTACTCTTAAGTAAGGTGTCATAAGAAAATACAAATTTCAGTATGGACTTACGTAGTTCCTTGGATGTATCTGTGGTTATGTAATTTGTAATGTTTGATGTTCTTGTATACAGCTGATTTCTCATATGCGCACAATCAGTGATCTGGCGTTGGCATTTGTTGATTATGATTACAGATTAAAGTGTGTAGATACGTATGTTTGTATGTTCTTATTATGACACAATTATTATGAAAACAATTAATACTAGATCTAATTCTACACCTAAAATAACTTAATATTATTTTAAATTTGGCAAAATGATAGTAGGTGCCATGCATCGATTGATGATCATTGTTATTTATGATCGTTTGCTAGATCCGAGTATGCTAAATGCAGTTATTCTAATTAACTCGTAATATTTTCCCAATTTTTGCGGATTCGACTGATAGACAGTTGCTAGCGAGGTGATTGGGTTCGTTTTCCTCGGCAATTCGATCAGGCGAAACGAGTGACTGATACCTATTTTGTTCGAGGTATTTCTGTACTGGTTCAGCACGTGGATGTTAACCACCGAATATTTCTGCCAGTTCCACACCGGAGAAGTTGTACTGGTGTCCCACAGAGTGTAGTTCTTGATCCCAGTGGGCCAATAATGCTTTGCGTCGATATTTTTTTTTTTTGTATAAAGATCACTATATCAGTAAAGGCTGGATTAGTTAGTATCCGGGGTGGGAATTTCACTGTGTGATCTATTCCTTCTGACCTCGTGGATGCTCTTTGGTGTGGGCGAGCATGGTGATGACCTGTTGATGCTTGTGGTACCAAAAGCAAGTCAACACAACTACATCAATATTAGGCGATATGGTTACTTCGATGTTTTTTTTATCATCATTACCTCCGCGTCCGCGTCCACATGGTTGGCATATATACTAACTTGAATGCAGCATTTTCATCGAAATCGCTTCAATATTTCTCTTGTTATTAATTTAAACTCTGTAACCTTTTTTTATGTATATGATTACGTATTAAGGCTTAAAAATTGTTTACCTCGGGGCTTATTAAACTCATAATACTACAGTAAGGAACTGGAATACCATTACTCGGGTAGGGACTGAAAACACCATTTCAACGGAGTTAGTTTACCGTTGAAGTGTTAATATTTCGCTTTGAATTAGCTCAATAATGGCTCCTTGTGATGTTTCTCTAGATGCAGTTACTATGATATACATTTCCCCAACTTTCTCAATTTTCTTCCTAACGCTAACCCCATTCTCAATACAATAAGGTCAATTAGATAATAGTTTGGTTGATATTTTCAAAATTTCGTATGCAACACTGCCATCACTGCAACATCGAGAAATATTGTTTATTGTGTAAAGAAGGCAGTTTCATCCCCTATACTTTTTGTGTAAGTATGTTGTGCCGGGAATACTCTTTTGAGCTTAGCTTATCAGTAATGTATCCCAAACTTTTTATTTTGGAGCGGAGTCAGAAGAAATGAAATTGCAATCAATCTCAGGAATTTCTAAAATTGTTATCGAATAAGTGAGGTCATAAGTCACTGCTTAAAAACCTCTGATTTTTTAATCAAATCCTAAGCCACCTTACATTTCTTTCTGAATCTAGAGAGGGCGAGGAAGTTTCCCAGAGACTTGTGGTTTCCTCTTACTTGACGTCGTCAAAGCAATTAAGTATGATATTTATGGCAAATACCGTATGTATGTATATATGTCATATGTATATTTTCTTTCCTCACACAAGTTCCAATTTAACTATCTTCAGTACCTCATGCTTAAAATATTTTCCAAAGTTTCATGTCCAGGAAGAATTTGGTATAGTTTTAGTTTTGCAGTTTAGGTTCCGCTTTCGTTCGAATGAATAACAATTCCATATAAATTAGTACTAAAGTCGTTGATCATGGGTTTTATGTCCGTACAAGTTCCTTCTACGAACATGCGTGGTAGGTATCCGTTAGAATATGTTTGACTGTATATTGCAACTACTTAATGTAAACTTACAAATTAAACATCTTATAAATTAACAAACCATTTCATGATTGTAGATCAATAGCCAACAAAAAATTCCCTATTCCCAAAGCAAGACAATTTTACACTTGGCTACTTTAAATTAACCTCAAATTTCAAATGAATTATTCAACCGCAGCACTTTTAATTCGGATTCCACTCAGCTATTTGTATTCCGCTGGGAAATATCACAATAAATGGATGCTATCTGTGCCATTTTATTGTATCCACCTTAATCTGTAATTAACGTGTCAGAACAAAACTGGAAAAATGTATTTGTGGCTTCTTTCTCCACTTAATATCTCTTCCATCTTGTGTACCTACTATCCTCCCATTCATAGACGACTTAGGGTGGTGCTGGTGAGTTGAGCGCACACGCTAGAGAAAAAAAAAGCGCTCTGCTAATCTTCAATTTCACACTTCACCACCCTTGAAGAAAGTCGAAAATGTACTCAACAGTACGGGGATGCTATGGAAAGGACACATCCCTGTCGACACCGACGGGTGTGCTGAGATTCAAAATTAAATTTCTTCCGTTTTTATTTGATGGAAAGGCCAGAGTGCCAACAAATATGGCTGCTATATGAGCATGGGGAGACAAATGTGTTGATCGGATTTTCAAAACAAAGAATATCAAAGAAACACCAACCATCTGTCACAGGACAACTCATGTGAAGTGGATATGAAATTAAATAACTGCTTACTGAAAATACGATAGCCTAATTACAACAGCGATGTGGTTGAACATTATGAAGGACATATATAAGACTGGCTAAACTTAATGCAGATATAATTTTGACATCGTACTTTATCGTCATGAGAATAATAGGTGTTCCGAATAAACCTGAGCTGAAACATTAATACTTACAGCGCACAGTTCGCATACATTTATCTCAAAAAATTTTGTAAATACCCTTATCGTCCGTTTACGCGAGCGGTTGCTGCCCCATTAACCCACAAATCAAAACATTAAGCCTTACCGAACATTTTATGTGTAACAAATAGATGAGGTCTATGTTCAGAGTCTGGTTGATTTGCATTTAAAAGAAGCTTTTGCGACACTTGTCACTTTTTGGCCATTTTCTCCATAAATATTTAAAATATACTGAAATTCCCACTCAGTGTGATATACGGATGGCTTAAAAATGAAAACAGGTATAGTAGCAGATATCAGCGGACCCAACTGCAATATTTTAGATTCTCTCGGCAGATAATATCGATCTTCAAGCTGAAATCTACGCCATTGAATTATGCGCAAAAGAAAGCTTAAGGCGGAGTCTCAGAAGATTCATTCTCTTAGACACTCAAGCAGCACCCAAAATTCTTAACTCTTACAAGTTTAATACTAGTTTCGAACTGTCTGACTCTCTAGTGGGTTTGACGGCTGACGAGCTGGACCAAAAAGGCTCTGTATCTCTTTCATTGGCCGGTATCCCTTCTGTGGACTGCCCACCAGTAACATCAAACTTGAACTCAACGAAAAATGTGCTCTTCAAATCTTTTCTCTGCGCAAACGTTATGCAAAGATCCATAATCTGAAAAAAATGGGATAAAGCTGTGCATAGAACGGCAGAACATATCTTATGTGAATGCCCTTAATCATCCAGAAATGCTTCAACAATGGACTTACCGAACATTAGGACATTGCCAAATCATCAGCTTCAACAATCGCAGGGCTCACCAAAGACCTTGGATTGACGCCTGATTAAAACTGTAATTAATTAACGCACAAGGGAGTACAATAGAACGTTCGCGGTACAAACCTTCCCAAAAAAAACACGATTGATGACATTTTATTTGGTTTTCTATTATAAAATCATAACAAAAAGGTTTTTTTTGAAAAAACGCCTTAAGAAAGTGGGCATTCTCAAAAATGGTTAAAGAGAGGATAAATATTGAGGAGAATATTCTCTAAAAATTATGTTAAACTCATTTTTTCATTAAAAAAACACACCCCCAAAAAGTAGGCGTGGCACAAAACTTTATATAGCAAATTCGTTAAGGAAGTCTACATATTTTGTGAAGGGCTAAGTGCTTTATTTCATCAACTGAAGGCTTAACATTTTTTTCTGATTTGTGGGCGCGACTATGGCCTTATCAAAACAAATTGTACACTTAACCATTTCGCGATGCTAGGGACTATAGGAATGTTCCAAATCTCAGCTTCCTAGCTTAAATTTAAAGGTCTTAAAATTGGTGACGGAGATTGTTAAATCGTCTTAAGTTTATGTCCTGATCATATATATATATATGTCAAAATGAATATACCCTTAAGATAGAGTATAAAATTATGTTTTGGGTATTTCCACTGCTAGTTTTTTAAACACGGCTGTATATATATATGCTGAACGCCTTTTTAAGTGTTTTAATTTTCTGTTCGATTTGTGCAACTATTCAAATTTTGCAACGGAGTCATGTTTTCATTGGTTGCAAAAATAGAGAGTGTACTGTACGTGTCAAAATTAATATCTCTAAGAATAGGGTATAAAGAGATTAAATTTCTTTAAAACACTTCTTGAGCGTACGACTGAACTTTATGCCAAATATGATGTTTCTAGGCCGCAACATTATTATTATAATTTTTGGACTTGCTTTTATGAATGCTAGGTCTTAAATGGGAATTATAGACCAAACAGACAGGTTTTAGATTATTCTGTGTCTTGGCTTTTCGGACTACATCAACATCTTAGTACAGCTCATAGAGTTCGCGGTTGTATCTTCTCCTCTATTCGCCCATCTCGCACACAAGACCAAATATTCGTCGAAATTTGTTTCTTTCGAAGGATTATTCACTCTCCTTTCCTGCTAATCGTCCAATCCGTATAGCAGAACTGTCAGGATAAGAGGTTTGTAGAGCATACACTTTGCCATTCGAGTCAGGAGCTTCGAACCCATTTGCTTTGCCAAACTAAAGTTGCGGCAGTTTCCCAGGGTAATTCTTCGCTGGATATCCACTGAAATGTCATTCGTAGAGTTAATGTTTACACCGAGGTAGATGAACTCCTTAACTACCTCGAAGTTGCTGCGGTCAATAGTGACGTTTTTCCCTAATCGGTGGGCAGATGCTTGTTGATAGCATGTTATTATCCATTTCCATTTTTATTTAAATTTTTCATTAAACTCGAAACAGCACCTACTTTATTTCTACCATTTTTCCTTATTACAACAATATGCAAACATCTTAATATTTTCTCCGTGAAATTAATGAAATGCAATGTATTTCGAAACACAGGTGGTTGCACTTTAAAAATAAAATAAAAAGCATTTCATTTATACCGATTTGCATAAGTTCAAGAACAGTTCAATGATTCCATAGTCCTATTCAGAATATCAAAAATAAGGACATTTATTATTACATCTAGTATCAGAGCCTCGCATTAGGTATACTTACAACATTTCAGCCAACAAAAGCTACACTCAGATGAACAGTTCTATATGTAACTATGACTATGTAGGTTAAATTTTGGCAATAGAATTTTGATTCTCATTTTATTGGTAGTGGTTGGGAATGTACATTTCGACTTATGTTGCTTACCTGCTGCAACAGTGCACCATCATCAGTGAAGCTCCCCCATTTCTATAGAATTCTTTTCAAAGCGCATTATTGTAATATTTTCATATACGGGAATGCCAGTGGAATAAGCCAGGCCGGGACGCTCTTCGAAAGCACATTCAATTCGTTCGCCTCCCCCCTTTCGTTGGTACAAGGACCAAAATTGAAATTATTCATTTTTCATTTTCATTTTATTTTTGGCTTTTCATGAGAAGTGGATTTACTGGCCCGATAAAAATTTGGCTTCTTTCCATTTTATCCACTTAACGTAATAAGAATTTGACGGCAGAGAGCTGCACTAAATAAAAAAGCAAAGTCCCGGTAGGTATGTGGAAGGATTTTCGAGGAATGGTGGGTATGCATCCAATTTATATGTTTGTGGTTTCATAATGGATGCAGTCAACTGGTTGAATTTTACATTTATATTTTACATAACCGTTCCGTAGCCATAATTTAATGGTCGTGTGCATGTGCGCTGGGCGATGTATGCAATGCAGTATTAAGAATGAAATATCTCAATTTAAATGATTTCTGGTGAAAGTCTGCAGTGGCAGTCTGATGTGGAAATTCAAAAGAAATACTATCTCCATGTTTTTTTTTTACGTTAAGGTAGGTTTTCCTACAGGTACATCCTACAAAGGCAGCTGCAATCAATTATATTTAACTACAATTTTAAGAGAATTCGTATAATAATTATGCTGCTAACTATCCCCATTGTTAAAATTTTAAATCAGAGGCTTTAATCAATCAGAGCTACGTACACTGTTTCCTGTTTTCCCTAGGCAGCGTTGCCCCTTTAGCAAGGCGGACAAAATATAGAAAGGCTACAAGTCTGCTTGATGCGAACGGTATGATACCTAATCGACATCCTGGTCCCGATGAAATAGGCATAGAAAACACGTTGGATGACATTTTATTAGGTTTTCATACCCTATCCTAAGGGTATATTAATTTTGACACGTAGTTTGTAACACCTCTTAATATTCGTCGTTAAGCCCTACAAGTATATATATATTTATGATCAGGATAAAAACCTAAGACTATTTAGCAATGTCCCACCGTCCCAAAATGGTAAAGTGCTAACATTTTTTAAATCCGCCCACTGTCACGCCCACAATTCAGAAAAATTAGTTTTAAAGCTACCGTTGAAGAGATGAAGAGTTCAAACATGATCAAAATATGTAGACACTGAACTCCTGCACAAGTTTGCCACATAAAGTTTTTTCCCACGCCTCCTTTTTGAGGGCGTAATTTAACAATATGATATATTCGTCGAAAATTTCTATAGAAAACGAAAGAAATTGTGTAACAAGATATTTAGCCAACATTGTTGTTTAATATTTATGATAATTACGATATACTAGGTCCAAAAAAAAAATTGTTTTAAATTTCATGAAATGAAATGAAATGCTATCCATCATGTTCTTAACGCTTTTTTTTTAGACAAAAACGAATAGGGTATCATACTGTTCGTCCTTATGTTTTATAATAAAATCATACAAACAGGTTTTTTGAAGAAACGCTCTCAAAAAGTGGGAGTGGCTAAAAAATGTATATGGGTAGATTGTTGCGAATTGCTTTGTCTAAATATTTTGTTATATTTTTTTTTCTAAGGAAACTTTTGAAGAAAACAACATTTTGTTAAAAAATAACTCCCCCAAAATAAAGCGTGGCAAAAAAATGTTTAACGAATTTGGTAAGGATATCAGTATCTACATATTTTGTAAAGGCCTTAGTGCTTTATTCGATCAACTTAGGCTCTTAACTGTGAGCGTGCCAGTGGGCCACTCTGTATACCCGTGTACACTCTACCACTTCGGGACCCTAGGGAGTGTTCCAAATTTCAGCTTTCTATCTATAATTTAAATGCCTAAAAATTGGTAACGGACGGACGGCGGACATGGCTAAATATTCTTAGATTTTGCTGCTGATCATCATAAAAAAACCCTATGCGTGCAAATAGGATCAGAACGTCAGGGTTACCCCCTGATGGTATAATATCAATTTAGTTTTTAATTGATGCATATTACTTAGACCAGAATTGGTCCACTGGGATAAAGCTTTGCCCTACTCGTTGAACCAATTGAAGCTTCTGATGAAGCGAAGTAGACATGTAGTACAACAAATTTACACTCGTTCACATCTTCAAATCCAAGCTACCAAGTTCAAGAGAGTTGGGTAACAGAGATTGTAGACGACGAATTGCTGCCGTGTCTCAAGCGGAGACTTTTTACTGTTCCGGAGTCTGTATAGAAGTAATAGCTAGTATTTATGTCACGATTTTAAAAGTATCTTCAAATCATAGTTTTGAGTGATCAAAAAAAGAAAATTATGATTATGTACTTACTTAAAATCTAAGCTTTGTTCTTTTATCTTTTGATGTTTAGTTTACCATTCTCCAAGAAGAGCTTTACACGTGGACGTGATATCCAAAATTGATTCTTTTAAGAATTTGCCTACACAGAATAATGTAAAATTCTTCACAATACTGATTTATGTTCCAAACTTACAATTCATCCAATTGATCATTAATGGAATTAATTTTAATGATCGATATCTAATCTTATGTATTTATGACACAGACATTTTAAATATTATCAGCAAATTGGTCTAAAGCACTAATTTCAAAAAAAACTTAAACCTACCTCAAATGCATATGCCCCATTATATTTAAGCCTTTTGCAATATTGAAGAACAGCCAAACGCTACAATTAATATGAAATCGTCCATCGAAGCATTTTCACCTCCTATCACCTAGTTTCAGTCCAAGCGCCATCGATTTAACCAAAAGTGGCTTAAAAATATAAGCCCAATGTCCATTGTCTACATTCATATATCATGTAGATTGCGACTTGTCTCGGGTTCTACACACAAAGGTGTGAATCTTATTAGGTACTCCAAAGACCTATTGGCATGCAAAAAAGGAAAATATACATTTGAATAGGTATATGTATATGTGAACGTAAATAAATAGGCGTTCACCCATCCGAATCCCAGAGAAACCCTACAAACTACAAATCCCCTAATTAGTCTGTCAGTCCATCAACTGTGGTAGTAATCGCGTCAACTAAAATATGGAAAAAAATACAAACTGTAATGGAAATCTTTTTATTTGACAAAATTTCTCAGTTGACACACTTATCTTCGTTGGCACACAAAGATACAGATCCTCCATAGCCGTGGAGGACGTTAACGCGATTGTTTCGCGATGCCGATGAGGCTTTGCTTTTGTGTGGACGCTTTTAATTAGCATATTCGTGTGTTTGAGATTCGTCCTCCTGACAGCAGGGACAGAAATAATGTTTAAAAAGTCTCTCGTTTATTTTTTAATTATTAATATTTTAATTAATCGTGGAAGGGAGATTCAAAGTAGCGTTGTGGGTCCTTTTTTCAAGTACCTACTCCTATATGTATCTATGTATATATAAACGTTTTTCGTTTTAATTAAACGGCATCCATGCAGTACTTTTAGTTTCAGATTAAGTATGTATAGGTACTAGAAAATAGGCGGATACCTAACATTTTTATTATTTGCACTATGTGGTGTGGATGAGTTTCACTTTGACATTCCAACATCCCAGAGCTGAGTAGCGCTGTTCATCTATTAATTAGTTGGACTATAATTGGCTGGGTAGCAGCAGTATACTGTAGCAGCGGGGGTGGTACTGACGTTTGTCTATCGTGGGAATAAATGCTATGAGTAGCAAATTATCTACCATTATGAGAAAATACTAAGTAATAATAATAATAACAAATTTTTAGTATATTCACATTTTTACAGTAAACGTGCTTATTGTAATCTCTTAAAGGAATTCTCTTTTTGTTTTCACCTCATTTACCTAGGTTTTGTTGAGGATGAGCGCCAAACGGATATGCAACTTTACTACTCAACAAGTATAATATCAATAATTTCACTAAAGTGCGGGCACATTCTATGGCAAATAGAGAACTTCAACGTGAATGCCAGTGCTAAGGTTATCAGACTGTTCGGCAACCACTGGATGTGGGCAATCACTTTTCGAATGGAGTTTCTACAAAAATCACAAATCTGGGTACATACTCTGCTTTATATATATTAGTTATTCATTCCTTTCCGATATTGTAATCCTAAACGAAAAACCCAAGAGTCGTCGTTTTACTATAACTAAAAAAAAATGTGTTCCATAATAGGTTGAAAAATAGTTTTATAATACCTGGGCACAACAACATTATGCACCTACAACGAATATTTTCGCTTCTATCATTCGAGTGTGTGAAGGAGAAATGAAAACATAAGGAAAGGCTACAGTTCGCTTGGGGTATAATATAATACTCTATTTATATACCTATATGCCCCAAAGAAAGAAAGCCTTAAAAACATTATGAATAGCATTTTATTTTATTCTATGAAATGTATAAAAAAAAATATTTTTGGAAAAAAAACACACCAAAAAGTGGGGGTGCCAAAAACTTTTTATAGGCGATATATTGGGAAAAATATAAACCTTCGAAGAATAAAGTATTTTAGTAAAAAACGCCCACAAAACGTAGGCGTGGTAAAAAACTATATATGACAAAGCAGAACAGAACTCCATCTCTCTAACTTTAGCTTAAAAACGGATTTTTCTAAATTGTGGGCGTAGCAGTGAGCGTATCAAACAAAATTTTTTAAACTTAAACCATTTTGGAACTCGAGGGAATATATGGTTAGCTTCCTAGCTTGAATTTAATGGCATAAAAATTGCGTACGGCGGACGGACGGACATTGCTAAATAGTCTTAGTGTTTGGTCCTGATCATAAATATATATATGTACTTTTATGGGTCTTCGGAGGATGGGGTATAAGAAAGAGGAACATGCACAGATAAATTTGTTAAAAAACTGTTTGCGATCGAATTTCAACCACTGGGCGAATCATTAATAATAATTTTAATGCAAATTTTTTACAATCTTTTGCGTGGTGTAATTAATTAAGGGGTTATATAGGTTTCACAGCTTCATAAAATCGTTTTTTTATTGTTTCATTATACCCTATCCTAAGGGTATATTAATTTTGACACATAGTTTGTAACACCCCTTAATATTCGTCGTAGACCCATAAAAGTATATATATTTATGATCAGGACCAAATCCTAAGACTATCTAGCAATGTCCGTCCGTCCGTCCGTCCGTCCGTACGCAATTTTTAGGCCTTTAAATTCAAGCTAGAAAGCTGAAATTTGGACCACATACTCCCTAGGGCTCCGAAATGGTTAAGTGTAAAATTTTTTGGAATACGCCCACTGCCACGCCCACAATTTAGAAAAAACCGATTTAAAGCTACAGATGGACAGATAGAGGGTTATAACCTTCACAAGATATGTAGGCACTGCCCTCCTTTATAAGTTTGTCATATAAAGTTTTTTGCCACGCCTACTTTTTGTGGGCGTTTTTCACTAAAATGCTGTTTTCTTCGATAATTTTCATAGAAGCCGAAAAAAAGTGTTTAACAAGATATTTAGCCAATATTTTTTCCAATATATCGCCCATATAAAGTTTTTGGCCACGCCCACTTTTTGGTGGCGTTTTTTCAAAAAATGTTTTTTTTTTTCTAAATTTTATAGAATGAAATAAAATGCTATCCATCATCTTCTTAAGGTTTTTTTTGGGGCATATGGGGATAGGGATAGGGTATCATACTGTTCGCTCCAAGCGGACTGTAGCCTTTCCTTATGTTTTTTTTATTAATTTCTACAACAAATCGAGAATATTATTCAAAATTTTTAAGTCATTCGGAATAAAAGTTGCGGAGATACAGCCTTGGGATTCACGAGGCTTATTAAAGGTTATCCAAACTTTAAAAGCGTTTTTCTCGAAACTTGGTTCATAGTCATAATTTCTCGAAAACCACTCAACCGATCTTAATGAAATTTTACACATGTCTTCGAAATACAATTCACGAAAAAAAAAATTTTGAGCAAAAGGTATGCCAAAAATCCAATTTTCAATATTTTGTTACATTTTTTTTTTTCACTTCTGATGATCCTGTCACGAGTTCTACTGTCAACGCGGACGCACCTTTTTTCGCGGGATCACCGGCAATGACGTCACAATGATGGAGTTTTTAGTATTTTCATTAGAAAATTTCAGAAATTCTTTTTTAAATATATATCTTTAAGTCTGCAAAAAGTTTGAAGCAAATATTTTATTTGTTATATAAAAAAAATGTTTTGAAAATAGATATTTTTTCCCCGAATGAAAACCCATGTAACCCCTTAAAGGAACAGCCAATTCTTATAGTTTTACTTCGGTTTTATTTGTTCCCTATCTTCTCTGGCAAAAATTTTTAAGGTATTCCCCTCAGTTCAAAAATATTGGAGTATGACTAAGGGTACAAAATAGTTTCTTCATTAATTGACCGAAACTTAGAGCAGAATGGAAGGCGATTTTATGAAAAACTGATTAACAGATTACGATACTTGAAGAGTTTCAGCTTGAGCCAAAGCAACCTAGGGGACGACTCCTCTTCTCATTAATCTTATTTAAAATTATTAGACTCCTTGCAGAAATTAAGATTAATTTAAAGAAAAATGCCCTAAATAACTTACCACTTTATCACAACAAATTTGTAAAAGAAATAATCAACCTGATTTGATATTTAAAGTTACCCAAAATATTATGAGTTCAGAGACATCAAGTCTCTTAAAATTAAACCTGCTCGTATCTCCTCACTTTACTTTTGGTGGCGGTTAACAAGCCCCTCCAGCCAGCTCGGTCCCTCGCTAGCTGCCTCTAGTCACGCACTCCAAGTTGAGATCGTTCTCCAAGTGTGCGCGCCACCTAAGGTGGGGTCTTCCTCTGTTGCGTTATCTCTCAAAAACTCGAAAACTCGTCGGGCTGGTGTGCTGTTGTCCATATGTTGTCTTTAACTACTTCGAAGTTGTATCTAACCATCACCGTGAAGTCAGGTCACCTCGGATTGTACTTCACCTCGTTGGCAGCATGTACTTCGTTTTGTTCTTATTAACAACAATACCCCCAATTCGTCTCCTCCGATTTGATGCCGGCAAATGCGCCACTAACAGCTCGCCGCATTCTCAAAATAAAGCCAATATCATCAGCATATAGGCAAGTAGTTCAACGGACTTTTGAAAAATATTGTATCTCTGGTGATGGCTTGTAAGTTTTGTACAATTGATAACGCGTCGCCTTGTCTCAAACCTTTTTCGACATCAAAATGCTCGGTGGTGTTCTTGTCGACATTGACGGAGCAGCTAGATTTCTCATCTCTAGATCTAAAGTAATTTTAGAATTGACTTGCAATATCAGCTTCATTCCAAGGAAAATTAACCTTTCTTTTTAGAATTAATTAACATATTTTCTTGGTTAACTCTTCTAAGCATTTGAAGTAAACTTTAACCTTTTCTCAATACTTAGATCGATAATAATTTAGCCAATTTCCAGGCTGCGATTTGCTTGTCTGATAATTGCAGCACACAATTTTTTAAATAAGTCGGATAAGGAAATTTTTTACAGTATTTTTCTCTGAGCTTAATATTAAAAATATTAGACCCACGGCTTAGTTAAAAAAATAGGGTTACAAATTTTGAGAATAAAATCACATAAACAGTTATTTTGAACGCCTTCAAAAAGGGGGAAAACAACCAAAAACGCTGTATCGGTTAAATTTGGTGGAGAATATTCTCTAACTATTATGTTAAACAAATGTTATTTTAGAACACGTAGTTTGTAACACCCCTTAATATTCGTCGTAGACCCATGAAAGTATATATCCATATTTATGATCATTATCAAAACCTAAGCCTACTAAGCACTAAGCAATGTCCGTCCGTCCGTCCGTCACCAATTTTTACGCCTTTAAATTAAAGATAGGAGCTGAAATTTGGAACATATACTCCCTAGAGTCCCAAAGTGGTAGAGAGTAAATTTGTTTTGATACGCCCACTGCCACGCCCACAATTAAGAAAACACATTTTAAAGCTAAAGTTAGAGTATAGGAACCTTTGCAAGATATGTAGATTGCTCTGATTTATAATTTTGTCATATAAAGTTTCTTGACACGCCTACATTTTTTGGGCATATAGCACTAAAATGCTATTTTCTTCGATAATTTTCATAGAAACCGAAAAAAAAGTTAACAAGATATTTAGCCAATAATTTTTCCCAACCATACAAAGTGTTTCATCACGCCCATTTTTTGGGGACGTTTTTTCTAAAAAAAATTTTTTTTATAAATTTCATAGAAAGAAATAAAATGCTATTCATCATGTTATTTACGCTTTTTTCTTAAGGGCATATAGCATATACGGATATGAATAGGGTATTATATTATAGGCCAATCGGACTGTTGCCTTTCCTTATGTTTTTTCTTAAATTAGCACGCTACCAGATGACACACTATTCTATTTTTCTGTACTCCGTCGCCTCCATCTGGAACTACAACAATCATACCCATATTGCGAGCTAGAGTAGAGGAGGTAAATATGGAACACTCGGGTAATATAGAGCCCCACCTTTTCTCGCAACACATCACTGCGATGCCCATGCTCCTTAAGCGTACCTCAGTTAAACGTCAGATTGTAGCCTTTCCTTTTTTTTTGTCGAAATCCTAGTGATGGGGCTAATATGGATCATCATAGGGAAGGCTGATATGAATAAGTGTTATCTCCCGTTATTTTGTTAGGAGATTGACTTACCTTTGGAATCCACACTTGTTGTTTGTTTTTTGTCATGGAAATTGGAACATAAAGCTATGTTGTGCATTGGATTTGTTTAGCGAGAATCTTCGCTATCCAAAAAATCGACAACACTTTTAAAAATGTTGGTTGCCTGTCTCTCATCGCGCCGATAATTCCATAATTGCGGTTCCTAAATTTTGTTCACCTTTATCTCGGATTTCTGCTTTATGTTTGATAAAAAAAATGCCGTCCATGCAACGACTTTATAGAACTTCAACTTTTAATGTTCGTTCTTAAAAAAGACAATATATTTGAGTTATAGAAGGAAAACAAAATGTTAGTGTGTATATAACGTCGGAAGGGATACTCGAAACTGTGATAATTACCGTTAAATTATCAAATTATCAATTATAACCCACGAAGATCGTTGAGCGGGTATTAGATGCCCGTCTAAGACAAATAATACGGCGGTCTGATGACCAGTGCTGGTTTGTCGCGGGTAAATCAACCACAGATGCAATCCAAAGTATAAGGATCGTAATGGAAAAGCATCGTGATTCCTTAAAGGATCTGGATATGATTCTGGTTGATTTTGAAAAAGCATTCGATAGACAACCATATGAGTAGCGTTAAGACAACGACGAGTTCCTGAAACCTACGTACAGATGATCATGGACATGTACGAGGGAGCGAAGACAAAAGTCATATGTCCTGCAGGAGTCACCGATGAATTTTCAATAAAAGTCGGTGTTCAACAGGGAAGTATCTTAAGTCCTTTGCTCTTTATTACGGTGCTAGATTATCTGCTTGAGGGAAAAGTGACGGACCCTAAAGTACATCAGTTATTCTTTGCTGACGATGGAGCCATCACAAGTGATGATCAGACTTCCCTGCAGCGAGCACTAGATGTTTGGGTAGATGTTATAGAAGGGAATGGGTATCGTATTAGCCAAAAAAGACAGAGTATCTGTACTGCCCATTCTCTGACCCAAGCCAATCCATTCCAGACATTTATTTGAATGGGGTGGTGATTCCCAAGAGTGAAAATTTCGAATATCTGAGATCAATGATCAACAGCGAAGCAACAGTCGACGACATCAATCATCGTGTAAGCGTAGGGTAGATGAAGTGGCAGGAAAACTCTGCCATCTTCTGTGACCGAAAAATATCCCCTAAGCTGAAAGGAAGGCTCTACACCGCAGTTGTGCGTCCGGCGCTCACATACGGTTCACAATGCTGGACAATGTAAAAAAGTATGAGGGCAAGTTGACAGCAGCTGAGATGACAGCAGGAGTAACAAAGCTTGATCGAATTAGAAGTTCTCCGGAATTCGAGGAAGCCTTCACGTCAAAGAACCCATCTCGAAAAAATTGGAGCACGACCGACTCAGTTGGTATTGTCATGTTCAAAGGAGAGATCCTAAAAACCCCGTCAAAAAGGCAATGGCAATGAATGCTCCCTTTCAATCGCGTAAGAGAAGCAGGCCTAAAAACTCCTGGATCACACAAATGCAGAAACACCAGCATTTGATTGGCCTCAATTATGAAGTGATCCAAAATCGAGATGCCTTCAGATATTTTTTGATGTCGAACCGGCGAACCCCATAGGCAGACCAGTAGAAATGCAGTGAACTGGGAGGGTTATTATCCATATAATTCTGATCATAATCTCGGCGTTAAATGGAGAGAAGAAGATACCGTCTAAACGTGGTATCTGCTTTCCGTTTCGCAAAATTATGCTCACGAAGAATGCCAGCAATACGAGTCTATATTTGAGAGGCTGGTCCTTGTCAACAGTTGTAAAAAAACATAAGGAAAAGCCACAGGCCTCTTGGCGCGAACAGTATGATACCCTATCCATATCCCTATATGTCCCAAAGAAAAAATCATTAAGAAGGTGATGGATAGCATTTTATTTCATTCCATTAAATTTAGAAAAAAAACATTTTTTGAAAAAACGCCCCCAAAAATTGGGCGTGGCCAAAAACTTTGTATAGGTAATATGTTGGAAAAAATATTGGGTAAATATCTTGTTAAACATTTTTTGAAAATTTTCGAAGAAAACAGCATTTTAGTAAAAAAAACGCCCACAAAGAGTACAAACTTATAAAGCAGGTCAGTGCCTACATATCTTGTTAAGGTTGTAACACTCTATCCCTCTAACTTTAGCTTTAAAACGGTTTTTTATAAATTGTGGGCATGGCAGTGGGCGTATTCAAAAAAATTTTTACACTTAACCATTTCGGAGCCCTAGGGAATATGTGGTCCAAATTTCTGCTTCCTAGCTTAATTTCAAAATGAATTTACCCTTAGGATAGGGTATAAAAACTAGATTGAGATTGTTGAACTTTCACCACAATAATTCTTTTAAGACTTTGTAGAAAATTGAAATGCTTAGCACTTTCCACAGCACTAATTGAGAACCCGAAGTATGTCAAATGATAAGAGTTTCATTATAAAGGCCAAAAATACAACAACTCGGTGAAATCGTTCTTCAACCATTGCAAAAACCTTACCAAGTACACAACGGTCCAACAATTATTAACAAATAACGCAACTGTAAAATCTCTTTCAGAAACTGACAAAAGAAATGGTTCTCAATTAGCTTCCAATCTATCGGAACAAGTTAAATGCATCAACTTTTACCGCATTGAAATGCAAAACAAACATCGAAATCCCACATGATAGGCACATTGACATTACCTTCATCATCACCGCACTTCCCGTATCAGGTGGCAAAAACCATTTTGTTACTGAGCTACAACACGATTATTATATACTCCTCCAACCAATGTTAATTAATTCCACTGCACAATGAGCCTTGCAGAAATGCAACACTTTGTGGCACATAAAATTGCTACACAATGACAGCAAAACAAAATTGGTGCAAAAAAACACACACAAAACATTCAGTTCAGATACAACGTTCAGATACCAGCTAATTTATTGTCAACTGAGTGGCAATTACAAGTACTCCAGCCTGCGGCTGGTTAATACAATGACGCCGGGATAAATAATTACTCACACAGAGGATTCAGCGCTCGATGTGGCAATTTACACGGTCGGGGGGCGGGTTGCAATGGGCTAAGGTAACAGGAAAAAATAAAAAACTAAATAAATGAGAAATACAAAAACCACGCACATCGTTGAGCAAGGATGCAATATTCACTGCATTGCACTTGCCTTTCCCAAATGGGAGAACGGGTGGCGGCGTTCCGTTAATCGGCATTTAGTACAAATCGCTGATAGTTGAACGGAAACAATTGCGTCCGCATTATTATGCACAAGGACGTGTTATGCTGGCTGGCAGTGTGGGTGGTTGACTATTATCCTGCTCGCGACTACCTACTGCATGTGTTGATATTTTCTCTTCCTTCCCGCAGGAATTAAATGTGAAACAAATGCTGGAACACATAAATCGCAATGAAATGCTAAACGGTTATCTGCCGCCCGCGCGCTTTCCCCAGCCGAGCGGAAGGTATTCTTTCGATTTTTCCCGCAAATGAATTTTCATTTAAGCGCATAAACCGCGCCACAACCACTGAATGGATGCGATGAGGGGAAGCGGTGTAGGGAAATAAAAAATGGATATCCCTGCCGCCATTTTATGAATATTTGAGTTGCAATTAATCGTGATATAAGCGTTTTGTTTTGTTTCTTCTAAATGGAGGAGTAAAGTTGCCTTTTATAGCAATCAGTGCGCGAGTGGGTGCTGAGAAGAGATTCCCTCGAAATGGGTTAGCAAGCGCCAGCACTCGGATTTCCAACCACGCCATTCGGAGGATGGGTAGGTAGTGTGCGGCGAATGCTAGTCTGTGCGCTATGGAGCGACTTCAGGTTTGCGAATATCTGTGCGCTATTGTTCTGAGACCATTGGAAGCCGATCGCGATTCGGTTTTGTGAGTGGTTTGGGAGATGATTGGGAAATTGGCTTTCACCGGATACTGGGTTGATGCGGAATCTCTCTTGCGGTAGAGCATATTATATTTTGCATCGTGAATAGTTTTTCATTGCAAATGCAAGTGCATGGATACGCTGATGCTGGCTCTTAGAAACGGGTGAATAGTTGGTTGATTGCCTTCATGAACCATAATTTTGCTCGATTGCATACGTAATTGCGAAATATGAATATACCGTTTGATTTTACATATTTTGTGGTTTTTATTGTATGCACTTGTCGTCGTTTTTATGCAGAATCCAAAGGAGGACTTCTGAAGGGTTACAGCAGGGTTGCTTATTATTGAATGTGATTGTCAATATTGTGTGATTTAGATTAATGATTCGAACTATGATAATCGGCGTAATGAGCTTATGTAATGGCTTCTGACCCCGTTGCTGCAGGTTCAATCTCCAAAGGCGATTAATACAAAAAAAAAATATTTAGATATTTACAAAATATATTAAAAATACGTTTTTGGAATATTGGATTTTCTTTTAGAGTAGGTTGGTACTTTTTTTCGAAACTATTGAGCGAAGCCTATTTGATTGTTATACGCGGTTTCTATTTAGTTATGATACGTGCCGTTCTCATTGGTTCAAACATATCTGCGTAACGAAAACAATCAAATAAGAGCTTTCGACGAGTAGAACAAAATCATCAATTCAATATAAGATGAAAGCTATGAAGGTAAGATAGTTAAGAAGATTTTAGTTAAGTTATTATCAATAAAAACATAAGGAAAGGCTACAGACCGCTTGGGGCGAACAGTATGAAATCCTATCTATATCCCTATATGCCCCAAAGAAAAACGCATTAAGAAGATGATGGGTAGCATTTTATTTCGTTCTAGTAAATTTAATAAAAAAATTATTTTCTGAAAAAACGCCCCAACAAGTGGGCGTGGCCAAAAAATTTGTATGGGCGATATGTTGGAAAAAATATTGGTTAAAAATATCCTGTTAAACATTTTTTTTCGCTTTCTATGAAAATTTTCGAAGAAAACAGCATTTTAGTAAAAAAAAACGACCACAAAAAGTAGGCGTGGCAGAAAAACTTTATATCAAAAATTTATAAAGGAGGGCAGTGGCTACATATCTTGTGAAGGTTGTAACACTCTATCTATCTAACTATAGCTTAGCTAAACGGTTTTTTTCTGAACTAGAAAACTAAATGGTGCAGTGGGCGTATCAAAACAAAATACACTCTACCATTTCGGGACTCTAAGGAGTATATGTTCCAAGTTTCAGTTTCCTAATTTTAATTTAAAGGCCTAAAAATTGGTGAAATGGAGCGGACGGACATTGCTAAACAGTCTTAGGATTGTGTCCTGATCATAAATATATATACTTTTATGGGTCTACAATGAATATTAAGAGGTGTTACAAACTATCTTTAAAAATTAATATACACTTAGGATAGGGTATACAAAGACACCGATGTTTCTTAAAATATTTTAAAGAAACATCCTTCCTTGGGCGATTTCCATGTTCAATCTATCGACTTTTTGCGACTTGGTGCATCAATAGTTGCTTAAAATTAAATGTTGGACATTTGTTTCACAAGATCTCAAGTACATATTCACATGCAAATTGTATTGAATGCACACTGTAATGAACTAATCATTAATAAACTAAACTTTGTTTCTCATGTTGAATATGTAGTCGCTAAAGCTAATTCTCCTGTTGGATTGATTAAAAGAAATTCAAAGATTGTCTGATGTTGTTTGGAATCCAAACTATTTAAAACACTCTGATCGCATTTCTTTCAAATGCGTTTGGATTTTCAGCTGAACACAGTTGACAGCTAGGTTTAACAACACTACAATCAAGAAAGCACACACATGACATTATGTTTGTAAGAGACGTCCTGTTTTCTCGCATCAGTTGTACCACACTATTGTCCATATTCCCAAATAATGCTCCGCAGCGGTTTTAATGGATCATAACTTCTCTTACCAATTGGGACATATGGCTACATGAAATATGGCCCCCCCCCAAAAATGGTCAGATACCAAAAATTAAAACGGCCGAAATTCGATCTATTTTTTAAAATGTGTCACGCCCCATGAAAAATGGCCCCAATCCAGAAATTAGTATTATCTAAGTATTATCTAATACTACCTGCTCGGCAAACGTTGTTTTACGTTATTTCTAGGAAATTTTTTTTTAGAAAATATTTTTAAATAAAACTAACACTATAAGTGTGTGGGGATATAGTTATAATCGAAAGAGCAATGAAGCGTTGGAGACAATTAAAGTTTACGTTATCATATCCATATGAAAACTGTATAGAAAGTGAGAGAAACGAAGCCTGCTTTGTTCTCATCCTTACTCCGTGATGTTTGCTGGTGGAGAAGTGACAACGGGAAACAAATGGCGGAGATAACTGATTTATTGATAGAACTATACATGAAAATTATAGTATACTACAATTATTATATTCGATTGCCATTTTGTGGATTTGTGGATAATATAGAAATCGTGATTAAAAAAAATCAGGGGTTGATGTATTTTACAATGCTGAATCATGAAAAAATTTAAATTAAAAATGTTGTCCATAAAAAAAAAAGGTTTTGGATAGACCAAAACATGATATATGAAAAACTGATGTTGGCCGATTCTCAAACCTACCCGACAAGCACCCAAAATTTCATCCAAATCGGTCAAGCCGTTTCGGTGGTGTTTGCTAACAAACACCGCGATAAGAGAATTTCATATATTGCAAAATATTTTTTTACGAAAAAAATTTTACACTCTAACATTTCCGGACCCTATGGGAGTAGATATATGTTCTAAATTTCAGCTTCCTAGCTTTATTTAAAAGGTCTTAAAATTGGTGACGGACGGACGGACATTGCTAAATAGTCATACATTTTGATGCTGATCATAAATATACAGATATACTTTTAGGCGTCTACGACGAATATTAAGGGGTATTACAAGCTATGTGTCAAAATTAACATACCCTTAGGATAGGGTATATAAAATGAAAAAATGGCCCCCAAACAAAAAATTAAATATGACCCCAAAAATTAAAAAAAAAATCAAAATTAAAAATTGCCCCAAATCAAATATGAAAAACAAAGCGGGATGACATTATGTTTAAGGCCCACGGACATTATGTCTGCTTTAAGCGAACATTATGTTTATTTCTACTTAGTATATGGGCATAAGATCCATAAGGTCTCTGGACCCATGGTAGAAATAACAGGTAGAAATAGGCGCCTGCCTATCGGAAAGCACATGCGCCGAGCGGAGCAACGAAAATGCGTGAGCATTACCTGCCGCCTGCCGAATGAGTGTTATAATCCCTTAATCCCCCCCCCCAGACGGGTACTGTTTTAGGCGCCTGCCTGTCGAAAAGCACATACCCCGAGCGGAGCAACGTAGAGTTTCCAACAGGGGTATTTTTTTGGCCCGTAGTGCCCGGGGTATTTTAGACTGCGGGCCTAGCCGAAGTTTCTCCGAGCCGCCAGGTTCTAAATTTTTATAATTTCTTTTAACCTTAAAATCGCTTACAGCGATATAAAATTTGTTAGCATTCGTTTACAGTGACAAATAATTCGGCAAATGTACGAAGAACAAGATCGCAAAGGGCGCATTAGGTCTTATTTAACCGTGGCTAATACCATTTTTACACCGCATTGAAATCTGAGGTTTTGCAAAATCTCCTGAAACCTTCATCGAAATCAGGAGGTTTCCACAGAACCTGGTTTCAATTGTGAGGTTTTCGAAGCAAATACACCTTTAAACACATACTACATGTTCCACAAAGCAGTTGACAGATTTTCAACTGTAATACAAGTCACCTAAGAGTCACCTTACCGTTTTCTTGAACGATGATAACGCGAACTATATGAGGATATAGGGATTGTTACCTCATAGTGGATTTCCAGTGCACTTGCAACTTGAACGCAATCCTAAAGCGATGTAAGCAATATTTTGCCCCTTCTGAACTGGATAAAATTTAAAAGTCGTTTATTCGCCCAAAACTTGAGTACAACGCTCATATCTGGTCCGGTGGACCAATTACATATTTGGAGCTACTTGACAGAATTCAAAAACGTGCCATATAACTTGTTGGCGACCGAGATTCCGAGATATTGCGAATTCGCTTGACCCTCTTAGTCATCATCGTAATGTCTCCTGCCTATAGTTGTCCTATCGATACTACCATCACAAGTTCTCAAACGAAATAGCCAGTTACATTCCTGCATGCTCTACCTCACCCTGTTTGTCCAGACCATTACAGTTTGCAAAAATTTTAAATCAATGTGCATCGGTTTCTCACCCTGTGTTCTAATTCCTTATTTGCTTAATGCCCGTGCTGTGTTACTTTCAACATTATAAGGGTGCTAACACGTGCAAACTATAACAAAAAATTTTATTAGGTTTTATTTATCGATGGCTGAATAATACGTCAACAAATCCCTGGCAGTGTTCGATTAAATGTTAGGTTAGGATAGTCATAAAACATACGGACGGAATACGCCGATTTCTGGCAGTAATCAGTGATCTGTTTATTTTGGTGCGGCTGCTGTGCTGTTCTGAATACATTTCTTTCTATCATATGTAGAAAAACTTTCTGCCAGTTTCACTCGCCACTCTTTGAACTTACCATCAGTTTTTTATTTTTTTTTTTATAACGTACGCGCACTAAAGGGTTTTTGGATACCCTTATAATGATTTTTTTTTAACACAGTGCGGGCATTAGGGAAGTGAAGGAATAGAAAAAAGGAGATACCGATGCACGTGGGTTTTAAATGTTTGTAAATTATAATGCAAAGGAAAAACAGAGCGTGGTAGAGCATTCCACATTCGTATTGTACGGTTTAGAAAGGAATCTTTATATTTCACAGTACGTCCGAAAACAGGCTTAAGGGTAAACTGATGTGCATTCCTAGCATGGCCAGTATTGCGGTTGAATTGCTGTAGGGGTGGAATGCAACTGGTTATTTCATTTGAGCACTTGTGGGTGAAATACCGATAAAACAATGACAGACAGGAGACATTACGACGATGACTAAGAGAGTCAAGTGATTTCGCGATGTCTCGATCGCCAATAAGTTTTACCGCACGTTTTTGGATCCCGTCAAGTAGCTCCAAATATGTTATTGGTGCACCAGACCAGATATGAGCGTTGTACCCAAGATTTGGGCGAATAAACGCCTTGTAGATTCTAGCCAGATCAGAAGGGGTGAAATATTTCTTGCATCGCTTAAGGAAGCCTAGACATTTCGCAGCGTTCTTGGCGACATCAAATATGTGGTCATTCCAACGAAGGTTGTCATTAACTCACATACCGAGAATAGAAAGTCGTTCGGTTTCAGCGATGCAAGTGCCATTCATGGATAATGGCAGAGAATTAGGGGTTCGCTTCAATGACAGCAGACAGCATTGCGTTTTAGAAGCATTAAATTCCACTCTTTTGGTTCTACCCCATTTAAGTATGCTGTCAAGATCGGAATTCAATGAGCTTAACATAAGTTGCCGTTCCAGTTCAACGCTCGAAGATGAGGGGCGTTGCCCAGGAAACGAATATGTAAAGCTGAGGGTACTGTCATCAGCAAAGGAATGGATTGGATTAGAAGTGACAGACAGGAGGTCATTGATAAAAATGAGAAAGAGAGTCGGAGACAAAGCAGAGCCTTAAGGGACATCAGCATTTATTTGGTGAGTTGCAGACTTGAAACTGTCCAAAACAACTTGTATTGATCGATCCGAAAGGTAATTTCTAATCCATTGAATAAAGGTAACATCGATCCCAAATGCACGCATATTCGACAAGAGAGCTTGATGCCAAACTCTGTCAAATGCCTTTGAAATATTAAGCGCAACGGCCTTGCTTTCACCACCATGGTGAATAGATTGGTTCCACTTTTCGGTTAGATATGTCATCAAATCACCAGTGGACCTGTTGCTGCGAAAACCGTACTGCTGGTCATTAAGAAGTTTTCGGGATTCGAGATATTTCATAAGCTGAGGGTTTATCAGCGTTTCCATGACCTTGGAAAGAAGGGACATAAGTGCAATTGGTCGGTAGGAGGAGGGAGAGAAAGATTCGCCTTTTTTTGGGACGGGCTGGACAAATGCTGTTTTCCATATTCTCGGAAAGAGCCAGATAGAAAAGCTTACGCAGTGGTTTTGCCAGCGTGGAAGAACACCTCTTCAGAACGATAGGGGAAATACCATCTGGGCCAGCGGATTTGTGAATGTTGAGATCTTGAAGTACTCGTTCCACAGTACGGGTGCGGAAGTGGATTTGTCCCATGGAGTCTTCTACGCCCTCGAGTACTGGGGGAGATAAAGCACAATCCGGGAGCGTTGAGCTAGCTGCAAAATGAGCAGCAAGCAGATTGGCTTTATCCGAAGAGCTGACAGCTGGAGTGTCATTGTAAATGAGTGTCGGGATAGATAAAAAGCCGAATTTTTAATATTCTTAACAAACGACCAAAAGTTTTTACTACCGGAGGGACTTTATAGTATTTTTTGCCTCAACTTTTGGTCGTAGGAGAATTTGACACAATAAATATGGGCATTGCAGTCATTTCTGGCTCGTTTGAACTCTTTTCGGTTTTCCTCAGTTGAGTTGGCTTTGAATGACCAAAAAGTTACCTCTTTAGCCCTAATAGCTTCTTTACAGCTCAAGTCACACCACGCGCTTTCCTTAGGTTTGACAACCTTTATCCTGTATGGTATAAAGCGTTTCATACCCAGGTGTATTATATTTGTAATCATATCGGCAGCAGCGTCCACTTCGTTGTCGAGGAAGCACAACGACCAGTTATAACTCCTAAAGAAACTGTTTAAAGCTTCCCAATTGGCTTTCTCGTATTGCCATACGGCTTGTTCTTTAACTATGTGGCTGGAGTACGAGAAATTCGCCGATATGATACAATGGTCTGACGAACATAGAGGCGATAATACATTTAAAGTCTATTTATCAGGATGAGAGGTGTAAGAACAAGTCCAGAGTGTTGGCGTTTTGACCGCTTATGCCCGGTATCCGTGTCGGCTCATTTACAATCTGGGTTAAATTGCTAACCTCAGCAAAGATCTCAACATACCTTCCTTCGGGTGTTGTCTGTCCAGAATGTCGAAGCCAACTTGAATTGTGTATATTGAAATCGCCCGCAATGACGATTTCAGTACGAGGATAATGGGTTGCAATTCTGGTGATGGAATCTGACAGCGCATCAAACTCATTATAAGTTGAATGCCTGTCCTGTTTAGGGCTTCTGTAAATAAAACAGTGTGAATTAATTGCCAACGGACAGGGAATTTTAGCCAAATAAAATTAAATTCCGGATTGGAACATTGGCCATATTGAGGTAGAAGTTGGTAGGCTACATCACTACGCATATAAACGGCGATACCGAGATGGGAAAAGAATAATGGCACCAAGTTATATCCAGGCAGACTGAACTCCGATAAATCGGAATCAATGCTGACCTGTGTTTCACTTAGTTCCAAAACAGCTGGTTTATTGTGAAACGCATGGGCGTACAATGAAAAAAAATTGGATCTCAACCCACGAATGTTGTCCACTCTAAAATTCCCACACATAACAGAAAACAAACACGACAAACTCAACTCCGACGCTGACTAAGCTAGGCCGTACCGTGTAGTTCCTGACGTCAGCTTTCCAAAACAAATCACTGCAGGTGGTATGCCCGTACAAAGAATTGCTTTGGTCTACCAACAAAGTCTACACAGAGCGACCCACTTTTCGCCAAATGATACCCTACCCAACAATAGCAAGTGCACTTAAAAACATACGACACTTGCTATAGCCAAGCAAGACATCAGCAAACGAATGAGAGTGGGACGAGACGGACTGCCCTAACACAATGCACTTTTTTTTGAATTATACACAGCACCAGCACAGCACACTGTTTATAGTTTTTTTTTGTTTGCTATCAGCGCGCGCGCGATTAGGGTTTTTTTTTTGTAATGAAAGAAATTATAATCAAAAATTAATGAAAAAATATATGTAGTATTATTTTGGAAAAACGGACTTTTTTATATTAAGTATGCATTATCACAAACAATTGGCAAATAAAAAAAATCTACTGCCATGGCCTTTGATAGAGTTGGTAACCGTGGTGACACGCGGGATTAAGGAATAACTACCGTAACCTTATACTAAATAGACATAGACATAATGTCCGTTAGAAGCAGATATAATGTCCGTATACCTTATGTCATCCCTTGCTTTTCATATATATTTTCGGGGCCATTTGTCATTGGAGCGTGACAAATTTTTAAAGTAACTTTTCATACTTTTGGAGCCATTTTTCATTTTGAAGAATTATTTTAATTTTTGGGGCCGTTTTATATTTTTTTGTTTGGGGCAATTTTTAATTTTTTTTGTTCTCAAAGTTTGGGATCATTTTTCATAATGAAATTCAACCCAAAAATAAAATATGTTAAATGGCCCTAAATTTGAATCCTATCCAGTATCCCCAAATATGTTATTGGTGCCATATATATTCTAGTCAGATCAAAAGAGGTGAAATATTTCTTACATCACTTGAGGACGCCCAGACATTTTGCAGCGTTCTTGGGGACGTCGATTATGTGTCTTTCCAACGTAATGTGTTTTTAACCCACATAACGAGGATGGAAAGCCTTTCGGTTTCAGCGATGCAAGTGTCATTCATGGATATTGGTGCGCAAAACGATCTCTTGCGGCATGGGCTGAATGAACCAGAGGTCGTCTAAATCCATGTCTTTAATTTCAGTAAAAAAAGGCGGTTACTATGGCTTTGTAAGGAACACTGTTTACCGAAACGTTCACTTTGGATATAAGCCCAATATTTCCCAATGCTGTCCAAGCGTAAAGCGACTCATTTCGTTCCGCGGAGGTCTGATACTAACTTTGCGTCAATATTATTTATCAGTGTCAACATAACCTATGATTTAAAAAAAAAAGATTATTGAGGCCAGGTTTGTTTACATATTTCACATTTAGTTTAAGCCGAAGTCCATTTGAAATTTTCACTTCTTGCACTATTTTTATATACTTACACATTTTCCAAAGACACTCCACAAAAAAAATTACCACGTTTCATTTAGAATTGTATTTTTAATTTTAATTTCTTTTACTTCCGTTTATTTATTTTCATACGCAAAATATATTGCGCCGACCAGCTGTCAAGAGCATGTAGACAAATTATTGTTTCAAGAAATGACCAGCAGATGAAGCGCAAAGCAGTTTACCTGGTCCCAATATGGCCTACCCTTTATTAGAAAAAATATTGCCTAAATAGCTTGTTAAAAATTTTTTTGTTTTCAATGAAAATTTTCGAGAAAATAGAATTGTAATAAAAAAACTATCACAAAATATGCGTGGAAATTTAATCTAAATTTTTTTTTATTCACAGTCGGACAGTGACAGTTATTTTTAAAACAGAACTAAAATTTATAAAGAGAGAATAATCTTGTTTGCCTAAAAATTTTGTGTCCAAATATCTTGCTGAACGACCCTCGGTTAAGTTGCAAATGACCGTATGCCGATGCATTTATAAGGCTACTTCTGCAATCAAATAAGTAGAATTTCAAAAGCAAGTGTGTCGGTTGTGTGATTCGAATTTTTTTTTGAAAAAGCTGGTAGCCAGAGGTTTGTGGTGCTAATCTGGCTGCCGAGGACCCTCAAAGAAGAGAACTCTGGTTTCCAAATATAGTTCCATTACCATCCCGAGAAGCCCAACCAAGACAACAAAAACTTTTAAAAAATATGTAGAAAACAATAAAAAATATTCACAATAACGAATTAATAACTAGATAACTTTAATCAATAATTTCTTCGGCGTTATTTTCGTTTTAGGCTTCACCTTCATCATTTACATTATTTGCGCTATTTCCTGTAAATCCGATATCGACTATGCCGCTACTTAAATTTTGAGTAAAGTTTAAACGAGTACAACCGAGATGCTTCTCAAATACAGCAATCTCTACATAATAATAATAACAAATTAAGTTGTTGCCATAACATACAATTGTAGCCAATTATGGTTTAAGGCCTCTTTCACACACGACGATTTCGCCCGTATGGTTGATTTCACACACGACGGTCTTTTCCGTGAACCGTCTACGTTTGGTTTGGCTTTCAACATATATCGAAAATATGTGTGACAAGTGACCACAGGAACGGACATCCAGATCGTTCTCGCGGAAGTTGAATCGATCCAACGATGGATCAAAAACTGGTGAAGGGGTTGGCGGTCGCGTTTTTTCTCACAGACTAAACCTTAGTCTCTCAATTCGTCTACCAAATCACTGCAGTATGTTTCAGGCGGAAGGCCATACAGACATCCTAGGAAACTGCAAAGACGAACTAGCAAAACAAGGAACCACACTGATGTGTTTCACCTGATAAAGGTTCCTTACGCATTCCAATTGCTACATGCAAACTAATGCTAAAATCGGAAGCTATTGAGAAAACTAACCTTAGGTGGACAAGTGGCACAACTTGTCTGGTCCATATCGGTGCCTTCTTCCATGACAATCTTGAATATCTGTCAACCACTGGCGTTAAATCTGAATCTCCAAATGGTTTAACGAGTAGTGTAGCAAAAGTTTAGATCCACGTGGCATCACAACGGACCTCTTTTTCGTCTAAGTGAGTCGGCCCCGCCGATTTCCACTTCAACCTAACCTAACCCAACCTAACCTCATCCAACGATGTCTAGAATGATATTGTCACAAGCAGCCAACTAAGTGCGTTGGACCACTAAGCAAGAATCCGCTGGTTCGAATCCAGACGTGTACCATCTGAAAATTTTCATTTGCTGCACCACCTCTTGCGAATATCTGTCTCCAAGAGTAAGAACTGTCATGAGAAGCTTCTCAAAAATTATTTGTCGTTCGGAATCGGCATTAAATAATTGTAGGCCCCTTCCATTCGTGTCAAAAAACAGCAGTTGGACAAGCTAGGCTTTGGGTCCTGTGTCCTAATATTTATTTATTTATTTTAATTACAAATGAAGTTGGTTACTTTTCTAGAATAAGTGAAGACTTGTAAATATAATAACAACACGTAAGTCTTCGTATACTAGACTAGCAGAAGGCAAGCGGAAGATTAGGCAGGGTTTAACACACGAACCTTCAACGGTACGTAGAGACTTCTCAACTCGAAGCCCAATAAGAGATTTAGATTTTAGCTACAAAATATTTGCCAAATAAGCGCTATTTGCCAAAAAAAACGTCTTGTATGTACGTCTACTCTTTATTTTGAGAAATAAAAGCAACACTCTTACATAAAGCAATAAGATATCTCCTTCCATCTTTCGCTTTTATGTTGCTTTGTTAGCACATCGGAAAATCCACCAAAAATAATTGTTCTATTTTTCTTTCACTTTTCCTGCTCGTTGTTCCACTTGCAAACTTTACTTTAACAAGTCTTCTATTGTAGCACGGTTCTTTTCTGTGCTACAGCAATAATCAACACTTCTTAAACAAATATAACCATTCAAGCACCTGTTGCCATGTAGAGTTGTACTGTTTTGTGTTATAGGCCGCTGGTCCCTTTTGACCGGCGGGGCGGTCAGCCTTTGTTCTTTTTTATATTTCCAATAATATCAGTCATTTAGAACCATAAAGAAAGAAATATTTCCAAAAGCAAACTGTACGAAAATAAAACACGAACCATTTTTTTAATGAATAACTAAAGCGGTGTTGTATATATATTTTTTTTCATATTTTTTTTGTCATTGTTTTCTTTTCAAATACAATATAATAATATAATTTTTCTATTTTTTGTTCTTTTTACATAATTAATTGTAATAATTTTTGGCTTTTTTGCTGATTAAATTATATTTAAAAACTATGTATGTATTGATTTTGGTTTTCATTTTGTACAACTACAAAAAATTACGATTAATTTTTCAAATACCTAAATGCTAAATTTAAATTATAAAATAAAATACACTTTTACATCATACTACATAGTTCATATAAGTTGTCTGAATAAAATATACAAAACATTTACACAATTTTTTTTCGATTTTATTTTATTTGCAACACATTCATATTTGAGGATGATGATGAAGATGATGTATTTTAATTTTTTGTACAAAAACGAAAAGTTTTTAATTATATTTATTTTAACTTTAAAAATAACTACGCTTTGTACATATATCTTACTGCATTGTTGATTTTTTTGTTTTTTTTTGTTTGGTTTTTATGTTCAGACATAATAATTTAATTTACAAAGAGAGTCAAAAACGACTCAGATATTATAGGAAAGAACGAGAAAGAGAATGAGAGGGAGAAGTTTTATTTTACATAATAGGAACAAAGATATAGGTATGTATCTGTATTTGTTTTCTAAGTTAACGTTTTTAACGAGTAATTTATTTGAAACCCGTGCTTTTGTAACTGACAAACAATTTCTCAGCGTTAATCCTTTGGCATATGTTATTTATGTGTGTATGTGTGTTTGTGTGTGGAGAAATCATGGCGAAGGACAAGAGTCCGCCACTTAACTCACACCATAAGGAGACGCCGACATCGAACGAATCGACATAGACATGGGCATCGGCATCGATGACGACGAATCCTTGCAGTACTTCTCAATCGATTTACCATCGACAATGTCAACGACCACCACATCCACATCGTCCTATACAAGAGACGACAATGGCGGTCTAGGTGGGCTGCCATTTCTCGTATAATACATTGGCGTACTGTGATGATGTGGAGGCGGTGGGGGCACAAAACCCGTGCTAGAACCATCATGATATAGGACCGGCACACGAACAAGCCGTTGAGCCGCATGCGCCATGTTTGCAATGTTGGCTGCTTCCAGTTCGGCGGCAAGTTGTCTTTTCCATTTGTTTCGTCGATTCTGGAACCAGATTTTAACCTGTGTCTCAGTAAGGCGCAACGATGCAGCTAGACCAGCACGCTCAGAAGAGCTGAGGTAGCGTTTTAGATCAAAAGTCGATTCGAGCTGGAATACTTGGGCTCTGGAGAACACGGTGCGAGTTTTCTTTTTTCGTTTTGTTTGGTTGGAACTGTCGCCGCCATGTGGAGAAGAACCATCCGATGGGCCATCGGTGTTGCATCCATCATCCTCTTCAATAATTTCCTGACTTTCATCATCCGATTCATTGGAACTCTGAATGTAGCTGGAGTGGTTGTGATGGAGGTTGCCACTGTTGTTGTTATTGTGATGCAAAGACGATGGCGAGGGTGATTTGGTATTCGATGGCGGCGGACTTAGAGAGGGTGATGGATTCTCTGTTGTATTGGTGGATGAACTGTCTGCAATGGAACAAAATAAATATCTGAGTTAGTTAGGGGAAAACTATTAGAGAGGGTGAAAATAAATTTGTTATAAATGCGCAAACTCCAAATATGGGGAAGCTTTGATATGGGTGGATTGAATATTTTCATTACGTTTTGCTGCCTCTTTATGTGGGCGTATAAGCGATTTACCCATACCCGGATAATTTGGTCAACTGAGAGAGAGTGCCGCTGATGATAAAAGAGATCCCCCATTGAAATAATGTCCATTTGCGGATACAATTGACTTATTTTTACATTTTCCATTAGCCGTGTGGTAAGAGTTGGTAAACGTTTTGCTTTGATTTCTTTTGAACTGGAATGGGGGATAGAGGATGGTGTATGATTGGATTTATATTTTTTTTAGTGCGGATACGTACTTCAATTGGAACCGCAGTTGATAGGCAGCGGGGGTATGGAAAATGACTTTGCGTTCAATGAATAAATGGATGGTAGCTGGTTTTGTACTAATAAAACTTGTCATATGATATAAATGATACATATATGAAAATGGGACAAATTTCCTGTGTATTTCCGTGGTAGGAGGCTGTTCATTAGTATATGTTGAAGGCAAATGTGTAGAAAGCGTTGCTTCCTTAATTGAGAAGACAGAAAAACATCCTCAATGGAGGAGTTATAGGTACTTCTAAATAAAAAACCGTAAAGCGTCGGAAAGGTTGATCTGCTTTCGTGAAGATCTTTATGAAATATACCATGCAATTGGCTACACTCTCAGCAAGGCATCTACTTTTATATAGCCGACGAAATTTTCCATGGTGAAAAGATGTCTGTACTCAATAGCTGCTAGCTTTGACCTAATATGCATTTACATTTACGTTAGTCTAATCAAAAATCACTGATTTCAGATTGCAAGCAAAAAGTCACCATAATTATCAGCAGTCTTGCTTTGCCATATCGAATATAATCATATGACCGCAGTAGTAATAACTTCTCAAATTATAACATTCTCCGTAAGCACTTATATGTAAAAGTGAGTCTACAACCCTTTTTTTCTTCTTCTTCTTTTTTCTTCATTAAAAATGATTAAACGCATTGATGTGCGCATTGCAATCTGTCCCAAATTTTCGCAAATAAAGTCTGGCCTGACCCGTCCGCGATTAAATACGAAACCTATTTGCAGGTGCGAACGCACTATGTGTAGTGACTAACCTTTTAAGAGCTTACCGTAACATTGCAACTTATTTTCTGCGCCCATTAGCATGTTGCATTACTTTCACCCGAACTGTCAAAGCAAGACAAGCTCGCTGTAGACAATACAAATGTGATTACGCATCATATTCGCATTGCCTTCATGTACCATTTCCGTGAAGCATACATATGTATATGAAACTATTTGACTGTGTGAATGCTATAATGTACTAATGCCCTGTGACTTGCGCCATCTACATAATTCCAAAGTCCATCGAAAGTGTTTTGTTAGCAAAATACCAGAAAAGAAATTGCAAAACGCTTTAAGTAGGATTGTCGCTAAACGCATCTTGTATAGCTATGCCGATGCAGAATGCAAAGTCTGCACGCATTGTACCTACCTACTATTCTTAAGCCCCCTCAACAATGACAACAATTTGCAATTGCGGCAGTTTGAATGTCACCTTCCACCCACCATTTATCGCCGGCAAGCGAAACAACTTCTGTTAATTCGCTCAGATTAATTTGTCCTCACCATACCCTTCTTCGTTTCTGTCTTAAGTCCACTTAATTGGCCCTCTAGCAATAAATTTGTAATTAAATTCTTCTTTGCCGGAATGCATTGTTATAGTCACCTAGCACCTCCACCCACAACCCTGTTGCATATTATATGGCAACCGAAATCATGCGCCACCTTTTAAGCTTTCTCGTTTTTGTCAAGGTATTTGTAAGGAATTCGCTTTGCAAATGCAATTAGAAGCAAAATGCACCTTGCGGGGGGCTGATTTTGGCGAATGCACAAATCCCCTATTTGAACAGCCCATTACTGATCAATTGCATTCGCTTTTTGTTTTTTTTTTTTGTTGGTTGTCATTTTATAGCGATAAATACCAGCAAGTGACACATAATTTTGTGTCATGCAATTTACGTTAAAAGGCAGATAAACAACTGTAGTTTGGCTCAGCGGCTCGGCGGTCATGGGGCTTCACCTCAACTGTTTAACTGCCTCGGCTGCTATTTTGAACTTTGTACACTCATCAGCGATGATAAGAGGCGCGGCGCGGAAGGAGCGAGTTGAATGTTGCACACAAATTCATTGTAAGGCTTCCCTATCATATACCTGCTGCTGTTGGTTAACTCGTTGATGTGGAGGTTTGTTGAATGAGAACGATTGTTTAATCTGTTTTGTTTTGTTTCTTTCTTTTTTTTCAGATTTTTAGTGTGGTATTTGAAGATTTTCTTTCCTTTTTTTTACAACAAGCAGGCTTTTCGCGATTTCTGCTAATGAACGCTTGTCGCTTAAGCACTTGAGTTCCATTGACATAAAGTATCAATTGTTTTTAGAAAACAAATGAGAAGAGGTGTAGATAATAGTTATCTTTTTGATTCAACGTTGATCATTTTCAGATATTTAAAAGGGTTATGTAAAACAGTTGCGCAACAAAAATGGTTGTCCAAAATATTGCATTTGCAGTACGCCGCGATACGGCGATCGCATTATTGTCCATTTTTGTGAAATATAAATATACATATTATAACGTTTTCATCTATTGTTTAACGTTTGTATATATTTTATGAATCATAAAAAAATATGTACCATAGTCTCCATAAAGTTATGGAACTTGATTCACGAAATAAATACATATGCTTTTTCTTGTTGTCGCAGTCATTAAATCTCAAAGCAACCACAAAATTTGTAAAATGTACCTAGCAGAACAATAAAAATGACTGCGACCCTTTAACATTCCGTTAAGCCACTGATGATATACAATGGTGTACGTGTGTGAGAGCTTTCGTATTGCTTTTAATACAAGTTGAGTTGTGCATTTTTGAAGTAAAGAAAACTACTTAGGTTGTAAATATTTCACTCCATCATCAACAAACATTGTGGCAATAATATCAACTGCTTGCTATTTTTTTAAACGCAATAAGCTTTTTTGTAGTTGACTTTTTGCCGTTTTTACCTCTAATGCTTAATTGCTATAAGTAATGAAGGAATGAATAATTTTCATTTCATTAAAATATTAACGAATAGGTACTAGACTTAGAACGCAGTATATATGTTATAGATGAATATTGGCGTATCGAATGGCGGTCGCTCATTTTAAATAAAATATTATTTGGAGATATGTCTCATAAAGCCCCACATTACTTCTCCGATTCAACTAATAACGGACTTATTTACATTTATGTGCGCCCTCCAAAGTAGGGCTTTTCTTTGAATTGTAGCTAACTGGGGTCAAAATTGGAGATAAACTCTTACTCTACAGTTGATTTTTTTCTCAAATCATTTCCAAAGTATTGATCATTAAATCGGTAACACCCTGTTTAACACATCCTGGCACAAAGTAGAAGGAAATCTCAAAGAACTTGGAGTACACAACTAGTAGCAGTTAGCTAGAGACCTTTACTTTAGCGCCGCAAGTGTTGAAGAGTTATTAACATAAGCTAAGTTTCGAACAGAGTCCATGCTGTGTGAAATGCTATTTAATCCTCAATTACCTATAGGTACCTGTAGTCTTTCAGACTCTGGCGATTTTATTTTTTGGTTGCAATTACTTGCATGCGTTTTTCTATGCTTCACACGTCATTGTTCCTAGTTTTCTCTACCTACAATACAAGAGTTCGACAATACTTCTTTTTATCAAGAGCTGAAAAAAGCTCTTAAGAGACTTAAGCAGTTAAGGGTTCAAAGCTGGATTATTTAGCTAAATTGGTTTGTCGCACTGTGAATGCTTCTTTCCAGTATTAAAAGTATAATTTTTTATTCAGCATCACCACAACATTAATCTTCAATAGGTTCACAACTAAGGTGACCAGTGACCACCTGTACCGGACTGACAGGTACGTCACCGAAATTCGGCATTGTGTACCGGTGTACCAAAACTAAGAGTCGGTATACACAATTATACCGAAATTTTAGCAGTACATATTGGCCTACCGACATTTTCCCAAATCAATTTATTTAGTTTTAATAGAAACACTTTAATTGCGACATAAAAATAATTTTTTGTCCACGGCCAGAACGCAATTGAACGAAAGAACGAGTACTAACTGATAATAGCTCGACCATTTTACGGCTCGTAGTAATATTTTAAATATTACGAGTTTATATTTTTTGATTTTCTTATCAACGAAGTCATAGCAAGAAAATAGCACTGCTATTCCAACTATGGGTGGAATTTTTCAACAACAAAATACCAAATATGTATAGGTATAAATAAAACCATGATTTGCGAAATAAAATATTTGTGTACCGTTATTTGCTTCGCAATATGTGGTCACGTTATTCATAACATTTAAGAGTATTTGATTACTATAAGCGTTGAAACGGTTAACCTATATAAAACTGTCGATACTGTAACTGATTTTATCCGGTATATCAATAGATTTTCGATTGCATTTATAAAAATTAAGTTCAATAAAATTTGTCTATAGGTAACTAGTTTTCAAAATCAAATTAAAAAAAAAACCTACCATGAGTCGGACTATGAAATGGCATCCGTTGAGGCGCCCATGGCCATCCAGGCGGACAGAGTGCAGCATAACGTCCAGCTAAGGCTCCCCACTGTGAAATGAATCCCAGTCTGTAATTAAAGATTAAAAATGAAATGTTTTAGAACGAAAAAAAAACAACATAAAGGTTTGGGAATTTTATCTGCAGGGATTTCTTAAGACTAATATAGGTAAATAACTCACCCCAATAAAAGCTATATTTTCAACAAACTTTCTTTCAATAAAACTACACCCATTCTATACTCAAACATACACATATGTACTTATATATTCCTTTACGGTATTCTATAGCCAAAACCCCTCTTGTATTGGCAAACAACTAATGCAAGAGCACACCCTAATGGAGGTAAATTAAATAAATATGTCTTCTATTAAGTGAAAATACCCACAGAATACCCTGTAGGAAGAAACGACGGCGCGGTGATAGGATGAATGGTATTACGTCTTCGAAGACGACGCGGCGGAAGAACGTTCAACCTCATTACTTATGGTAACAGCATTTGCTTGAAAGCATCTTTTAATACATTTATGTGCTAAATCAAACAGCTCAAACAAAAAGGAGGTAGATAGTAGCAATAGGAATGGCTGCGAGGCAGACGGGCAAAATAACTTACGAAAGAGGGTATGACAAGGCTAGGTATACGATGTGGGTACAAGTTCTTGGGTGTGCAACGTAGAAAAAGAAGAAGGGTGTTCTTCGGACGAAGTTTGTGCTCCAAAGAATCACTTAAGATGTTATAGATGGGTTGTACTTTTTTCACTTCTTGTATTTCAACTAAAGTAAAGGAGTAAACGATTTCTTCGAAATTAGGCCAAAATAATAAGGGTTTGAAAACATTGGTGTTGTTTTTGTTTTTTGTTTTGATTTTTTTTTTTTTTGTGTGCAGAGACTTGTAACATTGTTGAAATTTAGAATTGGAAGTAGGTAAGTAGATAGAACCGGAAACTCTTACCAAAATCAGCGATCGAATTGGCGAATTTGTAACTTAACAAGAAATTGAATTTTGAACCGCAACAAGTCTCGTTCGTCAGTCCGTTTTGTTTTCATTGTCGATCTTCAATATAGGAACAAATCAAGGAGTGATACATATAGAAGTCATTCGAATAGAATTTCTAAATTATAAAACATTTTGAGTCTTATGTGCTCTTAATACGTATTAACGATACGTATGATTTAGGTACCGAAGTACCTACCTAGGTACTATTCAAATTGGCCCAAGGCTCAACCATTGAGAAGAGATATTAATGCAATTACTGTATTAAAAATATATGCTCTATGGAATCAAATGGAATATGGCATGCTCTACCACGCTCTGTTTTTCCTTCACATTATAGTTTACAAACATTTAAAACCAACGTGCATCGGTTTCTCCCTTTCTCTAATCCTTCATTTCCCTAATGCCCGCACTGTGTCACTTCATTATAAGGGTATCTAAAATCACTTTAGTGCGCGTACATTATATAAAAAATGGAGTGTCATATGTAGGTAAGTTTAACAACAATACTGGTTAATCCAATAAACCTAAGTTTATCTATATCCGAACAAACTAATAAGCTTGTCTTCGGACTTTCAAAATGACTTTAAATGAAAGTATTAAAACGACAGAATTAGAAAAAAACAGTAAATATCAATATCTGCACAATTTAACTCCTCGTTCAATAAAATGATGGCTCCCCAAAACCTTGAAATACGACAGCAGTAATAGAAAGTGGGTTTATTAGCACTCCCATTCAAGTTGGTCACAGTGAAAACTTCCGATTTTGAGTTATAACTACTCTAAATCATATAATTTCAGAAATATTAGATATTGTCAGGAAAACTGCTTAAAACATTTTAAAGGACTTATTTAATAACGTAAGAAATATTAAAAACGTCGTGAGATTTAATAAGTCCAGAAAAAAGTTGTAGCGCCTACATTAAAAACAAAAACAAAATTCTTCCTGCTTTTCATTTGAACTGCCCTTTTTTTAAAAAGTTTAATTTTTTATATATAACAAACTCTAAATATATTCCCCTGTAAATTTTAAGAACCCAGTAGGTTGGTACTTAATTAGATTGACATGGCCGAGGAAGTTCACATTTCCCCGAGAAATTTAGGCAATTCAAGAGAATTTAATTTATACAAATTTAAAAATTTGAATTGTAGGTCCGTTACATTCATGCCAAACATATATCTTTGCATACAGAAGGTTTGGAGTCCTCTATGAGCCATTAATGCCTAATATTATTTGATGTTAAAGAAAGTAGGTACATACCTATATAAAAAATAAATGCAATCTTTGGTGATGGTGGTCTAAATGTGTTTGGTTTTCTAACAAAATTTAACAAATGAAATACATTCATATTATAGTTCAAAATATTTTCAACAAAAAATAAAACCAACATTATTAAGTTGTAGTTAAAGTCACCCCATAATTGTGTAGGTATCGACCTTACCACAGGTCTCAATCGAACTAAGTATATACCGCAAAAGTATCAATTAACAACGAAACACCCTCATGGCCTATCACTTTGCAAAATTGTTGCAATTAGCAAAATTCACAAAAATATAAATTTCCCCTCCGACCGATCAATAGCCGGAACAACAAAAATGTTCTGCTGTCGTCTCATCATTAATAAACATTTATGGCAGCAGCACTCAGCCCGTTCGCTAAGTAAATAATTTCAATTGCGGATTGAATTACACGCCCATTCCTTTTCCGAAATTTTAGCCTCTGTCCGAATTAGTACACACACATCTCCGTTATTGCACTTATGTTGTGCAATTATCGCATTTTTCACCCTCATCACGTCATCAACGAAGAAACACTGACCCAAAATAAAAAAAAATTTTGATATGTAAGTAATAATTTTACCCGTCTAAAGGTACACACGTCCACCCTCGACGCACGCGCTGGATGAGACCATTTATTTAAGGCCTCTTTAATCAAAGATCAAATTACGTCAAGCGATTAACGAACCTCAATGGGTCACAAAACGAGAAGAAGCACTGTTTTACCCGAAAAATGTTCTTTCTTTAATCCACTTTCTATCTAATATGAGCGGAGGGCAATACAAAAGAACAAACATATCCTCTCATTAACCAACTGGACGGAGCCGCGATTACGATCAAACTTACTCGCTTACACGCGGCCAGTCAACGCTGCGTTTCAATGTGCCAACATGGTAATTAACTTTTCGGCAATAATAACGAGTAGTTCCCTACAAAAAAAAGCGAAGTCTCTCCTGCGCAACACTGTTTCACCGGGAGATTGGCGCTTTATTGTGCGCGCACGCCTTCTTGATGATCCTTATCAGATTGTGGCAATCCTGAAAGGGGATGATAGGTACCAATTTAATTTTAATATTAAATGTATGCGGCGGCATTGCGCACGTCACTCGCATTATTTTTTTATTTTTTTTTACGACGATCCATTTGATTAACGATCTTTTGCTAACCCAATGACAGCGGTCCTGTGGCGTATATTTTGACAGGAGAATGCGTGCACACATGACGTTATCGGATTTTTAATAGCATTACGAGCTAAATGAATGGAATAAATGTCCTTTTTGCTGGTATTTATGCATATTTAGCTAAGCGCCAAAGAAAATGGTGTCATTCATTGCTAAATACTTTGTTCACACTATGAATAGACATAGATATTAGGTAGGTACCTCTGTAAGGATTTGTTTCTATTTAAAGGTGAGTTCCAAGAATAAAATATACACAAGACAACTGCTACTGATTGAAATTTAATGCGAATGGACAGTGTTTATCATTCATCATTGCTTCTCCTCGTCCTGTTTTTTTTTTCCAAAATACAGGAATATATCTACTAGGACAATGTGCTCAGCCATTACCCATTCAGGTACTAATCGGGTAATAAATAGAAGGGAAACAAATTGAGAAATCGTGATGTAACTCAATATCACTGAGAAAGGGCGCAACCATTTTCGGGAAATCACGGAATTAAACGAAATTAAAGGAATAAGGGTGCTAGCTATGAGGACTTTAATGGAAAATTATGTGATCAAAGTGCCAGCAAAGGATTAATGCAATATGTGTGTATTGTTGAATTTTTATAATCTTATTAGACAATCTTTTGCGGGAAATTAATTTCAATTTTTCGCAACCGTTCGAGTGGCTAGTTAAGGGATAAGGATCTGCTTAGGGAGGCAAACCAAATGGTTTGGGATGATAGTATTTATTTTAAATACTAATCAATTCTGTTTTTAAAGCCCATTTCCTGATACCATATAAATAACCAAGTTCTACTTTCTGGAATTTAAAATTCCTTTGAAATGCATTACGTCGGACTTATTTTATAAGGAAGCAAGGCATAAACAGAGATCATCGCGATCGCAACTGCTGCGAAAGGAAAATAAAAGACATGCATATGTTCAGGTAGCAAAGCTGCTGTAAAGGCCGGCTCTGCAGGCCTTCATAGGCACTGTTTGAAGAAGCGGAATTTAGCGTTTGTGGCTAGTTGGCATAAATCAACTTCTAAACGTACTCCATGAACCATGAACCGAAATATTCCTTCAATAGATGAAATGTTTGATTTTGTGGCATCGCATGGCAATTGTCGACGAAAAAATAAGGTCCAATCACACATCCAAAATTAAACTTACTTTTTGTTGATACAATAGAGTCTTCTGAAGCTCATGTCGGTTTGTAATTGACCAATAATGCTTAACGTGTTTCTTGGTGGCAAAGCCAAATTCGCTTTTCCGCTTTTGCGGAGCCCAATCTGATCAAGAAGCACTTCAAATGAGGCTTTCGTCTTGAGTTTATTTGATCTTGTAATGGGTGAAAGTCAAGATCTTTATTAAAAAATCGACAGAATGTGAAACAATTGCTGTGAACGGTGTGGAATTGACTGATATGACTTATATATTTTGAACTAAAGCACTTTCGGCTCTGATATTTCCGTCATTTCGACCGGTTTGTTGTCTCACTAGAATAGTAATATTCAGAGGTGAATACATTTCCTCAAATTTACTGACTGAATTTTTCTCAAAATTCTATTTGTTAACCCAAAATAGTTGCAACATTGATTACCTAGAGAGTTTCTATTAGATAGGTGCACTAATGTTAACAGTAGATAGGGAACAAACTGTCAAATTACTGACCGTCTAGAGTAGCTACACGCTACATAGCAATATGTAACATAAAACTAGGTACTTTTTTACACCGCACTTAATCACATTGCTTATAGAACTATAATAAATAATTCTACAAAATCCAGTTATTGTTGTGTAAGGACCAAGATTACTTGACATTAACATCTGCAATTTCCATTAAGAAAATTGTATTTTTACTTTACACTTTGTTCTCTACTGATGTCTGCTGACATGTCAGTGCATATTAGAAGACCTGTAATTCTTTCGTTTAAGTTATCTATGATCGCTTGTTTGATCAACAAATCAGGACAATTGTGGTATTAAATTGTCCAGATGGTCGCACGCATAGCCTTTTACGACAAGCGCTATTTATCAAAAGAAACACAGAAGTGAAATGCTTGTTCCCATCCCTACACCGGTAGCCAAGTTGAACATTAATTGAATATAATACACAGTAATTTCTCTAATGAAAATGACAGACAGTCATAATGACATCTTTCTTACTTTCAACGACTTCTTAATTTCACAATTACCATCTACTTCAACTGGCTAACAAGATAAAAGGTAAAGTGTTTGTGTAAACAATGCCAGCTACAATGCTCCTACCCTTCGTAAACGATTTATAACCGCGAGGTATTCCAGTTTTCTTTTATTCATTCGCCCTTAATATCGTCCGCCCAGGATGTTTAAAAAAAAAACACCCAAATTCAACCAAAACCCAAATAAATAATAAACATAATTAGGGATAAGAACGATTCTAAATAGAATAAGTACAAAAAAAAAGTAAAACAAAGGACCCCAATTGGAGCAATGACATGCTACTCGTACATCATCTTTTCTCCCCTTGCTGATGGCAATCCCATCAAAGTTGACATCCCCGATATTAGTTGAGAAGACATTCTAAGTAAAATTTAAGGACTTAGCCGATTTTCTTAAGTAGCTAGATGTCATATCGTCTAGCCGAAGGGGAAGAAAAGGATATTCTTGATAAAATGTTAAATTAACTTTTATGGAAGGAATGCCAGGACGATTTTTGAGGGGGAAATAAGGATGAACGCTACGCTATTTTTTTTCTTTTACTTGGGGGGTTGAAAGCGAATTACTTACTTTAAATGTCAGATTTATTGTTGACATTTGAGCATTTCAACGGAAAGGTGAGCTGCATAATCATTTTGAATTTCTTTACAGATTAAATTGATTTTTTTACATTTTTGCCTACGTACGTAGGTATGCAGATGTGTGTCACTACCGTTTCTATACTGTCATTTGTCGTTAGTGTTGCAGATTTGTTTGTAAGTGTAAACCATAAACTGAATAAAAAGACAAACATAATTCTTTACAACATCAAAATTTCCCTATTCTGGCTAAAAAAATAGACTCCCAACAAATCGTATCAAAAATGCAAATTTGTCCCTCACAAAATACCAAGCCACCGCTTTCTATTCGACTCATTGAATCCAGAAGATTCATTTGTTGCGCTAAATGCTCACTCATGCATAAAAATGAATCCTTTGCCTCCGTGTGCGTGCAAATTCTCAATTGCCTATAGAAAAACATTTATTCTGATTCAAACTACATACATATGTAGGTACTTATGCGGCTTTAAATGAAAATTTTCAGATGAGGGACCCATATTATTATGCATTGTGGTGACACAAGTACTCGAGTAGTTATTTTGTCCTCCGTCACATGATACAGATCATAATATTGAGCCCACCGTTGAGACTTAAGTGGACATTACTTTTTCTATATTGTTTGTTCATCTCGCAGGATTGAGCGCTTAAGTAGGATTATTAGCAGTATATTCCAGTGAAAATATTTTGGTGTGGTTAGGAGGGATTAACTATCAAAATTGTGACAGATTTCAAGAGCAAGCTGTTAATGAGCTACCTGCTGACTTCGTTTGCTATTGTATCGGTTTTTGTTTATTAAAAATAAAAATAAAAATCACTTCTTACTACAATTTTGTTTATGTAGCTACGGTGCTGTTGCCTCGTCTACAAAAGGTACCTAATCCGAACAAACACACGAGCGGGTGGAACATTGTGGAAACCATACGAATGTTCTTGACAGTAGTTGTCTGTCGTTCATTGCCATCTATTTTCTTTCGTACGTATTTTTTGTTGCCTATTCTCTTGACCGTGTTTGCCAAATGGTATGCTACAGACTGAACGAGAGTAATCGCCCGTTTGAATGGCGTTTCACGCAAACTGTCAATATAGACATTGACAAGTGGGGATTTATAAAATTTCATAAATGCAGCAATTATGGGCAGTTGAATGGTTTTTGTGCGGTCTTAACTTGTCGTCTTGTGGTGTTTTTTGTAGGCAAAAGAGGTGGGCTTGCGAGCACATTTAAGTTATTGAACATTTAGTGGTGATATTTGTAGGACTAGGAACTGGAGCAAACTAAAAAAATTGTTGTTGCGAAATGTTTTAAAAAAAACAAAGATCGATTCATAACTACGATCGAAGTCTAAATAGCTTCTATAAAGGTAGCTACTTATAAAGTTCCGAGGTAGCTCATCAAATCTCTGCCTAATAAGTCATATATGCATTTGATTGGCATCAGTGATGAAATTAAATTAAATGAATTCTAGGTATACACGTGGGTATTGGATCTATGGTAAGTGGATTGCACTACTTAGAAACGTTTTATTCACTGCCCCACCTCTTGGGAAAGTCTGACAAACATCCCAAAAAAATATCTCCGATGAGAATTTTCTCAAATTTGTCGTTCATAATCGAAAAAATATATCTAGCACATGAAGCTCACGCAGCAAGGCCTTACGTTTGTATGCGCCAATATTTACATATTTTTATTAGTGGGAAGCACAACGAACCGATATTATAGCAAATAGAAACCCGCACAAATCACATTTGTATGCGCTCCAACGATTTAAAATATGCACTACAAATTCATTTCTCATGCGCTCCATTACCTTTGGCTTAATTCGTTGCTTATAAGCCTTCACACTATATCCTATGTAGATATGCGTTATGTTCCTACTCGTGATCGTGATAGCTATGCATGTATACCTACAACCATACCATATATATCGTAATAATGTACATTTCCATTCCAATATTCGACATAATAATGCGACACCCAAGAAATATGTTTTTAATGGAATCTTACACCCATAAGAAGTGCTTAAAGAGGGGCCATCCCACAATGATATCGATTCTCAACCCCAGCCCATGCGACCAAATGGGTCAGGGTAGGTGCATTTTCGGGGTTAAGACTAAATACACTACAAGATACAACACACTCCCCAACAATGTGTAGTATTTTTCTTTCGTGAGAATATTGCAGCAAAGTTCATGCGAATAACCCCATTCAATGGGGTGAAATTGATCTAATTTTTGTGTTTGTTGTCGCACGGGGTAAGTCATACTTTGATTTCATTTCCATTGCAACACTTACAAGTGCATGTGTCAGTGTTAGTATCTAGGGAAAATTTTTCGCACATAGAATTATCCTCCAAAGTAAATTTAAATCGGATTAAAAAATAAACTCAAAACTTGTGAGAAAATGGATATGTATGTATATGTAAATACCAAAATCTGTCGACAGTATCTGATAACCGTTTAGGGAATGTATTTGGATGGGTACTTTCGACAACCACCCTCATTGCGAATGTATAGTAGGTAAGGGTGTAGAGTACTATCTATCCTGATGTCTAGAAGATTTCCCCAGTCATCCCCAAATTAGATTATCTATTCTTTGTTTTATTTTACTTCCCCTTTTGAAAATTTAATGTTAAGTGGACAGTTTTCACTTTGATGGGGATAAATTTAAATCTGCGAAATATTGCTTGGGTTTGAAAAAAAAGGTCTGTGAAGAGGGAACCACCCTATTTTGTTTATCGAATCGAATTTTTATGAGGTCAGTTTATGTACTTAATAAATATGTAGATAAGATGTATGAAATTGCGATTTCCAACTATATATATCTGCTACTTAGATACACAATTCGCTTAGCACCTACTAATGGTCTAGCATTTTGCAGAATAAATTGTTGCAATAGTGATTTCCACCCATTTCCCTGAACCAATTAGGTCTTCTTATGTAGCGTCATAGAGTGTTTTGTTTTAAGAGACAGCGGGGTTTATATATATGCAGCGAAGGTATGGTGTCCTCATTTATGTTTTCTATGCGCAGCTTTTGCAATAAACGGTTGTATATTGGGGACTTCAAGCCAGGTGAATACTAAAATACTTCGACATCTTGCAAAGAGTTTTAATAGATTGATTTTAGATATTTTATTTTTTCTCTTCGACCAACGATCATACTTCTTCTATCGGCATGTCTCTGTACGCTCGCACCGTCTATAAGCGCATTAAAATAGATTTCGAATTTATGTTAATTTAAATTCATAAACACTTGTAGCTAGCGAAAGCCTTTTTCCGACAAACATCTATTTATGATTGGTTTTATAGAAAATGCTGTTTCAAAAATTAAAATCCTTCGAAATGCATCAATTATTGCGACCATTGAAACGTTATAAAAATAAACGAAGAGTTTCGAGATAATTTTTTAAAGATTTGAATTAAACGCACTTAAGTCTTCAGATTAAATAAAATTAATGGAATATGAATATAAAACCATTATAACATAATTAGGCCAATAACAATACCTTTTATACTAAAATCCGGCAAGAAAAACAATCTGCTGTTACACGAAAAGACATAAGTTATTGATTCTGAGTGCATCACAAATATTAAAAAAAAAACAATATTTACCTACTATAAACTTCAACCGTTAACAAATTTTCCGTTTAGAAAGACATGTACCTACATATTGTAAGAGGTGGAATAACCACAACATAAACTCGCAAATATGTCTTTAATTTATAAGATATAGAAAATTAAAAAAATGGTACCTTACTAACGATCTACAAAAGGAATTTTAAATAATTAAATAAAATTTAAAGAATTTCTTGCCGTAATTATAAAAAGTTTGCCTACATATATTTTTTTATAATTAACACGCACTAAAGGAATTCTTAATACCCTTATTATGAATTAAGGAAATTTAGGGATAAGAGGAAAGAAGTAGATGCCGATGTACATTGGTTTTGAAGCTGAGTAAACTGCCAAGTGTAGGAAAAACGGAGTGTGGATTTTCTCTATTAGATTTCAAGTCTCTGAATGTGTAATAGAAAAGTACGATTTCTTATTAGAAAGAACAGCCTAGCAATGATAGAATCATCAGAAGCGCATTATATGAAACTTCAGCAATTGATAACAATGTTGGTCAGTTTTTGTTTTCGGTTATGGTATAAGCTTCCGATTTCTTATGACGATTATATAGTTTAGCCCTAAGAGGTATTTAAGACATCTGTGATCGGGAGCAAAACCTTTTACCTGTCAGGCAGGAGCAACTGGCCTTTAAAATGAGGAACCGCCCTTCAGTAACTGAAAACTGAGTTTTTTGGGCATAAAATTTGTCCAATCGATATTTAAAGATCGGACTCGGAAACCTATTTATTGTCATGGCAATCAACAAATCCAAATGACCGTCGGAGTAAGATTAAGGTAAATATCAAAAGATCAAAGACTCGTATATTTTTTTGATAGCAACCAATAAATTCGATTGACCGTCGGAATTAGATGAGAAATATGCATATTAATGAATGCTTTTGGTATAAGTTGACCAGATGAAACAGAATATGTGGAACAATTTCCGTACCACAACTATAAAGGGCCGCTTTTCTGCATTGCAGCAAGTTATTGGATATTCCAGCGTATTTTTTGTATCGGGAAACGGCAAAAAAAATGTGCTACTCAGTTAGGAACGTTTTGAGATGCCTTTGTTATTATTGTCACGTCTCATTTAGACCTATTTAGGAGAATTGAAACCATTGGGCGATCAAAATGAAAATTATTTTTTCAATATTAGTATGGCTTGTAAGGCATGACTTGTTACGTAGATACTTTTAACGCGCGTTTTTTCTGCTGAGTGAAAGCTTAGGGTAAACGAAATAGAGTAGAAATAATAGAGTCGGTTCCTATATTTAACAAATGACAACACCAACAAGAGCGCCAGCAAATTGAACGTTAATAACTTTAGTTTAAAAATCAGGTTTTTTAACTGTAACAGTTGTTACATTTACCATTCCTTAATATTAGGTAGGTACCATTTCCCAATTAAAATCTCCTTCCTACTGGAAAACAATCATTTTGTCATACAAAAATTCCACCCACAAATTTAGAATATAAATCGCTCATTGTGAAACTTCTACGGCTGCCTAATGCCAAAGTTTTGCTAGTTTTCAAAGGTTCAATTTGTAATAAGCTGATTTGCGTCACCTGCGAAACAAAAGGTACTAACACACAATAAAACGACACGATCCTTTTCATAGACATATGTATGTAGGTATTCATCGACCCAAACCCACTCCAGAACTTGACTTGTGGGATGGCAAAATCACTCTACTTTTGCACTTGTTACCCTTGTTCAATTCAATTGTAAGAACAAAACAAAAAAGGATAATCCCTCCTTCAATTTTGGGAACTAGAGCGTTAAAAAAAAGCAAAAACAATAAAATACAAAACATACCTGGACAACATAGCCGCATCCTGAGGTCCTCCAGCGCCAGGCTGTGGTAACTGCGGTATCGGTGTAATCAGAGCCGTATTGTTATTGTTGTTGTTGAGGATGTTATTAACCTTCTTTGATGGTTCATTACGGCTGAGTATACTTGAGATGGAAAAACTGGTATATCCATTGCCCGTCGTCGATTTACTACTAGGATCGTTGCAGTTATTCTTGTTGCCATTGCAGTTATTGCTGTTTGAGTCCCGTTCATCATGGTTCATCGTCACTGGCGATTGGGGCGATGATTTTGGCTGCGAGGTTGAAATTGATAGCGATTGATTTGGACTTAATCGTGCATCAACGCTTGCTGCTGCCGCTGCTACTGCTGCCGCCGCTGCAGCAGCTGTTAAATGCTGTCCATGCTGTTGATGCAGTTGCTGATGCGCGTGCGGATTGTGTAGGTGACTAAAATTACTATGACTAACTATAAGTCCAGGATGATGCAACGCAGGATGACTGAGACTACTTAAATGATGATGCAGCGGATGTTGGACCACTGTTGTCACCGACGGATGTTGAGCGGGTATTGTTGTATTATGACTGCTGTTGACTGGCGACGAAGTCGCCGACGGTGCCATATTTGACCGACATGGACTTTCATTGCCGCAACCCTGAGGACTTGGTTCCGGACTGGACACTACACTTATGTCAACATCAGCTTCGGACGACGACATGATTGCGTTTGGTTTGCTTTGGTTCGGGGTTTATTTGACGATGGCTTAGGAAAACGAGGGAGCAATTCAAGTTGCAGGGATATCAAGGAAACTTAGCCGATTGTTTGCATTTTTTTTTTAATTTTTCGTTAGGTAATCAATTGCACTAAATACAGTTTAATGTTACACAACACAAAAAATTCCTTTACCTATACATGAATTATCCAAGGCGAATCACTTTTCTTAGAGACACAGAAATAATTTGTTTGTTGCTTAGGCTTGGTAAAATCGTAAAATCAACCGAGTAGCGCGCGAAACATGTGCACCGTATCGCTTTTAAAATGGTATATTCAGTACGACTACCGACGTGAAAATGATTAACCCCCGTGAGTTCTTTATTCCGAACACTAGACTCGGAACATATTTTCACCCTCATAGGCACCCGAAAGCCAAACAACAACAACAAATGGAAAAGAAATGGAAAATAAAACCAAAACAAACATACACACACGTTTAAGGGATGATAACCACACTGAGTTGAGCTGGGTGAAAGAAAGAAAGAACCAACCAACGGAAAAAAAACAACCTACCTACCTTCCTATTGAAATATTCTTCGCACACAAAAATCACCCCCAATGAGTGATCGAGAAAGGGACAACAGCACTCCGCTAGGAAACTCGAATTGCCCGAGACGAAAAAAGAGAGCAGCAACAAAACCAACCAAATGAAGAATAAATAAAAAATTTCCTTGAAGAACAGTTTGAGATGAAATAAACTACCAACCCGACCCGCGGCGGCACCGGCCGATACAATTTCAGATTTTTCACCCCTCCGCACGCTCACACATGGAAACGCAAATCCAACAATGAAAATGTTTCATACTTGGCTGGCGAAAAGAAGAATTCGCAAATGTGTCCTCGTTGTCTGGCAATCAAACTCAACCACCAGTAGTAGTAAAAATGAATTTTTAAGGACCAAACAGAAGAAAAACAGCGAGGGAGAGCAAGCGATTAGGAGAACACAAACGCACACAATGCTTTTGCAAGGGAAATTCATTCACATGCATGGGACGATTCATCGCTGGAATGGAATGAAACGGAATGGAGAGCAGTGTTTGAAATTAAATTTAGGGGTTGGTTTGGAAGCAGCCATTTTTTCCATCACCCCTACGAGTATAAACACACACATACACGTACTGCACAGGGGTTGGAGTTTTCAACTGCTTTCGCTTTTATTTTAAGCCACAAAGAAAAAACAAAAACAGTCAGACAAACGAAGGAGATCGTATCCTTTTGTTTATTGCTTTTTTTTTATATATTTGTTGATGTTGTTTTGTATTCATCACTTGAAATTTGATTGTGTGTGCAAACACTGTTGGGCTTTGTGTGTTAGGGGTGTGTTTTCTTTTTTCCATCCTCAGCCAATCCGAACCGAATTGGGGAGGTTTCCTTGATAGCTGGCAGGAATTCATTTTTACCCCGCAATCATGACTATTACATTGACAGAGGGCGACACAAACACAAACTGTTAAGTTTAGCCAACCGCCTCCACCTTGCCCTCGCACACCCGCTAGAAGGTAAAAATCAAAGAAACTTTTTTATTCGACACCAAACCCTCCTTCCTCGGCACGCCGTTTTGGACATTTCTCGTACATACATAAGTGCACAAGAGAAAAAGCAATTCAAAAGTGTATTCATGCGCAATTTCTTTTATCCTATTATTATCATAGTCAGAGTGGAGCTAGCTATACACTGGTATAGTCGTAGATAGTCGAATGTCTGTGACCGACCACTCTAGCAAACGGTCACACAGGGAGAGAGCACACAAATAAACGAAATGTGCGAAATCTAAAGAGAAAAGCGATCATCGTATCGTGTTTAACCTGAAAAACATTTATGTTATCTTTTCTTTAAATAATGGCTGGTGTAAGTGGAAAATGGGTGGTTGGGCAGTGGCAGTGGGGCCGAATGTTCCGACCCTTCCATGGAATGGAGATCATCCAACCCGTATGGAGTTGTTGGACTGGGCATTGCACTTGTGTGTTGGTAGGTAGGAAGGTACAATGTTGCATGCGGGGCTTACGCATTTAGTGTGGTTGGGTACATCCTTGATTTTTGCAGTCAAGTCTTATCGAGCTTAGGTCGACACCACATGCCCAACACCAGAACTACTACCACCACCCTCCTCCTACTAGAAGACAAGATGCACAAGTACCTTCCCTACCTACCCAGTGTTGTTGAGAGTTGAAAGCAATTCACATTGAGTTAATGTATTTCTTTGTTACACTTTTTTTTTTTTGATTTTTGAAAGAACGAGGAAGTGGCTTCGTGCAGTTGTTCTTGTGTACATGAGTGTGTGTTTTAGTTTTATTTGCTGGAAAAAGAATAGTTTTGAATAGAAATGTGTAACAAGCTTTTGTGCAAGGATAATTGACAGACGAGTATTTTGGGAGTTTTCGAAGATGTTGAAACTTGAAAGCAGTTTACTTAGGAGATGATGTTGACCCGTTGGTCTCACAATTGAATATTAGAAGAAGACACCAAATTGTAAATATATTCATAAAGTTTGTTTTCGCCTGAGAGTACTATATGTGGACGACCGACCGCATGCGCTTCATATAGTGTACCTACTTGTTTTTTAGTACTTTTGATTATTGTTTTTTTTTATTCGCGTTTAGATCGTAACATTTCAGCAGAGTCCAGGGATGCAGTTCCAAAAGTTACTTACCTCCGTTTTTTTTGAGTTTTTGCTCAGTTACTAGAAAGGACGAAAAGGATCTCTGGCCTTGCTAAACGTTAATTTTCTGATGCAACTATTAGCGGAGTTGTTTAAATTAATGTGAGTCAGAGAACATCAGAGTACGGATTTCATCAAATCCTGTCGTTAAAAGTAAAAGATATGCAATCTAGAACAATTTTTTTCTTGGAATCTATGCACGTATAATATCTTAAAGTATTGATGCTGAGAAACCACTTTCAGTAGGATTATTTTCTAACAGTATAGTTAAGGCTAAGTTAAGTCATTTCCCATTTAAGTTAAGTTTTATACCGCGTATAATCAGCGAATTCTCTATCAAATGTTAATGTCTGCCCTAGACAATATATGTATATAGAAATATAGTTACCGCTATGGCCACATAAATATCAAATGCCTTAACTACAACTATTTTTGCTATGCATCAAGACGGCATGAAGCCAGCTGAAATAGCCAAAACATTGAAGTGTTCCAGAAAAATGGTGTACAATGCTATTAAGCTGGTAAAAAAAAGACCAGATACTCCAAACCTGCAACAAAACACGCCGTTCAAGACCAAAAAAAAACTACTGTTCTAATGGATAGAACTATCATACGGAAGAGCAAAACGGATCCTTTTAAATCATCCCACGTGATATCCAATGAAATTCAGAACGAATTTGGCCGTTCAATTAGAAGGAGATTGAATGCAGCTGGGCTATTTGGACGCATCTCAAGGAAAAAACCACTTCTTTCCAAAAGAAATATATAAGAAAACTTTTAACTTTTGCGAAAACTCATCAGAATAAGGACCTGTAATTTTGGAAAAGATGGCTATGGAGCGATGAGACAAAAGTGAATAGAGTTGGAAGAGACGGAAAAACGTTTGTGCGTCGCCCAAAAAACAAAGCTTTGGATCCCAAGTACACCCAAAAAACAATTAAGCATGGCGGGGGTAACGTTATGGTCTGGGGTGCATTTTCCTGGCATGGAGTTGGACCCATTGTAAGGATAAAAGGTAAATTGGAAAAATTGCAGTATTTATATATACTAACAACTGCAATGGAGCCCTACGCTTTCGAGTCCATGCAAGTAAATTGGATCTTTATGCAGGACAATGACCCAAAGCACTCAGCAAATGTTGTGAAAGATTGTTTTTTTTGGGAGAGTGTTGACGTTCTATACTGGCCAGCTCAAAGTCCCGGTCTTAAACCTATTGAAAATGTATGGCACAACGTTAAGCAGGCAAAAATTTTGTGTGCTATTTATGTGTCCAGAACAAATCTCATGTTCCCTAAATAAAATTGTTTAAACTTTCGATGGGCATTAATAAATCTATCTATAAAAGTTAATTTTATTTTTGTTTTAGTTCAGCTTTCAAACGGTGTATACCTTTTTATTACAATACAAGTACAATATGAAATATATGAATTTTATACTACTAGTCTAATTTGTGCTATTTATGTGACCATGGCCCGAAAAGCCCGATATACACCAAAGATAATTTGCAATAAGAAGCTTCTGAAGTCGGTCTCTTCTATTCGTGCTAAAAATATAACTTAGAACACACGATGTTTGAATAGGGTAGATGAGTAATGGCCACGATGATCCGTTCAAATGTGATATTTATTTATTTTATTTAAGAATTTGACATAACTCAGCTTATATAGTTCAAGTGCAAATATCGATGAGGCCCACTTATATAACCTTTTAGAAGCTTCGAGTCATATTGAAACTCTTCGGCTGAAAACATAATAAAACTTTAAGAATATGATATCGTAAAGTCTGTTTTCTTGCTAGCTACATTGTTAGTGTCGGCAACGATCGCTCTCATCCATAGAAGCTTTAATTGATCAATTTCAATGTCAGTTATTCAATTTCTTCCATCATTCGTTCGCTCATATTTGACCCAGTAGCCAAACAAAAAAATAAAATACAATTTTTATATGAAAAGACGGTCATATTCTGCACAATGCGAAGTCGCGTTTCATTCAAATCGAAGTAAAACTCCAGAATTTATTAAAGAAAACTTGTTTAGAACTTGTTCAGAAAGGAAACGCGATTCACATGAAGCCATCACGAAAAATTAATTGTTTTTCCTTGGAAATAATGCTAACCCTAATCGAAACTAAACTTCTTTCAGCAAAAACCATGCCACAACATTTGTTGTTTTTAAATTTTGTTTTGAAGCACCATCGCCAAAGTGGATTAACAGTTCTGACGGTAAGTGAATGAACACCCGAGAGTTTCGCTTACAGGTGAGTACAGGCTTACATTTTTTTTGTTCAGACCTATTTTTTTTAATGTCGCAATGAAGTCCTAATGCCTTAGGACCATCATCCAGTATTGCAACTTGGTGGATTTTCTCATTTAACCACGTGATAAAAGGAAACTGGAGCAAAGATTATTATTTGCGGCAAGGGTTTTGTGAAAGAGGGTAAAGTTGGTAGAAACGATGGCTAACCCCTGCCTGGCGAGGACGACCCATTATAAACATTCATTATGGCATCCAATCCAGGGGCGGTGGAAAGAATAAAAGATGTCATTCGACAGGGCATTGAAGTTCCCGAAGGACATAACGACCTTCGCGGCATGAAACTTTGCTGTGAGTTGGCACAGCTCAATGGTAGATACTCTGCGTGAGACAGAGTGTATGTACTTTGCATATACCCAACCTCGCAACTTCTTCAAATCTTTCAATTAAACCATGCAGGGGGTTTGCAGGGGGCAGCCCCAATATTCCATTAGCTATGCAATGTGGGTGCATTACCATTATCAACTTATGTCCCTGCGCCGAAATATATATATGCTAAGCTAGGCGATGGATCACCACCATCAAAAAAAATGCAGCTGGTTCGCCAGCTCAAGCGCACCTCTCACATCTTTTCGACACAAAACCATCTCAAAATCCTGTTTTGATGTCCTTTTCGCCTTTCGGATATATCAGACACTACCTTAGATTTTTTTAAGGAAATCGCAAGTATGTACTTTTCTGAACTTTATCCCAAAGTTTAAGTCTCAATGGTTTAGGCGGACGAAGAAAAGGAAACGTAATTTATTTTACATACTTTAATATTTTGCTTTTTATGTAAAATATTTTGCAAAGCAGCTGTGCAATATAAGTACACACTTTTGTCAGTGTCAAATGAGAAACAAAACACAAGCAGCATTATTAATAATAAAACCCTACTCGCTTGTTAACTCATGTGCACATGGATAAAAAAACTTATCCGTTTATTAACTTTCTTAATAATAATGAATGGTTCTCCATACAATAACTTACTGACTGATTTCCTGAAAAATTAACTTGAAAATGGCATCACTAACATAAATTGTACTAAAATCTATTAAATGCCGACTGACATCTGCCATTTCCAAATAAAAAACTTACAATTTTCTACAAACTATGAAAAAATGTCGTTGAAATCAACAGGAGTAAAGAAAAAAAATATCTCTTATTTTGAAAACTTTTACTTGAGCGATATGTCAACTTTTTCTGGTAATTGCTCCTATTGCATTGGGGAAATTGATTTCGTACATCCACATTTATTTCCAGCAATGTCTTCCCTTACTAGGGCAATTAGGTTCAACATATTTGAGAACCTGTAGTGTTTTTTTAAATGCAGAATTTTTCAAATTTGTAAAAGGATTTATTCTTGTCTTATACACTTTTATTTTGCGTGATGTAGGTATAATATCATCTTCAAACATGTTTATATTATTAAGAAAGTTTATAAATGCATAAGCCATTTTTTTGATTACTTAAGGAAACAAAAAGTATATTATTTGCATGGTTAAATAAAATTGTACAGATTTTTTTTTTATGTTTCTACACAACACCTAAATTAACAATAATTTGCATAAAAACCTTTTATTTTGCAGTCGAGCAAAATTATTTCAAAGTTATCAACTTGTTAAACAACCTACATCAGTGAATTAGTTTTTGACAGTTTTTACGCAGCGAAACATTAAAAGTAACTTTATAATCTTCTTATTCTTTCCATTTGGCGAAGAATTTCGATAAGCACATGTGGTTCACTGCCGGACTGGCCTATATATCTTAATAAATCGTAGACTTAATTAATAAATAAATGCTGGTGTTGTTACACATGTGTGATTCCGGGGGTCTTGGAGCTGCTACGTTTTTTAACTCAACATGCTTATGTGATTTTGTTGTATCTTTTATTTATTAAACCTCTGATCTGCAGTCGTGTCAACCCAGGGATCACCAGCATGTTGAAATTACCTAGATGGAGCCTATAGTCGAATTTTACGATTTTTGCCGGTAGCGATGCAGAGATCGGCCCATAAACATATTAATTTTTTTTTATTCTTTTTTTTTTGTTGCAAAATGAATTATTTCTCTGAAATAGGCAAGATCTTTCGGAGGCGTGGGACATATTTTATGGTTTTCTATAAAAACGCAGACGTATTCTTGTAAGACCCAGGATTTCGGCACTTTATTTGTTTTTGTCCGCATACCTAAGTCGGTACGGACCTGCATAGCCAATATTGCAAGTACGCATTCTAATGCCACGATTCGTTTAAAACAAACGTTATACCTACACATCTTTATTGGCAAATTAAGCCAAAGCTATGGATCCCATTAACGTAGCCAGACGCAAAAATTTCCTGCCGACAAAAAAGCTGATTTGTTCAAACCACTTTCCCCATATCCATAAGCTTGTGGTGTGAGCTACATTTTAGGTGCGGCTGCTAATTGGTATTTCGCTTGCTAACGCATAAATCCATCCAACCACGAAGTGCATTTAATTTGCGGGTGGCAAATAGCTGATGGTGAATGGCAATGGATGTATCATATAATAAAATTTATTTTTATGTTTATTATCCTGATAAGGATAGACTCATAGCTGGAAACACACAATACACAGACAGGCCATCAAAACTACCCCTGTGTTGTTCTTCACGCTGGTTAGTGGGTAGGTTGCGAGTCATGCGTCTATCTACCCTCGACCCGATCGCTCAATTCTAAGTCAGTATAGCCAGCTAACCGTATGATGTTGACGTTATATTATCTAAAATGTATCAAATACACGCAATAAAAATAAAATGGAAAATATCCAATTTGTTTATATAAAGAAGAATGCCGGCATCACGTCACATCACACATGCCAAAGGACTTATTTAGTGGTCGCGTAGGTATACACTTTAGATGGCGGATGTGTGTGTCTGCGGTGTTAGCGTGTTTGTTTTTTATTCAATGCAAATACATGTGTGTGTTTTTATGCGAGTGGAAGTTGGTGCGGTGAGTACATTTTAAATTAAAAGGTTTTTCAGTTTAACACAATACCTACCTAGTACCTATACCCATAAATTTCCATAATCTTCTAGCTATTTATGTGTAAATGGATTGAAAGAAAAGGAGGGTTGCTTTTGAATGGCTTATAGATACGATGAAGAAGGTATAGTGTCTTTCGCTTCGGGAAGTTGTATTTAAGAATGAATAAAATCGAAAAATTTAGAATTTATAGTTAGATAACAAACACTGAGAAAAATACAATACGTATCTAATAACAATTAGCCATACGTATCATAACTAATTTTTGTTGGTTCAATGTATTATTCATTCCATATTTAAAACAAATTTTTAATTTCTAAAATTAAGAAACCCTTTAATTGATTCAATTGAATTCGAATCTATTAACAGAGAATCTGTTGTATTAAATTCAACGTCAGGTGCATTGATAAATGAATGAACTCTTCGAAATGTTCACTGGATTAAAAACAAAATTAGGCGTAAAAGACATTAAGCATAGCTTCCTCAACCACTGTGTGTGCGAAGATATATTTTTCCACTACAATCATAATAGAGATAATAATAAAGAAAGTTTCATCGGTTTATCAAATTAACAAAACATGTTCATTAAATTGAAATTGACACACTGTACAATTCTTAAATTAATAAAACTTATGTTCATTGCCCTTATAAAAATATTCGTTTTTGGGTGAATACTAGGAAAAAGTTTATTATCTTAAAGTAATTTTTAATTGCTTTAGCGTGCATATTCGGTTCAGTGTAACTTATATTCTTACAAGTTTAGCAGAGCAACCCGTATCAAAAATGGTTTGAGAAATATGTATGTAAGTTATGTATATAACATAGAATCCGCCAAATAACTTTTTTTTTTGAAAATGCTATAAAAAAAAACTACTGAATATTTTTTCAAATTTCTCTTTTTATTTGAAAGTACAATCCTTCCGGTTAATAATGCAAAATAATTTCATTCAAATGGCTGCCTCGGCTGGCCATGTAGTAGCCTACACGATCGGTCCAATTTTTAAGCACATTATCGATTGTGTGCAACTGTATTTCAGCAATGGCTTCACGAATATTGCCCCTTAAAGCGTCAATTGCCTCTGGCATGTCGGCGTAACACATATCTTTTACGGCACCCCACAAATAATATTCCAACGGTGTCAAATCGCAGCTCCGCGGTGGCCAAACGACATCAGCTCTGCGGCTGATAATGCGATCTTCAAAAACAGGGCGCAAAACATCGAGTGTAGCTTCGGCTGTGTGGCACGTAGTCCTGTTAAAACCAAATGTTGCCAATATCCTCCTCTTAAATTTTTGTGAACAAAAATCCGTTCAACATGGCCCGATAACGATCGCCATTGACTGTAACGGCCACTCCTTGCTCATTTTCAAAGAAAAACGGCCCAATTATGCATCTGGACCAAAATCCGCACCAAACAGTGACTCGTTTTGGCTATATCGGCTTTGCAATGTATGCGTGCGGGTTTTCTGTGCCCCAAATGCGCCAATTTTGCTTGTTTACATACCCGCCAAGATCAAAATGAGTTCTTCTCTATGTCGCTATGTCGCAATATTTCCCAGCGTTGTTCAAGCGTATACACAACCATATTCGTTCAGCGGAAGGATAAAACTAATTATCTGTCAAATCAGACATGAGCTAAGTATTACCATTCGCGAAATAAGCACTAGTTGAAAAAAAAACGTCAAATGGCGGTGCCTATACATTGACTGACTTAATATTGAGATACTATATTCAATTTATTAGTTAGGCTAAGTTATGATAAAAAATTAATGGTACAAACATAGTGTAATACAGTAAGACTAAGTCTTGAATTGAAACTTTGGAAGTATGAGTGGTCGTAGGTTCGTGCTGGAAGAGACTAGTGTCTTAAAGGTGATAGCTTTTAGGAACTCTTGTATGTTCAGCGAAATGACAAATACCAGAAATCGAGTACTTTTTTTGGACTTTAAGACAAAAGTTTACAAGTTCTACTACGGGAAGGATATATTTTAACTAGATTACTGTCGACACATCAAGAACTTCTCAAGGGAAGATCTTATGTTTGTTGACAGTGATTTGATTGTTAAGTCTGGTGAGGACTTCTAAGACTGCAATAGAATACGGCTCCAGGGAATTTTCTGGTGAAGACATCCTAAGTATGTGCAAGTCCTACGGTGCTAAATACCATGTTCACCACCAAGTTCATTTGGTTCACCAAAGCCAGATGGACTATAATATGTTGAGCAGTTTCATGAAACCTAGGATTTATCATAGGACTGCAAAGTGTCTACGAAAATCAATTGGTTCAAAGAAAGAGGCTAAGCAATATGCAAAATTATATTCATATCGAATATGTTGAAAACATAGGGTTTCCCGGCTATGCTTTTTATTAGCCACTCCTATGAAGAAGTAACGAAAATTGCAGTTGAAAAGGATAGAAAAGCGGTCAAATACTTCAACAGTGAAAATCAGTGCGTTCGAAATTCCCTCAAAAGAAGATTTAAGGCATCGAGTTGAGAATACTCATAATTCTTATCTCCAAAACTCACGAGAAGTGATCCAACGCCCAGCCAGTGGAGAGAAAGTTATAATTACAGGTTTATCAAGCTCATGAAGATCGTTGAAAATAATACGGCTATACTGTGACCAGTGTCGGTTTATCACGGGTAAGTCAACTACAGATGGAATCCAAATTATAAGAATCTTAATGGAAAAACATGAAGATTCCTTTAATGATTTGCATATGGTGTTGTTTGAATTTGAAAAATCTTCCATAGACAACCAAGAAATCTCACAAAGATAACAAGGAGTTCCTAAAACCTACGTACAGATGATCATGGAAATGTGCGAGGGAGGTGAAGTCACCGTTCACCAGGGAAATTACTCAAGTACATTACTATAATTTTTCATTAATATCTCACTTTATTACTATATTGTAATTGCTTGTTAACTGGTTTAAAAAAATTCGCTAGGGATGTTTGATATTTATCAAGAAAATGATAAATCACGGATATTTTGATAAAAGGTGACGGAAATGTCATGTTTCCATTAAGAGCTTTCTTGTGTTTGCCTCTTAACAGTTTAAGTGTTAAGTTATAAAGTAAGTTCCTTATGTTTTAGGAACAAGTTTCTTTAATGAAAACTTTAACCGGCTTTGTATTTTTATTTTTAAGCGTCCGCTCATTTGGCTTTTGCATTTTATATAAGGTTGTTCCCTTACTCCTAACAGATTTTCGCTAACAACTCGTTGAAAGCAAACCGATAGATAATAAAATTAACGTGATCGTATAAGACAATCAAGCAGTGATTAAAGCCCTGGAAACAACAATAACATCTAAGTTAGTAAAACAATATAGAGGAACCCTAAACGAGATTACCAATAAATGCGAAATCTGCCTGTGTTCTCGTGCAAACCTATATTCCAGGCAACTTCGAAGCGGATGGACATGTAACATGCTTCCGTCTGTAAGGCCGACATACCATCAGAATTAGATCGGCAGGAGCTTCAGAGACAATTAAATTCACTATCAGATCTGTGTCGTGCAGTTGCAAAACAAACTCGCTTAACCTAGCATTATGGCAATTCGTTCAGAGAAACACTACCCCGCCAGGCACTTCTAATGCTACGCATGGTTGTGATCCTGGAACGAGCAGAAATGCACGGGTCAGAGCTATTCGGTTTCCGGGGGATAGCAAAATAATGCAAAGACTAAGGCGAAACCTAAGGGTCGCGAGTTGGAACATTGGAAGTATAAGTGGTCGCAGCTACGAGCTGGAAGAGATGATGGTAAGAAAGGAAGATGACCCATATCTTGTGTGTCCAAGAAACGAAATGGTGAAACACCGGAAATCTGGCGCGTTTCTTGGACATTAAGACAAAAGAATACAAGATGTTCTACTACGGTAAAGAATAGGGTAAGAATAATATCGGTATCATCCTTGCGGCAGAGTTACTTAGTAACGTATTGACAATTTCAAAGTCCAGTGACCGTTTGGAGTCTCTCAAACTGGAGATTCAAGGCGAGGTGTGGAATATTGTCAGTGCATATGCTCCCAAATCGGGTGCGAGCAGAGGGAAAAAGATGCATTCTGGCTTGATTTTCACAACCTCATCAAGAGTATCCCAAAGGATGAGCTTTTGTTTGTTGGGGCAGATTTGAATGGACATATCGGGAAGACTATGAAGACTGCCATGGAGGACTAGGATATGGCACCAGGAGTTCTTCTAGTGAAGATATCCTAAGCATGTGCAAGTCATACGGTATGATCGTTTTAAATACAATGTTCATCAAACATAGCCGGCACTTGATTACTTAGAGCAGTGGCGGAAATTAAATCCAGATTAACTACCATGATACCGATACCATTCAACCCATGAGCTTCGATAACAGACGAACAAGGAAACAACAATTTTCAAGATTGCCGCACAGAGAAGAAGATATGCTCAAGAAATTCGTTCCCCGAAGCTTATTAGCAATGCTCAAGGGCAACTACTTATGGACGACGAAAAAATTGTATACAGGTGGCAATGCAACTTTTAAACGAACCGTTTCCCCGGTTATATTTTCCAGGAGCCGCCCCCAACAATGAAGAAGTGACCGACATAACAGTCGAAGAAGTTGGAAGACACTGGGCTCAGATGGCTCATGATTCTTATCTACAAACTCATGAGAGGTGATTCAACGCCCAATCAGTGGAGGGAAAGTTATATTTTCCTTTGGACAACGGGAAGGGAGATACGCGAAGCTTTGATAATTACCGTTCAATTAAGTTGATGTCACACCCCATGAAGATCGTTGAGCGAGTATTAGATGGTCGCCTAAGACAAATAATACGGCTGTCTGATGACCAGTGCGGGTTTGCCGCGGGTAAATCAACCACAGATGCAATCCGAAGTATAAGGATCACAATGGAAAAGTGTCGGGATTCCTTAAAGGATCTGGATATGATTCTGGTTGATTTTAAAGCATTCGATAGACAACCATATAGGTAGCGTTTAGACAACGAGGAGTTCCTGAAACCTACGTACAGATGATCATGGACATGTACGAGGGAGCGAAGACAAAAGCAGATGTCACGCAAGAGTCACCGACGAATTTCCAATAAAAGTCGGTGTTCATCAGGGAAGTGTCTTAAGTCCTTTGCTCTTAATTGCGGTCCTAGATTATCTGCTTGAGGAAAAAGTGACGGACCCTAAAGTGCATCAGTTATTCTTTGCTGACGATCATCATAAGTAATGATCAGACTTCCCTGCAACGAGCACTTGACGTTTGGGTAGATGAAGGGAATGGGTATCGCATTAGCCAAAAAAGACAGATTGTCTGTACTGATTCTCTGACCCAAGCCAACCCATTCCAGACATTTATTTGAATGGGGTGTTGATTCCCAAGTGTAAAAAGTTTTATCTGGGATCAATGATTAACAACGAAGCAACCGTTGATGACGACATCAATCATCGTGTGAGCTTAGGGTGGATGAAGTGGCAGGAAAACTCTTCTGTGACCGAAAAATGTCCCCTAAGCTGAAAGGAAGGTTCTACACCGCAGTTTTGCGTCCACAAAACGGTTGACTATACTGGACAATGTACAACAAGTATGAGGGCAAGTTGACAGCAGCTGAGATGAAGATGCAGCAGGAGTGACAAGGCTTGATCGAATAAGAAGTTCCAGAATCCGAGGAAGCCTTCACGTCAAAGAACCCTCCTCGAAAAAATTGAAGCACGAACGACTCAGTTGGTATTGTCACGTTCAAAGTAGGGATCGTACGAACCCCGTCAAAAAGGCAATGGCAATCAATATTCCCTTACAATCGCGTAAGAGGTAGGTCCAAAAACTCCTGGATTTAGTTATAAGTGATCCAAAATTGGGATGCCTGCAGATATCTTTTGATGTCAAACCGGCGTACCGCACAGGCGGACCAGTGGGAATGCAGTGAAGTGGGAGGGTTATGATCCCTATAATCCTGATCATAATCTCGTCGTTAAATGGAGAGAAGAAGATAATAGAATACTGGAGTCAGCAAATGCCCTAATAAATATATAACAGGCTTGCTCAGTGGGTGAAAAGTAACGAGGTGCTCTGAATTTCAGGCAGGCTTCAGAGAAAACTACTCCAGTGTCGATCAATATTTGTATTTGTATTTTGAGTGCATTACTATTTATATTGTTCATCAATGACATAACGGATGCACTGATGTATGCGGACGACATTGTCTTTCTTGCTGACACAACAAATTGTATGCATCTCATGATGAACAGGCTTGGCGAATACTGTTAATGCTTTAACTTGTTTGTTAATCTTGAAAAGTCTAAAACTGTGGTATTCAGAAACGGAGGCGGCCGATATTCGAGATGCGAAGGATGGACTTACTGCGGTGAGATTATTGAAAATGTGCGCTCTTATAAATACCTTGGAGTTCTGATAAGAAGCAACTTGAATATAAATAAACATTTGGTGGCCAAATTATCAGATGGTAAACGAGCAATTTGTTCTATCTGGGGGCATTGCATTATGAATAATAATGTTTCGCATAGTTCAAAACATCAACTGTTTGCGCAACCGCTGTGTCAATACTTCTATATGGAGCTCAGGTTCTTTCCCAGCGGTAGAGATTTTCTTTCGATATTTTCTGAAGCGAATGTTTCGATTACTTTGTAGTACACCATATAGTTTGATGTACTATAATATTTGGAAACTGAAATGCCTCCTATATGTTAAGAGACCCTGAAACTACATTTTGACTATGTTGTCAAGGTGATCCCAATGGATGGAAAAAAATTGCCGAAAATCGTGCTAACACACATTATTGAAACACGAGCTATCTTCGTAAATGAGTGGCGGAATCTTGCGTCAGAGTATAGCCTTAGCCTTGAAATCACAGTAGCTATGCAGCCTGAGTTAATACAAACTCAGCTTGCCACTTTGGTTGAACAAACAGGAAAAAAGTTGTATCTCCAACTTGCCCAGTCATCTCAACACAGGATGTACTACAAATAAATTGAAATATCAGTTACAAGAAAATACATACATATTAAATACCTACTCAGCGGATAAAAGAAGCACAATATTTAAATTGAGAGGAGAGCCGATAAGCCTACATTTTATACCTAACCGTCCAGAACTATCAATCATGTGCAATATGTGCAACCTAAACGTAAGAGAAGATATCTTTAATTTTCTTGCCATCTGTCCCATTCTAAAAGAATTTCGCCTAAGTTTGGATCAACTACAATAGATGAAGAAAATGCAATCCGCATTTCGAACGGACAACAGCGATGGGATTTATCGTACAATTTTACACTGAATGCGCTCCGCTATAGAAAAATTATAATACAGGATGTATGTATTTTATAGATCTAGTTTATTGTTATACAAATAATTGTCAATCTGTTTTTATCAATTACTTAAATTGAATTAAAAGCCATTTTTAAATAAATAAAATAAATAAACATTTAAAATCACTTAAACTTCTATTTCATTAGCAACAACCAAATACTTTCAACGTCAAAAGATCATGCAGTTTGAGTTTGAAGACATAACAATGTTTACATTTTCATAACAATTGATAACTTGGATAGATCTCTGCGCCTGAGCAGAGACAGCTCCTAGGTTTGAACCGATAGGAATTCGCATAAGCTTGAGTGTAGTTTGCAGGAAAATTGAGAGCCGGGTGGAAATAGCAAAGAAAATGTAGAATTAAATCACATTCTGAGTTGAATTTTTAATCAATTTAACGAATGTGAAGCACTTTGATTATTGAGATTTGCAAATCGTTAAAAATGTAAGCTGCCTTCTAAGATTTGATATATGATAAACAAAAGATTAACAATGTATATAAAATAAGTTACGAGTTATATAGCTTAGATTTTTGTGCTTAACGCTTCTCAATGATAAATTTTATAAACTTAGACGCTCCGCCGATTGTGGATTTAAGTTTATTTTTAAATGGGATGAAGTGTTTCCCGAAGTTCGAAGAGTGACAGAAAAATGTATGCAACTGAATCAGGGATTGTATGACTTTTCTTTAATAAGTTTTTTTCTTTTCGCGGCTGTTTGGACATTTCCTTGCACTTCGGTCCAGCATTCGGCAATCTTTTTTCACAGATCTGTCGTTAGATTGTCTCCTTTCAGTTTCTTAGCCCTTTTTCATTGTTAAACTAATTATTCTATGCCTACGCCTTCAGGGTTTGTCCTTGGTTTTTGTTTATGTTAAGATATCACTTCTGTCTTAAAGCTCATTAGCTAATGTTTTGTCTTCGCTTTTCTTTCTTAAATTAATAAACCTTTCTTTTGCAGAACGCCTTTTTTGTTTGGGCTTGCAGTCCAGATACTTTTACTTCGGCTTCATTCTCGACTTTTATGTACACAATTGATCTAGTTCCTTCTTCAGCGCTTGAGGAGACCAGTTCAGTGTATTAAGCTTGATGAGGAGTTAATTTACCACATCCCAGCTTTAAAATTTCATTGATCCTCTTAATTGCCCCCCATTTTTTCGGCATCGTAGGACTTTATTTTGGTATTGATTGCTTTACAAATCGCAGTGATGGGGATCTATACAGTTTTAGAGAACAGTTTTTAGAGAACTTCCGAGCGATAAACAAATGCAAAAAATAACTCTGAAAAAAAGTAAGAAGTCACAATTTTAATTAATTTTTTGACTTTAGCTATATAATTTGTGTTTTTAATAGAAATGGATATTGAATTGAATTGATATCTTCCGACACTATGACATAGTGTGGTACCTATTTGAATTTGAATTTGATAGTTTTTTTTTTTTCATCGATTTCCATCAATTTTATCAATTTCCGTTTAATTTAAGAAAGAGTATTATTGTTAAGGATGTACCTACCTATAAGATCAACAAAAACATGCATGATTTAGTAGACTTTAAAAAAATTTCTCCAGCCTCCGAACGTATGTATTTATACATAATGTACATCCATATATTATGTAGCTTTTACTACTTCCTCAATGTCCTCATGACACCCTCCAGCTTTCGCTGACATTGTTATATTCCAGAATACGCGTGATATTGGGGTTTCTTGGCTTTTCTTCTTTCCCAACCATAAATAGCATAAAAGACCTATTTGTATCTACAGTAAATAGGTATATACTTTTTTGCCAATATACAGATTACAGATAAAATGTTTTCGCATACACATATTTTTGAAACAAATCCGCGTTTATCTCTCGATTCTCGAACGTGGCTACGTTTGTGGTTTTGTTATTTCGCCAATTTCATTTTATTGCTTTCAGGACAAACAAAGGAGCTATTAAGTATAACTACTCTGCCACACTTGCACAATCAAGCCGGAAAATTAGCCACTGGAGAGAGATACATTTTTTTTGTTTCGAATGAAATGGTCGAGATAATGAAGAGCATAGATGATGATGATAATGATGATGTCTTCTGGGTTTTCGATTCGGAAGGATGAGATACAGGAAAGCTTTTTATGGTCGTTTACAGCCATTGTTATATTTTGAGCATCTGTTTTGTTATGTGCATTTAGTGGTTCTGTTCTTTGAATGAGGATTGAGGAACATATGCGGCTAAGTACTTAGTGTGAGTATTTGTACATAAGTAAAAATATACATTACATATATATAAAGGATATGATTATGTTGTTTGCTGGAGTGTTTTGGAAGTACCTACATATTAACGGAATTGAATTAATTGCTCGCATTTTTTCATTTTGCACTTTAAATTGTGGTTGGTACCTTGTTGGCAATATTGTAAATCCCATTCAACGATTTTCACAGCTCTTACTGAACTTTCGTGACAACTCGTCATCGCTTGAATTGCTTGCGTATACAAACCGACTTACTCGGTGTCTTAAGGTGCTATCAGACGGTCATCCAAACTTGTCACGCGGATGAAATTCTGCCGTCACTATGACATAGAAAACTCAAACAATTAAAAGAAAAATCCATAAACTTAAAAATAAATGCTCTTAGTTTTTCCAAAAAAAAATTGTGATCCATTTTTATTTTCTAGCAAAAAAATAAAATTGGTGACTTAAATGACTTCTTATTTTACAATTTAACTGTCGAATAAAATAAACTATTTTTGCTTTCAAGTTAAAAATTCCCAAAAAAGGATTGTTGCTGCCTGGACCCTGAGTACTGTCGCATCTCTTTGATTCGAATTCAAAAACTTCGAATATTAGTTTGTCGCGCATAGTTTTTTTTTTTTTTTTTTTTGTGAAGGAAATAATTTATAATTACTGGACTCTATTTCAATTGCTTTGCTATAGCTGCAATTCATTAAGAGGCGATACAACAAAAATATATTAAAATTCAAATAAGGCGACTAAGGGGCGCATTTAACGTTTGGATAAAACTCTGTAAGTTATCCCTGCAATTATTTTTTGTATGAAATAAAACAAAAAATAATTGCAGTACCTTTCGCAGATTTAGAATAAATTTCAAACTAAATAAAGACGTGCTTCAAGAACTTGATTGTCGATTGAGTGCGGCGCTGAGACTTATAGCTAGAGGCGCCTACCGGCTTAACATGGGGAACGATTTCCAAGTAAGTATGGCCCAGTCAATGTTCTTGATGTTTTGAGGAATTGATAACATGTATTATTATATTTATATAAATGAATAAAATTATTTTTTAAAGAACTTACATTTTGTTGAAACAACTGACAGAAAAAACTTGTCGTAGGGAAAAACAAAATAAAGTACGAGGCTAAGTACCTTGGAGTACGAAAATGAAGAATGGCAAGAAAGCATTTGGAAAGAATTGAGGCTTAAGTAAGCCTGAACTTCGTTCACTGCTTGTACACCGCGATCGTGATACACATTCTAACAATCATTTAATGTTGATTGGTGGGATGCCATTAACACAAAATCTTAAAAATTACAAACAATAGCTTTACTGGGTATAAGAAGTTCTCAAAAATCAAAACCTAGGACTGAGGTCGGACTGGGAAACTCTATTAAACGTAATCGAGCTCTTTATGAAGTACGTGGCAGACAAAAAGGCTATCAGACGTGCATACTTAACGTCCTAAATCAGAAGGGAGACCCATGCCAAAATTGGATTAATAGAACTCTTAGTGTGATTTTGACAAAACCCTTAAGGTCGTAATATCCGATAGACAGGACTGGAATTCTCCCAGCACTGTCACGAAAGGATTACCTATCTATCACTAATAGTTCGATGAAGGACAAGGGTACAGAAGCATGCGTCTTCTCCAAAGCACTAAGAATCAATCCGTCGTATCCACTGACGGATCACTGAACTGTACTCCAAGCATCAGATTTAGTCTTCGGAAATACCATTTATGGTTGCATTTGTGACAACAGTCAGCACAAGCAGCAAAGTTAAGAAAGAAATAAGTAGCACCCGGACGCGTATATGGAAAAGCTACTACAGTACCATACAAATAGGCAGTACCATACAATATCAACATCTTCATTAGTATCCTTCACACAAAATTTCAAAACAACATTTATTTTTAATTGGATCGATGTCAGGCGTTTTTCTTCAGGCAGGAGCCTATGGCAGCCCAATGCGCGGGGATTACAGGATTTCAACTCTCTTTCTGCAGGAGTTAGCTATGGAACAAGCATGTGACCAGAGGTGCATGTCGATGTCGAAGTATGACTTCTGCAAAAACTGCAGGAATGAAGAGTAAGTAAATTTAATCTGAAACCTAATCTCCGAGTCTCATTTCAAAACTATATTTCAAAAATTCAGTGAGATATAAGGCAAAATGCAATTTAAGATGATTTAACTTTTGCGTATTTGCTCTACAAGAAATCTTTAGTTAATAAGATATAAGAAATGATATAATTTTTATTAACTTATACGGACAAAAAAATCTTAAATCGACATAAGATGTTTTAGTTTTTCGGGAAATTCCAATTATATTTTGTCAAAAACAATCTTATGTCGATATAAGGTGGTATTTTTACAAGTAGTTTATCATCTTATGTGGACTTAATATAATTCAGCAAATAATAATACGCGTTTTTTCTATAACTTGGGATACAAGTTAGTTACAAGAACAAGATACAACTACGAGTATTGAATTGGCGAATCCAATGCATTAAATTGTTAAAAATTTACCAAAGCGACTTAAGGTAGTTTATCTTCTAATCCGAGAATTATTTTTGATTGTAAAAAATGTTGATACTTACAAACTACCCAACGCATATTCAGAAAAATTAAAAATTTGTACATTTAAATAGAAAAAATATATATAATTTAAAAATATGTGTATATTTAGACAATAAACAAAAACATATGGAATACCCGAGCATAAAAAAATAAGTACAGAGCTGTTAAGGATATGTACCATTTCATTAAAAACACTGTGCTCTTGCCGCTACCTACTCCCCAACCGACCTCCCAGCTATACACCAAAACAACCCGCAAAGTATTTTCTTCTTTACACACACAACACTTATGCGGCAAGGCACAGAGAGGCATTTCCCACAGCATGAAATGCACAAAGCACTATAACCTCAAGTACACAAGGCACAAACACATGCCGACAATTTAATCTACTTCGCCTACCGATATGGCATCACCATCACCTTCATAGCGCATAGCGCGCACTCATATATGATTGCACCTTTTTCATAAAAAAAAACACAAAACAACTCCATTGAGAGACATCTTGAGAAAGGACAACACCGCACATCTTGCAACAGTGGTCACAATTGTAAAATTGAAAAATGCGCTTATGTGGTTCAGCCTCTTATGTTCTACGAGTTATCTTCTGTTCGTGTGCAAAGTGGTTCTCGTACTATTCCCAAAGCGCACAAATCTCCACAAACAACACAAAAGTGCTTCAGTTAACACGCCTTACTTGCACCAGATACATTCGCCGAGTGTCCTGTCCTTATGATTCTGTTCTAAATGTTTACCGATACTGCACAATAGTATCAATGAACTATTAGTCCAAAACGGACACACACATGCGGCATTGAAATGTTATATCTCGTGCGAATCCATACGCTGTAATGCACTTGAATTCAAAATCTATTTCGGCGATTTGCTCGCACAAAAAGAAATACAATGTAGGTATCTCATATATGCGTTTTGTTTGGCATATGAATGCTAATCCATTAATTCCTTAAATCGGCATCTTATACTTTTGCCGCAATCATTAAGGGTGCTGTTGATCCTGTTGTTCCTTCGAGGAATTTTGCCATATTTGGTTCGGTTTTGTATTGTTCCATTGTGCGAAATATATGTTTCTTGTTTTAAAGTGGAGCAAAAATACACTAATATGAGAGGATATGCACGCATGCGTTGTAGGTTATGAGTTTAAGTAGATTTGAAGGATTTTGTTGGCAAAACACATCTGACATGTGAACAGAAATATGCTCTAGGTAAATGCCAGCCATTTAGGAGCCTTAGGAAACAAATGATGAATGCTCTACTTTTTTAAGACAATGAAGATATTTTCGAGGACTATTTGTGGGTCTGTATTTGTATCTTAAGAAGCCCCTATTTACCAAACAATGTATTCAACTAAGTTTTTCTTTGTCTTTACTTGTCTTGTTTTTGACTCATTTCTAGAATTTCTACCATGAAGTCCATAATCGAGACATCGATACCTACAGATACAAATGCATGTCGATTTCGAACGATTAATTTGTGAGCCTTGAGACGATCGCAAAAATAAACGCTAACATATTTCTTAATTATTTTTGCCGTGCATTCAAGGTTTATTATTTTAAAATCATATGGTTAAATTGGTTTGTTGCTTAAGATCATCTGGATAAAAAAATTTAACAACAAACAAATTAATAGACAAATTCCTTAATCGAGCCCCCTTTTCTATTATTCGAGATCTGTCGATTCCTTAAACGAGCCCCGTTATATCCAAACTTGTAGTTGAATAAATGTAAACATTTAAATTGAAAACAAACATTTCATCATACATTTAAATAGTTAAATTATTGATAAAAAATATATCACGTAAAGTAATAAAGTTAAATAAACAAAACTACATAAAAATAAATTTAAAAATTACCAAAAATTATGCAGGTATTTCATTAAAAAATAAATAAATAAACTTTAAATCTTAACGCTCATAGATTATTAAAATGCATTTAAATTTAAAAAGAATTAAAAACTATGCAAAATCATTTTTTGAAAGATGTGAATAAAACCACAATGGCTCGTAAATGGAAACGTCCTTTTTCATCACAATGCTATAACGAGCCCCCTGCTCAGGGAGCAAAAAAACCAAACACTTTTCGCCACGTAAAAAAAGTATTTTGTATTTACACTTTGAAAGCAAAACTATAAACTGCTAAACTAATGTATACTTAAACTTTTTCTTACCAAATCAATCGTTAAGATAATAAAGTTGTTGTTTATCACTTAGGTACAAACAATAGCACCCGCTGCGCGTGCTCATAATAGTGTGAGATTCTTACTCACCTCCCTACAAAATACTTTTATACTACAACTATGCTCATGCCTATCAATTTCAATTTAAATATTTAATTACGTTTGGCAGGAAACCTCCCAGCGAAAGCACCTGCTTATACCGAAAATAACATGCGGTTACATTTGATTGCGCTAGTTCAAAAGGTTTTATTCTTTGCAATCGGCGCACAATATTTCTCTGATCTAGAATCTGTAGTACAGCGCCACAGAGTGTGTTGTTTGCGCGCGAAATTTCGTATTTCGTCTTCAACGGTAGTTATATTCAGATCTCTGTGGATATCGGCGTTTCTGAAATACCACAGAGCATTTACGATATGTCTTAGGACTTTATTTTGAAAAATGTTAACATTACTTGGTTTGGTACAACCAAGTATACCGTACGTCCAAACCGGTTTTAGAACTTGCTTGTATAAAAGCAAGTTTCAATTTTGCATCCAACATCATTCCCAAATATTTAGCCTCCTTTGCGTACGTGTAACGTGCGTTGATTTTGTCTCGTTGAGGACAATACGCCTAGTTTTTGTCCACAAGCACATTCTGTCTATAGATCGTTGAAGCTTATTTTTCGCGGACTGAATCGAATTATCTACAGGTAGAATAGCCGTATCATCCGCGAAAGATGCTACGATAGTATCCTCTTTTTGCGGGATATCGCGAGTGTATAATACGAATAAAATCGGGCCCAAAACACTTCCTTGTGGAACTCTCGCCGCGATTTCATTAACACGAAAGAGTCTGTCATCTAAATAAAAGCTTAGGATCTCATATAATTGCTTTGGAAGAGCTTTGTTTTGTTTATATTTTAATCCCGTATGCCATACTTTGTCGAAGGCCTGAGAGACGTCAAGGAAAACGCTAGAACAAATTTTGTTCTCCTCTAGTGCTTTTTCAATTTCGTTGGTAATTCTGTAAACCTGGTCAATTGTAGAGTGCTTAGTTCTGAATCCGAATTGGTGATCCGTATTAATCGGCGTTCTTCGATGATCGGATGTAATCGCTTCAATATGAGTTTTTCAAATATTTCCGACATTATTGATGGTTTGGAGGTTTACCTGGCTTTGGAATCATTATCACCTCAGCTATCTTCCATTGCCGGGGAACGTACAAAAGTCTAATAGAAGCGTTTATGAGATAAACAAATTTAAGTAGTGCTTTTCTGGGCAGCTCTTTAAGGACCTGTCCCGTAATTAGGTCATATCCAGGAGCTTTGTTTAATTAAATTTTTTGTATTTCAAAACAGAGTTCGACCAGCGATACTCGTCTAATTTGAAAATTGTCAGATACTTCTAACAACGCTTCACCGTCAAATGGTTTAAGCGCCCCGTTATTTTTCCGGATGGGTGGCACTTGCATCTTTGGCTTTTTCATGCCTATCATAGCTTTCCAAAGCGAATAGTTAGAAGTTAGTTAGACTTTTCTTAAAGTCCCGAATGCCTCTTTTGAGTTTACTGGAAAGATTATTTAAAATTGTTTTATCCTAGAGAGAAGAGAGATCAAAACTTTCTTCAATTCTGACTGAGTTTTCAGATACTCCTTTTGCGATAAAAAAAAAAGTGTTTTTGCCGTATCCGAAGGCTAATACGTGGGTTTGCCGGACGAGTAAAAGTCGACCTCAGACTCCATACCGGCTTCGAATAGATTTCGACCTTTTCGAGAGATATATCTGGAGCGCCAGAAGGTGTGTTTTGCGTTGAAATCTCCGCCAATTACAAAGTTCTGTCCAAGTGTAAGTTCTAAAATCATTTTTTCCTAGCGTCGCTCGTGGAGGACAATAAATAGACGCAAAGTTATATGTAATGCGTTTAATGCTTACACTACCCGAGCTTATTTGCATTTCATCAAGTTCAAATATTTCACCCGGAGAGTGATCAGTGGTGTATTTTATAAAAATAGACGCCCCGCCTCTAGCCCTTTCTGTTGGGTGATATGCGTGATAACTGCTGTAACCTCTAATTTGTATATCTGATTCTTTCCTCAAATGCGTTTCCGATACCAGGCATATATCAATATCGTTTTTGTGAAGGAATGCTTCTAACTCGTTGATTCTATGCAGAAGGCCATTCGCGTTCCATGTTACTACTTTTATAAAGCTTTTCTTTAAACGGAAGTATGTGTGCCTCATTGTTTATTTTGGAGCTTGTCCAGTTTCGCGAATATACGTTTGTTAATTTGGCTTAACTTGATGGACTGGATCAGGCGCCGTATTAACAACTCGATTGTTTGCTTGTATCGCGGCTTCAGCGTGCGTTTGCGGGCCGCGATTCGTCGAGTTTTGTACCTTAATTTTCCGTAGTGTTGTCTGCGGTGGTTTGGACATTTCCTTAGTCCTGGTTTTTCCTTCTTTAGAAGGTTTTCCGTTTTCTTTTTTAAATTTGTCTTTGGATCAGCTTTCGATCGGTAAAGGCTTTTTCATTACTAAGTCGCGCCTTTTCTGCAGCTCTTTAGCTACTTCATAGCCGCGATAGTTTGCCGGGTGTTTTCCCTTGCAATTAATGCAAGTCGGCGAATCTTGTTTTTTAGTAGAGCATATATATATACTTATGACTATATTAAGTATAGATTTAATTTTATATATTTTATCTAAGTTTTTGGATTTCCCAAAGCTTAGCATGAATAACGGAAGTTCGCGCTTAACTATAACTTCTTTCTTTATTAAATTGACGGCATCGATTATCTTGAAACCTTTAGTTTTAAGGTCTTGCACGACGTCGTCTTGCGGCACGAAGAATGAAGTCCTCTGGCCACAACTCGGTGTGGCCTTTCAGACTTATTTTCCTAAGTGTACCATTGGATTCCTTCTGAATTTAGTTTTCTGAAACTGCGCGATAGCTGTCCGGATCGCTGAAATTAATTTTCCTAATATTGTTATTTAGAGATTTTACTTTAAATGTTGTTTTTAGGAAGCCTTTAGAATATCATTAATGTTGGTATAATCTGAAATTCCAATAACCGCTATTGGAGGCGGTCTTGTGTGTCTTGTTTTGACTTTTTTTCGACCTCTTCTCGATTTCAATTCAATTGTCTAAAGTTTTAGACGTTGAGGTCCTCTCCGCGTTTATTTTAACGAAGTGTTTGTAAAATAGATACACAACACATGTATGTGTGTGTGATTGAGTGCAATTATTGTAAACAGCATAGGCATTAAACGCGGTGAGTCCTTTAACAACGAAATTCCGTATCATCCTATAATGAAATCGATTTCGGATTCAGATTAATAAGAATGGACTGCTTTTCCTGGGTTCTGCAGCAAGAGGTGGAAATTAAAAAGCGCTTTCAGCATTAATAGCGATTTATTATTAAATGAAAAAATCCATACATTTATAGCCGCACAGAGCTCTTTCATTAATAATGTTCGTTCAGAGCTTCGCGCTATTCACAGTGTCCAAGTCCACCCATTTCCCATCTGCCTACGCGTAATTTATTAAAATTAATTATAATTGGAAATGTCGACACGAATAAGTATATGGCATGGTAATCGACGAACTTTGCAATCGGTGTGGGTTTTGCTCAATTTATGTTAAATGCGAAAATAATTTGCCAATAAATAGTTTATTGCGAAAGAGTTTATGCAATAAATAAATGACAATATATAATTAAGTTTAATATTGTGTTATATTTTTATTAGTTTTTGTTTTATAGCTGTAGATCCAAATTATTCACTCCCTTTGTAGTCGCATAATATATACATAGATATTACCATTAACATATATGCCCATGGCTAGGATCTGGGTGGGCACTTATATAGCCAATAGCCACATTTGTACGTTCGCTTCTTTCTGTGACCAGTGGCAATTGGAGAAAATCAAAAAAAAAATTTGCCCGCACGCAATATAATTTGAAAATTCTATCGTTGATATTCAAAGTAAGTAATCTCCAATATTTAAACAACCTCAAGGGGGTGTTAACTATATTACCAGTAGTTATTGTGGTATCGATTGCTACCCGAGCTCACCCAGGTCTGTTAAGTAAGGATGTACCGAAGTAGGGGAAGGGGGAGGGTAAATCTTCTCATTTATTTGTGTTGTATTTATTTAATATATTCTACATCAGAAGGGTAGCTTAACTTTAAAACCGCTACCCCTGCGAGTCACCTAAAAGTCAGCTTACTGAATACTTAAACGATTATGAGTTGAATTATTCGAACATATAGGCATTGTTAGCTTATAGTGGACTTGCAACTTGAACGTAATATTTGTTTGTCAAATATAAGGTTTATACATAAGGGTTATACATTTTGACAACTAGTTTGTAATAGCCTTTACTATTCGTCGAAGACCCCTAAAATCATATACATGGGTATAATCAAGATCAGAACAAAAAGCTATGACGATTAAGCAATGTTCATTCGTCCGTCCGTCACCAGTTTTTAGGCCTTAAATTTTATGCTCAGGTTACAATCGCCCAAAACCAAGAAAATAATAATCACCCAAGAATGTACATGAACAATCGCCCTAACATTTGGATCTGTTGTCAATACGGAATAGCCCGAAATCCGAAAATAAACAATAGGCCAAACCATTTTTAACTGTCTCGTATACATTAGTCTACTAGAGAGAAAGTTATTGCGATCATGCGAAAATTTCGAACTCAATCTGAGTATGAGGGATATTATTACGACTATAGAGAAGTCGAAAAAAGGGGGTCCGCCAATGCCGGGCGCCGTATGGCGAAACGGTTCGACGGATTTGCTTCAAAGTTCGTATATACATTTCAGGGCATCTTCTTATTTTTTGCGTTACCGTTTTAAATAACGGTACCTGCCATGCAATTTGTTGGTGCAAATCACTTATAACTAATTTTCTCAAAGATGGTTCCAAGGATTTCGGACAATTTTTGTATTATGAATACTTGGGATGGGCCCAAAAATACTGCATACTCAGTTTTTTTGCAAAAAAATCAAATAACAGTAATTTATATAACCGCCAATATCTTAAAATTTTTTGATGATGTTAAGCTGAACAATTTTGTGTACATAGATTTTTGAAATTTTTTTTATACAAAAATTTTCTTAAATATATATTAAATTCGTTTGCTCAATAACGGATCTTACGATTTTGATATTTTTTTTTATTTTCAACAATTATGTTAGAAGTGTTCAACGTGAGATCAAAATAGAATGTGCCTTTTTTGAGAAAATCTAATTTTTCAAGCCTTAAAAGTGATTTATATAAATTTGGTATGTGATCAATTGTTACCATTTATATAGAAGCGTTTCAAGAAATTTAATTAATTTTAATTTAATTTTGGTGGGGGCAAATGCCCCCATTTATTAGGCTTATTACAAGCTATATTACTTATATACTAACTTAAAAACTAAGATTTACGAACTATGGGAGGAATTGGGAAGGAGATCGAGTTTGAGACAGGCAGTGCTGCGGTTAAAATCAAAGTTTTGCATTTACCTTTCGCAGCATACGGGAGATTGGTTCGTTGGAACCATAAGAGGTCTGGTGGGTTGGTAAATAAAAAAGAGGAGGACAACGTAAATTACGAGGGTTAGTGTTGAAGAAAATAGATTTGTAAATAGACGTGAGATCGATAGAACCTGAGAGGAGTCTATGAATGAAGAGAATGTCTGCTACGTCCCTGCGTTCTTCAAGGGTATTCAAGTTTATAAGTTAAAGCGGTCTTGATAGGGGGGCAGGATAATAGGGTCGTTCCAGGGCAAACCTCGAAGAGCGAATCGAAGAAAACGACGTTGAATTCCCTCAATTGGATACATGAACTCGATGAAAGGGCGACCACACTTGACTGGCGTATTCGAGAAGGTGGCGAAAAAAGGAAATGTAGAGGGATCTTGTCACATAAGGGTTGGAGAATTCTTTGGACCACCGTTTAACAAAACCAAGTGAAGAGTTAGCTTTAAGAATTATCTCATCAATGTGGGAACGGAAATTTAGCTCCCTGATGTACAGTATGCCAAAATCGCGAAGAGATTGTACAAGGGATATAGACTGACCAAGGAGAAGGTATATTCGGGGAGGGGACTGGTTGCGCTTACGAGAAAAGGTGATAGATTGACATTTGGCGATGTTGAGCTCTAAGCAATTTTTGAGGCACCAAATCGAAAAATTAGCAAGGTCTTGTTGAAGGATACTAGAGTCTTCGGGGGAAGAAATGGTTTTGAAAAATTTGGTATCGTCAGCGTAGAGGGAGAGGGAGGAATGTTTAATGACCCGCTCCAGATCATTTATTGTAAAGATAAAGAGAAGAGGACCTAGATGGCTACCTTGAGTTTGGTTATAAACAAAGTTTGCGTACACCCTACCTCGCGCCTACTCTAAATCTAAAGCAGGGGTTGCAGATGCAATCATACCCACACATATGCCATTGTTTATGCATTCATGTTATTCAAAGCTACAAACTTCGGTTCAAATTAATAGTTTTATAAATATGAACAATCGCCCAAAACTGTATTTGGGCAAATATTCCTTCATTACTTTTTGAGTTATTTTTATTATGAACAATTGCCCAAAAATGCAGTGTTAATAATCGCCCAAAATAAAAATAGCCGAAAAAAAAGTTGGGAGATTATTATTTTTTTTTTTTTTTTTTGGTTTTGGGCGATTATAACTTGAACGCCTATTCGCAAAGCCGTTCAATAAGATCCTTGCTTAAACCAGATACTTTATTTCGTCTTGCCAATTTGGTATATTTTAATTACCCTTCTAGAATCCAAGGCAAACAGGATTTGTAAAGTTAAATAAATCGCTTCGATTGATCAAAGTGACGTATCTAAACTTTCTTCGTAGTTTTTAGTTCAGTTTAAATTTAGGGTTCGAATTATTTCGGCTAATAAGTGTGGCTTTCATACCGTCATACCCATACGCCTTGACTTCACCAAATGAATTTATAAAACAAGACATCTTACAAGCACCGCCATTATGTCTAGTAAGTCGCAGTACCCTATGTCTTTGTCGTACAAAAACAAAAACCAAAAGGCGATTTTCTCCTTAAATCCGATTGTGATCTAATCTAGATTCGTAAGATTTGTCATAGGTTTCAAGTCCATTAGGAGTGGCTTATGATGTTTTCAATTTTTTTCCTGCTCATCTCTATCTCAAGGATTGTCATCCATTTATATCTGGGTTTGCAACTGTGACAAGGATTACACTTGAGGTGCGATATTACATCAACAATTGTCCTTTTGTTACGCTGTCACAGGGGTTCAACAATTGTGCGTGTTTTCTTGTGCCTCGCAGCATCTTATGTCCCTTTTTCTAAGCCAGCTTAGTGATATTTCTCAACTTGCTGCACTTACTCGTCGATTTTATCGCAATTCATTTGGTTAACGCCTCTTATTTTTCTACAGAATGTGTCCTTGTGACGATAAACAGACGATGAAGGGAGAGAAACATTTTGAGCTAATTGAAAGTTGAAGAAGGTAAATGGTAAATTAATGTTTTCTAATTGAATAATGAGAAAAAAAATACTACGATGCCCAGTAATTTGATATCTTAATAGCATTCGAGTTTCCTGTTTTAGTGTGAGAAATTGGACGCAATTTTAAATCAATATTATCGATTTTATTTTCATTGCAATGGATAAAATAATGTAAAGTAACTGCGGAAATACTATCAAAACGTATTTTACGCTACCCAGTATTTACAGTGGACTAAAGCACCATAAATAAAAAATAATATCCGCAGAAATTAAGGAGGATTTGTTTTATATGTTCCAAAAATGTAAACAATATTTAATTACATAGGGAAGCGGGATTCGAAACTTATTAAGTCGGGGGACACTTTTCGGGAAGCAATTCTTTGTTAAGCACTTCTTTGATTATTTTTTTGTAGTAAATGTGAATGCTTTTATCTGTATACCTGTTTTGGGCTTTGATCGTACAGAATTAAGTTCAAAAACATTGAAACTGAAAAAAACGTTCCTACTTATCGAATGTGATAAAACATTTTTTTTCTATTCATCAAAAGACATTTCAAAAGAGGAACGCAAAAGAAACCTTCTGTAACAGTGAAGTGCTGGTCTAAGACCCACTCGAAGACTATATATCGCTTGTTTTCAAGAATTCACAGTTAGTCGTTGAAATGATTTGTAATTTATTTTGTTTAATGTTATTTCCGTTCTTAGGTTTTTGTATCGATTGTTTTTAGCGGGTTATATTTTTATTTGTAAAAATCACTATATACACATGCATGTTGCATTGATTTGAACATGCTAACTACATATGTCCTTTAGTAAAACAATTCTTGACTCTGCGATTTATTAATTTTCATCGCAAAAAAAACTTTTTAAATGTTAAAAAACTAACCCCATTCCCGAATTTGAACGAGTTCACACATATTTTTAGATATATAATTTCTTCTTTTATGACATTAATAAAGTTGGATCAGTTTAAAAAAATTGTGTAAGATAAATAAAGCTTGATCTGCTTTTAAATATTTTCTATTTTTTAAAAGTATGAATGTATATTTATAGTCAGCACCAGAAGCTAAGAAGATTGAGGAATGTCCTTCCGTTCATCTGTCGGTTCGTATCAACTTTTCAGGCCTTTAAATTTGGAACATATACTCCATTAATTCCCGAAATGGATAAGCGTAAAGGGTTTTTAATACGCTCTCTGCCACAACCACACGACCACAGTGTACAAAAACCCATCTTAAAGCTAAAGTTAAAGAGTAAAAGGTTAGAACCTTAACAAAATATGTAGACATTGACTTCAAGAATTCTATTTGTTTGGCGTATAACGTTTTTTGCCACGCCTACTTTCTGTGAGGGTTTTTTTTACCAAGATGTTGTGTTCTTCAAAAATGTTTATTGAAAATTGAAAAAAAAGTCATGTTTTTTCTAATATATCACCGCTACATCAAAAATGTATGTTCTTTGATGTAAATTTCATAGATAATGAAATAAAATAAAATGATCATGTTTCTATCACCGTTTTATTGGGAATCATAAAGATATGGAGAGGGTATCACACTGTTTGCCCCTAGAGGACTTTGGTAAAATTAATTCAATCTGTACTTCATCGCCGCGACTGCTATAATTGTTTCGCTGATTAACCATCAGAACCGGAAGGGCCTGCTATGTTCCTCTGCTTTTCAATCAGGTAAATACTGATTTGAATTTGGTGTTTTCACAATTATTTTTGGGTCTGTGCCCCGCAGGATTCTAGTATCTGGTCTAGAATTTCGAAGATCTCGTGGCAGAATCTAAGGAAAACTTCATCAGAAATACCTATTTTTCTTAGGAGTTGAAGGTGCTATGAACATTTCTGATGCCTCTTATCTTGCTAGAGAGTCCAACGTCTCATTTTCAACAATGCATGCCTGAAATTCAGCAGACGGATGCTCTTTGTTTCTTCCTTAGTTTATAAAGGATTTGTAGGCATTCCCACACAACTTTGAGTTTAAATACAAAGGAGTCCAGTGCTTTACTGACTAGTTGACATTATTGCTATGTTACACAGGCTGTAATTATTCATAGTCCATAAAACAAAAAAGAATGGAGCGATGAATGTGGATTCATTAGGAAATTCTTTATAAACTAACACCATGAGGGGCAGAGAAGTCAATTGCAGCATCACATCCATTTCTTCAATGGGGATTGAACGCATTGCACCAATGATGCACAGGCACGCCACTCCCAGCACCTTATTGAGAGTTACATTTCCGGCAGTTTCTTATTTGTGTTTTTTCCAGAGAAGCCTGCTGCCTAGTTGCAGGCCTAAATACTTTACTTAATTTTTGTTTGTGAATGATCTAGAAGTACCCGGATTGACGATGAGCCCAGCCGTAAGGCACCATTCCTGAGTTACTTTCAGACGTCGTTGATGATGATGTGATGTCGCAGAACTTTCCCCTGGCAATTAATACTAGGTCGTCGGCATATACCTGACAGCTAATGACAAAAGTGTTTAACTTTTTTAGTAGCTAGTCTACAACGAGGCCCCACATTAAGGGTGATAGTGTCTTCTTTAACAGTTTCGGCCGCTTTTTGTGTTTCTGCTAATATAATCTACTGCTCAGCAGCTCGAACATACATCTGAATACTGTATTGTCAGCCCCTTTTCGTTGAAGAGCTCGTTGATGGCTTAATTCGAGGTGTTGTCAAACGCTGCTTCAATATCGAGGAAAGCCTACAATACTAGCTCTTCTCAGGTCAGAGAGCTTTGTATAATTTCTGTTAGCTGATACAGGACCATCTCTTTCGACCTGCCCACGCTGTCTGTACATTGATAATGGATAATGACGTTTACTAGAGTTTCTTGCAGTAAATCCAACAGGGCTGCTCATTTTGCTCCTGCAACTTCCATTTCAATCGAATTATTTGTTTTGAAATATAATAACGCACTCACGCTCCATAAGCATGGTGACAATCATCACTTTCAAAACTGTAATTTTCTTTGTGGTTATTGATTTGACAAATCTACCAAACAAAGCAACTGCAACTGTAATAATGAATTTGAATTGAAGAACTAGAACTTTAGGTCAGGTCGTACAGCTGCAATGCGTAAAATACACTGAGTGTTATGAAAACGAACAATTGATAATGCAAATAAGAAAAATTGTTTGAAAAAATATGCAATGCCCCAGTCATCCTTCCGAGGTGGGGCTGAAATAGTTCTATCCCCAAGATTAGTGCTACGCGAGCTCCCTGCAAAGTGAGTTCGTCGATTTAGCTGGGCCCTCCCGTCATTTCTTTTCTTAAGCGTCGTCGTTGGCACCCCTCCTGATTATATAAGGTCTGTATAATTGCTATAGTATTGCCACCGCACAGTGAACCGTTTTATACATGTTAGAAGTACAAAATTCAACTCCGATTTGCGTTAATTTAGTCAAGTCATAGAACCAACAGTTAACCACTGATATAGGAACTGTTCTTATTGAAGTTCAAGACTGCGTTGCACATATATATCGTATAAAGTAATCTAATTGGATTGTGCAGTTAAAAATGCCACAAATTTTAGAAGATACGTACTTTAGTACATATGTACGTAGGTTTACTTAATGGAGCTATGTTTAATTGCCCATAAAAAGATTTGTATACGCTTTCCTAAAGGTTCATTAATATTGACACATAGCTTGAAACACACCTTAATATTAGTTGTAGACCCCTAAAAGTATATCAATTTATGATCAGCATCTATAAATTTTATTTAGAAATTTGGATAATATACTTCCTAGGCAGTATATTACTATATTATTTCGGGATAGTAGAATGTAAATTTTTTTTTAAAATTAAACTTTTAAGCCTAGAGTTGATGAAATAAATCACTAAGATCTTAACTAAATTTGTAAACCCTAACCTCCTTAACAAATTTTCCGTACGTTTTTTACCACGCCTAATTTTTGGGGGCGTGTTTTGCAAATTTTTTGTAAATGAAAAAATTTGTTTACTATTAAATTTTTATTATTAAAAAAATATTCTCCTCAACATTTAACCTTTACAACGTTTTTGGCCATGTCCACTTTTTGGGAGCTTTTTTTTCAAACAACTTGTTTAGGTACATGATTTTATTATAAAAAACAAATAAATTTCTTAAATTACCCCTCCTGGGAGAGAGTGGACAATTCAAATTGCCCTTCCACCCACAAATAAACATATTGTACTTGTAGCATGTATTGAACGGTTGACTGTTCGCAGTACGGGTTCTTGAGATTGGCTCACTGAATTTCCTAGAGCTATGTCTTTTAGCCTTTCTTATCTCCTAAGCCGTTAGGTATCTGTCCGCCAAAGCTTTTGGCCATACCATTTTTAGTGATAAAGTTAACGAGTCAGGAGCCCTAAATAAAAATGTAGTTAGGAAGGTGCAGGAAAATAATAGATGTTTTCCGCTGCTTCAATAAAACAAACAGTCAAAATACACACTAAATTATGTCTTTTGATTGTGAAATCAGCAGCAACTACAAACTAAATAAACGCAACCGTTTTTTGTCGAGTAGCTGCACAAAAGTTTTAGCAACTTGACTCTAAAATAAATTTACTAAGATAATTGCCGGTAATTGTTTCAATCGTGTTTTAAAATTGCATCATGTTCGTTACAGTGAAAAACCTCTATCAGAATCGTTTCACATTTGTTGAAAAAAAATTGATTAAATTTGTTTATAGCCAAATAGTTTTCAATTAATTTGAATTGATTCTATTTACTGTCGATACCACAAATTGGGCTATTAGCTATCGCTCTCTTCTAAAATGCAAAGCGTGAAAACAAATAATTTTAAATGTCCTTTGATTTGCCATCAACCATCTGATAAGCATCCTCCCATGCCTACGACGACACCATGATACACTGTGCGAGCCCAATTCGAATTAATTAAATAAAATAGAACGATATACCCATACTCACGTAAAAAAATAAAAAAATAAACATAAATAAACAAATAAAGAGTACCTACTCAATCCGCATCAAAGAAAACACGCGCGGTAATTACGTACAAAAGTAATTTGTTAATGGCATTCGAAATTCGAAATAAAAGTGAATACCCTCCCAAAATGTCCTCGCAATGCATACCAGGAGCAAATCAACAGATTTTGCTCTTCCTCTATCGCTGAAAGATACTTTTCAGATAACGCACTAAGTTTTCTCACTTTGTTCGTGTCGCGCGTTCTCGCTATTCAAATGAAACGAAAGTGGATTATTTTATTTCTTTTTCGGGACTTTGTTCGCTCGTTGCGATATCGAGTGAAAAGTTTAAATCGAAAGGCTCAGAGAAGAAAATGGTTTTAACTAATTATTTACCTGGGATTGCGATGTCTGTATTGTTTTGCAGAAACCATTAATTTATTAAAATACTCTTGAGAAACATCAAAGGATGAAGTACATATTCACTTTGACCTCAACTAATTGGATGCATCCAAACATTATCCCTTTCCATACTTACTGCCTCTCTGGGTATCTTATCTTGTAATCAGTATTTTTGATACTATTTAACGAAATCGCACTTAAGGGCAGATAGGTGGACCGCGCAGCAAACCAAGTCAAACAGCATAGTTGTTGCTGGTCGAAATTTATGATTTTTAAAAATGTATGTAAATAAACAAATTGGACTTCGTACTCAGCGTGCTTACCCTTTGGCGGATGATCCGGGTAGGATTAGGATTGTTAATATTGGATTGGCTTGGTATCTCTTGAATAAGTAACAAGATTTTCAGTTGTACTTGTGCCGTAGCAAGACGATGGCGGAATTTACCTAAGTATCCCTGGCGCCAAGCTATTGCGGCGCACAAAACGCAGACGAATTAGAAATTAGAAATGGGCTGGCATGCGGGTAAACGAAACTGCTTTCTACAACCTCAATTATTTCCTTAGATTTGTATCGAAGGATCTTAATTTACAGCTCAATGCTACCGTTTGCTCTTTTGCATGCATGCATATGGTAAGGTGTAATACAAATTCCATAATTATCAATTTGAAATTAATTTATTTTTGAAGTGGACTTGAAATCCTTAATTTGAAATTGATTTAGGCATCTGGTGGATTGCGCCGTATCTACCTGAAATTTGGTATAGGAAATATGAAGCAATTCTTCATTAAGAGCGCCGGCAGGCACACGCAGCTAAACAACATGCTTACGAAACGGCGTTGCACAAAGGTCGAGAGCCGCTCGTGAGCTCTCCGAGAAGTACACAGTTGACAGTAGAGGCAACATGTGGTCCTATGTATGACAAAATATGTCAGCTATATATTGGTCGGGATTCTCAATAAAGTATCAATCAACGAGCAGTTTTATGATCCTTAAAGCATGTTTATATTAAGATGTCAACATTGCACTCGGTATATAACTTATTTAATTTTAATAAATTTCAAGGTTAGAAAGTAAAACATTTTTGGCGGGTATGTTTGGAAGCATAACCAAACTAATACTAATTCCGGCATTTCTGAATTGGATGCTACGGGCCTTAATATTTTGCAACGTTTGCAATCACTAAGAATATGCTTTAACATTTGTCGCAGCCTTGAAACATAAAACCTTCTCCTAACTTCATTATAATAGTAATAATCACGAAGCAATAACAATTAATCCATAATGATGTTAAGAAAAATTACAAGACGCATTGTTGCTATGGTAACGCAGTTCGTCTTATTAATCCTGCTCATGGACCGAAGCATAGGTAATTGACTTCTTCTTCATATTCTTGACTTTGAATTTATTTGAATAATGAAATCTCAGCACGCTTCCATTCATCTGACAGAAAAAAATTAGTATTCTCACCTGTATGCATTTTCAGAATATTGATAAATCTTTACAAAAAAGCTGCTACTCGTACTATATTAAGCTAGGGTTCCTATAACAAAACATGTTTTCTTTTTTGCCCACGATCTGTTTTACACTTTTTATACCCTATCCTAAGGGTATATTAATTTTGACACATAGTTTGTAACACCCCTTAATATTCGTCGTAGACCCATAAAAGTATATATATTTATGATCAGGACCAAATCCTAAGACTATCTAGCAATGTCCGTCCGTCCGTCCCTACGCAATTTTTAGGCCTTTTAAATTCAGCTAGGAAGCTGAAATTTGGACCACATATTCCCTAGGGCTCCGAAATGGTTAAGTGTAAAATTTTTTTGAATACGCCCACTGCCACGCCCACAATTTAGAAAAAACCGTTTTAAAGCTAAAGTTAGAGAGATAGAGTGTTACAACCTTCTCAAAATATGTAGGCACTGCCCTCCTTTATAAGTTTGTCATATAAATTTTTTTGCCACGCCTACTTTTTGTGGGCGTTTTTTTTACTAAAATGCTGTTTTCTTCAAAAATTTTCATAGAGAGCGAAAAAAAATGTTTAACAAGATATTTACCCAATATTTTTTCCAACATATCGCCCATACGCCCATACAAAGTTTTTAGACACGCCCACTTTTTGGGGGCGTTTCTTCAAAAAACTTCTTTTTTTTTAATTAATAGAATGAAATAAAATGCTATCCATCATCTTCTTAATGCTTTTTGTTTTGGGGCATTTAGGGATATGGATAGGGTATCATACTGTTCGCTCCCAATAGCCTTTTCTTATGTTTTCTTTTTGCTTGGATCTTTTTTTGTTCTCTTTATTTTCTGTGCTTTTTTTGTCCTCTTAAACAACACTTTTTATCTAACGATAATGGTCCGGCAGTTTTGGAATCATTTTTCATTCATTAAAGTATGATGACATGAGAAAACAAAAGTGGTGGAAAAAGAAAAGAACTCACCGTTAGAAGTATCTGCTATTTTAGTATCTCTAAAATCTTAAATAAGGAAAGGATTGTATCAACGTTTTACCACTTAGTGTAAAATTAATTCTGTCCGATTTAACTCGCCGTGGCTTTCAAAGTGAAGATAAGATTTAAACCAGCTTGCTTCAAATACTATGGGAAATGTTAAAAATACACTTAAAACAAGTACCGGTTTGGTCTGAAGTAGAGGAAAGTATCAACTATCTCACTTCATAGGATGATGAGTTAAACGACCAATTTTGTAGTTTACGAACAGTTTTGAACGACACATCAGTTTGTTCCTTTAAAGAAGATATTTCTGGTACCAAGTGGGTTCTTCTATTTTCATCTTCCAAATATGTTGAATATTATTCTGAACTTTTAAAATCTTGTAAATTTTTTTTTCATTCCGGGGCCAAATGCCCGTTTTTCCACTTGTTGGTTCACATTGGACAACAGAAAGAAACCGACTAAAAATGGGTTTCCTGCGGATTTAACCTGCGAATCTTTTTATGATATATTGTTGAATAATAAGAAGTATCTCAACCCGATAGGGAGCTCAGATAATTACTCTTCTGATGAGGAGACTGACAACTGAATATTTACCTTATTGCTTATAGAATAATGCAATTCTAAGATTATCTTTACTATACCGGGTGATTTTTTAAGAGGTTTAGAACTTTTTTTAAAAAAAAACACAAAAAATTCGAAAAAATGAATGAAATATTTATTTGAAGCGATAGTTTGAACCTTGCAATTTAATGTTTAAAGATAATTTCATGCAAATGTTGACCGCGGCTGCGTCTCAGGTAGCCCATCCGCTGAGTCCAATTTTGGCATACTCTTTCACACATATCGGCCGGTATCTCACGAATGAATGCATGGATGTTGGCTTCCAGTGCGTCAATCGAAGCGGGATTGTCCCTATACACATTAGCCTTGGCATACCCCCACAAAAATAATCTAATGGTGTCAAATCGCACGATCTAGGCGGCCAATTGACCGGCCCGAAACGTGAAATTAACTGTTCACCAAACTCGCCTCGCAATTGCGCCATTGTTTCGCGTGCTGTGTGGCATGTGGCACCGTCTTGTTGAAACCACATATCGTGCAAGTCAAGAACTTCCATTTCGGGCAAAAAAAAGTTTGTTATCATCGCTCGGTAGCGTTCACCATTGACAGTAACGCTGCGATTCGCATCATCTTTGAAGAAATATGACCCAATAATGCCGCCGGCCCATAAACCGCACCAAACAGTGGCTTTTTCGGGATGCATTGGTAGCTGTTGCAATGCTTCTGGCTGATCTTCACTCCAAATGCGGCAATTTTGCTTATTTACGTACCCATTCAACCAAAAATGTGCCTCATCGCTGAACACAATTTTTCGATAAAAAAGCGGATCCTCGGCCAGCTTTCCAAGAGCCCATTCACCAAAAATTCGGCGTTGTGGTAGGTCGCCTGGCTTTAGTTCTTGCACCAGCTGTATCTTAAAAGGCTTTACGCCCAAATCCTTCCGCAAAATTTTCCACGTAGTGCTGTAACAAAGGCCTAACTGCTGGGAACGGCGCCGAATCGACATTTCGCGGTCTTCTGTCAAACTAGCTGATACGGCCGCAATATTTTCTTCAATACGCACAGTACGTAAACGTGTTGGTGGTTTAATGTCCAACAAAGTAAATTTGGTGCGAAATTTGGTCACAATCTTCCGAATAGACTGCTCAGAAGGTCGAGAATGCCGATCATAAAATGGAAGCAGCGCGCGATGAACATTTCGAACCGAGCACGAATTTTGATAGTAAAATTCAATAATTTGCAAGCGTTGTTCATTTGTAAGACGATCCATGGTTAAATTGCAAACCAAACTGAAGCTGTTTGACAGTGACACAAGGTACTAAACACACGTCAGCTGTCAAAACCAGTGTTGCCAAAACCAAACCAGCTAAAAAATCACCCTTTATATATTTCATTTTTTTTACATTGTTATTGTAAACTTATCTCTGTCTGTAATAAAACCTGGATTTGGTAGTAATGTTGTGTTTTTAACTTTCTCGTATACATTAGTATACTTAAGAGAAAGTTATTGCGATCGTGCGGAAATTTCGAACTCAAACTGAGTATGAGGGATGATATTACGACTATAGAGAAGTTCAAAAAGTGGGTCCGCCAATGCCGTCCGTCGGTCTGTCTGTGTGTCTATCCGGGCGCCTTATGGCGAAACGGTTCGACGGGTTTGTTTCAAAGTTCATATATAAGTTTTTTGGGGTCTTTTGAAATAACGGTACCTGCCATACAATTTTTTTTGTGATAATCACTTATCACAATTTTTCTCGAAAGTGGTTCCAAGAGTTTCGGTCTTTTTTTGTACTATTTTGAATTTCGAACAATTATGTTAAAAGTGTCCAATGTGCAAAATTAAATCAAAATCGTTGGTGCCGTTTTTCAGAAAATCAATTTTTTTTAAAACCCAAAAAGTGATTTAAATTAATTTCTCACCATTAATTTGTGACTCATTTTGCGACTCAAAACCGGATCTCATATATCGAGAAAGTTTCGTATGACGCAGTCGTGTACTTTATTTTTTATTGTTTTTTGAATAAAACATGTTTAGAGATCGGATTATATTTTTTATGAAAAATAGTGATGGAAGTATAATTAACCTTACTACCGAAATACTAAGGGATGCATGGGATTCTTAACACTGCCATTTAAAAAGTGACTATGAAACATATTTGATGTGCTAAATATAGGGTTACAGCAGGGAATGATTTCGGTCTGTCGAACATACCGATCTACCTATATACATATGTACATTAGGCGAGTTTCAAAGACACAGTAAACGAAAAAACTTCAGTTTTTTTTTTTAAAAAAAAGCGATAGCGGTTGTGTGACTCTGGTCTGAAAGGTTACTCGATAAGTGCTCTCATTCGCAAGTTTTGTGAACTGGTTTCTGGTTAGGTTGCAGTGAGACGTCTTCTGGCCAGTCAACTTCATCATTATAAAGATATGTCGGTGCTGTAAATCAATGATCGTCCATGTTGATTGAATTAGTAACATCGTCAGCTACATTCATGTCCGAAGGAACATATCTCTAATTTCCAATGTTCCTAATTTCTTGTATTTTAGCAATTCTGAATGCGACAAACTGCCCATTGGTTGCCCTTGCATTTGATCTCAACCATCTGAGAACAGCCACCAAATCGGACCAGATGTAAGTTTAATTGAAGCAAACTTTGTTTTCAAAATTAACTGCGCACATAATACTCTTCCTTCAGATTGCATTCTTAGTCCAACATTTCATAATGAAGATGTGTTGTGTAGCATCTCGGAATATGGATATTCTCCGTTTTATGAATTTTTCTTCAGCATAACGACGATTTTAAAATACCTTGTAAATTGATGTAATTGATTCCAGTGGATCAAATATCGAAATCAAAAGTAATAATACTTCTCTTTTTGTTGGTTTTCATTGGCCATTGCAAACGATGTTGCTTCCTTTATTAAATTTTAGTAAAAAAGTAAGTTTATCCGAATGTGTATTCCACCAAATTTCTAAAATCTTTTCAACATTTTGTTCACTGTTCTTATTAAGATTAACAAGCTCTATAATTTATTCTTTTGAACTTTTCCATGCCGACACCAGTTCGCAAGCCAAGTGAATTTCCCTAATCTGCTTAGCCAATGTGGTTGCCTCTTCAACTCGGCGAACAAGTGGCACCAAATCTCATGGGTGATATAATATACGCTTGGCATCTCATTTTGTCGATTGCTCCATAGAAATCAACAAGTTGATCTTCGCCTATTAACTTCACTTGGTGGAACCTTTCGAAAATATCTCCAGTAATGGCAATAGCGTTTTCCCGAAACCAAGCAATGATAGAAGCTGAATTTAAAGAAACGCTATTTACTTTTGCTGCTGCGTCCAAACAACTTTTATTTTAGCCGATTTGCCATAATTAAACTATCGGGTAGAGCCACATTATCATAACGCTAAAACTAGCCAGTTTTAAAAGCTTAGTTCCATCTTCCTCTATTGATTTGGCTCATCCCAATTTACATTTTGTCGCCACGCGATCGTTACGACCAGTCGCTATCCACCATCTCCATTTTGTACTACTACTGCTATTTATTGAAATTAAAATGCATTATCCAATACTGTTTTGTGAAGTCTCCACCACGTGTACGTTATTGTTTGCTATCATCCTGATGCATAAGCGGGTGGTATTTACTACTAGATCCGCTGACGTTACACTCTGAATTACTTTCTTACATACAAACGGATATTTCACCCGAAGGGCGATAAAACATTTATTACATAGCCTTAGCTCCTTAATTTTGTTCCACCTATAAACTAGAGACAAACTTTTAAAAACTTCAAACAATCCAACTGATTTATATTCCTTGAAATTATACATTAATAGTTGGATTGTTTTTAAAATGCACATTTATTTGGCTTTCATTTCGGCTTTCAATACATAGTCTGTATTTTTCGCCAAGAATCAACCGCTAAAACTTCTGACAAATTATTCATTTTTAGATCGTTGTTCAATTTCTTTAACAGATCTTTAAGTAATAAAGTGTTGTCATACTAACTTTCAAATCCTGACCCCTTTTTTACTGCTGTCACTATTCGTAACTTAAATCCCTTCAAAGGTGGAAGTTTTCTTATTTTGTCAATTTGTGTGTTCAGAATTATTGTTGAATTTCCAAATGCCACTTTTAAATATTCGATAATATCAAGAACACATGAATTTTTATATAATTGACTTGATACCTTGACTTTTACTTCTTCTTTTGAAGACTAATGGAGTTGCTTTAGATTTTCCACATTAAAAATGTTTGGGCCGATTACTCAAAATTATTTTAAATAATGGCCGTTCTTTAGGTCCGCCGGTAAATACTGGAAGTACTTTGTAATTGTATATCTTCGGAACTATTTATCTTTGCTTATATAAAGGTTTATATACTGCGGCGTAGTCCAATTTCCCCTTTCGGAGTGAATATACCCGGTTGAGGATCCGGTGCGATACCATCAACGTTCTGTGTGACTTCTTTCACTGTGTCGATTAAATCGAATTTGGCATTACAATGTTCCTTAAAGAACTATTCACATGAGAGCGAATTGCGAACAAATCAATTAAACTATATTTAATTGTTCTTACATATAATCTAACAAAAACTGAGTCTAATTGATTTAAATAGTGAAATTTACAATTTCAGCAATCTTGCCGCAAACTGTTACACTTCCACGTAATCATAACACATGCGATCCACGAATGAAAAATTCGTTCGAAGATAACCTTAAAATTGACACATCCAGCTGCTAACATATAAACACTCGGATTCGCGGGTATCTGGCAAGGATGAAACGAACTATACTGAATTCTATGATGTTGTTGCGTTGATTGTGAGCACTGCGCAATTTGTTGTCCTTATCACCGCTTTGAGACATGTTTTCTCCTTGTAATAAAAACGTATATGCACTCGAATGAGTAATTAAATATAATATTAAGAAATGTTACTACTTCTTGTACTACGAATATTAATACTAATTAAAAATTAACAGATTACTGGTTTTAAGCTTTATTTTAATTTGCTTTATTGAACCCACGTTGGGTTTTTGTTTTCCAATTAAAGGTACCAGTATTCGAAGTAAGGTAAGAAATAGACGTTTTCGAAGAAAACTGAGTCTCAATAAGTGCATTCACAGGGCAATTTATATTTAAAGTTGGCAATTTCATTTAAGTTATTCCCGACAAACAGGAAAACGGTAACAGAAAAATGTCCTCTAAGATAAAAGGCAGGCTCAATACCTTAGTTGTTTAGTTTAGCGTTCACAAATTTAATAACAAGTTTCAAGATCCAAGTAAGCCTTCACGTCATATATCCTATCTCGAAAAAAAACTTAGGAGCACCACCGGCTCAGGTCAAAAGGGAAATGTCAACCAACTTTCTTAATGGCGCGAAAAATATTAAAGCTTAAAAAAATCACAAAAATGCAACAACACCAGCATATGGCCTTAACATAATTTTTTAAGTCAATCCGGCAAACGGCTCTGCCGGACCAGTGGGGAGGAATGCAATGATCAAAACCTCATCGATACGTGGCATGCACGGCTAGGGTACAGGCTAACTAAAGTGAATCACTTATTTAAAACGAAATCTTTCAAAATCTTCAATTTAGCTTGTGAACTACTTTAAATCCTTTAACTTTTAAACTTTAATAACTAAAAAACAAGCTTTATATATTTAAGAGGGAATATTTAATAGCTGTAGATTTAATTTTAAGGGTATATATATGTATATTTGTGAATTAGTTTTTGGCCCCATGTGGCTTTGGCATACGTAAAACTGAATTAGGTGTCAAACGCTTGCTATTCAAAATACATTTCCAAAGTTATTAATATATAGGTGCAGGGTGTTTCCGACTTAATGTTCAGTTCTCTAAAGCAGCGGCTCTTCGTAGTTATAGAAAACGCAATTATCATTTTTCAATTTAAATTTTTTGTTTTATTTTATTAAAGTGAAGGAATACGTTACTGCGAAAAACATATGGAATTCATAAAAATACATACATTATTTCCAATTTTTTTTCAAATATTTTGTTTTAAATTAACAAATATAACTTGTTGCAATTGCCAGAAAATGCCGGGCCGGACGGCCTACTCGCCGAACTATTTAAGGCAGCAGTAAATGACTTGGTAGAGAGCATACATAAACATATTTCTGATAAAAGGAATCGCAGTATCATTTGCCCAGTTCACAAGAAAAGATACCCTCTAAACTGCGCCAACTATAGAGTTTCCTCAGTTTCCTAAATTTCACATATAAGATCATGTCTGCCGTATTGTGCGAGCGCCTGAAACAATTTGTCAACGATTTAATTTGACGTTATCAGTGCGGTTTTAGGCCCGGTTAGTCCACAATTGACTAAATATTCACACTACGGCAGATCCCTGAGAAAACCCAAGAAGTCGCGAAACAGTCGATTTTTATCGATTTCAAAGTCCCGTATGACAGCATCTATAGAGACGAGCTTAAAGAGACATGTCGAGTTTTGGCATCGCTGCCAAACTCGTCCGTCTGTGCAAGATGACGATGGAGAAAGCTCACTTCTGCATAAAGTTCTGTAAAGACTTAACCGAACACAAGCCAACACAATAGGTAAAATGTTTTAAAAGTCTATTCAATTAATTGCCTACCCCGATTTATTCAACATCGACGAAAAGGCCAGAATGTCACGATCGATAGCTATAACTTTAAGGTAGTAAGGGACTTTGTCTACCTCGGCTCTGGTATAACATCTAAAAACGACATTTCATCAGAAATCAAACGAAGAATAATTCTTGTCAATCACTTTTTCTTTGGCCTAAGAAGGCAACTATTTAGCAAAGCCCTCTCCCAAACAACTAAGGAAACTCTATGTAGGACCCTCATAATCCCAGTCGTGCTCTATGGTTCCGAAGAATGGACTCTTTCTAAAGCGGACAAAGATATCCTTGGTCGTTTCGAGAGAAAAATTCGTTTTATTATTAGATATAAGGTGTCCCATAAGCGTTGATGGATTAAGGTTTTGAAATGGCTGGGACATCTAGAGCGAACAGCCCGCAGAATCTTCGACTCCAATATGGAGGGACAACGTAGTAGAGGAAGGCATTGCCTTAGGTGGCGCGCACTTGGAGTGGTTGAGGGCCCTTTTGATTGCCCTGTAGTAATAGACTTAAATAAATTACTTTTTTAGAGGATTTAAGGAAAGTACTTCTGACTAACATTAAAAAAAATAAGCGTCTCCCTTAATTCTTCTCTCCATTTAACGACGATATTATGATCAGGATTACAAGGATCATAACCCCTTCCTTCACTGTGCCAGTGAATCATCATTGAGGCGAATCAAATGCTGGTGTTTATGCATTTGTGTGATCCAGAAGTTTTTAGGCCTGCCTCTCTTACGCGATTGTAAGGGAACGTTGCTTGCCATTGCCTTTTTGACGGGGTTCGTTGGATAATACCAACTGGTCGGTCGTGCTCCAATTTTTTTGAGATGGGTTCTTTGACGTGAAGGCTTCGATCAAGCCTTTTTACTCCTGCTGTCTCATCTTAGCTGCTGCCAACTTACCCTCATACTTTTTGTACATTGTCCAGCATTGTGAACCGTATGTAAGCGCCGGACGCACAACTGCGGTGTAGAGCCTTCCCTTAAGTAACTCCCTTAATAGTTGCATTATAAACTATTCCATTATGTCGGGCTTTGTTTTAAAAGAAAACAACTGCGCAACTGCGTTTTAATAAATTCAACATCTCTTTTGTGTTTTGAGATGCCTATTCAATTTTAAAGCCATACCTATGCATAGTTTTTGATTGCAAGTTAATTTCCTCATAAAAATGTGTGATCAAAATATTATTGTTTCTTTACTTTATTTTTTAAACCTATTAATTGCTGATTAACAGATGTTTTGTGCTTATGTTTGTAGCAGCTTCTAAACTCGCATCATAAGACAGTAAGGGTTCCATTATATGCCCATCTGCAAGAGATGCGATCCTATGTTTGCCAATAAGTTCGTTCCAGTTTAGCGAGGTAGTATAACTGTAGACCTATTTTTCTTATACTTAAGCAAATTCTTGAAAAAGACTACGACTTTTAAGTCGATTGGAGGAGAAGATGCAACCGAACTTTGTGGGCTGTTTGTGGGCCGCATCGAGTGAATAGACAGTAGTGGTCCAGCCAAGAGAATCTTACAATCCCAGCCGCCAAGTTCGATATCATATTTCGTTTCGAGAGAAATATTCTTCGTAAGATAATAGATCGAATAATACAGTAAAGAAAATGCCACACGTAAGATGGCGTGCGCAATTGAGAGGGGACCTAAACCAACTTGGAGTGCGTTACTGAAGTTAGCCAAATACCGCGGTTATTAGATAGGCTTATTGATTGATGCTCAGGCCCACACCGAGCTGAAGCGCGGCCTAAGTTCAGTAAGTAATATGAACTATTATAGACTTTAGATGAGATTAAGCAAAAGAAAAGAAAGTATAGTCCTTAAATGAATATTTTAAAGAAGTTTTGTTACGGCAATGTGATATAATATGTCAAAAGAAAACCTCGCTTGGGTGGCGCCATGCACCGAGTAAAAGGAACGTGAAGCAACATAAATTTCTTAACTGAATGCTGTAAATCAAGGACCATGTTAAAGATCAGAACTCTTTTAAACATATAGGTCCCGCCTGTATGGCACCTATTAGAAGTAAGTTAATAAACTAAGTAAGGTTAGTATTGCGGGTTGGTTATATTCAGCTCTTAATAAATGACTAATTTTATCAAATAATCACCTAGGCACAGTTAATCAGTTTAAAAATATTCATCCATCATTATTGTCTTGTCAATTTACAATAAATTTCCATCTACGCGTAATTTGTGACCATAAACACTGCTTTCAAAAATGGGCTTCACTGCACTCATTGTGTCATACAAAAACAAATAGCTAAATAGATTCAATTACAATAGCCAACAAGGACCGATCACTCACTCAAGAGGGTGCGTGGACCGACCATTTGATAGGTCGACAATACTACCCTACATGATTTCCATATGCATAGCAACCCTGCTTAATGAACTCGGTGAGAATAATCACATCGTTATCCTGTTTCACCGGCACCATTCATAGTATACGGCACATGCCATACTAAGGATGTTTGATCTAAGTGTCCTAATGCCATTATTACATTGCACCCTGCTTCAATATTCAATGTTGTCAAGTCTTTGCTTTGCAGCGCACAACGCAAAGAACATATGGATATCCTGTCCAATGCCCTCGTCGTACATATCTAAACGTTGTTACTTTTTTATTGAGCGGTGGAACTTTTAAAGTGAAATCAGATTACCCTTCGATTGGATGGTGTGCAATACACATCCTAAAGGGTTCGAATTAAATTGAAGTGTACGAGTTTATTTAAATTTGCCTTCCTACCCTCCTCAGTGTGTCGGTCTGGTGTCTCCTTTTAGATACGTAAATTCTAATCGCGGAGGTTGGTCCCAATTAATTTGGATAAAATTGTTTATTTTCACTTAAGGTATCCTGTGGTGATTTCAGAGCGCGCCGTCGATGATCCGCTTTCACACAGTTGGATACAATGCGAAGGAAGATGCCACTGTTTTGGACACAACAATGGTTAAGGGTATGTTTCAATTAGACCACCTTGAAATTGTTGTAATAGGATTTTCTCCCATGCGCATTAAGTAAACGTACATATGCATGTATGAGATGTTTATGGGATCAAGTATCCTTTTGGATTCATTTAACAAAAGGCGGCGAATATGTTCGTTTGATTCCGTTTTTATTCCTATATCTCGCATCAGACGTGAGTTGAGGTGTGCACAAGCATATAGAAGCAAAAGATGTAAACACACCGATCGATGCTCTCATGCGGAAGAATACAATATGTATTTTAAAAAATATTTCGCATCTTTGCTGTGCACCGAAGGAAATCGATTTCGGTTAATCTTTTAAACATAAAAGGAAATAAATCTGCGCTCAGCTCGTTTAGATGACAGATACCTACCAACATTTCTTTTAAGTTCTTTAATTTCGTATAGTTCACGCACGGGGTGATACACGAAAGGTCGCATTTAAGCATAGCTCACTCTTTAAGATAGCACGCTAATTTGAGATTAGTAGGCGTAATAAGCTTTGCTGTACTAGAGAGCCATCTTAATAAGATTTGCTGTATTGGTCTGCCGCGATCCCTTTAGAAGCCATTGCACATGATAGTGAACGAGTGCTTCAATATAAACAAAAACCGTAGTTTTTATATTTTGGTCAAAACATTCAAGCATTGCGTAAGCTTCTAACAGATTTTCCAACAAACTATTTTTGGGGAACTTTATTAAGAAAGAAAATTAAGTGAAATAAGTGAATTCTTTTGCAAGTGAATTCCTATACAAACATTTACCCGAACTTTTTTAATTCACAAGGAATTTCAGCTTTGTTTTCTATTAGTAGGGATAATTTGATACCCAAAAATGTGTGCATAATACAAGCAAGAGTATGCGTTGTAATGAACATAATTACCTGCATTGACTTTAAACAGTTTGTGATATTTTTGATCAAATAACATTTTTTTATGTATGCAGAATTCCAGGATCTTAAAAATGAATTTAAAACAAAAGTGGTCTGAGGCTTACATTTTTAAATCTCCCCATAAAGAGGACTTACAGTGGGCGACTTAAAGCACTTACATACTTTAAATTAAAATGTCCTTTCTTATATTTACGTACAAGTCACATCAGAATATACCGTTATTAAAAAATATGTGAAAAATGCTTCTACAAAATATGTGAAGTAGGTTTTGTAACTATACTGTTAGTGTCAAAAATTGAGTAAACACTTAAAATGAGTGAGTAAACAGAAAAGTCTTGCATTCTATTTACTTCAAGTCTTTTGACTGCTTTAAATGGTTATCTCACAAAAGACTTCAAAATAGATTGGGAATTCAATATTGAAGTCAAAGTACTGGTGTGAAGTATTTTGATTGGATTCGAAATGATAAATCAAATGACTGCGACTTCAGCCAAAGTATCGCATTCTTTTACAATACACAACTTTCCTCCAATGCAGAGTACTTCGTGTCTTAGATATTTGATCAAAATATTGGAGTCTTTGGATGTTATTTTTATTATAATCTGTATTTTGTTTGTTTTGTTTCGAATTATAATTTAATTTATGATTTCATAAAATAACAAATGGAGAGATAATATGACAAATTGAAGTTAGTAGTAATTTTGATGTATTGTAGATTCGTAAAGAAAATTTCACAAACTACAACGGATTCCGCTAGAACATCAGCTTCAAAACAGCACAGAAGTGTTTTCTTATAATTTCAAGAACTTTTGATCTAAAAAGCAGTAAGTCCTGTTGCCGTTTTTTTTTTCAACTTTAAATGAGACAGGCGAGAAAAACTATAACGTTTTGATAAAAGTTTTAGAGGACAACGAAATTCATCTTTTAAATTTTCTGGTATTTTAATCTGCAAATACCAGTCATACTATAAGTAAATAGCGTGTAAAGTTTAAACAGGTGAGGAATCATTCGAAGATATTTTGTTTATAGTTTTGTCACTTCATAAAAATGATTGAGAATTTTTGTAGGCCTTTTTCACTTTTCCTCGAAAATTTTTATAGAAACCGAAAAAAATGTTTAACAAGATATTTAGCCAATATTTTTCCAATATACCGCCCATGCAAAGTTTTTAGACACCCCCACTTTTTGGAGGCGTTAATAATTTAATTATTTGTGACTATTGAAAATGAAATGGAGTTAAAATCTTAGCCACAAATTATTTTGTTCTTTTTGGCCCGCCCACTAACCCGCCCTCCACCGGCCCACTATTGATTTATAGCTCCTCGGAAGGTTGTCATTTTCCAATAATAACGATCGCTATAAGCTATAAGTACGAACTGAGTCATATTTTGAAATCGATTTTGAGTTTGTACAAACATGATTAAATCATCTTTTGGACATTATGGATGCTGTCTCTGAGCTTAGCCTAACAATGCTATATAAATATTTTTCAATGGAAAAATAATCGCACTTAGCGTATGGCAATTTTAAACTCGATGATCTCTCGGAACAAAAGAATTTTGCTGAACCAAAACTTCATGATCCCAACAATTGGTACATACGTACATATTATGGATGTATTTAATTAAAGCTCCTTACCTACTGCATTATTTTGATTCGTATTTTAACTAATTAAAGTATTTAAAAACAAAATTTCAATCACATGCATTTGAGGGAGGATCCGAAAATCTATTTATATACGCAATACAATAAAATCGTGTCACCATACTCTTTCCTCGATATTTTAAATACCCATCCATACTCTCCATCTGTTGTCTGTATGTATATCTTTAAGTGTGACTTTATTTTTACCCTAAAAATGCCAACTTCCTAAAATCCTATTATCCACAAAATACTCGTATGCGCCTCCACAATACCTACCGTTACCATACCCTGCATCGATTGTACAGACACTCGCATATCTTCCTGCTGGCCCCATTCCAAAGGCCTTTTCTCTCTTTCACTACTTAGAGCAATTAGGCAATTCCCATGTTTGCAATTATCCTCTCTACCCAGTATTGAAACTGTTTTTCACACACAGATACGAGTACCTACATATCTGCTTCGACCCGAGTTCGTGCACCAATTTACCCAACCAACAAGGTGGCACAGCAATTTGGGGTTGAGGATGAAGACGCTGTTTGGAGCAAATTTCCTCATTAGCTTACAACTTAATGGTGAAACCAGAAAACTTCCAACTTCCAATGAGTGCTCAACACTCAACACGAGTATATCTTATATCCTAGAGGAGAACCGTCATAATTCATTTTGCCTACCCTCTCTGCCGCCATCCCGCCACACCCATTATAACCTCTAAGTCTAAGCGAAACGACTGAATGTATCCCCCAAAAATTTTAATCTCAACCCACAAGCTTAACGTTCACTTCACCCCCATTAGCAGCAGAAACAGTATCAGCACAGACAAACGAGAGAAAAAGAAAAAAATAAACTTTTCTAACGATGGCGAAATCCTTACTCCAGCAATTGTGCACTCCTCCTGCCCCGTCTTGCCCATTTGCTGGAAAATGCTGCTTCATCGTTTGCCTTGTTTTCATTGTAGTAAATTTGCTACTTAATTTATTCCATCCACATTAATTGCCATTCCCACTTTGCTCAACGTTCCCAATTACCACCACTGCCGCGCTACCACCGACGAAGCCAGAAGGTTGGAATCTCTCTCTCTTCTGATTAATAGACTTCACTTAAGCCACCCCCCCCCCCCCCCATTATCCACTGCAATCAGCCACCCCCTAGATAGAAGTATCTTTCAGCTTCCACCCGTCGAAAATCTTTTCCTCTGTTGATTTTGGATAACTGTGTTAGAGCAATGGCGTTGTGGTTGAACTTCTCTGTCTCTCTTTCGCTGTATTTAGGTGGCTTGTGCGATTATGCTGGTCGTCCTTAGAAGATTTTTTGGGGCATGTTTAAACGTAATTACCGCTAAGCAGAGTGGAGTATAGCCATAGAATAGACGTAAATATTCACATGGTGGAACATGAAAGTGCGCTTCCAGAACTCACGCACACATGAGTGTGTTCCCCATATATGTATTGTCTGTGAACGTGAATGTGAGAGATAGAAAAAGCAATTAGCCGAAGACGAAAAAGGTTCCCGGGAGCATACTCTGGCACATATTATTGCTCAACCGATGGAATCTGGGAGCGAGTACTTAGGGTGCGGTTAGTGAACTTTTTGGAAATATGTAATGTTTTGGCACAAAACAAATTTTTAGTATGTATTAAGCTTGATTTGAATATAACTTTAAGGCGTAAGATAGAAATTACTTGTGGAATTGCAAACTTACTATAAATAGGTATATACATATATAGCCAAGACCTAAATATGTTTAAATATGATCGCAGTAAGTACATAGACTGTAATAATCTGTTTCTAAGATTTAACAACGCCAGCAGTATATATATTTTCACGACATAATACTTCAGAATTATGTCGATTATGTAATATATTCGGAAGGGGAGGATTGGCAAAGACATGCAGTTATCAAAACAAATGAAATTGCAATCATTACAGATGGTTCAAAAACGACAGAGGGAACAGGGTCTGGGATCTTCTTAAAAGAGGGAATCTATAAGACCAAGAAGAAGCGTCTTTCAATCAGAGGTTCTAGCTATCCTCAAGGCGGCTGAGCAAATGCAGATGAGATCGGTATCCGGATATTGCTATCTACATCGACAGCCAGGCCGCACTTGAGGCAATAGAATCAACCAACATCAATTCTGATATAGGCAGGAACTGTCGCACTACGCTTAAGGCATTATGCAATCAGAACCGAGTGAAACTATGCTGGGTGCCAGGACACTGCGGTATTGAAGGAAATGAGCAGGCGATGAGCTTGCAAGAATAGGAGGGCTGCTCAACAGTGTTGAGGTTGCTGACATAAAACCTTCCCTCTGCATAATAAAAGGTTCGATTGAGGGAATAACCCTAAAGACTACCAACCTAAGGTGGTCATGTCTTAAGCGACACAAGGTGTCAAAAGCTCTATGGCCACTTCTCGACTGTAAGACGTCCAGGAAGTTTATGAAAATTAGTAGGGATAAGCTAAGAATTCTAGTATGAGTCCTGACAGGGAATTTCCTTTTACGAAAACATGCAAAAAAACTCGGGCTGTCAGATACAGACATCTGCAGATTCTTTGGCGATCTTTAGGCTGTTGAGAATATACCGCACATATTATGTGAATGCGAGGCAATCTCACGTAGTCGTAGGAAATTCTCAGGGAAATACTTTTTCGAAGCTTTGAAGGAAATAGGCGGTACAAACTTCAAAGGCGTTTCTGGCTTTTGTAGGGAAATTGGTGTGTTTTGGGGAAAATGTTTAGGTTTCGATTTTTAAGCCGGTTCTCCAGGAATCGCGATTGGCCCACCTTGATGCTTAGTGATAGTTTTAAAATCGCACCCCTGTTTTAACCTAACCTAACCATACTTTAGAAGTGTTTCCACCACTGATCATTTCGGTAGAAGAAATCCTGAAAGTTGGTCAACCTTCACTTTGCTTAATCCTTGCCATTATACGACTTGTCTGAGTCTCAGGAAGCACAAAATGCTGCTAGCCATTTGCTGGTAAATTTTAAGAAGGGGGAGCAGCAGATCTTTTATGCATCTTATTTTAAATTGAAGGAAAAAAATGGTTGTGTGATTGGAATTTTATTTATATCGTACATAGACCGAACCTGGTACTACGTGCTAATGTTTACATATATACTGCGCCATTCATACGCAAGAAGCTTTCTCTCGAATTTTATTAGTAGTTATAACTTTGTATGTCCATGTTCACTTGGTGGACTCCGTGAATCATCTTTCTGAAAATCATCGAAATTGGACTCCTTTTTAAAATATAGGAAGGCTTTTTCTATAATTTGACTATACAATTTTAAATTGTCTGTATTCAGTATAAGCTGCAGTTGTCGAATTGAATTCAACTCTTTATGAAAGCATTTACTTGACAAGTGAACATACTAAAAAAATCTGGAAAACTGAATTTATTTATTTTTTTATATACTTCTGATATGTTTTGTCGTTGTGCTGTGCAACAACACACAACTGTGCGTTGAATTATTGTTGGCGAGGCAGATAAGTGCTATTTTTTAAAATAATCCGTCAACAAATAATTTCACGCTTTCATTTCAAGGACTAAGATTAAGATTCAAAATAAAATAGAATGTCAACAGATTTTACCAATTTTTCTTTATCCCAGTAGGAGGAGTATTTGTTCAACCATTTATACAATTTCATCATAAAAATCTTAAGATTGTCCCATAGTAGAGTGTGCTCTAGGGGAATGTTTTCTAGATTAGCTTTGACAAGAATAAACTAACCAACGACTTTTGGTAAAATCTTGTCAGTCCATGTGCTCTGCACTAAATGTACTAGATGATAAGCAACTTGAAGTTCTTGACCAAGGTTGCCGTTTTGGTAGAATCCTTCCAAAGGCTTTAATTCGATTTGGTATTTGATCATTGATATCTCTACCAAAAATGATTCCACGGCAATTTTAGGACAATTTTAAGAACTACATTAAATAACATAAGGAAATGCTACAGTCCGCTTGGGGCGAACAGTATGATACCCTTTCTTTATCCCTATATGCCCCAAATAAAAACAGCGTTAAGAAGATGATGGATAGCATTGTATTTCATATATACAATGCTATACCTATATTTGAAAAACTATTATAAATATCTTGTTAAACTATTTTTTTCGGATTCTTTGAACATTTCGAAGAAAACAGCATCAGGCATGGCAAAAAACTACGCCCACTTTTTGGGGGCGATTTTGAAAAAAAAATTTTTTTTTGAATTTAATAGAATGAAATAAAATCCTACCCATCATCTTCTTAATGCTTTTTTTTGCGGTATATAGGGATGTACTGTTCGTTCTGTTCACACTGCTCGCCCAAAGTGTACTGTACCCCTTAACTTATGTTTTTCTTTAAGTTGGTATCGGACTCCTTTTATTTTAAGTCGGGACTCTTTTTTTGGACTCTTTCTGAAATATTTCACAGTTAAAACTGGTGGCTGTAAGCCACGTGACGTGACGTAGTGCGCTATTCAGTATTGCCTCTAATTTGATAAAACCGTATTTGTGAAACATTGGTATTAAATGGACCACTCTAGATGACATATTGTCCCACTGAGCCAGAAATATAAACTTGCAAAATGAAGGGAAGTCAGTATTTAAACATAGACTCTGCTAATACTCTATACCAAAGAACAGAACACCTGGAAGTTTTACCTGAAAAAGACATTGAAGAATTGACAGATGTCTCACTAAGTGTGGCAAGTAGAAGACTGATCTTGCTCATGAACCCAAGTAACCAAACCTAACCTATGGTTTGCAAAGCATCTTCGATCGCTTTGATCTTTCCCTGTCCCTGGTGTGTCATATTATAAACTTCCTAAAGCAGGTAACTTCCACCTTTTTTAAAAACAGATTCCCAAAGGCTTTTTGTTAAATTCGCAGATTTGGTTTTTTATGTGTGGCAAAGAGAATAAATTTCCGATGCAAGGATCCTTGCGTGCAAAAGTTTCACCTTGAATTGGTCTATCAATATCGTAGTTTTAAATATGAAAGGTCTTAAGGGAACATTAGATATTTAAATGAGTTACTTATTGATCCATTTTCTTTATGTATTTGAAAAAGCAAAAATTAAAATTAAATTACATTTCATTTATTTTTAATATTGACAGCAAACAAAAGGGCCCAACAAAATTTCTTGAGCAGAATTTAGTAAGTTTCTCATTTGAGGGAAGTTATTTACTCTCTCTGTGACTCTCTCTTTTACAAAATTTATGCGGAACAGTATTAAGCAGTTTCTGTAACTTTGAGTAAATTGAAGTTACTTAAAAAAGTGAAGAAACAGATAATAAAATATTATGGTTTCCATTATGCAAAGCATTCTAGATTTTGGTAAGGTCAATCAAACCAAGCAATTAACTCAAAATTGGAAAATTTACACATTTATGCTTCTGGCATGATCCCTCTAATCTCATATGTCAAGCAGGAAAACCTTCAGGACAGCTTAGGGTCTAATAAAACATTTGATTAACTTGATTGATTGACTAAGCCCCGAGGAACGCAAGTTCAAAAATCATCGTAGTCGGACCCTTTTTTTTTAAATTCACTTTTGTGCACTATTTCAAACTGTTATTAATAATTTTAATTCAGAACTTCGCACTTTGACACTTATTGGGACAAACATAAAAATGTATTTACACAATTATCCTGGGGTTCATGTCAAGTCAAGTTCAACTTCGGGTCAGTCGAAGATTTAAGTTGCAATGAACTCAACCGATTGTTTTTCATTGCAAGTTGCAATTGGCACCAATCAGTACCTCAAAACTCCCGAGGCTGATATCAAGGCTCGATTAAATTTTCCAATAATTCGATAATGTTAGAGAGCTTCGCAAAGAAATATTATTATTTTCAGATGGTGTGTTTTTGTGATTGTCTTGAAAAATATACAGTAGATTTATACCAAGTTAAATATGGCTAAGGACTTATCAGATATAATTCAGAAAGTTAAAACACCTTCAAGTGCAGCCTTAAAATGCTAATTAAATAGAACCACATTTTTTTCACCAGTAAAAAAATAGCAAGATATTTCTAGTTCTCCCAGAGAATACCAAACAGTGTTCTTCTCGAATCAAGTGCAAGAAAAGGAATTAACGAAATATGTTCTTTAAAAAGTGATCCAATTTACATCATGGGATCACATAGATCTAACTGAGAATACAAAAAATTAAACTTTCTCTACGATATTTTTGTTCGTTCGTTATTGAATATGTCATATATTCTTTCCCCCAAACACAGTGCGTTTTAAAATATTTTTAGAATATAATGCATTTTCTTATGGAGCCATTCTGTTATTAAAACTTGGTGAAGTTATTTGATTATGTACAAACACGGGTTAACTTAAATTGATCCAACCTAAGATTAGGTATTTCTTCAGCTCATCTTAAAAACAGTTTTATTAAACTCATTTTTATAAAAATATTCAAAAAGAATTATTTTTAATCTGACTTTCTCGGGTTTATTTCTCTTCTTTAAGGGGTAATGTTTATTAGTATTAAGAGCTACATCTTTTAAAACTAAACATTACTTCATGTTAAATTTATATTAAAGTGCGATTTAAGACTACATTATTGTACACATACTTCAAAATTTGTATATAACAAAATTTCAACAATATAAACTAATATGTAAAGAACGAATGGTTGAATAAAACAGTAACAACTTCTGATTGCCACCACAAACAATGAAGGCTGCAGTTACAGCTGTGTCGCGACCGATAATGAGATTTCTTTTTTGATTCCATAAATTCGTTCTTGCAGCAAAAAATATTCTCACTGAACTGTCACCCATTTGTTATGCTCCCGAAGTGTTTTTTTCTAATGTATGTTCGGTCTTCCTCATCGTCTCGAAAATGGTGACATTTTGCCAATTCGCTGGATGTACCTCCCCTTCCTGAGTATCGACGTAGCGCAGGCTGCATAACTGGCAGAGTTTTGTAGCAGAACTAGCAGAATAATGATATAGAGCATATAATTTGTCCTTCGAGTCAGGAATTTTGAACTCATTTGTTTAATATTTCGAAGTAACAGCGATTTTTTAAGTTTCTTAACATATTTTTACTCAATTGCCATTCTTGAAGTAACCCTAAGGACAAAAAGTAGTTTTACTTTTTCGAAAATGCTGATCAAATTATTAATGTCTTCTTTTGTTCTAACATAGTTCGGAAGATTTAAACAAAATAATAAATAATAGGCGTAAACGGTTCATACAGGACCTAAAGCCTAGAATCTTCAACCACTCTGTGTAAGAAGATATATTTTTCGACACCAATGTAAGGGCCGTTCAGTTTAATGCCGATTCCGAACGGCAATTTATTTTAAGTAGCTCCTCCTGACATTTCTTAGTCTTGGATGTTTGTTGGACTTTCGCAAGGACATCACACACCACAATATATAACAATAATAATAGCCACCAAAACTCCGAATGTAATAGGTGCCTGTATTTGTTTTTTTATAGAATTTCCATGAAGAATGGCCATTCTTCACTATTTCCCAACAAAACCTACATTTCTTTAATTTTTCAAATCTCTACTTCTTATTGGCAGCATTTGATGCGGTTTTGTTTTCTATGGTACATTAAGTTCCTACATACCTTTAGGAACACAACAGTACAAATGAAATTGTGTTTGATATCGACATTGCCGTAGGGTATATAAAAACTAAAATGCCATTTAATATTATTAAGGTGCACTTCGTAAAATTTTATGAAACATTTTACATTTCACAGTACCGTTACATTTTGTATTGTTTTGTTAACCGAAAAATATATATATACCTACATATTAGACAAAATACACATGGTGCATGAAGGATCAACACAACAAAACTAACAACACTCATCCCTATTATTTCATTGATTCCATAGAATTAACTCGAACCACTTTTCTATCCTTTTTATATGTATCCAAGCGAATAAGACAAAATAAAAGCGCGGCTTATAAACATGATATCATTGTACGGCATCGGGCTGCCATTATGCGAATCCTTTGTACTGACACCGACAAAAGCGATACACTCGTCTTATATCACCACCACCGACATTGTTTTTCGAAGTATTGCAAGCGAAAGGCAAGTGAAAGGCCGCACAAAAAATGATACACCCGACCAGGTCTTCCACTTAAAAAAAGTATCGACGAAGATAATCTGCTGAGGTATAGCTCAATTCACAATTAAATTAGAGCGCGATGATTTTCCAGTTGACTTTTCCCAATTTGTTCGTTTGTTTATTTTTTTATGAAGAAGATAAAATGTGGATTTGATTCATAATTAATTTTCAAAAGGGAGATATCAGCCAACTAATTAAAGTCATGCTGACAATTTCGTTCATCCGAAATATGTAAGTACACTTTCAGCAATTAATTTTTTTTTGTGGTCAACAAAACATTATTTAGAATTATTACTTTTTTTTCATTTTAGTATAATTATAATTTTAATTTCGTGTTTTAAGCTTGTACAGTTGTTGTTAGAAGCAAATAGAAGATTATGTTACTATTTAACAAAAAGTGTCGAAAAGTGTGCAATCGAAGATAATTCTACATAAAATCACTGGCTTGAAAGCCAATTGGAGACTGTGATCAGAAAAAAACCTTTATTTTCAATTGGTTTCTTTCTGATTCCTTTAAAAATATTTAGGTTTGTGATTTATTTAAAAAAAAAATATTAGGTTATCGTTTGAGATTTATTTTTTATGAAAAAATGAATGGAAACCCAGTCTCTAACCAAAGGCAACCTAAAGCAAACTCATTCAAGAACCGATTCAAATTAACGTGACAATAAAAATCTTACCTTAAGATTAGTTTGAAACAGATTTAGCAAATTTGAAAATTAATTTAATAAACTAATTTATAAATTTATACCTAATTCCTTAACAAAAATAAGAAATTGTATAAACACAAAAAATATTTTGGATAGAACAACTGTCCCCCTCCCACCTGCATCCAGCTGCATGGGCCCATGCCACTGACCCACCCCTTTCGAAAGTTTGACAAACAGTGAGAACTGTTGAGTCTTGTAATATCGATTTTCCATTCGATGTTACCAGTGACCTTCATTCAAAAGTTCGCAGGTGTTCTCCGCACACCCTATACATTTTTTTTAGTTTTATTGTGTAAACAAAAAATTACTAGTTTCTAATAAATCACCTATGACCCTCGCTTCACTTTAGCGCACCAAGAAAAGAATAAAAAAATTGGCATAAACATTTTTTTCAAAAAATATCGCAATACTCATTCTCTATATGGCTGCTCAACTTTTTAAAGCGCACCACCACACAAAAAAAAATTTACCCCAACCGAAAAGTTCATTTTCAGCAAAAATTTTATATTACCCATTACAGTGATCTCCTTACTTCATCGAACCAAGGTAGAGACAATCTACATACAAAATATTTTAAAAACATAAGGAAAGGCTACAGTCCATTTGGCAAACAGTATGATACCCTATGTCAAGCGTTAAGAATATGATGGATAACATTTTATTTCATTTTAGAAAAATTATAAAAAAAATATATATTTTTTTAAAAAACGCCCCAAAAAGTGGGCGTGGCAAGATTTGTATTTTTGTTAATACATAAGGTCCGCCAAATAACTTTTTTTTTTTAAAATGTTATAAAAAAAAAAACTGAATATTTTCTCAAATTTCTTTTATTATTTGAAAGTACAATCCTTCCGGTTAATAATGGAAAATAATTTCATTCAACTGGCTGCCTCGGCTGGCCATACAGTAGCCTACACGATCGGTCCAATTTTTAAGCGCATTATCGATTGTGTGCAGCTGTATTTCACCAATGGCTTCACGAATATTGTCCTTTAAAGCATCAATTGTCTCTGCCATGTCGGCGTAACACTTATCTTTTACGGCACCCCACAAATAATAGTCCAACGGTGTTAATAGCAGCTCCGCGGTGGCCAAACGACATCAGCTCTGCGGCTGATAATGCGATCTTCAAAAACAGGGCGCAAAACATCGAGTGTAGCTTCGGCTGTGTGGCACGTAACGCCGTCCTGTTGACATCTAATGTTGCCAATATACTCCTCTTCAATTTTTGTGAACAAAAATTCGTTCAACATGGCCCGATAACGATCGCCATTGACCGTAACGGCCACTCCTTGCTCATTTTCGAAGAAAAATGGCCCAATTATGCCTCTGGACCAAAATCCGCACCAAGCAGTGACTCGTTTGGGGTATATCGGGTTTTCAATGTATGCGTGCGGGTTTTCTGTGCCCCAAATTTTGCTTGTTTACATACCCGCCAAGATCAAAATGAGCTTCATCTGAAAAGATGATTTTTTTGGCAAAATCGGCATCTTCTCTATGTCGCTATGTCGCAATATTTCCCAGCGTTGTTCAAGCGTGTACACAACCATATTCGTTCAGCGGAAGGATAAAACTAATTATCTGTGAAATCAGACATGAGCTAAGTGTTACCATTCGCGAAATAAGCACTAGTTGAAAAAAAAGACGTTAGATTACGTCTACGAATTAAAAGACTACGAATTAGGGAGTAGTCATAGACAGCTATTTGTTCATATTTAAGTACATATTGGTATACTTAATGAAATGATATATGTACATACCTATGTGTCAATAAATACAAATTATTTTTCGGCCATGTACATAAAACTAAATATGAACAGATATGTTCAGATATGTCTTCGTTTTAAGATTCATGTACTATGAATATGATTTGAAACATAAGAAAAAGAAACAAAGTTCGCAATTCATAAAAAAAATAAGTATAATTTTTTTACTTTAGTTATGGCTCCATAGGATAATAAATAGGACTTGAATCCAAAAAAAAACTCAAAAGATATATTTTCCGAAGAATTATGTCTAATCAAAATATGTGATTATATTTCCAAAATAAAATTTTTCTTTATTTGTGGGAATAAAAATAATCTTCCTGTTTTCACTGTCCTGAATGTTAGAATATCCAAGTCTCACTTTTAAGAGATAAAATTTAGCACTTTACCTGGTACATTGTCGCCCCATTCTACTACGGCGCAAAAACAAATCCTCCCATCTGCCCATTCATACTCGTATATATCCCACAGTCATTTCGTCCTTTTATTGCTGACATAAAAAAGGATTTAGCCAAGAAATTGACTGTCATCCAAAATAAATTGGGAAACTGAAAGTACGAGTATTAACCTGCGCAGATATGTAGGTATATAAATGTGTTAAAGTGAGAGGGTATACAACATTCACACACCAAGAACATTGTGCTAGTTCGTTTGGAAGCCAACCCTAAGCCAAGAACAAAAATAATTGAATTGATTTTATTACACCACCTAGGATAACCGTTGGAAAGGAATCAACTCTAACAATATGGCAATGTTGTACATAAAGTCGCTGATATTGCATTCCGAATCCTTGTTCCCCATGGGCCAAACTCTAACTCTTCTCAGTGTTCTGCGATGGAGTTGAAAACCCCGTTCGCCTAGCTTGGCTAGAGATTGCATTGCATTTCATTTTTTATTGGATGTTGTTATAACACGTCTATAACCTGTCACACATAAAAAATATTTTACTGCAAGACTAATGAAAATTAATACGAGAGTCCTTGTTTCAACGACATGAATTATTGTCCATTTCTTCAAAAGAATATGTAGTTGAGTAACAACACTAAACTCTTGCTATTTTCCATGATTGGAGAAAATTCGATGTCATTTGGCGTAAAATTACTTTACATTAATCGTGGCGGATGAGCCCTTCAAGTCGCGGCGGCAGCGGGTCTCACATCGCCGAAGCGTGTTACTGGCAACGCAATTGCCGGCCTGCTTTCATAGGGTAAAAACCAGGTACTGCCCCTACAACTTCCCGACCCGACGTTCAGTTTTGAGAGAGGCAAACTTGTGAAGGAGTTCAGGGTCTACATATTTTGTAGCTTGAAAATGATTATTTCTAAATTGTGGGCGTGGCAGTTTTTTTAAAAAAATATTTCGCAACCCTAAGGAGTATATAATCCAAAATTCAGCATTCTTGCATAAATTAAAAGGCCTCAAAAGTTGACACGGATGGAGGGACGGACATTGCTATATAGTCTTAGGTTTTGGCCCTGATCATAAATATATATGCTTTTATGGGTCTACGGTGAATATTAAAGGGTGTTACGAACTATGTGTCAATATGTGGCATTGCTCCGATTGTCCATAAGAAATGTAGTCAAGCCCTTGTTTTATTTCTTATGTACCTATTTTTTTTTTGTTAATTGTTCATAAATCGCCCACTCTATGGAAAAGTGCCTACATCTCCCCTAATTTAAAAAAAAGAGTGAACGTAGTGATATCACTAATTATAGACCAGTTTCTTTAATTTAAAGTATTCCTAAGCTTTTTGTTCGTCAGCCATTGAATCAACGGTGTTTACATTGGAACCGACTAAAACCACTCGCCACAGCTGGTATATTGCATCGGGAGTAGTGACTGATGATGCTATAAAATAGGCTATTCCATCTTTTGAGAGTTTCAATTCACCTGGTCCGGATGGAATCTATCCCGTTATGCTGAAACAAGGTTTAAGGGTCCAGTTATAGCTATCATTGAAATGCATCATTGGAACAAATCAGTGGAATGGTTGTTTAATTTTTTTGACAAGTCGGTTATAGCAATCATTGAAAAATTGCTGTCAGTGGAAGTCCACTGGTATAATTTTTAAGGTTAGAGTTGATCAGTGAAAGCAAAACTGACAGCTGAGAATCGAACACATCAGTGGAACGATTGTGTTCCAAATTGTTGAAACGATTATCAGCTGTTTATTGAAATCGATTTCCATCAGTGGAAGATTAAAAATAGATTTATAGAAAAGTTTAAATCAGAATTAAGTAATTTTGTTTATAGAAGAATTCTATAAGTAATTAGCGTAATTAGTGGCAAGTGCGTAATAACAAGGGTAAATAGGGGCTGCCTTCAAGGTGGTGTTTTGCCTCCTCTCTTACGGTGTATGGTGGTAGACTCTTTGTTTACTTTATGGGCTTTTTCCTTTCAGGCGCAGAGATCCCGGCTTTCAGTGAATCCTCTTAAAACCGCACTTGTTCTCTTTACGTGAAGGAGAATCATCACTGGTCTGCCCCATATGCGCTCAAAGTTTGCACCACCTCTATATCCGATGAAGTCAAATATCTGGGTGTAATCCTCGATAAAAAAACTTCTATGGTCCAAACATTTTGAATCGGAAACCGATAAAGCACTGTCGACTTTCTGGCAGTGTAAAGGGGCTTTGGTAAGACATGGGCATTGTCTCTGAAACGGGTCCTTTGGGCCTATACGGCCATGATTAGACCGCTCCTCTCATACGCATCAGTTGTTTGGTGGAACAGGATTTCGCGGAAACGTGTTACTGCATCTTTTACCAAATTCCAAAGAACGGCATGTCTCGGCTGCACAGGGGCCTTCCTCGATTTATATATCATGGGGTATACGCTAAAAATCATATTTCGCTTAAAGGGAGGTGGCTTTTGGTACCATGCCCACTGGAATTTTGAAGAACTTGCTCGAGAATTATTCTTTAACCCCTGTCTTATGAATATGCCGTCTGATGCAATGATACCAAAAATCCTTCTCCGAAAAAACTACCACGTCGACTTTCCGCAGGTAACGGAATGGCTTCGGCCAGACTCTGAACATCGTATTTTTTCTTTACGGATGGTAACAAAACCGGACAGAGGTCTGGTGCTGGAGTCTCTGTGGAACGCGATAACATAAGACTTTACTACCCCTTGGGTAAACATGCGTCTGTTTTCCAAGCGGATATTTTTGCCTTCCTTGTGAATAACAGGCGGTGGGCTAGAGGCACTTGCATCTGCAGTGATAGCCAAGCTGCATTATAAGCGCTGCTAAACCCTCTTACCTCGTCCAAGTTAGTGCGAGAACTCAAGCTTTCTCTGAATTTGGTCCGATGACTGAACACAGTGAATCTTGTCTGGGTCCCAGGTTTCACTGGCATCCAGGGAAATGAGATCTCGGATGAGCTTGCTAGGCAAGGCTCAGAAGAAGATTTCTCAGGACCCGAACCTGTGTTGGGTCTGCCTACATCTTTAGTCATGTCTTCCATTGATTCTTGTGTTTTTCGTGAACAAAAGATTCGGTGACGCGATTGCGGTGGATGCAGACAGCCCAAACTACTGCGCCTGGACATTTGCAAAAGGTCTGCATCTTTTCTTCTATCTCTGAGGAGAATCATTCTTTCAGGCAACTATGCTTTTGCTAACCACTTAAATGTGTTGGGATTAAGTGACACCACCAGCTGTCCTGCTTGCGGTGAGGAGGATAACACAGCGGAACACTTTCTCTGCAGTTGTCCGGCCTATGCTCGCATCAGTTGGCCGATTTTCGGGGCTGATGTGGTGAGTGCCGAATATCTAAGCTCTTCATCAATGAAGATCCTTTTCATCTTTATTCGAACGACGGGAAAACTAAGCGCATTAATGTAAGGTGTCTGAATGGTAGTACAATGGACCTAGAGTTGTGTCGAATAGCAGCGACCTTCGAGACCAAAAAAACCTTTTTGAGCATTTTGTCGGTGAAAAAATAATACTTTCCGTCGCAATGTTATATGTTATAAACAACATGGTTTTGTTAGAAATGGGTCCACTGTCACAAATCTGTTGTGTTCTTGTGTGTACGTTCAAATTTCTTGAAAATTATAATGAAGTCGATTGCGTATACACCGGCGGCTACATGAAATATGGTCCCACGAAAAATAGCCCCAAACCAAATATAAAAAATGGCTCCAAAAATTTGATCTATTTTTAAAAATGGCCCCGATTTTTAATGAAAAATGGCCCCAAACAAAATGAAAAAAGGCCCCAAAAACTTGGTGCGCCTGGTAAAAACTGGCTTAAAATCAAATATTAAAAATGGCCCTAAAAATATACATGAAAAACAAGGCGGGATGACATAAGCCCCACGGACATTATGTCTGCTTCAAATGGACCTTATGACCATATACTAAATAGACATAAATACCATGGATCCATGGTAGAAGTTCCTTAAACCCTCGTGTCACCCACGAACTGTTACCATAGACGCCTGCCTGACGAAAAACACATTCTCCGAGCGGAACAACGAAGTTGCGATAACAACCCTCTTTCCGCAGACGGCAGGTACCGCTCACGCAACACCGTTGCTTCGCTTGGGGTATGTGCTTTTCTTCAGGCAGGCGCCTATGGCTGGATCACTTTGCGAGATTAAGGGATTTCAATCCTCTTTCCGCAGGCGCCAGGTACCGCTCACGTAACTTGGATTTTAAGGCCACTTTGATTTTTTGTTTGGGGCCATTTTTGATTTATATTTGAAAAGTTTGGGGTCATTTTATATAATGATTGAATGAATGAATGAATATTGGGCTACATGAATTTTGGCTCCAATGAACAATGGCCCCAAGCCAAAAATGAAAAATCTTACCAAAAATTTATATAGGAAACAACAACACGAAAATTTCTGTGATTTGGGTCCACTTTTCATATTTTTTGGGCCTTTTTCCTTTTTTTTTTTGGGCCATTTTTAATTTTTTATTTTGGGGCCAAATTCATTATGAAAGAAGACCCCAAATTTTTGAAAATAAATGAAAAATGTCCCCAAAGTAAAATTATTTTTCAAAATTAAAAATGGCCCCAAAAATGTGTGACGCTGTAATGAAAAATGGCCCCAAAACTTTATATGGCGAACAACATAAAAAAAATGTCTCTGATTTGGGAAAATTTTTCATATTTTTGGGGCCATATTTCATTTGGTTTGGACCATTTTTATTTTTTAGTTTGGGGCTAAACTCATTATGAAACATAAGGAAAGGCTACAGTCCGCGTGGGGCGAACAGTATGATACCCTATCCATATCCATAAGAAGATGATGGGTAGCATTTTATTTCATTCTATTATAAATTACAAACTATGAGTCAAAATTAATATACCCTTAGAATAGGGTATAAAAATGACCGCAAACTTTGTACAACGGTTTAAATTTATCAGAAATACCGACTTCGTTGTTTATTGACATCACTAAAGCTTTCGACATGGTGGATCACTCAATATTACTCGACAAACTTTTTCATATAGGTTTTAGGGGCTATGACAGCTGCATGGCTTCACTCGCAACATACGTTAAATTGAATGGACTCAAATTGAATTGAATTGAGTGAGTGCGAGGCACACAATAAAACGAATGAGTAGCTGTGAGTGCGTGTTGTGTCTCACACCAGATGGCATTCAGCGAAATGAATGGGAATAAATGAAGTGTAAAGCGGAATGTAAATTTTGGCACAGCCACAGACACTCGAATTACTCGATTTTTTGGGTGCATTCATTTTGTTCTATTCAAAAGACGCAAGCAGTAGACTGTCGTTTTTTCCTTTCTTCTTTTACTTTATGCGCGACAAGACAACAACAATTAAAAATTCGTTTTGTCATTCGAATCCATTCGAAACGCAACCTCTTATTCCAACGCATTCCCACTCATTCAATTCGTTTTCTTTGGTTTGTATGTTGTGCGTCCGAGTTCTACCTGACCGCACTCACTCACTCAAACATATTCGGCTTCGCATTCTATTTCATTCAACTCATTTTTGGCATTGTTCATTTGAACCTGTTTATTTTGCCGTTCATGCAGCTTTCTACTAAATATATATATGATTGGTTTGATTCGTATTTAAAAAATCGTAGGCAAATAGTGAAGATCAAAAATACTTTCAGCGCTTTAAATTACATGGAACTCGGTGTTCCACAGGGTTCAGCTTTGGGCCCTATTTTATTCCTGATTTATGTGAATTCATTGTTTATTGAACCTTTTAAAGGTAAGGTTTCAGCGTTTGCTGATGATACTGCTCTTTCTTATTCAAATTCGAGTTTGCTGAATGTTTTTGGGGATGTGAACTATGACCTTAAATTGCTAAGAAAATGGTTCATAAAACACAAACTTATATTAAGTGATAAAACCAAATTTTTGATATTAAAACTAATATCTGTTATGTTTTGCCGATTTATTTTCACTCTCCAAGTTGAAAAAATATTGTTTTGCTAATATCAATGATAATTTTATAACATTCAACAATTCAAAATCTTGTTTTAGGATTGAGTGTGTCGATTTTACTTTGTAAGAAACGTAGAAAACTATAATTTGAGGGTCAATACTAGAAGTCCTACAATTCATTATACACACTTTAAAAGATTTTACGTTGCTATCGCACCCCGCTTGTTTAATGCACTTCCAGATATTATTAGGTGTGAGAGGGTTAAAAATGTATTCTTAAAAGGCGTTAAAAAATGGTTGTTGGCTTTGGATTATTCAGCCAAAAATAGTTTTTTTTGCAAGAGTATTGATCATTGCATGTCTGGTGTATTTTTTTTTTAGATTGCTTGGTACATTCGACTTTTCTCACTTGGACAATAGATTGTATGGTACTATTTCATATATACTGATAAATGATTTTGCAAAACCTAAAATTGACAATAGCTTTGTTCAATGAGGCTGTCCAGCTCAGTGCAAATCATGTAAATTACAGGTTTTCCTGTTCAATGAGAAAAATCTCTGTCCAGCTCATGTTTGCTTTTTGTTCAATGACTCTGCCAGGACTCTGCTCCGAGCAGAATGTTTGCACTTGCTTTTGAGGTAGAACAGATTTGTGAGAAATGCAAAATCAGTTGTGATTGCAAATTAATTGTTTTTTCGTCGAAGTGAAAAGTTTTTTGTTGATTAATTAAATGGAACAAACAGAAATATCTTCTGAGGCCAATCGGTTGTTGGAACAGTAAGTAACAATAAGTACATGATTAATGTTCATTAATTCACAATTTATACTAAACTTGTAAACTCAAATAATTATCCAACAATCGAAAATGAAATTTTCATTGTTTGACAACATATGGCTGTATTTTTCTGTTCTTCCTTTGAACTGACATTTTTCACAAATTTGTTCTGCTCTGCCTTGCCTTTTTCTCATTGAACAAAGCTAATGAGTGGCGAGAATTAGTTGCATCAATTTTAAGTGATGAAAAATTGTTGTTGAAAAAATTAAAGAGTAGAAGGTTTTTGATGGAAGATTTCAAGAATTAAAAAACATGATGTGTCGAAATGTTTTTCAAATTTAATGCAAGTTGTCAAATATTCCTTAACGTTACCTCATTCCAACGCAGAATCCTTACAATTTTTCTTTAGTAACGGATGTGAAAACTAAAAAAAGAAATAAAATAAACGCGACTGCTTAAATGCAATCTTTTTGTTCACTGGCTACAAAAAATATGAGCCTTTATAATGTATAGTGTTCTTTTATTTGCTAGTTCTGTTTTGTTTAGTCAATTTGAAGTTATTTAGTTTTACATTACCTTTTATTTGATTGTTCACGAGTTGTACCACTGTGATTTAATAAAACTTTTTTAAAAAATTCTGTCATTGTCAAGAAATCCAGAAGATGTGCGTATGGATTAGATGTGTATATCGCAATCCACTGATGATCCCAAAAACCAACATCTGGGTGAAACGCATTTAAAACTATAGGTCGCAAAAATCATTTATTGATATAAAGCAACTGTTGCTTCAAATAATCAACAATGTATCAACTAGTAATAGTTGATGACGAGTTTTAAAAACATTTTTTGATTCGGTTTTAATTTACAATTATTTAAATATATCACTGTGGGATAATTACGGTAATTTCGGTCGAACGGAGAGGGAAAAAGGGAGTTAACTTTGTTTTCGTGGGAAAAAACAGTCCAAAGACATACTAACACTGCCCCAAACCCAACAATTAAAATGGCCTCAAAATCGGAGCAACGAAGTTACTTGACCAGTACTTCCTGCCTGCGGAAAGAGAAAGAGAAAGAAAAAAAACGAAAAATGGCCCCAAACCAATTGAAATATTATTTCATTTCATGGTTTGGGGCCATTTTTTATGGGTTTGAGACCTACGACACAAAAAAAAAGCTTTTTGAGCAGTTTTTCTGTGGAAAAAAATTTAATATTTCTATATCGGAATGTTACATGTTCTAAACAACATGGTTTTGTTAGAAATGGGTCCACTGTCACAAATCTCTTATGTTCTTGTGTGTATGTTCAAATTTCTTAAAAATAATAATGAAATCGATTGGGTATACACTGACGGCTACATGAAATATGGCCCCACGAAAAATGGCACCAAACGAAAAAGAGAAAAATGGCCCCAAAATTTCGATCTACTTTTCAAAATCAAAACTGGTCCCAATTTTGAATGAAAAATGGCTCCAAATAAAATGAAAACAGGCCCCAAAACTTTGTTACGCCTCGTGAAAAATGGCCCCAAGCCAAAAATTTAAAAATGGCCCCAAATTTTATATGTAAAACAACAATATGAAAATTTCTGTGATTTAGGGCCATTTTTTTATTTTTGACGCAAAAGGTCCCAAAAAATAAAATAATTTTTCAATATCAAAAATGGCCCTTATTTCAAAATGAAAAATTGTCTCAAAAATATGTCACACTCCGAGGAAAAATGGCCCAAAATCAAATATGAAAAATGGCCCCAAAAATATATATAAAAAAGGCGGGATGACATAAGCCCCACGGACATTATGTCTGCTTCAAATGGACCTTATTCCCATATACTAAATAGACATAAATACCATGGATCCATGCTAGAAATACCGCGTGTCACCAACGTACCGTTGCTATAGGCACCTGCCTGACGAAAAGCACATACCCCGAGCGGAACAACGAAGTTGCGATTACAACCCTCTTTCGGCAGGCGGCAGGTACCGCTCACGAAACTTTGTTGCTTCGATTTTAAGGCCACTTTAATTTTCTGTTTCGGGCAAATTTTCATTTTTGGTTTGGGCAATTTTTAATTTTGAAAAAGAATTTTAATTTTTGGAGCCATTGTTCATTGGGGACAAAATTAGTTAAGCCGAAATACTTTCACTTTTTCATTTTGTTAGGGCCATTGTTCATTTCAAATGGGGGGCCATTTTTCACTGTGAAAAATAGATCGTATTTTTGGGGCCATTTTTGTTTGGCATGTTTCATGTAGCCATGAAAAAATCAAATCAAAGCCCAAATCACAAGGAATTTTCGGATTGTTGCTTTCCTTCCATATAAATTTGTGGGCCATTTTCCAATTTTGGTTTGGGGCTATATTTCATGTAGCCTTCACTGACTTCTCTAAGGATTCTGCTGTCGTATCAAATTACTCCAAATGATACTGCTTTCTCTGCGAAGACTTAATAATGATATGATTTTCTTAGAGCAGCATTTTTCCGGTTGGTATTCCGGATCGGAGAGCTCGCCTGGATTACCATCTAACTGAAAATTGATATCGATTGCACTGTAGCTTTTATCGTAATATCAAAGAAGTGCACATCTCTCTAGGAACTTTTGACGTTTCTCAAACTATAGCAATTTTGCAAATTTGAACTTGAAAATTAAAGATTTCGAAATTTATAGCCGACACATCCACAATCCACCCGATTCTTTTCAAAGTCATTCTTATTTCTCAACTAGCATAAAATAAACATTAAAATGTTTTTAATAAGTCGAATTTTTGCCCGCAATGTAAGTAATTATTGAAAATAAATTTTGATAATGTATTTGTTACTGTTTATGGGTTTTAGGCTCCTCTCCTTGTAAAAGAGTTACAGTTCCAGGGAGAAACTAAACTTTCCGCCAAATTATTCCACAAATGTAAGTTTAGTTATGTTATTTTTATTACTCACAAATTACTTTAAAGAAACAAACAAAACAGCTACTCCTTTGTTTGAAGTCAAAGTTCAACAGGCCGCACCGGACTTTAAAGGAATGGCAGTTGTTAATGGTGACTTCAAGGAAGTAAAACTTTCCGACTACAAGGGAAAGTACTTGTTGCTCTTTTTCTATCCGTTGGATTTGTATGTAATTACATTTGCATTTTATAAACCTTTGCCTATTTTTTCAAATCTTTACAGCACATTTGTTTGTCCAACTGAAATCATTGCATTTAGTGATCGCATTAAGGAGTTCAAAGATTTGAGCACAGAAATTGTTGGTATTTCTGTTGATTCCCATTTCAGCCACTTAGCTTGGTGCAATACCGAACGAAAAGCCGGAGGATTGGGTACATTAAACTATCCACTACTCTCTGATATCACAAAAAAAATTTCTTGCGACTACGGAGTTTTGTTAGAAAATGAGGGTATCGCATTGCGTGGCACTTTCATTATCGATTCCAATCGTATTTTGCGCCAATACTCGGTAAATGACCTGCCAGTGGGTAGGTCTGTGGATGAATGCTTGCGTCTGATCAAAGCCTTTCAGTTTGTAGAGGAGCATGGTGAAGTATGTCCAGCAAACTGGAATCCTGAATCGAATCCAGACACAATTAAGCCTGATGTAAAGAACTCGCTAGAATACTTCTCAAAACATGGATAGGCAATTGGCCTGCCCTTTGGTTATTTGCTAATATATTTTTGTTATTCGAATAAAATAGTTCTAACTGAATACAATTTGAATTTGATCGTCAAGAGGTTTAATTGAAGGATGCCATTTAAATGTTATTTTCACAAGTTATTCAAATTTTCAACCGACTACTCAATATTGGTATCGATAACACAATAGCTTTCATCGAAATATCAAGCAAGTGCACATCTCTCTTAGCACTGCTGACGTTTCTCGAACAACAACACTTTGCGATTTTCAGTTTGAAGATTTCCAAATTGATAGCCGGCACATTGACCGTAGATTCTTAAAATTGAACTTCAAAGTTTTTAAACAAATTCAACGCATTCTTTGTTCTTAAATAACTTAAAATAAACCTCAAAATGTCGTTTCTTGGTCGCATTTTTGCCCGAAATGTAAGCTATTATTGAAAATATATTTTAATTATTTGTTACGTAATTTTTGTTACTGTTTATGACTTTAAGGCTCCTCTCCTTGTGAAAGAGTTTCAGAGACAAACGGAATTTTCTGCCAGACTATTCCACCAATGTAAGTTTTTAGTTATATTATTCCAATTACTCAGACATTACTTTAAAGAAAAAAACAACACTTTACAGCTACTCCTTTATTCGACGTCAAAGTTCAACAGGCCGCGCCGGACTTTAAAGGATTGGCAGTTGTTAATGGCGACTTCAAGGAAGTAAAACTTTCCGACTACAGGGGAAAGTACTTGTTGCTTTTTTTCTATCCGTTGGATTTGTATGTCATTACATTTGCATTTTACAAACTTTTGCTTATATTTCATGTCTCCACAGCACATTTGTTTGCCCAACTGAAATTATTGCATTTAGTGACCGCATTAAGGAGTTCACAGATTTGAACACAGAAGTTGTTGGTATTTCTGTTGATTCCCATTTCAGCCACTTAGCTTGGTGCAATACCGAACGAAAAGCCGGAGGATTGGGTAAACTTAACTATCCACTACTTGCTGATATCACAAAGAAAATTTCTTCCGACTATGGAGTTTTGTTGGAGAATGATGGTATCGCACTGCGTGGAACATTCATCATCGATGCCAATGGTATTTTACGTCAATACTCGGTAAATGACCTGCCAGTGGGTAGGTCTGTGGATGAATGCCTGCGTCTGATTAAAGGCTTTCAGTTTGTAGAGAAGCATGGTGAAGTATGTCCAGCGAACTGGAATCCTGAATCGAATCCAGACACAATTAAGCCTGATGTAAAGGACTCGCTGGATTACTTCTCAAAGCATGGATAAGCAATTGGCCTATGCTTTGGTCGGTTGTTAATATTTTGTTGATTTTTTCGAATAAAATAGATGAACTGAATGCGATTTGAATTTGATTGTCAAAAGGTGTTATTGTGTTCGCACGAACATTTGGTTGGGTAGGTTGCATTGATTAAATGAAAAACAAATTATTTTCGTAAATTTTCTTGAGAGGTGCACGAATTTGCATGTTTTTCAATAATAAACCTTCATATACAAGCGAAAAAGTGACAGGACTAAAAGCGTTTGAAACACGCAAATACAACAAAAAAGCAGCTTCTGATTGGCTTCAGTAAACAAGTGATTCAAAACCAGGAGGTTGTATATGTTAACCCCAATCATTAAATCTGGTTGATTGACTGCGGAGGAAGTTGCACTGTTTTTTTCCTTCTTTCTATCATACGAAACTTCGGATAGTGTGCGGATTTCGGCAAGAGGGGGTTAACACAATGCACCTATTATTAAAAACGCAGTCCATACAAAAGTTCATGTTTTTAATCCGCAACTAATAAGTTGAGAGCTTCATTAGCGGTCGTGTATACAATGAGTATTCATATTCCTGGTCGCACGACTTTGTCTCGATGAGGAGTCGCAAGATAATTTGTCCATGTTAATATTCAGAGTCACCTAGAATGAAAAAATGTAACTACTTTTAAATATTCATATTTAAAACGATTTAAGAGCCTTTTATCGCCACAATAGTGTAGCGAGTTGTTATAGAACCTGACTATCGTGTGAATAACCAGTGTGTTCCAACATAGGTTCTGCCATATGTATATATTTGTAAATTTTCTGTTTTCGTTAGGTACAGATTGCTTGCAACACTATACTATTTCTATCGATGTAATTTTCTTTGCATACTTTCGGTGGACAAACATAAGTGAAACACTTCACACTCTATAAACTTTTTCGGTAGATTTTAAAATAATTTTCTATATATCTAAAAGTGACAACGGAATTCTCCTTCAGACTAAGAAGGAACAATTTCTTCTAATCTGTTTTTCGTGCAAATACACCCGGCTATTATATGCTGCCAACCTTCCGTTTTTATATATAGATCAATGTTTTAATGAAACAGTTACAATTTTTGTTTTGTCTTCTGTCGCGAAATTATTTTTTGCTGTTATTCTTCAAGGTTATCAGTCTTACCAACCAATATTTGGTATAAATATCACTATACTATGATACACTAATGTCGTTTTCGATTGGTAACCAGGAAGAGCTCTTCGATCCGGGATGCCAATCGAACAAGCAAATACATTACATTTAAATTTGAAGTGTATTTGCCTTTGTATTCGTATATCTGCATTTCTAACCGACTTACTGGAACTGTACCGACTTACTTGAGTACCAATCGAAAACGACAATAGTTCCAATAATTATTCTAAGGTTAATGAAACCACTTATCCCTATTAATGTCCTTCATTTTTTTGTAAATTTATAATCTTAGCTTACTAACGAAACGTTCCTTTCCTTTATCGTAACTTGACCATTTTTTTGAGAGGTCTTATCCTCGCTCCCCGAAATTTAGGATGTTACTTAATGTAAAAGTAAGGAAACAGACGTATGATGTCATTCTTCTCTCCATTTAACGACGGGATCATAACGCTCCCACTTCACTGCATTCCTACTGGTCCGCCTGTGCGGTTCGTCATTATCATTATACATATAGTTATTATAACTAGCATTAACAACAAAAACATATTATAGTGCCGCCCTTTTCTTGAAAATTTTTAGAGTTACAAATTCGTATAGTTATCTTTTATAAACATTTATTTTTCTGAGGTCATTGGACTCTGTTTTGAGCTTTAATCATTTACTGATCTAATTTTAATGTAATTTTGGTCCAGAAATGTGACAAGAAAAAATCCTCGAAATGTTTGTAAATATACAATTTAAATATATTTCTTAAAAAAATGTACAGTTAAAAAGACTCCTAAGCAAACATCTAACAAGTCGTTCACATTTTCTTTTTCTTTCTGGAAAGTTCATTGAGTTCTCCTTGCTGCATCGATGCCTCCTGGTAGATGCGTTTGACTTTCTCTTTACGCTCACGATCACTGAAATAAGAAAAATATAAAATCAGTTAGTCATTATAATTCAATCATTAATTACCTTTGAATCTGTTGATTGATTAGTATCTTTTGCAAAAATTCAGTGTCCCTCCGGATCTCTCTGACAGCTCCTTTGGTTTCACGTTTGATTTTATGTATTAGCTTCACTTTCTCCTCCTTCGCCTTGGAGATTTTCGGTCGCCGTTTGTCATCGTATACCTTCTCAATGCGGGGTTCATACAAACGAAGAGCCTTAGGTTTCTTTTCAGGCGGTACAAGTTTCCTAAGAGGTTTGCTTGCCACAGCAAGGAGCGTAGATTTGGTTTGTTCGTAGCTAGTTCTTACAAAACTTGGATACACGTCCAAATCAATTCGCTCTAGCAGCACAAGAAACGGTTCAGCTAAGTAGTTTGATCCAATATTCTCGGCAACTATATTTATGGCGTCTTTAGTCAGATTTAGAGCAGTGTTTAGGGCGCGAATTTTAAAATCTACTGAAATGGTCGTAGTTACGAGATCATCTGCTTTCAGGAGACCGTCTTCTGGAATTAATTCCTTAGTTGGTTTCTCTGCAATAGCCAAAAGTCTATTAAGAGGTCCCGTCGACATAAAAGGCGGAACAATTTTCAGTGTTTCTATGGGTCTTTTCGGTAGAGACAAGTAGATGATACCAAGCAAAAAGTTGAAGGCCGATGGAATGAACCGACGGGAAGACTGAGAATACTCCAGAAGTAAAGTCACCAAAAAGAGACCTATCGCAATATCTTGTCGTGTTCGAACACGTGCTTGAGATAATATATGACTGATAAAAACATAGCAAGGAGTGACAACGTTATGACGGTAGTCGGAGGTTGTGAAGAGATTGGAGACTATCTTGAAAAAGACAACAGTGTCTAGGGATGGATAGGATTTGTTATTGCGCTTGTATTCGCTATATTTCTCTTGTATTACTTCCAGCAGGCATTCGGATGCTTTCTCTGGAATCATGTGGATCAGGTCGTATAGGTAGGGATTCAGTCTATCGAGAATGCGGAAGGAAGTGGTTACATCTTCAGTTGAAGCATCGACAAATAAGTCATTTACGTATTGCAATAGAAATGCATAGAGTTTTGTGATCTTTTCTTTGTTGCTGTGTTCCAGCTTAGGATGATTGCATTTGATTATTCGTTCGACGAGTGTGCCTTGGTCGACTGGCGAATGTTTTGCCAGAATTTCATTCAGCTCCTCATAACTTGAAGGCATTTCTATCGTGAAGGGAAGTTTGCTGTTAGATTCAAGATCTTTGGTAGCTTTTTTCGCTTGTGGAGGTTTAGAGGAGTGCGATTTCTTGGTCACTTCTTCTTCCTCTTCAAGCTCACCATCTGTATCTTTAAGATCACTTAAAGCATCTTCATCATTGTCATCGTCGTCGTCTTCTTCTTCTTCTTCTTCTTCCTCCTCTTCACCGTCACTGCCGTCATCATAGTTTTCTGCACTTTCTTCCTCTTCGGCCTCAGATTCATCTTCTTTGCCTTTGCTTCCGTCTTTACTTGACTCCTCGTCATCATTTTCTTCCTCATCATCAGACGTCTTTGTGTTTTCTTTTTCCAACGAGTCGCCTTAAAATAAACAAATATAATACAAACGAAAGTACCAAGATTTGAGAAGTCGGAGGTTCTTCAATAACCAACTCAGTTTTCTCTTATAGGAAATTTACTTACCATTTATGCCATAGGCTAACGTGCCAGGTTCCTCCGTATCCGACCCTGCAAAATATCCGTCGTCCAAATCATCTGCCGATCTATGTTTAGGCTTTTCGCTGATGATTTCCTCTTCTCCCTGCATTCTCGCTAGTCGTTCATTTTCCAGCTTCTCCAAACGTTCTTTCTCCTCGCGGGCTAACTCTTCCTCCGACTTCAATCTGTCTGTGACTACGCCACGGGGTTCGAAAATCATTTCGCGCAAAGCACGGTCGTAGTCATCCGGCAGTGGCTTAACAATGTCCTCAGGTTTACTCAGTTTCCCTACCAATGATATAAGCTCCTTGTAGTTGCTATCCAATTTGGAGGTTAACTCGAAAATTTCATCCTTTTCTTTGGCTGATTCTGCTTTTCGTCGCTTTGTCTCAACAATCATCTCCTCGATGGCAGTCTTGCGATCTTGATTGTTGTCTTCGCCACCAAAGTGTGCGACTTCTGTAAAGTTTGCTGCAAAAATCCAAGTTTATTAGAACGAAAATTATCCAACTCGAGCCGCTTTTACTTACCGTCCAATTCATCGGCATCCTCATCGCCATCGTCCGAACGATTATCGGGAAACTGTTCAATTTCTTCCAATGTTTGCCCGCGATGCGTGAGTACCTCATCATCGTTCAAGTTAAATCGACTCGATTTCTTAAACTGAGACATTTTCTCGGCAAGAAACCTTGCATTGAGTAGTTCATCGTTGATAACTTCAGAGTTACGTCCAATACGTCGATCCTTGAACTGGTTAGTCTTATTTTTCTGCATGAATTCCTTTCCGAGAGTATGTTTCCTCTTTTGTACCGCCTTGGCACGTGAAACACCAGGTAGACCTTTATCGTGCTTGCACGTTCTCCCAAGAATCTTAAATTTTTCCTTATTTATGTGAACCTCAAATGGATTGATCTTCCTTGGGGCAGCTCCAAAATCAGCTGTGGAAGAGGGTGCAGCAAAGGATTTTTTTGAGTGGACCGCGTCCGAACTGCCTTTCTTATTTTTCTTTGCTTTCACCATTTTTTTAGTTTTTTAAGCTGATTATTTTATTAAATACCCAAAGAAAATCAAAAACAGTCAATCAAACGCGCTTGAAATGAAAAACAAATTCCTCCGGCTGTCAAATTATTTTCGCACGTGGACATACTTTTTACGCTGAGTTCTATCGCTCAGTAAATGAGTGAGTTTAAACCGAAATTAATTATTATTGCTGTATTCAGTGAATATGAAACAAATTTATACAAGCTAACGACGTTCCAGCGAAAACAAAACGGTTTCAGTTTTTGTCTGTTGCCATCGAGTTATTTTGAAAGTGAAAAAAGTTCTTTTGATAGCCTAATATTGCAAAAATGTTATGTTTTACTTTTCGAGAACAACTGTCGTTAGTCTCAAACATGTAAATCTTGTTTAAGTGAATAATTACTTAGACCTTGCATCAATTGCGTTTGTTTATTATTATTTTTATGTTTATTTGTCACATCTCTTTTACAGATTTATTACATTGATTGCTTTGCATCGGATTATTTGATTGCATAAAAAGGAAAGGGAGCAAATTTCGCGTTCTATTCTCTTCCTTACATAGTTTTCTTTATTTTTTGAGATCCCTTTATAACTCGAAAATGTTACTGTTTATTATTAAATAACTTCTGTTTTTATAAACCGATTTTGATGAAACTTTTATTGTTAATTAACTTCACTTTTCAGGAGTAAAATAAAATACATTTTCTAACATTTGGACACTCTGTTCCGGAAATGTTGATACCATTTCATTGGCCATTTTTCAAATTGGAGCGTGCCACGCCCAAACGATAATAGATCGCCGAAATATTTTTGCTGATTAGGGCATGAAAAGCAAGTGGAATCCAACATTTGGAGGTAGGGCAGTAAAGTACAATTTTACCTGTTTTTCGATATAATTAAAATTTTATAATTAAAACTGTTGTTTGGGAGCTGATTTGAAATTTAAATTATTTGCCATGTGTCGAATGTATTATGTAGATATTAAAAACCGGAGAAATAGTTTACAATTTAATTAATTTATATTTTTGTAAGCAACACCCTGTTACCTACGCTAATTCATCCAGATCATGAAACATAAAGCATTTAATTAAATCTTGCTGAACACACTCACTGGTGCCAGCTGTCATAAATTTTCACAGACTTTTTGTCGGGTCGGCCATTTTTTACTTATTTGCTCTTTTCTTCGACTGCATCGCGAAAACGTTTAGTAGGATTGTAAATTCTATTTTATTAAGTTGAAGCAAAAATATCAAACCCAAACTGTTATCTATAATATGACTGATAAGTCCAAAGAAAATATGTTGGATCTAAAAGAAGAGAAGAAAGCTGCTTCACGTTCCAAATCTGTAGACCGTGAAAAAGAACGTGGTAGAGACCGCGACAAGGACAAGAAAAAGAGGTGAGTAGTTCTATAATTGCAAAAAGCAACACGTGTACAAGCGCCTTCTTCCTAACTTTTACAGAGATCGCAGCAGAAGTCGCGATAAGGATAGAGATCGTGAGAGGGATCGTGACCGCGACCGCGAACGTGACCGTCATCGAGCAAGTCGTGACCGTGATGGGGACCGAGACCGTCATCGCGAAAGCCGGGATCGGGAAGCTGATCGTGAACGTAGGAGAAAAGCTGAAAAAGAAAAGGAACGCGAGAGGGAACGGGATCGTGAACGCGAAAGGGAACGTGAAAGAGAACGCGAGCGTGAGAAGGAACGCGAACGTGAAAGGGAACGCGAACGAAGAAGGAGTAGATCAAGGACACATGACCGCGATTACGGTCGCAAGCGTAGTCGTAGTCGTGAAAGACGCCGCTCGAGCAAATCTAGAAGTAGAAGTCGTGACCGGAATCGAGATCGCGGCAGTAGTAGACGTTTTGATCGGGAACGTGACGACCGAAGTAGTCATCGTGATCGCAGAGATCGCGGTGGGACTGCTGACCGCGATCGAGATCGCTATGAGAGGAGTTCGAAGTTGGATTCTATCAAGGAGGAAACCAGGGAATCTCGATTTGATTTGACTCAGACTATTCAGGAACTAATGAATAGCACAACGTCAACGAAAAATTTTGCCGCCTTGTTTAGCTGTACGAATAGTAATGATTCGTTAAGTAATGGACCATCGGAGACGTCAAGTAAGTGTACTATTCTTTTTTAATTGCTTTCGCGTTTGAAACAGTGGTGGCACGAGGTAATATCTCAAAATATAAGACAACATGTACAAAAAAGTAGTGTAATAGGACGACGTTACTGGGTTTCCAATGAGAAACAAAATGGTAATATGTATAAGTCTTAGCTGGTGTACATGTTGTATTTTATTTTGGGATATAACGTCTTGGAAAAAAAAATTTTCACCAACGTATACATTTAATGGTTTTTAAAATGGATTTATTTTAATTGGTGAAAGTGACGTTGATATTAAAAATAAATAAATGCTACGTGTCCACCAAAATTTAAGGCAAAATATTAAATATAAATCTTACTACGTTTCCACAAAAAATAAAACTAGATTAATGTAGAAGATTTTTTCTCAAACCCTTCACTGACTGTAAAATTTACGCATAAAATGTGTAATGCTACTTTTAGACGAGGCATATTCGTTATATATTTTTGCCTGACAATGACGATACTAAAGGGTGATCCATTTCGAGGTTCCCTACTTTTTTAAAGAAAAAAACACAGAAAATTCAAATTTAATGGAGAATGTTTATTATCATTTGAAAGAACATTCTTTGGCATTTATTTTTTGAAGATTATGTCTATCAAATGTTGGTCGTTGCTACATCGCAGATGGTCAAGCCGTTGAGTCCAATTTTCGATCACTCGTTCGAGCATTTCGACTGGTAACTGGCGAATGACACGCGTGATGTTTTCCTCCAAGGCCTGAATCGAAGCGGGTTTTTCGGCATAAGCTTTTGACTTTTCATATCCCCACAGGAAAAAGTCTAACGGTGTGATATCACACGATCTTGGTGGCCAATCGACCGGCCCAAAACGTGAAATAATGTGCTCACCGAAATGTTCTCTCAATAAGTCCATTGATTGATGCGATGTGTGGGAAGTGGCGCCGTCTTGCTGAAACCAAATGTCGCCGACATCACGAGCTTCAATTTCAGGCATCAAATAGTCGGTTATCATGGCACGATAACGGTCGCCATTGACGGTTACGTTCGCACCGGAATAATTTTTAAAGAAATATGGACCGATGATTCCACCGGCCCGCAAACCACACCAAACCGTTGTTTTTTCTGGATAAAGTGGCAGTTCTTCAATCTCTTCAGGTTGCTCTTCTTCCCAAATGCGGCAATTTTGTTTGTTAACATACCCATTGAGCCAGAAATGGGCCTCATCGCTAAACAAAATTTGCCTCGAAAACGTCGGATCTTCTTGGAACTTTTCAAGAGCCCATAGAGCGAAGCGATGTCGCTTGGGAAGGTCGAGCGGCTTCAGTTGTTGCACAAGCTGTATTTTGTACGCTTTCAATTTAAGATCTTGACGTAAAATGCGCCAAGTCGTTCCATACGTCAGTCCGAGTTGCTGCGAACGGCGCCGAATCGACTCTATACGGTCTTCGTGTACACTCTCAGCTACGGCCGCTATATTTTCTTCACAGCGTGCTGGACGTGGTCTATTCGGTCGAATATTATCCAATAATGAATGCTGGGTCTCAAAATGGGTGATGGTGTTGCGAATAGTACGCTCAGTAGGCCGATTATGTTGACCATAAGTTGATCGAAGTGCACGAAACACATTCCTCACAGAACGTGAATTTTCATAATAAAGTTGAACAATTTGTAAACGTTGTTCACGCGTAAGTCTTTCCATTATGAAATGCCAAACATTACTAAACAAAAATAACATGACAGCATGACACGACTCACACGTGATCTGTCAAAAAAGGCTATTGAAAAAAGTATTTCTACTTGGATCACCCGTTATTACCACTGAGCATATACCCATTTCTGCGACGCTGGCATGTGCTGACATACAAAATGACAGCCGAGTTTTCCATATAAAGTGTTATAAAAATGTGCACAAACATGCCCGTCTTAAAGGTTTTTCCATTCGAAATAAGACAGCATGGCACTTATTATATCGAAATGATACCGATACAGCTGTCTCACAAAATATGGGAATACACGAATTCGTCTATAGCCATTTTTTGCTGGAGTATGACAGTAACAAACATTTTTTTTTTTATTTTCTGTTTTAAGTATTGCACAAATGGATAGGAGAGGAATATGAATGTTCATTAAGTTCAGTGAATAAGATTGAGAGATGTATTTTCTTGAGTTCCAGTTGACATACATAGATAATTATGTATTTGTATAATGTATATTTTGGAAATGTAACTATGTATGTTTAGCAGGACACATCAACTGATGAAAGGATATTTTGTTGAATTCATCATGGAAACTGCAAGAAGTTAGTTGATTCTGAGGGCATTTTTCGAAAACATCATTTTTTAAAGCTCCAAGGATCTGTAGGTAAAAAGTCGTAGCGACCTCAAATATTTAGGTTATTCTAAAGATCTTTTCTGAAAAATGCCTTATTTAAGTTTCTAAGGACCTCTGGGTAAAAAATCATAGCAACAGAATATAGCTAGGTGAATATAGCTTTTTTTAGGCTCAAATGAGCTTAGGGTAAAAAAAAAACAACATTAAATAGTCAGGTGTTTCGAGCGACATTTTCGCATTTTACTTAATTCGTAATTGCTACGGGCCATATTGAATTGGTCCCTCGCTCTAAATTCTCAGGAACCGAAGTTACTTTACATATCTTAGTATGGACAGTTTGGGTTAAGTGTGCGTACAAGCTTATGATGTTTTCACCAGAAAAATTTCTAGTGCTGTACGTACCTTCGAACTTCGTAGCAGTTAAAAGTCAACAAACAAAAGCTCTTCCTTTGAGTTTTTTTTGATGAGGTTGTGGAAATATAGACAAATTGCATCTTTTTCTCACTGCCTGTACCCAACTTAGGGAACATAGATATCAAACGTTCATTGGACTTTGAAATGCTCAATACGTTGCATAGTTATACAGTTAAACAGTTAACGTCCAAGAAATACGGCAAATTCCCGGTGTTTCAGCATTTCCATTAAGATGTTTATTGCACTGCTAGACTCACCATGATTTTGGAATTGTAAGAAAGCGACGATGTTGCCAAGAACGTTGCGAAATGTCTATGCTTACTTAAGCGATCAAACAAATATTTCATCCCTTCTGAATTTATAAAGCGTTTATTCAGCCCAAAACTTGAGTTCAATGCTCATATCTGGTCCGGCGCTCCAATTACATATTTTGAGCTACTAAACAGGATTCAAAAACGTGCGATTAAAGTAATTGGCGATAGAGAAATCGCTTGACTCCCTTAGTCATCGTCGCAATGTATCCTGCTTATCGTTGTTTTATCACAACAAGTCATCAAATGAAAAGCGAGTTGCATTCCACCCTAATACGTTTCTTTATAAACTAATACGTTTCTTTATAAACTAATACGTTTCTTTATTAGTCAAGAAAGATACAAAGAATATTGTTTATTATAAAAGAAATATACGCAGTTCGATCTGCCTCGATGAACAACTACTGCCGAACAGAGATGATCAACGTAAATCGAAGATTGACATTCGGTTATCGATTTTCTTTTTGCTTAGTGATTCACTACGTTACAGTTCCTCCCCCATTAAATAATCATTCAATCTTCTGGGAATCTTCTTTTGACGAAACGGTCGTGCCCCTGCTGGTATTGTATTCTGCTCCGATGATACGTCTTTGCTTGTTGGTGAAGGTACTTGAATTTTACTTGTAGATAGCCAACTTTCCAAAACTGGTTGATCAGGAACAATGGATTCTCTTTCTAGAATAGCTGGACTTATGTGGACACTTTGTTGATTTGGCGGAAGTGATTCACTCAACTGGACTGGTACTGGAGTTTGAACACTTTGATGAAGTTGCTGTGCTCGGCTCGGAACTCGCTTCCTTATCTGGTCAATGTGTCTTAAATTAATAGTTCCATCTGCTTCGATTGCGTAATTCCTGTCACCTGTTCCTTGAACTGTTCCAGGCAACCACCTCTCTCCTCTACCGAAGTTTCTATACCACACATCTTCACCATTTGTAAATTTTCTAGATGACTTGGCTTTTTGCATTTGGACCTCTATCTTGAACTCTTCTCTGCTTGAGTTACCTTCGGGATGTAACCGGTCTAAAATGGTCCTCAGTTTCCTTTCCATTAAGAGTTCAGCCGGACTTTCATTGGTATTGGAGTTTGGAGTTGTACGTAGTCGTAAAAGTATATTAGCTAGATATTCGTTGTTGGCATCTTCTTCAGATGATTCTTTATTGTATGCACAAACCTCTCTGCCTGTCCATTTGATGCTGGATGATATGGTGACGTACCTATGTGTTTGATACCACTTGCCTTTAGGTATGATTCGAATTCATTGGAAACGAGATTACGACCATTATCCGAGACAATCGTATCAGGAATTCCATGCGTTGCGAATATATCCCTTAACATTTCAATGGTCCTTGTTGAACTGGTAGTTTTAGTCACCGTTACTTCGACCCATTTACTCTAAGAATCAACTATGATCAAGAAGTAAGCGCCTAAAAACGGACCCGCACGGTGGTTTTTGACTTAATGGCCACGGCTTTGCAGGTGCAGCTGGATTATGTTTGCTTACCTTGGCACATTGTTGACACTGTCTGAGGGTTTTCTCTTTCTCGCTGTCAAGGCCTGGGCACCAAAAATAACTACGTGCTGTTGCTTTCATCGCCGTCATACCCTGATGAACTTGGAGCATGTCAAGAACTCTGGGTCGTAGCTTTCCTGCTATGATGACTCTGGATCCCCAGAGCAGAAACTGAGCGTTGACGGAAAGTTCCTGGATTCTGGTAGCAAACGGTTGAAACTGGGGTGACTTCTCTGGAAGATCGCAGACTTGACGCTGTATGTGAGCATCTTGAGCAACTTCTCTCGCTGTTACAAGAAATTGATTTTCTGCTTCCCTGAAGTATAAAATTTCAGGAACATCTGTAACCTCGACTTTCCCCTCATCCAGCGGTAGTCGACTTAATCCGTCTGCGTTCTGGTGGTCCTTCCCTGCGCGGTACTGGATATCATACCGATATGCTCCTAACATCAATGACCAACGTAGCATCCGAGGGGAAATGTGTTGAGAAATTGTCTTTGCTGGATTGAGAGGCCCACCAAAGTCTTGTGATCCGTTATAATGGTGAACTGCCTCCCACTCAAGAATTGGTGAAACTTTTTTATCCCAAAAATTATCGATAATGCTTCCTTGTCTTTCTGCGAGTAGTTCCGTTCGGCAGCCTGAAGCGTTTTGGATCTAAAAGCAATAGGTGCTTCGCGATGTGTGTGTTCTTCTTCAGGGGTTTGTAGAGTGGTTCCAGGATGTTGCTTTTGTTCTTCAGGAAACGATCGTAAAAATTTAAAAGTCCAAGAAATGCTTGCAGCTGGTGTTTGTTGACTGGTTCTGGTGCACGAGAAATAGCTCTTACTTTCTCATATGTAGGTTGTACCCCTTCCCGGTTGACTTTGAAACCCAAACACGTTACTTCCGAAACTCCAAAGATACATTTGTTTCGTTTTAGTTTAAAACCGGCTTGCTGTATACGTTGAAGTGTGCTACGAACTCGTTCCCACAGTACTTGATTGGTGGTCCCGCCTATGAGAATATCGTCCAAATATACGACTACTCCTGGGATGTTCTTTAGAAGTCCTTCCATTATCCGTTGAAAAATACTCGGCGCTGCAGAAATTCCATAAGGCAACCTTGTTATTTCAAAAAGTCCACGGTGTGTGTTTAGAGTTAAGATCGTGGCAGAATCATTATCTAATTTCACTTGGGTATATGCTCGATCTAAATCCAATCTTGAAAACCATTTACAGTTGGCTAAAGTAGGGAAAACCTCTGTATTTGTTTGCAATGGATATGTATCTTTGCACAACATCTGGTTTACCGTGCACTTAAAATCTCCACAAATTCGAATATTTCCCTCTGGTTTTAAGACTGGAACTATTGGCGTTGCCCATTCGCTACTAGTGACTGGACGGAGGACACCATCATCTACCATTGTTTGAAGTGCTTCTTCGACCCTTGCCTTTAATTCGAAAGGAACAAGGCGATACGAAAAAACTTGGGATTTACCGTACTTAACATTTGAAGTTTAATAATTTCTCCATTGTAGTCTCCAAGATGATTGTTGAAAACGGAACTGAAGTTTAAAATTTCTAGTTGCATTTCTGATTCGACTCTATTTAGGTTACTGGTTACCTGGATACCTAATTCGTCAAACCAATTCCTTCCAATTAACGCTGGTCCATCACCACAAACAACTAATAATGGTAACTGATGGTTTTTTCTCTTGAAAGTCACTGGAACTAAAATTTCCTCGCACATACCCAAATATTTAACCGTTCCCCATGTTCGTAACTTTATCTGACTTGTTTGCAGTTTGATGTGTGAGAAATTTCGCATATACAATTTTTCACTAATTATCGAATGGCTGGCAGAATCTACTTCCATCTGGACAGGTCGTTGACAAATCAAAATTGTCCTTTGTATTGATGACATCTGGTTACTAGAAACTTTCAATACGTAGTCCCGGCTTTCCTTTTGCTGAACGTCTATCCAATTAATATTTCGCCGCTGTGTATTCTGCATTCCTCCATGCTTGCTACCTGATTTGGTTTTTGTAATGCACGCCTTTTCGATGTGTCCAATTTTCTTGCAGTGTCGGCATTCTAACTCCTTCAATCGGCACGATTCTGGTGAGTGATTTCCCTTGCACCGAAAACATTTTCGGCTCTGGTCCCTGGTTGCCTGGTTGCCTGGTTCCTCTTATCCATTCCGTAAGAAACTCTATGGACTTCTGTCTGGATGGTTGCTGATTTCAGTGTGCTTATATTTTTCTGAGCTGCTTCGCTGGCTACGTCTTCTTCTTGTGCGATTTTCAAAGTCAATTTATCGTTTGATAATAGTCGCCTCTGCAGATGCTCGTCCTTTATGCCACAAACTAGTCTGTCCCTAATCATCTCATCTAAATACTTAAAATGACAACCCTGACTTAGTTTACGTAGCGCTGCTACGTACTCTGGTATGGACTCGTCGTCCTTTTGATCTCGTCGATAAAATGTATACCTCTGTACAATCTGCTTTGGTGGTGAGCAAAAATGTGTCATTAGCAAGTCAATGGCTAATTTAAAAGTAAACTTTTCTTCTGCAATGTTTCTGGTGTTGCAAGCGGTTTCAAAAGCATCACATGAAGAAAGAAAAATTGCTTTCTTGGTTTTATCATCCTCAATTCCATTCGCCGTGAAAAAGAATTCCATTTGTTCTGCGTAAATGTGCCATTTTCCTTCTGCCACGTTGAACTGCCCTAAATCGCCAAATTTTGCTGCCATCCTTTCGTTTACCTATTTTTCCTTTTAGTTAAATGAATTGTTTTATTCCTCGTCGCCAATTAATACGTTTCTTTATAAACTAATACGTTTCTTTATTAGTCAAGAAAGATACAAAGAATATTGTTTATTATAAAAGAAATATACGCAGTTCGATCTGCCTCTATGAACAATGTAAAACGATGATTGACATTCGGTTATCGATTTTCTGTTTGCTTAGAGATTCACTACGTTACACAACCCTACATACGGCTCAATCCCTTCACCCACGATATAAGTGACTTCTATGTCAGATAAATACATTTATTCCCTTGTCAGAAGTTTAAAGACGCCGCGTTTCAAAAATTAAAGCGACTGCATCACCAACCATTACAAATAATTTAAAATTTCTTTCTATTTTTCAGTGGACGGAAATGACAAAAAACGCAAGAAGAAATCACGCTGGGGAGGAACTGAAAATGACAAAACTTTTATCCCGGGAATGCCTACTATTCTGCCGTCTACTCTGGACCCCACCCAACAGGAGGCATATTTAGGTAATTTAATCAACTTTATAAACTAAATAATCTAGCACTATAAGATTCTCATAGTAAGTAAGCATTCTTGCAACAGTTGTCAATGTAAGCATGGTTAAACAAAAGTAAAACAAAACAAAGAACCAAATTCATCTTAGGTCCCGCTGACCGAGAGGAAATCATCAAGTCAAATATCAGGGAACAGAAACAGTCAAACAGAGAGAGAGAGAGAGTGAGAGAGAATAAAAGACAGGGCACACGACGAATTTCTCAAATATTCTAGATTAATTGATGTTTTTTTGTTGTGTGTAAACCAATTGCTAATCAAAATCAATTTCTTCATAGGAATGATCCGATTAAAGCCCCAAAATCAAGGCAGTGAGATGTTAAGCAGATTCTCGAATCAAATCTCATACAAAAAAAAAACAGTTATAATTCACACAAAACGCAAATGAAAAACGAAGCAAAAACCATTAACTCAAACATAATTCTTCTTTCTCTAGTTTTGTACACAAAATTATATATTGTAAAACTAATTAACATAAAATTTATTCCTCCTCCACTCAGATATTCAATAGTAGAGCCTTCGCGTGAGACACATCAAACTCACTAATGAATGAATTAATGAAATATTTTCAGCAGATCGTAGAGCGTACCATACCTACCTATCTACCTAACTACTTGTGTTTGTGTTCTTCTTATTTATCAATTCATAATTTAAACTTTGTTTATAATTAATTTGTTTATTTTTCGTTTGTTTATTTTTGAAGTGACGTATGTAAGTATCTACATCCGAGAAATGTACACAAATACCGTAGTATTGTTTGTTGCTGCTGCTATCTAAGAAATCTGATCAAAACCAAAAAAAAAAACATAATAATCATATTTTATCTTACCCCAACTGCAAATTGAAACATGTTGTTTTTTTTAGATACATATCATTTTGATTGAAATATTTAATAATAATAATAATAATAATAATACACAATTTCTTTGCTTTTAGAAAAGAGAATTCCACTAACATCGAGGCTTGCCTCGATTTCTTTCTTTTTAACCAAAATTTCTTACAGTTCAACTGCAAATCGAGGAGATCAGTCGTAAATTGCGGACCGGCGAATTGGGAATACCACAAAATCCAGAAGAAAGGTTTGAATAATTTACATCTCTTCTTGTTATCCTCAGCCACTGTACCATCAGTAAATGGAGTGCAGACGACGCTGATTATCGTCGTTTAACAGTAGCCTGCCCGCCAGCTGAAAGAAAATCAAAGTGTCGTAATTTATTAAGAAAATTAATTAAATTATATCTTTTTTCAGCACTGTATCGCCAGCTTGTTCAGTATTACGCGGAGAAAATTTAATTTGGTTTGAAGGTATAAAAATATATTGGGTCAAATTGTAAGCTATTCTAATTGCTTGACCAGTAAGGAGTTAGTTTTCTTAGTAAGTCATGTACCATCTTCCCCGTATAATAAACAACGCGGATTTGTTGATTTTTCGAAACAATTGCATGCTAAACTTGGGATACGCAGTGTTAAGACTGATCGCAATGCGTCAAACATATGTCTAGAATTTCCGCATGCAGTACTCACTAGATGTGCAGCTAATTTTTGTCATGAAACGCAGCAATTGCTCTTATTTGCTAATAAGTAGCTTACTGGTTTTACAAACTGGGCCCAGATAAACTCTCTGTTGAAAAGGAAAACTATTTTAAGTCCATTTACGTAGTTTTGCAGGAGAGCAAAATAACATCCAAAAACGTCATTTGGAAAAGTCTCTAACTCTGAGGCAAGGGCTCTGCAATTAAAAATGATTTAACTTTCGCTTTGTATTTAGTTGAGATAAGATACAATTTTTAGTAATTTTTCACGGACAAAATAATCTTATATTGACCAAAACAATATTATGTCGACACAAGCTAAGAATTGCTGTCTACGTGACCTTTTTTTAAACGCCTTTCTTAATAAAATGGCAATCATTAAAAAAACAACAATATTATACAAATGGCTGTAGATTTTACATTAGACTTGTTCTACAATTATTCATCACTAAGTACTACACGCCGCAGATAGGTAAAAATTGAGGCAAGAAAAGAAAGATGAACATTTGACATTTAGAATCCAAGATAGTTTGAACCGATATTTTAACAACCAACTCATATATTAAGCTTATTATATTCTGACCTTGACAACATACCTAAGTGGGGTAAAACCCAATAGGGTCGAGTTTAATGCTTTCAAAACACAATGTTGTTTTCCGTAATTACAGCGAAACTCCAATACTCTGCCATTACCCATGGCACTTTCATCGCCGAAATCGAAAGGCTTTTCATTCCTCGGTATGTGCGTTAATGACATGGTGATGCAGGAAATATTTCATCCCTTCTGATCTGGTCAGAATTTATAAGGCGGCGTTTATTCAAACTTGAGTATAACGCTCATATCTGCTCTGGTGCCCAATTACTTATTTGGAGCTACTGGACAGGATTCAAAACCGAGAGATAAAACTTATTGGTGATGAAACACCGCGAAATCGCTTGACACTCTTAATCATCGTTGCAATGTCTCCTGCCTATCATTGTTTTGTCGTTGCTTCCCGTCAAAAGTGCCCGACGAAATAGCCAGACGTTTTCCACCTTTACACCAATTCAATCGGAACACTCGCCATGCTAGGAATGCACATAAATTCACCATAAGCCTATATTCGGACGTGCTGTGAAATACAAGGATTCGTTTCTTAACCATACAATAATTATGTGGAATGCTTTAACATTTAATATTTTGAAGTAAAAATATTCGAAGTTAAAAAGCTTTTTGGTCAATTCACATTATTGTTGGGCATTTGACTATTTTCATGTCTCTTGCTTATGAATGATCAAACAAATATGTACAAACTTATAAGCCGTACTTCTTTTGTCGTGATTTAGGCCACGAAAAATTAGTATGAAAGCAAAGAATTTTGTGTTACCCAAAAATTATATTTAATTGAATATACATACTTTGATATTTCCTTGGATGATTTACTACTTCCACGTAACTTTAAACGGTACTGTTGTCTAAAAAGTGGGTTATAGTAGCGAATGGATTGCTTATTTGAAGCATAGGCAACAATTTCAAAAGTTTATACCTAAAAATATTGAACATAAATATGATGATAACGGTCTAAGAACACTCTAAAATGTAGCGCCCTCGAAGGGAGCATCATAACGTAAATTTGACTGACTGCAATTGTAAAGAAGGTCATTGTCTACATTAGAGAGCTGCATGAATGCACGTAAATATTGCGACATTAAGTGTGCTAATGAATGAATTTGCGAATGAATGTTAGTGAAATAAGTGATCGGTTGGAAAAAGTGCGTTTTTAAGAGATCACAAGGTAGAACGATAGGTTTGTTGCTGTGGACAAACAAAATCTCGCGTAGATTAGTTAGAAATTGAGCAGCAAGCAATTTATACTAGCAATTACACAGGAAAAACTGCATAGTTTCGAATTTAAAAAGAAATTTGTTCTTGGGATAAACAAGCACGTTCTCCAACTACATGTCCCCGGTTTTGCACAAGTTCGTTGAAATCACTTTTTTAAATTGTCTAAATCTTAATAGGGGTCTTAAGTTAACATTCTCTTAGCATACATCAAAGATAATTTGCAATAAGAAGCTTCTGAAGTCGGTCCTTTCTATTCGTGCTAAAAATATGACTTCGAACACTGGATAGATGGAATTGGATTGGCGGCTAGATCTAATAAGATCTGATATTTGTTTATTTTATTAAGGTATGCATTTCAGATAGTTCAAGTGCAAAAGTCGATCAGTTAGGCATACTGAAGGCCCACCTATATAACCGTTTATAAACTTCGAGTTATATTGAAGGTCTTCGGCTGAACACATACTAAAGCAGTGAGAATATCTAGTCGTTGATATCGACAAGTCTGTTTTCTTGTTAGTTTGGGAACGATCGTTCTCGTCCATAGAAGCTTTAATTGCGTCTTGATCAACTTCAATGTCAGTTATTCAATTTCTTCCATCATTCGTTCGTCGTTCATATTGAGTCTGTAGCCAGGACAACAAAATAAAATAAATTTTTTATATCAGAATAACCCGCGTAATATTGAACAATGCTACGTCGCGTTTCATTAAAATCAAAGTAAAACTCTAGCATTAATTAAATAAAACTTGCTTAGAACGAATTCTTTCTTTTACATGGCAGTGGTCGGAAAACGGAATGGAATCATCATCAACTGCCACGGTCAACGCGATTCACATGAAGCCATCACGAAAAATTAATTATTTTTTCTTGGAAATAATGCTAACCCTAATCGAAACTAAACTTCTTTCAGCAAAAACCATGCCACAACATTTGTTGTTTTAAAATTTTGATTTGAAACCAATTTTAGTTTTAAGACCAAACCACAAAAGAGTCATATCAGTTGCTAGATGCTCCTGCCAGAGCCCCTGCAATGGTTGATATGCTGTTGTTGGGTTTGTTTTGCTTAAAATGGTTTTTTGTTTTCTTCACAGATCCCCATCGCCAGAGCCGATCTACAGTTCTGATGGCAAGCGGCTGAACACCAGAGAGTTCCGTTTTAGAAAGCGCTTGGAAGAACAACGTCATCAGCTCATAATGCGAATGCAAAGCGTTAATCCAGATTTTAAACCTCCTGCCGATTACAAGTGAGTACAGGTTGTAATTTTTTTTTTAAGTTCAGACTTGACCTATTTTTTTGAAGGCCGCCAGTAATTCGTGTGAGCGATAAAGTCCTCATTCCTCAGGAGCAACATCCAGACATTAACTTCGTCGGCTTGCTGATTGGACCACGTGGTAATACGTTAAAAGCAATGGAAAAGGAAACTGGAGCAAAGATTATCATTCGGGGCAAGGGTTCTGTGAAAGAGGGTAAAGTTGGTAGAAAAGATGGCCAACCGCTGCCAGGCGAGGACGAGCCATTACATGCATTCATTACGGCGTCCAATCCAGAGGCAGTAAAAAAAGCGGTAGATAAAATAAAAGATGTTATTCGACAGGGCATAGAAGTTCCCGAAGGACACAACGACCTGCGGCGCATGCAACTACGTGAGTTGGCACAGCTCAATGGCACTCTGCGTGAAACCGATTGTCCACGTTGCACTAACTGTGGTTCTACGGAGCACAAGAGCTGGCTTTGTCCAGACAAACCGAACGTGACCAACAGCATTGTATGTTCATCGTGCGGGGGCGCAGGTCATATATCCAAAGATTGTCGTAGCAAGCGTCCAGGGCAGGGAGGCCCCCCTTCGGATGACTCTCAAGCTAAAATCGACGAGGAGTATATGAGTTTGATGGCTGAACTAGGCGAGGGACCGCCACCATCACAAAAGCCTGCAGCAGATCCGCTAGCTCAAGCGCATCTCAATCGCGGCTATAGTCTTTTCGACACAAAACCATCACAACCGAAAGCAATTGCTGCACCACCGCCAATTATGTCTCAACCTCCTGTGCAACCGCCACCAATGGCGCCTCCCTCGTGGGTTTCAAATGGTACCATGTCATTACCTCCATTAATGCAGCCTCCGCCAGTTGTCCCACAACCACTTCCGCCAGGACCGCCGCCGCCTCCACCTATGATGCCATGGATACCACCGGTGCAACCACCACCACCAGGTGGCGAATTAGGAAATCCTCCCATACCCGGAAGTTCACCATTACCTCCGCCACCGCCAGGAACTGGGCCTATGACATCGCTTTTGCCACCACCACCTGGAACTTCGAACACACCGCTGCCACCTTGGTCGGCGCCACCACCACCAGGTCTGATGCCACCATTTGGCTGGGGTCAGAATGGATCAGGTGGATATTTACCACCGCCGCCACCCGGTAGTGCACCTCCGCCACCACCATGCGCCCCGCTTCCCGCATTGCCGCCAGGTGTGCCGGGGCTGGTGCAACCTCCGCCTCCACCCCCTCCTTCCATGTAATAAATTTAAAATGTGCACATCTCTAAGTGCAATGGTAAACCTTGTGCGAGTGGTGTGAGACATCACTTTTATTCCAAGACTAGCGTTTCATTAATTTCTTTTGTAATTTTAGTTATGTATCGGATTACATGCGAATAAAGAAGAAATGATATTAAACCGTTGAGTTTTTATTGTGTTCTAATTGTGTTCTAATTAGGAAGTTAAATCAGGTACGTACGACGTAGTCCTAGTTACATAATGTCCGAAGTGAGCATGCCGGTTTATGCACCCAAGTTCAAACTAGCATAACGAAAATCGTACCAATTCAATAACCATTACAACCCTTTGCCTTGTAAATGGGGGCAAGTTTCCTTTCCAGAAGCACGCTTTAAAAGTTAATTTTTTTTAAAAAAGTTAGGTAGTGGCGTTATTATAACATATTCAAAATGTGGAACTGAGAAGACCCTAAATTGTTTAAAATAGTTTTAATTTTTAGATTTAACCTCTATTTTGTTTATGGTGCAAAACATAAAAATTTTCGATCAAATGGCATAAGTATTGATGAACACAATTGCTTTGTTCAATGAGGCTGTCCATTTCAGTGCAAAGCATGTACATTACAGGTTTTCGTGTTTAATGAGAAAAATTTCTGTCCAGCTCATGTTTGCTTTTTGTTCAATAACTCTGCCTGGACTCTGCTCCGAGCAGAATTTCTGCACTTGCTTTTGAGATAGAACAGATTTGTGAGAAACGTCAAAATCAGTAGTGGTTGCAAATTAATTGTTTTGTCGTCGAAGTGAAAAGTTTTGTTTGTTGATTATTTAAATATAAATCGAACAATCTTCTGATAAAGGGCAATCGGTTGTTGTAACAATAAGTACATGATTAATGTTCATCAATTCACTATTTATACTAAACTTGTAAATTCAAATAATTATCCAACAATCGAAAATGAAGATCTTATTTTTGACAATTAATATATGGCTGTATTTTCTGTTCTACCTTTGATCTGACATTTTCCATAAATTTGTGCTGCTGTGCCTTTCCTTTTTTCTCATTGAACAAAGCTATTATGACATGTACCGCTCACGCAACTTCGTTGTACCCATCGGGGTATGCGGTTTTCGTCAGACGGGCGCCTATGGCAACAGTATGTGAGTGGTCGGCTGAATTTCAAAACGTTATGATGCAATGCTTACTTTTCTAAAACGCATTGTGAACGCATCAACTGCGCAAATAAAAGCAAAGAGAGCATCGTGAATGATTATGATGCATAACAAATGCAAATCAGCGCAAAACAATTTATAACCTGGCATCAGAAAAGCACTCATAATTCACATTTTTTTGACGTTTTGGAATTTAGACGTCCTCACAGCAAAATAATGCAATAAAAAGAGGATTTTAAAACATTCTTTTAAAAGATTCCAACTCCTTTTCAAGATTCCAACAAATTTTAAGCTATAAGTTTTTTCTTTAGCTAAAAAAAATAGGTAACTAATACCCAATTTGGCTTATGTCGTTTTCATTTGGTAATCCGGAAGACTTCCGGAGTCTTCTGAAACTTCTAATACTTAAATGACAGTTCCTCGCCTGGAAAGAAGAGAAATTCGCTGCTGACTTTAAATTCAGAATCAAAACCAGAAGCACTAATACAACCAAACACCACAAACGTCAAAATCGATAAATGTAATTGTTGATGCATTTAATAATTCTAAGATTAAGTGTAAATAACCAAATTTAATTAAACAAATAAAGAAATTATATTAGGTATAATTTAAACATATTTCAATAGCTAATTTTGTTTTTCTTTCATCGTCTTCATCGTCATCACATTGGCAGTGAGGCGGTTGGAAATTCATTTCACACATACAACAACAAATACACTTCAAATTCAAATTTAATGTGTTTACTTGTTCGTTTGGTATCCCGGATCCCCTCTCTCACTTTATTAGAAGAACGTAAAATTAATAACAATTATCTTAGGTTAACATTTAAATTCGTAAAAAATATTTAAATCTAATTCGATTAGGTGGTGTGCCAGGGACGGTAGGTAGGTTTTGAGGCTCTCTTTACCTTAGTGGATGTCGAAGAGGTTTTGCTTACTATTAGTTAAACGTAGCGTACGTGTTAGGGGTACGTTTCTTCCATAACGATGATAATTGATTCTAAAGAGAGGTATCCATCGAAGATTGTTCGGGTTAGTGTTGAGGGAAATTTTTTGGAGAAGCAAAGGACAATTGATATTCCTGGATAGAAGCTGATGTATAAAGAGAATATCAAAAACTCGACGTTGGTGGAGTTGAAAGGAGCTTAAGACGATCATGATAGGGAGGGAGGTTATACCAATCAGTCCAGGGTAGCTCACTGAGAGTAAGTCGGAGGACTCTACGTTGGACAGCTTCGATTCGACAGGAATGAATGAGGTGATAGGACGACTAAACTTAGCTAGCATATCCATGAATACGCCTAACGAATGTGATGTAAAGTGATTTGGTGACACAGTGATCAGAAAATTCTTTAGGCCAACGTTCAACAAAGCAAAGAGCAGTGTTGGCTTTTTTGATGGATACATCAATGTCATATCAAAAGTTCAATTGTTTGTCACAGATAGCTCCAAGATCACGCAGTGAATCTACTAAACAGGGTCGTTGTTGATGTAATAGGTTCTAGGAGGAAGCGCGAAAGGTTTACGGGAATATGTAATAGCTTGACACTTATTAGCATTCAGTTCAAGGAAGTTTTTGTGGCACCAGGTTGAAAATCTGTCAAGATCTTTTTGAAGTTGGTTTGAGTCGGGGGGAGGATATTTTCCTTTATATTTTTTTATCATCAGCGTAGTCTGATATAAAAAAAAAATTACCTAACAATGCAGCCGGCGTCATTTATTGTCAGAATACAAATCAGTGGGCCAAGCTGGCTCCGCTGTGGGCGCCAAAGGTAGCAAGGAAAGCATCCGATTCAGAGGATCTAAATCCTAGGGAGGATCTATATCTGAGGTCAGTTGCAATTACATCAACTTCACAACCAGCTTCGAAGATGCAAAGAGTTTCCGAAACAAATTCTAATAGATTAATAGTTGTTGATCTACCATTAAGGAACCCATATTGGGAAGGAGTATAATAAATAATTGTCTACAGTGAAGGAATATTGAATCGAAAACAATACTTTTCGAAAAGCGTTGAAATGCATTAAAGTTTGGCAATACGGAGATAATTTGTTTCTTTGGACCTTTTTTGTGGATGGGAATTATGAAAGGGTTTTTTCCAAAGGGAAGAAAAAATTATTTTTGATATTGAAAGTTGAAATATGGAAGTCAGAGGTTTGACTAAATGTAAGCCAATTTTTTTCAAATTGGTCTACCTGCCTGTTTTTTGTTGCCATTTGAAAATGTTACAAAACTCACTGCGCTAATGTCATATTTTTGACAAACCAAAGCCTCCCAACTTCATGTCTTTGATTCACACGAATTCATAGAAAGGAAATTTGAGAGAATATTTGGAGGACCTTATATAAAATTGTTTTGGCGGGTTAAGGGGACAGGGGAAGCATTGCCGAAGTGGCGTTATCGTGCTTATTCGTGTCACGGTGGCACGCAAAAATTAAGAGTCGCACGCTTTCTTTATTTTTCTTACCTATAAGGTTAGAAAAAAAACACGGTATGCGCCCAACATTTGATGTTGTTTCAAGTGGTAGCATGTTGTAATAAATGTTGGGTCTTAAAAAAATGTCAAACATTCTATAAAAAACATTCCCAGTTTAAGGGAAGGGCCCTTACTTTTTAAAACAAAGTATTTTTTCACACTTCAATATTCTAAATTCTGATTTTTCTCATATATTTGAGTGCGGGAAACTTATTTGTTCTGAATTTATCTTTTGAAATAGGGCAAGCTCAAAACATTTTTCTTGAAGATTTAGAAAAATTTTGGATTAAGTTTTACAAATTGAAAAAAAAAAAAACAATATATTTGGGTGAACGAATGTGTAAAAATATATTTCAAAATTTATGTTGACCATCCAGAGGTACTTTTGTTCAGGACTGAACAATATTAAAGAACAGACATTAAAATATTAAATGTAATTAGTTTGTAATAATGAAATAATTAGGCCAAATTATTTTCTAAACTTTAGAGGCCTCGTCAAGGGAGAGCTCTAAACTGCGCAATAAATATTTGAGTCTTGATTTTCATTTTCTCACAATATGTCAATTATTTTATTTATAACCCATATCCTTCAGACATAGGTGCTATCTAACACATTTTATTAGTTTTTATATTTCCACAAACAATTCGAAATGACTCAATGCTGCAAAAACAAAATATAAATATACTAAAATATATAAATAAACTAACAAAAAGTAAAGTATCTAAATATACTTTTAATTGGGACACACTAAGAGCACGTTACTCTGAAAAAAGACGAATCCAACATCTTAGCAAGATCGTTCTTAAAGCATAGTTTTCTGACTAAAGTTGACGTCGCTGGTTCTTTCGTATCTGTTTCCGAGATCTGTCATTTTTATTCATTAAGTCCCTGGGAAAAAGCACTATTACGAGAACTTTCGCTACATTTCCTTCCGCATAAACAACCTCGTTGATTGCGAGAAAGCAGATGCAGATGTCCAAATTGATGGCGTTTTAAAGCGCATATAACTTTATAATATGTATGTTTATAAATACGACTGTAAGCGCATAGAACAATGTAGGACTCAGATATGTAACATTTTAGAATAATGTGTAGCATCAACAATTAAAATCTTAATTCTTTCTAAACAGTTCTACTTAAAACAGTAATTAAAACCATAATTTTTGTAGTAAATTCAGATACAATTATTTTAATAGGAGTCCATTGACTTTTTACATAAAATTGGTTTTATTTGATTAAAAAATTCACTTCATTCAAAAAAGTACTAACGAATTCTACTGCGTCACGCATTTGATATAAAAAACTCGAAATTTCATAGTGAAAAGGTAATGCAGGGAAATAAGGGATTTTAAGGACCCCCTCTTCATTTAACCTATGACTTTTATATACTTTTGTTTAAGTCAATTTGTGAAACAAAATTTCTTAACCATAGCCCGGTTCTCAAATAGAGCTACAACTATACATCGAATGTAATAGAAAACCTTTGGTTCTTCGAACTGTTTATTTATTCCGTAAATTTAATACAAAAATTAAAAGCCATATATGCCATTGTATGCTGTAGAGGGTTAAGCGGATTTTCATAACACTAGTATTACTTCGGATTTAATTAAAACTTAAAATAAATAATAGAAATCCATAATAGAAGTAAGGACATATTCATGATTTTATAAATAACAAAAAAAAATTTTAGGAGAATGTTTCAGCAATTTTTTTTTAAAGAGGCACAGCTTCCATTTTATGAAGGGGAAACATTTTTATGACGAATTTATCTGAAAGTTATGTCGTTTTTCATTGGACTTTGGAGAAACTGGTCGTAGCAATAGCAAGATTTAAAAATGGTCCATACTAAAAATTTTAAAAATGCCTAAAGAATTGTATTCAGCAATATGAAATATTTATTAGTGAATTATTTTTTTTTTGTATTCGATGTAGTTTTATATGGCTAAAACGATAAATCACTCACTTCATTCCTATTTACATATGCAGTGTGGGTGCAGTGGGAGTAGTCCAGCTGCCCTGCCCTGAAAATTAAATTGCCGTTCGTAAGAGGCATACATTGAAGGTCATTCCATTCGTGTTAAAAAATATATCTTCGCATACGCAATGGTTGGAGAAGCTAGGCTAGGTAGGTCCTGTATGGGCCGTTTATTTTTTTTAAACATTTACATATACCTATGCGTTTGCTTTCAGACTCGCAGAAGCTGCTTCCTGGCTGTTTCCCTTCATCTCATCAGCGACAGATTTAAAATGTTTTTTTTTCTAAATTGTGGGCGTGGCAGTAAGTTAAAATAAGATAACAAATATTTAAGGGTGTTAAAAACTATGTGTCAAAATGAATATACCCTTAGGATGGGGTATACAAAGTGATTTCCATAGTGAAGCACGAGTATACAGTATGAATTTGTATATTATAATGCAATCGGAAATTTGATTTAATTGATTTGAATGAATTTGTGTGTCACACAATTTAAATTATAAGGAATTGACGTTGGTCTTAAAATGTTAGATCGCAAATGGTTTGCGTTTAGCTGAGTGATTGTCTTGTTATTAAATGCATAAATATGGTGCTCAATTTGAGATAAGAAAATGTTTGGAACAAACCTGTAATTGATTCTTAATCATACTTTTAGCTTTTCTGTTTTATTATATTGTGTGTTTTTATTGTTTCGAGGATTCTAAAACTTTATTATCTTTAAAAATAAGTACAAATCTTATCTTATCTTAATCTAAGCACAATTTTGTATCACAAATTCATATATCTAATCACTTCCCTGATATTTCTCTGCACCTCAGAGTGGCTGCTTCAACCGCTCCAGCGACGGCTGCTCGAAAACCTAAAATAAATTACTTTAAAGGCAATCAATAAACCAAACTTAATAACAAACCTGATAATTCTAAATGTCGCAAACCTGCAGCAGTAGACCCGGAGGGACTAGTGACATCATCCTTTAGCTGACCAGGGTGAATTTTAGAGTCCCTGACTAGATGCCCTGAGCCCAAAACAGTCTGTGAAGCAAGACGGTAAGCCATATCGCGTGGTAGCCCCATTCTCACAGCTCCGTCGGCGAGAGCTTCAATCATCACGAAAACATAAGCCGGTCCACTACCACTAAGAGCTGTTATGGGATCTATTAGATTTTCGGTGACTTCTTCGCAGGTACCAATCGCCTGCAATAAACTAGTTGCGGTCTTGGCATCTGCTTCTGTTGCCTTAGATCCACGAACAAAGACTGAACAACCTGACCTGACCAGGGCCGGCGTATTGGGCATTACTCTGATCACACGGGATTGCGAAGATAGATTCTACAAAAATAATGTACTTTATTTGGGAGGCACGTGGAATATTTAGTTTTTTGATTTCGTACCTTTTCAATTGTATCGACAGTAATACCCATTGCCACTGACAAGAACAGTTTTCCTTCACTATCTGGCTTTATTTCAGTTAGCACTTGTGGAACTACATTTGGTTTTACGGATACAAAAACTACATCTGAGTTAATGACGACTGGTTTGTTTTCTGTGATGGTAACTGCGCCAAGATTCTAAAGAATAATTATTTACATCAGATTGACAAGAGATGCGTTTTGTTGATATCAAACGTACCTTGAACGATCCAAAACTTATGGTGTCAGCAGGGTGAACACTTGCTGTAATCGCTTCAGCTTTTGTAAGTCCTGCAAATTAAAATGAAAAACATATTAAAAATAAATAAACTAAATATTTACCATCAATGTTTATAGTTTTGTCATATATTACAGAAAGCTTACAAATTTATGGAAAAAGTTTTCTTAATTTTATCGCGTCCCTAAACAATGTTGTCGTTTTAACGCCGCGTTGTAATATGTAGCAATACATACACCATGCCACATAGAGCGCGTTTTTAACGCCGCGTTGAGTTTTTTTGACGCCTTTTGACATTTTTTTAATTGTTTTGCGTCATAGGCGCATTTATTAATTTTTGATTGTTTGTGGAAATAGGAAAACTAATAGAATGTGTTATGAAGCACCTATGTTTGCACGATATTTGTAATAAATCGAGTAATTGACATATGAAATATTGAACGCGCTGACGACAGCTGACTTGACGAAGCCTTAAGAAGTTTGTTTATATTTTTCGGTTAAATAAAGTTTTGCAATGATTTTCTAAGAAATATTTACTACTTTAGTTAAAAGTATTATTAACGCTCGGCAAAATTTCTCAACTTGCCTAAATTTTGATACGAAGGATCACATTCGTCAAGCGTTTGATGACATTTTTAAACGAAACATCACAAATAAACAGACAATAACTTAATTTATATGTTGTAGACTCTATGCAATGTGTTATATGTTTTATAAACAAACATTAATTAATTGTTAAAATAAGGCTTCATAAGAGGAAATGTAAATGCATATCTAGTACAATCTCTTTATGAATAAAGAAAATGAAGATTTGAGGGCCATTTCAAGTGGACACAATTCCAATTCTTCGAGATTTAAATTCATCGTTGTGGTTCTCTATGAGTCTTTCGAAAACTTCTGCGATATCGATGATACCGTGTAAAGAAGATATGATGATATGTCATTGAAATAAAAATTAAATTTTAATTGCGATGTTACTTTTACTTTTAGACTACCTAGTTCTATTTTTGGTGTAGCACACTACCTTGCCTGGATTTCACCTAAGTGGTAACGCTGGTTTGGTTTAGTGGAAGCGAAAATTGAAATATAGCCATGTTTTTTTGATAAGCCATGTTTTACACGATACGATTTTTGTTGTACGACACTCCTTAACTCTCTTTAGAGCACGCACCGTGCTTTCATACGTTCAGATTTTTCACGGTCAATGCCTTTTTGTTTCAATTTTCAAATTTCTTTTGTTTTCTTCATTCGCTCTCCAACATTTATTTATTCTTGATTGCTGATTGGTTGGTTTCTGTCTAAGAACAGAAGAAGTAGAACACATGAATAAAGCAAACCACAAAAATTAACAGAAGAAGCGCAAAAGAAAATACAGGAATCGGATGGGAGTTGCGGCTCATCCGTGTTTGGCTATCCCCCACACTTTTTATCCCCTTTGTCTTTGACTTTCTTAATGTTTCTAAATGTTATTTGGAAGCACTAATCTATATCCGCTCAGGGACTTGCGGCAATAATTATACCCGCTAAGTTATACGCTATATCATTGATAGATTGATATAGATATTTTATTACGTTTATAATATGCAATTTGCTATAGCATAATTTAAATAATTTAAATGCAGTGATATGACAAATTTATGTCTTTCTACCAGAAAATGTTTATAAGTGACAAAAATAATTAGCATTAGAAAATATGTCTGTATTTTAAAATTATAAAATAAAGTTTCATGAACAAACAAAAATATGTATTCATATATATATTATATATGGAAGCAAAATATACATATAAATAAACAAATAAACATAAATGTTAAATGGACTTAACTCCCAAGGGTTTCCTATTAGTTATAAAGGATTCATTTTAATTCAAGTTTTGTGTTAGCGTATATAAGCTAAGTTTTTTTGGCTTACCAAAAACTGATTTTAACACAATTAAGGTCCAGTAATCACGCGTTTAACTTAACTTTCTTCAATATTAATATAAGCATAGTAGAGAGAAAATTTCACTTAAAAGAGTATCGGTTTGTTTCACATTTATTCGGAAACATTCGATACGAACCGTATTCGATTGACAATTGTGTGTAAAGAAGTTCCCGAATTAGAAAGGATAGCCGAAAACAATGCGAATACTTAGATTTTTTTTAAAAACTTTTATTGTATAGAAGAGTTACAATTTAGAACAAACCCACAATACTTTTGACATTTTCCAAATCATTTTCTATGTTAGATTTCATAAATGCATCAAATGAATGTTTTCGAATGTACTATTTGTATATTTATCCGTATATATAAATCTGAGCCGTAGTTGTATTTTTTTTTACTGATATGTACAAAATAATTTGTTTATGGATTGGGAAAGCTGTACGGATTTTGAAAGTGTATACAAAACAAATTCTAGAAATACTCGAGATATCCATCCTTATCATGCGCCCTTATCAGTTTGGAAAATATTTTCTTATATAATTACAAAATTCTAATATATAACGACTTGAGGTAGACTCACCAGCACCGATGAATCCCTTAGCCATTGCCTGAGCAATTTTACCGCCTCCAAGAAAACCGATTTTTAATATGGCACTCATTTTGCAACACAATAAAAGTATATATGCCCGCAAATTCGTAAATTGTAAGCACTTTGATCAGTCGCTATTGACGTCTGACTGGGAAATGGTTTTAAGTTGCAGTGAATGTATTCTCTCTCGCCACTTGTCATATCAGTTGTTTTTTCGTTGTACGATAAGGCGGCGATAAGAGCATGCTATTGGTTTAATGAACAACAAAAATCTTACCCATATATTTTAAAAATAGATATACCTACGTATGCGTGTATCATTATGAACTCAATACTTGAGTGATGAGCGTTAAAAATGGGTTTTGTGTCGAATGTCGATCTAGGAAAGGCCCAAGTAGAATTTTCCCTTTTTAAGCCTCAAAACCCCTTTCAAAAATTGTCAAAATCGGCCCTTTTCTGTTTAAGTATTTATGATTGTATTCTTTATTGAATGAAAAATTAATAAGAATCTACAAAAAAAATAAAATGCGCTGCCGTTTTATTTCGGTTGGTAAACGCACCCTCTGGGTGCTCATTCCGGAAATCGATTATTGGCGGACCATATCTCTGTGTAAGTTCCCCCGATACAAAATAAACAGTAGAAATATTGTCGCGAGAATATATTTTTTTTACAGTTAAGTGCATATTTTAATTTACTGTTTGGGGATTTCTGACCAATACTAAAAGTTCTCAAACCTTGTTCCAACAAAACGGTAAATAAGACGATAGTAATGCAGTTACATGAAGCAAATTCAAAAACATAAGGAAAGGCTACAGTACGCTTGGGGCGAACAGTATGATACCCTATCCATATCCCTATATGCCCCAAAGAAAAAAGTATTAAGAAGATGATGGCTAGCATTTTATTTCATTCTATTATTAAAAAAGAAATGTTTTTTTTTAAAAAGCGCCCCCAAAAAGTGGGCGTGGCCAAAACCTTTGTATGGGCGATATGTTTGAAAAAATATTTGGTAAATATCTTGTTAAACATTTTTTTTCGCTTTCTATCAAAATGTTCGAAGAAAACAGCATTTTAGTAAAAAACGCCCACAAAAAGTAGGCGTGGCAAAAAACTTCATATGACAAACTTATAAAGCAGGGCAGTGCCTACATATCTTGTGAAGGTTGTAACACTCTATCTCTCTAACTTTAGTTTTAAAATGGTTTTTTCTAAATTGTGGGCGTGGCAGTCGGGACCCTAAGGAGTATATGCTCTAAATTTTAGCTTCCTAGCATAAATTTAAAGGCCTCAAAAGTTGATACGGACGGACGGACGGACGGACATTGCTAAATAGTCTTAGGATTTGGTGCTGATCATAAATATATATACTTTTATGGGTCTACGACGAATATTAAGGGGTGTTACAAACTATGTGTCAAAATTAATATACCCTTAGGATAGGGTATAAAGAGAATTGCAGCTACTATCGCCTCTGCAAAACTTTGAAAATTTCGGAATAACTGTACTTTTTTATTTTACTTTATTAATATCTTATGTGGACTCCCCTTTTTTCGCTCGGGCTCCTTTTTAAGCCCGTGTTTGCAATTTTTCGGCAGCAATACTAGCGCAAGTTAAAGCCAGTTTTGAGGCACTTAAACATAATTGTTTATGAGTTAAAATGCGTACTGCAAAAACAATTTATTAAAAAATTTATGTATTTTTGCTTACGACCTCAATACGGAGCAAACTTGTTGATCCGTGGGTATGAAGGCTTATCATGCAAAAATTTAGCGGGCTATGCTGTCGGGGTATATAATTTCCAGAAGGGCCATTCATGGCAGACGTTTCTTTAATGAGCAACTAACTTACCAATACAGTAGGAGACTGACAGTTTAGTTAGTGTGGGCGTCACGGCAATGCTCAAACCTTAGGGAATTAAGATGGGCTGTAGCAAATGCGACCAAACATCGAAATCCTTAATTTAAAGGGAGTTCGTCCGAGCTGGTTATCGAGACTGAAGATGCAATTTTGTAATTTTCTCAATCATCCACATTCTGCTTGGATATGGTCTTCGGGGCCAAATAAAAACCTATTCATTTAAAAAAAACCTTAAGGATGCTCTGTGGAAGAAATTATCTAACCTAGAGACCTGTGAGATGGAATTCGATAAGGGTGATTTAGAGAATGGCTGTCCTGGGCATGGTTTTGGATGTTCTACCTGGGAGTCGATTTTGGTTATTTTAAAAAGTTGATCGATTAACTAGTTTTCTCTTTCGCTTTTATTGATATCATCGTTTCGATTCACTCGGTATTAAAAAGCGATTATACGTCAATAAGCAAAACCATCGTGGTAAATGGGGAGTTTATTTAGTGCCGCCCTGTTCTCCTACCTGGGTACGCCCATGGAGCATATCAATAACAAATTAAGTTTACTCTTAAGTCCTATCTTCAATCTCCAATAAAGCACTACATAAAGTTTTTGATGCAACTTTACTAACGGAATTAATTTCATTCATGTGTGTTAGTTTCTTTCTAATTGGATATTGATCCTTACTGTAGTACATTTTTTTTTTTTAGATTTTTTTTATACCCAAGAATCATTTTCCAAAGTATTGACATTCAATTTGCAAACACAAGGTATAACGAAAAATTTCGAAAGCTTAACTTACGTCAACTAAAAATTTTACATTAAAGAGAGCAGTGGTTCAGTCAACCACCTCCGCTGTGATAACTTGGAAGTTTTTCATGTTGTTGTTTTTTATACTTCGAGGATGAAGAAACACGCTACCCGAGAAGGTATTGCCATCATTTCAGGTTCCCTCTGTTCAATGGTGAATCACGATACGCCACAGTATACATAATTGACACGTACCAAACGTAATTTGACGTACAGTTAGGATTAAAACAGAAACCAAACCGAACTGATTTGTTTCATAAAAGAGTCAATTAATCCCCTCCACGTATGCTACACACTTTCAATTGGTACACACACATACGTGACTTGGATGTATGTCCATTACGGATTAAGCCAAACGAAAAACAAAAACATTTTCCATCAACACCTAAGCAGAAAAGTTTCCTTTGCCATAAAATGTCTGAATAGAAACATGTACACACACAAAATGGGGTGAATGTGGAGTCTGTACAGATGATAGTACCTCCTATCAGTTCCGTTTCTGATCGCTTTTCCAGCCGGTTCATCCTAAATCAAATATTTCACGGACATTTAACGCATTGTCGTGTCGTGTCCCTCGGCTTGACTGTAGCGAGGACGCAACCAAACGTGTTTAGCGTTAGGTCAGATTGTGAGCGCGAGGTACCTATCCCTTAAGCATGAAAAAAGGAAAATCGTTATATTGAAAAGCTAACATAGCTCTAACACTAGTAATGACGATTGCGGTTCTGGTATATAAATACATACAAATGTGTATGTAGCTACATTGAAGAAGTGACAGAAAAAATACGGAACCATAGAGAAAGAAAAGAAATTGCTTTTTTCTATTAGACAGAGACTTGTCGCACGAAATGTCAGCCTTTATTGCAATTTACTGACGAGAAACGTGACACATTAGGCAGACATTGTACACGACAGTTGAATTCCGTGTATCTACCAGTTTGCTTGTTCCATTCAATCCGTTGCCTCCACTATATTCCGTGTCCTGGTCCTGAAGTTGACAAGGCATATCTTATACTACCATTGTCTCAATGTATGCAATACTATTTCATTGTAGTATTGGTACGTAGTCGACAGCACGTTTACGAAATCAAATTGAATTCGGGAATGCGTAATAAAATATCCGACGAGCAGGAGTTAATATATTTCCACAGATTTCCCATAATAAGAATCCATTAGTCAAGCGAAACAGGAGACATGACCTGAGTGATTTAGGAACAGCTTTATGTATGTATGTTTACGTACAACCAAAGCACAAGCACGGGAAAAGCCACAGTACAGAATTAGACTACATGTAGGTATGTAGGTACCATTAATGTAATATTTTTTTTTTTGGAATTCGTTTTAATTTCCCATTTGGCCAGGATATTGAAATGTAAATTTCTTTAGCATCTGAAGTGAAAAAAAAAAAATAAATAAAAAATATGTATGGATGTAAGCACATAATAACACGCTAATTGGAAGTGCTTGTCAGATGAACAAACAGTTTTATTGAATTTGTTTCCCCTATAAGAAACGTTGATTGATTGCTATTTGCATTATTGAATTCATGAGCTAAATGAAATCTATGTCGAGTGATCCAACAAATAAGGTCAGGTTGCAGTGCTAAAAAAATTTCATTTTCTTTTAATACCTACATAGGTTACAGGGATTTTTGATAATAGTTACGTATGAAAGCAATGCAATTATTATCTTTACAACCTGTCAATAATTAAATTTGGAAATTATGTTAAACAATAGAAATACATTTTTTTTAATCAATCACTGATGTAACGATGAAGCGAGATTGATTGTCGAAAACTAAAAGATGCTGAGTGCAAGCATGTCTAAGCATATCCTTGCATTTAGTGACAGAGACATCATTGGAGAAAGAAAATGCGACAGTAATCAAAAATAGCATCGGACACCCAAATCCTCCGACTGGAAAAAGATTGTCCTTATCCAAGAGCCGTGGTTTACAAACAACCAACAGGAACTATGAAAATGCTTATAAATACGTTCAAATTTATTTGTTCGCAGTTTGTCAATTCGTTTACGCTTATACCCATTTCATACCGCATCGAAATCTGAGGTTTCGCCAAAACTCATGAAACCTTCATCGAAATCAGGAGGTTTCCCATACATTTTTGAGATTTGCAAACCTCGATACTGTATGAGGTTTCGATGAAACCTCCTCAGAATCTGGTTTCAATAGTAAGGTTGTCAACGCAAACGCACCTTTTAATACATTCCACAAGTTACACAAAGCAATTGACAAGTGGTTGACAGATTTTCAACTGAGTTATAAGTCAACTGCAAGTCACCTAAGAGTCAGCTTACCAATTTCTTGAACGACGAACACGCGAATTATATGAAGTCATAGGCGTTGTTAGCTTATAGTGGACTTGTAGTGCACTTGCAATTTGAACGCAATAATTGTTTATTCGCTTTTATTTTTCGATGGCTGACTGAAACGTCAAACAAAACCCGGATTATGTTCGGTGTGAATGCTTTGCCGCGATTTCGAAATCTGTTTGTGGAAACCACGAATTTTAGTGCGGTGTGAATAGGGTATTACTCAATTATTCATATAACAAGTATATCCTAAGGGTATAGACACTCATATGTAACACCCCTTAATATTCGCCGTAGACGAATAAACCCAAAAGTTTATAATGAATGTCCGTCCATCCGTCCTTCCGTCCGCTGTTTATATGCCTTAAATTTTACGCTAAAAAGACTCAGAATGATAGAGTGTAACATTTTTTGAAATAATCTGGCACGCCCACAATTTCGAAAAAAAAGTCTTAAAGCTAAAAGCTGAAGAGATGAAGGGTTAGAACCTAAACAATGTTTTTTTGCAAATTGTGGGCGTATTTAAACAAATTTAACACTTTACCATTTCGGAACCCTAGGAAGTATATGTTTCAGATTTCAGATTCCTAGCATAAATTTAAAAGCTTCTAAAGTTGATACGGATGGACGGACGGACATTGCTAAATAGTCTTAGGTTTTGGTCCTGATCATAAATATATATACTTTTAGGAGTCTACGACGAATATAAAGGAGTGTTACAAACTATGTGTCAAAATAAATATACCCTTAGAATAGTGTATAAACAACCGATAAAGATAATAAGAAATTTCTTATCATTATCATATATGAACATCCGAACTTCATGTTCGATTCACCGAGAGCCCATTTCTAGTACAACAATATCGATCATCTCCAACGATGCCGGCGCTTTTGCGCAAACATTAGCAGTCCTGACTGATACGTTTAAAAGAACAGCGACTTCATCAGCATAAGCCTGCTCATTGAGACCAGAAGCCAATCCACATTGTCGGATTTATGCGACCAGTGGTTCATTTGCACCATGTCATCTAGAGGAGTTGCAAGAACTGCCAAAAATTTGATTGCCAAAGGATTAGCGAATGTGGTTACAATTCTAACCAAGCTAAACCTTTTCCAAAGAGATGGGATGTAGGCCAGTAAAGTCAGCCGTAAAGATTCTCTTTAAGACTGGCACCAGCTAGCTGCCTAAATTTTATCGGTTCCAGGAGAAATTGAACCATGTTTTCTAGCGGAGTTGGACATACTGTCAAAGATAGCATTCCCTTAAAAGATGCGAATACATATTTAATAGCCTTATGCATTATCAGCGGATCTTTGTATTCTGCCAAAAGACCCCTTAATACTCTTGCATTATTTAAACACCATATACCATATACATCATATACATATACAACACCAAATATCTTCGTTGAACCTGGAAAATCGTTGACTTTGGTGAAGGCATTAATAACAAAACAACTTTCGAATTAGCGAAAAATAGCACAACAAATTGTTGCTTTGAATATAATATAAGAAAGTTACATAATCCGAATTAACGAATTGAATATTATATGCACCTATCAGGATGTGTAATATGAATACTTTTATGTATTCCAATGAATAGTCTTTTAACAAAATCCAGTTTATGAACTTGTTTAGTATTTTATTGATGAAAAGGTAACTAGTGAAGGGGCCAATATGAAACATTTATTAGATAATATATTCAAGTCGGAAAATTGTTCCTTTATTCTTTTGCTATGAATATGCAATTTTCCTTCTTGTTCTCATTACCATTTGTGGATGTACAAAACCTCATTTTCCATATCGCATTGGCAAATTCATTTCCATCAATATGATGAAACAAATTTACATTGCATCTGCAAATAGGTTACCGAATCCATATATACTGTGTCCAAATTCATTCTACTGTGGCTGACCTGTGAATTAAGCAAATAGGAGATAATTCCAATTTCGTTTCAATAACCACTTCACCTACCAATCTAGCAGCAGCTACACTCGTACCTACATCCATGTCTGGGTCATGAATATTATCCAAATCTATCTTGGGTATACGGTACCGATGAAAACTCAAATTCGGGTCTGAATAGTTGATTAGATTACGTGTGTGCGTGTGTGTTAGTGAGCTATCTAGGACAGAGGAGCATATCCTGGTTCATACATATCGACTAGCACAGTTTTATCAAGCAACCCAAACACTACCTTATCCACTGTTATCTACCTCTCTTCGAACATAATGCTATATATAAATATAATATGCACACAGTATCCATCCTATCCATTGACATTCCCAATGTTTGCTCTTTCTCGTGCTCATTCCGAATTTATTCGCCAGTCCAATTATATTAACTGCTGTTGTAGTAGTTCAGCAGGCCTCGCATCTGACGACATCACAGTCGAGGAGGCATACATTTCCTAAAGTACGTGGCATCCTGTTCCTGAGTAGTTGAGCGGCAGCAGTAGTTGTGGTTCAGTCTAAAATTGGGAAAAAGCCATGGAACCTAGTTGACAAGGTGAGTCGGTCATTCGCACAGTCATCATATCATAACTTAAATATAGTTGATGATTCTGGCCATAGGAGCACTGGGGAAGGTGAAGTGGGTGGCGGCTTTGTTGATTGATGCCTGAACTCCTGACGTGGTCGATGCTGCGATGGTAGTGATTTTGCTGATGCAGTACTTCATAAGCTTATGTAAACAGAAAGTGCTGTCCGTGGATTTCTGGCAAAATCATTATGTAAACGCTTTCATTGAAATCAATCGGATGGAAATGTTTGCATTTCTGTGAATGTTTACATAATGTAAACATGATGTAGTTTCGCTGAGATAACATTATGTAATTAATTAGGATTATAATTCTGAAATTAAATAAACTGTGTCTCGGAATATGCATGTCCTATAATTATTCGGTTGATTACGTTCTCTCGCTTCGTTGGTAACTAACTAGTACGCGTCGATCGGTTTCTGGCAGTGCTTTCGTTTCTACTTTTCTGAAAAAAGTCTTATTTCTATAGAAAAATTATAATACATAGCGAACTTCACCCCATTTGGGCTACATACAGATGCCATTTTTTATTCATCAAAAAATACGAAATTGTAATTAATAAATAAATAAAAAATAAGTGTTTTAGCACGGTAATTCTTTAAAAATAAATAAGAAATACAAGAAAATACAAGTATTGTTTTGTGTTTCCCAAAGTCATCAGGTGTTTCTTGACACGGCAGTACCCCTGAGGAAGCCGGTGACTAGCCGAATCTGACTTCTATTGAGTTGTAGTAGTTGTTTCGTTTTTTTTGTGGCATCTGTTTGGTATACAATTTTTTGCTTGTCTGTTTGCTTCGTTCTCCCTCCAGGTTTTGTAGTGTTCATAGGTAGCCCGCAGAATGGTCTTGGGATCGTGAATTTGGATACGGATCCTATTCTTGCTAGTTCGTCTGCTTTTTCATTGCCTTCATGTCCACTGTTCCACTGGCACCCAAATCAAGTGTACTTTGTTATTGGTGGCCAGTATTAGGAGGAGTTGAAGACATTTCCAGACTAGTTTTGATATTAGTCATACATAAACTTTAGCTCTGGGACAAACTCCAACAGGGCAAAGTTAACCTTAAATAATGAAAAATTGTCACGAAAAATGCTATAATTTTGTTTTAGACCAAGAAGATTAATTTTTTATGAAATTTAAAGAAAAGTGAACATGTTGCCTAAATGGTGAAAAAATACTGGGTTAGGTTATTCAGGTCGACGAGAAAGATCACTTAGGTCCTTGTGGACCCTTAAGTAGGGGATAGCCGGTGTTGTGCCCTCAACTCTATAAAGTTATCCTGATGTCTCCAGAAATCTAAAAAAGGGTACAGAGTGAGACATCTGAAAATTCTTCAATGGCTTGGAAGAAAAAGCTTCCAAGTGTTCTGTTCCTCAAGTGACAGAGACCCACTATAGAGATAGTGGAAGGTGTCCTAGTGAAGCTCTTCATCGCCGCAGCCTCTGCAAATGTCGTCATCCTTGAGATTTAGTTTCATATGGTTTTAGTGGTCATGTGGTTTCTAAACAAAATTACAAACTTTGTACATTGTAAAACACACACCTCGGAACCTCAAATTTCACACTACAAAATTTAGACCTCCAAAGCTCCACAGTTTAGATATGCTCTGAACACAGATATAAAGAATGGTTTTTTTTGAGGCATGGAACTTTAAGTTGGCAAAACTTCTTAACTTGCGGCAATTTTTTCAGTTGTCAAGTGATTTATTTTAAATTTGGTTTAGCATTTCAACATGAATAGACTGACGCCTAAACAAGGCTTCCAAATTGTGCAAATTCATTTTAAAAATCATGGTTCTGTTCGAAATACGTATCGCGCGAATTTTGTTTAGCGATGAAGCCGACTTTTGGTTGAACGGATACGTCAATAAACAAAACTGCCGTATTCGGAGTGATGATAATCCTCAAGTCTATGTTGATGTAACGGTGTCATCTACAAATCTGACTGTTTGGTGCGCTTTATGGGGTTGTGGAATAATTCGTCCGTACTTATTTTAAAACGATGCTGGCCAGAAGGTTATTTAATAGTTAGTCAATGGTGACCGCTATAGAGCCGTGATTACTGACTTTTTCGTTCATCAATTGAACAACCATGATGTGGAAGAGCTGTGGTTTCAACAAGAAAACATATCACATATCTCGTGCCACAATTGATTTATTGAAGGAAACGTTTGGTAACCTCATAGTTTCACGTTTAAATTATAATGCCAGAAGATTATCTTTCGAATAAAGTAAATTTCATGACAATTTCATTTCAATATTTGTTTTATTACATTTAAAAGTTATATACTTCTAAATATAAAAAAAACACCCTATATGTTGCTTCGAATTGTAGTTATGTTTTCCGAACTTAAAACCTAAGTTAACTATTGCAGTGTAGTTCCATGAACTGGTGAGAGAAAGCAGGCCGGAAGCTTGCCAGACTTTACCTTAACACTTTATTGAACTAAGTTCGTGGAATTAATTGCAAGAACATTATTAATTGTTAGCTAAATTATGTAAAAGTGCAATCGGAGTGCGTTGCCTCTGCTGTAGTTGTTGTTGTTGTTACCTATATGTTGCTCGTGGAGTTCTGAATGTACAGCTAATAGGTATGTCCGTGGGGTTTATCGGTTCAGGGGGAAACAGGGGAACAGGTGGCCACCGTAAATCGCGCACATGTCTGCATGTGTGGTGCAAGAGTTCTGTAAACGAGACTCATTTGGAAAAGACTGCGTAGATTAATTTGATCTTTAGGTTTCTAACATACTCTAAGCAATGTAAAATATTTCTTACTAAAGGATGACAAAAGCAAAATAAAGAATTATTTACGCTCGGGAAATAACCGAATTGGTTAAAAATAAAATCATGCAGAAAGTGGCAACAGAACGATATTAAGTTATCTCTTGTCTGATGTATTATGCGATTGCCTGAAACTATTTGTCAACGACCTAATTGGGGCTTAGTAGGGTGATATTAGGCCCGGTAAGCCCGGTAGGCCCACAATTGACCAAATATATACACAACGGCAGGCCCTGCAGAAAACCCAAGATGTTCAGATTGATACTCACACTTTTTCATTGGCTTTAAAGCTGCAATCACCACATACCAGTTTGGCTTCCATCCGGCGGATCGACCGTCTACCAAATGTTCACACTAAGGTATATTCTGGAAAAGATCAACTTCAAGTCGAGACACACGATCTTTTAAAAGAGAGAGAGATCCCGTCAAAAATGTCCTATGTCGCTGGACCCAAAAAAGGTACAATGTGCAGTTTGGCAGAAGCTCATCTTAACTCTTTTATACAACTAAACACTGAAATTCGGCAATTGTTCTTGAACATATATTTGGTTGAACTATATTGACATCTTTCACGGCTATTGAAGGATGACCAGGTATTGAACAGATGAAACATGTTGATCTTAATGTAAATAAAAACTAGACACAGTATATCCTAGTTATGTTATATGCCGCTGGCTGGACAATAAGCAGAAAAGAAGAATTATTATTGGGCTCTATGAAAAGAAATATTTTTCGACGAATATTTGAGTACTAATGTAGGAGAAGATTAAATCGCGAACTCAATGAGCTGTACCACAAATTTGGATGTAGTCTAAAAAGTCACGGTGACTTTATTGGTGCGGCTACATGGAGCGAATGGGAAAATGCTCCAGACCCAATAGATGGCAGAGCGCATGGGCTAGTCGGCAGATTTATTTATTCCATGAATATCATTGTGCTTAGCATTTCTTACAGAATTCGAATGAAAAGCAAAACTCTTAGCACAGGTAACATCCATAGCCAGGCGATTCAGCTAGTTTCAATATTAACACGATACAAATTTTAATAACGTATCTTAGCTTATTATTTGCAGCTTCCTCTTCCAACATGCATATAAAATGTCATCCATCTGGGAATACCTTAAGCTTTAAACTCAACCGGAGTTCAATTGTCGAAGGCATGAATCTCACGTTAAGCGCACTTCTGGTACAAAATCAAATCATTTTGAATTTCAATTAATCTTTCGTCACTCTGCGTGATGAATCCGTATCGTTTCATTCCGTCCCTTGACACACTTCATTTTTACCTCACAAAGTGGTTTTCGCCATATGTGCCCACTTTCTATGATATCCTTTTTAATTTCTTTCATATGTACCCCTTCAACCGACCTCCTATGCCTTCGCCCATTAAATTACTGCCTCCAATATTTGCATTTGAAGAAGCTTGCGGCGTATCTACATGAATTCCTTGTTTTTATCCTTATTACGTTACGTCATCGTTGCCTTTGAATCGATTTTTTTTATCTGTTTGCTGACTTTGCGTCGCTCGCTGGCGCTGTGTTGCTACACTGTGCAGTCAGGCCAACTTGTGTGTTGGATGCTGCCTATCATTTGGCATTTGCCACTGCGAACCGATGGGGAGTCGATTTTGGGTTCGCTCGTCACGCCAATACGTATACTGGCAAAAGGAGTCATTACGACCGGGAAGATGAGCAAAGTGAGGAGTGCATGCAACATGCACATTCATTTTTATTTCCTCTGCAAAAAAAAAACAAAAACACAGGAAAGCATGACATAAATGTTTAAAGTGCACGAATGGAAAACCAACGAAAATGAAAAAAAAAAATTAAGAGGAAGAAATCAGGACTCTTAAAGGTCTCGCTGTAGTGTGCAGTGGTAGACTCGCAAAATCCCAATTAAGTTGCCACTCGCAACTGCAACGGGAGAACTGGAACTGTAAAGTATAGATACAGAGCTTCTTGCAGGAAGAACGGTTCAATTCAACGCTCAGAGGTCGTTCCTTGGCGGTGGTTCCACTTCTCACATTAATTTGAAAATAAAGTGAATGAGTGTTCCGCAGATATCCCCATCCATGCCACATCTATTCCTCTGCAGTGTCTATTTGCTATTTTACGGGGTTGTTCGGATTGTTGGGGTTGCATTTGCACTTCATTACCGGGAGAGATGCTCCGCCTTGACTCTCCGCATATTCTTCGCCTTCGTGTGCGGTGCTCCATCAGATATAATTTCGTTAAAAGGTTTTAGATGTGATTCTACCCTGTCTATCTCCATCTCTAAATATAGTACATGAGGCAGATAGCACGCAGAAGAAAATGAAAAAAAGCAACAATCGGATATGGGAAGCAGAGAAAAGCAAATGTTTGTTCGGGTCCTTTCAGTCTGGACTTAAGTTCTCTCCACTGGCACTCGTTGTATATAGGAGTGTTGACGGAGAGTATATCCTGACCGTTTCTTTGTCTATTATCGGCACTTTTGTTGCAAAAGAAATGATAAAAAAGGTTTTTTTGCCTCCTACTCGTGTATACATGAAAACTGCTGAAACATTGAACTAATTTATTTGAATGGATCCTTCCTGCCTCTGTCTCCACCCACTATTGCACGTAGGCTCAGGTTCATAAGCTATACAGTTTCTTGTGAGTGTTTGAAGTGTTTTGAGTTTATTTTTTCCTTGTTCGCCCATTTTCCGGTTTCGTTTCTGTTAGATTGGGTTCTCTAATTATTTTTATGCATTTTTAATTGAAAGAATGAGATCGGAGTTCTTTGCTTTTCAGGAACTTGGCAGAAGATTCTTTGATTGGAGTGCTTACTGCTTTGTCGATTATTGGTAAAGGTTAGGGTACTTGTTGTACCCCAATTAATCGCATTTAGAGGTGACAATGATATATTATAAATTAGACTAGCTCACCGAAGTGAAATGTTGAAGATGAAGTTGAAGGTGAATGAATTTCCGACGAAGCATTCCAAACCAAGATATTAAACAAAACTTTGAAGAGTCGGGTTAAGGGCTTTAATGATTTAAGACATTAGTGCATCTGTATGTATTCAGAATTGACGTTATTTTAGCCGAGTACAAATTGGCTATAGGTAGAAGGAAAATCAAAATGGAACAGGGACATCTATATGACAGGGGCATCTATATAAGCTGCTGTAAGAAAACCATATCACTTTTGAGTCTCCGTTGAGTGAGAGGTATCATTGAAAGGAGTTTGATACTTTGACTATAAGGAGGAACGTTTTATGAAGTCCTCTAAGGGAAAATTTAAAAAGAAGTTAATAATATCAAACAAAGAATTTCTGATATATGTATGTAGATGCAAAGGTCATACATCTCGAAGATAATCCATGTTCTATCAAAACTCTAACAGATAAAGTGAATTCATTAAAGCAATATGTTGAGATACAGGAGAATAAATCAATTGCTACCAATGCTCTTCTGTATAGTGTAGAATCGAAGCAGGGCGAAAACTTGACATCGCCTCCTTCTGCAACACTGTCAATGTAAAAATCCTATGACAACACGAAAAAATTAATTGGGCAACCACGTCAACATAATCAATGGAAGTGAAATCTCCTAGTCAGATCTAAGGAAACAGTAGCGGCCAAAATATGTTTTTTTAATATATACATATGCATACATTTTATTTTTTTTTATTTTATTTTTCTTTTGTCCTTTATATATCCTCCAATTTTAAATTACGTATTTTATCAATTTCTTTATTTTAAGTTTAATCTTTTTAATATCTTAACATAAATCCTTTTTGGTACCTATTTGTCTTGCAACATTTCATTTTATTTTTCTATCTTCCTTTTTATTTATGCAAAATTTATTGGGATTAATCGGAGTGGGTTTCTCTAGCGACCGGTGATAGTACTATATTGGCTTCTATGATAAAGGTATTTTCCAAACAGAAAAATGGCCTCCAGATTTGCAACATTAATGGCCAAAAATTTGGGCAAAAAAAGGTGATATTCTTTATCTGCTTGTAGGGTCTGGGGTTGATAATATTTGTGTTTCTGAAACGTGGTGTCCTTCAGGTTCTGACTTAAAGTATAAATTGTATTGTATGTGGATTCACTGTGTATAGAAGAAATGGCATATTTCGTAGTGTTAAAATAAATTGTATGTCCAAAGGTAATAGTGTCTAACTTGCGATGCCGATACAGTTCTTCTCGCAGTTGAAATCAAAGTCATTTTAATTATCAGGATTTACATAATTCATTTGATATATTGGCGGTTTTATATATTACCGTTAATCGATTTTTTTTTCCAAAATCTGAGTATGCAGTATTTTTGGACCCATCCGAAGTATGCTTAGTCCAAAAAATGCAATTTTCTAGAAAAATAGTGATAAGTGATTTACTCCAAAAAAATTGTATGGCAGGTACCGTTATTCCAAACGTAACGTTACGTTAAAGCAAAAACTAAGAAGATGCCCCGAGATGTAACCTAAAAAACCTTTTATACGAACTTTGAAGCAAATCGGTCGAACCGTTTCGCCATACGGTGCCCGGACAGACAGACAGACCGACGGACGGCATTGGAGGACCCACTTTTTGGACTTCTCTTTAGTCGTAATATCATCCCTCGTACTCAGTTTAAATTCGAAATTTCCGCACGATCGCAGTAACTTTCTCTTTAGTATACTAATGTATACGAGAAGTTGAATACCCTAGACTTAAGTACTAAAATTGTATTTATATATTTCAATAGAGTGCTAGTACTTAAGACTACTACTACTAATTTTCATATCATTACAATATATTTAGATATTATTAGTTTTTAAACAAAAAATGTTCTAACATCATTAATAAATAGGTCCTGAGTGACTTCCCTGTGAAACTGAATGACGTTGAATTAATACACTTTATAAAACCAGGTAAGAAAGAAACCATAAGTACTGAGTTTAATTTATCTTTGGGACAGCTGGTCGAAAACCTTGGAGAAGTTAGTGCGCCTTTATTATTATTATATTATTTTATAGTTAGTGCGGTATAACTTTATCCGTGCAGTAATTTATCAATGCATTGAATATCATCAATATCAGAGAAATCCTCTGAAAATTTACTTTCCGAAAGACGAAAGAAAGCGAGCAGTCGTATGTGTTATTGTTTTCTTATAAATAGACAGATGTCCGCCTATGTCAATGAAAATATCCGATGGTTGATTTTTGTCTATCTTTGTAATATTGTTGTGATATTCGTCAACAGTAGTATTAAGCCAAGTTTCGAACAAGCAGAAGAACACATTAAGAACTTTAATCAAATCGAAAAAACGTTGGATTGTACTTTCTGCAGAGGAAAGGAGAAAGTAAGGCAGGTCCAGCAAGAAGAGATTCAGCAATCAAAAATATCAAGATCAGCTGACTCTCCTATACAATCAACAGCTGACAAAAGCACAGCACCCCATCAACTCAAATAGAAAGGCTTCAAACAAAAATAAACACGCTGGAACAAAAACAAATTGATAAAAATATAGCAATTTAGAATATACCCAAGAAAACAACAAATAATGCATTTGATTTTTTTAGTGCAATAGGTGACCCTTAGAAATGAAAATAAATGAAAACAACATCGAAGAAATTTACGCATATACAGACCGGAAAAACAAACAATTAAAAAATCTCGCAGTTAGCTTCGTGCGCAAAAGCACAAAAGCACAAAAATTGCATTTCTCGAAAAAGCAAAAAACAAAAAAAAAAAAAAACATACGAAGATATATGGGAAAAGGTAAATTGAGAGAAAAATTCAGCGCATTTCAAGCAAACAATAAACATAATCATTCAGCTAACCCCTCACTTCAAGAAATTGATATGGCTAACCAAGTCAACAGCAAAAGAAGTAAGTTGAAAGAATGTGTGGTTTAAAAAATGTGTGGTAATGTATCTGGAAGAAGTTACTGAATAGAAAATATTCTAAATTCATTAAATGAAAATAAGTCGGCGGGAATAGATGGAACAAGACCTAGAGATCTAAAAAAGTGTTCGAAAGCAATGGCACCAATTCTATCAAAAATAACTAACATGAGCTTGGAGCTATCCGCAGTACCAACAATGCTGAATACATCAATTGTCCGGCAAAAATATAAAAGTACAAAGAAAAATGAAATATCGAACTATGGGCCTATATATATCGTTTCATCTATAGATAAGGTACTAGAATAGGTTGTTGCTAAACGGTTGTATATAAGCTGCTAGAGCGAAATCATTTTGGGGTTTGAAAAATTAAAAGTATAAAAAGACTACTATGAGATTTCGCCATCAGAAACAATTTTAGTCTTGAAAAAAACCACAATGTGATGGTACTCTTTATTGATTTATTGATTGTAATAGAACCATTTTGAAGCAATTCGAAAAAATTGGAATGAGGGGATCTATCTAATATGGTTTGAAAGATATCTAAGGGAAATGAAATTTAAGGTTCGAATCAAGGAACACTTTAGCGAAGAGGAATGCGAAATATGGCGTACCCATGTTAGGTCCTCTTCTTTTCATTATATACGTGAATGACTTGTTATCAACTCTCAAACACAGCACCGGTTTTACATATGCAGATGATACAGCCATCATTGTGAGCCATAAAAACGTCAAAGCAGCGGAAAAAATGATGCAAATTGACTTTACTGCAATCTCGGCATGGTGTCATGATCATGGCCTTATCATGAATGCACAAAAAACAAAGGTAATGCACATCCGACCAACAAATGTAGTAAAATATAAATTAACAATTAAGATGCACAGCGATGAATGTCTACATACCGCAGGATAACTGTCCAACGATTATTGAAAATGTTTCACATACAAATGGAATAATAGTGGACTATAATCTAAAATGGATTGCAGGCCCTTCGGCATCTGGATATATGGATATGCCCTATTCCACCTTAGTTATCTACGTACATCAGATGTTCTCAGACAATGTTATTTCGGACTTGTTGAATCGCACCTGAGGTAAGGAATTTTTGCGTGGGGAGATCCACCACAACAACAAAATTATAAATCAACGGTGGCAAGGATACAGAAATTGGTATATAGATCAAAATTACGTACACACAATATCGATTGGTATCAAATTGACAGCAGTACGAGACTTTAAAAATAAATACACAAGCTGGAGATACCGGGTGATTTTTTAAGAGGTTTAGAACTTTTTTTAAAAAAAAAACACAAAAAATTCGAAAAAATGAATGAAATATTTATTTGAATCGATAGTTTGAACCTTGCAATTTAATGTTTAAAGATAATTTCATGCAAATGTTGACCGCGGCTGCGTCTCAGGTAGCCCATCCGCTGAGTCCAATTTTGGCATACTCTTTCACACATATCGGCCGGTATCTCACGAATGAATGCATGGATGTTGGCTTCCAGTGCGTCAATCGAAGCGGGCTTGTCCCTATACACATTAGCCTTGGCATACCCCCACAAAAAATAATCTAATGGTGTCAAATCGCACGATCTAGGCGGCCAATTGACCGGCCCGAAACGTGAAATTAACTGTTCACCAAACTCGCCTCGCAATTGCGCCATTGTTTCGCGTGCTGTGTGGCATGTGGCACCGTCTTGTTGAAACCACATATCATGCAAGTCAAGAACTTCCATTTCGGGCAAAAAAAAGTTTGTTATCATCGCTCGGTAGCGTTCACCATTGACAGTAACGCTGCGATTCGCATCATCTTTGAAGAAATATGGCCCAATAATGCCGCCGGCCCATAAACCGCACCAAACAGTGGCTTTTTCGGGATGCATTGGTAGCTGTTGCAATGCTTCTGGCTGATCTTCACTCCAAATGCGGCAATTTTGCTTATTTACGTACCCATTCAACCAAAAATGAGCCTCATCGCTGAACACAATTTTTCGATAAAAAAGCGGATCCTCGGCCAGCTTTCCAAGAGCCCATTCACCAAAAATTCGGCGTTGTGGTAGGTCGGCTGGCTTTAGTTCTTGCACCAGCTGTATCTTAAAAGGCTTTACGCCCAAATCCTTCCGCAAAATTTTCCACGTAGTGCTGTAACAAAGGCCTAACTGCTGGGAACGGCGCCGAATCGACATTTCGCGGTTTTCTGTCACACTAGCTGATACGGCCGCACAGTACGTAAACGTGTTGGTGGTTTAATGTCCAACAAAGTAAATTTGGTGCGAAATTTGGTCACAATCTTCCGAATAGACTGCTCAGAAGGTCGAGAATGCCGATCATAAAATGGAAGCAGCGCGCGATGAACATTTCGAACCGAGCACGAATTTTGATAGTAAAATTCAATAATTTGCAAGCGTTGTTCATTTGTAAGACGATCCATGGTTAAATTGCAAACCAAACTGAAGCTGTTTGACAGTGACACAAGGTACTAAACACACGTCAGCTGTCAAAACCAGTGTTGCCAAAACCAAACCAGCTAAAAAATCACCCTATAGTATCACAATTCGAAGATGACACCACCACAAGACGAAGACATCAATATAGATACGATATCCCGAGATAGTGGAATGAGTATGGACGACGAAAATATGATGTGGTGATCCCTTCAATATTCAATGAACTACCCGTAAATTTTCGCCTACATTCCTAAAATTTTAATTATTAACCATAATAATTTTAAACATAATTAATAATTAATTATGTATTAGAACTCAAAAACTAATAATAATTTTTTCAAATAATCATCTGCAGATATTAATGTGCAAACAATTGTACATTTTTTGAGACAATAATAAATTGAAAATAAAATAAATAAATAAATAATGTCGTGTGAAAAAACTTGGTAGTTAGAGTAGAAATGGAGTCACCGTGTATTTCCGGCAATAGAGGGACAGCCTTCCATTTTTTTTATACGAGTGGGCTGTTGAGACGCGTTCTTTTTGGCTTAAATTCTTTAATAAGAATATTTTGAGGGTACAAAAGTAGTATCGGATATAAATTCATAAAATTATTCAATAATTCTTTAAATTTGATTTTTGAGGCAAGATTCAAATAGTCAAGTGAAGCCGATACTATACATTCTAAAAACGGAGCAATCGCACTTAGCAACGTAAAGTGGCGTTTCATGAAGTATTGATTTCCCAGTTGTACATTACTGTGACATGCATGATCGGCATAAATTTTGATGCTGAACATAAATATATATGAGTTCTACGACGAACACCCCTAAGTTATCAAATATTTGTGTAATAGCAAGATATTTTAAGGGTAAAAAATACAACGCCCACCTTTAAGGATAAAAATACCACCAAGTACCCCTCAGGAATGCATTATTTTCATATGCTTAAAGTTATGTAAATTCTATTAATGTGCATTAACTCGAAGCAGATAAAATCCAACATGCAATCTATTATTTCCTTATTTGCTTATTTGAAAAATTGAAATGTCAATTACGTACTTAAATGCTTTTATGTTTTGCATGTACAAAGGGGTACCTTATCATGTATAGACATTAATTAAACATGTGCTATGCTACGTATAGTTATTAACGAAATGCATTCACTTGTAACAGACAGACGCACTTTGTCGTATTCAGAAAAATAAATAACATTCAAAGAAGCGGAATCAAAATATGAAGTTAATATCCACTTTCAATTCAGAAGTCTCAATTAAATAAATACATTAATTTTATAGTTGAAACTGTCTGCTTCAGCCTAGACAAGTTCACTTAATATGGTTGATCTTTTTTTTTCAATCAAAGCTGAAAATGAAACTTGACAAACGCAGATGAGGATTGTGAATAGAATTAAACAAAGGCGTGCATACTATATTTACTTATATCTCTCGTAAAAAAGAATTATAGGTTTTTCGAAAATAGTCGCATTAACTAACATTTAATAACGAATAATCTAGTTCAATATTTTTTCGTCATGAAGCACTTCATAAACACTTTTAATTTTCTCTCCTAAATAGAATTTAGCAATTTCTCTCTTCACCGAAATTCGGTGCGAGCTTAAACCATTTCGGCTGCTACCCGCACCACGTGTTTTCTAGATTTACACCACACACCTAGATCATATTCATATCACAGGGTCCCAAATTCGGCCATCGCCTTCAAGAGCTTCTGACAATGAATGCTATTAGAAACAGCTTTGAAGTCGATGAAGGATGGTGTCTATCGACTTGAAATATTCGTAGATATTTTCCAGAATTTGCTTAAGAATTTGGCACACTGGTACGTGCCTATATTTGTGTTGCAGAAGGGATTCTATTACACAGTACCATAGATAGGATCTTATAAAAGGTGTTGTTCTTAACTTTTTAATAACTAAGCCGACTTCTCAGATACCATGTGTAGGGACTGGTTCTTTATTCATTCCGTTTAGCAGTTGCTGAAAATACAGTTAAATATTATTTACTGTGCTTAAGTGCCTAGGTTTCCTTATTCGTTTTGAAAAACCCGCGTTCCGGTCTTAAAACCAGAATCCAGTTGCTTTCTTATAAAACCTCGGGATGTTGTTTCGATCGCGAGACTCTTCGATTTCTAAGTGCTGGGAGACCGCGTGGTCTCTCCTAGCGCTATACTCTCCCTTGGTATCAATCTCCCATATCACCTTTTTTCCATACGTCATCATACCACGGGTGGTTTTGGATACTTTTTTATAGTGTCACAGGACCACTAGTTATTGGTGCCTGTGTTAGGTGAAAGTACAGTGGAGAGTCTCTCTCTCAAGTACTTTTTGTAGTCTCTGGCTAGGTGTGCTTTGGCGTCCAACGTCGATTCTTGATGGATGGATGGGAAAGTATTATCCGAATTTAATGACAGGAATCTGAATCCAGCCTTCTTATGTTTGTGGTGACAATAAAGAGTTGTTGTTTCATTTAAAAGGTCAAAAAAAGTGTTAGTGTTAAAAGTTTTACCGACTTAATGTTTAATGTTTTGGGATATGAATTATGGATTTGCATTAATGTTGGTCAGGGTATACCGAAGTAGGACTTTCGTTAAAAATGGAGATGGACTCTTACTTTTGTAGGATTTTTATTACTAAAACATTTAACACTTACTAAAATGTCATTTAATAATAATGACTCGTATAAATCGGTGTAAGCCTTAATTGGCCCTCCTCTTTCTATAGCAATTGGTAAGTGCAATTTTACAAAATTGGAGTCATTCAAAAGAAAAGCGGCACGGTGTTAAAAAGTACCGATTTCAGTGCACAATTTTGATCAATAACAAACAGGTAGTTAACAAGCCTTGAAGATGAAAAGTTGACCTAACGCACAGAATTAATTTTTGGAGAAGTTCTGAAGTGGTTAAACAAGCTAAATAAGTTAAAAAAATAGGCTCCCGCAACTCCGTCCGTCCGTTTGTCCAGAAGGCGTATTTTTCGTCACTTCTTAACTATTTTGGAGATCAAAATATCATCTCAGAATTCGGCAAAGCTATCGTAGACTTAATTGGTATTTGACTTAACAACACTATTTGGATCAAATCCAAGCCCCTGTTTTTATTTTCAAAATATTAGCTTGTGATTCAAAAACGCATCTGATATAAAATCCATTTCGTCTACGAAAAAATTTGTTTAAAGTAGAATTATAAATAATTGTAGAATTTTCGAGCACAGTGGTAGATGGAACAGATTGAGTGGTAGATTTATCACTTTATGGTAAAAGTGGCACCATTCTGAATTCTCACTTTAAGTTTTTTACGTCAGTATAAAGTTTGCCATGTGTATGTATTTCAATAAAATTTGTTTACTTTGTTTTATTTGCCCTTAGCTCAATTTACAGCGTTTTCGGTGCCTGTGATATTTTTCGTTTATCACATATACATAGCAACCTAAACTATAGATAATAGTTCGTCAAATTTGTGCATTAATTGTCAATGCAACTATAAACTCCGTTACGTCCGCTGTATACTGCTTAAATATTTGTTGATGAATTTACAGTTCCCATTAGATGTTAGCATTATCTCGCCTTGAGCAGTAAAAGCCGTGAATATAATAATAAAAACCCAATCAAACCAAATCAGTGATAAAGTTCTGTTTTCAGATTTATTACAAACAAAGTTTTCGGCCAAAAAGAGGGTAGAAGTTTTTTCAACAAAGAGCAGGTTCTTTTCCAGTAGCCGGAAAATATAACTTTAACTTATTTGAGCCTGAGTATGGGGCGAAATGAATTGTTTCATATTCGATAGACTTGGCGTAAGGCGATAACATAAAATTGCCATTAAAGTGATTCCCAGATTCCAATACAAGTAACTTTGCCACTAATTCAACTTAACTCGCAAGTTCTTCACTTTCATCTTAATGCTTTTGTTCTACTTTGTTCATACATGAAATAAGACAATTCATAAAGACGCACGTTTTTGGCTATCTATATCGAATAGAACATTACGGACGGATACGGGTGATATGTTGGCGGAGCAGAATAATCTTTTCGTTAGGAGGATGTGGCAAGAAGTATATACATACATACATCGGTTTGTGTGGAAGTATTCGATGAAATCATGATTTTTGGCTTATATTTGGTATTAGGATTTATGACACTGTCTTTGAGAAAGTTGAAGTTATAATGCTATGATTTGGGGATAATTGCACGCGAGTAAGGAGAAAGGCAGGAGTGTGATTTCCACCGCGGCGCCTCAATTCGATTAATGTTTTTAATTAAAAATCAAATAAAAAAATCTTAATTCTTAGTTTTCGAGATGGCTGTACATTGTTCGATTTGCGATTTTGGTACTACGATCTTATTAAGAGTAAACAATTCGTGCCTCATATAAGTAGTAACCCACTGCGCTCGAATGGCGTGCTACTGCAAAATGTAGCTAAAGATATTTCTTTTATGACTATTGAATAAGTTTTGTTGTAAATAGTTGAATTGCTGAATGGTGCAGAAGGTATTTGCAGAGCATCGATGGAGAAAGCTCGCTGACCTAACCAAGACAGTTGAAGAACACAGCGAGTTCTTCGCTTCGCTGTTTCAGCTGAAAAGACAACTAAAGCCCTTTCCCAAACAACTAAAGAAAGTCTATATCAGACCTCATAATCCCAGTCCTGCTCTTGGTTTTAGCCCAGGTCTACCCCGAACTGTATACCTAAGTGTAGAAAATTAATATTTGCTGAGTACCTCGAAAACGTATTATAACCTTATTAAGATCGAGGTTATCAAGAAAGTCCTATTATGTCAGTTACTGCTAATGAACTGGCCAAAGAAATAAAATAAGAGCTAAATATAAAAAAAGCGTCTAACGATGAGGTATCAAGGAAGCTTTGGCCAGTTTTAAAACAGTGGCCGGGACATCAAACTTCTACAGGTCACCGCTGATTATAACTTCCTAAGATACCATACAAAGAAATTAAACCTCAAGAATGACGATATATGTAGAGTCTGTGAAGACGAATAGGTCTATGAGACACACCTCATTTCTTTTGTCACTGTTCGAGCATGTGTCAGTTGAGCAACAGAACACTTGGAAGCTATTACTTCTACAAAGTGGCTTCTCAAGTGTGGTACAGTGAAGTTCGCCCTTCTCTACCAACCTAACGTAACCTATCGACAAATTAGAAAAACAATTGCCGATTCAAAAATTCTTGAGTCTCTCTCTGATATATCTCTACGATCTTTTGAATTAAACAAGAAACACAATACTCAGCATTAAGTGATATTAAAGCTTTTATTAAAACTTAAATCTCCCAGAAATTGAAAAAATAACTTGGAGCAACTTTTGCAGATGACACAAGATTGAACAAAAGAATGGCAGACAGAGTTAAATAACCTTAAGTCAGTTCACATTAGTTTTAATTAACAGAATATACCATTCATATCAGAATCATATCTATGTATGTGCACTGAAAGCGCATGTAGAGAAAATAAGGGATGAATGAGATACAGTAGAATATATTGGTTAATTGCTTTATAATTAAATATAATATTTACATTAATTTTTTAATTGAAGTGTAGCCTAATTTCTCACTAATTTGGTGAAAATTTAAAGACATAGAAATGGTAATAGGTAATCTATTTTAAATAAGATAATCCTACAATTTTGTTGACAAAATCTGTCCGTGGTATTTATTTATGGTCATATCGAAACAAAGTTTAACAAAAACTTAACAAATTTTTGTCGCACGATCATTAACAGTAGGTCATTTATACATACCAACAAAACAAAGTTGAAATTGCTTTCAATGGATGTATTTATATAGCGAACGGAAGAACACAAGGAGCAGATTCGTGCATTTAAAAATATTTATTTGTTTTTGAACATTGAGTAATTCAATAATTAAACTTTGAACCAAAAAAATGTGAATTTCTCCTTCCATATTTTCCATCTGCCTGGAAAGAAGCCAAAATAGTTCCTAATCCAAAAGCATGAAAACCTGCTTATAAGCCCAGTTGCCTAGTAGTTTGTTTAGTAGTTTAAGTAAAATTTATGAATAAGTACTGAAGGAAAAAATTATGAAAATAATTGATGACCGAAATATTTTTATTATGAGAATTTGCAATTCTATAACGACAAATCGTGATGGAGGAAAGTCGACGGGATTGTTACTTCTCGATATTGAGAAGGCTTTCTATACGGTTTGGCACAATGGTCTTCTATACAAAGATGAATGTGAAATTGCGATATTTGCTGATGGTACTGCTATATACTAGTCGCATGAATTCGGTCAACAAAATTCGACAGAAATATTAAGAAGATATTACTGTAAATGGAAAATAAAAGTAAATGAGTAAATTTCACAAGAAAAAGAAAGCCTTGCTTTTTACCGCCTAATGAATTAGTAATTAATGGCAATAACATACACTGGAAGCCAGTGGTTAAATATTTTTGAGGTTTACATAGACAATAAACTAACATTTAAAGAACAAACGGTCCAGTCTTTAAATAAAATTGGCATCATAGGAACTATTGATATTTCTCCTTCTCCTTCTCCTTCCTTGCTATCAATTGATAATAAACACAAAACAATATAGCAGGCAATCTTACTAAATATATGGCCGTCAAATGTGTAAAAATAAAATATTAGTAAAATAAAATAACAATATTAAAATATTAAAAATGATACTGAACCTTCCATGTAATTACTCAACCCCTGATTTACATGAAAAGGCCAATGTTAAATTGATCTCCGAAAGGTTTCGCAAACTTATTTAGTCTTTTTCTTTTAAATGTATTATATCTCTGATAATCCTCTCATTAACAATTTACTTATGTGATACGATTTCCAGGTGCTTTTCCTGCTTTATGAATTGTAATTTATTTTTATTGATTTGTTTATTTAGTAAGTTATTTATCTATCTCTTCGTTAATATGTCTATTTATTTGTTAATTATTTTTTGTGTTAATATTAATATTTATTTTTGTTAATTTACTTGTTTATTTAATTGCTTAATTGTACTATCCATTCTCTGTCTCAAGTCAACCCATTCCAGAAATTTATTTGAATGGGCTGTTGGTTCCAAAGTGTGAAAAGTTCAAATATCTGCGATCAGTGATCAAAACTCTGTCATCTTCTGTGACCGAAAAATGTCATATACAAAGGAGCGATCCTACGAACCCCGTCAAAAAGGCAATGGCAATCAACGTTCCCTTACAATCGCGTAAGTGAGGCAGGCCTAAAAACTCCTGGATCACATAAATGCAGAAACACCAGCATTTGATTGGCCTCAATGATGAAGTGATTCAAAATCGGGAGGCCTGCAGATATTTTTTGATATTTTTTAAAGGTCGATCTCTATACCCCTGATCATAATCTTAAATGGAGAGAAGAATTTATTTATGTGTTAATTTATTTATTACTTTAATTATTTTTTTTCTTATGAGATAATTTATTTGTTTGTATACTTATACGTTAATTTATTTTTGTATATATTAATATTTTTGTATAATTTATTGTTACATACAACTTCCTTTATTTTTATGTCAAATGTGCGGTTTTTTCGTTGTTTCCCCTCAATAGTAATATTCTAAAAGGCGTATTGAATTAAAAATTGTTACGAATATTTCAGTTGTATTGCAAATTGTGTGGTGGCTTACCTTTGTAATTATAAAAACGAAATAAAAATGTATCTATCTTTTAAATGCACGAACCTACTCCATGTGAATGATTACCTAATCACCAAGAAAACCAAAAACTTTGATGATGATGATATTGTGATCTTAAAGGTTTTTTTTAGCATCGAAATACTCAATAAAACAGCAGAAATCTGATTTAGAAATACTGATTGACACATGCCATAATCACCTAAATCGAAGTTGCATGCTTTTCAGGAGAGCAGTTAAGTGATTTAATTTTGTACTATGGTTAATGCAAGGCGACTAGGAATATCTGCTTTTATATTTATGATGTAATGAGTTGTGGTAGATCTAAGCGTGCTTTTTTCTTTACTCGACATAAAAGGTTTTTCTTGCCACGGAAATATTTAATAGCTTAAACCCGAAAGACGTTGGCATCTAAATCAGTCTCAGATCTGAAAATGCCAAGGAATCCTATAGCCTAGCTCTGTAACTGCAGTTTTTTTTGAAAACTATGTTGTTTTGCATTCTTACTGACAGTTAATTTATCTACATACACTATGGCTCTCTACTAGGTACGTGTACCTATCTTGTTGGCGTATATCTATATTAAAGTTGTTGTGTTTCATAAGAACTCTATTTCATAGAAACAAACTTGACAGTTTTAAAATAGTGGATCTTTCGTTGCAGCTACTGCGCTACTGTGAAGAAAACATAAAGTATGTCTCTTGCCTTCCAATCCGAAGCGACGTGACAAAGAGTAAGATTTATCGTTATCATTGTAAAAGTGAATGTTGCATTCTATCTCAAATGCTCGAAATGTAGATTACTTTGAAAAATGTTTATAATTTTTTTTAATTGTTCATTTGGGAGAACGTAGCAACTTTTTAGTTATTGTTAACTGCTGTTAACGAAATCTGTGCACCATTTTAGAATACCATTTCAGAAAGCGAAACCATAAGGAGGTAATTAACAATTAAGAAGTCGAAAATTAAATCTGGTTAGACCAAACTGAGTATGTTTCTGAAAGCAGGATACAGACAGTCAAAAATATCTATCTCCAAGCAACTAACGGGTGATCCAAGTAAACAACGTTTACAAATTGTTCAACTTTATTATGAAAATTCACGTTCTGTGAACAATGTGTTTCGTGCACTTCGCTCAACTTATGGTCAACATAATCGGCCTACTGAGCATACTATTCGCAACACCATCACCCATTTTGAGACCCAGCATTCATTATTGGATAATATTCGACCGAATAGACCACGTCCAGCACGCTGTGAAGAAAATATAGCGGCCGTAGCTGAGAGTGTACACGAAGACCGTAGAGAGTCGATTCGGCGCCGTTCGCAGCAACTTGGCGCATTTTACGTCAAGATCTTAAATTGAAAGCGTAGAAAATACAGCTTGTGCAACAACTGAAGCCGCTCGACCTTCCCAAGCGACATCGCTTCGCTCTATGGGCTCTTGAAAAGTTCCAAGAAGATCCGACGTTTTCGAGGCAAATTTTGTTTAGCGATGAGGCACATTTCTGGCTCAATGGGTATGTAAACAAACAAAATTGCCGCATTTGGGACGAAAAGCAACCTGAAGAGATTGAAGAACTGCCACTTCATCCAGAAAAAACAACGGTTTGGTGTGGTTTGTGGGCCGGTGGAATCATCGGTCCATATTTCTTTAAAAAATTATGCCGGTGCGAACGTAACCATCAATGGCGACCGTAATCGTGCAATGATAACCGACTATTTGATGCCTGAAATTGAAGCTCGTGATCTCGGCGACATTTGGTTTCAGCAAGACGGCGCCACTTCCCACGCATCGCATCAATCAATGGAATTATTGAGAGAACATTTCGGTGAGCACATAATTTCACGTTTTGTGCCGGTCGATTGGCCACCAAGATCGTGTGATATCACACCGTTAGACTTTTTCCTGTGGGGATATGTAAAGTCAAAAGCTTATGTCGACAAACCCGCTTCGATTCAGGCCTTGGAGGAAAACATCACGCGTGTCATTCGCCAGTTACCAGTCGAAATGCTCGAACGAGTGATCGAAAATTGGACTCAACGGATGGACCATCTGCGACGTAGCAACGGCCAACATTTGATAGACATAATTTTCAAAAATTAAATGCCAAAGAATGTTCTTTCAAATGATAATAAACATTCTCCATTAAATTTGAATTTTCTGTGTTTTTTTCTTTAAAAAAGAAGGGAACCCCGAAATGGATCACCCTTTATATATAAAATGGGGGCCGGACTTATGTTCGAATATCGTTTTTGACTTTGTTCCATATATAAACTGTATAAATAATAATTTACAAAACCGACTCACACATAAAGTAAAAATGCGGGTGATATTGATAAAAGGTTTAAAAAGTGTTTGCTTAAATTTGACAGAAGTGATTATGAAAGATATAATTAAATTCCACCGTTATTTTTCGGAATTGATAACATTTCAATGAACAAAATTATAAGAATTATATTTTTATATCGAAAATAGTTAAGTATGTAGCGCTAACAGGGAATAGAATCGTAGTTTGCTGTTGCTCTTTTAAATTTTTTTTTAAGAAGTAAGTTTGCTATATTTTTTACTACCACCGAATTGAGAAGATTGTAAGATAGGGTGACGATTTCCCGGGGAGAACTGGTGGCACGATGGTGGTCGCACGGCGACAGCTCGTCGGATGGGGGACCTTTGTGCTCCCAAACCTTCCCACAAAATAAATATTCGTGACGGAACAAAGTTTAAATAATGAATGGGCCTAAAGGGTGTAAAGCGACCTTGAACACCCAATAACATTGCACACCCTTAGGGGATGGCAAGGAAGCAATTTATGCTAAGTGTCGAAAGAGAAAGATAGAAATGAAGAATAAAAAAGTTTTAGAGAACTTACTGGAAGAAAAAAAGTAAAGTTCAGAGCGAGAAAGTCAGGTGTCGATGACTTGAATAAAAGATCTATGTATTTCTACATAAGGCTAGCCCGCCCTTAAATATGACCGAAGCCATAACTCCATGAGTAACTTAAGCCTGTCTTTGTATAAAATACTCCCTATTTGATTCTACATGAGTTTCTCACACTTCGCTATACCACCACTCGTTCTCGCTAAAGAAAATATTTTATATGCTCATAATATAACAAATACATTTTTTGGTATATCCATTAAAAGTTTTGACTCAGCTCTCTGAGTTGAGATTTATAGAGATAAGAATTTAATTTATAAACGTCATCAAATATAGGCACTATGTATAAGAATTAAAATCTTACGTTTAATTAACTTACGATGATAACGGGTGATCTAAGTAAAGATACTTTTTTCAATAGCCTTTTTTGACAGATCACGTGTGAGTCGTGTCATGCTGTCATGTTATTTTTGTTTCGTATTTTTTGGCATTTCATAATGGAAAGACTTACGCGTGAACAACGTTTACAAATTGTTCAACTTTATTATGAAAATTCACGTTCTGTGAGGAATGTGTTTCGTGCACTTCGCTCAACTTATGGTCAACATAATCGGCCTACTGAGCGTACTATTCGCAACACCATCACCCATTTTGAGACCCAGCATTCATTATTGGATAATATTCGACCGAATAGACCACGTCCAGTACGCTGTGAAGAAAATATAGCGGCCGTAGCTGAGAGTGTACACGAAGACCGTATAGAGTCGATTCGGCGCCGTTAGCAGCAACTCGGACTGACGTATGGAACGACTTGGCGCATTTTACGTCAAGATCTTAAATTGAAAGCGTACAAAATACAGCTTGTGCAACAACTGAAGCCGCTCGACCATCCCAAGCGACATCGCTTCGCTGTATGGGCTCTTGAAAAGTTCCAAGAAGATCCGACGTTTTCGAGGCAAATTTTGTTTAGCGATGAGGCCCATTTCTGGCTCAATGGGTATGCAAACAAACAAAATTGCCGCAATTGGGACGAAGAGCAACCTGAAGAGATTGAAGAACTGCCACTTCATCCAGAAAAAACAACGGTTTGGTGTGGTTTGTGGGCCGGTGGGATCATCGGTCCATATTTCTTTAAAAATTATGCCGGTGCGAACGTAACCGTCAATGGCGACCGTTATCGTGCCATGATAACCGACTATTTGATGCCTGAAATTGAAGCTCGTGATCTCGGCGACATTTGGTTTCAGAAAGACGCGCCACTTCCCACACATCGCATCAATCAATGGACTTATTGAGAGAACATTTCGGTGAGCACATAGTTTCACGTTTTAGGCCGGTCGATTGGCCACCAAGATCGTGTGATATCACACCGTTAGACTTTTTCCTGTGGGGATATGTAAAGTCAAAAGCTTATGCCGACAAACCCGCTTCGATTCAGGCCTTGGAGGAAAACATCACGCGTGTCATTCGCCAGTTACCAATCGAAATGCTCGAACAAGTGATCGAAAATTGGACTCAACGGATGGACCATCTGCGACGTAGCAACGGCCAACATTTAATAGACATAATCTTCAAAGAATAAATGCCAAAGAATGTTCTTTCAAATGATAATAAACATTCTCCATTAAATTTGAATTTTCTGTGTTTTTTTTCTTTAAAAAAGTAGGGAACCTCGAAATGGATCACCCTTTATTTTCAATATACATATGTATATCAAGTCAAATGACACAGTGTTCATGTAATACAGTAGTATGAATGTATATGACCCAGATTTCTTAGCTTATTCAGATAAATGTTCAAAATTTTAGTATAACAAAGGTAGCAAATTCAATTTAAATAATTACTTAGCAAAATGTGCATTATAGATTTAAGCTGATGTGTAGATTTCTTTTCTGTTCTGTGTGTTTTCTATTTCCCGTACTTTCTTGCAAGTACATGATATGCCGAAGGAATTTCAAATTGCAAATTATATTGCTTAAAGTCGCAAAAGTCTTTATGAATGACATAAAGTAAAAAAAAAAAATGTTTAGCCAAAAGATTACTCACTGTTCTAAGTTTTTATTGTTTCCTTTTTTGTTGTTGTTATGTTGTCAGCAGACTAGTTGTGCGCACATCTGGGTCAAAGGCTCATTTATTTATGTTAACTGTTAAGAATAAAGAATATAATACAAGCAAATAGAAATTCGTATACAGATATCCAAGTTAATCATCTTTTGGCGATTCTTACCTTTATATGATGCATTTGTTTTATGTAGATATTTAATGTTAAATCTATTATGCTTACAGTGTTTTTTTCTTTTTTTGTCTTATTTATTGATTAGATATATATATTAACGATTTTGTGTGTTAAATGTTGTGTGCAATTGTGTATCTGTGATGTTGGTTGAAATATGATGAACTGTGTTTTTACGCTGTGATGTCAATTATTGTATTCTGTTTGTAGGTAATTCACTCGGTGTATATAAAATGGTTTCGGTATACTTGTTGGTTATATAGATATTTGAAGCATTTGCTTGATCGGACCGTAATATTTTTTTGATTGGACAATTGTAGCTCCGTTTTTTTTAAAGCACGAATGATCTTCCGTTGACGATTTGCGGCACCAGGTCGTCTGATAGAACAGAGAACGGAGTTGCCTCGTGCACTGTGAAAATAACTGAAAATCATTCATGCGCGTTTAATGAAAATATTACTGCAATTGGGGAAGAAATTGCAAAAATAAAATGTTCCCACCAATAAATTATTTAGATTACGTTTACCGTATCTAATTTTTTTAGATTTGTTTTGATCCACGTGATCAGTTTACCTTCTCTTGACTAAGGATAGTCTCGCTATTATACCGCACAATTTTGGGAATTTACTTTAGTAACCAGTAATTACTTTCTTTAATGTATTAATTGTATCTAAGAAAATTATTATTTTCTTATTTATTTTCCTTTTTAATGAAAATAAATAAATTACCCTCAGGCTAAATAAATCACCACTTGCAATATAATTAATTGTAATCTAATAATTAATAATTAATTGTATCTAAGAAAGTTATTATTTTCTTATTTATTTTCCTTTTTAATGAAAATAAATAAATTACCCTCAGGCTAAATAAATCACCACTTGCAATATATTATTTAGGCGATGACACTGACTATTCGTGCACTGCTTCGTGTAGCTAACTATGAAAAGGCTGTCACTTCGGTAAGATGCATTATATATGTGCACTAAGCGAAAGTGCGTATGCAGCGAAAAGTGCGTTTACCAATGTGTACAAGGGTGTTAGCAAGTTAAATCATTACCATCATTGTACTTTTTTTAGCCAATACAACTTCAAACGCGATATCAAATCAATATAATAGGGAATTTTCACGGCGTACGCTACAGGATTTTGGGGTCGATTAAAAGATTGACAAGATTGTGATTCCATTGAAACAATTAAAACAACCAACTAATAACATTACACGTTTTGCAATACCGAAACATATTTTTAAATTCTAAGAAACATGCCAGAAACATGAATATTCAAAAATGAAAATGTTGGCAAATCACGTTTCAATGTTAATTTCTCTCATCGAATTAGATGGTTAGATTTTTGAAGCATTGTAAAATATCACGGTTTTCTTGTATACATATTCGTCGAAAAAAACTTATAAACGATCGAGAAATCGCGAAATCGTTTGACTTTTTTTCATCGTTGCATTGTCTCCTGTCTCTCGTTGTTACTTTTTTCATGAACTTGCCATGCTAGGAATGCACATCAGTTCACCCTTAAATCTATATTCGCGCGAACAGCAAAATGGGATTCGTTGCTTAACTATACAATACGAATATAGAATGCTTTACCACGCTCTGTTTTTCTTTCAAAGTATAGTTTCCAGCCATTTAAAACCAACGTGCATCGGCATCTCACTTCCTCTAACCCTCCGCTTCACAAATGCTCGCACCGTGTCAAAGTGCGAAAGGAAATAGTTTAATTGGTCAACTAATTGTGCTTTACACAATGATAGATAACTCGGACAAGTCGGAGCGAAAGTCTTATGTTTAAAGTCAAATACAACCCAATGTTGAAAGAATAGTTAAACTTAGATACTGTTTAGATTATTTCGTTTGTTGTTTAATTGTGTGAAGAAGGTGAGTATGGATGTATGGAAAACATTTTGACCTCAGCAGCCTCCCTTAAACTGTAAACACACAAACTTTGCTCTTGTGTGGGACTCGAAATATTTTTGAAATGTAGTGTGCTTTTCTCCAACAAAATCCCATCTCATAGTCTTCATTAAGCACTCCTGAGCCGAGCTGACAAAACCTCATCTCACTAATTGTAATTTCACTCTCTAGAATTAAAAGATGTTTGTTTTTTTTTATAGATATGTATTGAGTCTTAAAAGCAAATACCAACATGATGTTCTTGAAATTTCTTCCAGTGAAAATCCCCAATGATCCTTTTTAATCCTTGAAAGTCCTTAATTACTTAAAATTGTATTAAAATAGGGTGAAAAATTAAAAATCTCAGCGCAATTAGGGTGACAGATGAAGGCAAATAAAGTACTTCATCTCCAACTCCAGCTATGCAACAGCAACGGTAGCTAAGTGATTCCGTTAATTGCGCGCAATTTTCGAAGCGGAATAAGTCACGTACATGCTGCAGACTGATGGAAACTCACCCGGGAGCTCGTCGCGTTTTTATCAAGAAGCCAACAACTTTTCGTCGTATTTTCCTTTATTATTAAATTTTCTGTTCGACGTTTTAACGAGCAAACGATGTACTATTAACGATCTATTAGAACAATCCTTGTAAATTGTCCCTTATGGGTTGGTTACGCCAGCCCATCTGTATCTGCTTAGAAGGAAGCACGGAATCTACCACTCGCATGAACCAAGCCAGCGAGTGTGTCTGATGCTTTGAGCTGTGTACAAACGATTTACGGAATACGTTCCACCATATTGTTTGAACTCACTTTAACTTGAAATAATAATTAGTTACCTATGCCATTTTGCTGTGTATTTCCCGGTTCCTCCTTCGCCTTGTCCCACTTATCCACTAGATGAGTTCTAAATCAGTAGTCCGCGCCCATGGTTGAATACTATGCACTTCTATTTTGCCGCTGATGTAGATGTGGTTAATGCCACGCCAGAGACTCGACGCCACGGGACGCTTGCCAGTAATTGTTTTCGGGTGGCGATGCTGATGCGGTTTTGTTTGTCTTTCATCCCCTGTTGATTAAGAGAAAAAAACCTTTTTTTTTAAAGTGATTAAAACGGTAAAACAATAACTGTGTAACCTGGGCACTTGCGTTCACAGTTATGACTGACTGCACGATGCCCTAGGAGGTGTTTTAATTATTTCAACTTTATTTTGATTTTATTTTTATTTACTGGCTTTATTCGGATTCAGAGGTAGCCGAGCGCATCCAGTGGCTTTGTCAATTTCAATTGCCTTTAGGTGTGGTAATGAATACATTGAATATGAGATATTTTAAGCGGATGCCTGGATTTAAAGCAGGTGCTGACAAGCTTCGCACTTGTGACTTGTGTTGTGAGTGCTTGAACGTGGAGTTTCCAACTGAAGTGATTCGCTTTGAAGTTAAATTCAGAATATGGACATAACAATGAAAACATAGAATTTTATGGGCGGGATATTTAATGTTTTTTAAGTATGACCGCAGAATGGGTGTCTTCAAGTTTCAGTTCAGTGCTTGAAAATTGTGTCATTATTCCGTTTCAGTTGGGTTAAGCCAATAGAGAATAATTTTGAGGGTTATCATCATTCACCATATGGATCTTCTATGATGTTCTGGTTAATTTGTTTATTCTCTCCCATTCAACCCCTGTCCTATCAAGGCAATGTTAAAGCTAACAATGTAGAAATATGTAGCTCGTAGATTAATTATTTCCATAAAAACATGTTAACAAGAGAGCAACATGTATTCCCAATCCATCCATCAAAAGAAGTCTGATTTTGTTAAATACTGCCATTCTACGTACTTTTTGTACGCTATCCTAAGGTTATTTCAATTTTAACATAAAACTTGTATCATTCGTTTCGCATCCACGGGCTCCGACCCGTGAATAGTTTCTGCCTACAACAAGGCTGCTTTCCATTCTCTGCGATACCAAGCACGCAGCTTCCAATTTTCCAGTCCAATTGACTTCCCTTTCTAGATAATCGTCCAGCACTCGGCGCCGAATATCAGAACTGACAGAAAAGGGGATCTGTAGAGCATACATGTTGTCCTTCGAGTCAGTTTTGACCCCATTTGCTTCGCCAAACCGAAGTAGCAGCGTTTTCCTAGAGTAAATATTCGCCGAATTTCAACTAATATGACATTCACCGAGGTATTAACACTTGCTTCAAGTGTTAATTTTGATATACTCGGCAAGGAACCGAGAAGAAAAGTGCGCATGGATTAGATGTGTATGTGGCAATCCACTGATGATCGCAAACCACCACATCTGGGTGAAATGCCTTTGAGAGCTACTGTTTCAAATAATACATAATGTATCAACTAGTATTAGTTGAAGACGAGTATTAACAACATTTTTGACAACTAATTTCATTTATCTGGATCGAATTTCCAGAAGCTGGACTGACCTGTTCAAGATAGTTCGGTCCATGTTGACATCTGCTCAATAACAAGATTGAAGAAATCTCGCGACAGTGCATCTCCTTACGCATGTTCCTAAGAACACGCCACATAGCTGGATCAGTTTTGATGGGTCTGGAATTCGGCCATCGCCAAGTAGAGCTCCGGCGATTAATGCTATCAATATGGTGTGTCTTAACTTGAAATTCGTTGGTCTTTCCAGGATTTGTGTGAAAATTTGTTCTATGGTCGATCTGCCAGGCCGAAAACCACGCTGGTAATTTCGTATGAGTGTGATACAAAAGGGATAGGATCTTATATACAACATTTAGCAGGGATATCGCTTTCTTATGGGAAATAGGCATGCTCTCCTCCAAAAAACCTGCATATTTTAAAATCTCTGCCGGTAGACCATCAGGAGCATCAGAGTCGGTGGCCTTGTACTTTTTAACCCTTTGTTTATAGCTAAGTCAACTTCGTCTATACTGGGTGGCGGGACTGGTTCTTCATTGACTGGGCGTGGGTTCTGTTCTGCCCCATCACTTTTCTTACATGATGGCCGTCTATCAGCTATTAAAATGCTGCTTAAATACATCTACTTAGTTTTGAGCCAGGAAACTGAATTGAAAATTAAAGGCATACAACCATATCGTGGGAAACGCCGTATCTGTGTTCCCTTTACTTACTCGATTCACTTTCACTTGTCATATGCATCGTGGACTCTGCCGGGGTAACTTCCTTATTGATGTGAATTTCGAATTTGAAGTTGGTAATAGCTGTTTTGTAGCAAATGACAGGAGTGCAAGTTGGAAAATAATTTTAAATTTAAAAAGCATCCCCCGACAGGAAAACCGCGCATTATTAGGAGTAACTGCAGAAGACATAATGGATATTCTAAATTCAACGTGAGTTTTGTAACACAATCAAAATCTATTAATATCTTCCATTAATTGAAAAATAGCAGCTAGCTTACGATTCTTTAGCGGAGAATCTTTTACACATTCCACACATTTAAAAATGTGCCACAACTGGCTTTCGTTACAAATGAGTGATGTTGACAAACCACAAGCCAAGAGATATTTTTATGACAATTGTCGAATCCCAGAAGTGATGATGTGCGTTTATGGTAGGGTTTCCAGAACATCTCTTTTAAAGACAACTTGTTCTCTTTTTTTTCCACGATCTGTTTTACACTTTCTTTTTTCGCTTGGATCTTTTTTTGTACTCCTTATTTTTTCTATCCTCTTAAACAATAATTTTTATCTAACGAAAACGGTCCGGCAGTTTTAGAAAAAAATTTTAATTCAAATGTAAACAAACGTTTTTTTATATTTTGGGCATTCCTTAAAATATATTTTTTTTTGACAAAAACAAAAGAGATGGAAAAAGAAAACAACTTACTGTTAGAAGTATCTATTTTAGTATTTCCAAAATCTTAAATAAGGAACGTCAGAGAAGAGGATTTTATCAACGTTTTCTACCACTTGGTTTAAACTCAATTCTGTCCGATTTTACTAGTCGTGTCTTTCAAAGGGAAGTGAACATTCCAATTTGAAGAATTTATTTCCTTCAATTGGATGAATTTAAAACAAGTACCGGTTTGTTCTGAATTAGAAGGAAGTATCAACTATACCACTGCAAAGGATGATGAGTTAAACGATCTGAACCTGTTTAACCAATTTTGTAATTTACACACAGTTTTGAACGTCAAATTAAATGCTGATTCCTTTAAAGAAGGTATTACTGTTAACATGTGGGTTCCTCTCTTTTCATCTTCAAAATATGTTGAATATTATTCTGAACTTTTAAAATATTGTGAATTCTGTTTTTGCATTGCAAATGTTGTGCGAGTTTTTTAATTTGTTGGTTCACATTGGACAACAAAAAGAAACCGATTAAAAATGGGTACAGTGAAATCGATTTTAACTGTTGGGGGTTAGGGGTGCTTGATTACAAATGATGTCCTCTTTTTTATCTTAAGCTATATGGATACCCTCGTTTATGGAACCCATATTGCCATCAAAACTCCATTACAAAATAGACATTTATACAATAATCGTAAGGGATATTTCATACTCTAAAAATGACCAATATTCTTACTACCTGATGATCAGATATGCGACCATATGCAGTGTATAAGATGTGTGGATGCAACGAATCCAGGCTCCAATGAGGACTGTTTAATAAAATATTTTATGAAAATAAATGCATAGAATACTTACATTTAAGACAAATCAAATTGAAATTGCAGCCATCAAGGACAAGTAAATTTCTAAAATTGTATGGTGGGTGTTCCTTGGTACGTTTTTTACGATGGTGTGAAACACCGACAGGTGAACGTCTCACCTCGAAAGTATTCTACGAAAACGATTTATGAATTTGAGTGAAACGTCCCCCCTGGGTGGATTCCACGATAGGGCTGATAATATCCAGTGACGGGCAGACATTGCAAAATCGTCATAAATTTGTATACTTTTTGGGGACTACAACGAAAATGAAGTCTTTCAGGGTATATTCATTTTCTCCCACCAGTACTTTGTAATACCCCTAATATTTGGCCGCCTTTCGAGAGTTATACCTAACTAAAATATGCTTTAGCAGTATTAACATGCTATAATGCATACTAGACACATGTTTCATAAAAACCGCAAACGCTCAATCGCACGCAGTGGCAGAAAAGTAAAAAGCAACTTCTTATGAAAAAAAAAGTAAAAGCAGCTCCAAATTACTATGAATACAATTTATGCTAATAAATTTCTATAAAAGATTCACACCCGAAAAGCTACAGTTTAACATTCAAATTACCAAGACAAGACTTGCCAATTAGGCAATAACAAGCCACTCAGTAAATTAATTGCAATTAATTTCAATTGAGTTTGCATTCGCATTTGAACCGAATTGAAACACCACACACATCCAAATCCTGCCCACTGGTTTAAATTCCAAACTTTATTCAATTAAAAATCATTAAACAAAAATATAAAACAACTTTTTCCATTTTCACTCCTAACTTTGGAATCGGTGTACCAGAAGTACTACGATGCCAGCCAAAGACCCCCATTTGCATAGCATCAACACCCAGGATACACAATGTGTGCACCCAATCCGAGCTATGGTAAGTATTTGCGTTTTCACCAGCACCATCGCCACTACCACCGACCGCCAGGATTGAAAACTTTTGCAACACTGTGCTACGAGACTAGGTACACGATGACGACGACAACGATTCGTCCTTGTGTCCCAATCCACATTCACTAAGCCGCCACCTTCACTATCAAGCTACCTACCACCTCGAACCTCACATCTAGCAACTACCCCACATCCACATTGTGCATCGATGACAAAACCACTTGTTGAGAACATGAAAAAGTTTCACTGCCGTCGCCACCACCAGTCGAAGTGAGCCAGCCAACTGAATAACATGATAAGTTTAAAATAAATGGTTGTATAATTTTAGGATAACGCAACAACTGAATACAGTTATTAATGTAAAGCGGAAGTTCATGCCCTTTCCGCTCGACTCCTTCGTTCTAAAGAGAGCGGAAACAGAGAAGAGCAAACTTTACGAATTGAGTTTTCCTTTCGCTTTAACACGGCCCCCTTCGCTCCCAGATATATAAGGCTGAGGACCGGATGGGCGGTTTGATTTATACTGGAAGGGAAAAGTTTCGAGTTTTACGGGTCTAACAGTTCGTCCTTTTCCATAAATGGGGCGCAAAATGGGGCGCAAGAAGTTAGCCAGTACAGTTGGGAGTAAATTCAACTGAAACCGAAATCGGTATGAAGTTGAGTTATATTCAAATGTGAGATGAATAGCGGGATGAAACTGGAACTGGCGAAGTGTATCCCGTAGACAATGATGATCTATTTGTATAGGCAAAATTGCCGGAATAAGTTTCCGACATTATCTGTTTAACTTAGTGAACTTGGGTTTTGTTTTCAACTGTAGATTCAGTTTCTTTGATACAATAGTAATTCGCAGAGTAAGTCGCTTTATGAAGTTTTGGTGTACCCAAATATTTCGGTAGAGAGCTTTCTTACGTAAATAGTAGATAAGCCATTTTAGTATTTTGCTGGACGGGTGGGGAGGGGGATTAGGGTAAGGGAATTCGAAGCCTTTTGTATGATATTATTAATGTCAGTTTTAAATGGAAGAGTATATTTGAATTTCATGTTATATAGATTGACTTATTTGGATGGTTGGGTGATGGTTTGTATACCTTAGAGGAGTAATATTGCTGTAATCCCTCGATTTACGTTACCTCCGTTTATGTCGTCTCGATTTGAGTTGTGTACGATTATGAACCTGGCCTCGTTTAACGTCAGGCAATCTCTCCATTTAAGTTGTCATTTCATTTCCTGGGCGCAAAGCTTCTGGAGATTTTAAGCTAAACCCATTGTTAGTGTACGATTCGAAAAGTCAAAGAGCTATGAAAAATATTTGCAAACAAACGCTCCCAGTCATATGGAAAACCAATAAAAAGGCTGGTAGTATTTTTTCTGAATGATTAAAAAATTGCGAAGAAAATAATTTAGCATACTTTGTATGCTTCTCGTCGAAAATGCTCCTAGTAGTCCGGTTAATTTAGACGAAACAAATGAAATCATCAGAGTAATTTTTCTACTACCAAATACAACTTCCCTTCGACAACCTATGGACCAAGGTGCTAATGCTGCATTTAAGTGATATTAATTACGCCGGGTTTTTAATGATCTGCTTGCAGCAATTGATGGAAATTCAGAGTTACCAAAAGGTCGTGACATGATTCCGACGTTCTGAAAAAATTTTAGCAGTATTTTTGGTCCCATCCCAAGTATCCGTAGTTCAAAAAAAGACCAAAATCCTTGGAACCATTTTTGAGAAAATGAGTGATAAGTGATTTACACAAAAGAAATTGTATGGCAGGTACCGTTATTTCAAACGATAAAGCAAAAAAAGAAAACATACCGAGATGTAGCCCCAAAAACCTTATATATGAACTTTGTAGCAAATTTCTGCTGGAAAAGGCTCTTAATCATATTAGCCATTGGAATTTTTGAGAAAAACGACATGGACAAAGCAAGATTGAGACAATAAGGCGCTCAAGCGTTGGTACAAAAACCTGTATGCAGAGAAAAAGAATTGTTTAACGCAGAAGCAGATAGAAACATTTTTTTAGCCACTTCCAATGAAAGACCCTGTTGGACCTCCTTTAAATCAGAAACTAACTACTCAAGACCGTCAATCATTTCAATCTGACCGCTGACAGTTAGAAATCATTTCTTTGGATGAAAAAAGCCCTGAAGATTTACAAATTATAAGAACACTAGTTTTATTAGCTTGCAGTATCTATAAGAACTAGTACACTAATAGTACACTAATTTTCGAAATTATTAACAATTAATTTTTGTATTTCCAGTTTCGATTTGCGTCTCTATTTGTTGAAACACCTCTCTACATAAATCGGGGGATGACTGTAGATGGTTTTAAGCAGCATATCCGGTAGCTGTTAAATGCGGGGAAATCAATGGAGTATATCTAGTCGAAGAGGCCGGATTAGCTATTCAAAGGCTATACAACAACACCGAGCTGACACTGATTACTTATAAACGGAGCCTTTAACACTAATGTGATGTTTTGGTCATTATCGAAGTGTGGGTGAAATTAGTGATCGAACATGACAAAAAGTACTTACAGGACAAGTTAAATACAACAATTTGTACAGAATTGCAAAAAAGTGCAATATAAAAGGTGTTCATAGACCTCTCCTCATTTCGGCAATTGAAAGATACAATGAAAGACAACAAGGGGGATATGGCTCAAATTTCCTCTTTGTGAATCAGAGAACGACAAGTGTCATGACATGTAATGAGGCGACTAAAAGTTTCGGATTTAGTTTTTGTATGTCATCAGCAAAAAGGGACACGAAACATCAACCATTCAAGATTTGATTAGCAATGCAAGTTTTGGACTTTGGATATATTTCGCTTTCAGATGAATTTCAGATGTGGAATATACACTTGTGATTATGAAAATTTTTATTTTGTCCCAATTGTCCGTTTTAGAAGGGCAATCTTCAAGATGATGCTTATTAAAAAAAATCAATATTGAAACATAAAATTGTTGCACAGAAAGTGTGTTGTAGTTTCTCCTTCCTTGGCGTTTCTGAAGTTCCTGTGAAAGTCGTAAGACGATACGTTCCAATGGCATGGCTGCCCTACCGGCAGTGAATCCCAGCACGAAGCTGATATTTTTTTACAAGTTCATCCGCATTGCAGTTGCGTGATATGTGTTTTTTGGGTTTTTTTTTTTAAATCGAATAAAACACTCAAATTTGGAACAAATATTCAAAATTTTTATTGTAATCGATGACAGCGATTCCAGAACTTTAATCACAGCTTGATTGTCTATGAAGTTTATAAGAGTCTTACCTTTTATCGGCTTATCGCCTTGATATTGTTAGCGAAAATCTTGTACGAGAAAGCAAAAGCAAGAACCCTTAATATAAGGAAATTGACTTGCGCGGGCATTTCGTATATTATCGATTAATAATAAGTCCGAGGTGAACTTTTTGCTTTGAAGGCGTATGGCTTGACCGTATAGATCGCCGATCTAGTATCATTTCCCAGCCACACAAAGTTTTTTTTTTTTAGAACAAAGAACAAAATTAGTTTGTTATAATTTTCCTCCAGGCATTTTAAAAATGTTTTATTGTTTTTTCGTTGCAAACTTGTTCCTTTAACATAAGTAACTTACTCTGTAAGTTTTATAACAAAAATAATGCACTTTACATTTGAACTGCTAAGAGGCAAATAGAAGAGTGGGTTTACGAACTAAGAGAGTAATGATAATATGCAATTCACATCAACTTTTCTCAAAATTGATATATATGTGATCACAAGGCAAAACCGTTAAATTCAAATACGGACGATACTTGATTTATTTTGTTGTGAAATATCAATGTGACAAACTAAGCGATTTTTTTTAAACAATTATTGAAGGCAGAACAGATTACGATATCAACTGATTACGATATGCAGTGACCGCCATAAATCTACGTACATTTACTTTACTTACTTATCCTCTCTTGTATTTACGTATAAGTCACAGCAGAATATTATAAAATCAAACGATGATACTAACATTTTTTGCGCAATTAAATTATTTCTTGTACGTAGATTTAGGGTCACCCAATGTAGTAATAAAGTAAAACTTTTGTGAGAAATTAAAGTATTTTTTTCAAACACTCCCGACATATTTTCCTGCATTCGTCCATAGTTCGTTTTCATCTATAAGATCTTCAATAAAGTTTCTTCCTACTCGGTATACCATTTCTGACGAAGCAAATGAGACTCCTAATGACAGAGTTGATAAAAATCACTTCGATCTTCATAAATATAAAAAGGCTCCGATATCACTCTTCTGCCCCGGCATCCAACAAAGGTGAATTTAAAAAGGCGTTGCCATCTCCTTACGAGACGATCGACAGTTTAGGGCTACGATGGAGTTAATGGAGTATAGCATAATAGCACTTGCATCTCAATTCGTGGCAACAAGTTTTTCCTTTTGTTTTTATTAAATGTAATGTAAATTAACTTCAATACAAAATCATTAGCCATGCATTATGGCAACTCAGTAATGAATGACTTCAGAGGTTTTTTTTATTAAATTACCCTCACTGCTCTTGGTAACCCATCACTTCCACCGGCAATACAGGTCAAGTCCAAGTCCCCTTGCATTCCATCTGAATGCACAATACACACTTTGCAATTAAATTTCATCGGAATACTATATGGCGGAGGACTATCGAAAGTTCTAGCCAGAGAGATGGTGCTGGGCGGGGGGTGGGCTCTTGTTGGGCGCCATTTGTACAGGCAGCGGAAGAATGGGCGCGACGAACTGTATCCAATATGCAATTTCCATATTATGAGCGTAATCGCTTCTGATAAATGCACTTCGCGTAAATCTCACATTAATTTCATTTGCATGACAATGCGCGATAAGCAGTGGCCGCCCGCAAAATTACCATCACTTTTCAGAGCCACCCGACATGGTGGACATTTTGGGTGGTTGGTTGACCACTAGCTGCTGGGCCAGCAACTCACGTAATTACTGAGGCCTGTTTTATCTGCAATGCTGAAACAATTTTTTTATTACCATGCACCGGGTGCACCGAAAAGACAAATATTAAAAACTGGATGAAGGCACTATTTCCACATTTAAAATATAACTAGCTCACTCTTTTATTAGAAAAATTGGTTTTAATAAGCCTTAAATTATTTAAATCATTTATTAATTTAAGAAAAAACATACGCATTTAAATATTTATATATCAAATAAAGACATTGCACCAAAAAAAACAAAAAACATGTTGAAGAACGATAAGATAAGAAAATCCTATATAAGTTCGAAATACTGTGTAATGGCTTCATCATCAACGGAGTATTTTTCGTAAATGCTGGAGTAAAAGGCTTCCAACAATTATGGATGGGTTTGAAATTGGTGCAAGAAATGTTTTTAACATTCGAATGAATTCTTATGCTTAAAAGCGGATCGATAAGTTGTACTTTTATCCTAGAACTGCTTCATGTCTTAATAGTGCTAATAGATGAAATGGCTTTTTCAACAATTGCAAACCGACTTAGTTCTTAAGAAACAAGATACTAGAACTGTACTAAATTATTTCATTCGGGCTAAAACTCTTCTGCCCGGTTGACAAACATAGAACTAAGACCATACATTTCCTTAACTATTGGCAAAACGGCTGCAATCTTAAAACTTAAGCACGAATTTCAAAATATATATAATGCATAAATACGTTCAGCACATTTTGCGCAAAATATTAAAGGATTGTAGATGTTAGCGATTAAGGGACATAATATGGAATTTCGTAAGCTTTATTGAATAGAGCAAAAAATCGTACATAACATTCATTATCGCAAAACTAAACAAAATATCTCATGTTTTGCAATATATCGCACGATCTGGCAAGCCTGAGTTCGACGCGAGAACGATGACCAAATTAATCTTAGCCCTCAAATAAATATACCTAAATAAATAAGTAACCTAAATTTTCATTTTTTAGGTTAAAGTCTAATGATTTAATTACAAACAATTGTTGAATTGATAAGCAAACAAACATCTGTCCATCTGCTTAGGACAAAACATAACTATTGGGCAGCAATTAATTAGTGAGTTAATTAATTAATGAGTTCATATCGTAACGATTAACTCGACTAATGGCATCTTACTGAAGATCTGTCGAAAAATTAGCCTATGAAAAGTTTCTACTACTGTTTGGAAAAGCAAAGAGCTCTAAACTCCTAACAAGACAAAATGTACGCTCTACAGAACCCTTATCCTGCCAGTTCAGCGGGCGCCGAATGCTGGGCAATAAGTAAGAAAGAAGAGTTAATATTGGGCTTTCGGAAAACTGAAAGAATTATTAAAACCTGTCCATCCATTTGCTGGGTAAAAGCAGTGTTCTTAACTCCCAATTCGCAATTTTGTTATATAATATTTTATTATTTATTTTATATTCTTATTTATTTTACGGGGCCGAATGGTATTGAATTGGCAACATTCTACTACGACTTCCCCCAGTTAAGGCCGGACGACTTTATGAACTAACTTACATGCACTGAACGAAAATTACTCAAAGGTAGCTCATCCTACGTGGAAGAGATGTGTTCTTATTCTATACCAAAGGATTTAGATGAGAAGTACACATCTATTAGAAGATTATGTATGGGACAACAATACACAATATACTCCGACACGTACATGAGTTCCTTTTTAACACAAATAACACCACCAAAAACAGACGTAGCTTATTGTGTTTGGAAGGTTTTGTCGAATCAAAACATCGGCTTGAGTGATAGCTAAAGATGTATCGAAAGAGTGGCCCAAGCCTTGCGAATAAGCTTTGCCATGTAAACGGTTCAAAACGAACCAATATATGGGAGAGACTCAGGAAAAGTAAGTTGACGTAAGGATATGATTGTTTGAAGGTGGTTGTTAATAAGTTATAGTTAAGTTTGGAATTGTTTTCCACTCTGTGCTTATTTTTGGTTAAAGTCAGGTTATTTTCGCGCAGCTTTTCCTTCTCTCTGTCTTGGGTATTGGCCTGAATCCTTTTACTCAATTTTGTCTTTCCTATTTTTTCTGCTCTTCCGAGGGTTCCTAAAGTAGCTTACTCCTCTCAAATTTACTTCTTCTGCTTACCTTTTTGGCATGGATAAGACTTAGCAATATAGAGAGCTGGAAAAATAGCACCGTCCAACGAGCTTAGCCGAGCAACGCCAATCAAGTCAAGTTCTCCTCGCCTGTACCAAAGCTGCCCCTGTATCTTGCCCCTGATTGACAATAAAAATGGCTTTGTATTATGACGTCTATGCTAGTGAGGTGTTAAACTTCGTGTATGACTCTACAGTAAACACTCTGTTGCCGCGAGCCGCTAGTTGTGTGTAACTACATTTTTTCGGACTCTCTTTTGTCCCACACGACAAAAAGTCAAAGCATCTACACAGCCACTCGATATATTCAATTATGAACCAAAAGTAGAGCCGATTTAAATTTATCGAATATCAACTGCAGTATCAACACCCTGTTATAAAAAAAAATTCTACGACTTGAACACAATTTTTTTTCAATGTGCGTGCATGAGTGGGTGAAATTGGTGTTTTGGATAGATGAATGAACGCATAAATAATTGCGATTTCAATATTATTTGGTCTGACTTACGTAATTTTAATTAAAATAATTTTATCCATTAAAATTTCTTTGATGTTTTATTAACACGAATAAAAGACTCCACCACCAGCGCCAACAAAAATGTGGTTTACAAATATACAATAGTTTGACTACTTATATGTATGTATAGGCCTAGCAGATAGTTGATGGAATTCTATTATACAAAAAATTAGAACTTAATGGTAACGACTATCAATGAAACTTGCATCTAAGGGTTTCCTTAAAGGGTGCTTCATGCACGTATGAAATCGCAAAAATGCTTTTTATTCTGTAGTTGTTGTGTTAGTCGATCTATAGGGAAATTAAAAACGTTTCTATTGTTTGTTGTTAGTAATGTTTTCTGAAATTACAAAGCGACCTTAGCTTCAGATAAATGTAGGAAGCATTTTTTTTCCGAACTCTCATATATATATATATATATATATATATATATATAGTTATAAATTAACTCTAGAAGCATAGTAAAGATTAGTAAATATTACGCATAATATTTTTTTTTATTTATTCACAAATAATATTACTGCTAACTATTTTATTTAGCAAGTAACTTTAAAATTATTTATTCTTTGTCTGTGTTAACTTTTTTCATTTAAAATATTTATATATATTTAAGACTCATTCACAAAAACTGCAGCAAACATATTCTCGCAATAGGTATAACATTTGTAGTAGTAGTAGTAGTTAATTTTATTGAGAATTCATTTTTAAATTTTGTTGTTTTTTATTTGTGTATTACATATTTTTATTAAAGCCGACTTTGAATTGGTCAATGTTAGGCACTCACCTAGCCCCGAAAATCCGCCACCTTATGCGAGCATACGCCGGACAACTGCAGAGAAAGTGTTCTGCTGTGTCATCCTCCTCACCGCAAGCAGAACAGCTAGTGGTGTCGCTTAAGACCAACACATTTAAGTGTTTAGCAAAAGCTTGGTGCCCCGAAAGGACGCCTACAAGTATTCTACAGTCGATTCTCCTCAGAGATAGAAGAAAAGATGCTGACCTTTTGCAAATGTCCGGGCGCAGTAGTTTGATCTGTCTACATCCACCAACCACAGCTACAGAAACCCAAGAATCGATAGAAGACATGACTTAAGATGCAGGCAGACCCAACACAGGTTCGGGTCCTGAGAAAACTTCTTCTTAACCTTGCCTAGCAAGTTCATCCGAGATCTCATTTCCCTGGATGCCAGTGTGACCTGGTACCCAGGCAAGATTCATTGTTTTAATCTTCCGACCAAATTCAGAGAAAGCTTGAGTTCTAGCACTAACTTGGAAAACAGATGCATGTTTACCCAAGGGGTCGTATGTCATCGCGTTCCATAAAGACCCCAGCACCAGACCCCTGTCCGGCCATTCCATTACCTGTGGAAAGTTGACGTGGTAGTTTTTTCGCAGAAATATTTCTGGTGTCATTGCATCAGATGGCATATCCATAAGATAGGGGTCAAAGGATAATTCTCGACGAAGTTCTTTAAAATTCCAGGGCGCATGGTACCAAAAACCACCTCTCTTTAAGCGAAAGACGGTTTTTAGCGTATACCCCATGATATATAAATCGAGGGGGGGGGGGAAGCTTCGTCAAAGCATTTAGAGCAGAGCCCGGGGTGCTAGGGAAGGCCCCTGTGCAGCCGAGACATGTCAGACAATCATGGACCCGTTTCGAAGACAAGCCCCATGTTTTCGATTCGACATGTTTGGACTTCATCGGATATAGGAATGGTGACACCTTTAAGCACGAGATGGGACAGACCAGTGATAATTCTCCTTCTCGTAAAGAGGACAACCGTGGTTTTAGGAGGATTCACTGAAAGCCAATTACTAGTGCACCAGACATCGATCAAATGCAGGGATCTCTGCGCTTGAGAGCAGACAGCCCCTAGATTTGAACCGACTGGAAGAACGGCGACATCATCCGCATAAGCTTGAGTGTAGTTTACAGTAAAATTGAGAGTAAGCAAAGAGTCTACCACCATATACCATAGGAGGGGAGACAGAACACCACCTTGAGGGCAGTCCCTATTTACCCCTATTATGACGTACTTGCCACAAAGTTTCATCTACACCATGTTGTCTGGCAGACTTACACATACTGTCAAAGGTCGCATTATCAAAAGCACTCTCAATATCGACGAAAATGCCCAACGCGTACTCCTTCCGGTCAAGAGCACTTGGGGTATACATTAATCCTACCAACATGGTTTTGAAGCGCAGTCCTGCAGGATTTTCCGCGCTGATAGGCATGTTGCATCTCAGAGAGAGGATGTGATCGAAAAGCAACTTTGCGCACATGCAGCTCAACCAGTATTTCCAATATGTTCAGTTAGATGGAAAACAGACTTATGGGTCTAAAGCTTTGGCTAGGCGTGCGCACATATTATGCATTATAGATCGCGATAATTGTTCCGTGTGGAGACAGACTAACATTTTCGAGTAGTACATGAAGTGCAGAATGTCCGTACATTAAAGGTACGCAATTTCATGTCCGTAAACGTTTCGGTACAAACCCCATCCTCAAAGGCCACGCTGGATGTTGACCCTATCACAGTAGGTCGTTTGTTCCGGTGCCAGTTACCCCTCTTCGGCAATGTGAGAGCTTACATAGTCCCTAAAGAACAAGGACTCAAAGATGTCGAATCATATGATAGAGAAATATCATACAAAAAAACAGTCACATTTTCAACCAAGCCTTGAGCGAAAAGCCTTACAGCAGAACTTAAGGCATTATCATTGCCGGTGATGGGGTGGGGTATTGAATGTCAATACATTCTTGAAACTGATTTTGCTCAAGCGTGTTGACTATACGCTGCGTTCAAGCGAGTTTCTTTTCAATTACAAGGTGTTAAGTTAATCCCGCTGAATAACACAACAAGGGTGATGACTGCGGGAGTTGTGGGGATTTTACTTCCTACGGGTGGCCAGAGATGACGAGATCGATTGTCCATAGTTAGAAGCAGACGGAGTGGTTTCCTCAGCAGTTAGCGAGTGCATAGTCTGTGTCGATGGCAAATTATCGGCACACGAACCAACAATGCTGAGAGCAGAGTGCAGGAATTTACGTTTGCTTTTAAGATCTGCTGCGCAACGAAAGGGCATATTATTCTTCTTGATTCGTTGTTTGAGTTTTGCGTACTTTAGAACACTTTAGGCTTCGGAATGATCCACTTTCATTCCACACAAACAAGGCATTGAGTTACTGACACCAGATCTTAGGTATGGAAGAAATATTTTTTGATTTTTTTGTGAGAATAGGTGTGTAATTTTAAACTCGAGAGTATTTCTGTGCGTGTGTGCACCCACAACTGCCTCTGATAAAATAATAGTTAGAAACACAATTATTAACATGAAAAGGTGGACCCAGTTGATGGGATGTGCTGTACGTATACAGGTTTATGGTTAAATATCATACTTGAAAGTTTAAACCCGTAATCTCTTAACATTATACTTATTAAACCAGTAACAAAACAAATACATAAATTCTTAACTCAGCTGACCCAAATTTATATATAACCTCTACTTTAAAGTACCATTTTATGGATTTGAAGTACACTTCAAGTAAACTTCTACAGAATTATGAAAGGTTTCTAAAACTTCATCTGCAATAAATTTCATTTCGATATTTCCCAATCGATTTGAATATCATTACCTCAAAACCACAATTCTCCTTTATATGAGAATTTACCAGGGCGAGCATGGCATGTAGGCCAGGTTTATGCCTAAATTTCAATGTATTTGCAAGAAAATAATATTATTTTATATCTCTCCTTTTGCAGCAGCACATATTTGGGGTCGGTACACTATACACACCACTACATAACTACTCGACTTACGGACACATATTAGTACATGATAAAATCTTCAACCTGTTAGTTGAATGGACGTATTTAAATTTGGGACAACCTACAAGGATAAGTCCATCATACACCTACAACTACTGAAGTAGGTATAGGGCTCATATAAAACCCCAAACTGGAGTGCAATTCGAGTAAGTGTGTGTTTTAACAGAAAACTGGATGTTGCATACAGCCACATCTATGCATTTGAGAAAATGCGTACTCCAACCCAATTTGGTATACATCAGATTCACGTACACACATTCCGGTCCATGTATGGTTGTTATTGCAACAACAGGAATCCTTATCTATTCATTAGCAATGTGAGGTTTACCGGAGTAAATATGATGAGTTATCGATTTTGATATTGCATTTGTTGCGTATCTGCGGGTGGAGGAGCCAAATGGAATCATAATGGATTTTAACTCCGTCTTCCTGTCAGCTGTGAACTCCAGTGTTATGCTCACGGATGACTTTCGTTCGGCTTTATATATTTAGAAAGCTAAGGCGAATATTATAATATTTTAATATTTAATATAATACTTATAAGTATGTTTCCTACCAACAACATACTATTACAATTTTTCAATCAACATATGTTTTTGTGCATTCATATGTTGATTTCTAAGTGGGTTAGTACCATATCGTATGCTCTCTTATCCTGTCCTTATCCGGGTGAGAAAAGGCTATGTAGGCATCTAGCTATTGTCTAGTAAATTCATTCATTTATTGCCTTTAGGCGCAAGGTGCGTCGCGAGTAATAATTCTAAATGTGCGATCATTCAAACTTGTCATCCGAATGACATGCTTGTTTATTTCAGATGGGTTGACCACATTAGGGTAAATTCTACGTCATAGTAACGTCGTCATATCATCCGGATAACAAGTTTTGATGATCGTCCGATCGCATCTTAAGGCACAGTAATAATGAATGCGGATAGAGGCTGATTTTTTTAAAAATATATGGAAAAAAATTATGGAACAGTATGCAGTCGGACGGATTCACTGTTGACGACCCTGCAAAACGGAAAAAGGACAATGACTTTCGGATCTGCACGTGGAATGTTCGAACCCTGAATAGACCACGTGCAGCCGAACAATTAGCGGAGGCCCTAACCTGCTACAATGCAGATATCACCGCCATCCAGGAAGTGCGATGGGATGGACCGGGCAAAAGAAGAATGAAAAACTGTGACATCTACTACGGTGATTGCTATAGGGAACAGAAGCAGCGTCTATTTGGATGTGGATTCGTTGTAAGCGGCAGACTTAGGCAAGAAGTCTTGAGCTTTCGACACGTTAGTGAACGCCTTACAACCATCCGCATCAAGGCTAAATTCGCCAACACAGAAGAGAAAGATGATGCTACCAAAGAATGTTTCTACGTGCTCCTCGAGAAAAAATATGAGCAATGTCCTAAATATGACGTTAAAATCGTCCTAGGTGATTTTAACGCCAAAATAGGAAAGGAGGACATCTTTGGTAGCACAATCGGAAAGCATAGCCTACACGACACCACGTCGGGAAACGGACTTAGGCTAATGGACTTTGCTGCGGGACGTAATGTTACTATAGCTAGCACACGGTTTCCTCACCTCAATATCCACAAAGGAACATGGCGGTCACCAGATCACCAAACCGTCAATCAAATTGACCATGTTGCGATCGACGCAAGGCACTCCTCCAGTATTCTAGATGTCCGAACTTTCCGAGCGGCCAACATAGACTCGGATCACTACCTTGTTGTAGCCAAGGTACGTATGCGGATATCCCAGACACCAGAACAGCGAGGAAATACTGTGAGGAGATTCAACGTTGAACGGCTACAAGCGCAACAAACCGCCAGAATTTTTGCCGATCGCGTATCCCTCAACCTCTCGAGAAGTCCTGTGCTGCCAGCATCAAGTGCTGAAGACCAGTGGCATCGATGCCAAGAAGCCATCAGAAGCACCGCAACTGATGTGCTTGGTTTCACCAAACCACCCCCACGAAACCCCTGGTTCGATGAAGAGTGCCGGCAAGCGCATGCAGCAAAATAACGTGCCTACGAAGCGGCGCTGCACAGAAGGACGAGAGCCGCTCGTGAGCTCTACGAGCAAATGAGGAGGGAAGAACACCGGCTTCTCCGGAAGAAAAAGAAAGAGCATGAGAAGCGCGCGATCGAAGAAATAGAGAGGTGGTACTCCAGGAACAATGTTCGGAAGTTTTACCAAAAGGTAAAATGAACGTGTCAACGCAACTTTACCCGAGCAGATACCTGTAGAGACGAACAAGGAAACCTAGTAGTGGAAACACAGTCGGTGCTGAGGATATGGAAAAACCATTTCTGCAGACTGTTAAACGGCGATGATGACACAAATTCCGCTGTCAGGCAGAATGAACCATTCAACATGGGTGATGAAAGCCAAGACTCCCGCCCACCTGACCAAAATTAAGTGAGGATAGCAATATCCAAACTGAAACCCAACAAGGCTGCCGGGCCGGACGGCTTAACTGCCGAACTTTTCAAGGCAGCGGGAGATGATTTGGTAGAGAGCATGCACCAGCTCGTCTCCAAGATTTGGTCAGAGGAAAATATGCCTGATGAATGGAACCTCAGCATTGTTTGCCCGATCCACAAGAAAGGAGACCCTCTTAACTGCGCCAACTATAGAGGTATAAGTCTCCTCAACATCGCATACAAGATCCTGTCTGCCCTGCTGTGTGAACGCCTGAAACCATTCGTCAACGAACTGATTGGACCCTATCAGTGCGGTTTTAGGCCCAGTAAGTCCACAACTGAAAAAACCCAAGAAGTCCAGATCGATACTCACCATCTTTTTATCGATTTTAAGGCCGCATATGACAGCATTTATAGAGACGAGCTATACAGAGCCATGTCTAGTTTTGGCATACCTGCCAAACTCGTCAGATTGTGCAGGATGACGATGGAGAACTCTCGCTGCTCCATTAAGGTCGGAACAATCCATTAAGGAGGGACAACGCAGTAGAGGTAGACCTCGCCTAAGGTGGCGCGCGCAAGTGGAAGGGGACCTCAACCAACTTGGAGTGCGCAACTGGAGGCAGTTAGCCAAAGATCGTGCTAACTGGAGAGGCGTATTGGTTGAGGCCCAGGTCCACTCCGGACTGTAGCGCCACCTAAGTAAGTAAGTATGCATTGTTTGCTTCTTATCCATATCTTTATCTTATCCTTTATACCTCCTCAAGGCGGGCGTTGAATTGCAGTTATTCAAGTTGCATTAAGTGCAATATGCTAGAGTTTCTGATGTATATCCTGACATTTTACAGGTCTTTTTTCCGGTGCGGTCATGAAACGCACACGAGTAACCTCGGCTTTGGAGGTGGTGTAGCCGGCGATGATGTTGGGCTCCCTTATGGTTTCGCTGGAAATGAAACTTCCGAGCGAAATATTGGCAACCATTTACCAGGATTTACCATTCTCACATTCGCTTCATTCGGATATGGTAATTATCAAATAGGTTATCCATGATTTCGACACCGCACATGTGTTTGTTCATAAATGGCTTTACACCTACAGTGTAAAAATAAGGGTATGTATTTCATAAAAATTGTAATAACAAAAAAGCAGATGGTTTTGTTTTAGACAAAACTATAGCACGAAGTCAGCTCTGCTATCAGAACTATTTTCAAAACATTTACTCTATAAACATATAGCCATATGAATTAGAATTCACTAAAATGCCTCTAAACGGTTGCATAGTCATACATGGTCGAAGTATTTAAGCGGCCTCTATACAACGTTGCGTAAATCCTTATTTATAAAAAATGTTGCTACCCATATTAGTTATACAGTGCTTGTGTCAGATAAAGTACCAAAATGGCGAGATCTATTACAATTAGTTGTCCAATTCGCTAAACACAACTCAGCTGATTGTAGAAAAACTAATTGAGTGTATTTAGTTGAGTCTCGGAAATTTCGTATTTAGCACAACATGCAAACGGAGTACATTAACGTTTTTATAATTTAAGTTGTTGTGCATTTTTCGTAAGAATACATAATTCCGCCACCAAATCCCTACTTCAACTTTAACTTCGAACTGCACGCAAACGATTCCTACACTGTCGTATCTTTGCTACACAATTTTTTTCCATAAACACTTTAAAATCCTCATAAATAATTGAATAGAACATTTGAAATAATTTTTAGATTGGAAAAAATTTCATCGAACCTAAATTCGATCAAGGGGGTAGGAAGGGAAGGAAAAATATAAAATGGCATTCCCATACAAAACCACACTTAAGCGGGAACCGAGACAACCCCTATGCAATGTTGCATACGTTTTATAAATGACTTTTTAAAGTCTTTAAAAAGCTGATATTGTTTTTTTTATCGGAAATAACCGTTTTAGTAAGAAATTAACTTGAAACGATTTAAAAATAGTAATAACAACATTTAATACTAAAATTGACTTCGTGCAATAGTTTTCTGCAAAACATAACTATCTGAATTTTTGTTATAATTATTTTTTGCTAGTTAAATTAAGTCTCCAAACTGCCCAAACTTGTTTATTTATCTATAATAGTTCCAACGTTATAGTATTAAGAGTAGTTATACCTCATACAATAATACCAACATATTTTCGTCATAACTTCAGGAGAAACGATAGACTGAAGTTTAATACTATGCTAAAACACCCTTAAAAATTAGTTGGTGCTATTGTTATATCCGCCACTGTGCGTACACTTCGCAAGGATAACTGGCAAAAAATGCATTCTCGTTCGTACATTGTTGAAAACGATTAATGTTTATTGAAAATTCGTGTCATGCTGTCATGTTATTTTTGTTTAGTATTGTTTGGCATTTCATAATGGAAAGACTTACGCGTGAACAACGTTTACAAATTGTTCAACTTTATTATGAAAATTCACGTTCTGTGAGGAATGTGTTTCGTGCACTTCGCTCAACTTATGGTCAACATAATCGGCCTACTGAGCGTACTATTCGCAACACCATCACCCATTTTGAGATCCAGCATTCATTATTGGATAATATTCGACCGAATAGACCACGTCCAGCATGCTGTGAAGAAAATATAGCGGCCGTAGCTGAGAGTGTACGCGAAGACCGTAGAGAGTCGATTCGGCGCCGTTCGCAGCAACTCGGACTGACGTATGGAACGACTTGGCGCATTTTACTTCAAGATCTTAAATTGAAAGCATACAAAAGCGACATCGCTTCGCTCTATGGGCTCTTGAAAAGTTCCAAGAAGATCCGACGTTTTCGAGGCAAATTTTGTGCTCATCGGGTATGTAAACAAACAAAATTGCCGCATTTGGGACGAAGAGCAACCTGAAGAGATTGAAGAACTGCCACTTCATCCAGAAAAAACAACGGTTTGGTGTGGTTTGTGGGCCGGTGGAATCATCGGTCCATATTTCATTAAAAATTATGCCGGTGCGAACGTAACCGTCAATGGCGACCGTTATCGTGCCATGATAACCGACTATTTGATGCCTGAAATTGAAGCTCATGATCTCGGCGACGTATGGTTTCAGCAAGACGGCGCCACTTCCCACACATCGCATCAATCAATGGACTTATTGAGAGAACATTTCGGTGAGCACATAGTTTCACGTTTTAGGCCGGTCGATTGGCCACCAAGATCGTGTGATATCACACCGTTAGACTTTTTCCTGTGGGGATATGTAAAGTCAAAAGCTTATGCCGACAAACCCGCTTCGATTCAGGCCTTGGAGGAAAACATCACGCGTGTCATTCGCCAGTTACCAGTCGAAATGCTCGAACGAGTGATCGAAAATTGGACTCAACTCATGCGACGTAGTAACGGCCAACATTTGATAGACATAATCTTCAAAAAATAAATGCCAAAGAATGTTCTTTCAAATGATAACAAACATTCTCCATTAAATTTGAATTTTCGGTGGTTTTTTCTTTAAAAAAGTAGGGGACCTCGAAATGGATCACCCTTTATAACATGTGAACATACCGAATTTGCCAAAACCAGGAAGGAAAATCAGTTTGTATAATCGTTCTCTGAAATTATATCAGAAAAATAATATATTTTCTTTTACAGCAGAACATTCCGATGAAAGTAATGTTGCCAGTCAAACTAATTTATATGGTTGTTGTCATATTTCTGCGGCGCTACATTTTGCATTAGCTAAAAGACAATGCTTTGACCAAAAATTAACCAGCGAATCCGTATTCATTATATAATAAACAACGGAAAAATGATTAATGGATAGCATAACATTCCCAGGAATATATTGGCGGCAAAAACAACCGCTATCAGAGAGTCAACAATGGAAATCTTTTTTTACAGTTCTCTCACATTGTGTGTAGTGTGTACCTTAACATAATTGCTCCTTTAAGCAAAACCATACGTATATACATTAATCACCTAACTAGCATTCTGTGTGGTCGGGATAGGAACCCCAGGTGTCGCATCAGTCGAAAATCATTTGGCCAGTACTATAGTTTTCATATCCTAGGGTTTATCGAAACTCCAAGATCAGGTGCGTTAACGGGAATTGTTATCTCTAGCGCCAGAATAAATTTTAAACGAAAAAGAATAGCCTCTGTGATCGCTTGGCTCTTCATTTATATTGGCGAGTTGGGTTACCACACATCTTTGTATCGCACATCAATTCGTCGACTAAAAGAGGTTGAAGCATAGCAATAGACCCAGAGCGTTAACAATGAGTCACCAGTGCCATTGATTGAAATGTAAGAATTAACGAATTTTTGAAGTCATATGCGATTCATTGTACTTGTAATAGCTTCGAATAAATGCTCATTATGAACGAACGTTTGGGTAACGATACATAAAGAAAATGATACCAATAAGCCTGCGCACTTCTTGTTTATTGGTGACAAATCGAGTATCGATGTTCTGCTGGCGAGCCGATAAATTCATTTCCTTATTTCATCGGTGACGAAGTAATGGAAGAGATCAAATGGTTTGCTAAGTGCCTTCTCTTGTAGCTCTTTCGAGTTACGGAAAATAAATCGATTGAAATCTATTTATATGAAACTGTAAATTTTGCTTGTTTTTGCTACCGCACCGACAAATTGGCCGGTGCTCAAAGAATTTGGTCCGCCTTCTTATTCTTGCATTTTGATTTCTAAGGCGTGAAGCGATAACATTTGGCTCAAGAGCAGCAGTCGCCTTGGGTGTCGAATGCAACGGTGATGACCTCTATGTTGATTCGCTACAAATCTGTTCCAAATAGCTAAAAATTAAACTTGGAAGGACTGCATTAAAAACATTTGAATGGTTTAAGCAGTTCTCGGACAGCAAGTCGTCTTCTGGGCAAAGGAAATTTGAACATAGTCGTCGTCGAAGTCATCTCCACCATCAGCGCTGTCATCGATTGAAATCTATTTATAAAAGGACGACTTTTTTTATAAATATATTTTATAAAAAGTATGAAAATAAATAAACTCCACTTTGTCAAAGGAATGCGACAACTTATTTGTATTAGCCGGCTCATAAGTAAGTGCTCAAACGTCTCGAGTTGACATCCCAATGAAAATCCTTACAGGAAATATTCAATAAGTTGTTTTTTTTTGTGCAGCATTAAAATCTGTTTTAAATCATCCCATTCATCTTTCAGTTGTGTCATTTTTACTCTTCATATCAGCGTAGTTTTTAGGGATTTAAATTGCTTACTTGCCATTAAGTAAATAAATAATTCTCCAAGGAATCAAGGCGGGTGGCTGGCTTTCGTTCACAAACTGTTTTCTTTTTTAAAAATTGTCCGTTTTCACGATTTTATGATTTAAACTATAAGAAAACTATTAGCATTATCTACTATGTTTTTAATCTGAGTAAGTGGCATCTAAATAATCAATCAACAAAACATTATTTTTGCAATAATCTTACTGTTAAGATAATTTTCACTTCAAATTTAATCACATTTTCAGGCCAAAGAAACGTACGGCATAACCTCGGGTACTATATTATAACACTACACAGCAAATGGCAAAACAAAACAAAACAAAGCAATACGCTGCATCTCTTAATTGGATTGTACAGCACTCTATGGCACACATGTCGGCAGTACCCAGATACTTGTACATATTCTAAGGCTACATTGACAATCTAAACCGGCATCTCATTCTGGCATGATTCCTGAATTGCCTACGACAAAAAGCTGCTTCACGTAATTAAATCCACTTTGTTAGTATAATCATTCCTGTCAGGGCTACATTATGATCTGACAATTGAAGTAGGCTTCTAGGGTTTCTGGCATGGTACTCAAAGCACTGCTCGAGTTCAAGTACACGACAGCGACGTAGATGACTATGACTATGAGTATGAGTATGAGTCCTTAATGCATTCCCACTTTTCATCGTTTTCATCATTATCCTTCTCATCATCGTTATCATCGTCATTATTATCGCCATCATTTACTTGCCGATTCCAATCCGGCTCTGTCTGTAATAATCATCGTAGAGAGCGCCACTAAGGCAAAATCCATTCTCACTGAGATGAGAATCTGCCCCTACAACACAGTAGTACACACCTATCCTTTATCCTCAATTCAAGTATAAACACGATGATGGAAATCGAGAGGAGCACTTTATCTTTTTAGTTTAAATAGATATTTCGCTTTAGGTCCTCCTGCCCATGGCTTCCTTCGTAGCACCATTCGTTGGGGTTCAAGAAGATATGTACTTAACAAAAAGGAATAAGGAAAGGATGAAACCCTTGTTTCAATGGCTGGGTGGCGGTTTTGTGCTTGGTGTTTGATTCCATACTTCGGGGTGCTTTGGACCCCCAATCTTCATCAAGCCTTCCATCTATTCAGTTTATCTATTATCCTGTGAACCGAATTTGAATATCTTAAGTGCAGACGGTACTTCTCATGAATAAATGATAAGTGAAACGCTGGTGTTGGTCTTTCTTTTTGTAGTGCCTGCCAGTTGCCACCCAGCCAGTTCTACCTTCCCGGTCGGTCCCATTCCCAATCTGAACTCATCATCATCATTATCGTCATCTTCATTTCTTTTTACTTTGGGTTGATATTCATTTGGTTTTGCCGTCTTCCTTATTTGGTTGTGACTTGCCGTCCGCAATGTCGCGCGCTAAAGTTGTAATGGACTCTGAAGGACGCTAAGAAAGGACTATGTTATGGGACCTACCTAATGCGACATATAAAAGAAGGAAATCTGAACGAGTGAAAAATGAAAATTTATGTAAATTTAACCGCTATTCCCTAGCAAGGGATGCGCGCGGAAAAGTCAATTTCATTTCAATTAGCATCTTATTTTTCAAAATGAAATAAATTATTTCATTACGCGCGGGTACAATGCAAGGACCTCCCACACACAGCACTGGGCAGAATAAAATGTTTTGTCATGCAAAGCGGTGACATAATTCTTCATTGTTTTTTTTTGCCTAAGTGGCCTCGGGCTTTATAATCAGCATTTGCATCTTTATTGTATGGATGACGTGCGCAGTATCTTCAGGGTTATGTAGTTAAGTTTATCACGTGATGATTTTTATTTTAAACATTATTAAAATGAAATAGAAAAATTACGTTGTCAGTTCCACGACAAGAATAATATTTACATAAGAGTAACGGGATTTTATACACATTTCAGGTCAGGTAACATTTAAAACTTTCTTTGGCTAACAGCTTTTAGTAGTGCACCTTCGATTGATTAAAGTTCTTCCTAATTCTAGGTCTCCTGAAGAACAAAATACATATGTATGTAGGGATATATCAAACTGTTACTTTGCTTAAAAAAATTTAACAATTAATTTACGTAAGTACGAGCTAAGTTCAGGTATACTAAATGCAACAAAAAACAAAAAATTTTCCAGGTACGACTTAGGTGTTCGTTCTTATCGGTTTCTAAGTGTTGTTGATAGTGTTAGCTGTTGGTAGGGTCTCGTTTACCAGGAAATAATTGCATGTCTTTTAAAATAAATATCAGGGAAGAAAGGGATGTTTGCCTCTTATTCACACTCTTTTGTTTTCCGTAAGGTGCTATTCTAACGAAAGCTCTTACAGGGACTTCCGGACTCAGGATTTCAAATCAGCCAAAACCTGAAAGATTTTTGTTATCTTAAAGAAAACAGATTACAATTTTGTAGTTACTTTTTAACATATTAACTCATCCACACATTAAAAGAAACGCCAATGATCAAAACAGGGCCTCCACGATAAAACTTATCACACGAAAAATATATGTAAAAAAAAACCCGCTGAAAAAGTGAGCGTGGCTAAAAAATTGGGCGATATATTTGGAAAAAATATTGGCTAAATATCTTGTTATGCATTTTTTTCGGTTTCTATGAAAATTTTCGAAGAAAACAGCATTTTAGTGAAAAATGCCCACAAAAAGTAGGCGTGGCAAAAAACTTTATATGACAAACTTACGAAGGAGGGCAGTGCCTACATATCTGGTGAAGGTTGTAATACCCTATCTCTCTAACTTTAGCTTTAAAACGGTTTTTTCCAAATTGTGGGCGTGGTAGTGGGCGTATTTAAAAACTTCTAACACTTTACCATTTCGGGACCATTGCTAAATAGTCTCAGGATTTGGTCCTGATCATAAATATATATACTTTTATGGGTCTACGGCGAATATTAAGGGGTGTTACAAACTATGTGTCAAAATTAATATACCTTTAGGATAGGGTATAAACAGTAGCGATGTAGAGAAGTGGTTAGGGGTACCTGTTCACTGAGAGGAAGTGCTGCGATTTTGAACTCATGTATCCTTATTGGTATATATTTATCAGGCCCTCGTTGTATTGTGTTATTTGCCAAACGCAAAAGTTCAGCATTCTTTAAAAATTCTCGAAAGTACTGAGATATACACGTGCCCAGCACATAACGATGATTTTAAAACTATTGGTTTGTCAAACAAACGAAAAATAAATACTAAAATAATTGAACTTGGCAGACAAATCTCGAATTTGAATACAGAAAAGCCACACTCCGAAATTCGCTTTCGGCAAATATCTCAAAAAAAAAAATGCAATTTAAAACAATTATTTGAGGGCATCTTCTAATGTGAATGAATAGATTGTGTTTGCTGACCTTACATTTTATTTTGACCCCACTTTGGCCTCCAAAGATACAAAGTATTCCCCTACTTCCTATGCATAATAATGAACATTTACATTATAATTTATTTGCGAAACCTAAATTATTTTGTATCACAAATGCAAGCACCCACACTCTATAACAATTTGATGTTTCCCATTCCCATCGATTGCATCCTTTCAATAGGAAATTTGCAATTTTCGAAATGTTAACGATTTGTCCGACCAATTTACGAGGCATCGAATGCAATAAATTAACTTCAAAGTACGTCATTCAAATGAGCAAGTAAATTATACTCTAGACACCACAAAAATAGAGCATCGAAGTGACTTTCTCGGTTACCGTCTACCGCCTTAACCGCCCCCAATACTCCGGCATCATCGAGAAGAGAAGAATAAATTGTCGCATGCAGGAAATAAATCGCAAAGGAAATTTATGTAAATGTGTATCCGCTCCCACGGGAGCGTATATACGCGAAGTTCTGCTCGCAATATATTCGAAAAACACTTCCTCTGCCATGTATCCGGGATTTAGTGGAATGAAATATCAATTTTTGCTTCTTCATGGGTAAGAAGCAGCTAAAAAGCAGAACTATAAACGAATAAAATTTGTATTGCTTTGTGGGACTTTCAAAGATGATGTCTAATGTATAGGAATCAAGCTGTGTGTAGAAATAATTGGACCAATCACTTTTTAAGGAATGTTTTAAAGTAATCAGTTCGGGGAATTACTATTGAACTACCGAACCAAACTGTCAATCAGTACTTCGTTAAATAAATATGGCATCGGCATTTACTTATATTTCGATACAATTTCGAATAAGTAGGTATATGAATAGTTGTATTCTAAATTTAAAAAAAAATCCATTTTTTCACAAATGACTCTAATAATTTTTTGTCGATTTTGACAGGTATTTTAGATCATTTTCCGGAAAGGATGCTTTTCTCATTAAATGTATCGTTAAAATTGTCTAAATATCCCTTAACATATTTCATATAGGTACCATAAAGCCACAAGCATGTGGCATTAAATTACTGAAGGTGCTTCCTATTTCATGACCCATGCGGCCATGCACCATACGAGATTGAAACTTTTACATCAAAGACGTGCGCACAAATAGGGAAAATATATAAGTTGACCCTTTTTATGGAAAACATCATCAATTTCTCGCTACATTAATACTTGATTAGCCCATTAAACACTAAAAGCCAGTCGTATGCTTTACTTAAAAAGCTTTTTGCCTCCTAAGACATTCTTAAACTCGAGACACATAACTTCCTTTCACTGGGTAAAATTACCATTAAATACTCATGGGCCTATCCTCAGCTGAACGTCGGGGGACATAAAATTCATGGTCAATTTTTATATCCCAAAACAGTCAACTTTAAAAGTCATTTTTTGCTCCTCAGACTGCACACACGAAATCACTTTCGGTTCACAAAAAAAAAAAAAAAACATAAATACTAGTATAGTACAGTTGCTATGTAGCATAAAAGCATAAATTTAATTCACCGCTCAGATAGAATAGAAAGGAAAGGGATAACCAAAAAAAATGGATCGTGTGTGATTTCCTGACTATAACATCGTCCAAACATGAAAAACTGTAATAAATTGTTGTTTCCTGGAAAAGGTTAAAAACTGAACTCTGGTGGCCGCATGTTCGCGGAGGATACACATGCGCTCGAGTGTGCAGCATCCGCACATATACGCACATAAAACATGAGCTAATTTTAAATTTATGCCTTTAGAGGAGCGAAAAATTTCGACTCTAAGAAGATGACTTTTGAAAATAATGTATATGCATCGTAATAGCACCGCACTTGAGAAATGTCCTTGTTCGTGTGCATAAATAAATGCATTAATAAGAAAGGATTCTTTTGGGGTATCGCAACGGCAAGTGAGTGCTGAGAGTGGCTGGTTATTGTCTGGTAGCGCGTTGATATCTCACGTTGGAGCGAGAATAATATCCAAAAATTAAACTGGAACACGCAACTTGTTCCACTTTCGAAATTAATAATTCTATGGCCACAGGCGTATCTTTAAGTACATTGGTTTCAATTGGAATTTAATTTTTAGTGCTGCGGTTGATAGAGGAGAAACAATATTTAGGTATAAAATCCTTTTTTTGAGGATAGTGGTAAATGAACTATGAAAACTTACAAATTACATTTGTTATGTAAATATATATCAATAGTTTTGAAACTAAATACGTATCCAGTATTCAGGCTTTTTTTAAAGAAACTTATACAAAGAATCCTCAAAGAATGTTTTTTTTAAAATTATTATATATTGCCAGATTCCCATTAAGTTATCATTCGTGGGGTTGGGGGGTTCGTGTGGTTCATGTAGATGAAATCCTAAACCTGCTCGAAGTTGCTGGACAGATGTTTGTTTGCTTTTATTGTCCTGTCCTCATATACTTCAGTACCAACTAGTTTCGCCTTGCCTTTACAAGCCGTTAAAGCCTTTATCACGGCATATTGGCAGCGCCTTTAGAGCTAATATCGTCCGCATATTCAAGAACCTGTGCGGATCTATTAAATATAGGTGTTGACACCTACCCTTTGTACTATGAGCATCAAGAGATTAAAATTCACATGACAGCGCAATACATAGTCGTAATCGGGTGCTTATTAGGAAGAGTTTAAGTGAACGGCTGCCGAATTTCAAATTGCACCCGAACTCTCCAGCTTCACGTGACACTGCTGATCAGTTTTGCTGGGATCTCGAATTTGGACAGTCGATGAAAAGGTAATTTTTTATTCGCTGCTTCACTTCCTGCGAAAGTCTGACAAACATCCAAGAGTAAGAACTGTCATGAGAAGCTTCACAAATAAAGTTTAAACAGTAATTCCGTTTCATTCGTGTAAAAATATAACTTCGCACCCACAATGGTTGGGGTAGCCAGGCTTTAGGCCCAGTATGGGCGGCCCTAATACGGGCTCATGTTGTCGTTAGAATAAAAATAAAGTGCACAACTGCGTCATATGAAACTTTCTTTGTACATGAGATGCGTTTTTAAATCGCAAATTTATTTATATCACTTTTCAGGTTTTGAAAAATTTAATTTTCTCAAAAACCGTATCTACGATTTTGATGTAATTTCGCTCATTGGACACTTTTAACATAGTTGTTCAAAATATAACAGAATTTAAATTCAGAAAAATCGTTATGTGAAAAAAAAATTAAAAAAAAAATAATTCAAAAATCTAAGTATGCAAGTTTGTTCGACTTAATATATAAAATTAGCAAAATTTTTTGAAGTTCCTTTTGTTAGTTTTCGAGATATTGGCGGTTTTATTAATTACCGTATGCAGTATTTTTGGCCCCATCCCAAGTATCCTTAGTACAAAAGAAGACTAAAATCCTTGGAACCGCCTTCGAGGAAATTAGTGATAAGTGATTACCATTATTTCCGTTATTTCGCGGGTACAGTTATTTAAAATGATAAAGCAAAAACTAAAAAGATGCCCCGAGATGTAACCCCAAAAACCTTATATACGTACTTTGAAGCAAATCCGTCAAACCGTGTCGCCATACGGCGCCAGGACAGATAGACAGACAAACAGACAGACACACAGACCGACGGACGGCATTAGAAGGTTCACATTTTTGGACTTCTCTAAAGTCGTAATAAGGCGTCAAGAAACGGCCGGCAGACTTAGAGAGTGCGGGCTCTGGGTCCGAAGGCCATATGGACACGCCTCTGCAGAACTCACATGGTACGCCTCTGCAAGCACACCAGAAACTACCTACCGGCGACATTCACCTTCAGCAGGGGATTTAATACCAGAATACCGGAAAGAGGTGAATGGGATGAGAAAGCAGTCACAAAAAAGGAAGAGATTGCCATCTACACCGACGGTTCCAAAATGGACATCGGTAGTTAGACGAGTTATTAGCTGTCAACACAGTAACCCTGTGCTGGGTGCCAGGACACACTGATACCCCGGGAAACGAGGAAGCGGTCAAGCTTGCAAGATCGGGTTCTGAAATTAATCCATCACTGGCACTTGACTCAGTAAGAACACCGCTTAGCACCTTCGCATGCAAAATCCACGCCGAGTCCTTGAGTCCCGAGTTGGGCAAAACAAATTGAGATCAAAATTCATGATCGGGTTGAACCGCAAGAATATCCGAGTACTCACAGGAGTCCTTACGGGTCACTGCGCTGTGGGTCTGCATGCGGAAAGGTTGGGCATACTGCACAACGACTACTGCAGAAGCTGCAGGGAGGTTGAAGAAATAGAGTTGTTCGCCACCTGCTTTGCGAATGCCCAGCCTTAAATAGCATAAGGCTTACGACCCTAGGCAGACATTTTTATGATGAGCTGGAGGATGTGGGCAAAGCCGAGCTAAGCGTCAAAGGTTTTAAGAGAGCGTCACTCTGTGCACATACCAGCGGGTGTTTTCTTATATATTTCCAGGTGTTTTCAAGTTCGAGGAAAGGTACCCATATGGACACAATGGACCCAACTGCTGGTCTAAGTGAGCCGTGACTGATGTCACAGGGGCATCCACCAACCTACCTACCTACCCATAGTAATATAATCCCTCATACTCAGTCTGAGTTCGAAATTTCCGTACGATCGCAATAATTTTCTCTTTAGTATACTAATGTATACGAGAAAGTTAAGAAATGATACACGGGTGTGGTTAACAAAACAGAAGAAAAAACAGAAGGAAAGGTCCGCTTGGACAGTATGATAACCTATCCATATCCCTATACGCTTCAAAGAAAAATGCATTGAGAACATGATGGATGGCATTTTATTACATTGTATATATTTTATAACGAAAAACAATTTTTTAAAAACGCACCCAAAAATGTAGGCGTGGCAAACAACTTTACATGGAAAACATTTCTTTAAGGTTTTCAACCTTCAACTCTTCAACTACAGCTTTAAAACGTTTTTGTTTGACAAATATCATTTTAAAAGTTTTCGGTGAACTTTTGCGATGAATTCTTAAGAAATGTCAAATAATTGACAAAAAAAAAATTAACTATCAATAGAAGTATTTTCTTCTTTTTTTTTACCGATTAGGAGGAGAATATTATTACTAAATAGTGGATATTTGATCCATGTCGAATAAGTGGTTCAGAAATGGCATGTGTTTGAATGAGCTTTTTCAGCATTTTCAATTATACTTTGGCCATAAATGCAAGCAAACGGCATTAAAACCCGTGTCATTTCTGAACCACTTATCCGATAGGGATCAAATTTAAACTATTAAGTCGCAATTTCAATGCCCTACCTGATGGCATATTTATATTTTGTGAATGGGTATTATTTTGGAAGATTGCTAGTGGGGTTGATGCAAACAACCAAGACTGAAAATCCAAAAAACAACAAAACAAATGACAGTTAAAGTATCTTAATGTTTTATAGATATTGGTGATGCCAAGTCGATTTGATAAATTTCCTTAGTGGCGGTGAGCGTATTTTTGTGCAATCTTAAATATATACGCTTACTAGAAGAACACCGCTATTGTTTGAACTCAATGTATCGTACATTAACTTAAGAAAATTTAACTCACTCAGTATATAATAATTTTCGATTTCAATACGAAGTGGTTCTTTCATTCATAAGCCATTTCTAAAACTGCCAAGTGTATTTGACAGAATATAAAATTAGTTTTTAATTGAAACAAGCTGTGGCTATGCTGTATGTACCAGTTAATGTTTTCGATCTAATAACGAATATTGGTTTAAAGTTACTAAATATGCATTTATATCTGTAATTGTTACATTGTATTTAGCAGGGATGGCTTTTTCTAGCTCAAGAACAGTGTGTCCAAGGGCCCGAAAATTAACCCTTTTGTCAACTATAATTTCTAGCCATAATTTTTCGACTTTTGATTTTAGTTTTGTATAATAAATAATGGCCTCAACTTACTGAAAATCAATGATAGGGTCAACCATTATTTTTTCTTCGAAGCTCACTGCCAAATACAGGAGGTTTCCAAAAGAACCACCATTGCTGATATTTTTTTAACAACTTTGCAAGGCATTGATAATCTTCTACTCTCTTCTCATATGTCCCGGATAAAAAGAGAGCGGTTTATTTTTCTTCGTTTTATAAATTTAATTTTACACAAAATGTATATAAAAATGACCAGACCTTGTGGTTGACAGAAGGGTTAAATATTGAGTAAACAAATCCGATAGTTTATTAAATATTATGGCTTGAAAAATCAAAAAAAAACTTCGTCGACAAACAAAGCAGCTACTCTGACCGAAGGAATTGGGCTATATCAGCTATATATTATAGTCACATATGAAATTGAACTAAAATCAGCTTAAAAAAACAATCAATTAAATAATCAGCGTAAGTTATACCATTTCACCGAAGATCTTTAGTTTCCAACTTACGTAAGGAATGGTTTGTAAATGCTGCGCGCAGTTGGCTTATGAAACTGTAGAAAAGTCACATCGGGTAATATGAAAATGTTGTCATTTAATTTCCTTTAAGATGTGACAGAGAAAAAAATTCGTAACGTCGAAACGATATTGTTGGATCGTTCTCATTGTCCAGTTAAAAGTCATCATATATTTTTGTTTTTGGCCAGAAAACAATAATAAACTCAGTTGGTCTGCTGAATGAATTCATTAAAATGATCATTGCTAAAAATGATGACTTCAAAACGAATGGCGATTTATTCCATTTCAATTATTTTAATTAAATTGAATTGATTTTTAATATTTAATTTGTTGTGCCTTACACTTAAAATAAAATATACCGGAAAGGGACACATCTAATTTAAGCATGAAACTAAATTTGTTATTGGTAAGGCCCATTAACTCAGAATATTTTGCGGATCTTGTGAGAGAATTATTTTCAAAATGCATAATATTACAGCTACAAGCTTCAAGCTTTACGAATATTCGCTAAAGTGTTACCATACCCACTGAATAGATTATGCTGTCGCCATAACACAAATCTTATAAAAGAGTTCCTAGAAAATTTTTATTTTCTTTTCAAGTAGGTACCTACCTATATATCTACCTACCACATTCCAAATGCAGCAAATTTGCAACTTTCTGCAAATTCACCTATTCCATCGGATAGGTCGGTATCTACGTCTATCCCTTATCCGTAGAGAAAGTTAATAAATCAAATGGAAGAGCAAAAGTAAAAAATAAAGCTGCATCCAGCACTTACCCGGCAGGTTGATTAAAAAAAGAGAATCACAAATTCCCATTCCATTCAAATATTCTTTTTCTATATTTATCTGCGCGAATACGTTGCACCGAACATCCCACGACCATTCTCCATTCCCTGGGAAATAAAAGATATAAAAGAAAAACAAGTAAGATATTACGAATAAGTCATACCCGTTATTTAGGACCATCCTGGCGGTATCGGGTATTATGCGGAGATGCTGAGGCTTCATTCTGGAAGTAGCAAACTTTATCCTTACGAATTGATGACGATAATGGAGCAAAAGTAAGAACGGATCTCCGGCTTTCACAGGATAGTAGTACATACTGCGTTCGCTTTGTCGTGTTCTTAAGCTACCTCTACTTATATATTATATAGACGTCTCGTTCTCCTTTGTTGTTCTAGCTTTGTCCGTTTCAATCGAATTGGATAAAAATAAATTTATTCGAACACAGTGTATACCCAGACAGGGCAGGGATTAGGAAATGTAACATGAAAGAGTCAAAAGGATTTGAGACGGGCACTAAGGAAAAGCAGTAAAAAATAGCTAACGAAGCAGGAAACGTTCAAAAAAAAAAAAAAAACTGACTATCAACCAACGACATGACCATCGTTACCAACGAACCCTAAGTATTATATACGCACGGATGTATACACAAACATTATATAGGTACATATGTGTTAGCGATATTTTATCTCTTGATTGCTGTAAAAGAATTGAAGTTGGTCGAAGTGAAGGATGTGACCTGTTTGTTATCATCTAATGTGCATAAGTCGTCCGCTGTTGATGAATGATTGCAAAATATCGATTGATTCATGATTACAAATTTTTTTTCGAGAATCTCTTCTTAATCAAAGGAGAAAAGTAAACAGTACGTTTTGTATTCCCTATCCTAAGGGTTTATTAATTTTGACACATAGTTTGTGGCACCCCTTAATATTCGTCATAGACCGCTCAAATTATAATTATATTTATGATTAGCATCAAAAGGTAAGACGATGTAAAAATGTTCATCACCAGTTCTAGGCTTTTGAACTAGGAAGCTACAATTTGGAACATGGTAGAGTGTTCATTTTTTTTTAAATATCTCCACTGGCCTCAATTTTTGAAGCTAAAGTTGAAGATATAAAGAGTTAGAACCTTCACAATATATGGAGACACTGACCTTCTTTATGACTTTGTCATTAAATAAAAATTTATCAATCATACAAAGTCTTTTGAACCGGGAGCATTTTTTAAGTTTGTTTCTTTCTTGAGATCATATAGAGATATGAATAAAATATAATACTGTTGGCTCCAAGAGGACTGTCCCCTTCCCATACTTTTTTGGAATTTTTTTGTGATACATCAGAATTTTGGTTAGTTAAACTCGTAGGAGTATTTCTTCTTTCTTTGATTCTTCTGTCGGGAGCTTTCCAAAAAAATGTTCAAGATCGTATAAAGCATTAGGATGAAACCATAGCCAAAGTTTCTGTTTTTATTCATACCAGCGATCATTTTGACGTGGTATTTAATAACTGCACAGAATTATTGCGCGATTAGGATTTAATCTAATGTGAGAGGAATAGGAATATCATTATGTCTACCGTATAAATTTTGGTGCCGCACGTCACTGGACATATAGTAGTTTTTGAAATATGAAAGAATAGACAAAAATTTATTACAGTCGGAATTTCGCCGCAGGGAGTGCTTAATAACTGATGACGATTTCCTGCCGTATTTTTGGCATGTTTGTTCATTTGGGGTCGCTCTTTTCCACACAAAAGGTTTTTTTTTTACTTCTGCGAGCTTTAATTCGTCCACACACACTTTTTGAAATAAATGATAAACGTGCAAAATATAGCCTAAGCGTATATAGATTAATCGATGTCGTCGGCTTAGAGTGTAAACCGTCTAACTCCATCAGAAAAGTTTATTACAATACCTTTATTTTTGCCATTCCAATTATTTTTTAAAGCAAAGCTGGCAAAACGTTAGAGACAAAATAAACAGGGGATAGTAAAGCGAATTGTGAAACCGATTTACAAAGGCATTTTCGACATTTACTTAGGCAAAAATACTGGTCTATCCATTCTGATACATTACCTTAAAAGTCTTAGTTTTTTTGAGAAGGAGCTCGAGAAGGAGCTTCGGTAATGAAGAAAATTCGGAACTCACCACATCCTGATTCGCTGTGTTTACTCTTTTGACCAAGAGAAAGAGCAAGTTTAAGTTCGAGTACTATCTTAAACGAGGTAAGATTTAGTGCGGCTTGGATACCACTGCAAATGCAAATGTTTCTTGTCCTCCACTTGACAGCAATAAAGAGCATTGGACTTTAGACACTACCTTGAGGCACACCAACCCTGATTGGAAACTATTCGGTAACTTTAGAAGGGCTCTTCAATGCATTTCAATATAAAACTTATTTGTGTAAAACTTATAATTACATTTCTGAACAAATCCTTGCACATTGTTAACCGCATACATTCCATCGTACCGAATTTGTTCATTGGCTGTATTCTGAACTGGCTATGACACTAGACCACATAATTAACATAACTTGTTGTACCATTTCAGTATACCTCAAACAGGAGTCTTCTGACCATAAATCCCATTGCCGTTACTTGGAAAAATTTTATCGTTTGACTTACACCAAGCAAGCTCTAGATTCCTTCAATACATTGATACATGATATTAATAGGAACATGTCAATGTCACAATGTTGGTATTCCAAAGAGCTTAAATCAATACGAAGTCGACGTCCAGGGCTTGAAAGAAATATTACTTATATCAATATGACTTTGACTATCAGGTACCTGATGGGCAAGGGTGTACGCAGGACTTTTATCAGGCGGGGCAAACAGTTTCAAGAGCCAATACAAATGAAGGTAATAATAAAAATATTACCGTAAGTTCAGTTCAAAAGAGATTTAGTTAAAATAATTCTTTAACAAAAATAAACATTAGTGTTTAAATATTTAGTATTCGGCATAGGTAAACTTCGGATTCCCTAGCAGCTAGCAATATGTTTGGTGTTTTTTCAAAAATGTTTTCAAGGTCGTGTAAAAGATTAGTATTAAAAACATAGCCAGAGTTTCTGTCTTTATTGCTAACAGCGATCATTGGGCGTCGTATTTAATAACTGCACAGAATTAATTCGCGATTAGAATTAAGAAGGTGCGGGTGATCAAGCCACCTAAAAGTAAAAGGCACAGGAAAATCATTCTGTCTACCCTCGAAATGTTGATCCGCACGTCACTGCTTATCATCCTCACTCGCATGAGTAGAAAATGAAATTTAAATAATAACGTTCTTTAGTTGCATGTTAGTAAACTTAAATATGTTTGCCCAATAATCATGTTCTGGTGTATTCTACCATTTTGTATTGCTTGTGTTTGTGTTGGAAGTAAGCATGTGTACCTTCAGGCATATGTTATGTTTGTAATATATATATTTATATACTACCAGCTGCACTAATTGATTAGCTTGTGGGAGGACATGATGGTAGTAATCACTATACGGCACACATTTCATAGTGAGAGGGGCATGTTCCCTCATGAGAGGATGCTAATGCTACACTAATCGTTTCGAATAAACATTGCGGTTGACGTTTCAATATGCATTAGATGCATTAGGAGATTTTCAAAAGTCATGTTGAGAAGACGTTTTGCAAAATTGAAAACAACTTCAAATCTGTTAAGAACGAAAACAGTATTCTAGACTATTAAACGAGACATTTGTAGGCCTATTGTCGTTAACGAATCGAACAAAAAAACTGGGATTTAAAGAAAAAGATTCAGAATTTTGGAAAAATTACGGAAAATTCAATGAAATGGAATTTAAATCATAAAAGTCATATTAATATTAAACCAAAATAATGATTTTTTCTTGAAAAGGAGCAATGCCGAAAACCCATAAGCTGATAGAGCTCATTCAACCATATTCATACTCTGCTAAAGGATTGGTCAATTGGAAAATGCACATGTGCCACACATACGAAGTGGAAACGAGTGGCACAAAGTATTTATAAAGTGAACAAATAATATAACATTATAGCTACTCAAAAACTTTTCCATTTTGGTTGGACTACAAATTAAAATAAACCCAAAAAAAAAACTGCAAACATAAAACACGGGTGGGGCCCCTACATTCAGTCGAAAATCTACCACATACATTTTTTAGCAATGCTAACTACGATAAACTATGAATACCTCCTGTGTCGCATTTATAAACTTAACTTACACTTACTTAATTTACATACTGATATAGCGCGAACCAATTCACTTGGTGATGAAAAGCTGCGCTGAAAATAGATAAGCAGAAAACCAAACCTAACAGCTCGAGTGTATAATCCGCGGAAGGAGGAAAGGACAAGTTTATTGAAATGACATTTAAAAAGCTTCGTTCACAATAGTGTATTTGATGATATTGTTCATAGACTGATTTATAATACACTAGCTGGCCCGTGCTCGCCTTGCATGCCTTCCATATTTATGAGATTGATTTTTTTATTTACGGATACTTGTCTATTATTGTAGTGCTTCCCTGTACACAACTTTTTTTTGTAGTACTCTCAGGCGCATATAAATATAAATAGATTTTCCTTTCGAATTTATCCGAGAGCATGCAACGTACAACTGACCGTGAGAAAAACACACATTCTCAAGATCCATAACTGCAATATTAAGTGTCTGTCCCTGGGATTTGATAATTGTAATAGCGATACAAAGTTTAACGGGGACCTTTAAGCGGTTGAAGTTAAATGGATAGTCTGTAGGCATACAGTTTCTCCTGCTGCATTTCCAGTTATTATTTTCGCTTCAATTAAATTTGGTTGAAGGTACTTAGCCCGCAGTCTAGTTCCATTGCAAAGCTGGATTTAAATTGCGCATAAATATAATACTGTACGGCTGTTTGTTGGAGTGAGTTTAAGAACTCAACGCGGTAATTCACGGCTTTGCTGTGATCCATCATAGTATCGATCGAATCGTATTTCGATGATTCCGCATCAGATAACCCTTTGAGAGGATCAAGTTGTTGATGAATGCAACTTTATCGTTTCTTAGAATGAGAATGACACGTTTTTTTAGCTACGAGGTTGATTTATTCGCTATGTCCAACACTTCCGGATAAATTTTACTGATTAAGTCTTCCGTACTGCTAATAACATTTCCAAGTTCGGGTACGATGCTGATATTTCCAATGATATCATTTAAAAAGTTTTAATTATCAATTGTTAACAACGTATCAGCAAACCTTCCTGCGGCCGTATCATCCCCAAGTTGCACGCTCTTGCTTATGGTCAGAGAAGTCGCTTGACTTGAGGCCAAAGAATGGATGATCTAAAGCTTGCATTTATTTCTCCTGCTCTTGTCTCTCTGGGTACTTCTGGCAAGGTTTGGCGAAAATCACAGGCAAATAGGACAGTTATTCCACTCGTAGTTATATCATTAGCTCGCAAGTCTTTAAGTGTTTTGTTGAGTGCTTCAACCATTGAAGCATACATACTGCCATTGTCCACTCATCTATTAACTTAAAATCTTTAAGCAGTTTTCTGTTGTCTCGATGTGATAAAAACAGGATTGTCATTTTGGTCTAAATTGTTGCATGAGCTGTTCTAACGGTAATACCGTTGAAGCTATTCCTGATGAAAAAATAGTAGGAACAATTTTTCGTTCAGCTCTCAATTTCGCCAAGAAAACGTTTATAAAGAAAGTTATTCCTGTGCCCCCAGGTATATCCAAAAAAAATATATCTCCAGTTTTACTATGCACACTTTGTAATGTGATATTACATATATGCACGTTGTTGATCATCAACTAATAAAAGTTCCTTTTCATTAACATATTGTTCTAAGCAACCTTCTTCTTGCAACGTATTACAGGAAGTATCTTGAATATATTCACGATCATTAGTACAGCTTCGCACATTGTTTTGTTCCAATGCTGATCATCTGCAAGCAATGCCATTGCCTGGCATGTTGCTTGAAATTACGGGTACAGTACATTCATAAATGTTTTTAAAGCATTGCATGATTCAGGTCCATGAACTGTATTTAGCAACATTCACAGGCAGTAGCATTCTGAATTATTCGGATGGACTGTGTATACCCTTCCTATAGCGTTTTACATTTTCTTACACCTGGGTATCCTTCTACCAGAGTACCTTGACGTCTTCTAACAAATCGACCATTGCTCCAAGTGTCTTTGCAAAATCATCACGTTTACATAATTAAAAAAAATCCCATATGTGTAGTTTTGTAGTTTGACCAAATGTTCTGGCATAAACCATACCGTCTTGGATTCGCTTATTATATATACCTTGAGCCTCCTCTGAATTGTTTAAAGCGTCGTGGAGGTGAATATAATTTTTAACTCATAGAATACTTTGATTAGATCTTATAAATTGCAGTCGCTCGGATTCAATTTAAGCATAAATACATATCAACCCAGAATTGGTTTGGGAGAGTCCTAAAATTATGTAGAGGGTTAAACTGGGGTCATCATTCAGTAACCATATTAATATCAGATTCAGTTTGTGTGCTATCCAAAATTCTACTGACAGGATTTACTATAGTGTGCTATACCCATCTTCCCCGTAGGTGAACATGAGAGGGTACGTTAAGCATTACATGACCTCTGCGTTTTACTAATTCGGTGATTAATATCAGTCCTGGATTTAAGAACGAGGTCAAGCTTTCCAAATTCTTGTCCTACGATCAAAACTGCAACTTCATCAACAGTGGGTCTAATATACCTTCCAACGTGTTCTTGGGCATGCCGAATTTCGACTTTGAAATCTTGCGAACACGTGTGTAATATGTAACATTTCTTGAAGTATCCGAAAAACGCTTATTTTTTAATTTCCTGACACCTCGGACCTGCGTTTAGATTCACATTCCGAGTTCCCCATAAAATAAATTTGAAGAAAACACGGGTTGTCACTATGCTCAGGGATTAGGTTTCCGATGAAGTGGTATACTTGACCCTGGAACTTGAAAGTAGGCATGAAGTTGGCTTCTATTATTAGTTTGCCACCAAATGATGTCGTTTTCAAAACTGAGTTATACTTTCTTGGATTATCGAGAAAAATATTGTTTAACGGATGATCACCCACAAAAGTTTTTTTAAGTGATTCTGGGAGTGCAACAATTTCAGGCAGTATTACCTTTACGCCTAGGCAGCACAATCCAGCAAATTCTTTTGCCCACTTGCCCCACAGACATTGCACCAGTATTGGTCCCGTTCCCGTAGTCAATACATACGTACGTACATCTTATTGAATTCCGGAATTGTTCTTTCAAATCCATGGCTGCGCCATATTCTCACGCGGAGCATTGTGCCGACCATTAGAAAATAATGTACTATTAACAACCGAGACTATTGCAGCATTTTGACGCACCTTTCTCAATCATTTTGCATTTCGACTAATTCCGCCAATACCAGGCTGAAACGATCGCTTACTCATATTCGCTTAATATTGACTATATGTACCTCGATTACAGATGAGAAATTAACCAGTTAGTCAACTCAACATACCCCTGTCCCCTTGAAAACCCAAAAAATTAAAAATGGCCGCAATATCCTCTCTTAAATTTCCTATCTGTGAATACGTGTGAACCGCAGTGGGTGCTGTTGATTGTCGAAAATATGGTGGTTGAAGCACAGTTTGACATTAATGGTACCTACATGACAAAGTTTCGAAAAAGGATTTCTTGGAGCACATACGAACACGCGTTCCTGCAGTTCTGCGCTGAACCGTTGAAACAGTTTTATAATAATTTTCTTATACGACTTTGAATTAACAGCGTTTGTAAGGCCTATAACTATTGGTAGAGCGGATAGACACACATCTGTGCATAATGTCCCACACCTGAAAAGAAAGCATCGGAACGTGATCGCAATTGACCCACACACATAACTTTAATGCTTGAGCGCAGATGCCATTCGACATAATCAAGCAACTATTTACATGCATAAAACAGATATGAAGAGAAATATAATTCCTTCTTGCTTTTGTAGTACCCACGCCACAGTACAGTACATATTTGTATATGCTCTTTAAAAAAACGGTAAGACGTCGGAAGAAAAATATAAAAATTTAACATCACTAAGATTGATTGGAAAATCCTGGTAAATTAACGTTTTAATAAAAAAAAAGGAGTTTTGCAAAGATTTAACTAAATATTCTAATTAGAGCTTAGATAAACAATTAAACTTGATTGACATTTTACATTTCCTTAAAATAATGATGGATGGCCTAGTCCCAACGTAAATATATCGTTTTCGTCCGATGGATCGGAGTATGGCAAATACATTTATTTAAATTAGGTTCTTAAAGATATACAATTTTGAAATTTAGCATTGTGATAGCACTTACGAAATATAGAAATTAATATTTCATCTTGCAGTCTGTAAAACATCCAAGAATAAGAACTATCATGAAAAGCTTCTCAAAAATAAAATTTACATTCGGAATCGGAATTAAACTCAATCTATTCGTCTCAAAAAATATATCTTCGCACACAATATGGTTAGAGAAGCTAGGCTTTATTTTATCTATTTATTAATTTTATTGAAGAACTGGATTTTGCCTTCAATTTGAATTCTGTTTTGGACCGTGAACACTTTGTTAAAACATGACCTACATATTTCTTAAAAAATAAAACACTTAATTGTATATGCTGTAATTAGTTTCTCTTCATTATTATTCCTTTGCCTGCAATGAACAACTTTTGTACGAAATTCGATTTTAAAATGTTGGGCATTTTAAAATGTAGATACAGTATCGGCCAATACTGGAGTTAGTTTATGCACTCTGCATCTGATGGGAGCAATGCAAGGAATATTCTTCTATCAACGAGGTAATGAATTGTATGGAATATAACTCTTCCACTTCACTGCATCTGTGGTTTTCGTCGTATGACGTTGGATATTTTGTCCTCAATCTGCCAAAATGTTTATTCATAACAAACCATTTCGTTTTGGGCGCTGTGCACCCTTTTCTGGAGAAGCGGATATTTTTTCCAGTTTGCACATACTCCGATGCATCGGACAAATATGATATACGTTGGGACTTGGCGCATCCGTCATTATTTTAAGGCAATGCAAAACGCTGTTCATTTTTGTACTGACATATTGAAAACATGCAACAAATACAAAGGGGAGTTTAGCTACACCTGTTTAACAGCTACAGTTTCATAACTAAAAATGAAAAATGCGCAAGGGCATTATCGATTTATTGTACAAGGTTGTGGGAACATTGTTTGAACAGGGGTAAGATAAATTGCTGAAATTAACGTTGTATTGCTGCTTCCACCTGGAAAAAAGCGATGCCGCATTTAGGCTTTATTAATTATATTCTCAAGGGCCGCACTCTTTGATATACATAGATGTATGTTCCTATCGGAAGATTTTATGTTATGATTTTTGCATATAGCAAATGTTTTAGACAGCTGCAGTTTACAAACAGACAATGCATGCTGCCCTTCAGACGCGTATAAAATACTGTCACGCCATCGTCTATATCAACAACGAAGATTACGATTTTGTGTCGAAAATCATCATAAGCAACGAGGAGCATTTCCTCTTAAGCGGTTACGTCAATAAGCATAATCTTCATTTCTGGGGCACTAAAAGTCCGCGCGAGATGCACAAAGCGGCATTATATCCACTCAAAGCCATTTCATGCAAGAGGAGTGATTGGGTCGTATATTTTTGAGGATGCCATTGGCAATACGGTCACTGCCGAACGCTATAGGACCACAATAACTTCTTACCGCCGGAATTGGATGAGCGGCGCTTGGTAAACATGTCGTTTCACAGCATGAGCCACAATGGAAGGAAGGAAGCTTTTCCTGGTAGCGTAAACTCCAGTTATGGCGATTTGGCGACATGGCCAGCAAAATCGCCCGATTTACCTATCCCAGACTTCTTTCTTTGGGTCTACTTCAAGCCGCTGGTCTATGCCATGCGAACAGTTATCTTCGGAATACTTGTGGAAAGCCATGGAAAATGCGATAAAATGGTTATCATCTATTCCACTTAAAAGGAAAAATTGTTAAGGTCCAAACAAAGATTTTCACCACTTTGCCACGGTTCTTACATGTAAAAAGCGCAACATAGGGTTGACAAACATTTCAGAAACAAAACGGTTCGAAAAATTTAATGGTAAAACAATATTATATTGACTGCACATACGTAATTAAGTTTATTGACCTGTTGCGAAGTCTTTAATTTTTTCTTGCCTTGCAATATAACCTTGTCTTATAAATATCTTTATACCTGTCATTTCTATGGAATTCCTAGTGTGGTGGCCGACACGGCAAATGGAGAAAAAACTACTATACCATCAAACAAAAAAGAAATAATTTCGGTAGCTATGAATTTTAGCATAAAACATATATTTTTGTCATCAATCTGACATTATTAAATTGAAGAGCACACTTGTCTTGATCCTTTAAAATTTAACCTAATTTGATAACACAACGTCACCATGAAAACTAACCATTAAAGGCATTGTTAAAACAACAATTCAGTTGTAGTACTATACACTATATTTTAATTGAATTCCACTGAAATCCAATATTTTTACCTCGTTATCTTCGTCTTCGAATGACTCTGTTTTGCCTTCCATACAAAATTAAATTTGATATTTCAAAGACACAGGGCTGATGATAAGGGCGTTACTGTCATGAGAACGACGCTGTACTAGTTAACTAGTGGGGGAGAGATACTCTAGTACCTCTTTCATATATCAAAGCACATACAGGTTGCTACACATCTGGGGACTGGTGATTAGATTTGTTGTGTATCAAAGGGCTACAAACGAAACCTAATGGATGTTCATGTCCAGTCACTGACGTGTGTCGTCGTACATATTCCCTTTTGAGTCCAGGTTTGTGTCGTCCTATAGTTACCTTGGGTGTATTTTAGCATTATGAGAAGATCTTTCTCACATCACATGTCCTCTTACTGCTATGGTTGTTACGCTGAAAGCTAGCTCTAAGGTCGTCCAATTATCTATCTTTTGGTTCACAAAATGGAGTAGGTTTATCTGTAGTCGTAACTGCACAGTAGCCACTCCCCAATGGATGCATTTTATGTAATGATGTTCAGATATAACTTATTCCGTTGGATCAATAATGAACCTTCTTTCGATACAAATATAGGTAGATGAAATCGCTTGTTTGGCTCAAGAGATATTATTTTCGAGAAAAGATTAAATCAAGTGCACAGAAATGCAATTAGAAGTGAATTGATTTTTTTTAAATTCAGTAGCAAAATAAAATTTGCTTCCTTTAACTGGTGTTAAGAATAAATCTATTTATGTATAATAGGTTTTAAAGACAGAACTTGTTGGCCGGGAGACGTTACTTTTCCCTTGATTTCTATGGAGATGTCGTTATCAAAACCAACGCTGTCATTTGTGTCATAGATACTATTTGATTGCCTGATGTTATGATCGCCACTTTCTGCGAACAACATTTACTTCGTTTTGCCATTATGGATTACTAATTTTTACAAAGGAGTACAGCTTGTTGTGTATCACAAATTAAATCGTCCATTTAAATCTGTAAGCGGTGAGACAACAAAATCTTGAAGTTCTTTTTGTAAAAAGTATAAATTATATATCCCGAGCTTCTACTTAACTTTCGTCTTTACGCTCCAGAGAGACCATTACGCCATAGACCTTAATTATTGTACATAGAAATGCACTGAAAAGTTTACGGTCAAAAATATGGGCTAATGAATCGATGCTGTAAATCGTTCAATAGTGTTTGCAATATAATAGACATAAGATTATGTCAATAAATGTTGTAAAAATAATTTCAATAGAATTGTACTACCTATATAGATACATTTTAACCCTAGGTTAAGCGAAATCTGTAAGAATCTTGTATTGGGTAGATGAATAAATGGAGGTGTTCGTGACTCCTGTCAAACTGCTTTTCATTTATGTTCAGTATCGTTTGGCAAGTCATCATGGAAAGACTCACACCACAACAGCGTGTCAAAATTGTTCAACTGTATTACGAAAATCTCAATGAAAATCTGGTGTTTTATCGTGAAATTTTGTTTAGTAATGAATCCCATTTCTGGCTCAATGGATACGTCTTCAAAAATGTAGCAAATCAGAATATTACCGCCAATGGTTAAGCACATGGTCTCAGTGACCTCTGGTTTCAACAAAATCACGCTACGAGCCATACAGAGCGTGAAACAATGGAATTGTTGAGAAATCATTTTGGTGAGAACTTACATAACATAGTTGCAGGTCATGCCCATTATTTAAAGCGAACTTGTCCAAATGGGCTATAATGCTGTGTCTAATGTGGCTTTCTATTGGACCGAAATAATTTTTTTTTTTAGATCTAAACCAATTTTTGCGGCTGTAAGATAGGTTGTTTTTAGATGCAGACCAGTTTCTGCGAATCTTAAATCAATCAATCTAAAGATTAACACATACTCAGACTAACACCAAAACGGCTTTTCTCGTATCACTTTGGTGTTTACGTTCTGTGCAATTGTTCAGTTATGATCATAGTGACCTCAGTCTTTATTATTATAATACAATGCAACTTCGATGCATTTTCAGAAGAAAAATATCCCTTTTTAGGGGGGATTTCAAACGCAAAAGCTGTTTGAAAAAGACAATGTGAAATATTTTTTGCAAAATAATGCCTGCAATAAGACAGACGATAAAGTGAGTAATTCAACTTTTGCGCAATGGTAAACCATATAATATTACATCGAAAACAAGATTAATTCACTAATATATATTATATATTTCCATAAACAATTGTATTTTGCAAATTTCATCCGATTGGAAACTGAAGTGGCACGAGAAATGTAACATGTTGTGGCGGTAGTATGAATATTTTTTAAATCTAGCTGTTGCCTTTTTTAACACCCAAGCTATTGTGTGAAGATGTTGACTAAGGCTTCAATCGCAGTAGGGGTTAAAAAGGCCTGAGATCGACTTATTGAGAATAAATTCTGAATTTTTTTCCATTCATTGACGCTCCATCCTACTGTAAGTATTTCAATCAATGACTTTTACAATTGAATTCCTCACTCGTTGAGACAATAAAAAAAAATATTATGTAGCAGGAAATAAAATTCCTGAAAGCAGTGCATGTTTCGCTTGTATGTATGTTTCGTCGCATGCCCCGTCCTGTTAAAATGCCCCTTTGACTCAACTGATATATTAACTTTTGAGTGTTTTTTTATCAGTCAGCGATTTCCAATTACGCAGATTTAAAACGGCAGCACAAAACCAATATTTGGCTTGAACGCTAGCTCTCACAACGTCCAGCTACATTCGCAGGACAATTAATTGCAATTACACACGAGTCACAACGAAACGCAGCCCTACTTCCATGAAGCGCCCGCCCAAACCCATCCGCAAACAGAAAATATAATTTTCAGTGTGTTTACCTAGTTTCAAAATGATGTACCCTAGCGTTCGAGTGGGCCTCGGCACACAGCAACAACCATGTATTGGCAATTTCATCAGGATAATCAATGTCAGTGTTTACCAAACTAAGTAGCCTCACATGCATATGCTCGCTTCCCGTATCCATATTGCTCTGCATGCAATTTGTTGGAAAACAACAGCAACGAAACGACATCAACCTTTTCCCCTGCCATGCCGCCTAATCATCGGCGCATCGACGTCAATCAACGAAATGCAATGCAGCAAGACAATCAGACTGTGATGCGTAGGTACGATAGCTCGGACGCATAGATGCAGATGCAGATGCGGATGCAAAAGCCAGATAAAGATACACTCTCAGCAATTCACATCAATGTTTGCCCTTCTACAATGAATTATAGCGATCCGATTGAATTCACCTCTCAGGATCAGGTGAACATTCAAACATGGCGTGCGTGTGTTGTGCTTCCGCCATCCCATGGCGGCCAGCCCTGCAAAAGATATTTTGAAAGTAACAAGGGCTTGTTTGCGAAATACGGAGAAGCTTTCTCTGTGCTTATATATATACCTTCTGTCGCTCCTAGGTGAAGCACTCCGGATGCTGCTGTGCACATTTATTAAAGTTAGAATTTGATTGAGTTTAACGTTTGGCTATGTCCCTGGTCGAGCTCCAACTATCAACCTTTATATGCTGAATGCACGAGGAGGATATGTTGGCGCAGTGCTGCTGTCTGCCACTGGTTTTAGGTGCATGCATGCTGTTGGGTTGGTTAATTTGAAAATGGAAAATTCCATTTTGCAGAGCACATACCACCTATACGGTGATGGGTGATGTAATGTTACTGGTCGATATAACCAACGGAGGATCCTGTAAATAAGGATATTTTTCGGCCGACGGTTGTACCAAACGTTGGCACGGTAATTGGATTTTAGAAACTAGAATACATTTTCAATTAAACTTCGACATTGTTGCGGCATGAGAGTAAACATAATACAATAAGATACTTTATAAATATGAAGTATATCTATAATAGATATTTACTCATCGTTCCCCAATTTAAATACATACATACATACGGACTTAACATTTTATTAATGGGCCCTTAATTGAATTTCTACTAAATCACATTGAATACTGATTTATAGACTTATAGTCCCAAAGTGACACATGTATGAACTATCGCCCGGGTACTCTAGTATACTCTGTTTCTATTGTGTATCTAGTCCCTTTTGCGGCTAAAAAATGGCATATCTACAACTGAGCCATTTTTTTGAGAGATGATGAATTGCATTGCAAGATCTCACACATTGGCGTATGCAAGGGGTGCAGGGGGGCAACTTCCCCCCTGGCGATTTTTTGTGTACGTACAAACCTTTATTTTTATTAAGGAATTAGTTATAAAATTAAATATTTAAAGATTATAAAGTTTCCAAACTCTTGGTCTTTCTCATATCAGCACATATCAGCACTGTCAAGTGGCACTTTACAAAAGGAAATAGTTTTAATAAATAAAAGTCAAGTTTTTTATATCTTTTCTTAATATATTTAATCAAACTTTTGAGGACAACTTTCACACGCGTCTGACAGCTTCGTCAATATGCTTAAAACTAACTTGTTTGTATATATTTTCCCCTACTTACTGATCGACCAGTAGTCTCTTTTTGTGCTCCTTTTTTATACCCTATCCTTAGGGTGCATTAATTTTGACACATATTTTGTAACACTCCTTAATATTCGCCGTAGACCCATAAAAGTATATATATTTATGATCAGTACCAGAACGTAAGAATAATTAGCAATGTCCGTCCGTAACAACTTTTGGGGCCTTTAAATTTAAGACATTGCTTAAGACTCTTTAGCAATGTCCGTCCGCCCGTCCGTATCAACTTTTGACCGAGCATAAAGTGTTAAATAAATCCGCCCACTGCAACGCCCACAGTTTACAAAAAACTGTTTTAAAGCTAAAGTTCGAGAGATAGAGTGCTACAACCCTTCCAACACTATCCTCCTTCATAAGTTTGTCATATAACGTTTTTTGCCACTTCTTTGCCAAGATTTTTTCCAATATATCCCCCTTAAAAAGTTTTTGGCCACGCCCTCTTTTTAGAAGGGGTTTTTTCAAAATATATTTTTTGTTTATAAAATTCATAGAATTAAATAAAATGCCTCCATCATGTTCTTAATGCGTTTTCCTTTATGGCATATAGAGATATGGATAGAGTATCATACTGTCCGCCCCAGGCGGTCTGTAGCCTTTCCTTATGTTTTTGTTACATGCTTGGTTTCTATTTGTTTGTTTCTTTCTTTAGGCGGTCACAGAACCTACCTATTCATTCGTTAGAAACAAAATATAATTTTATTATTATGTTTTATTATAAAAACTGTTCGTATAATTTTGATAAAAAATGCTTTTGAATAGATCTCTTTTGATCTATTAGAACAATGACTGGGACTGTTTTGTGACAAGTGATTTTACTTAGAAATTTCAAGAGCTTAAATACCATTTTTCTTACACCTAGTTCGTGGGAATAATATTTTGGAGTCGGGCAAATTGCAAATTTGTTTATCAGCGCCAGATGAAATCCGATGCACGTCTGGTGAAAATATTAAATCGTGCATTTGGGGATTAGTGTGTTGGGAAAATCGAATAGGAAGGTCACAGTGCGTAGACTTAATTTTCAAAGTTTTCCTAGATATACTAATGCTTAGAAAATATTATTGCATACTAAGTTTTTCCAAGAAAACTCTCAAACCAATTAAAAAATTCCAAGATTTTACACAAAGCAATTATTAAGCGTTTTATAATAGCGAATAAAAAAAATAATAGAAGAAAAACCTAGATTCAACACTACATACGTACACATTCATAAATTTGTTTTTAAAAGCTTTGAAAGAGAAACAAAATCCGAAATTTTGAGAAAAGACACGGGAAAAGCCCATGTTTAGAATTGTGATCATGGTGCCTGGCTAGACGTTAATGGGAATGATGATCATGTCGCACGAGACAGGTCGTATTATGTGAGTTAAAAAGAAAAGGTAAGATTGCACCAAGAATCCACCGAAAATCCAATTTTAAGTTAAATTCTCGGTATTTAGGGCATGCACGTTTCAGTTCTAAACTAAATATGTATATTACTTTTGAGAGAAATCTTCATTTGGTATTTGCGTTAGAATAGTGAAGACCAAACAACAGGCACCAGAGAGCATACAAATATTCGACTTCCTTAAGAGAAATCATTTTTTATTTCAGATTTCAGCGTTCACTGACACTTTTTTGTATGTGTACCCAGGCTCATAGAGGAATAAAGAGAAGATGAAAATGTTTCGTACTTTTTAGCCTTAATAACGCATTTGCTATTTTCGTTTTGATTTCGTGTGTAAAGAGATGCGCTTTTCAAAACAAGTTTAAACTACTTTATTTAGTTATACTCATTACAAAGTGTTAATGGAGAGGCAGAATTATGTACGATCACTGGAATGGTATAATGGTAAATTAAGCTCCGACGATCTTCAAAAACTGGGCTTGTGTGATGTTTTACAAGAAGTAGGCATTTCTCCCCATTAAAAAAACTTGCTCTTCATATTACCTTAACGTTACTCTGCACCACAAGCTCGGTTAAAAGGACCTTCAGCACGTAAAGAAGAGTAAAAACTTGGCTTCGTTCAACCATGGTTAGAAATCATTTGAATGGTAATTCAATAATCTAAAAATTTAAATTGATAGATAGGTGAGGGAATGTTTCAATTTACAGGTTTATGCATGTTGAGTGTCCACAGGAAATCTGTTAAAGAAAATGAGGAAGAAATTGTGAAAGAAGTGTAGGGAAGGTTCGCTCAAGACTCACGCAGTTTGGCTTTAATTTAAATGGACATACACGAACATACCTAAATACTATTAAAAACCTTTATTTATTTTGAAACTGGTTGCATTTATTTGGTGACGCAAAAACAAAAACTATAATGTACATTGATATTAAAAAATATATTATTAAATAAATTTTCAAGTCAAATAATTCTGTATCAAACTGAAATTACGGTAAGTAATTTATTATTACGTTTTGTATTGGCACATGAATGAGTTTGCCCTCCCCCCCCCCCTACTCAAATCCGGATCCTAATAAATAAAAAACCAAAACATTGGAGATCCTATAGGTTTATTTATATAACTATGAATTAGATTGAAAATTAAAGTAATTATTTTACACAAAATTACTAATCTGTTGGTTTAGTCTTTTTCGTTTCAGACGAGCGTTTTCTAAATCTTATCTGATGAATTGTATGCAATACTGTCATTCGAAATTCTAGTTTCTCATCCTGCGTCATATCCCTTACTAAGGATAAAGTCGACGCGAAGAACGCTTCATCTTCGTCAGGCATTAACGATGTATTTATATCACATTCACTTCGGTTCAAAACATTCGATAGCTCTTTCCGTTCAGATGACTGATCTTTGGGTAAAGTTTCACAGACATCAACAGATTCTGTGTATGCTTCTTGTTGAGTGGTTTCAGTATCAATTCTTCGCACATTTACTCTATTACACCCTTCATTATCAAAATTAAAACCACCGTGTCTTGTATTCGTATTGGAGTCATCATCATCGAAAAATTGCATGTCATTGTCTTCAATTTCAATTTTACAGTCTGCCTCTTCGTCTTGAGGTTCATGTTTAATGGCTGTCTCTATTTGCTCTTCTGTAAGTTCGCTATATGATATGCAGCTTTCCGTAAAATTTTCCGTTGTAGAATCTGAATTGCTGCTAGCACGCCGCCGTTGACGGTCCTTGACCCGTACATTACCGCTCATAGATTTGAGCATGAATGAAAGTCGATCATGGTACATGTATCTCTTGACTTTGTGGTCTCGTTCTCGTTTTTTAAATGATCTTATAAAAGCATCTCTAATGTTTCTCCATTTTCCAGTGATCCTTGAAGCTGTAAACAAGAAAAGTTCAGTTGAAAATTTAATGATTCATCAAAACAGTTCATTGTTTGTTTTTTCAATGTTATTCTATAAACCCAATGAGATATGACTTTCTTTAGGCTGGGTTAATTCATGATGCCATGAAAAATTCTAAAGTAGACTATGTTAAAGAAGTGTTAGATGTCCCAAAAGAATCACCAATTTTTTAAGATGTACATATGTTTGATTCGACCAATAATACCCAATGTAGTGGACTACTATCGGAAGAAGACATCATAGCACAGAAAAAGCAGAAGGCCATTGCGATTGCAATGCGATTTCGTTTTGTTTTTTATGAAAAATATACACTTTTTTTTATAAATTATTCTAAAAAATGTATTTCCTCTCTAATAAACTGGCTCTGAGAAGCTAAGAAAATGCAGTTGGAACTAAGTGATTAAATCAATTAAGTTTGTTTTTTAGCTCGACACCCATCTTATACAGTAAAACATACATATTGATTTAATCACTTGATTTAATCTCGGAGCCAGATTATTAGAAATAAAATATATGTTTTAGAAAAATTTGCAATCATGGATTATTGCATCCCGGATAAGTACCTCCAAATTTCAAAGGTACTTATCCGGGTTTTACTGTATAAGATGGATACAATAATCCATCCTCCAAATTTAAAAGGAACTTATCCGGGTTTTACTGTATAAGATGGATATAATAATCCATGATAAAATATCCACTTAAAAATATCTATAATTACCGTAATCAAAAAATAAATGTTTTTATGTAACAATCGAAATGTATATGATAAATATAACCGCATAAGAAAATATAATATTTCTATAAATAGCTATGCTATCAAGGAATCAAAGAAGTAGATTGGCCAGCTATTGTTAAGGACTAAAATTTGACTCATTTTAGACCTCTAAACGAAAAAAAAGAAGAACCGCCAGCCGGAGTGTGTATTTCGCTCGCTGCTCTTAATGTCAATAGAAGCATACCCGAAAGTCCACTTTTATTCATTGAACCCTGAAGTTTAATATAAATAATATAAAATATTTTTTATCACTCTGCTTAATAAAGGGTGATTTTTTAAGAGGTTTAGAACTTTTTTTAAAAAAAAAAACACAAAAAATTCGAAAAAATGAATGAAATATTTATTTGAATCGATAGTTTGAACCTTGCAATTTAATGTTTAAAGATAATTTCATGCAAATGTTGACCGCGGCTGCGTCTCAGGTCCAATTTTGGCATACTCTTTCACAAATATCGGCCGGTATCTCACGAATGAATGCATGGATGTTGGCTTCCAGTGCGTCAATCGAAGCGGGCTTGTCCCTATACACATTAGCCTTGGCATACCCCCACAAAAAATAATCTAATGGTGTCAAATCGCACGATCTAGGCGGCCAATTGACCGGCCCGAAACGTGAAATTAACTGTTCACCAAACTCGCCTCGCAATTGCGCCATTGTTTCGCGTGCTGTGTGACATGTGGCACCGTCTTGTTGAAACCACATATCATGCAAGTCAAGAACTTCCATTTCGGGCAAAAAAAAGTTTGTTATCATCGCTCGGTAGCGTTCACCATTGACAGTAACGCTGCGATTCGCATCATCTTTGAAGAAATATGGCCCAATAATGCCGCCGGCCAATAAACCGCACCAAACAGTGGCTTTTTCGGGATGCATTGGTAGCTGTTGCAATGCTTCTGGCTGATCTTCACTCCAAATGCGGCAATTTTGCTTATTTACGTACCCATTCAACCAAAAACGAGCCTCATCGCTGAACACAATTTTTCGATAAAAAAGCGGATCCTCGGCCAGCTTTCCAAGAGCCCATTCACCAAAAATTCGGCGTTGTGGTAGGTCGCCTGGCTTTAGTTCTTGCACCAGCTGTATCTTAAAAGGCTTTACGCCCAAATCCTTCCGCAAAATTTTCCACGTAGTGCTGTAACAAAGGCCTAACTGCTGGGAACGGCGCCGAATCGACATTTCGCGGTCTTCTGTCACACTAGCTGATACGGCCGCAATATTTTCTTCAATACGCACAGTACGTAAACGTGTTGGTGGTTTAATGTCCAACAAAGTAAATTTGGTGCGAAATTTGGTCACAATCTTCCGAATGGACTGCTCAGAAGGTCGAGAATGCCGATCATAAAATGGAAGCAGCGCGCGATGAACATTTCGAACCGAGCACGAATTTTGATAGTAAAATTCAATAATTTGCAAGCGTTGTTCATTTGTAAGACGATCCATGGTTAAATTGCAAACCAAACTGAAGCTGTTTGACAGTGACACAAGGTACTAAACACACGTCAGCTGTCAAAACTAGTATTGCCAAAACCAAACCAGCTAAAAAATCACCCTTTAGCTCCGTTTTTATTTATTTTATGAAATGTTTTAAGAAGGAGTAATATTTGTAAGTAGTATGGTTTTGATATTAGGTTATGGTGTACGAAGTCATTCAGTTCATATAAAGTAAGTATGAAAGAAAATTGCTTCACTTTACTTTAAAAAAATAGTAAATAAACCGTTCTTGCATGTCACAGACCAATATCCATGTTAAAATTAGATTTTAAGAGTTCCTTTGGGCACGGTAACACTCAGTGCCCAGTACACAGGCTGAGGGTTAAATAGTAAGTATAATTTTAGTGCGGGTGGTAAAATATTAAATTAAAATTTAGGACTATAAACTATAATACCCTGTTGATGTTAATATAAGATACCAAGAAAAAGGCGTTAAAAAGTTAGTTTTTCATGAAATACATAAAAAATATGTAAATATTCTTATAATATTATTAAGAAAAATATTAGCTGGGTTTGATATTATCAAAAAAGACTTAAACGATTTTAATAATTTTTTGTATTTTAACCAATTTATATTGAAAGCGTCCAATATGCGAAATTACATCAAAATCGTATCTTCGTTTTTTGAGAATATCAAATTTTTCAAAACCTACAAAGTGATTTAAATAAATTTGTCACTATTAATTTTCGATCCATTTTGCGATTGGAAAACGCATATCATGTACTGAGAAAGTTTCGTATGACGCAGTTGCGCCTGAATTAATTCAAATTTAAGAAAATCGTTACATGAAAAAAAAAATTTTAAAAACAAAATTATTTCAAAAATTGAAGTACGCAAATTTTTCCGACTTAATAGTATAAAAAAAAACAGTAAAAATGTTTGCCGGTTTTATAAATTACCGTTAATCGATTTCTTTTCCCAAAAAAAAAATTGATTCTGCAGTATTTTTGGTCCCATCCCAAGTATCCTCAGTACATAAAAAGACCAAAATCCTTCGAATCATTTTCTAAAAAAATAATGATAAGTGATTTTCACAAAAAATTTGTATGGCGGGTATCGTTATTTCAAACGATAAAGCAAAAAATTAAGAGATGCCCTGAGATGTAACCCCACAAACCTTATATACGCAGACAGACGTCGAATACGTAACTAACGTATACGAGAAAGTTAAAAATTCGGAGAAAACAACATTTTGTTAAGGAAAGCCCACAAGGCGAGGAAATTTACATTCGAAATTCGTGCAGTTGGTCAGTGCCTAAAGACTTTGTTAAGACTCTAAGCCTTTATCTCTGTATCCAATGTAAGCTTTTAAAAAAAAGGCCATAATAATTATGTTGATTAATTTTTTAAAAAATGTCCATTAAATTACTAAGCAGCCCTTGTTTGTTGAGATATCAATGGTCAAAAAAAAAGAAATAAAATATGTTATGCTACGGGCTATTTCTTATGACTGCGCATTTATCATTGGTTAACAAATATTCTGCCAGATGATCTCAAAGCTAGAAACCTTGGTCTTTTAAATGAATCATCTCGATTAGTGTTCCTTTAGTTGTTATGAGTAGAACCTATAGGTATTTGAAATTATTATAGTAATGGACTTAGCAGATATTTAAAAATAAATAAATGTTAGGTGTAAACGGCCCATACAGGACCCAAACCCTAGCTTCTATAACTATTGTGTGTGCGAAGATTAAAATTTTGACACGAATCAAAGGGGCCTACAATTTAATGCCGATTCCGAATGGCAATTTATTTTTAAGAAGCTTCTCATGACATTTCTTACTCTTGGATGTTTGTCAGATGTTCGTAAAAGTAAAAAAATTTAAGGTGGTACAGGTCGGGATTTGAATCAGCGACCTCTCGCTTAGTGGTCCAACACACTTAACTACTAAGCCACTCCACCCACACTTAGTTAATCTAGAATCTGCAATAAAAATGAAATTTCGAAAAGTAACTACAAAACAGATTAATGGTATTGTGTGCTAGACATATAATTAAAATGCAATACGTACATATGTATGTATATAAAGCAAACCGAAACCAAAATGTTTACTTGCCATTATTTTATTTATACTGTAGGTAGCTTCCTATATGTACATATATACATATATACATATGACAATGATCAAATATCTCTTCAGTAAACTCACGAAAAGTTAAATAACCATTCTTTTTTCTACCTTCGGATACAATAAACATTTAATTTCACTCATAATAGAAAATGCACCAACAACAACTACACCAGAGAAATCAGCAGCACTCTAGCGTACGTACATATCAATCTGTAAATAAATGTCTGCTCAGATTGGTGACGACACAACGCAATACAAAACCAGTTTATTATTCTTCACATTCCAAAAAGTGATTACCGTTGAACCGACAAAAAAATGTACCTACCATCTGTTCCACACGATGTACAGAAATCCAAACAACCCTCATTCTAAGAAGCATACACATGCGAATAGATGGAGGCAGTCGGATACTGTACAATATATTACACAGCCCAGTAGTAAATAGATAATAATTACGTACTGCTATGCAACTATAAATATATACATCAAAAATATGCTAACCAATATCTGCTTTTGTGATTGGATCCGCTGAACGATATTTATCGTCTAGAATTACATAAATGTCTCTCCAAACTTTTTCTTTCGCACTGAAACTACGAAAACCCGAATGCCTGCAATCCCAAAGAATTGGATACATTTTCACCAAGTCAATGAGTTTATTCACCGAATAATTGAATGCAATACAACGACCATGTTGTTTGTTTTCCATTTTGAATATAAATACTTTTATTTTAACATCCAAATAAATACCACTTCGTAACTGAGAGATGCACAAATTCAATGTTTCACTTCGAAGTTTTGTACAGAACTGTCAATTCAGTTCGTATCGTTGTCTTTCTTTATCGGCGTCGGTATCGGTACTGCTTTTGCGTACTCTATCAGCGCCTCATGCGGATGCGAGACATACATAAAATGGAGAAAACGGTGAAAACACAAATTGAAGAAACAGAGATAGAAATGCTCACGCTGTTAGTGTGGTTTTGTATCGCATGCCTTTGTGCACATAGATATCGTGTCGTTAGCTTTGCTGTAGGTAGAATGGAGTGAACAGTGCGACATGTTTTTGTTGTTTTTTCTGTAATGAACGAGGTTTGTTCGTTTGTCGTGCTATAAATACTGTCTGGGGTTAACAGCTGTCAATATTTTTAATGTAAAATTAATCTATTACTTTTATGGCATTGGACAATTTCATTTGGATTTTTTTTATAATCTTAGAAAATATTTAGGAACTTGGGAATATTAAATCTTTTTTCGCTTCCAAGAATTAAGTAATCTTTTTATCATGTTAAGTAAGTAGGTGTTGCGGTTTGTAATAAAAAAAGTTGGGTTCCCAACTTTGATCGATGCAAAAAGAGAGTAGCCATTTTTCAAAGAACTGGAACCATCAGTTTGATGAAGGGAATTTATTATTTGTCTAATACAAGTGTACACAAAGAAAAGGAAAAATAAAATAATTTGAAATTTAATCCAATAGTTAGTACATGTAACAATTTTAAGGTTAATTTATGAGGTAGGGATTATGATGAGATATGAAGCGCATGTTTGATTTACGGAGCATTTTCTTAATAGGTTTATGCTGTTAAAACGATGATGGGGAAGGTAAAGAAAGGATAATGATCTTAAACGATGAGGACAATCTATGTTTCTGGATAATAGCTGGCGAAGAAAATCAGCGATATCATGACGATTCGTATATTAAGCAGTTTTAAGAGCTCTTTGTAGGGAGGTCAGTTGTTTCTTTCTAATCGTAAAGGCAAAACGAATCAATCCTCCTTTGGACACTGTCGATTCTCAGAATATACACTTGATGGTAAGGTGACCACACCTGGCTGGTATATTCGTGGAGTGGTATAACAAGAAAACATGTAATATGTATGTACGAATTTTTTTTGTTAATTTCGTTAAGATTTCCGTAATATCTGAACGACGTCTACACATGCTTTCAAGCTTTATTCGCAAACGTTATTACTTTAAAATCGAGCTTATCTCCACTCTTTCGTACAAATCTGAGCAGGTCTTTTAACTCGGCTTTGCCCACATCCTCCAGCTCATTACAAAAATATCTGCCTAGGGTCGTAAGCCTTATGCTATTTAAGGCTGAGCATTCGCAAAGCAGGTGGCGAACAGACCCTATTTCTTCAACGTCCCTGCAGCTTCTGCAGTAGTCGTTGTGCAGTTTGCCCAACCTTTCCGCATGCAGACCCACAGCGCAGTGACCCGTAATATCAGAGTGTCCTGGCACCCAGCACAGGGTTACTGTGTTGACAGGTAACGACTTCCTGCATTGGCTTGACTTCACCACATCTGATTTCATGGCTTTTATGGCCGCCTGACTATCAGAGTAGATGGTGATCGTCCTGTTGGCCTTCTCAGTTCGGCTACAGCCTGGAGCAGCTATCTCCGCCTGAAAAACGCTAAAAGTCGTCGTTTATTCTGAAGGATTTGCTTAATCCTAGGCATTCACAGAAGATGCCTGCGCCTGTTCCGATGTCCATTTTGGAGCCGTCGGCCGTTTTTGCCGCCTTATTACGACTATAGAGAAGTCTAAAAAAGTGGGTCCTCCAATGCCGTCCGTCGGTCTGTCCGGGCGCCGTATGGATCGGATTTTCTTCAAAGTTCGTATATAAGGTTTTTGGGGTCACATCTCGAGGCATGTTTTTATTTTTTGCTTTATCTTTTGAAATAGCTGTACCTGCCACACAATTATCTTCTGAAAATCACTTAATACTATTTTTCTCGAAAGTGGTTCCAAGGATGTCTGTCTTTTTTTGTGCTAAGGATATTTGGGATGGGGTGAAAAATTCTGCATACTCAGTTTTTGGGAAAAAAATCGATTAACGGAAATTTATTAAACCGGAAATAACTCTAAAACTAATAAAGGGAACTTTAAACAAATTTACAGGTTTTTTATACTATAAAGTTGAACAAATTTGCATATTTCGATTTTTGAAATAATTTTTTATACATTATAAGAAAATATAACAAACATTCGGAAACATTGTGTTATATTTTTACATATATTATTGTAGAAATAAATACTTAAACAAATAATATATATTAATTAGTATTTTTCGCCGTTAATAAATATTGGTTTGATATCTAATCCCAGGTTCAAATCTCCAATATATATATTGATTGTATGTAATGCTTCTATTCAGAAGCCTTAAACAGAATTTTGTTATTGACTTGGAATAGCAAGCTTTAAAGAAGCTATTCTATTTCAGACCTCAACCAACTACTTGCAAAAGGCCTTATAGCCACCTTGCTAAATAAGAATATCTTAATCTTCTGTAAATAACCATAAATAAGCCTAATGCCTATACAATATAAGCAATACCTTATCAAATTTAAAAAAATTGGACCTTATAGAAGGTAAATTATTGGTTGGGTTACATCACAAATATACTCACCAATGATTGTTTTGGTAATTGGATCCGCTGAATGATATTTATCGTCTAGAATTTCATAGATGTCTTCCCAAACTTTTTCTTTCGCATGGAAACTACGAAAACCCGAATGCCTGCAATCCCAAAGAATCGGATACATTTTCACCAAATCAATGAGTTTATTCACCGAATAATTAAATGCAATACAACGGCCATGTTGTTTGTTTTCCATTTTGAAAAGAAATTATTTTATTTTAACTAAATGAATAACACTTCTTAACTGAGAGATGCACAGATTCAACGTTTCACTTTGAAGTTTTGAACAGAACTGTCAAGTCAGTTCGTATCGTTGTCTTTCTTTATCGGCATCGGTATCGGTACTGCTTTTGCGTACTCTATCAGCGCCTCATGCGGATGCGAGACATACATACATGAAATGGAGAAAACGATGAAAACACAAATTGAAGAAACGGAGATAGAAATGCTCACGCTGTTAGTGTGGTTTTGCATCGCATGCCTTTGTGCACATAGTTATCGTGTCGTTAGCTTTGCTGTAGGTAGAATGAGGTTTGTTCGTTTGTCGGGCTATAAATACTGTCTGGGGTTTACAGCTGTCAGTATTTTCAGTGTAAAATGAATCTATTACTTTTATGGCATTGGACAATTTTATTTGGATTTTTTTTTATAATCTTAGAAGGGCGATCAACTACTAAATATTTAGGAACTTGGGAACATTAAATCTTTTTTCACTTCCAAGAATTAAGTAATCTTTTGAAAATGTTGGGTTCCCAACTTTGATCGATGCAAAAAGAGGGTAGCCATTTTTCAAAGAAATGGAACCATCAGTTTTATGAAGAGAATCTATTATTTGTCTAATACAAGTGTACATAAAGAAAAGGAAAAATGAAATAATTGTAAATTTAACCCAATATCTATTACATGTAACAATTTTAAGGTTAATTAATGAGGTAGGGATTATGATGAGATATGAAGCGCATGTTTGATTTACGGAGCATTTTCTTAAAAGGTTTATGCTGTTAAAACGATGATGGGGAAGGTAAAGAAAGGATAATGATCTTAAACGATGAGGACAATCTATGTTTCTGGATAATAGCTGGCGAACAAAATCAGCGATATCATGACGATTCGTATATTAAGCAGTTTTAAGAGCTCTTTGTAGGGAGGTCAGTTGTTTCTTTCTAATCGTAAAGGCAAAACGAATCAATCCTCCTTTGGACACTGTCGATTCTCAGAACATACACTTGATGGTAAGGTGACCACACCTGGCTGGTATATTCGTGGAGTGGTATAACAATCGACATATAAATTGATTTAGTAAGGAAAACCCCTTTGGCCAACATTTAATAGATCCGAGGGCAGACTTAGCTCTGCTAAAAGCGTTGGAACTTACGAAAGAGTGGAGATAAGATCGTTGTTATTCGTTTGCGAATAAAAGTTATAGCTTGAAAGCATGTGTAAAAGTCGTTCAGATATTACGGAAATCTTAAGGAAATTAAAAAAAAAAATCGTACATACATATTACATTTTTAACTTTCTCATATACATTAGTATTTGTGCGTAAATTTCTTACTCAAACTGAGTATGAGGGATGATATTACGACTATAGAGAAGCGCCGTATGGCGAATTTATTAAACCGGCAATATCTCTAAAACTAATAAAGGGAATTTGAAACAAATTTACAGGTTTTTTATATTATAAAGTCGAACAAATTTGCATATTTCGATTTTTGAAATATTTTTTTTGTAATTTTTTTTTTTCATATAATGATTTTCTTAAATTTAAATTAAATTCGTTTTCTCAAAAACGGCTCTAACGATTTTAATAATTTTTTGTATTTCGTACAATTATGTTAAAAGTGTCCAATGTGTAAATTTAAAAAAAAATTGGGCCTTATAGAAGTTAAATTGTTGGTTGGGTTAAATCACAAATATACTCACCAATGGTTGTTTTGGTCATTAGATCCGCTGAATGATATTTATCGTCTAGAATTTCATAGATGTCTTCCCAAACTTTTTCTTTCGCATGGAAACTACGAAAACCCGAATGCCTGCAATCCCAAAGAATCGGATACATTTTCACCAAATCAATGAGTTTATTCACCGAATAATTGAATGCAATACAACGGCCATGTTGTTTGTTTTCCATTTTGAAAAGAAATTATTTTATTTTAACTAAATGAATAACACTTCTTAACTGAGAGATGTACAGGTTCAACGTTTCACTTTGAAGTTTTGCACAGAACTGTCAAGTCAGTTCGTATCGTTGTCTTTCTTTATCGGCATCGGTATCGGTACTGCTTTTGTGTACTCTATCAGCGCCTCATGCATGTGGGTGCGATGCATACACAAAATAGAGTTGGAGGAGCAATATAAATGCACACGCTGTTGCAAGGTTGCCATAATTTGGTCTGCCTTAGGTACTAAACATTTTTAAAGATTGTAGCCCAATATCGTTGAACAGAAAGTAGCCCAAATATCACTGAAAATAAAACTAGATTCTTATATTTTCATATGAAACATGTAGGTACCTCTTTGGTTGTTTTTTAGTTTAGCTAGAAGAAAATGTCACAATGACTTTTTTACGAATTGATATAATTGAAAATGTTGTACGCATCTTCATACATCATTCATAAAACAATATGCAGCACAAATGTATTATGTATATCGTTTAAAAAAAAACCATTTGGCACAAAACACGACAAAGCGCCTAATCTGACAACCTTTGCCCTGTTGGCATGTTTTTTTGTATCGCATGACTTTGTTCACATAGATATCGTTTTACTTCACTGCATTCCTTCTGGTCCGCATGTGAGGTTCGCCGTACCCTAAAGGTATTTTATTTTGACCCGTAGCTTGTATCACCCATTAATGGGTCGTAGACCCCGAAAAGTATATATATTTATGATCAGGACCAAAACCTAAGACTATTTAGCAATTTCCGTCTGTCCGTCCGTATCAACTTTTGAGGCCTTTAAGTTTATTCTAGGAACCTGAAATTTAGAACATATACTCCCTAGGGTTCCGAAATGGTAAAGTGTTAACATTTTTTAGATACGCCCACAATTTAGAAAAAACAGTTTTAAAGCTAAAGTTAGAAAGATAGAGTGATACAACCCTTACAAGATATGTAGGTATTGCCCTTTTTCATAAATATAACGTTTTTTCTTCTGTGGGCGTTTTTCACTAAATTGATGTTTTCTTCGAAAATTTCATAGAAACTAAAAAAATATGTTCAACAATATATCCCCCATACAAAGTTTTTTTTGTGACGCCCTCTTTTTGGGCGTTTTTTCAAAAAATATAGGAATATTGATAGGGTTTTACATTGTTCGCCCCAAGCGGACTGTAGTCTTAGCTTATGTTCATGTTTTGTATTGTTACTGAGAAAAATATTTCTACTGAACAAAAAAAAAGTTGGAAATACCAAACAACTACATCATAACGTTAAATGGAAGTGCTAATTAAAATTAAATTGTAAAAACATAAAATTAGATCCAGCTCAGCTATAAAGGTGTTCTTATTTTTTTTACTTCGGATACTATCTATGGCACATTTCATAATACATCACAAAATATTCTTTCGACTCTCGACTCTTGCCTCATAAATAGAGGATCCAAAACTCACGGAAAAAGCGATTTTGAATGAAGCACGGATGAGGAATATACCAGCGTATATAATGCGAACAGTAAGGGGTGCATAACGCGAACATAACACTGGCCATAAAAGCTGCCAGTTTTATTTCAGCCTATTTAACTTTTTTGAAATTTACCACAAAATTGCATTTCCGAACTACTTTCTCCCTTTTTCCCACTAAACGGTTTTTTTACTATCAAAATTCCCACAATATGGTAAATTTCCCTCGACTTAAGAACACTGCTTATATGGGCTTTTTGGTGCAAATCAAATGGGAGCCTTACACACATGAATGGCATTGTATACGTTTTTATTGTAATTTTAAGAGGAAGAAGTTAGTTGATGAATTTGAGCAGATTACAACTCACAATTTGGGTGTGTAAAATAAACATGCAAAATATGCGGTGAATATGAATTTATAAAAATATACTTACCACAAAACAAATAACAAAAAAATACTATAATATTGAGAATAAGCTTATGTTTTAAAAAATTTATTCTAATTTGTAGGGAGGAAACGGAATTAACAAAACAAAAGATCACTGATATTCACTTAACGATGGTTTATTAGAAACTGAAGCTTAACAGCAATCGAAAGTCTTATACAAAATACGGGAAATTATATACTAGCGGGAGGATAATACGATCATGAGGACACTATTTTAGACTAATAGATATCGTGTTCTATTTACATTGCAGAATTACAGTGTGTCAAAAAAATATGTGACTGTTCTTTTAAAATTGACCTACAACTCGGCCATACCGATTGCGTAATCTCCCGATTACATATTAAATATCTTTAAAAGTACATCGATTATAAATACATATAATAACATATAATAACATATAGGTTAGGTACATATCATTAAATACGAGTGGATATATAAGATACGGATTCCATAATTAAATGTTTTCATTAATGCATTAAGTGGATAAAAAAAAGTTACATTATTAAAATATAATTATAATTATACATTTTATGGATTATTAAAGTATAAATTAAAGTACATATAATAAAATTCATTGACAACAATGGTGTGAATGTGTGATAGTCGATTAAACTTTATAAATTTTCTTCCTTTTTATACCCTATCCTAAGGGTATATTAATTTTGACACATAGTTTGTAACACCCCTTAATATTCGTCGTAGACCCATAAAAGTATATATATTTATGATCAGGACCAAATCCTAAGACTATTTAGCAATGTCCGTCCGTCCGTCCGTCCGTCCGTCCGTACGCAATTTTTAGGCCTTTAAATTCAAGCTAGAAAGCTGAAATTTGGACCACATACTCCCTAGGTCTCCGAAATGGTTAAGTGTAAAATTTTTTTGAATACGCCCACTGCCACGCCCACAATTTAGAAAAAACCGATTTAAAGCTACAGATGGACAGATAGAGGGTTATAACCTTCACAAGATATGTAGGCACTACCCTCCTTTATAAGTTTGTCATATAAAGTTTTTTGCCACGCCTACTTTTTGTGGGCGTTTTTCACTAAAATGCTGTTTTCTTCGATAATTTTCATAGAAACCGAAAAAAAATGTTTAACAAGATATTTAGCCAATATATCGCCCATACAAAGTTTTTGGCCATGCCCACTTTTTGGGGGCGTTTTTTCAAAAATGTTTTTTTTTTTTCTAAATTTTATAGAATGAAATAAAATGCTAGCCATCATCTTCTTAAGGTTTTTTTTGGGGCATATAGGGATAGGGATAGGGTATCATACTGTTCGCTCCAAGCGGACTGTAGCCTTTCCTTATGTTTTTATCCTCTTCTTCTTCATCATGCTTCAAGTCAAGATTTGGTACCACATATAATCTCATATTATTCGGAGAACTTATACCTTTAGGTAACCTTGTCAACTGCATTCCGTTTATATCACCGATAGCGTATCTGCAGCACATTTTTAACCTAATAAGATCCACGATACTTTGATAGTAATTTTTTATTTATACCTGGCGTGGTGATGACATCCTTAATGATAACATAGTCGCCTAGATTATATTCGGTCGGAATTTTATGACGATTGTCGCAATATATTCTGTTTCGTGTTTGTTCCCTTTTAATATTTTCCTGAGCCTTATCCCTGGTGGTTGGGTGTGTATGAATAGGGTAGACGCTGATTGGCATCAACTTGGCGATGCCCAGTCGTTGTAACTATCTCGTACACATCAATTGTGCTTATTTTACCTCCGAGTGGTAACCGCCGGATACTGATCTCGCCCACCCGGGCTTGACTTGCTAAACTTATAAGCGCGAGTGTTGAACACGAAAGAAGTAGCAACACTATAATGCTCTGTCGGAATGACTGGCTGATGAGTCTCAGAGGTCTTACATGAGCCCCTCAGAAAGAGGACATACAGCGGATGAATTCGCCATATTGAATCAACGGTGTTGTCAACAGTCGGGATGGCAGATGCCTAAAGCGAGCTACTCTGACATATTTAGAGCAAAGGTCGGTAAGGTTTTTTTTTTTTTCAGCACTAGTCAGGGTGCTGAAATAGAGATGGTGGCGGATGAACCCTTTATGGGCCAACGGCAGCGCTCATATCCCCGAAGTGGGTTACTGACAACGGATTACCCGACCCGCTGTCCTAGGGTCAATTTAGGGCCTGGTCCTCCAGGTTGGGGGTTGTGCGTAGGGTTAACTACCCAACCACGGAAAAACCACATGGTTACGAAGCAACCAAAAGCCTCGGATACGGACGGATTCACTGTTGACGACCCTGCAAAACGGAAAAAGGACAATGACTTTCGGATCTGCACGTGGAATGTTCGAACCCTGAATAGACCACGTGCAGCCGAACAATTAGCGGAGGCCCTAACCTGCTACAATGCAGATATCACCGCCATCCAGGAAGTGCGATGGGATGGACCGGGCAAAAGAAGAATGAAAAACTGTGACATCTACTACGGTGATTGCTATAGGGAACAGAAGCAGCGTCTATTTGGATGTGGATTCGTTGTAAGCGGCAGACTTAGGCAAGAAGTCTTGAGCTTTCGACACGTTAGTGAACGCCTTACAACCATCCGCATCAAGGCTAAATTCGCCAACATCAGCCTTTTATGCGCTCACGCCCCCACAGAAGAGAAAGATGATGCTACCAAAGAATGTTTCTACGTGCTCCTCGAGAAAACATATGAGCAATGTCCTAAATATGACGTTAAAATCGTCCTAGGTGATTTTAACGCCAAAATAGGAAAGGAGGACATCTTTGGTAGCACAATCGGAAAGCATAGCCTACACGACACCACGTCTGGAAACGGACTTAGGCTAATTGACTTTGCTGCGGGACGTAATGTTACTATAGCTAGCACACGGTTTCCTCACCTCAATATCCACAAAGGAACATGGCGGTCACCAGATCACCAAACCGTCAATCAAATTGACCATGTTGCGATCGACGCAAGGCACTCCTCCAGTATTCTAGATGTCCGAACTTTCCGAGCGGCCAACATAGACTCGGATCACTACCTTGTTGTAGCCAAGGTATGTATGCGGATATCCCAGACACCACAACAGCGAGGAAATACTGTGAGGAGATTCAACGTTGAACGGCTACAAGCGCAACAAACCACCAGAATTTTTGCCGATCGCGTATCCCTCAACCTCTCGAGAAGTCCTGTGCTGCCAGCATCAAGTGCTGAAGACCAGTGGCATCGATGCCAAGAAGCCATCAGAAGCGCCGCAACTGATGTGCTTGGTTTCACCAAACCACCCCTACGAAACCCCTGGTTCGATGAAGAGTGCCGGCAAGCGCATGCAGCAAAACAACGTGCCTACGAAGCGGCGCTGCACAGAAGGACGAGAGCGGCTCGTGAGCTCTACGAGCAAATGAGGAGGGAAGAACACCGGCTTCTCCGGAAGAAAAAGAAAGAGCATGAGAAGCGCGCGATCGAGGAAATAGAGAGGTGGAACTCCAGGAACAATGTTCGGAAGTTTTACCAAAAGGTAAAAAGAACGTGTCAACGCAACTTTACCCGAGCAGATACCTGTAGAGAGAACAAGGAAGCCTAGTAGTGGAAACACAGTCGGTGCTGAGGATATGGAAAAACCAGAAATCTGCAGACTGTTAAACGGCGATGATGACACAAATTCCGCTGTCAGGCAGAATGAACCATTCAACATGGGTGATGAAGGCCAAGACTCCCGCCCACCTGACCAAAATGAAGTGAGGATAGCAATATCCAAACTGAAATCCAACAAGGCTGCCGGGCCGGACGGCTTAACTGCCGAACTTTTCAAGGCAGCGGGAGATGATTTGGTAGAGAGCATGCACCAGCTCGTCTCCAAGATTTGGTCAGAGGAAAGTATGCCTGATGAATGGAACCTCAGCATTGTTTGCCCGATCCACAAGAAAGGAGACCCTCTTAACTGCGCCAACTATAGAGGTATAAGTCTCCTCAACATCGCATACAAGATCCTGTCTGCCGTGCTGTGTGAACGCCTGAAACCATTCGTCAACGAACTGATTGGACCCTATCAGTGCGGTTTTAGGCCCAGTAAGTCCACAACTGACCAGATTTTCACACTTCGGCAGATCCTGGAAAAAACCCAAGAAGTCCAGATCGATACTCACCATCTTTTTATCGATTTTAAGGCCGCATATGACAGCATTTATAGAGACGAGCTATACAGAGCCATGTCTAGTTTTGGCATACCTGCCAAACTCGTCAGATTGTGCAGGATGACGATGGAGAACTCTCGCTGCTCCATTAAGGTTGGAAACAATCTCACCGAGACCTTTGATGTCAAAAAAGGATTTAGACAAGGCGATGCGCTGTCATGCAACTTCTTCAACATCATACTTGAGAGAATTGTGCGAAACTCGCAAGCCAACACCAGGGGCACAATTTTCAAAAGTCTGTGCAACTACTTGCTTACGCCGACGACATCGCCATCATTGGCAGAACACAGCGAGCTGTCACTGGTTCGTTTGCAAGTATGAGTGGCGGAGGCGGCAAAAATGGGTTTAGAAGTGAATGAGGGCAAAACGAAATATATGCTGTCAACAAGAAGGGACGCACAACATCGACGAATCGGACAGAACGTCACGATAGAGAGCTATAACTTCGAGGTAGTTCGGGACTTTATCTACCTCGGCTCCGCTATTAACTCTGACAATGACATATCATCAGAAATCAAGCGAAGAATTACACTTGCCAACCGCTGTTACTTTGGCCTAAGGAGGCAATTGATAAGTAAGGCCTTGTCGAGAAACACCAAGGAGACTCTATATAAGACCCTCATCATCCCAGTCCTGCTGTATGGTGCAGAAGCATGGACGTTATCAAAGGCGGATGAAGATCTCCTTGGTCGTTTCGAACGCAAAATTCTTCGAGTGATTTTCGGTCCCGTTTGCGTTGACGGGCTTTGGAGGAGGAGATTTAACAGCGAACTCTACGAGCTGTACAGCGACATCGACCTGGTCAGAAAAATACGGATTAGTCGTCTAAGATGGCTGGGTCATGTAGAGCGAATGGACACCAACGCTCCGGCCCGAAGAGTCTTCGAATCCAACCCGGAGGGACAACGCAGTAGAGGAAGACCTCGCCTAAGGTGGCGCGCGCAAGTGGAAGGGGACCTCAACCAACTTGGAGTGCGCAACTGGAGGCAGTTAGCCAAAGATCGTGCTAACTGGAGAGGCGTATTGGTTGATTGGTTGGCCCAGGTCCACCCCGGACTGTAGCGCCACCTAAGTAAGTAAGTAAGAGCCTTATCCCTAACATCCACTATATTTGTTTCTTCAGACCCTGCAGTACTGTTAACGAGAAACTCTTTGTGCTCGGGGTAAAACCAGTACTTCGGGTCACACTATTATTAATAGCAAACTTAACTTTATCTAAATGTTTGTCCCAATCAATAGTTGTAAACGCTTCGCCAGCATAGGTGTTATCATGCGATTAAGCCGCTCAACCTGACCATTAGATTATGGAGAGTGGGTTGCCACCTTGACGTGCTGAATATTATTATCTTGCAAAAACTCGGCAAACTCTTTCGAGGTAAAGCAAGTCCCACGGTCCGATATGATTCGGTTAGGTCTGGAAAAAATTGCAAAATATGTTTTTAAACAACATATAGCTTCTTTGCTTTGAGTGCTTTTAGCCGTATACAACTTAGTAAATTTGGTAAAACCATCAACCACCACTAAAATATGTTTTTTGTTGGAGCGAGAGGTAGTGGTCCTTGGTGGTCAATATGAAGGGTGTCGAATGGTAAATTTCCCTTCGGAAATTTCCCATGTAGAATTCCTTCTGTTTTTCCTGATTCGGGAGAGAAATAAATGCACTTTAGGCACCCCTTAATAAATGTTTTAATCTTGACCTTCATTTTGGAAAACCAATAAATTCCAGAAAGGTGCTCAAAACATTTTTCAAGCCCTAAATGACAAAGCGCTTCATGATGGGTTCTGATAACCTGCTCCTCCATGTGTGATGGTACATAAAAGTTAATCTTTTCTTTCATTTTCCTATATATCAACCCATCAACCATACCATAGTTTGGACTTTCAGACTTAATCAGCTCTGCAGCAATTGAAATAATCTTAGGGTCGTGTCTTTGTGCGGCTGCTAGAATGAATTCAAAGGATTCGTCGTCTACATGCAGGATATTAAAATATCTACTTAGAGAGTCAACATTAGCGATTAATCGAATGATCGAATGATTGTAGCTCTAATGCCCACCGCGAAAAGCGAGTGTTCAATGATTTTTTGTTCAAGAGCTTGACTACGGTATTTGATTTCAGCATCTGACGCACGTTTTGAAAAAAAAAAACACGGGGTGGAATTTACCATCACTTTGCTTTTGCAGGAGCACTGCTCCAAAACCAAGCGTGCTTGCATCACTATGCAGTTCTGTAGCATTATGCGGACTATATATTGATAGAACGGGGGCTGATATTAATTTGTTTTTCAACAAAAATCCAAAAACGAATGGAGCATCTTTCCTCAATAGTCGTAAAGAGGTTTTGCAATATTGGCAAATTAGTGGATAAATTTCCTAAAGTAGAAACAAAGTCCCAGAAAACTATGAACATCTTTAGTAGAGGTAGGTAAACGAAAACATTGAATGGCTTTTAGGTTCGCATCATTCGGGCTGACACCAGCTTCGGTAATTCTATATCCTAAGTAAGTATTTTCATTTTGTAAGAAAAGACATTTATCCAACCTGAGCTGTTGGCCTTTGTTATGCACGATATCAATGACTTCTTTAAGAATATCTATATGTTCTTCGATTGTTTCAGTTGCGATAAGGATATTATCCAAATATGTCAGAACTTTCAATTTTAAAATCATTTCACCAAACAAATGTTTCATATAGCGTTCGAAAACAGAAGGGGCATTCTTAAGCCCGAGCGGTATTCTAGTAAATTTGTACTGACCAATAGGGGTAGTAAAAGTACTTCATCGAAACCTTCTTCAAGGGGAACATGATAAAACCCGTTCTTTAAATCGAGTATAGAAAAATATTTTTTATTTTTAAGCCGATCAATATTATCCTCGATTAGGGGTAGGGGATGGTTTTCACGCAATGTTATTTTATTCAATTCTCTAAAATCTATGCAGAGTTTAAACTCTTTATTTTTCTTTTCCACAAGTACAATAGTTGATGCATATTGTGAACTAGACTCTCGTATTATTCCCTTGAAAAGCAGGTCGTTAAGAATTTTATCTAATTCGATTTTATGAGAGTAGGACAACCTTCTTGGAAGTCAATGAAATGGAAAATCTCTGGATAATAATATTCTCATTTTAAATTCACAAAAACCCGGCCTCACTATCTCATTTACACTTTGTCTACTATCATATGGTAAACATGGATTGATTTTAATATCGAATTCTAATTGATTGCTACTTATGTCAATATTAAAAATGTCTGCAACAAAACCAATTTCTTCATTTAACGTACTAACATGCGAGAGACAACACGGACTTGAAGCACGATGATTCGAAATGTTGGATATCTCAGGCAAAATTATACCTTCTTGATTATCAGCTTTCTTATCAGTTTCTCTGCAACACCATGCCGATCTTGTAATGGAATGATTTTTAACTACAAGTAAATGCAAATTAGTTGGTAAATTATCATAAAAGTTAGCAGAATTAACACTTCACCAACACATGAAGTGGACTGCTTTTGACGCCACAATATGAATGACTATTCACTCCCAACGGTGTAATCATAAACGGCGGCATTCCAACGGTATAATCATAAACGGCGTCAGGAATTTCTCTTGAAAAAACGTGATCGGATTCCTAGAGTCCAAACGAGATTTGAGAGTTATCGAACTTTCTGCATGGCCATCAACGCTGAGTGCCGCTGTTGCTGTTTGAAACTGTTTTGCTCCTGGTCCGAAACGCTGATGTTGGTCGCTGCTTCTGATTTTATCTTGAAGTGTCAAAACAGGTTCATTACTGGAACAGTTTTCGGCAATGGGTCCCCGACATCCGCACTTGAAACATGTAAACTCTTTCCTCTGATGTGAATTATTAGCAAGTATAGCATTTGAATCACGTTCGGTGGGATGTTCCCTTGGCCTCGGTGGATTAGTTTGATGTTTGTTGCGATTATACGCCTGAGATGTACTAAGCTATGCAGACAAATTATCACGGGTGTTGTTTAAGGTCGTCGATATTATTGCCGCTGTACAGTAAACTCTTGTTGATTTCGGTGTCAGCAATAACCTTTGATGATAAATTGAATTAGGTCTTCTTCTTCAATGGGATTATGGGACGCGATTTCTTGCATAGATAAAACATTTTGCTGTACTGTTTCATCACGCCGTTTCTTTCTCCCATTAAGTTCACTGAAGATATCCGCTTTGGTCACCAGATGCCTAAACTCATCCACAAGCGCGTGTTTTAGCTCCATCCAGTTGGTCAATTTCAAAGATCTCACAAATAACCTTGCGGTGCCACTAAGGAGTCTTTTCCCAAATATGAACTTTGTGCGATCATCTAAACAATGAATTTCAGCATACCCGTCGAAATGTTCTACCCAACGATCAATGGGAAAATTATCGTCCCCGCTAAATGGGCACAACAAGTCTTCCATGTCCTTGCAATTGTTTGAAACTTGTGGCTTTGGACTAGTAAGTTTCCGCTTCAAAAGAATAATCTCCTCCTTCTTCTTGCATGCGTCTCGAAGTTGGTTGAGTTCCTCAATATCACTGTTTAAAGTCGCTGCATCTTCCTGCTCAGACATGTTTTCATTCGATGACTCTGCTGTTCTCTCTTCATCTTTCGACGTAAAATGCTGAATCAAATTTTGAAGATCGTCGTCTGTATAGCCTTGTACTGCATCTTCTACTCGAAGTTTTAATACCGCCTTAGTGCCGCTAGTTTGCATGTTGATCGTACGCAAAACATTTTTAAATGAAGCAACAGTTGCCACTTCCAATAAATGGTAAAACTCTCCTGACATATTTACTGGTTAAAAATTAAAACTGAACAAAATCGAAACTTTCACAATGTAAACATAAACTCGGATGATTAGTGGTAAACCAGATCCTACTTCTGAAATATTATAGGGAGGAAACGGACTTAACAAAACAAAAGATCAGTAATATTCACTTAACGCTCGTTTATTAGAAACTGAAGATTAACAGCAATCGAAAGCTGTATTTAAAGTCTTATACAAAATACGGGAAATTATATACTAGCGGGAGAATCATACGATCGTGTTCTATTTACATAGCAGAATTACAGTGTGTCACAAAAATATGTGACTGTTCTTTTAAAATTTACCTACAAATTTTTAATAAAAATAATCAAAATTATATAGAAAAAATATATAAATATTAAAAAAATATTGAAAAATATGTTGTGAGTAATATATAATAAGTAATTTGATCATACATTTTCGGTCGACAATAAATTTTAGCACTATGTTATTCTATACAACCACGGATTTCGTAGGTAATAGGTTGTTTTATTAAACTTTTCCAAAATTGGGCACTTTTTTTATAATTAACGCATACTAATGAGATTTTTGGTATTCTTATTACGAATAAACACCGAGCAGGCATTGAGGAAATTTATGAATTAGAGGAAAGAAAGAGATGCCAATGCACATTGTTATTGAATGTCTGTAAGCTGTTGTGTATAAGAAAAAAAACGCAGGAGAGCATTCCACATACGTTCAGTATGAACGAGTCTTTGATTTCACAGTACGTCCGAATATTGCCTTAAGGGTGAACTGATGAGCATTCCTGGAATACTGGGTATTGCCGTTGAACAAGTTGTGGAATGCAGTGCAATTGGTGGGTAGGAAGAGGGGAATGAAGATTCTCCTTTCTTTTGACTAGCTAGGCAAATGCTGTTAGAACAGGCCAGATAGAAAAGCTCACACAATAGTTTCGCCAGCGTGGAAGAACACCTCTTCAGAACGATAGGGGAAATACCATCTCTACCAGCGTATTTGTGTACATTGAGATCTTAAAGTGCTCTTGCCACTGTACGAGTGCATACATGGATTGGTCCCATATAGAAATCTACTCGCTCGAGTACAGGGGGGATAATACACAATCTGGCAGCGTTGAGTTAGCTGCCAAAAGCATATTGGCTTTATCCAAAGAACTGACAGCTTGAGTGTCATTGCAAATGAGTGTCGGGATAGATTTTGAAGTCGAATTCTTAATATTCTTACCAAACGACTACCGGTTTCACCACAGATGAGGAATTAACCAGATAGTCAACTTTGCATACCCCTATAACGTTCAAACCACAAAAAATATCTAAAAATGGCCGCAATATCCTTTCTAAATTTTCCTATCTGTGAATACGTGTGAGCCATACATATGAAGTTAGATTTAATTTTCTTAATTACTCGCTAATTTAAAATAAGTTTAGGTCACGGCAGATGTGTGGTTTTTTTCTTTTAAAAAAACTTTATTTGATCTGTGTATCACGAGCAGAAAGTTGCCGGCACTCACGGCTCATCACTTAGTGCAGGTGTTAGTATATACGTATTATAACTAAGGCAATAGAACATGATTACGAAGAATATGTGTAAGTTTCAGCGTACTAACATGTACATCTATCACGTGAACATTTAAATTATAAATTTTACTAATACGACTAATAGGTTCATTTCTACCATAATTCGTCCTATGACGATGACTGAATAATAAATTCACACATCGTAAGGTGTGAACTTCGATTAAAGCTACATACGTTGAATGGCTTCGATTCGATTTGAGTGTATGTTGTAGTATGGAGTTGTAAAGCATACTCAAGATGCGGACGGAGTAACGTAGGGGTCATCAAATTCTTTTGACGACCTCTTCATAAAGCCTAGCATAGAATTTGACTTATAGACAATGAAATTAATATGTCCTATAAAGGTAAGTTTGGGGTCAAAATAAACTCCAAGATCCTTAAAACTATCGACAAATATTGTGATAAGATGAAAGCTGGATGAAATACGCTTCATCGCACACCAAGTAGCGGAACTTTTATTGTTTATATTATTTTGAGAAGATTTCTGTCTTCCTGGTTGTTGACAGATTTAAAAATGTTCATATTGTTGGCATATAATAACTTATCGCTATGTTTAATATATGATTTAACGTCGTTAATATCTAGTATGAACAATATAGGTCCAAAATGTCACCCGACTGAGCAGAAAAAGATTCTGATAACGAACCTCTTAATTTGACTCGATAAGATATTGATATCGATTAAGATATGAGTTAATCCAACGGTGGAAAACCATCAGCACTGAGCTTAAATTCAATTATTTCATGGGATAACTGGTCAAAAGCCTTAGAGAAGTGAGTGTATATGCAATCCACTTCATTATTATTTTCCAACTAGTTTGAACAAGTGTTCAGGAAACATAACAAATTTGTGACAGTGAAACGGTTTTGAACAAACCCATGCAGATTCGTTACAGATTACATTGCTACACAGAAATATTAATTTTTCGCAGACAATTTGCTCAAAAAGCTTTGAGATTCCACCCTTTCTAATTATTTGATTGTACTATTGCATAAAAATTACTAAATAAGTAATGTTTTACTATAGCAAATAATTTTGGAATGGTTTTTTATAAATATATATACTAAATTCTTTGATTGTTTTATTATTTGTACATTATTTGATTGTTTTTATTCAAGATATGAAAGTTTAATGTACAGGATGTTTTTTAGAGTTATAGAACTTCGAATTGAAATAAAACATAAGAAAATCGTTTTAATGTCCATCAATTTAGCTTTATTGGAAGGATAATTTTATGCCATTAATGTTTAAATGTGGCCGCCGCAGCTGGTTCGAATAAAGTCAAATCTAGAGGTACAATTTTCAACCACTTTTTCAAGCATTTGAGTCTGTATATCGTCAATAACGCCACGAATGTTGGCTTCCAAGTCCCCCAACGTTTCTGGTTTGTTGGTGTAGGCGAGCGACTTCACATATCCCCAAAGAAAATAATCCAATGGTGTCAAATCACACGATCTTGGTGGCCAATTGACAGGTCCATTCCGCGAAATTATGCACTCATCGAATGTTTCCTTCAATAAATCGATTGTGACGTGCGCTGTGTTGACTGTAGCGCCGTCTTGTTGGAACCACGTCTCGACCATAAAATGAATTCATTCCATCCAATTTGGGAACAAAATAGTCTGATATCATGCATCTTTTCGGAAGAAGTATGGCCCAATGACTCCACCAGCCCATAGAGCACACCAAACAGTCAGTTTTTGTGGATATAATGGCTTTTCAACGGTCTCATGTGGATTCTCTTCACTCCAAATGCGGCAATTTTGCTTGTTGACGTAGCCATTCAACCCAAATCAAAACTGAACAAAATTTTGGAACGAAATTCATCGATATCAATTTTATTTTCGGCCCATACACCAAAATCACGACGCATTGCATGGTCTCGCGGCTTTAATTCTTGCACAAGCTGGATCTTGTAAGGTCGTAAGAAGAGATCTTTGCGCAAAATCTTCCATAAAGTTGATGAACAAAGCTCCAATTGCTGTGCACGGTGGCGAATCGATTCATTCGGGTCCTCTTCAACACTTTGCTCTACACTGGCAATTGTTTCTTCGGTGCGCACTGTTCGACGTCTCTGCGGATGCTTATTATCACATAGAGTAAACGTAGTGCAAACACGATCCATGGTTAACCGAATTAATTGCTCTGATGTTATGTCGACCATAAAATGAATGGAGCTTGCGGTAAACTTCGCGAACTGAACAAAACTGAACATAAATGGCATTAGAGTTGCCAGATTTGACCACAAAATGTCAGTTCTATCTCTATTCGAAAAACCAACTTCTAAAAAAAACAGCCTTTATATACATATTCGGGTTCTGTAAATCGGTAAAAAAAAGTGGGAAAGTACTTTTAATAGAATAGAATTATTTTGTGTTACAAACTTTCTACATTAAATTTTCTTAGCTCTTTGTTTTCTTAGGTGGCTTTGAAAATTTTGTATTTATGATAATATGTTTAAAATATTTGATATTTATGGTAGTCAGATGAATGGTGAATGCGATTATATGAGAACACAAGCGTTCTCACTTTAGCAAAACACCATCAACTCCTACTTCTCACCTCCCTGTGGTGACTGCTGGGTGCCTAGTACCTCGGCTGGAGATGGGGTAACCAATCCCTGTGGAAGGTCGTTGGTGGCAGCTGACGAGAGAGGAGGGGAGGAGTGCCAGCTCACTAAGGCACTTCTTCTGTTTCCGGACGGCGGCGGACGAATTCTACGGATGGATCAACGGCGGCGTCCACAGTTTCAGTTAGGTGAAACAAGTGATCTCCCTATATGAGCTAATTCGACTTATTTGCACCCCAGGTCTATAGGGATCTTCAATACTAAGCCTAAGTGTTGGAGAAGAGTTGGTGGTGGATGAGCGCTTGATGGGCCAACGGCAGCACTCAAATCCCGGAAGTGGGTTACTGGCACCGGAATTACCGGCCTGCTGTCTTAGTGTCAAAACCAGGGCCTGGACCTCCAGGTTGGGGGAACTTCCCGACTATGTGAAAACATATGAGAGAGACAGGGATAGCCTCGGATAACAATTTCCCTCAAACGGCAACCAGACCCGGAACGTTAATGGACATGAAAGTATGTACCTGAAATGTGCGGACACTCTACACTCCAGGTGCTACTCAAAAAATTAAGTCTGTCCTCTAGCAGCACAAGGCCGACATTACCGCGATCCAGGAGATACGATGGATAGGATCAGGATTATGAAAAGAAAAAATTGAGACATTTATTACAGCTGTAACAAAAGATTGCATGTGTTAGGATGTGGATTCGTCGTGGGAAATCGGCTTAGATCCAAAGTAATGGACTTCAAGCCGATAAGTGATCGCCTGGCTGTGATCCGCATCGGAGCTACATTCCAAAACATTAGCCTAATATGTGCACACGACCCTACCGACGAGGCTGAGGACCCTATCATAGAGGAATTCTATGACCTCTTGGACGGAGCCTACGGAGCCTGTCCGGAGTACGATGTCAAAATTGTACTCGGGGTCAGCAAGGAAAACATTTTCGGCGGATTAGTTGGTAAGCACAGCCTCCACGAAACGGCAACAGATAACGGCTTCCGACTAATTGACTTTGCATCTGCTTGTAATACGGTGATAAGTAGCACTAGGTTTCCGCGACTAAGGATCCACACAGCAACCTGGCGCTCTCCAGACTAACCGCCAACCATATCGACCATGTGCTAATCGATGCGAGGCACGCATCTAAAATCTTGAACGTGCATACTTACCGAGGGGCAAACGTCCACTCTAATCATTTCATTCCTGTTGCAGCTAGATTCAGAGCTCGACTGTCCAACGAGAAAAAGCTGCGAACTGCCCAAAAGAAGGAATTCGACGTTGGACACCTTAGCACAACTGGAGTCGCCAGAGCCTACAAAGATCGCCTAAGTGAGAAACTCTCCGCTGTGCATTCACCTACCACAGACGCCAGTGGTCTCAGTATCGCGACATCATCAAGGAGGTAGCCGAAACCACCCTAGGATACCAGCCACCCCAAAGAAAAAGCCCGTGGTATGATGATGTATGCGTATACCGGAAAAAGGTGACAGAAGATGCATACATTTGAACGCTGCAGAGGAAAACAAGGGCAGCAAGGGATGAGTACCGAGCCAGGAGAAGAAAGGAGAAGAAGATCCTACGTAGGAACAATAGAGAGCACGCAGTCATCAGCTCAAGGAGATCGAAGAGTCCCGCGACCGAAACAAGATCCGGAAGTTTTCTAAGAAAGCCAAGCAATTGAAGAAGATTCGCCGTTTTTTGGGCAAATGCTGTTTTCCATGTTGTCGGAAAGAGCACTGAGGAATAGGATGATACAAAGCTTACGCAGCGATTTTGCCAGCGTGGAAGAACACCTCTTCAGAACGATAGGATAAATACTATCTGGACCAGCGGATTTGTGTACATAAGTGTCGAGATAGATGACGAAAGCCGAATTTTTTAATATTTTTGGCAAACGACCAAACGTTTTAACGACCGGTAGGACTTTGTAGTATTTATTGCTAAGCATTTGGTCATAGGAGAATTTCAGACGATTAATGAGGGTATTACAGTCATTTCTGGCTCGTTTAAATTTTGTCGGTTTTCTTTAGTTGGGTTGGTAAGACCGAAAGTCCACCTCTTTTACCCTGATAGCCTCTTTGCGGCTCGAGTCACACCATGCGATTACCTTTGGTTTGGTACTTGTTATCCTTTTAGGTATTAAGCGCTTCATACCCAGGTGAATCATATTTGTAATCATATCATCATATTGTAATGAACGTTGGTGTGTTGTTTTTTCTACTGTCGCATCCCTCACCGGAAGAGAAATTGATAAAAACTCGGTAAAATTGATATTTTTCGGTGATTAAAGTCATCTAACATTAAAAATATCACTTTTGATATGTTGCTTACATCAATAGAACATTAAAATATCAAAACTTATACAATTTAATGTAGAATCAACAATTGAAATGTTAAATTGATAAGAAGTTTAATATTATTTAAGGTTACTTTAATCATTTTTTATTCGAATATGATATGATGAAATGTAAAATTGATGTTTTAAATGCAAATCTAATATTATTAATGCGTAAGTGATATAAAGTTTGTTAATATTTCAATGCAAATTTAAAATTAATTTCATTACTTACATAACACCTAAAATTATCATACTTACCAAATTCAGTGCAATATTTTTCGTTTGTAAAAAAACGCATTAAGAATATATTACAGTAATATATTATTTTGTTTATGAAGAAAAGGTACAACACATTTGATATATTACAATCATTTTAAGTTAGAGATAATTCAATTAAACTCAAAATGCGTTTCTGAGTATTATAATTTTGTGTATCCTGTTGAAATAAAAAATTGTAATTTACAATTATGGCTCCTTAATTTTTTTCCAGTTATAGTACGTGGATAATTTTACTTATATTCCTAAATTTATTTATATTATTTTTACCAATTTTGCACCCAATGGGTTTTACCTTTGAACTATACACGTCCGTGAAAGTGTTTCATAGGATCCATTCTTCCAGTCATTTTTTTTCGTTTATTGCCTAATTTTTCTCCGCTATATCTGTTCTTCGGACACACCACAACACAATACAATTATTAAAATTTAATTATTCTTATTTTTATTATTGCCACTATTACTTACCATCTCAACAGTATTTTCCATTATTATCCTTCACTGCAAGACTTTGTTGCATAATATTAATTTGCAACAGTTTCACGATGGAAATGAAGCGAGATTAATCATTTTGCTAGAACTAGAACCATTGATATTATAACGTATCAAAATAATGTGAAATTTCCAATTTTGATAAGAATTTGCTAAACAAATCATTATGAAAATGTAAATTTGATATTTAAATGTTGAAATATAGATTTGTAATGTTAACCAAAGTTTGATATCTGAAATTTCAGTTTTTGATAAACCTTGTATAATCAATAAACTAAATACAACAGCATGACATCGACTAAACATCAATAGCCTACTGCGAATTAATTACTCCATACACAATGGGCAAGGGTTAGACATTAATTTTATTTTTAGTTTTGTAACGGAGTGCATTGATTTTGCTTACGTCGCCCATAGGTAGGTATTTATTTCTCGTAAATGTATCTCAGTCTTACATAATATAAAAAATAACAAAGACTATTAATTTTACATGAATTAATATCCATTTTAACTTAAAATTGATATGATAGCGGAGGGTCAAACCTTGGACCGCCAAATATTTTTTAATATACCTTTACTTCCCTATTCAAATAGATTTGAAAAAAGGGACCTTGGTAACAAAATCCAATGTTAGCTATGATAAAATGGTGTCGCTCTTAACTGACGGGGAAGAAAAAAGGATAAGTAAAGAGAATCGGATATAAGAATGCATGTGTAATATCTTATCAGTGTATAATTGAACAGACAGCCCCTTATGGAAAACTACACTGAAAGAAGTAATGGACAGCTTGGCCAAATTGATTACTTTAATTATATATCGTTCTGCTCTTCAGCACCGACAAATCAAGGAGTTTCTTTGATTCTGACTGTGTTTCGGCTTATTCTGACTTATTGCAACACAACAGTGCTGGTTGGTTAAGTAAACATAAAGTTATGAAACTTTTCTGCCTAATAAATATACAAGTAATTTCCTACTTTCAAAATTTGGATACGCAGGAAGCACTTGGATTTCATAAATTGACTTTTTTAAAGGATGTTCTGAAATATTAATCTGCGCTCAACACTGAGTAAGAAGGAAATGCGATAGTAATATGTGATGTGATACAAAGCATTCCTTATTTTCGTCGTAAGCTGGAATTTTTTTTAAAAAGATATTGCAAAACAAGAATTTATTAATTTCTCAACAATTCTTGAATATTCAAAGAAGAACTCTGACATTAAAGTATTTTTAAGATTTCTATCCCATCTTAGACACGAATTTTCTGCGCGCGATTCCAAGTCGTTGTAGGAATGTGGAAGCGGCAGAATAGACTGACGTTGCTGCAAAGTTGTTTAGTCTTTCAAAGCCTTCACTTCAAATGGAAGAAGATATTTCCTTTAATTTGTTGAAGAACAAATATCGTTCGATATAGAGTACCTTGAATACACTCTAAGCATTTGCAGTTCCCGCATGAACCAAACTATACAAAAATAACTGGCCCAAGATCATAGTTGTAATATCTCCCATTATGAGGGAAAATAAAACAAGTAAGAATTTATTTTTAAAATTACTTGCCGACCCCTGGTTTAGTTAAAGCAAAAAATTAAAAAATGCGAAAAGATGCGTTTTTAAATCACAAACAAATTTTTTAAAAATAGAAAAACTTTGATAAGTTTTCGCGTAATTGCAATGTTATGTCGAATTGAGTTTAAAATCACTTGTTTTGTTTCTGAGATATTTGCATTTTCATAATGTATATGTTCTTTGAATAAATTGAGTACGTAATTTCTTACACTCATCTGGGGTCTCTAAAATACAAAAACAGCAAACGAAAATGCAGACAAATTTTTCGACCAGGCTTTTGGAAAGACGGAATTGCGTGGCCCTCCATTTTAGAATTGTTTGTAGTAAGTACTATTATACTTTTCCAAGATGTAATTCTGTATGCGGAGTCACATTTCCATCTTGTTAACCTATTGATTAAATTTGGTGCTCAGGAGTGATTCCCGAGAGGCCTGTTTATGTACAATATCTTACCGCGTCTGGACAGATCGTATCATTGGGGCATCGAAAGGTTTTCGAAAATGTAATGCAATGTGCAACAGAAGTAGTCAAAGTCGTTACGAAATCCGTAGTTTGGCTTTTATAATATATTAATTAATTATTGTAAGTACATCAACTACAAAACAGCTAGGTGTTTTTATTTAAATGTAATACGGTTTTAATAGTTTAAGAATTTAAATGTAAAATCTAGCAAAATTTTTTAAAATATGCCCCTATTTTTCTGTTAATGTACCACATTTTTAAGTTCCAAAATGACAATTTTAGATAATTTTTCCCAACCACAGTCACATGGAAATTTTTTACAATTTTCACGAAAAAAGTGAGGGATCAGGCCTATAATGCCCATGGACATTTGATTTGTGGACTTTATATTAGCCCGCCAATTGTATAACTCATTACAAAAACCAGTAGATATATTAGCATTTTAAAAGTCAAAATTAAATGTGCCCGATAGGTTAATATCATAGATTTCAAAATTGCAGAAAAAACATAAGGAAAGGCTACAGTCCGCTTGGGGCGAACAGTATGATACCCTATCCTTTTCCCCATGTACCCCAAAGAAAAAAAGCATTAGGAAGATGATGGATAGCATTTTATTTCATTCTATGAAATTTATAGAAAAAAAATGTTTTTTTTTAAAAACGCCCCCAAAAAGTGGGCATGGCCAAAAACTTTGTATGGGCGATATATTGAGAAAAAAATTGGCTTAATATATTGTTAAACATTTTTTTCGATTTCTATGAAAATTTTCGAAGAAAACTGCATTTTAATGAAAAACGCCCACAAAAAGTAGGCGTGGCAAAAAACTTTATATGACAAATTAATAAAGAAGGGCAGTACCTACATATCTTGTGAGGGTTGTACAACTTTATCTCTCTAACTTAAGCCTTAAAACGGTTTTTTCCAAATTATGGGCGTGGCAGTGGGCGTATTTTGAAAATTTTAACACTTTACCATTTCGGAACCATAGTGAGTATATGTTCCAAATTTCAGCTTCCTAGAATAAACTTCTTAGATTTTGGTCCTGATCATAAATATATATACTTTTAGGGGCCTGCGACGTATATTAAGGGGTGTTACAAACTATGTGTCAAAATTAATATACCCTTAGGATAGGGTATAATTATGCATAAATAAGTGTATATACACTACGAATAAATTAAACTCACCAATTTTATTCTTGAATTGAATTCACTTAACGAAGATATAAGCGATTCAATCGAAACTCAATCATGAGTCTAATGCATAGAATTTAAATTGAATTCTTTTGTGGACGTCTTCGTGGTCTAAGAACTTTTTACATTTTCAGCTATATTAAGGCAAGCTCCTTTTGCCATACATGTATTAAAGTTTGCCTACTATAGAGAGCACAGCAAAAAATGTTCCGCCAACAAAATAATGTTTGCAAAATGTATTGAAGCTAGTTCTCCCTTCTTGTTTTGGAATGTGTTTCTTATTTAGACCACATTGCATGCGAACTAATTTTACTTCATTGTGTCGTTTTTACTGTGCCGTTCCTATGCAGTTACTTTAAATGTTAAAAGTCACTGCAACAACAATGAAGAGTCAGAATATTACCTTCACCATTGTCCGCCAAAGTTAGAAATCAAAACAAACCACACAACAGAGCTGAAGATAGCCCTCCATTTCCTCTGCGAAAACAGTAAATCTTCTTGTCTATATGCCTCCACTTTCATATCATATTGAAATATACATACGAAGGTACCTTCATTAAATACAAAGCCTACACTAGTACTAGATAATATATAGTCCCGTTTTCTATTCCACGAGCAAAACATATTTCTGCGGGAACTTTTTCGTTGTAAATCTATTGAAGCTATTTTCATCGGTTGGAGAACCAGAATGCCAACTGCCGACTGTTGCCATTTAGTCTTCATGAATTTTCCATTGCCCAACACTGCACGCCTACCGCCTATCCTTCGTCCCCGTCGACCACCTCTTTGTTTTTCACAGATGAAAGGTCCATTTTTCTCACTTTTTATGGCACTTTTACTGCTAATGAAAGCTTCTGTTGAATATTTACGAGCTATTTTCTATTCCTCTCACCCTACTGAATGACTAGAACGCTGTGTCTGATCTGAGTGTTTATGTATGTGTTTACGCTGGCTCTTCCTTGCGCCTTTTTTTTTTTGTTTGTGCCGGACCTCGTTCGCTGTGCCGTTTTGTAAATACAATTTCGCATCCTTTTGTTTTAGTGAAAGGCTTTTATTTCCGTTTTTATTAGTGGGCAGATGGACATTTAGTCCGGGAAAGGGTTTCGGCCAGAATGGACTTTATATTAATGTTTCTGTTTGGAGGGTTTTGTCCGTTTTTGCATACCGATTATTGGCACATGTGGGAAGGGGTTCGGCATAATGGCATTAGAATTTTTTTTTTAGCAGAATGGTCAACCGATGTTTTTTTTTGTCAGAGCAGATGTTATTCTTAAATTACTAACGAATGCTTAATTTTTTCTGAGCGCAGGTGGAAAATCATTTAAATGATATAATAACAATGTAAAGACTAGACACACGTTGTGAGATTCTTACCAACTAGAAATAAGTTTCGTTTATATAATTACACCATTATTATCTTACCCTTTTTAATAGAGATAAACCTGACATTCTGTGGTCAAATCTGGCAACTCTAATGTCATTTATGTTCAGTTTAGTTTGCCATTTTATCATGAACAGGTTGACAAATAAACAAAGCTTGCAAATCGTGCAAATTTATTTCGCAAAAAAATGGTTCAGTTCGCGAAGTTTACCGCAAGATCCATTCATTTTATGGTCGACATAATCGTCCATCGGAGCAATTAATTTGGTTAACCATGGATTGTTTTCGCACTACGTATACTCTATGTGATAATAAGCATCCGCAGAGACGTCGAACAGTGTGCACCGAAGAAACAATTGCCGATGTAGAGCAAAGTTTTGAAGAGGACCCGAATGAATCGATTCGCCACCGTGCACAGCAATTGGAGCTTTGTCCATCAACTTTATGGAAGATTTTGCGCAAAGATCTCTTCTTACGACCTTACAAGATCATGCTCGTGTAAGAACTAAAGCCGCGAGACCATGCAATGCGTCGTGATTTTGGTGTATGGGCCGAAAATGAAATTGATATCGATGATTTTCTTCGCAAAATTTTGTTCAGTGATGAGGCTCATTTTGGGTTGAATGGCTACGTCAACAAGCAAAATTGCCGCATTTGGAGTGAAGAGAATCCACATGAGACCGTTGAAACGCCATTACATCCACAAAAACTGACTTTTTGGTGTGCTCTATGGGCTGGTGGAGTCATTGGGTCATACTTCTTCCGAAAAGATGCTGGAGAGTCAGGTACCGTTAATGGAGACCGGTATTGAGCCATGATAACCGACTATTTTGTTCCTGAATTGTATGGAATGAATGTGGATGAGACGTGGTTCCAACAAGACGGCGCTACATTCAACACAGCGCACGTCACAATCGATTTATTGAAGGAAACATTCGATGAGCGCATAATTTCGCTGTCAATTGGCCACCAAGATCGTGTGATTTGACACCATTGGATTATTTTCTTTGGGGATATGTGAAGTCGCTCGCCTACGCCAACAAACCAGAAACGTTGGAGGACTTGGAAGCCAACATTCGTGGTGTTATTGCCGACATACAGCCCCAAATGCTTGAAAAAGTGGTTGAAAATTGGACCTCTAGACCTGTCTTTATTCGAACCAGCTGCGGCGACCACATTCCCGAAATAATATTTAAAAATTAATCTCATAAAGTTATATTACAACGATTTTATTGTGTTTTATTGCAATTCGAAGTTATATATATATATATATATATTATACCTGTAAAAAAAACACCCTTTAAATTCGATTTAATGTTCATACCATATCAAAAGTGAAAGATTACCCCAAACAATGTCTGGAAACTATGGAAGTATCAAGGACGCTTTCAATATGTGCGGCGTTCTGTCAGTAGCATCTCGAATGTTTGACTTGAACTCGTCCAAAGTGGTTAGCTTGTTAACGTATGGTTAACCAAATTAATTGCTACTACTTAGTCCCAGAAAAAGTCAACAAATTTGTCCTTCGTAACTTGCGCAGCCTTAGGACCATTGATGACACCGGTGTCTCCTTCCGCATTTCGAAAAAAATAAGGTCCGACGATGCCGCGCCAGGCCATAAACCGCAGCCAACAGTCAATCTCAGTAGAAGCATTAATGCTTGGTCGGATTGCGTTTTGCTTGTTGACATAGCTGCTGAGCCAAAAATTGGCCTCGTCCGAAAAGTTAATTTTTGGCCAAAATCCGATTTTCCGGTCAACATTTCTAGAGCCCAATAGGTGAACTCACGGCTTTGTCTGTTTAAAGTTTAAAAAAGTCTTAACATGCTTAAACTTTTCCATGGTGCGATCAATTGCCTGCGCAATGAAGCCATGATGACGACTGACCTGGTCAAATTATCTCGTTTTAAATTTCTTTGTTTTTTTTGTAGATTAGTAGCTTGTGCGCTTAAATACATAGAATCCAGAATTTGCTGTTACAACTATACTCTATTAAAAGTCAGTAGCGTGCCATATGTTTCTACCATACTAAATTGAATGAAACCCCTTATAAAGTGTTTGCCCTCCAGTGAATTTCCAATTGCATCTGACGTAGATCCACCACGTCTTATTCAGCGCACATGTGAGTGTGCACTGGCCTGTGGCTGCTGCTATTCAACGCCCATTAATTTGATGTGCATTCAGAGTTACCAATGTCCGTTTGGTAACTCGTTCATCTTTTTTTCCTTGGGATTCTGTCGTGGAGCTTAAAAAAAAAATAATAATAATGATACGTGTTATCGTGCAGGTCTTATTTTGATCTTTGACATTTTTTTTAATGTGTGGATAATACGTTAAAATGCAGTTACAAAATTGTTATCTGTTTTCTTTAAGGAAAAAGATTATTTGCGTTTTAATAGCTTTAAATTCATCCAAGGACTTAAGTGCCGAAAAAAAAGAAATTGTTGAGGCGACAAAAAAAAATCATCAAAATTTTAAAATTAAAACAGTACTTGCGAATCAAGTAGGTGATATTTTTTCTGTGGGTAAACAAATAGTTTATAGACTTCTTAACGAAAATAGGCCACAAGTCGCCACCAAAGAAGAAAAACCAAACTGCTTTAAAAGAAAAGTAGATGATTTCAATAAGTGTGCCATTAGGCAAATTGTGGATCAGTTTTTTCCAAATAACAAACTTACGACGCTGGATAAAATACTGCATAAAGTAGGACGCAATGCAAACATCACTAAAATTAGCAGGTCTTCTCTGCATACTGTTTTAAAAATTAAACTGAGTTTTTAATTTGCTCATCGTCAGCGAAAGAGTTTTCTTTTGGAAAGAACTGACATCATAACATAAAGATAAATTTGTTTTAGTTTTTATTAATAACAATTAAAATTAAAATTTCAATCCATAAAAAGCATGGTAATCCAACATAATATTCCTTTAGGTTTTTGCTGATTTAAAATTTAGTACGGAAACCCTGTAAGAGCTTTTGTTAGAATAGCACCTTAGGGAAAACAAAGGAGTGCGAATGAGAGGCAAACATCCCTATCTTCCCTGTACTACCAATTTATGTTGTACCTACAGAGTATAATTTTATATAATTTGCAAAGACATGAAGATTAATAATAAAAACATAAGGCTACAGTCCGCTTAGGGCGAACAGTATAATACCCTATCCATATCTCTATAAGAAAGACGTGTTAAGAATATTCATTTCATTGTATAAAATTTATAAAATAAAAATTATTTCGTGAAAAAAACGCCCTCGAAAAGTGTGCGCGGCCAAAAACTTTGTATGCGATATCCCGTAAGAAGAGGATACTATCGTAGCATCTTTCGCGGATGATACGGCTATTCTAGCTGTCGACAATTCAATTCAGTCCGCGACAAATAAGCTTCAACGATCTATCGACAGAATATGCTTGTGGACAAAAACTTGGCGTATTGTCCTCAATGAGACAAATTCCACGCACGTTAATTTTACTTATAGATATGTAAGCAATCTACCCATTTATATTGACTCGGTACAAATTCCGTACGCAAACGAGGCTAAATACTTGGGAATGACGTTGGATGCTAAATTAAAATGGAAATCGCATGTTAAAAAGAAACGCGAGGAGCTCATTATCAGATTAAATCAAATGCATTGGCTGATTGTAAGATTTTCTAAACTCAGCATGCAACACAAGCTGCTTTTATACAAGCAAGTTCTAAAACCGGTTTGGATGTACGGTATACAACTTTGGGGTTGTACCGAACCAAGTAATGTTAACATTTTGCAAACTTTCCAAAATAAAGTCCTTGGAAAAAATATTGACTAAATATCTTGTTAAACATTTTTTTCGGTTTCTATGAAATTGTTTGAAGAAAACAACATATTAGTAAAAAAACGCCCATAAAAAGTAGGCGTGACAAAACTTAATATTACAAACTTATAAAGAAGGGCAGTGCCTACATATCTTATAAATGTTGTGATACACTATTTCTCTTACTTTAGCTTTAAAACGGTTTTTTCTAAATTGTGGGCGTGGTAGTGGGCGTATTAAAAAAAGAAGTCGGTAACACCCTGTATAAAATAAAATATGCAATATGCATATTTTATGCATGTAACATGCGGTTACATTTTATTGCGCTAATTCAAGATTTCTCTGATCTAGAATCTGTAGTACAGCGTCATTGCAATGGCTAATTAGGCGAGTGTGTTTTGTTTACGCGCGAAATTTCGTATTTCGTCTTCAACTGTAGTTATATTTAGATCTCTGTGGATATCGGCGTTTCTGATATACCACGTAGCATTTACGATTTGTCTTAGGACTTTATTTTGGAAAGTTTGTATACCGTACGTCCAAACCGGTTTTAGAGCAGCTTGTTTTGCATGCTGCGTTTAGAAAATCTTCCAATCAACCAATGCATTTGATTTAATCTGATAATGAGCTCCTCGCGTTTCTTTTTAACATGCGATTTCCATTTTAATTTAGCATCCAACGTCATTCCCAAGTATTTAGCCTCGTTTGCGTACGGAATTTGTACCGAGTCAATATAAATGGGTAGATTGCTTACAATTCTGTAAGTAAAATTAACGTGCGTGGAATTTGTCTCGTTGAGGACAATACGCCAAGTTTTTGTCCACAAGCATATTCTGTCGATAGATCGTTGAAGCTTATTTGTCGCGGACTGAATTGAATTGTCTACAGCTAGAATAGACGTATCATCTGCGAAATATGCTACGATAGTATCCTCTTCTTGCGGGATATCGCGAGTGTATAATACGAATAAAGTCAGGCCCAAAACACTTCCTTGTGGAACTCCCGCCGCAATTTCATTGAATTCGGAGTACTCGTTCCCGTGTTTAACACGAAAGAGTCTGTCATCTAAATAAGAGTTTAAGATCTCATATAATTCCTTTGGGAGAGCTTTGTTTAGTTTATATTTTAATCCCGTACTTTGTCGAAGGCCTGAGAGACGTCAAGGAAATTGCTAGAACAAATTTTTTTCTCCTCTAGTGCTTTTTCAATTTCGTTGGTAATTCTGTAAACCTGGTCAATTGTAGAGTGCTTCGTTCTGAATCTGAATTGGTGATCCAGTATTAATCGGCATTCTTCGATGATCGGATGTAATCGCTTCAACATGAGTTTTTTAAATATCTTCGACATTATTGGCAGAAGCGATATTGGTCTATAGGATTTTTTGTCATTTGGAGGTTTACCTGGGTTAGGAATCATGATCACCTCAGCTATCTTCCATTGCCGGGGAACGTACAAAAGTCTAATAGAGGCGTTTATGAGATAAACAAATTTAAGTAGTGCTTTCTGGGCAGCTCTTTAAGGATCTGTCCCGTAATTAGGTCATATCCAGGAGCTTTGTTTAATTTAAGTTTTTGTATTTCAAAACAGAGTTCGACCAGCGATACTCATCTAATTTGCAAATTGTCAGATACCGTGGTAGGAACAGTATCTTCTACCAACGCTTCACCGTCAAATGGCCTAAACGTCTCTTCAAAGTGTTCGGCAAATATTTCGGCCTTTTCCTTGTCTCCTTTGGCCCATTCTCCGTTATTTTTCCCGATGGGTAGCGCTTGCATCTTTGGCTTTCTCATGCCTTTCATAGCTTTCTAAAGCGAATAGTTAGAAGCTTTATCCGCCGTTAGAGTTTCGAGATACATAGAGATTTCAAGATTTTTAAAGTCCCGAATGTCTCTTTTGAGTTTGCTGGAAAGATTATTTAAGATTGTTTTATCCTGCGGAGCGCGAGATTGCTGCCATTTTTTTCGCGCTCTTCGTTTTTCCTTTACTAAATCAGTAATTTCGCGGGAATATTTTAATTCGTTACTTGTAGTTACTCTATTTTTATGAGGAGTATTGTTCCACACTGAACTTTGGAAGGCATCGATGAAATGATTCACTTCGTCTTCGAGTTCTTATGGTGTTCGGAGGGATGCTTTCAGATCGATTTTATTATAATTAGCATGCAGTCTTTTCTAAAGGAGTCCCAGTTAGTTCTTTTGCGAGTAAGTTTTGGTGGACCGTCCCTTTTGCGTAAACCTCCGCTGGTAATTATCAGAATGACCGGCAAATGGTCAGAAGAGAGATCAAAACTATCTTCAATTTTGACTGAGTTTTTGGATACTCCCTTTGCGAAAAAAAAGTCTATCAGGTCTTGTGTTTTCGCCATATCCGAAGGCCAATACGTGGGTTTGCCAGCTATATATATTTATGATCAGGATCAAAATCTAAGATTATTTAGTACTATTTAGTCCGTCCGTCATCAATCTTAGGCCTTTTATATTAAAAGCTAGGAAGCTGATATTTGGACGTATTTGGACAAAAAAAATGTTTACATGACTGTATTAAAAAAAACCAAGTAAAATGTCATCCAACGTGTTTTCTATGCCTTTTTCATCGGGAGGGATATGGATATGGTATAATACCGTTCGTCCCAAGCAGAGTAGCCTTTCTACCGTCTAATTGTTCATCGGCCGATCGTATTTCTAAGAATTAGCAATTCCCCACCTCGTCGTTATTACTTGTAGAATGAAAAAATGCATAACAAATCGCAAACTGTACTGCTGTTGGAGGTGTTATTCGGGCAACTTTTGGGTGGGCGTATTTCCAAGAGAAGAAAAGGAAAAGAAGATCTGCTAGGACTGAACGGGACAAGGCCACTTTTATTTTACCGAAAGCGGATAGCAATAATTTTCTTGGATATATTATGTCAGAAACCTTTAATAAGAAGAAATAAACGAAGAAAACCATCAGCTTATCTACCTCTACTATGCTTCCTTACGTGTGCGTGGTAAGACGTCTTCGTCGTCCCTCCGGATACGAGACTGTATAACAATTGTTTAAAAAATTATTTTAAAGTCAGGATTCGTGATCGTAAGCCATCCTCTATCCTACTTATCTTCGGGTATTTTTTAGCGGTATAACGTATAATGAGTGTTCAACCCTTGTGTTTCTTACCACCCTGCCACGACACCACAAGTGCAATATTAAATTAACGAAATAAACATTTAAAGGCCATAATTCCGGCTTTTCTTAAGCTTATAATTATTTGAGGTACGTAATTTAACCACCTTCAATACAGAATTTGTTCATCCAAACTCCACCCTTCCGAAGCATTTATAGTTATTAAATTGAACTATGGTCGGATTGAATATCCTGCCCGGCGTGCAATTTGATTTCATAGCCAAAGCAGTTACATAGAGCAGCTTCTTTCATTAGTCGCGCTTCTTTGTGTGTGTATGTTTTTTTTTTAATTAACGTCAAACAACATCGACCGTCCACTTTCCACCGCACATCGACCTGTACTCCAATTCGCAATGCTCCAATGGTGCATGTTAGTGCGCGGTTGACAGTATCAGCGATAGTACCTATGAGGACACTACAAGGTATCGTTATTGATTCTGTTTCGCCGTTGCAGTGGCTGGACCATTCACTGGACAAAATTGCTTCTCTATCTATCTGCCTCTGTATCCTTTGTGTCTTCTGATTTAAAATTGCATCCATATAATGTAGTATGATCGATACATCGAGAAGACCACAAACGAAATTAATTCTGCCTGGTTGCTCTGCATAAGGCAAAGTGAGTCAGGAAGGGGGGAAGAACAGGATTGATGCTGTTGTCGATGCAAAGCAAACTCCTGCAGAGTGAATGACAGCAGAATAAAAAATAATACCAGAAAAAACAGAGCACGTACCTCCATCAAACATCTACCCATCAAATTGTCTCTCGTGCATGGCAAAACAATTCGGTATCAAATATTGCGGCGGCGGGTCAAATTGCAATTTTAATGAAAAACCCCAGCGCTGACAACAACTTTTGAAGTGTTTTCAAATAAATTCGAATAAAGTACGACGAACACCGTATATTACCGCGATGGTGTGCTTGTTGCAGCTACTACCAATTACTGGGGATATCCTGGAATTATGCACCACTATAGTACATTCAATTTAAAAAAGGCTTAAACTGTCAAGCAAAAAAAGCAGGAGTGTGCAAAAAGTACCTAAATCCATACCGCACCGCACAGTTGATGGAAATGGAAATACTCACAATTACTAACTCAACCAGATGATGGCTTTTTCCATGATGATCAGCCTATTAGTAGGGCGTCATTTAGTCATTTGTCAGTGACACATGATAGACGCAATTTGAAATATGAGAGGGAAATAAACTTACTGCGAACATTTTTAACAACGACCTATCCACTTACAATTGGTAGGAATCTATATACTATATAAATGTAATTATAAAGTAGATACAATTTTTGGAACGTCAAAACTGCACATGCTGGACACTCGGGTGGCTCGAAAAAAGGTGTGTTGTGTATTGCGTTGGGTAGTTCTGCCGCTCTCTGCTTCAAGTACCTATTAGGCAATCTTCTTAGATATCAAAAAAGGAGAGTGTAAGGAGTTAAAAATTTATATATATTGGAATTTGATAAGCATCTGATGATAGATTCTTATAGGTGCACATTTCTCAGAAATGATAATAGAAATAATATGCTAAATGACTAGCTGCATGAGTCTTATATTGTTGGCTTTAAATCCATGACGCACCTCACAAGTAAAAGGTGGTGAAAAATTAATCACCCTATCGGAAGATGTTATGTATGTCAGCTATATTTGACATATGTGAAATAGGCACACCTGCAGTATACAAACAGCCTGCTGACCGTCAGTCGCGTGTGAATTGCCATCGTCTCAACAACGAATAGTACTTTTTTGTGTCGAAAATCATCATGAGCTACGAAGCGTATTTCCACTTAAGCGGTTACGTCAATAAGAAAAATCTTTGTTTCTGGAGCACTGAAAATCAGCGTGTGATACACGAAGAGCTATTAGATCCACTCAAAGTCACTGCGGGGTGCGGCGTTCATGCGAGAGGAGTAATTGGGCCGTATTTTTTTTAAGCATACCATCCGCCGAAGATGTTTTCCTTGCCGACTTTAGCATTGAAGTCCCCGAGTACAAATTTGACATCGTACTCCGGACAGGCTCCGTAGGCTCCGTCCAAGAGGTCATAGAATTCCTCCTTGATAGGGTCCTCAGCCTCGTCGGTAGGGGCGTGTGCACATATTAGGCTAATGTTTTGGAATGTAGCTCTGATGCGGATCACAGCCAGGCAGGCGATAAGCCGATTTCCCACGACGAATCCGCATCCTAACATGTGCAATCTTTTGCTACAACGGTAATATGTGCAATTTTGTCTTTTCATAGTACCTGATTCTATCCATCGTATCTCCTGGATCGCGACAATGTCGGCCTTGTACCGCGAGAGGACAGACTCAAGTTTTTGAGTAGCACCTGGAGTGTAGAGTGTCCGCACATTCCAGGTACACACTCGCATGTCCGTTAACGTCCCGGGTCTATTTTGCATTTGAGGTTCATTTATATCCGAGGCTGCCATAGTCTCTCCCATAACTAATGTTTTTGACGTGGTCGGGAAGTTACACCGACGGCACAATCCCCAACCCCCAATTCGGGGATGTGAGTGCTGCCGTTTACCCATCAAGGGCTTATCCGCCACCAACTCTTTTCCAACATCCTGGCTTAGTGTTGGATATCCCTATAGACCTCGGCTTCAAATAAGTCGAAGCAGCTCATATAGGGAGATCACTTGTTTCACCTAACTGAAACTGTGGACGCCGCCGTTGATCCATCCGTAGAATTCGTCCGCCGCCGTCCGGAAACAGGAGAAGTGCCTTAGTGAGCTGGCACTCCTCCCCCCCTCTCTCGTCAGCTGCCACCAACGACCTTCTACAGGGGTTGGATACTCCATCTCCAGTCGAGGTACTAGGCACCCAGCAGTCACTACGGGGAGGTGAGAGGTAGGAGTTGACGGTGTTATGCTAAAGTGAGAACGCTTGTGTTCTCATATAATCGCAATCAGAAAAAGGTTCTTGTAGCCTTAAAAAATTACTATTTAGAAAATGTCCTTCGAATCACCTAACTCTTTGCTGTTACCATGATTTTTTACCGAGAAGCCATTGAAACCTTTAAAATGTCCTTCAAATAAAAGAGGCCCTTCGAAAAAACGTTCCTTATAGACGTTCTCTTGGCAAAAATTTGAGAGCAGGAAGATGCTGTTGCATCATCAGGATAAGCTTCGACGTTATTGAACAATGGTAGAACAGCTCATGCAGCATTTAAGCTCCCACTTAATTTAGGCCAAAATGACAATCTTGTTTGTAACATAGTGAGACAAAGTGCAACAGGAAAACTTTTTAAAGATTGAAAGTTGATTGTATGGGATGAGTGCACAATGACGCACAAAGCTGGTGCTCAACAGAACACGAAAAGACTTGCGGGCGAATGACTTAACTATGAGAGGAATAACTGTCCTATTTGCCGGTGATTTTCGCCAAACCTTGCCAGAGAAATATTACCCAGAGACGAAATAAAAACAAGCCTCAGATCTTCTGTTCTTTGGCCTCAAGTCAAAGGACTTTCTCTGAACACAAACATGCGCGTTGAACTTGGTGGTGATACGGCTGGAGGAAGGTTTGCTGGAACGTTGTTAAAAATCGATAATGGAAACCTTTTAAATGATATCAATGAAAATATCATTTGAATAATGAAAATAAATGTGGCTAGCAGTACGGAAGACTTAATCAGTAAAATCTATCCGGAAGTGTTGGACAAAGCGAATACTCTTAGCTAAAAGAACGTATCATTCTCACTCCAAGAAACGATAGAGTTGCATTCATCACCAACTTGATCCTCTCAAAGTTTGATACGGAATCATCGAAATAATATTCGATAGATACAATGATGGAATTACATCGTTGAGTTTTTCACTCGAACCACCAGGCGTACCACCACATATGCTTTAACTTAAGATTGATTCCCTATTATACTTATTCGCCATTTTCAACCAAATTTAATTGAAGAGGAAATAATAACTGGAAGCGCAGCAGGAGAAACTGTATGCATCCCTCTAATTCCATTTAACTTTAAACGCTTACAGTTCCCTGTTAAACTTTGTTTCGCTATGACAATTGACAAATCCCAGGTACAGACACTAATATTGCGGGTGTGGATCTTGAGCATGTGTGTTTTTTTCACGGTCAGTTATATCTTGCATGCTCTCGGGTAAGTTCAGAAAAATATCTGTTTATATTTATATGCGCCTGAGAGTACGACAGTAAAGGACAAATAAATTAAAAAAGACTATCCCATAAATGTGGAAGGTAGGCGAAGCAAGGCTAGCACGGACCAGCTATTTTCTAATAATTATCTGTTCGATAGTATGGTCAGTCGATATCAGCAGAACATTGTAAGTTATATCGCAATATTTATCTGAGAATCAACAAACCGAAGCTTCTTTAATCGATGCCAAAATGTTTGGCAGCTCGCGCTTATTTGACCGAACTGCACCAACTATTTTTATTGCGAGCATACAAACCTTTTGTCAATTCGGATAACTTTTAAAATTTTGGTAACAAATACTGGAAAAATCGTTTTAACTCAAGCTCTGCCAAATGGATGTCATGAAGAGATTCAAAAACATTTGGGTCATCTACAATGGAGTCGTCGCTATTGAAATCAAAAGTAAGTTATCAGACATAGAATTATTAGAATTGATGTTCAATAGCAACATATAATAACGATATTGGATATTCACCAATGACATCGCTTACCTCATCGGTAATATCTCTATCAAAATATAAACCAAGCTGTTCTTCGTCGGACAACTGACGCTAAATATTTGGCAAATAAATGACTCTTCTCTCCACTTGCTTTCAATAAAAACTCATCTCTTAGATACAGGATATTTCAAGAACTTTCAGAATACAGAATTGAAATCAAACAGCAACTGAAACTGAAATTTCAAATGAAATGCAAACACCAAGAAAATACTGCGGAGTACAGCACCCCGAAGCACGTAAAGATGTGATGTCATTCTAAACTCATCTCAATAAAAAAAGTTCCAATACGTTTAAAATGTTAACGTATGACGATCACCGAAAAGTGATATTTACCTTTACCATTAAAAAGAAACAAAAACTATGTATTATATTTAATTCGTTTTTATTTTGATATTCATTAAATATTGTACACAGTTGTTTATATGTTAAATACTTAAATGGAAATATTTAAATTAAGTTACAATTAGTTAACTTATGTCTTATCAGTTGAGTTTCGCTCCTTTTTGTTTATACATATTTTACTATATCAAATGCTCTAAATATATATATATATTTTTTTGTTAATTATTTAAAGTAAGAAATTAAAATAAAGAAATAAAATCCACAAACGTATCTGATTGGAGTTTACTTTGACATTGAGATTAAAATTGTGTTAAAAATGTGTAGGCAGTGTTTTTTGTTTACAGATTTTGTTTTCTTAATTTTTATTCTAATTTTTTTCACATTATATAATTTTTTTGATTTTTCACTTAAAAAAAGAGAATATAAATCAAAGTTGTATACCTACGATAATAGTTTTTACTGTATATTGTAAACATAATGCTACGTAAATAGGATGGAATTGTACATAGCATAATTTTTGTTGGAACATGGTTGCTGTTGTTTTTGTTGTTGTACAGTTTTACTCTATCAAAACATAATCCACCCAGCTCGTCGGCCGTTAATAAAAATTGCAACAAGAACCTAATAAATACATTTCTCTAAAGTATTCTTAAAAATATCACAACATTACATTTTGTTTTATTTTGTTAATGTTCAATTAAAATGTACTCTGTAGAAAATTATTTCAAATTTTAAATGCAAAAAGAACGAGACAAGAGTATGAACAGAGCTATAGGATTACTGTGTTGTTTTTTTTTGTTTTTGTTATAAGTCTTAATGAATTGTACAAAAATTGTGTTTTGTTTGTTGTTGTTTTTTGTTATAGTGCGTTAAGTACTAGCGGTTATTTATTTGTATACTATTAAATAGTATTTTGTTTAATATTAAACATGGATAGTGTATTCTTGTCGTTCTTGTTCCTTTTTTTCGTGGTACCTGAAAAGAGAGCGAGAGAGAGAGAGAAAGTGGCAGAGATGATTTTAATATAATGCAAATATTGTATTAGTATTGTTTATTTTTTTCATTATATTTATAACCTTAAAAAATAAATTAAAAGATTTACAAGCATCATGACTATCTGCAAGTTGATGTATACTTAAGTAGTACACAAATTTTACCTATATGCTATATGGAAGAATTTCACGATAATAATTATAATTAATACAAAAGTAAGTTGAAAGTCCCAAGTAGTAAACAGCTGAAGGAATTTTAGTATTTTTGTTTTGATTATTTAAGTATATGCGAGTAGCAGGTTTTTAGTGCGAGAACGCACAAAATTCAACGATTAGATTTTTACCCAAAGTAAAGTCATCTTAGATTATGTCAGGTGGGTTAAAATTAACTCAGAATATTCTTCTTCTTAAATTCTCCTTAAATCAAGTTTCTACGCTTTGATCATTGTTTGTTGTTCGTGCATAATCAGCACCATAGTTTGTTTCAACTTTGCCAATTTGAAAATACTCAAACTTTTGGAAAGTAACTGGACAACGTCACTAGACAACGAAACGGACAGAACAAGCTGCAAAAACCAACCCTTATTGGAGCAATAAGAACCGAGTCAAACGGTAGTAAATGAAGTGGGAAGTTTCTTTTTATCAGTGTAGTGATGCCAGACTTTTCAAATTATCGTGTTCACAACTTGGATCAAACAAATGCCCACGGTGTTGCCCACATATAAAATGTATAGCAAGTACTATTCCTTCTATTGCATTATCATAAGATTTATTTACGGATGTTTACTATTTTGCAATATATATTTTTAGAAAAGTTTCCTTAAAGCATTTGGGAAACAATTTCACAAGCTCTAGAGAGGGGATATTCTAGAGAGGGGATATTCTTATTTAACAAGGCCTTTCGAAGTTAGAAGTTGGAAGTCTAAGATATAAAAGTTATTGATGCTTTTAGCTTGACATTCTAAGTTATTAAAAAGATCCTCTATAAGGCTTGTGAATAGAAGCAATAACAATAAATAGTGAGAATTTGAACCCAGCTCTTATAGACTTAGAAATGTATAATAAAAAGAAATATAATACAAATTTGTAACAAAATCTGAAATACATATAATCAATATATGCTTTATATATTTTTCTAGAAGTTTCTAGTAATTTCAGAGGAAAAATGAGTTTTACTTTTATCTGTTTGTGTTTAATTTTTATTTCTTAAATACGTACTTTTTCACATTAGAGGAAATCAGTTTATCCCAGTGTTGTGTTGGGTGGTACGATTTCGATTCCAAGGCGATATAATTTTTCAATTTAAATAAAATGTATTTCCTCTTCAGAAAAACTTTCAAGAAATTTGACGCATTCTAATACGAACGAATATAATCAAAAAAAAATATAAGAAAAACATGTTATATTGGGGAATTTTACATCTAAAAAGAAACTTTTGAAAGTTGATAACTACTAAATATAGTGCGCCAAATAAGTTTCCATAAGATCGTAAACACTCGGGTAAAGAGTGCTGACCTTCATAATAAAGACACGAGTCACTGAATACAATCGCAACATATTCGCAAAACACTACAATTTTTTAATTTCAGAAAATAGAAATGTAGACGATGAATTGATTTTGGCTGAACGCGTTTTAGTGACGAGCTCGAGAAATCCGTGAAGAGCCTTCCGAAGCTCACGTCATGTTAAAAGAAAGAGGAGCCATTGTACAAAAGCTATTTTGAACTGAAAGCAGGTTCCTTGGTGGAAACTATTTATTAGTCTAACATCTGTTCTGTATTTGCATTGGTTAATAGGGTTACCCTCAAAGCCACGTATCGCCTCTTTGCAAAAACAATCAACACTTCTGGTCTATAAGCTCGGCCTTATGCTGATTATGTCACTAATCTTTCAGTCAGATGAGCCTTAACGAAAGTTTTGTACGAATGTTAATTGGGCTCGATCTCCTAAAACTGCTGCTGTTCTCTTTACGAGAAAAAGGAAATCGACGTCTAGGCCTTTCCTAGCACATCTGGTTCTGCTCTAGACACTCTGATGAATCTTCGACCATTTTATATTTTTTCATCGTTAGGAACAAATCGTACTTAAGTTTTGATGGCACGCGGCGTAAACATTTTAAAGTCGATTTCCCCAAGTTTAAGAATGGTTACGTCCAGAAACTGAGCGAAGAAAAGAATCGCATTCTCACTTATATTTTCCATTCTTAACTAAATCCATTAAACAATTTGTATTTCCATTGGCCCACAACGCCAGAAATATTGAAATAAAACCTATATATTCTCGTTGGAGGCATGATGGTACTGAAGAGCAGACAAAAAGTGCACGACTTCGTCATACGAAACTTTTTCGGTACATGAAATGCGTTTTTGAGTCTCAAAATGAATCGGAAATGAATGGTGACAAATGACAGACCGACGGGTGGCATTGGCGGACCCACTTTTCTGGACTTATCTATAGTCGTAATATCATCCCTTATACTCAGTTTGAGTTCGAAATTTTCGCACGATCTCAATAACTTTCTCTTTAGTTTACTAATGTGTACGAAAAAGTTAAAAACAGCAAAAACTGCACAACTCTGAGGCCGCTGGGCAAATGTAGATGAGATCGATATCCGGAGATAAAGCGTTAAAAGCTCTATGGCCACTTTTCGACTGTAAGAGTTCCAGGTAGTTTATAAAACTTAGCATGGATAAGCTTAGAATATAAGTAGCAATGCTGACAGGGAATTGCATCTTGCTAAAAACATGCAAAGAGACTCGGACTGTCAGATACAGATATCTGCAGATTCTGTGGTGATATGCAGGCTGTTGAGGATATACTGCATAAATTGTGTGAATACGAGGCAATCTGACGTAGTCATAGGAAATTCTTAGGGAGAAACTTCTTCGAAGCTTTGGATTTAATAGACGGTACAAACTTTAAAGGCCTTCTTCTTGTAGGATAATTAGATGCTTTAAAAGGGAAGGTGTTTAGTTTTTGTCTGCCTAACCTATATAAAGTTTTTTTTGCAGGATATCCTTCAGCAGTTAACCACGCCATATGTCAAATAGCACCGTTTCCTCAATTTGGTTGAAGGCGTGATATTGATGGACGATACTCTTCTTCCAAAATGTCTTGGTAGCATTTGCAGCATTGACCAATTCAGTTAAAAAATGTAAATGGCCCATAAAGATTCTACACATGTAAATATATGTATGGGTTAATGAATCAGTTTAAAGTGCGGTAGTAAATCCTTTAAATCTGGTAATACAGGGGTGTTTTCTTTAGAGGTATAGAACTTCGAATTGAAATAAAACGCAAGAAAATCGAATCGGTTTATTGGAGGGATAATTTTATGCCATTAATGTTTAAATATGATTTCGGGAATGTGGCCGGCGCGGCTGGTTCTAATAAAGATAAGTCTAGAGGTCCAATTTTCAACCACTTTTTCAATGATTTGGGGCTGTATATCGGCAATAACGCCACAAATGTTGGCTTCGCGTAGGCGAACGACTTCATACATCCCCAAATAAAATAATCCAATGGTGTTTAATCACACTATCTTGGTCGCCAATTGATAGATTCATTCCGCGAAATTATGCGCTCATCGAATGTTTCCTTCAATAAATCGATTGTGACGTGCGCTGTGTGGCATGTAGCGCCGTCTTGTTGAAACCACACCTCATCCACATTCATGCCATACAATTCAGGAACAAAATAGTCGGTTATCATGGCTCTATACCGGTTTCCATTAACGGTAACTGACTCTCCAACATCATTTCGGAAGAAGTATGGTCCCATGAATCCACCAGCCCATAGAGCACACCAAACAATCAGTTTTTGTGGATGTAATGGTGTTTCAAGGGTCTTATGAGTTTGCGGTAAACTTCGCGAACTGAACCATTATTTTCGAAATAAATTTGCATGATTTGCAAGCGTTGTTCATTTGTCAACCTGTTCATAATGAAATGTCAAACCAAACTGAACATAAATGATATTAGAGTTGCCAGATTTGACCACAAAATGTCAGTTTTAGCTCTATTCGAAAAACCAACCTCTAAAAAAACACCCTTTACAATTCAATTAGAATTTTGTCCCCATTAAATTACTTATGAAATCTTCTTAATCGAGAAAATAAATTAAACTTAATATCATTTGGATGTAAGAAATGGGAAATTGGCTACGAAAATCTCAGTTTCCTTTTAACCAGTTGTCAAGTTTGAAAAATTGCACTTACCTTGCCAACAGTGAGGTTAATTCCTCTCTGTCCATTTTCTGTAACTGTCCGTCATTATTCTCCATTACCCTCTGTACCTCGAGATCCAGTGCCCGTTGCTCCCTATCACATTCCGCCTCACTAAACTCCCTGGAATCTGTGAATCGTGATGGAGGACGAAATCCCAAATCCCCTGCCACAGCACCTGTAGCAGAAGCTATAGCTGTTGCCGTTGGCGTTGCTGTATCCGAATTAACCTCACTGTCTAAACTGCAGGATTTAGTGTGTGCGTGCGATGCAAGTGATTTGAACGACAAGGCGATAGATAGGTCAATGGATGAAGCGAGCAGCGTCAAATATTGCGAAAAAAGTATAGAAAGAGAAATGAGTGAAAAAAATAAAATAAAAGAAGAATAAAGAACTAAAAACTTCTTAGTTGCCAATTCCTTAAATAATGAGCTTAATAAGTTTTCTCTTTTTGCTAGTTTTATATTTGTTAGAAAATTATTTCCTCTCCCCTCGCTTTAAAGTTTAATTTAAGATATTTATATATGTCTTCTATACATATATGTTGTCTATGCAATAACTTTTACTTAAATAAAGGAGTAAATGATTGACTGGTTTAATGTTTGTTGGGGTTTAGGTACCTGAACTACCTGTTGTTACTTCCAGGACAGATCAAATCCATCGAATGACTCTCCTTCGAATGGTCGAGAGCCGGATGGTTTCGGTTTCGATTTGAACGTTTCTCAACCCCCCCAAGGTGTCTAGGCGTATTAAGTCGACGATCGACTGGCGATGATTGATCATTGTTTGACTCTGTACTGGAGTCGGGTCGAAAAAGATCTGAAAGTACAAGTGGAGGTCAGAGATGCAATGTAATTTTTCAGGTGCTGAGCGAGAACACACCTCCTCCCCTCGATGATTTAACAGGAACTCTGTACGTAGGCATATTGGAGAATTCAGTACTGGGACTAACACTAGTATCCGATTCAGATCCACAATGACTGGGATCACTGTTTACACGACTTTGACCCTTAATCCGATTGCCATCGCGCCTGGATTTTTTTATATGACCTTGCGAGGCTCCTGCCACCATTGTCATTGATTTGCTAAGTGTAGAGTCATCTGCAAGGAAAGATAGAAGGACAAATAATAATAGGGTTCAGGTTTATAAATAAAAAAAATGTAAAATTGCGTCATCCGAACCGTTCTCGGTGCATGAGATGATACCAAATTATTTACATCACTTTTTAAATTTTGAAAAAAGTAACTTTCTTAAGTAACTTTGGCATTATACCCTTATTTAGACGAACCAACTCAGGCCATTTTGACCCTCTAACTTCGCTTACAACAAAGCTATAGAGCCATAAAATTTGTAGGATTTATTGGGACGCAAAGCAGCAGTCTGCATACCAAATTTCAATTGTTTAATATAACCGGTTCCTGAGTTATAATGCCCCAAAATTAGCAAAAATACTAACCACTGACTAACTGATAGATCATCAAAACTATGGAGCACTTCACTAATGGTAGAACCATTAAATTTGGCACAGTAATAGGGTTTGTGCAGAAACCACAGGAAAAAATCTAACATGGCATGGCAGCCATCCACTTCTTTTACCGCAGCCCCAAAAGACCTACAATTATGATTTTTTACATGAGGGTTGGATTTTAAGAAAAATTAAATAAAATATGATTTGAAGAACAGACACAAACTTTGTGTAAATTCTAAAAAAGAGGCGTGGCAACCGCTATAGTTATTCTATAGTTATTGCCAAGTATAAAGATGTATTTAAATACTATTTGTGAAATTTTAAATAATTACAATAAAAACTTGGCGTTCTTTTTCAGATCTCAGTACTTTTTGTGGCTGACTTGTAAGGCAAAAGCGATTTTTGTATAAAAGGACTTGGCTATTATTTAACATTTATATTTTTGGTGTGATTCGATTTTCTCACAAACGGCTCTAACGATTTTGAAATGCACATTGCATAGTTTTTACCTAATTGTCCTAAAAAAAATAAACAGATCAAAATCGTTGGAGCCGTTGTTGAGAAGACGAATTTAAATAAAATTTAGGAAAGACGTTATATCGATGATCCGGAAGAAAAACGTCACAAATCAAATAGTCACATTTTTCAGGAGAATCAAAAGAAGATTTCGAAATCATTTAACGTCCTGTTAACTCTCCACCTTGATTTCTGCTTTTTAGTGGTCTCAACGTAAACTAGACTTGTGTCATTTTTCTAGCGAATAGAGTTTTGTTTTTCATAAAGAATGGTATAAATATCTTAAAACACGTTTATTTCGACTTATGACGTTTTTCTTCCGGACCATCAATATGCGTATAAGAAAATAGAAAAAATGTTTTGGAATTCCCTTTATTAGTTTTTGAGATATAGGCTGTTTTATAAATTGCAGTTATTCGGTATTTTTCAGAAAAGTGAGTAGCTATGCAGTATTTTCGGCCTCAACCAAAAATATGCAAATTACGAAACAGACCAAAATACCATGTTTAAGAACATTAGTGATAAGTAATTTAAATAAAATATGTAGAAGAGGTACCTAAACGATTAAGAAAAAAAAATGCTGCCAAATATTAACTCAAAAACTTTACATACAAACTTTGAACCAAAACCGTCGTCCAAACGTTTCGTCATACGGCAGACAGACAGAGTAGACTGACGCATTTGCAGACTCACTTTTTTTGGTCATCGTAATAAGATCCCTGGTACTCACTTTAAGTTTGAAATTTCCGCACGATTGCAATAACTCTTCCTTAAAAGGAATCATGATCAAAACTAAATCCTCTGAATCTTAATGTCATTGATAATGTCGAAAACAGCTTTTTTGTAATGAAAATCAGCCATGTTATGCCATAATGTGGCTTGCGCTCGTGTTTCGTTCATATGGTGTCGATATAGCTCTAAATGGCAAGGGGAAGAGTACGTCACACATACTGCCGTATCCTGCCACATCAGCCTTGTCATTTCTTTTTGGGACAAACTGCCATGCCGTTTAATGTAGATTTGTTGGCGTTTCTGCCATATTTTTTATGGCAGTCGTATGACACAAAAATAGCAAAGTTGCTGTGACGTTATCGTTACTGTAAAATGACGATGGTAGCAAAAGACTTTTATATAATATTGATTACAACGCCACTTATCGTATTTAAAATAAATGTAAAATTATTAGCTAAATTAAAGAATTATGGATATAATAATTATATTTATTATGTAAAATATGAGAATGGCAATGGAATAGAAAATAAAAATAATTTATGTTTGGTAATGATGTAGATATTCTTTTGGAAAGAAATGCGAAAGCTGAAAAGAGATAGGTAATAACGTAGAACACCTAGTACATATAAAATTGGAACTACTTCCAAGTTAAAATATGAAAAAAAGTGTTGCCTGGAAAAAGTGAAGTGTTCGTATATGAATTTTTTTTCAGGTATGAGAAAAAATAGCAAACTGGTTTTCATAGCATCAAGTAATCAAATCTATAAAAAATAAATGTTCGGGAAATTTTAAATATTATGTGTGTTATAAAAAAGATTGTCGTGCTACGGTAGTTGTTGACTTTAACAATAATTGCTTTTATCGAAAGCCGAAAAATTGTGTAGACCATAACCATGAAAATCAGAAAGAGTTTTACGATATATTGATTTAACTGAACTCGATTAAAAATGAGTGCAGAAACGTGAATTTGAAATGGTCAAACATTAGAGAAATTTTTGATAAACAATGTCAAACTTCCTCGGAAGAGGTCTCCAAATTAGTAGAGTTCGGTAAAAAGCGAAGGCAGTTGCTTAACATTAAGAAGAAAGTTCTGCCAAAATCACCGAAAAACTCTCAGGATGTTATTGAAGTTTTCAAAAATGAAAACATTAAACAACATTTTGGAATGTGCTGTTGGAATTCCGAATTCTCTTTTTATCAAGACACGATAATTGAAGAAGAATTTGCGTACTCCATTTTTACGTCAGCCAAAATAATTAAGGAAATATCGAAGTCAAAAGAGCAGTTACTTTCGCGGCATTAATTAGTTGACGGAAAATTTAGTACAGTTCCATAATGAAGTTCTTTCAAGCAACTTTTGATAGTGCATATTGCCCATGGGGAACACGTAAGTAGTGATAGTACATTCTATGTTATAAACTACATAATACTTAAATGCGTAGATCTATCTTATTTCTATAGACGTACCAGTTCCTTTATAGATTGACGTCAAACAAATCCCACAATGCTTTCGAATATGTTAAGAAAAGTATTTTTGATTTGAATCCATCTTCTTTCACCACGGATTACGAAACTGCACTTCGTAATGGAATCAAAGCTGTGTACCCTAAAGTGAAACTTGTAGGATGCTGGTTTCATTTTACACAAGCAGCTCGGCGACATGCTACGACTAAAATACCAAACCTCATTGCGACATTGAATAAAAATAAAGACAAGAATAGACTTTTTCGCAAATTTCTGATTTTGCCACTATTAAGTCCCAAGAACATTCTAACGGGATATGAAATCCTCAAAGATGAAGCATCAATGCAGCGAAACAAAAGTGTTTTAGCCCTTTTATCATATTTTGAAAAACAGTGGCTAAGAAAGGTTTGTAAACGTTTTCAAACGAAAAATGTTTCATTCAGTGGGTAGATATTTCGAAACCTAATAATAATTATCTAATACATTATAGTAGGTATGTTTAGAAGAGATTTCCATTGTTTTTTAGTACTGTTTGATTGATATCGTGCTACAAGATCCTGAACAGGACTACCAGCTCTTTATAGGGATTCAATAGCATATTCTACACCAAATTAGCTAAACGTTTTTGTATTTTGTTAGATCAAGACTTCAGCAAGTCCAGCGATTTTCTGAAACATTTGGATGGATGTGTTCAAATGTACGAACCACGAAAAAAATGTGATCGTCATTTTGTCATTAACAGAACACTACAGAATTTGGATGATAGAAGAATTTCATTCGTTGCCTTCTTTAATCAGTTGGCTCAGAAAGAAGCTTTTATCATAGCATATGTCATTCTATCATAGTATGTAGTATTCATCTAGGCAGTGTTTATCATAACTTGTAAATATAATAGCGTTTTTGTATTTGGAAATTAAGTTGAATATTGCTGGCAATAAAGTCAAAAATTAATTTTTAAGTTGCGAAATAAAATCGGTTATTGAAACTTAGCTTTAATTGATTAAAATGATTATTAAACTGGTCGACATTATTATTTTTTCATACCGATATAATTGGAAATAAAATCGAACATGGAAACTGACGCAATTCGACATTACTTCCAATACTTTATGGAAATAAGTTCGGTCGACATTATTTCCATCTACCTTATTTCACGGCATCCAATTCAACATCTTATTGCTGATTCAAAATTAAATCTGAAATTATATTATTAATTTATATTACAAAAATGTTTTATATATTCGTATTCTTCTTTGAAGCTGAATTTTCTTGTTGTTGAGTCAATAAAATTTCAAATTTTGCGCAATGCTTATAATATCTATGAAAATTGTTATATGCATTATATTCCAGTCTGATGTGAGTATTTTAATATTAGTTTGTAGTACTTCAATCACATTTGACATTTAAATTGCGCGAAAGTATAGTGAAAGTCGATGAGTTTTTTAATTGAAAGTACATTGTAATTATTGGCGTTTGAAAACCTTAGAAGTGTTATTTTGGATAACTTTAATTAGAGAAACTGGCTGAGTTTATGATAAATAGCAATTATAAAAGTGAAAAAAAAAATAGGTGGGGTTAGTGAAGGCCAAGAACCTAATAAGGCCCAGGGTGCAAAAAGTGGCATAACCGACAAGCAACAGGAATTATATTTTAAATGTGCTTGTGTTCACTTATGTCTACACTGTCTGACGTATTCGTTTTTTTTCTTACTGGCAATACAAATTGGTAAATGTGCACGCTCGCGCTTTTTTTTGTAATTGCTTATATTGCAAATAATAATTCAGGTTTGTCTAATTTTTAGACTAAATATATTACATCCAAAACTAAGGTTTAGTATAGTTTAAGTATTATTTTAATCCCTTGAGTAGATTTTCGTTAAAATTTTTGTTTTTCATGTTCCTAAAAAGGCCCACCGAAAATATTAACGGGCCTTATTAGGAATATGAACAATTAAATTGGTCGTTTTGGGTTGTTTAGACAAATTGTCAAAAGCGAGCAAATTAGGAGACAGAAACCTGGTAGAAAGGTCGCCAGATGATATGGAGAGGGTCTTGAAGTCTATCCAACGTTGTTTTTTATCACAACATGAGGCGCCACAAAACTCCAAGAAGAACTATGACAAACCAGATAGTGTCTCAGGTACCCAATGTTTATACCCGAATAAAAAGATGATCAGTCGAGCGATCGTAGAAGTTAGAATTTTGAATAAGCTTTAATACTACAAGCAGTAGAAAAGGAAACCGAAAAATATTAATTTAAATTTAATTCTTAATAATAATTATCTTATTTTAAATTAAGTTATTGAAAACAAATTTCCTTTTTTTTTAATTTTTCTTTCTTTTCAAGAATGCTGTGTTTGTTTTTTGATTTGTATTAATAAATAGTTAAGTTGTTGTATTTGTTTCATGACAAAATACTTCTTATTTTAGTAGGATAACCAAAGATATTAAACAAAATTATGTATGGGCATGGGTTGCAGGGGCATTGTCTTCTTAAGCGAGTGCTATATGTGATAATTTGTATGTAAATACCATCTGGGTCCAGAACCAGAATATGTATATGATTTTATTTCATTCTATAAAATTTATAAACATTTTTTTTTTAAAAAACACCCCTAAAAAGTGGGCGTGGACTATTATGGGGTGTCACAAACTTTGTGTCAAAATTAATAAATCCTTAGGTTAGGGTATAATGAGATGGGGAAACACAATAAAAATATTGAGAATATTTTGGTTGGAGTAAACAAATTAAGTAACAAAAAAAACGAGGTAATAAGTGAGAAGAAGTGAATAAGTCAATATGAATAATTATAAGGCGTTACATGCGGAATCGGTAAAAACGAGTCGCCTTTGATAGTTAGTCCAAAAGTGTGCAAAAAATTGCTCTCAAACAAATCAAATTATTACTCTTAAAATTGAACAATAAATTAAACCAGATATGCCTGACGTCCTATCCAGTCGAAACAAAAACAAATATGCAAGAATCTGTTGACACGTGATGTTTTTAATGCATTTAAAAAAACATTCTACACTATAGGAAGTGATTTAAATGCAATAAGTAAAAATAATAGTGTTATAAATGTGATTTTGTGAACAAATATTGAAATGGCAAAATACGAAATTTGCTAAGTTTTGTTGTTAAAATTTTACTTGTGTTAAATTTTAATTGTGTTATGAAATAGTTAATTATTATCTAATCTTTCTATGGTAATAAACATATTATTTCTTGGAATTACGTTTCACTGCGTTTATCGTACATAATAGGTTTGTTCCAACACCGAATCACAAACTTGTTTTAAACTAGTTTCTGACTAGTTTGTGATTTTTTACTGCGTATGCTCAATCATTACCTAATCACAAATTTGTTTGCGTGTTGGAGCACTTTTTGCAGTTCTCTGATTACAAGTGAGTGTTATTCATATTGAAAGTTTAGTATTATTCACAACTCAATCGTGTGTAGTTGTACGCTGAAGTCCTGAAATGGAGATTCGAAACGTAAGGTTTCAATGACCTTTTTTAAAGTTCCAATGACATATCTGAGAAATGTCCTATACACCTTTAAGTAGACATCAAAGAACACAATACAGAAGGTGTTTCCTTGAATCGCCGGTAACTGAAAGGTAAACCCTACTTTAGAAAGATTTTCTTTGTAGAATACATATATCCATAAATTGTCAATAAGTCGAGCAATAACGTTAGTGAACCCTTCAACATGAATTTAAGTTCCCCAAATTAAATGGTCAGGCGAAGTACAAAAACAAACATCTCACTTACATATAGAATTTATATTTATAAGTCCCAAAAGACAAAAATTGGGAATTATGTCCTTACGGCAAAAAATTCATAGTAAACAAAATGCTTAAAATTACTTCATACAAACCTTTCATTTTTATTAATTTTCTATTCATAAGCTAAAGTCGAAAACTAAACTAACTGAACGACAAGAAAAGGCAACTGAGACTGAGGAAGAATTTTATGAATTGCACATGTCTCTGATTTTTAGTCCACAAAAAATCCTCTGACTGTTCTGACTATCAGAAAAAATTTTGCTGATTGTTTGAAATCGTGTTGGAACAGCCTTATGATAGTTTGAGTTTGCGTTTTTGTCGTGTTGGAACGGAAAAACTAGACTGCGCATGCTCATGACAGTTTGCTGATAGTTTGATCTCCTGTTGGAACAAACCTAATGAATGGTGTACTATATGTAGAATGTTTTTCATCGTTTTTCCATTAAATAAAGCTCTTGATTTTCTTAATGACGACGAGGATTTTTTAAGAAACGTGGACGAAATTGCAATATTTTCGCCGATAACTGCCTATGCGGAGTTGACGTATGAAGATTCCGGTTAACCTGCGACCGAGGAATTCATGTAGAATATTTTTCAGATAAAGACATCCCCCTGTCCAAATCCGGCCTCAGGTACTTCAAAACAGCCAAAGTCTTCCACCTGTTTCCTGTTTGAAAACCCTGCAATGTTCAAGCCATTCCACCTTCCTTTGCAGTTGTTTTTAATTTTATTTTTTCGACGTGGAAAATAGTGGTACTGTTCGCTTATAACGCATGCATCAGTCCTTTCATGCAAAACACTTGGCAGATATATCGCGTCAAGGTGGCAACTAAGTTTCAGAAGGCAAATCGCCGTAGGACTGTTGACAGTGCTCCAGTCAGTTTTCCAAAAATGACACTAGACCGCACAGGCTGAATTCATCAGATGATATGAACTTAAACGCCGATCGAAAAATGAAATAAGACTGCGCGTTCTTATTACATTTCACTATCATCGCGGCCACAAAAACTCTAACGATTCTAAAAGAAAAAAACTAAAAAAAATACATATTTTACTTAAAAAATAAAGTGCACGACTGCTTCATTCATAATTTTTCTCAAAATCTTTGGGTCATGTCTTTAGCCGTTTACGCCTGATATTTTTTTATTTTCTCAAAAACGCTTCTAATGAGTTTGATGTGATTTTGCCAATTTATTAAAATCGTGACAGCCGTCTATGATCCAATTAGTGATATATGATTTGTACAAAAAAATTAAATGGCAGGTACTGTTAATTAAAACGATTGTAGAAGCGGAAAGTATGAGAGGCGAACGTGCCTAAAAGAGAATAAAATAAAATCTGACAAAGCAAAATTTAAATAAAAAGCCCCGAGATGTTACCCCGAAAGCCCAATATACGAACTTTAAAGCATAAAAAATAAAACAACAAGTTTTATTGAAGACTACACAAAGCGGCTAAGGCACAATGGAAAAACATTAACGCCATAATCCGTAGTCTGTAGCCCCCCATTAATTTAGAGATCAAAGGATATTAAACGGACACTTCATTATTGGAATATGACTAAAAGACTAAGAGTTTTCGTTAACGACTTCTGTAAAAGCTGCAGTGGCAAAGAGGAAATTGACTCAGTGGAATATCTCTAATTCCACTTCCCACTTCCAACTCGCCATTAACACCGCCCATCTTGCATTCTTGCAAGCACGGCTCTTTGACAGCTGGCGCTTGAATGAAGATTCATCAACGGATCAAAATGGGTTTCTTAGTTGTATTTTTAATATGTACTAAATAGGTTATTCAAAATTGGGGTTTGTTCGTCTTCTGGAGTGATATTGCATTTCTTGTCAAACGACCAAAAGTTGAGGCAAAAAATACTACAAAGCCCCATTGGTAGTAAAAACTTTTGGTCGTTTGTGAAAAACATAAAAAACTCGGCCTCTTCATCTATCCCGACACTCATTTGGAATGACACTCCAGCTCTTCGGATAAAGCCAATCTGCTTGCTGCTCATTTTGCAGCTAGCTCAACATAGAACACTCCATGGGACAAATCCACTGTGGCAAGGGTACTTCAAGATCTCAACATCCACAAATCCGCTGGCCCAGATGGTATCTCCCCAATAGTTCTGAAGAGGTGTTCTTACACGCTGGCAAAACCACTGCGTTTCTATCTGTCCTATTCTTCAGGGCTCTTTTCGTGAAGATGGAAAACAGAATTTTTCCAGCCTGTCCCAAAAAAAGGCGAATCCTCCTCCCCCTCCTTTGACCGACCAATTGCACTTACTTCCCATCTTTCCAAGATCATGGAAAAGCTGATAAACCGTCAGCTTATGAAATATCTTGAATCCCGAAAACTTCTTATTGACCGGCAGTACGGTTTTCGCAGCAACAGGTGATTAAATGACATATCTAACCAAGAAGTGGAACCAATCTATTCACCGTGGTGGTGGAAGGAAGGCGCATGATATTTCAAGGGCATTTGACAGAGTTTGGCATTAGGCGCTTTTGTCGAAAATCGTGCTTTTGGAATCGATGATACCCTTCTTCAATGGATTAGAAACTACCTAACAATACATGTTTTGGACGGTTTCAAGTCTGCTTCTCTCTGGTGTCCCTCAAGGCTCCGTTTTGTCTCCGACTCTCTTTCTCATTTATCAATGTCCTCCGCTCTGTCACTTCTACTCCAATCCATTCCTTTGCTGATGACCCTTAGTTTCGCATATTCGTTTTTTGATTCACGTCCCTCATCTTCGGGCGTGAAACTAGAACGTCAACGTATGTTAAGCTCTTTAAATTCTGACCCTGTCATTGTTTTATCGGTGCTCAAATGAAATAGCCAGTTGCACTCCATACCCTACAGCAGTTCAACCGCAATACTTGCCATGCTAGGAATGCACATCAGTTCACCCTTAAGCCTATATTCGGACGAACAGTGAAATACACCGATACGTTTCTTAACCGTACAACGTGAATGTGGAATGCTCTACCACGCTCTGTTTTTCCTACACATTATAGATTACAGACATTTCAAACCAACGTGCATCCATTGTAACTTCATTATAAGGGTATCCAAAATCCCTTAAGTACGCCCACGATATAAAAAAAAAAATTGACGCTCGCAAACAGATATCTATTAGCAATATCAATGGTGTTAATAGTATCTTATCTCCAAATATCCGATTTCAAGGGCTAGTTTTATTAATTAGTTTGGAATTCAAATCCCTTTTGCGGTTGTAACACCCAACTTATATATACAAATCATATGCCAAAATGATTTGGGATGATCACTTCATTATATTAACATTTGTAGGATAAAAGAAACAGAGAATTTCCCTCAAGAGAAATCCTCCCCCCTAAATAAAAATTCATTACCAACGATCTTAAATGTACATTTCACATAAAATACAAAAGCGTAGATACCCAAATCGGATACGACATAAATACATATAGATACAAGCAGATAGTTTAAATTTGAAACACTCACCGTCTGTATTATAATATCGTTGCTTATGCCAACTGGACTTGGATTTAACATGTCCAAAACCCGAACTAGGTAGTATGGGATAGGCAGTCGCATTCAAATTATCTCCCTCCGGATGGCCAAACGTTTTGAATTGCATTGTATAGTCCATTGTCGAGGTCGTCACCCCTCGTGTGGGTGTTTTGGCCGGGTTCGATGCTCCTGTTCGACCACCGTTAACACTGAACGTAGCATATGGCGATATCTCGTACATCTCTAATTGAGAAAAGAAGGAGAAGATGGTTCCTGCTATTATCTAAAAGGACTCAGGCACGTTTCCCTAATCCCCCTTACCCCAAATGGATTGTATTATAAATCTACATTTTGAAATTAATGCACGAAGCAGTGATACCAGCATACCTGAATCATTTCCCTTGTCCACAGTCTTAACCGGCGATGCACTGTACACTTGCTGATTTCGTCGATTGTCATGATCTTCCTTATAGTCGCTGGGCAGGGCTCGTGATTCGTATCCGTCGGAAATTGGTCCGCATAGCGTTCGACGATGTTTTATAATCAATCCTCTAAAGAATCCCATAGTGGACGAGTAGCAGCAGTAGTAAAACAACATCAACAGGCACAGGCGGCAGCAGCATAATGAAAAAAGAGAAGAAAAAGAAACCCAATTAACCCCAGAGGATATAACAAGTTGGGACGGTAGGCATCATCGTTGTACACAGTTGTCTTTATTGTAGCCGGAGTTAATGAACAACTTAACCGGGAATTAGATGGGATTGGTTGAGTAAGGAAATACGGATGTGACGTGAAGACGAGGACGAAGGGTGCCGCAAGGATATTAGGAATTCCATTAGTAGACCAGCGTCAAATTCTACCGCACAGACATTATTTCCTTATTAAGGCTCTAATAAATCACTTGTGCACCAGGGGGACGTGCAGTTTATATGATATTGGCTGCGCTTAGTTTTGCACTTACACAATTATGATGGCTATGGTTATGATGATGATGACTATTAACGTAGAAAACCAATCGTTGGCGGGACTTGCATTTATTAAATTGTTGACCAAATCGTTTTCCAATGGGAATACCGGTGGCGGAGGAATGGTAACACCGTCCAAGTTCGTTGTGGCAAAGTGATAGTGTTCGGTGGTTTTGCCGGCGTCATTTGTCGCGGATATTCGCAGTTGGTACCATTTTGCTGGCAGGAAATCGCAAAATATTAAATTTTCACGATTCTCTTCGGCATTGGAAATGTCGGATGTAACAACTGTCCATCGGATGTCGCCTTTAGAGAGTGTCGGAGTGTTTGTGTGCAATAGGAAGAGAGTAAATGGATGCGTTATTCATGGAATATTAATACAAATGCGGTTTGGGTAGATATTAAATTCGATTTATCGATTTTATTTACAAATTTATTTATTTATTTTTTTTTTTTGGCTAAAGCGATTCGCTGTTAGCATCTGTGTTGGTTGCGCTGATATGGTTCATCTGATAATAATATTTGATTCTATTATCTTAATAAAATAACAGACAATAGGGTTTGAAGTACCTTACGGTTGGTGATCAGATTATTACAGCGACATTAAAAATAACTTATATTCAGGATGTTGATAGAACTAGACCAGAATATAGTAAATATTTATTCAAAACTTAACATTGACAATGTTTTACAAGATATGGTTTCGAAGGGAAAATTTAGTTATGCATGACCATAAGGCAAAAAAAACTTATATTCTTTCTAATGGCCGTAATAATTTGATCACCAGTGGGTAATGAGCGTAGATATATTTTTGATGCAAATGGCAGGGACCTACAATTTAAATCTGTTTCCGCACTACCTTGAAATTTGAAATTTGGCATTATTTCGTTTTCAAAATTGAAATAAGACCAAATTCCTTTATTTCTAAATACAAAGCGAAATAATGCCAAAAAATTTATGGAAATAAAGCCAAAAATCGAATACAATATGGGGGGCCATGCTACACCCCTTTAACCCCCCTGCTTGGTATCACTGTTAGATTTAGAGTAGGTGCGAAGTTGTAGGTTTTAAAAAAGTTTGCATATAGCCAAGGCACGAGCTAATCCAAATCTAACAGTGAAACCAAGCAGGGAGTTTATAACCATTACGAAATCATTAAGAATACGAATTTTAAAAACGAAATAATGCCAAATTGGCTTTATTAGGAATTTGGTCTTATTTTAAATTTGTCATGGAAATATTTCGTTTGTTATTTCACGTCACCGCTCCTAAGCCGTGTCTCTGCCTGAGACATAGCCCTTTCATCTTCTTAGGTCACTAGGACGCTGCTTTCAGATATCCAGGCCCAACGTTCTGGCATCGACTATGTTTTGGTCTTTGGAAATAAGGTTCGGTCTTTCTTGTCATCCCGGAGCACCATTGTGCATTCGCTCGTTGGCCGAGCCAATGTAGGCGACGGGTTTTTTGCTTTTTGGACTTCACGCACCTCATAGAGTTCGCGGTTGTATCTTTTCTCCCATACGACTTTCTGACATACACTTATGGATTTAGTATTTGCTCCCCTTTCCTGGTAATCGTACACTACTCAGCACCATAGACAAAACTCAGTGATCGGTGTTTCATTGAACCTACACTTTGTCTTAAGTGGCTCACGGATACTACACTTGTGTGAGTACTAGTGTCATGATACCGACACTAAAAATTAAAAACTTTTGATTTTACTTTCTCGGTGTACGACACCGAAAATCTGTGTGGACACCAGCCACCATTTCCGTACACCGACGCCGATGCACACACAAATGGGTCACTTAAGACGAAGTGTAAGCTTTATAAAACACTGATCACTGAGTTTTGTCTTTGGTTCTGAGTGCTATACGACTACCAGGAAAGGTGATGGAAACCGGCTTAAGTCGTTCACACATAGTATATGTGACATTAAGCAGGGATAGCACAAGAAAGCAGACCTCCTAAACACTGCCAACTATAGAGGTTAGTCTCCTAAACACCTAGTGTAAGATCTTCCTGACGAGCCCCTGATAACATTTGTCAACGATATGATTGGACAATACAAGCAGTACTAATCGCTGACCTGACACTGCCCCACAAAAATATGTATAAAAGTAAAGGAACACTTATGTAGCGAGTGGGCCATCTAGTGGTTTCTTTTTAAATCATGGGTTATTTTGACACAGACAGCTGTTTCCCGTGGTGGGCTTTACAGAGCCATGTTAACAGCCTTTATTTTTATTAAAACTGAAGACATGTATTTGGACGACCTCTGGTTTATGTAGGAAGTCAGAGTCCTTATCAATTCTTAACTTTTGAAATAACAAAATTATTTCCGTCGTGAAGCATAACTAGTATATATAATAGTCAGTCGACAATGTGAATTCTCGATAATGCAAATTTCTCTGAAATGGGAATCTATATAATGTGATTTTTTGTTTTTTGAGCTGAAAAAAAATAATGTTATAAAATCGCGTTTCTGAACAACTTTTGTTCTAAGACTTTGCAAATAACTTTGCAGTAGTAAAATCCGGAAAAGGTTTGTTCACGTTATCGATCTACAATTGTACTATATTGATTCCAGATTGTACGCCAACATTACATTTTACGTCATTGTAATGAAAAATACATTTCCTTGCTTTGATTTTTAAATCCCCCTTTCTATAATTTTCGTTGCAGTACTTATGCTTTGATTTGTTATTTTATAAAAAAAAGCAAAAATTGAATTGCAGATTTGGAGTGACCAGAAATCCTATTTAAAGAAAGAGATGGCTTTAAACAATAAGGCAACTGGTTTTGGACTCAATAAAAAGTTATGTTTTACTGTCTACGAAGAAGAAGTGATTGAGTTGATCAAATAGAACAAATCTGTTTAGGTCAGTACAGGCGTTCGTACATTTTGAAAAGAGTTACCTCCAACAGTGTCCCCCAATTGTCGGAAGATATCATCAGAAGTCAACACTCTTGATCTATTCTCGGAGAGATCCATTCTACGTTCTAGCCTTTTGTTAGCATATATCTCCCAATCTTCAAAAAAATAAGTAATACTATCCATTTTGATAAAACAAAATTGTGCTGACAATTTTTCAGCTCCTGCTTCCGTAAAAAATTACAAAACAATTGATTTTGAAAACAAAAATTGTTATCTGTCGTGTATCCGTTGAATGCGAATCGAATGTGTGAGTCGAATCTTCGATCCGCGGATTTAATGATGGAGGTAAAAGTCTTCGCCAGAGCTCCACAAACAGTTGAAGCAGAGCTGAAAGAACATATCAGGGCTGTATTCTCCAACTGCAGACGCAACTTGTATTGAATCGAAAATATAATAATTAATGGGCTAACCCAAACTGATAATTTTGCATTTCATTACTAACCCAACAGTTTGTACACCATTTCCCTCGAAATTATTATTTTTTTTTATTGATTTTGATTTAGTTATTTACTTATTTATTTCAATACACTCCAATATAGGGTACACGTAGTCCGCTTATGGTCTGCTGAATGACCCTTAAAATGTGAGATAAATTATAAAGCTCGTTTCAATCCTTTGTTTTATCGTTACGTTTCAAAACTGTTTAGCCCAAAAACAAAAACGATTTTAAATTTTACATCATTACTGGTACAATTTACCACAGACAATAACTCACCTAATGGACGATGTTCAATTGCAAAGTGACTAATTGGACATCCACCATTGTTCCATGTTGCCAATTTCAAATTAACGCACGTCGAATTGGTGGCGATTAGTTCGTTTCCATTTGGTGCTTGCGAAGCTACGAAAAAAGAGACAAAGATAGTTCATATGAAAATGTAATTGCATTTGCAGACCAACATGCGGAATTGAATGTTCAAAATCAATTTGCGGTCCTAGAAGTGAATGACCGCGTGCACACTGAACATTGCACATTGCACATGCACGCACGCCACCACACCTAGAATCGATAATGTTAATTGACTTGGCCGCAAAATTGAGTTGCCACAAACATACATAAACGTTTGTGTATGTAGAAGTTGGTACGGATGTATCCTACCATCTAACTCACCTTTTCCCTTGGTCCAGACATTGATTTCCTCGCAGGCTGCCCCATCGCCGACAATATTGTGTGCAGACATTTTGATGATGTATTGATTGCCGCACTTGAGGCCGGTTATTGTGTAAGCAGTATTCTCGGGCGTCAATTCCACTTGGTACCATGTCCCCCCAATCACCCGGTACGATATTGTATAGCCCTGTAAGGGTGCTCCTCCATCCTCTGGAGCATCCCAGCTTACTCGTATACTATCTGCCGATGCGTATTGCACAATGATTTGCGGGAAAGCGGGTGCCTTCATTGCTATAACCTGGTAATGTATTTCGTCATTGCCGAAAAGGTTATTCGCAGCGCAAGAGTAATTTCCGGACAGACTACTCTCAACACCTATTTTACGCAAAGCAAAGATGAAGAAAAGAAAAAAAAATTTAAAAAAAAACATTTGAGCGATGGAAATTTGGCACGTAAAGGAAAGAATACAAAAATAGTCGATAAGCAAACGAAAGAAAAGGTATATACACAATGACGCTAAGTTTTATGATGTTTCGCCCTGTCAGGATATATGACGGAGTACTTTTTTTTGCGTCGCCATTCTCGTTAACAGTAAAAGGGAAATTAAATCGCATTACGTAGGTTTTCCATTTAGGAAAACACACCTGTGCGATGAGTGTTGAGTGCAAAAAATAATACACGTACCTAAGCTACAGATACAGTGTTCTGCGCAGGGGAAGTGCCTACATACATACATATAAGTTCATATTGCATATATTTGTGCAAACATTTTGGAGCAACTATTTCTTATCATAAAAAAGTTGTTAATGCTTAGAGATTAGACTGAGGCACAATATGCTGCATTTCCAATGAGGACTAAAACGAGATTAAAATTATAACGCCCTTAATCTTCCTGAAATGTCGAGATTAAGCATACAAAATCTGTGTTTAGTAATAATCTAGAGAGGAACAGGCTTGCGACACAATCAACACAAACTCACCATACCTGGATACGTCAAAATTCACGTCGGTTGCTGGGAATTGAGAGTGAGGCAGCGTTGACGCAGAAAAATTTCAAAAAGGGGCTTGAAAAGGGGACCCGAGCGAAAAAAAGCGCCAAGGGTAGAAAGGGTAAAGTCCGCTTGGAGCGAACAATATGATACCCTAACCATATCCTTATATGCGCCAAAGAAAAAAGCTTCAAGAACATGACGTATACCATTTTACTTCATTCTGTAAAATTCATAAAAATTTGGCACCTAGAGGAGCCAAAGTGCAACACTGGAATGAAGAATGGATTTGATAAGCAGCTGTTAAATATTTTGTACTCAAATTTGTGACCCAGGTTGGGACACGGGTTGGGAGAAAACTTCTATATTAATCAATTTTCTTTTTTGTCTACAATCTCGGTTTATTTTTCGGTGGAAACGTAGCATTAAGCTAAAACATGGATCGGGAGTTTTGTACTTGCGATTTTCTAATCAAATTTAAATGCTTAAAATCATAATACATAATCATAAAAAAAACGATTGTGTATTGCTTGAGTAACGGTTTTAGGTAAGAGCATTTTGAAGTTATAAAATTGACTCAATACCTTCCCGCAAAAATGTTTTAAGCTGTAAATAGATTTTAAAAGGAATTTCAAGACAAAAAACATGAGATTATGGCGAAACCGAATACCTATATAATCAGATAATAAGTTTTTGTCCCTTAATAAATTTTGGTGGTCAACTCAATATGTCGTTTGATAGAATTTTTAAATGGCTCTTTCAATGGTCACAATAAATACGAGATCCAAAATAATTTTGTCGTTTAATTCATTTATTAATTTCGTTTTGTTTATAAAACAACTGATGAGAAATATCGCAGCAAAGCAGTAGGCAACTTCATACAAATATTTCAACACAGAGAAATCATGCCTTGAGAAGAATACTTTAAGTGACTAACATATACCAATTTCTAGCTTGGCTACTGTTCTAATATTTTTGTTGGAACCTGTCCACTGATTTCAAAAGTGGCAAAAATGGGTGCTCTGTAGTGCTTAGCCAAATTCACTAGCAAAACCTTTATTTACCTCCATCAAACTCCATCAGATTTCAACAGTATAACATGAGCAGTTCCTGTGTTAAAAGGTCCTAAAAAAATAGTAAATGACTGACTAACTGACAGACCATCACAACTATGGAATACTTCCAGTCATCGTAGAACCTTAAAATTTGATACAGTAAAAGGATTTGCGGAGTAAACCCAGGGAAAAATCTAACATTTGAGATTTTTTATCCAGGGGCATGGTATACAAATATAAATACAATTTTTTATATTTATATACCATGCCCCCTGGGTATCCATGGGACAAATCCACTGTGGCAAGGGTACTTCAAGATCTCAACATCCACAAATCCGCTGGCATAAATGGTATTTCCCCTATAGTTCGGAAAAAGTGTTCTTCCACGCTGGCAGAACCACTGCATTCGATTTTCTATCTGTCCTATTCTTCAGGACTCTTTCCGAGAAGGTGGAAAACAGCATTTGTCCAGCCCGTCCCAAAAAAGGCGAATCTTTCTCCCCCACTTCCTACCGACCAATTGCACTTACGTCCCTTCTTTATAAGGTCATGGCAACGCTGATAAATCATCAGCTTTTGAAATATCTCGAATCCCGAAAACTTCTTAATGACCGTAAGGCTTGATATTTCATTGATATTTCAAAGGCATTTAACAGAGTTTGGCATCAAGCTCTCTTTTCGAAAATGCTTGCATTTGGGATCGATGTTACCCTTCTTCAATGGATTAGAAATTAGCTGTTGGGACGTTCAATTCAAGTTTTTTTGGACGGTTTCGAGTCTACAACCTACAAAATAAATGCTGGTGTTCCCCAAGGAGTCTCCGCTCCGACTCCCTTTCTCATTTTTATAAATGATCTACTTACTGTTACATCTTATCCTATTCATTGCTTCGCTGATGACAGTTCCCTCTGTTTTACAAATTCGTTTCCCGGGCAACACCCCTCATCTTCGGGCGTTGGACTGGAACGGCAAAGTATGTTAAGCTCATTAAGTTCCGATCTTGACAGCATACTTAAATGGGGTAAAACCAACAGAGTGGAATGAAGCGAACCCCTTATTCTCTGCCATTATCTATGAATGGCACTTGCATCGATGAAACCGAACGACTTTCCATTCTCGGTATGTGTGTTAATGACAACCTTTGTTGGAATGACCACATATTTGATGTCGCCAAGAATGTCGCGAAATGTCTAGGCTTCCTTAAGCGATGAAAGAAATATTTCACCCCTTTTGATCTGGCTAGAATTTATAAGGCGTTCATTCGTCCCAAATTTCTTGACAGGATTCAAAAACGTGCGATTGAACTAATTGGCGAAAGAGACATTGCGAGATCGCTTGACTCTCTTAGTCACCATCGCAATGTTTCCTGCCTATCGTTGTTTCATCGCAACTTTCATCGTAAATGCTCCAACGAAATAGCCATACCTTACAGCAGTTCAACCGCAATACTTGCCATGCTAGGAATGCACATCAGTTCACCCTGAAGCCTATATTCGGACGGACAGTGAAATACAAGGATACGTTTCTTAACCGTACAATACGAATGTGGAATGCTCTACCACGCTCTGTTTTTCCTTTGCATTATAGTTTACAAACATTTAAAACCAACGTGCATCGGTTTCTTTCCCTTTCCCTTTCCTTAATCCTTGATTTCCATAATGCCCGCACTGTGTCACTTCATTATATGAGTATCCAAGTCCCTTTATGTTAAATGGTTAAATGCCATGTAACCTTAAGGTGTACACGATTTTCAGCTGCAGTCAGCTTCATTAACAAATGTGCTTTGAACTGTCATTCAAAATTTTTTTTTAATTAGTATCGAACGTTCAGGTGCTGTATGATTCCAAAATTTGTTATGTTAGGTTAGATTAGGTAGAAGGCGATGTCGGCATAAGACCGACTTACTTAGACCAGAGGCCGAATTACGTATTCGTATTTTTAAGTAACACTAAACAAAAACTAAAAAAATATACACTTTTTCTGCCGTTTTATTGCCATACCATACCTTCAGATCTCTCGAATTAGAAGACACACGATAACGGACTAGGAAATATCAAACAATCAAACCCGATACTCGATACCATGCTATATAAACTAAGATAATTCATTCTGGCATAGGCCAGATGGGTTTCGTCTCTTGACATGTGATACAACTTGTCCACCTAAAGTTTGATTCCTCTATAGCAGCCAGCCTTAGCGATAGTTTACAATTGAAGAATGGTATACCTAACTCTCCTTTATCAGATGAGAGAGGAATCGTGGTTCTCAGGAATGTACCAGCAAAGGTGAATATTGAACTGTTCTGAAGAGATGGTGGAGAGTCTGAAGCCAGTATAGATTTTACAGAGACTGATTCCAAGGACATAATTGCAGCTTGACCGTTCGAGAAAATTTCGATATCATTCGACGATATCACGTTACTTTTAAGCTTACATTAGACTTCTTTTTCCGCCTGGAACACGCTTCGATAGAAGGAGAGACTTAGGTTTAATTTGTCAGAGAAAATACCACACCCCACCCTATCACTAGTTTTTGATCCATCGGTGTACAAATGGATCGCAAACTATCGGGGGGTGTCAGGTGAAACATAATGTCCAAAGACATCACCACTCGACCGTATTATTTATTTCACTTTGTATACCAAGCTGCCCATGCAATATGTTGCCCCTATACATTTGAGTGCACTAAATACATATAAAATCTGAACTATTTATAAGTGACCAAAAGAAAGTTCAATTGTGGAAGAATTGGTCATTGTTGAATTTGTATATGGAAAAACATCATCTGTTGCCCTTATTTTTAACATGAATAAAGGAATAATATTAAATTAACTCACTTTACAATCGAAAACCACTATAATTGGATTATTTTCTCAACATCCTAAACGAAATTACACAAGTAAATGTGAAATATAGTTAATAAAAACTTTACCAAATGAATCCAACGAAAGATATGATACGTACGTGATCATAAGTGGCAATTCGACAATTATAGTTGCGCCTTTCATAGCTCAGAAGTTGTAAGAAATGAGACACTATTTAGAAAAACATTTCTGTGTGAATTTAATTAATGCTCTAAGATCGAACACAAATTCAGTATTGAAATGATGTAGAGACCTTGGAAATAACTTTATTATAATTGTAGTGATTTTTAACAGTCAACTGCCTCAGATAATTAGTATTTCAGCCAATGGTTAAAATTTGTGGTCTCCAAAAGTTTTTACGTAAAGAAATTGTAGACTGTAGAAACTGAGACAAAACCAAAAATGTTTTTATTGCAATTGTGTTCACCATACTGTGATGGAGCCAACAATGGTAGTCCTAACGTTTTAGAAAGTTGCTAAAGTTAGTTAAAAAGTAGACAAGAAGATGAAAAATATACACAAAAAAACAGAGATACTTACGATGAATTTTCAAGTTGCCCTCGTTGGTAACCTCATAGAATGGACTGAATGTCACCGGACGATCTCTTGTCAGCCAACGTGCTCGAGGAGTAGGATTACCCACAGCTAAACATTCCAGAATCAAACCAGTTCCGACAGCCTTACGTATCGTTTGTCCGAACGAAGCAATCCTAGCCGGTGCTGCAAGAGAAAATTATTGCAAATGTATCCTTGCATCCTTTTCGCTTGCCTGAACTTAAATGTGTATAAGTGCATGCAATGCTTGGAGCAGGATTATACAAGGAAAAGACTATTTTGCGACGGAAATATAGCATCAGTGGCGACGCAGGAGTGAGGAGAATAGATACATAGGAAATGGTTTTGGCTTCGGTAGAAATTGCATTCAAAGGTATTAGCATTTCGGGATTCAGAAGCGCCATTCCGAGTGCTTGAAGTCATTTGAATTCACATTTTGATTGTCCCTATTTTGGATTTATTTAAATTTGAGGTATTTTCGGGAGCGGGTGCGGTAAAGAGAAGGGAATCCAAATGATGCAGCAAATGCAACATCGCTACAGCGTACTTACCTCGTGTGTTTGTGGCCTGTGCGACCACTGATGTTGGTTCACCTTCACCCACAGATGTTGAGGCTGATACCCAAAACTCGTACATCTGATTCTCGACCAGTCCTCTGGCTTCGAACGTAACCGGATATCCGTATTCATCCACCCGCACCATATGAGCTAGTATGGGGTTTGTGTGAGATCGTTCACGTGCCATGGCATGCGATAGACATTGAATGGAAGCAGAAATTTAATTTATTAGTTTTATCATTGTTACACAAAAAGGATTCCTTTTTTGTTGTTGTTGTTTTTTTATGCTGGTTAGTCGGTGGATGAGGCATTCATTTTTTGTTGTAGTTGGTGGCTTTTGTTGGAGATATTAAATTTATTGGAGCTACGTGCGAGCAGCTACTAACAGACCATGAATATTATACAAATGCGATGAGAGAGTAGAATGCGAACAATCTGCTGTGATTGTGACAGCAGTGACATTTCAGAGACAAATTAATTTTGTTTAGTACTTTTAAGCCTCTGCAATTTGCAGATGAGTTACAAAGGTTAATGCACTTCAGACATTGTGCTTGTAGATACGTAATATTATGAAGGTGCATATTAAAATTGAAATTTGAATAACTTAAATTACATTTTATAAAAAAATATCAGTAGGTCCATGACAGCTGTATTCAAAGGCAATGTAAATATACAGATTGTTTCCGACTTAATATGGGATATGATTTGTGAACAAATTCTAAGAAAAACATAACGAAAGGCTACAGTCCGCTTGGGGCGAACAGTATGATATCCTAACCATATCCCTATATGCCCCAAAGAAAAAAGCATTAAGAAGATGGTGGCTAGCATTTTATTTCATTCTATTGATAAAAAAAAAGTTTTTGGAAAAAACGCCCCAAAAAGTGGGCGTGGACAAAAACTTTGTATGAACGATATGTTGGAAAAAAATTGGGTAAATATATTGTTAAACATTTTTTCCGCTTTCTATGAAAATTTTCGAAGAAAACAGCATTTAAGTAAAAAACGCCCACAAAAAGTAGGCGTGGCAAAATATTTATATGACAAACTTATAAAGCAGGGCAGTGCCTACATATCTTGTGAAGGTTATAATACTCTATCTCTCTAACTTTAGCTTTAAAATGATTTTTTCTAAATTGTGTGCGTGGCAGTGGGCGTATTCAAAAAATTTTTACACTTAACCATTTCGGAGCCCTAGGGAATATGTGGTCCAAATTTCAACTTCCTAGCTTAATTCTAAAGGCCTAAAAATTGCGTACGGACGGACGGACATTGCTAGATAGTCTTAGGATTTGGTCCTGATCATAAATATATATACTTTTATGAGTCTACGACGAATATTAAGGGGTGTTACAAACTATGTGTCAAAATTAATATACTCTTAGCATAGGGTATAAAAATCTATTTGAGTTGTGAGGTGGTACCTAGTATACTGCTATCAGTGCGGCCGCTACATTGCCTGTAAAAAATCTGGTAACTGTACTTCCATATGTCCCCTTATTGGTCGGTAAGGATTGCCAAAAAAACAATAATGGCCCAAAAAATAATTACCATTCAATCATTACTCGGCAACTTCGCTCCTCCTCTCGGGGTAGGAGTTTTTCAAGATGCGCCTATGGGTAAAATAGGACCAAGTTTCAAAATTGATACTATGTTGATAGTCGGTAGCCGTTATCTGAATTATAGCCATCGAAACTCCTAGAGCGCAGTACAGCGAGAGGACTTTAAGTAGCACCTGAAGTATAAGTAGTCTCCGCACATTCCAGGTACACACTTTCATGTCCGATAACGTTCCGGGTATGGTTGCCGTTTGAGGGAAATTATTTGCCGGTGGTATCCCTATCGCTTTTATAACTGAAGGCCTTTCACGTGGTCGGAAAGTTACACCGATGGCACTACGCGGAACATAGTGGGCCAGGCCCTGGTTTTTATCCTGGGACAGCAGGATTTCAAAGTAAGGCTTAAATCCTCGGTAACTGGATTTAGTACATTAGTATACTAAGAAGAAAGTTATTGCGATCGTGCGGAAATTTAGAAATGAAACTGGATGACTATAGAGAAGTCCAAAAAAGACGATCCGTCTATGCCGTCCGTCGGTCTTTATGTCTGTCCGTAAGCCATATGGCGAAACTGTTCGATGGATTTGCTTCAAAATTCTTATATAATGCTTTTGGGTAACATCCCGCCGGTATTTTATTTCGAGCTTTATCGTTTTAAATAACGATACCCGAATATAATTTGTTTTTGAAGTCATTTATCACTAATTTGTTCGAAAATATTTCCAAGGATTTTTGTCTTCTTTTGTACTTTGTATGGGGCCGAAAATGCTGCATACTCAGTTTTTCACGAATCTGTTGTCCTGTGTGCGAGAAGAACGAATGGAACTGATGGTAAACTTAGCGGTGATGTAATTTGTGTTGCGTATTTAATACTAAAACGATCCCAACATAAAGCGGAAATATGATCAAGGGTGTAATGTGGGATATTTTTGATAGGAAAATCCCAACTAACAAAAGTCAATAGCAGGTACTTGATGTCTATAATAATTCATGTATTAGATGCCTGGGCATAAGTCCCCGGGTCAAAAGTTCCAAATTTTATTTGTCGAAGATGGCCAACATTTTTCGAGTGATAATTATATTAAAAAAATGTTGTAGGTTTACAACTGTTCTATATAATTTAGAAAATTAAATAAACAATTTGTTAACCCGATAATAATAATTTATTATTTCATATAACAAGAACTGAACGAACAAAACCTTTCAATATTATCAAATCGAGAAATGCACAAAATTTTTGTATTTGAGATATGAAAACATACTAAATTCTAGTTTTTGAGAATTTGAGAAAATAAAATTAAAAATTGTACAGGATTTTTCCTTCCGATATCCCGATGGAGTAAGACATAAATACCAAAATTGACTCCTAAGTCAAACTGCTTGTTTCTTTGAATGATGAAATATAGTCTAAAATGGTTGAACTCGAATAACAAGCAACATCCGTAGAAATTAAAAATCAGAAGAAAAATCAGGAAGCTATGGAGCGTTGGAGGTTAAAACCCTATATTTTCCTTTATTTTCCCCTATGGAAACTTCCTTTGAAGATATCCTTAGAATCTAGTCGAATTTCCATCAGCAATGTCTATAAAGCGGTACCCATGTGATAACCTTTAGTCGTTTAAATAAATGTCATGTTAAGCACAATTTTCCAGGTACTCCCTGGCGTATTCATTGTCTCCCTTGACCTCCATATACCAATCGAATTTAAAGAAATGTGCACATGACGTTTCCACTTAACACCGATTCATATGTCATCTGCTTAACACAATTCCAGGCCCATTACTATTCCGGGCGAGTAGCAGCCAACTAGATTGCCAAAAATAAAGTCCAATGAAGTGCCACCCGTTTGTACGTAGGTACACAAAGTCAGACACATTTACCGAGATGGGGAAATATACATATACGAAAGATACTTACATTTAGCTTGTCCCTTGCGACCTGCCTCCCTCGAATATACCGTATAGTGGGATATTATTCCGTTTCGGTTCTTTGGCGGCAGCCATGAAATCAAAATCGAATCTGCCGTTAGGGCGGCTGCTTTTATGGCAGCAGGTGCATCTGGAACATCATCTTCTGTCTGGCAGTAGATTGGATTGCTTGCCAAGCCATCACCCGATGAAGTGTACGCCAGGACTCGTATCGAATAATTTGTTGCCTTGTGCAGCGTGTGCAGGTATGTCTCCAAATTGGATGTCCTCTTGATTTCCATTTTTGATGCAAAATCAACTGTAGAGAGAATGTGAGAAAAAAAAACTATCTCCAAATGGAGAAGCAAACACACTTACTCTGATTCACAATGGGGCGGTATAAAATCTTATATCCTTGAATAATGCCACCGTGAAATTGCAGCGGTGGTTCCAGCCATGATATCTTAAGACTCTGCGATGACAATGCACTACAGTTGACAGTTTGTGGCGCCGCTTCCGGAACTGCAAATGCATGCAAAGATATTGCAACACCGACACCCAGAAAATGATAATGACAACCTACCTCCCTCCAGCGTTGTGCCAAGCACTGCCGCACTCCAAGGACCCGAGCCAAAGCTATTCAGGGCGCGCACAGTCACCGCATATCTAGTGTACTTTCGCAGGTTTCGGAGAGTGGCCTTGGTGGTTGCCCACCCACTTACCACGACCGATTTCAATGAATTATTCACGACGCTTATGTAGTTTATGTTCTGCTTTTCCTCGGTGCAATTCACTGTGTACCCGATGAGCTCTCCGTTCCAGGATTCTCGTGGTGGTATCTGAGAAGGCAAATCTTAAAATACTTCATGTCACACTCGTAGCATTACTAACCTGCCATGTGACGATTAGCTCACTTTCGCCGCCCGTTTGCACTTGCACATTGGATGGTGCTTCAGTCGGTGCCTCCTCTTGTGTCTTCAGCACAATGGGCTCGGTGAATTGACTCCTCTCGATTTCATTAATTGCCTGCATTCGAATAAGAAACGTGGTGGCTGGCGTAAGGCCCGAAACAATGGCATTCTCCCGAAGGTCAGTGTCATAGCTGCGAAATGAAAATTAATTCCAAATAGTACCAAAGTGACAGAAACAACACACACAAGTATCTATGCCTGTATACGATACGTTACCTCTTGCTGACACTCGTCGACGGCAGGGTGACGTTAATTATGTTCGGGCCGTTCCATTCGTTTTTCGCCAAGCCCAGGGCTGAATGACTCTGGAGATATTTCAGCGGTTGATACTGCACCAAATAGCTGAGGACAGGGGAGTTTCCGTCGAAAGGACGACGCCAGGATAGTTTCACGGTACGACTCCCCACTTCGAACACTTCCAAATTGGATGGGATGTCTGGTCGTTCTTGTACGGCGAGGAATATCACTTGTTCGCTGCGTCCGTAGGGATTTTCGGCTATGCACTTGTACAGTCCGGAATCATGTCGGTCCGACCGGGATATGGACAGTTGGGAGTCAACGCCTTTGTCTGTTTTCATTTCGGCAATGCTAAAGCGATAGTTGTTCAAATCGATGCGACCATTGTTATGCGTCCATGAAATGGTAATGGGTTCATCGCCCTTGGCGTGGCACTGAAGGGTGACTGGATCGTTGCGACGGGAGGATACATTACGTGCGGGCTGTTCGAAGCGTGCTGGCTCTGTTATTGCAAAAAATATGTCGGACAAAGATGTTTAATTTGCTTCATTTTCTTTATTTTCCTGCAAAGAGGAGGGGGTTATGGTTTGCTTACCATTTACATTGATGCGAATGATTTTCTTGAGACCGGCACCGATGTTATTCGCCGCCTGGCACATGTAGTGTCCTTCATCAGCGTCAGTGGCCAAATTGAGCATAAGGGAATGATTTCGCATGCTGAGTGGTTTGAAGTCTTTTGGGTGTTTTCCTGGTTATGAAATAATTAAAAATATTTATAAATCCGTATTCTCCTGACAAGGTAGTTGGGTATAGGTAATAATAGAAGTTTGATTGTGAAGGCAATTTTATTTTCGATATTTGATTGCAAGCGTGGGATGTAAGCATAAAATTGTTTTAAAGTCAGTAAATTGAGGGAAAGTTTTTAAGACCGTATTATTCGAAGAGTGAGCAAACGATTGCGAACATTTTCACGGTTTTCGATCGCTCTTTATATACTCTCAAAAAGATAATGGTAGAATATGTAAATTCATGGAGGATATGGTCTTGTTTGGGCGAAGTGCAAGTGAAAAATTATCCATATAATGATCTTTATGACCTTCGGTTATTAATAGGAGATTTTTGGGCCTTCTTCTAGAGCCTCTTTACAAAATAATAGTTCTTTGAATAATTAAGGCCTTGCACATCATTTAGTCTAATTGGTTTTATGAATTTGTAAAAGTGAAGTTAATCCATTGCACTTTTCGTTTAGTCGTTAAATGAAAACTGGATTTATGGCAATCCGGGTTCAGAATCTGCAGACTATCGTCTATAATATTTCCTAAGGTAAAGCGTCATTAAGAAATCAGCAAACAGAGAAGTTGCTCTTACATAAAATTAAACATATTGAGATAGGCATCAAGTGCTTTAATTGTAGCCCCATAAAAGTAAATATACCAAAACCTAAGACTATTAAGCAGTGTCCGTCCGTCCGTCACCAATTTTTAGGCCTTAAAATTAAAGATAGGAATCTGAAATTTAGAACATGTACTCCCTAGGGTCCCGAAATGGTAGATACGACCACTGCGTTTTTTTTAAACTTTTATAAAGAACAGCATTTGAAATCTAAAATTGAGTTGCTGGTCCCAGTTTGAAAAGATTTGTTTCTTGTTCATTCGACTCGGTTCAATGAATAACCAATATAAAGTTTTATAAATATGTATGCTCGGCATCACGTCGCTGGCAAAAATTCGACATTTTGGTTATTCGAACTTTTAGGTCGGGGTCTTGGCCTGCTTATGGGCGTACGAAAAGGCGACAAGAGTGATGCGGCGGCAAAAAGAAAAAATTCGCAAATGTCAAATACAATCCAATGTTTCTCGATTGGCAAAATTGCTTTCTTTTAAGCATGTATTTAAACTGCAACATATTGTCTTTTCTAAATTAAGACTGCAAATAGAAAAATTTAAGGACAGTTTTCCTAGCGCTAACGAAGTGCGTTCAAGTATTCAACTAGGTTGTCTTATGGGTCCAATATTCTATATCATTTTTATAAATAAAATATATTCAAAATTATAATAAATACATGCATGATGTCTATTATTTGCTATTATTTGTAGTTCGATTCAGGTAACATAGATATAAAGTTGCATGGCGCGAAAGCAATTTTCTTTTATCCGAATGTAAATTATTTTCAGCGTATCGTTGTTTAAGTCCATCTTTCAACAACTAATTATAGTGACGAAATAAAACACTAAAACTAAGATAAGCCGAATTCGCATTAAACTTGTGCATAATTATCCTATAACAAACATGGCATGTACAAAGGATTTGTTTATTATGTGCTCGATAACGCCAATAATTTAATACGAAATTTTTCTTCAGTGGTGGCAAATGGGGCAAGCTATTGGCTGTCCATGTCTTATAAAAAGCGGTTGAAAGTGCATTCTTAATCACTGTTTTAAAAAATTATTGATTCCAACAGTAATATCTTTAAAGTTCCCCAAAATGAATCGCATCATGAAATGTTTTTTTTTCGACTGAGTAATTTATATGCTTACAGTCGTATTTATTAGATTTCCTTAAAACACCTCTCAGAGGTTGTTTAGTTAAACGTTTACCTAACCTTTACGCATCTTTGCTGAAATTCTGATTTATACACGATTTTCCTCTGTGTTTTAACTAAACGAGGCTGGTGTCTAAATAAGTAAGAAAACTTAAAAAAACTAGTACCAAAAACATAAAATTCTACATTTGGCTTTAAGAGTCTTAAGGCTTTGTCTTAAGGCTTTAAGAGTGCAGAAACTCAGCTGGATTTGACAGATTTTTTTTTATTTATATGGAAATATTTTGCGTAGCATGATGAACTCCCAAAATAAAAGAAACATGTCGGAAAATTGGGATTCCACTGATAAGATACTACAATTTGCTTATGAAATATATTACAAAGGCACACATATTATAATCAATTATAGGATTTGCGTTATCTCGGGTTACTTTGTTGGCTGAAGAAGTTAATTAAATTCATATCCTTTAGAAAAGCCACGAAATCAAATGGCATTTTTATATCTTTTTATACCTTTTTACAACTTTTTTGTTTTAATAAAAAAATATAAAAATGGCATTTGCAATCAAAAACAAATTTTAAACATACTTTACGCAGCCTTAAACGCAAATTTTGGTGTTTAGGTTATGCATCGCTTAAGCGACGTTGCTTAAGTTTTATAAATTATGTTGTGCTGCGTAAGGGCAGCTTAAGTATTGTGTAAAGTAACGCTGGCTTTAAAATATGCTTATAAATAAGGCTGTTAGTGGTTAAGTGCGTTGGACCAAATATAACTTCCTGTATGGGGCGTTTACACCTAATATACATATATAAATATTAAGGAGAGCATTTTCTAAATTTCTTCAGTTAGGATACTAAAATTTAGAGTATATATTTCCGAAAAGTGTTAACATTTTTTAAATACGCCCACTGCCACGTCCACAATTTTTTAAGGTTTAAAGCTGTAGTTAAAGAGATAAAGGGTTAGTACGTTTACAAAATATGTAGGCAGTGAACTCCTTTACAAGTTTCCCATATGAAGTTTTTTGCTACGCCTCCTTTTGATGGCTTTTATTAACAATATGTTGTTGTCATCGAAAATTTCTACAAAAAAAGAGAAACAAATTTTATATAACAAGATATTTGCCAATATTTTTTATTTTTTAGTTTATCACCCATATAAAGGCTTTGGCCACGCCCACCTTTTGGGGGCGTTTTTTCCAACAAATTTTTTTTTCATGTAGATAATTTGTTAAGGAGGTCATTGTCTACATATTTTATGTAGGTCTTAATGATTTATTTCGTCATCTTAAGCTTTATAACAGAATTCTCTTAATTTTGGGCGTGGCAGTAGGCTTATCAAACAAAATTTGACACTCTACTATTTGTGGGTTTCCAGAGAGTGCACGCTGTTTCAATATAAAATCTAAATGTCTTAAATTGTTGACAGGCACACGGACAGACAGACGGACATTCTTAAATTGTCTTTGTTTTGATACTGATTATAAATGGTCTTAGAGAAATGTTCCGGGATGTTACAAACTATGTATGAAAATTTGTATAACTATAGGATAGGATATAAAGAACAGATGCTTAAGCATGCTACATTGGGAGGACTGCTGTACCGTATACATTGATTTTATCTGAGATGGTACAATTAACCCGTATATATCATCAGTTCCCTTCTAAATTATGTTACCTACTTCTTAAATTTGACACCCTGATTCGTTTTTGCACGTAATAAAAAGAGATATATTTTAACGCCCTCAATACGAACATGTTTAAAAACAAAAAACCCCTATTCTTTATCAGAAAAAATAAATTGAAAAAATAAACTTCTTGAATCCATTTCCCAATACATATATGAATGTACTCACCTTGCCCTTTAAGCCATGTAATGACCGGAATCGGATAGCCCTCGGCTTCGCAGTTAATTGCTATCGTATTTCCTAGCATTATGGCCGTATCCATTGGTTCGAATGTCCATCTCGGAGCAACTAATTAGTAAACGAACACGTCTTAGTAATTCAAACTCATTTGTTTAACGACGATTCCTGGAAGAAAAACAAAACTACTTACCCCGCACCTGCAACTCTGCTGTGTAGTTCACTTTTGCGGCAGCATTACTGGCGTAGCACGTATACTTTCCACTATGCTTGGAGCTAATATCCTTGAACACTAGCAAGGAATAGAATTCCTCCTTCTTTTCGGTTATCTAGATGGGATATAATGCATACATAGAAGAGCCGATATTCCATTATAAGCAACCACTCTACCCACCTGTAAGCTCATCGGTATAGACATATCATCTTTCTTCCAGCTAAAATATATTGGCATGTCACCGGATGAGACAGCGCATGTTATTTGTGCTCGTCCGCCCTCCTGCAGATTTTTCGGAAACTTAAATGGGTCAATTACGGGTGGGCCTTTTGTTTTCAGAAGGCAAGAGAAAAACAGATATGTTTTAAAGACATTTAATTATTCTAGGACAAATAATACGTACTATTCACTGTCAGTTGCATGTCACGGCGAGCTTCCTCCCCAGTGCGACTACGAACAATGCACGTGTAGAGTCCCGCATCACGGGCCGAGTCGACAACCTTTATTACCAAGTATCCACCTTGCTGCACTGAAGCGAGAGCATAGTGGGTATCTAAAAGTGATATTGGCATAGTGAGTGGGTTGTTTTCTTCGACAATAAAGAGGAACGAAAGAAAGTGCTTAAGCAATCATTAGTCTTACTTGACGTCAGTTCCTGATGACCTTTTTCCCATCTAATCTGTTCGATGGGGTATCCAGAGAATGGGCAATGAACTGTGATGTCGTCGCCAGCAACGGCTTTAATCGGGCCAATTGCACGAACATACGGAGGTCCTGTAAATAAGCGGAGGAAACAGAATATGAATTGGTTACTTATACGATTAAAATGCTGCCAGTTGTAAGTTTTTTTATTATATCCTTACTAATCAATGAATTTCTTACGATTACTGATTAGTTGGTGCAAGTGACACAACAATATATTTTTAGTTGTTCTATATGGATGTGAGAATATTCTTTTTTTACTACAGAATTTAACAATGACACAGTCTTTTGCTTACCCATTCGCAATCGATAGATATAATATAATCTGTTAATTGAAATGCATATGCTCATACAAATATATTTATAAGTAAAAGCTTTGCAAAGCCAACAATAAAGTGTCATTAAATATTTATTCAAGCGAATCATACCCCTTAAGTGGATGTCCAGTTCCCATAACAATACAATTTTCTGTCTACCCAACCCAAAACGCAGCCCAATACTCAAGCATAATTAAAGCGTTCCCATTGACATAACTCATACCCTAAGGAAATGCCGTCCATTATAACAGGTAAATCAATTCACTAAGTATCTCATACATAATCAAAAGCACCTCATTAAATCCTTCCCCCTTTCTGCCACCACAAATACAATGCCTAAGGCACCACCCGCAACAACATCAAATTTTCAATAATCCTCGCAAATAGCAGGTGCAAATGCTCCCAAATACCCTCTTCACATCCGCAGAGAGGTGTCCTAATGAAAACTGATTACCCTCTGCACTGCATTGATATTTGTTCAGATTCAATTCCGCCCACTCAAGGATGTTTGCGGAATCCTTATTAATATTAATGAGTTGTCCGGCTAACTAACGCCACTTCAACTTCCACCAACCCCATCCCCACAACACTGTTGTCGGTTAACAGCTTTTCTGTCGGACTGTTATGACATTTGCTAATTCAAAATTCATTTCAATAATGCTGAATTCAAATCACCATGGGAAACAACACAAATTCCCGCTTCCTCCTTTGGATGGTAGCCCATCCACCCAGCATCAAGAAAATCCAATTATACGCAAGCAAAGCGAAAAATTGTCCTTATTTGGTGGTGGTGTACACTCTGGACGTGTATATAAACACAAACATACAATATAGTACACCTTCTCGTAGCAAAAATACATTTCAAGTGGAATGAGGGAAAAAACAATTATTTCATGGTAATTAATTATCCGAGTTATTGGGAATTGAGTACGCTAGGGTCATGCGATGAGTTCACGGCGCAAGGAGTAGCTACTTCAATTAGGTACTTGTGGATAAAGGATAACGAAAAATTCGATATAAAGCACTTTAATTTACGAATAACAAATTTGGGATTGTTGAAGGAATTGCAAAGGTCGATCAACTTATAACCTTCAAAAGTAAATAGTTACTTTAAGAACTCTAAGAAAGTCGGAAATAATTTTTCGATTATTTATTTAGTTAACAAAATTTAATTTAAAGACCTCTCAAAAAACCAAAAGAGGAACTTTTAAATTTCACTATGCAAAATGTTTTCGAAATGGAAATAATATGATATTATGCAAAAATGGGTATTAGTTTAGCGTCGTATTTGCAATACTACTAAAAAGTTTTTGTAAAATAATGCAAGGAGGAAATCGCTTTGCACCGGAAAAATAAACAGAAACAAAACTTACGGTTAAGAAAAAAACATAAGGAAAGTCTACAGTCCGCTTGGGGCAAATAGTATGATACTCAATCCATATCCCTATGTGCCCCAAAAAAAAGCGTTAAGACCATGATAGCTAGCATTTTTTTTCATTCTATGAAATTTATAAATAAAATATATTTTTTTGGATAAAAATAAAAAATGGCCAAAAACTTTGTATGGTCGATATTTTGGAAAAATATGGACTAAATATCTTCTAAAACATTTTTTTCAGTTTCTATGCAAATGTTCGAAGCAAGCAGCAATTTAGTGAAAACGCGCACAAAAAGTAGGCGCGGTAAAAACTTTATATGACAAACTTATGAAGGAGGGTGGTGCATTCATATCTTGTAAAGTTTGTAATACTTTATCTCTCCAACTTTAGCCTTAAGCTATGGGCGTGAAAGTGAGCACATCAAAAAAATGTTTACACTAAACTATTTTGTTAACTTATTAGTTAAATTTTATAGTATTTATCCGCTGCTTAAAAACCGTCAAAAACTAACTCACTGATGTTTAACAAGTTGATAACTTTGAAATAATTTTGTTCGACTGAAAAATAAAAGCTTTTTGTGCAACAAAATAAAAACAAAAAAAATATTTTTTTTTTTTAATTTCGATTCAATTCGTTTGTGCAGTCGAAAATCAGGCAAGTTGAGTAACAGAAGTTAGTTGTAGAGCTGGATCTGGAATCATCTTCATACGAGCAATAGTCATCGGTAGATTGTTTTTCGGAAACTGAATAAATTTCCTTAGAAGAACATGTTAAGGCCAATTTAATGGATTTAATGCGAGTTCAAAAAAATGTGCAGCAAAACCAACTTTAAACTTTACGTAAGACAAATTCGTAACATCATCATCATCACAGTTCCATTTCGATATTTATACCATTTATAACGATTTATGACAGCAATATTAGAAACAAAAATATTACAGCAATCCATACCAACAACAGGCACTAAATTTGTTTAGTTATTTCTTCGGTTCATTGTGTAACTAACAGCAGCATCTTTGACGCAATCAGTTACCTCATGTTTGGCCGAACTCCCAATCACCTCATTGCAGTTTCTGTCGTCCATAACTAGATTGAAGGGAGCAAAATTGACGGTGTGGGAGATATATTTTTTCGTTTCGTATCTTTGGTAAGTAAGAAATTATTCCCCAGTAGAGGTTCAAACTAGGCATGTACCTCGACAATGTCCCATTTTTTTATTCCCCAAATTGACCCCCGAAATGACTCAATTATTTTTTATGCTGACATTTTTCTAAGTACTTACTTACCTAGTCCTTCTTTTTACATCTTAGGAATTTGGTTTTTTTCTTAATAGTAAATCTTTGTTTCTGTTTATCTTTCAGATTTTGAAACAAAATAAAGCCAAATGAAGAATTTGATCTTATTTCGCTTTTGAAATGGAAATAATATGTATTATTTTAATTTGGCCTTATTTCATGTCACCTTCGGCCGCACATGCATGTGCTGGGTTCCTATTAGCTCCAACACGCGGTGTGTTATGTATTTGCAAACTATACTCTGTTTAACATAAATTGGCAGTAAGATAGGGATGTTTGCCTTTCAATCAGAATCGGCATTAAACTGTAGGTCCTTCCATTCGTGTCAAAAAATATATCTTCGCAAACACAGTGTTTGGAGAAGCTAGGCATTGGGTCTTTTATTGACCGTTTACGCCTAATATTTATTTTTTAAGTCGTTGGATGATTTTTGAGCCATTTTTAACTACTATATTACTATCTAAACACAAAATACACGACTTAAAAATACAAATTGCACAAAACTAGATATAAAATCAAAAACTGACCGTGCGCTACGAAAACCTTATGCTTACAATTTTGTAACTCAATTTTGAAGTATTTTCCACACTTAAAAGAAATGCAAAAGATCAAATCAAGATCCCCACGATAACACTTTCCATTAAGAACTTTTTTTAAGCTCTGCAACCAAAAGGTACTCAACAGAATCCCAAGGAAAAATGCTAAGCTAATATTGGTAACTCTGAATACATACAATTAAATGGGCAGCCACAGGCTACAGCCTATCAGATGTGCGCTGAACAAAAGATGTTGGATCTATGTCAGATGCAATTGGAAATTCACTGGCGGGTATACACTTTTTATGCCGGGTTTCTTTCAATTTAGTATGGCGCAAAAATATGGCACGCTACTGATCTAGAAAAGCTTCCCCATAAGACGTGTACTGCCAATTTATGTTGGACAGAGTATAATAACCACCTATGAAGCGTTATTACAGTTTGAGTATCACTATGCATGATTACTTCATTTTTTCATTACAAGACGAATATTGAATGTTTTCCATGCTCTTATTTTCCGCCAATTATAAATTAGTAGCCATTTAAGGCAAATGTGCTACGGTGTGTCCTCTATTTCGTTTTTTTGTAACTAAATTATAAGTGTAACCACAGAATGAAGAGTAAACTCATTTTGTGCAAATAGGTTGGCCTTTGAGAAGCAATGATAGAGAGAGAGCAATTTGTTATTTAATTATTTAATTAAGTCTTAATATGTCAAAAGAGTGATTATGCTTCCTATATTGTGTAAGTATTGCATCTACCGAGAGCTTTAATACTATATAGGTTGTGGTCAATAACAATTTTCAGTCTGTCGCTCTGCTTCCTCCAAATTCAGATATTGTATCTGACTAACTCTATCATTACTAATAAACAATGCATTGCAACAAAATAATCAAGCACGTATCTAAATAAAATAATACATAGCACTATTCTGCAAAATCGATAAGCTGCATATTAAAACAAATAGCACACCATTAATCGATACAAATAGTTATTTCATTTTGTTTTCCCTCTTTACCGCAGTATTTCAGGAAGAAGGACCAAAGTGGATTTTAGTCCCAAAATGACTTTCACCCAGCCAAGCCAATAGCACTAAAAATATCCAACTAGAAATGTTCCGTCCTGGTATATATAGTCAGAGATAGAACAACATCACAAATACATACCTACACGCTATGTACATACGTATGTATTCGTACACTATAAGGAAGAACATATTTGGTCATAATCCTTGTCTGTAGTTTTAATATCAACATACCAGCATGTGGACTGTAGCGAACGAAGAGCAAAGAATTCCGATTATGCATATACTTCATAGCATTTTCATGTCTGCAGTACTGGGATGACATATTGCATTAAATTGGGAAAGCAGGCGAAAGAAAATAAAAAAATTGGAGATACAAGATGCGAATCAGAATAATGGTAGTCGACGTTATGCCAACTATGTATGTAGTCTGCTATAGTAAAGCTGTGCCATGTATTCAATTGCGAATCCTTGTCGCAGACTTTGCTTCATGACGAGTGCAAAGGAAGAGGTCAATATTCGATTTAATGTTCCAAAAGGGATTGCATGTTTTCTTTCTGGGACTGTGGGGCTTTTGCAGAAGTGTTCAAACTTTACCATGTTGACTTAAATGGAATTTCTAAGTTAAGACATTATGAAGGGCTCGTTGTCACTAAAAAATTGGATATTACTGGTCTTACGCCATTATAAGCCATTATTGAAATATCTATACTTAATGGAAAGTAGCTGAAGTCATGCACATGCATGGAAAGTGAGAAAGAAGTGTAAATATGTGACACATGTGTTGAACGATTACATTCGATTATCAAAGACCGGATAACTGTTCGGTTTTTAAAACAAACATTTCACACTTGAAAAACAAACTATCCTTAACCACTTTGAAGTTTCAACTTTCATCCTACGCTGTAGACAGATGTTTGTTGAAAGCATGTAGGTATTTTATTTTGTCATCGTTTATTTTAAGATCAAGGCCTTTTCTATAATTAGTAATTTCCAACCACGTTGAGAACGGCCACTGACGTCGATAAAGTTCCTTCTTAACCTTGCTCAAGATAAAGATAGAAGAATCTGAATAAAAACGCATTTTCCTTCCTGGAATCCTGTATTTGTTAGTTCATATTTGGTTTAAGGTCGATTTGACGGGTCGGAAAACTTTGACAGGGTCAATGGACTTGTTGTTTTTCAGCTTTTTAATAGCCGCTCTGCTTAAACATCTTTACAATTTATTTACTGCGACGGGAACTATAGGTTCGCGTCACAATGTCGAAGCCTTCCAGCATAGTTGCGCTGTGTTCTTTTTTTTGTTTAGAAAATCTGGATATTTTTCTGAACGTTTGCTTGAACTGGGGCGACTGCATTTGTCCACTTTTTTCTACGCAAGATTAACATTCCTTTTCCTTGCTCGATTCTTGATCTAGTTTTGTGTACAGCGGACTTTATTAGTCAGTCGAGATGGCTATTGATTGACTTAACATAACTAAAAACTAATAGAAGCAGAATGTACGTTCTGATATAATGACGGTGAAAAACGGCAGGTCTAAGAACACCTAACCACCACCGGGTCTATCAAAACTTGATAAGGGATACAGTAAAAGTTGGAAAGTTATGATCACGTTTTCCTGACGGTGACTGTCTATCACCATATAACGAGCCTTTGCAAAGTTCATTATACGGGGTAGGTTAACTGTCTTCGTCTCTTTGAGACTGTGCTTACCAAGTAATCTATCAAAGATGATTTTTCAATGTACATCAGACTCCATCTAGCAATTTATAAAACTTCTTCTTTTTAGCTGTAGGGGGATACAAAATAACTTGAGAAAATTATTTCCAACACTGTACAGTTTTTTTGCTTAGGATTTATTTGTTTGCTAGTAAAAAAAACTTTAACTTCTTTAAAACAATTTTAATGAGTGCATGTAGAATTGGATACAAACATATGTTTTTTACTTTCTCGTATAAAAAAAGGTGATTCATTTTCTCTGTTTGTAGAGGCTTATTTGTTTAATTTTTAATATTTTTAACCACAATTTAGGAGAGCTTTAGAAACACAATTCAAATAAAATGCACGACGCCGTTTTTGGGAAAACGAATTTAATTTAAATTTTAGATACATAACTAATTTAGATATAAAAAGGACACAGATTTGTTCAACTTAATATCATTAAAAATTTTAAAATTTTTCGGAATTGACTTTATTAGTTTTTGAGATATTGGCGGTTTTATAAATTACCGTTATTCGAGTTTTTGTTTGCAAAAAACTGAGTATGCAGCAAATAATAAAAAAGCGCCGCGAGATGTTACTCCAAAAACTAAATATACGAACTAAGCAAATAAACCGACTGACAGACAGACAGACATGCAGACAGACTGACCGACGGATGGCATTGGCGGGCCCACTTCTTTGGAAGTGTCCATAAGTAGTCGTAATATTATCCCTCATACTTAGTTTGAGTTAGAAATTGTTGGTATACTTATGTATACAAAAAGATTAAAAATATAACACACACATTAAACACTGGGATGAGATTCTGTAAGGCGAATACTTTGAAACGTATTTGTTTGCAACAGCAATTTGATTATTGCACTATGGTTTTTGCAAAAGGAAACGTTAAAGCGTTTTTGCTTCACCGAATTTCGACACTGATATCTCCATCTTTTGTTATATAAAAAAATGTTTTCAAGACAAGATTTTAAATTACTTTTATATTTTTTTTTGGTTTTTCTTCTTTAAAACGGGTCAACTTAACGGACAATACGACTTATAATCGTTCTTTTGGCCTTTCATAAGGATTTTTGGAATTCAAAAATTACTATCGGTATTACTACCACCTACTACTTCTTTTGCATGCAATTTATCTATACGAGAATACTTTATCAAAGTACCGCAGTGCACTGGTTAAGCGTTTCTAGCTTCTAAAAGAATTTGTATTCATTGTATAAAGCGCTAATTCGCTTCACTTTGAGGGCCAATAAAATATTCGTCGAGTTTACTTTACAAATTAAAACAACTCTATACCAATCATATTATTATTATTTCCGCATTTCTTACATAAACTAACCAATAAGAAACGAACTGTGTTGACAAATTAAGTGGTGTTAGTCGGAAGTGCAGTGAATTTAGAATGAATATGTTTGGGGTTAATGTGTGGTGTTGTAAGCCGGGATACATCCATCTTCTTGAGGTCAAGACAGAATGTACCGCATTGTAGTAATAGGTAAACATATACAAAAAAGCATACATATATATTAGTATTGATTTGAAATCGTTTGCTCTTAGATTTGTTCGATACAATTTGAAGTAACTTTTTCACACATTCCGGTTTCTAGCTCCATTTCCACACCACACGGTCACTTTTAAGGATGCAATGGAGGAAAATAAGCATCAATAAGAGCTCTTAAAGTTACGACAACCGTGTAACTATGTAAAAGCTTGTTTAATACGCACACTGCAAAGACCAACATTTCAAAAAAGTATTCAAAATGTATGTTGAATATTTTCGTTCACTATTTTAGTGTGAGACACATGAGTTCTACTTGATCAAAGCGTTGTCATATAGAAATTTAAAAATAGTGCAGATTCAAGCATAGATACTTTTATTTCTTATTTTGGGGTTAATCAACTGCCAAACAAAACATGCAATTCAGCGAATAAACAGATTCGAAACATGCTAATATGTTAAATTGGCAACTCATTCAAAATCGATTTTAACGACATCGTCTACCTTTATTACGACTACGAACTTACTCGCTCCTGACTATGCATCTGTGGTTAAAAGTATCTAAGAATATACTTTCATATGCAAATTTGATATATGCTGCTGACTTAATAATAAAACTAACTTTCAAACGCTGCTCGTTCGTCAACTTCACTTTAATCAGAAATGTAAGCCTTGACAAAGCTTTTGACATTGACAGATCATTAAGGGATGCGTTTGAATTAAAATACAAAATTGATGTTGCCTGTTCAAATGTAAGACTCATTAACTAACAAAACAGACAAAAGGAGATAATTTAATTTAAAGACAGTTTTAGGTCTCAAAATACCTGCTCTTACTGAGTTTTATAATATTGAGTATCATGTAAAAATTGTAAGACTGACAATTATGCCTCATTAATATTTTCCAGTTATAAAATGTGAATAATTATATCTATAGTAAACGGGCTCCCGACCCGTGATGAAAAGGGACGCAACCACCAAATGCCTACCAGATCGTTATTTTCTTGCTTTGTAGGTCTAAAATTAATAGTCGAAAAAACTAAAAAATCGTTCACTAACTCTTGGACTATTTGGAAACAAGAACCAATCCGTTGCAACAACAAAACTCTAGTTCACCGAGAGAATCTGAAATTAACAACTCTAATAGTGTTGCTGACAAATTATAGAGCCGAATTAAATCCGAAGAAACTGCAGAAATAGGATTTTTCCAAGATGGGTGGATGCGAAGCTGCCTGCATTGGATTTGGAACTGAAATTAAACGCACAGGTTAGTGAAGTTAAACAAGAACTTGAACAAAAAGTTCTAGAAATTCGACAAGAATGTACTTCTTGGACCTTCTCGTTGACCAGCTGGAGGGAGAAAAAATTAGCTCCGACGCTGTCATATTTCGCGTTCTTAAAACACAAAATGAGACCTTAACTGACATCACAACATAAGCTCCCAAGTAAATATACCAACCACTATTTGCTGCGTGGATGACTTAGGAGCACCGTTGCCGTTTTTGAATCCTACCAAACTTGTTAGGTGTTTTCTGCTTTGGTAGGTTGGTAGGGTTTTATTCGGTTTTTTTACAACTATAAGGTTTAATTTATATGTAAAACGTACCTACACAAAATTCTAAATCACATACATGTGAATTTTGTTTCGTTTATTTTTTATATAATGTGTTAATTGCGGGTATATTCATCAATTTAAAAAAAAAAATAATAAGCATGCTTATGGCAACCGTGCTTGGAAAATGTATTCGGAAGCAATGGTGAAAATTAAAACGATGATCAACAACAACAGCAGCATCAACTTTCAACGCCAGTTGGCAGCTCATGGTGTCTAGTTATCCCCTTTCCTTAAGATATATTAATTTGGACACATAGTTTGTAACACCCATTAATATTCATAGTAGACCCCTAAAAGTATTTATATTTATGATCAGGACCAAAACATAAGACTATTTAGCAATGTCCGTCCGTGCGCAATTTTCATGCTTTTAAAATTAAGCTAGGAAGCTTAAATTTGGACCACATATTCCCTAGGGCTCCGAAATGGTTAAGTGTAAACAATTTTTGAATACGCCCACTGCCCCAGAATTAAAAAAAAAACATTTTAAAGCCAAAGTTGGAGAGATAGAGTGTTACAGCCTTCACAAGATATGAAGGCACTGTCCTGCTTTATAAATTTGCAATATAAAGTTTTTGCCACGCCTAGCGTTTTTGACTACAATGCTGTTATCGTCGAAAATTTTCATAAAAACCGAAAAAAAAATTTTTACGAAAATATGCAGGCAATATTTTTAACTCTCTCGTATAAACAAACAAACTGAGTATGAGGGATGATATTATGACTATGGCGAAGTCCAAAAAAGTCGGTCCGCCTATGCCGTCCGTCGGTCTGCGAATGGCGAAACCTGCCATACAATTTTTTTTGTGCAAATCACTTATCACTATTTTTCTCAAAAGTGGTTGCAAGGATTTTAAAAAAACTTAACTTAAAAAAAATTTACAGTTTTTTTTATACTATAAACTCAAACAAATCTGCATATTTAGATTTTTTAAATAATTTTTTTTAAATTTTTTTTTTCTTATAACGATTTTCTTAAATTTAAATTTTAAAATCTAATTTTTTAAAATAAATAAATTTCTCACCATTAATTTTCGATTCATTTTGCGACTCAAAAACGCATCTCATGTACCGAGAAAGTTTCGTATGACGCAGTCGTGCACTGTTTTTCCAACATATAACACACATACAGAGTTTTTTGCCACGCCATCTTTTTGGCAGCGTTTTTTCAAAAATTGTGTTTTTTTTATAAATATCATGTAAAATGAAATAAAATGACCTTCTACCATGTTTTTAACTCATTTTTATTTTGGAGGCATATAGGGATATGGATAAGGTTATTATACTGTTCTCCCAAGCGGACTGTAGCCTTTCCTTATGTTTCCAATTGTATTTTGCTTTTCTATGCTTTCGTTCTGTCTAACTTATTTTTATTTCCTTTGATTTTATTACAATTTTCTTTCATATTTGGTTATATGTGAGTATTTGCAAAAATTCCTAATTTATTTGCTGAACTTCTTTTGCGTTTGTTCTTGATTTTGTTAGAAGTAATCTATTAAGAATTGTAGTAGTAACACTAGTGCTAGTGGCATGACTGACAATTTGCTAACTTTATTGAATTTTGTATATGTCTGTCCCTTTGAAAATCAAATCCGATATTTAAATATCTCCTATACCTATTAATCTAATAGGGCAGACTTAAATGGTTAGTAAGCAAAATTTACAGTCTTCTGTCGTTTCGACTATATCCTAGGCTTTCCCAAATCATCTACCACAGCCTTAAATAGTTCGGCTTTCCGTCATCGGACCCAGAAACTTGCTAATTGAACACTGCACATTCTTTAAAATAAATTTTATTCCAACCAACATATTTTACACTTGTCATTGCCAAATGCTCCACTGAATATTGTCATGGAATTCTCCTAGATTAAAGCTTTGCATTTCACCTTAATTTCATTTTTCCTCATATACTGCACGTATCCCCCTGTTCCACGTATCAGCCACTCGATACGTGTCTGTGTCGTATCTTCAAGGTTCAATCAATGTAAACCACAAATTCTATTATCGAGAAACAAAATGGATCCCTAGCATTCCTGCATAGATGCCGATTCTATTGGCTTTGCTTGAGTAACTACACACAAAGCAACATACCTATTCGGAGATCAGAATATGTTCATGGAAACACAAGCAGGTGCTGCATGCCATCTCCGGCAACAACGATGCCGCATCAGCATCATTCCATGGTACAATCAGGGAAAAGCATTTTTATGCGCACAACTCATATAAGTCATGGATGAGTATACTGACGGCTAATATTGTAGATATATACGGGTAGTGCGGCAAGATAAGGACGGTTAGAAGTTTTACATACCATAAACGTTTAATCGAGCTGCATGTGCCACGTTGCCCATTGTATTGGAAGCAATGCACTTATAGAGTCCTCCGTCATCGGGTCGAACATGGGATATATTCAAATGACTTATCACATCTCCAGACATGTCGACAAATTGTCCTATAGCAAACCGGTGATGGATTGACACATCCATTATCGGCTGAGAGTCCAGGAGCCAGGAAAACTGTAAAATATGGGAGTGGGGTGATGTGTTTATTAATATATTTAAATGATGTTAAAATTTGTCAAAATAAATACATTATAGTGATGTGTATATTTAAAGCAACCGATAAGAAAGAGAAAATCATTATAGCTCTTATTGACCTATTATGATTGATGATTTTTAGAAATCGAGAGAGCACACAGGGTTAGAAAATGGTGACATTATTTCTGACGCGGCGGGATCAACAAATTTACAGCGTTGTGTTCCATTGAATAACCTTTTGCCGTAGATAAATAATAAGCAATCGTAGTTAAGTTAAAACAATATTGCTATGCAACGCCTATATCTATCAGTTAGTCAGTCGTTTCGTCGGGAAGGGATTCATTCAGTTACCCTTGCGAAATTTCCTAAAATTATGTTTTGAAACTTTTTTACGTACGATCACCAGATTTAGTAGTAAAAGCAATTTTTTGTCAGAAAAAAAAAATGGTCAAATAGAACAGTAGCCATTGAATTACTCATAAAATCTACTCTACTCATATAGCGATTGTTCGAAGTCCATTCCTTCCATTAAAATACATGTTCGGGCGAGTTTAACTATTTCAATTGGCAGATTAACGGTCAGCAAAACTCATCTCATCTCTTCTGTAGCGGCACCAATATTTTCTTGACGCTCTACAAGACTCAACATTTCTCAGATTAACCTTTTATTTCAGAGCCTCCCAGAAGAAAAAATCCGAAGTCAGGTGATCTGGGTGCCCAAGCGTCCGAATCGACCAATCCACCGTTCGTTAAAAGTTGATGAACGAAGTTATCCCGCTGCTACTGTGAAAAGGTGATCCATGTTAAATACATCGAAGTTCAAAGAACATCGTCCTTTTCTGAACAAGAGGAACATCTTCAAGGAGCTCCGGCAATCGTTCTCTAAGAAATTCTAGGTAGTATGTAATAGGAATTAACTTTTTGTGGAAGAATGTACAGGCCTTCTTATGTGTTTCCTATTAAACCAGCCCAAACATTTACGCTAAACCTATTTTAAAACAAACAACACTTTTTGAAGAAGTTGCTTACAATATTTAAATTCTTACCTATGAAAGGATGTTATATTGTTAATACGTATCAGCCGAAAGCCGACTGAACAGTGCACGGTGATTGTACAACGAAACGTTTTCATTGCAGAACCCGTATACAAACACTATTTCCACGAATTCACGTTTTGAACACATTGTGGTTGGAATTGACACAGTTTTGCAAATGTACCGAAAAGCAGTAAAAAAAGTAACAAAGATTTATCCACTGTTACAATTCCATTTTTCTATTCGATAATTAATGTTAATTGCATTACTTATAGCTACGTTAGTTTATTGATCTCACTTCATTTTATTTGACTGGAAGGATAATTATGTGCCAAATATTTATGCCATTAATGTTTAAATATGATTTCGGGCATGTGGCCGCTGCGGCTGGTTCGAATAAAGACAAGCATTTGGGGCTGTATTTTGGCAATAACGCCACGAATATTGACTTCCAAGTACCCCAACGTTTCTGGTTTGTTGGCGTAGGCGAATTCACATATCCCCAAAGAAAATAGTCCAATGGTGTCAAATCACACGATCTTGGTGGCCAATTGACAGGTCCATTTCGAAAATTATGCGCTCATCGAATGTTTCCTTCAATAAATCGATTGTGACGTGTTCGAATAAAGACAAGCATTTGGGGCTGTATTTTGGCAATAACGCCACGAATATTGACGTCCAAGTCCCCCAACGTTTCTGGTTTGTTGGCGTAGGCGAATTCACATATCCCCAAAGAAAATAGTCCAATGGTGTCAAATCACACGATCTTGGTGGCCAATTGACAGGTCCATTTCGAAAATTATGCGCTCATCGAATGTTTCCTTCAATAAATCGATTGTGACGTGCGCTTTGTTGAATGTAGCGCCGTCTTGTAGGAACCACGTCTCATCCACATTCATTCCATCCAACTCGGGAACAAAATAGTCGGATAACATGGCGCTATACAGGTCTCCATTAACTGTAACTGACTCTCCAGCATCATTTCGAAAGAATGATCTTGTAAGGTCGTAAGAAGAGATCTTTGCGCAAAATCTTCCATAAAGATGGACAAAGCTCCGATTGCTATGCACGGTGGCGAATCGATTCATTCGGGTCCTCTTCAACACTTTGCTTTACATTGGCAATTGTTTCTTCGGTGCGCACTGTTCAATGTCTCTGCGGATGCGTATTATCACATAGAGTAAACGTAGTGCAAACACGATCCATGGTTAACCGAATTAATTTCTCTAATGGACTATTATGTCGACCATAAAATGAACGGAGCTTGCTGTAAACTTCGGGAACTGAACCATTATTTTCGAAATAAATTTGCACGATTTGAAACCGTTGTTCATTTCTTAACCTGTTCATGATGAAATGGCAAACCAAACTTAACATAAATGACATTAGATTTGCCAGATTTAACCACAAAATGTTAGTTTTATCTCTATTCGAAAAACCAACCTCTAAAAAACACAAGATATAATTTTTAGGAAATTCTTCAAAGATAGAGATTTAATAAAACATCCACAAATTATTGAGTAAACATCTCGTGAAATATTTTGAACAATTTTCCAAAATTTTGAGTTTAAGAGCCACAATTTTTTTAAACATACATATGTAACAAAAACAAATTCTTTTTCTAAAATGTATAATAGTGTAAATGGTTACACCTCCAGATTAGAAGTCACCCAGTACATTTATTTTTAGCAATTTTTTTCTGACAAAAAAATGGCTGTTACTACTTACTTTAACTAGTTTGCACAACTAATTTATTTTTTCAAAATGTACAAAACCATTTTTGAACCTGTACCAGGCTGTGGCGTTCAAAGTGGTTACACCTCCAATTTGATGGGCTGTAACTTGAAATGTAGTAAGAAATCATTCCCGTGGAACTTCAGGAATATACCTTTAAAGGATTATACTTAGGAAATTCTATTCAATAAGTTTGTATTCTCTACCATCATTCAGACGTTCAAACTCTTAACATATAATAAAGGGCTTTCCAATTGGGATTTGACAACTTTGAACTTTTTCTCAAATGGTCCCAATGGCCAAACTGTCAATTTCCAAAAACGTCACAAACGAATATAGTTTGCAAATAATTAAAATTTCTTACCAAAAATGTTCGAAAAAGATGACAAATTTCATTGCAAAATCATTTTCAGTGATGAAGCGCATTCTTCGCTAAACGGCTTCGTCAAAAAGTCGGCGCGCGTCTTTTGAATTAGAGCGGTTTCCATCGAAATAACGAAATAACCCAATTTGACCGCGGCAAACGTGCCCGCGCTGCACATAATATGAACGATGACGTAGAATTCCGAAAATAAAAATAAACGTTTTGATTGTACTTCAAACCAAAAATAAAATTTTCGAGATATGTCAAATGATTTGCGTTTTATATAAAATAAATACGTTGTCAAGTCCTTATACAGATTATTTTAACAAACCCTAAGAAGGTCAATATACTATATCATAAGTGAAAAGTTGTATTAATAGGACTGACTTTCGTGAGTCAGTATTAAAACTAAATTCAATAAATTAAAAGCCAAAAACATTTGACTCAAAAGTTATGCTAAGACTTACTTGAGGAGGAGGCGATCCGCTTGCAGAGCACTTTAATGATATTAGTTGGCCCGGTCGAACATTTTGTTCAATAAATGTATAAATCAATTCCGGAACAGTATCTGAAAATAAATAAACATATTATGAAAAGAGGCAAAAGTAACTAGTTAGGTAGGTATAGTGGCCGGTTTCCAACTTACAAGTCAGAAATTAGCACTTAAGCGCCGTTTTGGTGCAGGCGTAGAAAGCAATACCGACTTTTCGTACATGGTGTTCAATGTTTAACCTAAAATTTATATTTTTGCCAGTATTTGGCAGTGGAGGACGGAGTTAGTTATTGATTATTTAGGTGAAGAAGTCTGAAGATTGGTATTTAAATTTTGTTGATGAAAAGAATCAGTTAAATTTAGCTTGGGTTAACCCCGAGGCCACAACCAAATCTCTCTTCTGGTACTGGTACAATAACGTCTAAGCATACGCAACCGCCTTGATTCCGTCGTTATCAATTCTAAGAAATAACCCCACGTTGGGGCGAACCTCTGTTTTCAGATTGGGTTATTTGACGTCCCGCCCTGATGATCGTTGTGCTATGCATGGACACAATTAAAATACTTACACAGCCATATACACATAGCACGATAAGAATATTCTTAGAAAGATTCGGTTTTGATATTGTAAAAAGCACCCCCTATGTCTAAGAGAGTAGCCAGGGTATTTTGATAGGCCGAAAAATCTAAACAAATAAAAATTTTGGATTGCAATGCAATGCAAAACATGAACAGATCTGGGATAACAGAGGGACTGTCAGCTCTTAAGGTGGTTATATTTTTGTAGGAGATTGCTACTATCCGATGGAGTGGTAGACACAACTACGTTATAGTACCATGCAGATACCTTACATTAATTTGCTTGCACTTCCGTCTTTCGAAAAAAGATGACCTGAGATGGAGCTTCAGTGATAAAGAGCTTAAATGCAAGGGCCGGACAACTGCAGGGGAAGTGTTCTGCTATGTCATCCTCCATACTACAAGTAGGACACGTGGTGGTGTCGCTCAAGCCCAACATATTTAAGTGTTGAACAAAAGCTTGGTGGGCCGAAAGGACGTCTACAAGCACGCTACCGTCGATTCTCTCGAGGAAAGACCCTGTCGTCGATAGAAAGAAAGACGCAGACTTTTTGCAAATGTCCGGGCTCAGTTGTTTGGTCTGTCGAAACCAATTTTGTTACTGATTGTGTTAATTTATCTACTGCTGACAAGTCGGAATATTAGCTCTTAATTAAGTGGGATACCTGCCAAAAAAGCTGTAGGTAGAAGCGTTATATTTCTCATTATCTATTTTTTTTTCGCATTATAGAGGACAATAACATATCTGGGCATCATTAACATCCAGATGTACTTCCGAAGTCATTTAGTATATTATATTTAAACTAATTGTTTCAAACAATACACACTGTATCAATTGGTAATAGTTGATGACAAGTAATAAATAATTTGTAATTAACCAAGAATTTCTGCTTTACATTGCTACCACATAAGTAAATATAGGTCGTCAAAACGGAAATGGACACATTTTCCATATAAAAATCCGGTCCTCGTATATGCAACGTGCACCTAACAATTGAAATAGGACTCTTAGAAGCTATTACCTAACTCAATTTGTCGACACTCAAAAGTTTTTACCAGTATATGTAAATATGCAAAGGAATTCTCGAAACAAGACAAAAAAAAAATAAACCTCTTTAAGGCAAAAATAGACAAAATATTTATTAAAATAATACTTACCGCCCAATTTAAGCTCGGCCATTGCTTGTGCACTCGTCTTATGGTTACCAACCAAACACTGGTAGATACCTTTATCCTTGCGGCCGACATTCTTCACCATCAGTGATGTCTTCGATAACAGCCGGACACTGGACACGAGAAAGGCAAACACAATTGAATTCACATTATCCTCAAATACATGTCCGATAACAAACTCAAGTTAATGTATGCATTCGCATATGTGTACGAAGAATATAATGTATCCGTAGATACGGACCACTTCATGAATATATTCTCAATCCCAGCATAATCAAGTAAGTGGAGTAAAATAAATGTCGATGTCGATGTCGTGAGCAGGAAAAACACTGGGGTTAGCATATTACATCAAATCTGTATCAAAAAGCTTTTAAGGTGCACACACGCACCCATACATTTTGAAACATTAATGTATTCATGGGCAACGACAACTGATGGAACATTTGCCTTCCAGGGACACTCCATTGTTGATCAAATGACGTCAACGTTTGTTTTGCGATTGACAAACATACATATATGCAATTTTATCAAAAAGAAAACAGTTTTGGCACAAACATTTGTACAGGCTCTACTGGGTCTTAGTTCTGGTTTCGGTCCTGGTCTGGTCTGGTCAGCTTCAGTATTAAGAGCCGATGTGATGTATGCTTAATATATACAAGAACTTATGTCCAATTGAATGGGGAAAGGTAAATACAATTTGCGTGTAGATATAATAGTGAATAGCTAGGGTAATAGTCGAACAGGCGACAACAACGTTGTCGTCGAAGTTCGCAGTCGATGACAATACTTTACTCGTCCTGTGGATTCAAATAGAAATGGCCCGCATCTAGATCTTACACATCATTGAATGAAATGCATGAAATGTACACTCTCACAGAAATGCACGCATTGACAATACAAGATAGCATTTTGCATTGAATAGATTCACTCACTTGTCTCGGCCGGTACTGAGAACATTATCCTCTATTACGGGTCTTCCATTATGCAGCCATTCAACGCCATCAACCGATGATCCCGTCGTTGAGCAATTAAATATTGCAGTGCCACCCGAATTTGCAATTTGTACTTGTGGCAGGATGTGCACCGAGACGTACGATTCGACTATCAATCGAATTTCAATCCTTTGTTCACCGAACTGATTTGATGCCTGGCAAATCTGTTGAGAAGTAATTGTTCTTGTAAAATTATTGAAATTGAAGCAAGTAAGTAAATGCACAAAACATTTGTTTTGTTTACATGGATAAAAGATAAAAGTATTCCAATCTAATTTTAAAAGTTAAATCTGAATGGGTTAGCTTTCGACAATTATAGGTTGTAAGACAATAATAATAGATTCTGATTAAATTGAAGAAGGATTGATAGAATCTGCAGGAAAGGATTGCGTGTAGTTATAAAAATTTGACATCTGAGTGGATAGTATAAAGTATACGTTGACAAACCTTTCGCAGCAGAAAATAAAGTGTACGAAAGATTACGAAAATGTCTGGGTATATAAGATTCGTTTTTAAACCGCTTCAGAATGGTAATGGTGGGTGCAGTGGCTTAGTGGTAGTAGCTAAGTTAAGTCCATTGGACCACTAAGCTGGTTCGAATCCCTGCCCTTACCACCTTAAATTTGTACTCGCTGGTCCACCTCATGCGAACGTCTGACAAACATCCTACAGTAAGAAATGTCATGAGAACATCAAAACTGCATTAAACTGTAGGCCCCTCCATTCATGTCAAAAATATATCTTCTCAAACACAATGGTTGGAGAACCTATTCTTTGGGTCCTGTAAGGGCTGTTTACGCCTAATATTTTTTTTTTTGTCAGAGTGGTAACATCTGATAACATACCAAATTTATTTAAATCACTTTTGTAATTGTGCACACTGGACACGTTTAACAACAAATCAAAATCGTTAAAGCCGTTATAGAGAAAACGAATTTTATTTAAATTTAAGAAAATCGGTATATGAAAAAAAAAATTAAAAAAAAAATTTCAAAAACTGAAGTACGCAGATTTGTTCAACTTAATAAGTACGTTAAAAAAAAAAGAAAAAAATTATTTTAAATTCCCGTTTTCACGCAGTATTTTTGGCCCCAAAGAACAACAAAAAGACCAAAGTCCTCTGAAACATTTTTGAGAAAATTAGTGATAAGTGATCCTTACAAAATAAATTGTGTGGCAGGTACCGTTATTTGAAACGATAAATCAAAAAATAAAAAAACGCCGTGAGATATTATTATCCCACAAACTTTATATACGAACTTGAAGCAAATCCGTAGAATTGTTTCACCATATGGCTCCCGGGCGGACACAAAGAGGTAAGACAGAAAGACGGACGCACTTTTTTGAACTTCTCCATAGTCGTTACATCATCCCTCGTACTTAGTTAAAATTCAAAATTTCCGCACGATGTACCGCACGACAAATTTAAGCATTTTTAACAATATAATTATGTATTATATTTCCTAAGTTTTTGGTTGCACCCACTTTTTGTGGGCCTTACTTAATTTTTTTTATATAAATTTCATAGAAACTGAAATAAAATGTCGTCCATTATGTTCTTTGCCCAATTTTCTTTGTTAAAATATTTGTTAAAGTATCATAGTGTTCGCCCCAAGCCTTTCTTTAGGTTTTCTACTGATATTGTCTCACTATTTTCGATTTATGTCACTCACGACTTTGTTTGTGTACAACGTATATATTTTTAATGCAAAAACCCTTGCGATAACCCTTCTGCTGAAAATTACTTTAAATCTCTGAAACTGGTTTTATATGTCCATTCCTTCTTAGTTAAAGCTTAACTGCATTCAAATCATTAAGGCAGGCCAAAATTAAGTAAGAGCACAGTAACGAAATTCCTTACATCATACTAAACTAAATACGACAAAAAAAAATTAAAAATAAGGCACTCACCCATTTTCCGGAATCACGATCATCAGCATTTTTTATAAGCAAAAGTGTCCTTGAGAGTATAATCCTCTGCGATGAGGGAATAGGATACAAAGCTGACGAGTCAGATACCCTATACCAGCTACAAAACAGTACAAAAGATAGATAAAAAAAATTTAAAAATTATTTATCAATTATCAAATCAACATCATTTCGTCCTTCTTCACAGGTTAACTACGATAACGGATAGCAGATGCCATGAATTATGTATAAGCAAACAGCGAGCTCATCTCATTATGCATGTTATTCGCCGAGGATACTCTAAGTCAATGGGTGCCCCATTCGAGCGAAAGTCAAACAAACCCTTGGAGTTCAATATGATACACATCCACTTGACGTGCAGCGCTATGCGGCGCGCATCTACACCCGCGTCGCACCTTTCCCTCGAGCGGTAGTCTCATTAAAAATGTATCAAGCAAAGCACTTCAGTTTTCAGTGGATTTCGAAATATATGCGATAAAATGAGTACATATTGCGTTCCACATGCATACATACCGTGAGAGTTCCCTTCAGTGGACGGCAGCGGGTAGGATATAATCTCTCGAGCTTTGTTCCTACCGGGATTAACATTGTAATTGATTGTTTTGTTCTTTTTTTTTGCTCCTTAGAGCAGACGATTATTTGCAAAGCTTCCGGGAATGTTCTCAAGTCAGGGATAAGGGATAAGGATGTGAATGGCATCTAATGGATTTAGAAAGGGAATTCGCATCAAAAGTGAAAGTAATTTCTTAGTGCTGCTACATGATGAGTAAGGACGTGATTTATTCAGCAGTACTTACGTGAAAATGGGAAAAGGATTTCCTTGAATGTTGCACGGCAAGTGGACATCGTTTCCTCTCTCGACATGGAGTTCAATCACAGGTTTTTGGGTAGTGCGAGGGGCTAAATTTTTACTTAGTTCTATGAAGTTTAAGACATTGTTAGTTTATGTTGAGCAAGCACAAAGTCGTTTTGAAGCTTACCCTTAATAGCTGGGGTTATAGAGTCACTCCGTTGTCTTTCGCCGCTAAGAGTGTTTGTAGTGAGACACGAGAACTTGACAAGTCCATCTTCGGAACGAACTGCCCGGATGTAAAGGTCGCCTGACGTCGAAAGAACTACATATCTTCCAGCTGGAAAAAATAACTTTATTAAGTTAATGGTGGAATAAATTATTCAACTATATAGTGATAATGCACTCGAAAGGAAATGCATATTTTATCTTCTTAATTAAATGTGTAAGGAAGCTTTTGTTTTAAGTCAGTAAGCTTTTAAACATTTGCTAAGAGTTTTTAAGAGAAGCGAATACATGCATTTATTTTGTTTTAAAAACTATATTCACGGATATTTGCCAGAGTTGAGTGGCAAAACTCAATAACAAATTTAATGTCGGTACAAATTTGATTTAGAGCTTAAATTTGTCGTTCTTTACGCACGTATGCAAAACAAAATTCGAAAAACGGGACCACGAATTTAATCTTTACATTAAATTTGTTACTGGTAAACCGAATGTGGAAAAAATGGTGTAATGGTCGCTATGCGAAAAAAACAGCAGCTGGACTGGCGAAAAAATTGTGGGTTCTAAAGTTTCGGGCATTCCACAGACCAAAAGTGCCAAAGGGCATACCTTTTTTGTATAACTTCTTACTCGCCCTGTGCAAGTCGACCAAATGATATTTTTGCCCTTCTGTCATAACTGCAGGAAGGTTTTCTACTACATCAAAATCAATCAAATGGATAATAGCGCCTCCCTAGAAGTAGGTATAAACTAGTTCCCCTAAAAGTCTGAAATGAGAAATAAAAAAACAACAACAATAACATGTAGTGATTTCGATTTCACCCATTCTTAGTTCAGACAGGTTTGTATCGCTTTACATAGAAGGGTTTTTGATACTTAAACACAATTTCTGAAAACCATTTTCTTGAGTTAGGTTCAGTAGATTTTTAATATACTAAGGGTAATAAATTAAAACACTTTCTTCTTCTTCTTTTTCTGCAGTCCCTATTCGCTGTTAGGTATCGGGGTAGCCTTGGGATATCCATCATCTCCAGTGGAGTCGGTCCCAGCTCTCACTTCTCATCTTAGTCAATTCAGATGTTTTTCTAAAGGAATTGCAGGTAGATGAGTTGAAGTCTCCAGTTTCCAATCTTTGTTTTTTCTGTTTGCCTCTTACACAATTTAGCTGTTTCATCCCTAGTGGGCTAAGACTTTCTTTAATCCTTTGCTTATTTCGAATACTTCTGACTTCTCCCGCTCTAGTCTTACTTTCCGCGGCGGCTTGTTTTTCAAGTACCTTGGTATATAAGTTATACATTGTAGATGATTGTGTTATCGGCCTGTAGTTGTTACAGTCGTATGTATTATCAGATTTTCATTCCAGTCCGTTGATATCCTATTTTCATCTAATGCCTTTGAATTATTTTCTTAGGATATCTTGGGACCACCATATTTAGTGAGTTCCGGAGCTATTTCATCTGGTCCGGCGGCTTTTCCAATATTTATTGTCTGTATGGCATTCTCTAACTGGTCCTTCTGTTGTTTCGTCTTCAACTTCTAGGAATGGTCCATATACGATTTCGTCCTCATTAAGTTTTTTCCTAAAATACTATAATAAAAAAAAATAATTTTCTATGACCAGCATGTCTCCATCATTGATTGTTCTTGTTTGTTTTCCATATTTTCCTCGCAGGATTTAAATATTTTCCAAAAGCTTTTGGTTCCCAAATTCTTCCCATGATGTCTTCTTTGCTTCCTTAACTGCTTCTTTTGTTTCGATTCTCATAAGATCTTCTATCAGTCGTTGAACGGATTCGTAGGTATTTCTTCCACACCTCCTTCTTTTTTTAACTTTCTGCTTTATATTGTTTTTGTCCACCAAGCCGTCCTCTTTTTCGTAGGGTCGATTTTTGTCTTCCCCCATACTTCCTCAGCTGTTTTTAAACAGTTTTCTTTTCTTTTTCTCCATTCCAACTCTAGGTCTTCATCTACAGGGTGGTCCACATACATCCTCCTTTCGAAGACTTTATTTTTAGGTCTGGGTGGCTACTTAGATCGGGTTTTCTATTAGCAACCGGTGGTCTGTTTCTAATTCCGCCCCCGTAATTACCTTACATCTGTTATGCTTCTTCTTATGTTATGTTGATATAGGATATGGTAAAGTGGCTGATTTTCATAACTACTATGAAAAATGCATACTGTTTTGTGTGGAAACCGGAAATTACCTTTTAATAATTGATTTTAGGCACAGTACTTTTCGATAAAATCAGAATTTTAGTGAAAAACGCCCACAAAAAGTATGCGTTCAAACAACCTTATGAAGGAAAGCAGTATCTACCTAATATCTTGTGAAGGTTCTAACACTTAATATCCTTAACTTTAGTCTTTAAATGTTTTTTTCTTAATTGTGGGCTTTTTGTCGGAGGTTGCTACTATCCGATGGAGCGCTCAGACACAACTAAAGGTCAATTGTACTATCATTTAGACACCTTACATTAATGTACTTAGTTTTCCCGTCTTTCGAAGAAAAACGAGAAGGAGCTTCAGTGGTAAGGAGCTTAGATGTTCGGCACTCACCACGTCAGCCTCGAAGATCCGCCACCTGATGCGAGCATAGGCCGGACAACTGCAGAGAAAGTCTTCTGCTGTGTCATCCTCCTCACCGCAAGCAGGACAGGTAGTGGTGTCGCTTAAGCCCAACACATTTAAGTGTTTAGCAAAACCTTGGAAGAACCCGAAGGAACGCCTACAAGCAGCCTACGGTCGATTCTCCTCAGAGATAGAAGAAAAGATGCTGACCTTTTGCAAATGTCCGGGCGCAGTAGTTTGGTTTGTCTACATCCACCGCAATCGCGCCACCGAATCTTGTGTTCACGAGAAACCCAAGAATCGATAGAAGACATGACTAAAGATGCAGGCAGACCCAACACAGGTTCGGGTCCTGCGAAAACTTCTTCTGAACCTTGCCTAGCAAGCTCATCCGAGATCTCATTTCCCTGGATGCCAGTGTGACCTGGTACCCAAACAAGATTCACTGTGTTCAGTCTTCCCACCAAATTCAGAGAAAGCTTGAGTTCTAGCACTAACTTGGACGAGGTAAGAGGTTTTAGAAGCGATTTTAATGCAGCTTGGCTATCACTGCAGATGCAAATGCTTCTAGCCCTCCACCTGTTGTTCACAATATAGCGCATAGTCATTAGGATGGCAAAAATCTCCGCTTGGAAAACAGATGCATGTTTACCCAAGGGGTAGTAAAGTCGCATACCATCGCATTCCACAAAGACTCCAGCACCAGACCCCTGCCTGGTTTTGGAGCCATCCGTGAAAATACGATGGCATTCAATCCATGGCTGAGAGTCTGACCGAAGCCATTCCATTACCTGTGGAAAGTTGACGGCTAGTTTTTTTGAAGAAGTATTTCTGGTGTCATTGCATCAGACGGCATATCCATAAGATAGGGGTCAAAGGATAATTCTCGAGGAAGTTCTTCAAAAATCCAGAGCGCATGGTACCAAAAACCACCTCTCTTTAAGCGAAAGATGGTTTTAGTAAATTGTGGGCTTACTAAATTTTTTTAAAACCTAACAATTTGGTGCTTTTTGGTGGTCCAAATTTCAGCTTCATAGCAATCCATTAGCTACCAAAGTTTGAGTACAGTATTTTTCATATTTAAATTAATTTTTTTTTTCAGAAAGTAGGCATTGATTGTTTTTTCTTTTGGTTTAAATTCACCATGGACATGTTTCCAAACTTCACTTTAATATTGTTGAAGTTGATAGTTATTTGGAAGTATTTTCGTGAATATTTGTTGTTTTGTGTGTTTTCTGGATTACAAAATTTGCTGTCATTGCGTAAATCTCTTACAACTTACATGTAAAATAATAATAATGAATTTCAATTGTTATATATCTAAAAAAGCAGCGCCTATAAATCATAACTAAAAAAAATTGTATCTTGTTCATGGTAAGTGGTGAAAACATCGAAAAGATGGTTGAGCTACAGGTAATTATTTTTATTATAATGGTGTACTCATATGAGTATATTGCCAAAACCATGCTAATTTTTTGTTGTCTCACTAATCTTGTAGAAAATATCTTTTTTCGACAATAAACTGCACTAGTTTTTATGGAATGCGCTATGCAAATCTTAATATTATACTACCGGATGTTGACATCCAAACTGATGAGGAAGATGTATGTGAGGATGACCTGCTTGGTTCCTAAATTCCAGTTGACATCCCAGGAGCAGCAGAAATTGAAATTAACGACGGGTTTGAATGCTTTAAGGACGACACTCCACTTGCAGAGCTATGGGAAGAAAACATAGCTGCAGGTGAGTCGCACAATACTACTCCAAAATAGACAAGTCATATTTGTAATTCAGCTGAAATGGATGAAACATTTCACTGTTTTGAAAAGTTTTCCAAAGTAAAAAAATAATCGTTATTGGAAGATAAGGTTTAAACCATTGAACACTTTTTTGATGGTGATGACATGAATTTGATTGTTGAACAAAGTCGTATTAGTTTGATGTAAGAAGTTTTTTATCCGGTTACCACACTCTACCACACGAATCATTATGTTACATTTATATATGTTAATGTTACATATATAAGCCATTACGTTGCACATACATTGTTATCACTTAACCCCACATATAAATCAATTTTAATACATATGATGAGCTGGAAACTAGCAATATTCTCTATGTCATTGAAAATTATTCAAGTAAAAGATTTATGTCGGGTTACATCCTGAAGGCCAATTAGCACTGAATGAATGAATCTACCCAAGAAGATTTTCGTATTGAAATCCGTATTGTATTGCGGACTTTGTTTTTAACTTTCTCGTATACTTTGATATACTGAAGTGAAAGTTATTGCAAACGTGCTGAAGTCATGTATACGTCAGGGTTTATCTAGAGATTTGAAGGTAAAATTTCCTGACGTTCTGTTGTTTTTTTGTTTTAATATTTTAAATTACTGTACCCACCATACAAATTTTGTATTAATAACTGCCTTTTTGAAATATGGGTCTTATCATATTTAAGGTTCTGCAAATTCGGTTTTAATTATTAATAATAATTACCTGTAGCTCAACCATCTTTTCGATGTTTTCAAGCAGAATGGATGTTAGACTAATAGGATGGTCAGAAATTTTAAAGCAAGCGATGGAGTTATCGCCTTTACTAGATTTTGTTTTGAATACCACTCTTTCCATTCGCCAGTGAGATGGAATTATACAAATACCAATCTAGCATAGAAAATTCACAGGCAGCAGCTTGTTCATACAGTATTGTGAAAGAAGTAGTTTAATGAATTTCATCGGTGACACAAATAAATAACAGAATAAATATTAGGCGTAAACGTCCCATACAGGACCTTAAGCCCAGCTTCTCCAACCATTGTGTGTGTAAAGTTATATATTTGACACGAATGGAAGGACCTAGTTTAATACAGTTTTTGAGAAACTTCTCTTATTTGCCAGACGTTCGCAAGAGTTGGGCAGCAAATAAAAACTTTAAGGTGGTACGCGCCTGGATTTAAACCAGCGTCCTCTCGCTTAGTGACCCAACGTACTTAACCACTAAGCCGCTGCACCCACCATCCATCAGTGCAACGCGACTCTCAAAAGCCAGTCTCCATTTTGGTATTGTATACAAAAGGATTTGTTACACCAACGATCCACTCCACGAAAATCCAGAAAGTAACTTTCACAAAGAAAATAGTTTACCTCCTCAATTCCTTAGACAGGTTGCGCTATAGTCTGAGGTGAGCCTTTGCTAATAAACCGCTCCATTTACCAATTGCTTTCAGTTACTTATTGCAAAGAGGCCGTCCTCTGATACATTCTCCCTCTTGATTAAAGTTGGCGCTTTTACCAAATCCGGCCGCAAATAGAAGCTTTTTATCTTTCTCTAGTCCCACCGCACATCTTAGATGTCAGTGATTGTGGATCCACTTTTAGCGAAATTCGTGGCAATTTTGTTTACTTTAAGGACCGCAGACAGTGAATCCGTCCTTATCCAAAGATATTGGATGCGTTATAATAAAGATGGAAGAAGTAGCCTTTTCTGTGACCCTTTGAATAAATGAGCCAGATATTTCAAAGTTAGTAACCCTCTTCGGGGGTGCAAGTGCTACCATCTTTGGAATGCTTTAGTGAGAAGCACTTTTTCCCAAATCTCTCATTTGCTACAGATATTATCTCTCAAAGGGGTCGATTACCCAAGCTCCACACAGCAATGACCATCGTCTCACTCAAATTCGTTGCTCGTAGTTAAATTTCTATAGCGTAGGTGTACCTTTTGTATCTTTCTTTAAGTTAAGAACTGCTAGACTGTAAAAAAGAGCCTCTATTGCATCTGAATAAAAGTATTTAAGTTATATACACTCAGACTTCAAATAAACACGTGTAATACAGGCATAACGTGTGAATTTGTAATGGGGGCGCTACTTTAGTCTGTTCAAAGTTGCCTGGATTCTTGCCAAAAAATAAAACCCTTACACACACACAAAGACCTATGTTTTTCTTAACAATTTTTCTTGTCATAGGTACTAATGAGTTTCAGTTTTAGCATCAAATAACATCTTTTAAAATCTCTTAGTTCACCCCTAGGAGATAGCCAACAATGGTTTAATTTTGCTCGTACTAACTATACCAATTGTAACTTATTCCCTACATAATTTAAATAAATTAACTAGCCAATTGGATTAACTGTAATTTACTGGCACCATCAACACCACAATATAATCATTTATATGAATGAACCTGGCTGTACCAAAAATAATTATTAACTTTAATTACACAACCTGCAACCATACGACGCAAATAAATATGTACAGCGCGTACAAAAGTACTTTCGATTGATTTAATATTTTACAATACTACCCTGACTTCATTATTGAATTATGTACTGCAAAAAAGAACAGGAACAATGTCGTCACACAGAATGAAAGTCCGGATAAAAAGAAAATATAAACAATATAGCCCATAAATAAAACGAAATACAAGAACATCCTCCACTCCATACGTTCACGTCATGATACATTTGGCACGTTGTTTCTGACAATTCTACAATAAGTAAACAAAAAAAAAACCCTGGCACACAGGTAGACGAAACAAAAGTAAAACTCGATGACGATAAAATACCATATCCACGAGGACTCATTTTGCAAACACATTTATCTGCACTACATTCAGCACACTGACCCAAGCCCAAGGCTACAGAAAAAAAGGATACTTTCCGACAAAATGATACGCACAGAACACAGATACTCATACACCCACTATTCGGCGCAGGGATGTACATACTTCGTTCATCATTGTGTTTCCTAGGCGCGGAATTTTTTGTAACTTGTTCTGTTCGCGTACTTTGTTCGATTTTATTAACCGCGTTCCGCTTTTTAAACACGAACCATAGTGCACTACGCCTACAGGCGATAGCAAACATGCATGCTTTTTAACAAACACTTCCAATCCAAATGGACAAAAAGGTACACTTACCCACATCCGACTGATCCGGCAGGAGGACCTCGTCTCCTCGATTCCAGCTGGTCACCTTAACATATTGGCGCACATAGTCCGGTATGGTACACTTCATCAGAGCTGAGTTTCCCAAATAGACGTCCGTGTTTTCCACTCGTATATGGAAATTTCGCCTGACAACTGCGAATGTAAATATTGAATAAGAAAATAGTACCAAGCCCAAACGAAAAAGGATGTAAATAAAAATGGATGCAGCAAAATCAATTACATGATCTGGCAAAGTAAAGCGGATGCTGATGCAGATTCAGAGTGCATAGATACTCTACTACACTGACTGAAGAGTAACTATCTCTAGAGAGCAGTGTTGTAGTCGTTGATTAATTTCGCCCCAAGTTATGTGATATTATTTATCTGTTACTCCTGTAGCTACACACAGCTTCCTGACGATAAAACTGTTACAAAAGCGGGGCAGAAGAAGAAGCTGCATGTGATAAGATAAGGATGGCGGATTACTGTGATGGTTGATGATCTGTTTTGGTCGGGAAAGTGATTTCGTATTTGGTAGTCTGTTTTTCTTAGTCGGGGAATGGCGACAGAAAGTTTTTAAATAAAAAAAGCACAATAAAAATAAAAATGTCATAAGACTGAACTGCGCGTTGTGCAATGTGATACTGCCATAGCATGCCCTTCAGCATAAACAAGTTTTTTGAATGATTGGTGTTAGATGGCCTGAATGTAAGAAGCTAACATCGAAATAATTTAGTTCCCATTGGTATTCTTCAATAATTTATTTTACTTGACGCAACGTCTCACACGAAGAAAAAAAGTACACGGAAAAAATTATAAATAATAAAAGATAAAGTTCTTTTACACTTTTGCCTCATGATTTTGCCTAAGAAGTCAGATATAGAAAAATTTGGGAACGCATTTTGGAATACTTATTGGGCCTTACTAATGACCTTTTTAAATCATCAGATTAAATAAAATCTATAGACCTTCTGACCAACGCAACAAAATAAAACTTTATTTATGTTGTAAATTACAGTTCTCTACATTTCCTGAAAATTATTCGTTTTTTATGTGACATTTTGTAATGCATTTTAAAAACGGAAAAGGTGCACCACTATTCAGAAGAATTTTAGACACATAAATGTTAATAGGTGGACTAAAAATTCTTTTCTCTACTAGATTTCTATTAGGTATTTAGATACATACTCTATTTTTATATGGGCAATATCGATTGTAGCCACGCGGATGCGCTCCGGACAACCCCTACGGCCGCACTAGACATGGACACCCTTTTGCACCTAACACCGCTTGATTTACAGATGAAAGAACTTGCTGGTAACAGAGAAATACGTATCCGACGTACTAATTTGGGTCATAGTAGTAATTTCGGCCATGGTATGTTCCAGCGGCGCTACTGCCAAGCAATACATATATAACAGATGAAAACTCTTCCTTTGTTGACTTAGACATTCCCTATGATATAACATATCCGGAGAGGTAGGATTGGCAAAAAAATGCAATAATCAGATCGAACGAAATTGCGATTTTTACAGCTGGTTCGAAAATATTGGGTTCTGGTATCTTTTCAGAAGATACCAGAAAAAGATCCAGAACTGAGATTGTCTATAAGGGGACACAAGCAGCGTCTTCCAATCGAGGTTCTGGCTATCCTCAGGGCGGCTGAGCCAATTCAAATGAGATCGGTATCCGAAAAATATATCGCCATCTTCATCCATAGCCATTCAGCATTTTAGGAAATTGAATGAAGCAATATCAAATTTGATACAGTTAGGGGCTCTCTAAATGCAATGCTTAAAACATTATGCAGTCAGAACCGAGTGCGACAATACTAGAATGAAGAGAAACGTAATTTTTATATCGTAAGCTTAAACTTAAATTTTACATGGTATCAAGCAAAAAAGTATTCTTTTTTTTAAAATGTACGCGCACTAAAGGGACTTTGGATACCCTTGTAATGAAGTGACATTTCCCTAATGCCCGCACTGTGTTTCTTAAGAAACGACCAAAAGTTTTTACTACCGGAGGGACTTTGTAGTATTTTTTGCCTCAACTTTTGGTCGTAGGAGAATTTGACACGATTAACGTGGGCAATGCAGTCATTTCTGGCTCGTTTGAACTTTTTCGGTTTTCCTCAGTTGTGTTGGCCTTAAATGACCGAATACCTACCTCATTAGCTCTGATAGCTTCTTTACAGCTCAAGCTACACCACGCGTTTTCCGTTATCCTGTTAGGGATAAATCGTGTCATACCCAGGTGAATTTGATTTGTAATCATATCGGCAGAGGCATCCACGTCATTGTTGAGGAAGCACAACGACCAGTTTAAACTCCTAAAGAAAACGTTTAAAGCTTCCCAATTAGCTTTCTCGTATTGCCATACGGTTCTTTTAGGAGCTTTTTCTTTTACTGTGTGGCTGGAGTACGAGAAATTCGCCGATATGATACAATGGTCTGACGAACCTAGAAGCGATAATACATTGTATTTATCAGGGTGGGAGGTAAGAAACAAGTCCAGAGTGTTTGCGTTTTGACCGCTATGTCCGGTATCGGTGTCGGCTCATTTACAAGCTGGGTCAAATTATTAACCTCAGCGAAGATATCGACATACCCTCCTTCGGGTGTTGTCTGTCCAGAATGTCGAAGCCAACTTGAATTGTCATCAAACTCATTATATTGAAATCGCCCGCAATGACGATTTCAGTACGAGGATAATGGGTTACAATTCTGGTGATGGAATCAGACAGCGCATCAAACTCATTATAAGTAGGGCTTCTCTAAATAAAACAGTAGTGATATAATTGCCTAAGGACATGGAATTTTTTACCAAATATAATTAAATTCGGGATTGGAACATTGGCCATATTGAGGTAGAAGGTGCTAGGCTACATTACTACGTATATAAACGGCAATACCGCGATGGGAAAAGAATAATGGCACCAAGTTATATCCAGGCAGACTAAACTCCACAGAGGTAGACGTGTCAAACCATTTCTGGGCAAACTTGTTTAGGGTGTCAGTTTCTACAGATTAAGTAGAATTTTCCAAACTTTAAGCCATGCTAAAAGTGGGTGTAATTAATATATATTTACTATTCAACATTTGGCGTCTCTGAGGAGTTTTGTTCCAACTCAGGCTATAAAACTCTTCTATGCCGAAAAAAATTCTGAAAAACAAAAAAAAAAAAAAAATGTTCAAACCATCTATAGCCGCATACCTTTTATATTCGAAAACTCTTTTAATTGACAGGTATTAGGGTCACTCAAGCCCAACAAATTTAAGTGTTTAGGAAAAGAAAGATATAAGAGTAATAGAAGGAAAGACGTGGACTTTTTCAACTCCCCGTGTGCAATAGTTTGGTCCATCTGCACCAATCGCAGTAGCGCCACCAAACCCACAATATTACGCATAGCCATAAGGATGGCAAAAAACGTCCCCAGCACTCAATGCCTGTCCGGTTTTGGAGCCATCAAAAATACGATGGCATTTATTTTCTAGCCATTCTGTTACCTGAGGAAAGTTGACGTGGAAGTTTTGTCGTAGAATTTCTGATATCGGAAGGCGTATGGTACCAAAAGCCACCTGTCTTTACCCGAGAGATAGTTTTTACGCGTACACTTTATGATCTATATACATATATCCAGGAGGTAAATACTACAATAGGTCCTTTCGAAAAGTTGACTAATTGCCCACAAGAGTTGGAGTAACCTCCCGTTATTATAATATTCCTGCTCCTAGCTTGTCACTTATACAAAAATTAATAAACAATTGCACGCCATCAATAAAATACTTTTATATAAACCATGTCCTTAAAATACAACCTATTTTTGTTACATTCCTCTGTAACTGTCAATTTCAAACATGACAATAGCAATGCCAGTTAGGTTAGAATTTTTTTTTCACTGCAAAAGGTAGACACATTTCTGACAAATAGTTTCAATTAAAACAATTTTCATGCCTTTTGAACATTTTTGCAAAATTGTAACGTCAACTCTACTTTCAGACGCACCCTTGTAATGCTAACTCAATTCTAACTATGTAACTCGCTAGGCAAGTTCATTCCAAAGTAGAACTTCAAAATAAAAAAAAAATATTCACAAAACACAATAACTATGGTTTACCTGCTTGAACTCGAACATTACGACTCAATATGGTTCCAGCATCATTGCTAGCTTTGCATCTGTATGTTGCCTCATGCACATCTGTTCGAAAGTATTGCGCGAGAAATGGCGGGAAGTACAGAGTTCCGTTTCCCGGAGTTTGTCTGCAAAATAAAATTAAAAAAAAAACATTTATCTCACTATTAAGGGCATAAAGTCATATACTGTGGCATAAGAGATAACAATGAAGCATATCTTATAAATTTACAAACTAAATTTGAATACAAATAGAAGATAAAAAAATTAAAAAAAAAACATACAACAAAAAATTCAACTGAGAAGAACAATACCAGTCACTCTGTCAGACGAATATTTGACGCAGAGTTGAAATGCCATTAGTTCATAAATACGTAGAGAGAAAGAGAGCACAAGACAATTATATACATAATACACTATTTTCCCTTCAAAAAGGGTTTTTGATTTAAAGCTTAAGTGGTTACATTGCACTCACAGAAGAGACTCTCTAAAGGATATATACATGGACGGATGTGCGTTGAGATTTATTTTATTTTATAATGAACTAGGGCGATTAATGAGTTTTCTTTAAAGAGTTATAAAAGTGTTTCGTTTTATTATGGTGTTAGTCTGGCGTATACGTACTTTTTCTCTCTGGTAATTTTTATTTTGGTGAGTAGTCTTGAAGGTAACCCATTAATCTAATATGGAATGTGTGAGTTATAGCTTCTATGTCGATATGATCAGAGATATTTATTCAATAATAAATATATGTATGTATATGATGCATTAATAGTTTACGATACTTGAATGTATGTGTATAGAATTGGTGTTCCATAAATATAATTACTATTTAACGAATCATGCATAATAATAAAATTGGGTGGCCAATCGGATTCTGAAGATTTTACACTAATGAGTAAAAAGCCATAATGTATCTTGATTGCGTTACTATTTATTCTTTTCATCAATGACACAACCGAAGCTATAAAAGATTATAAAGGCCACAAAAAGCTAAATGTAATTTTGTAGAATCATATGGCAAAGGTATTTTCTCCCTAGTTACTTCTTTCAGAAGTTTTCTTAAATAAAATTCAGAGTTTGCTTTTTTCCTGCCAACATTAGAATAGCAACATACATAATATGCATATTTCTCGAACTATTCTTATGTGGTTTAATCTTTAAACTCAAATTTGCAGTTTTTCCCTTCCTTCATATTAAAAACGCTGCGAAAGTTGGACAAAAGTTACAAGCTTTTCTTAAATAATTTGGTCTAATTCCACACATAGTTGTTAAATTACAAAAAAATGTTTTTAATAGGTAGTCGGATTGGACTGCCAGAAAAAGCAAAACGGAATACACTGTATTGCATTATTAAAAAAAAACCCTCTTAAGACTTGACCACCAGTGCTGTCGTTTTTAAAAAAGGAGCCCATTTGAAGATTTGGGGGAGCCATTTCAGTGAAAATGGAACCACAGGAAACTTGACCCATGAATGGAATAACCCATGAAGATGTTCGTTTCGGATCCTTTTTCGGTGGTGTTATTCCTATCTGCGCAGATTCCATCTGATTTCTTATTAAAAATAAAAAAAATCAAATTGGTTTGCAGCAGCATAACTAACGCTCTACGAAGATATAAATACTTATATACTTATCCATTTTAGCCAGACACAAAAAAATTGTTGTTAGAAAAACTGCGTTACCTATGCCCATCCGAAATTTAAACAGCTTAATGGTTAGTTTGTATGGCCACGCATTCAATTTTTTCCACAAGATTAGAGAGAGTTCGTTTTCTCTGCCGTTAGAGTGATGTGACACAGAATTTTTGGTCGTACTTACCCTAAGACACCATAAATTCCACCTGTCAAACCTATTTCCTCGTTTTAGAATAGCGCAATCTAATTGCATACACGGAAGAAGCCGTACGGTCCAGAACTGGAAGCATGGAAGTTTCTTCTTTAAAGACATTGAGTCAGATATCTCATTATATTTGAGTTCATTGAGAACAATACCCACGGCGGCATTGTACTTCCTTCGGCACCTTCGGCGAAAACCAACGTCCTAAATGTAGGTGCCTGGAACTTTAATGATATAAATTCAAATTAACTAAATTGCGCTTTAGAAATTTTTCTAAACTTTTTCTATCCGCATTCGTGTTTTTCTAAAATTGTATTTTCATGCTCTTCCAACATTTTTAAAATTTTGAGGTAGCATTTTTGGCCTATTGAAACATTTTCTAAAAATTATGATTTTTTAAAATGATATTATATATTTTGAATTACTTTTCAGAAGTGATATATACCCCCATAATACCCTCATAAAAGAATTCACACCTATTAGCAAATATAGATTCCAAAAAAATATATAGTCCAATTAAAAAAGTTTTTAATATACTATCGTCATAGTTACCATCTAAAAGCGCTTAGAGGAGATGTCTTGATTACTGTTAGCTCCCACCTTGATGCACCTAATTCGAATTCTCATTCAATATTAATATAGAAATTATTATTTTAGGAAAAAATATTTATATATTGTTAATGCGTACAATCAGTCGTATCGTGTATGCTAGTACTCGGAACTAACTATGGTACTATCTATTTGAAATATATGTATTATTGTGACTATAGTATCTTATTACTTGACAGTAATATATTATATCTAGATGGACGAATATAGTAGTTTGTATGATCGCTCACACTCTTTTGACATTCGAAAAGCGAATTTTTAAAGGCTTTCTGAAGAAATATGTACTTTTGACTTAAATGTGTCCCTAATTTTAAACAGAGATGTAGCAGAAAAATCATTTTACACCATGTTTAATGACTGTATAAATAAAGTGATTCCTGTAAAATTATCCAGACATGATCTCATTTTCTGTAGCTAGTATACTAGGAAGTTGAGAAGAATCGAGAAGAAACCTTCCAATGCTTGGAAGAATTTAGTTAAAAGCCTCGGTTAATCAGATTTTCAACAATCTTACATTATTTAGCGATTTAAAGAGACTATCATTCAACCTTTGCAGTGAATATTTACTGAAAATGTAAAGAACCGACCCAAGGTGCAATGTTATATGTAATGAACAACATGGGTTTGTTGGAAATAGGTCCACTGTCACAAATCTGTTATGTTTCTTGCGTGTGTGTTGTATATACACTGCCTTCTATAAGGCGATCAGCTGCCCCATGAGTTTATTGTCTTTAAAGTCAACGCATATGCTTTCCCACCTGGCTCACATTTAGAGGTTCATAATCTGAATCATTCAATGCTCAGTCTGGAGTTCCTCAGGGAAGTCACTAAGACCCCATTTTGTTCATTCTTGTTATTAGTAATGTTAAAGCATGTATAAAAACCAGCAATATTTTGATATACGCTTATGACATGAACATTTTCAAATCTGTCAACACCCAGGATCACAGAAATCTTCTCCAGACCGATATTAAAAGTTTCGATATTTGGTGTGCTAAGAACGAGCTAATTCTGAACCCATCTAAATGCCAACAGATGATATTCTTAAGGCGCATTACCTCAAGTTTTCAATATACCTTATCTCAACACATGCTTTGTCATGTTGACAGTTTTAAAGATCTTGGAGTTTATTTTGACCACAAACTCAACTTCCTAGGGCATATAAACAACATTGTGAAAAAATCAGATTCTATATTAGGCTTTATGAAGATGTTGTCTAAAGAATTTGACGACCCCTTGGTTTCTCAGTCTTTGGTTTCGAATGCTTCGTCCGTCCGCATCTAGAGTATGCTCTACGAGTCTGGTGTCTGGTGTCTGGTGAATAGAAGCCATTCAACGTTATTTTATTCGATTTGCCTTCAGAGGACTTCCATGGGATGGTCCTTATAACCTACATCCCTACAGTCAGCGAATCAAACTAAAAATGTTTGCGTTCATTGCATTTAATAAATGTTTTTTTCTAGTGATATTGGGTGCGAATGTCAATAGAATACCAATTTTTGAACAACAGAATACATATTCTACTTCGGAAAAAAAAATCAATTCATACATATTGGAAAAACCGTTTAGCATTAACGCGACTTCTCAGAAATAATTAGGAAGTAACTTCTGCGGGTAGGAAACAACAAAGCCTAGGCTATTTATTTTATAAGTGTAAGGTACTTAGTAAGGGCAGGTACGGTTATAATTTTAATTTCAAGGAAAAACATAAGAAAAGGCTACAGCCCGCTTAGGGCGAACAGTATGATACCCTATCCATATCCCTATATGCCCCAAAGCAAAAAGCATTAAGAAGATGATGGATAGAATTTTATTTCATTCTATTAATTAAAAAAAATATTTTTTTTGAGAAAACGCCCCCAAAAAGTGGGCGTGGCCAAAAACTTTGTATGGGAGATATGTTGGAAAAAATATTGGGTTAATATCTTGTAAACATTTTTTTTCGCTTTCTATGAAAATTTTCGAAGAAAACAGCATTTTAGTAAAAAACGCCCACAAAAAGTAGGCGTGGCAAAAAAACTTATAAAGGAGGGCAGTGCCTACATATCTTGTGAAGGTTGTAACACTCTATCTCTCTAACTTTAGCTTTAAAACGGTTTTTTCTAAATTGTGGGCGTGGCAGTGGGCGTATTCAAAAAAAAATTTCACTTAACCATTTGGAGACCTAGGGAATATGTGGTCCAAATTTCAGCTTCCTAGCTTAATTTTAAAGGCCTAAAAATTGCGTACGGACGGACGGACATTGCTAGATAGTCTTAGGATTTGGTCCTTATCATAACTATATGTACGTTTATGGGTCTATAAATGCAGAGAAGATACTTGTATTCTCCAAAAATTTGCTAAGGAAACTCAGTGCAACTAGAATTTAGACGGTTTGTTGTAGATTCCTTATTGCGATCGGAGTCAACTATTCAACCCATTCTCCGAAAGAAAGGAAACCCAAATAAAGTGGTTCATTTCGATGACTTCCAGCACACAGCCTTCAAAACGGAAAAGCGTTTTCGATGCTGAAAGTGTTCCATACCGTTTACTCCTGCAAAAAATGTAATATCCCTCTTTATCCAAAATGCTTCGATGAATACCATACAAATTATTTGTAAAAATATATAGATATGTATACATGTAGAAATATCCCGGACGAGAATTGATTCTTCCAAGAAAAACACAATTATTTCATCTATTTTATTTGCAAAAGATAAATAAAACATAAGGAAAGGCTACAGTCCGCTTGGGGTGAACAGTACGATACCCTATCCATATCCCTATATGCCCCAATGAAAAAGGCATTAAGAAGGTGATGGATATCATTTCATTCTATGAAATTTATACAAAAAAAAAATATTTTTTGAAAAAAGGCCCCCAAAAAGTGGGCGTGGCCGAAAACTTTGTATGGGCGATATATTGGAAAAAATATTTGCTAAATATCTTGTTCAACATTTTTTTGGAGTTTCTATGAAAATTTTCGCTGAAAACAGCATTTTAGTGAAAAAAGCTCACAAAAAGTAGGCGTGGCAAAAAATCTTATATGACAGACTTATAAAGGAGGGCAGTGCCTACATATCTTGTAAAGGTTCCAATACTTTATCACTCTAACTTAAGCCTTAAAACGTTTTTTTGCAAAGTGTGGGCGTGGCGGTGGGGGGATTTAAAAACTTTTAACACTTTACCATTTCGGGACCCTAAGGAGTATATGCTCTAAATTTCAGCTTCCTAGCGAAAATTTAAAGGCCTCGAAAGTTGATACGGACGGACGGACATTGCTAAATAGTCTTAGGATTTGGTCCTGATCATAAATATATATACTTTTATGGGTCTACGACGAATATTATGGGGTGTTACAAACTATGTGTCAAAATTAATATACCCTTAGGATAGGGTATAAACAAGCTTAGTGGCTTTACTCTTTGAGATATAAACTGCAACTGATCTATTTCCAAGTTAGACTTACAAGGACATCTCGCGTGTACCCCGTCGTCATCGCTATGTAAAAGTATACAAGTCCGGTTCGATCGTCGTTCGTCGTCGTTTGCCATATACTTCTGCATGTCCAGGTTGTTTACGCTTCGGTTCATTGTCTACTTCTGTAAGTTTTCGTCCAAGTTGTTTACGTTCTGGTTGATATGCCCCGATGATACATGTTGGTGCATGTATACTACCGTTGGTGTCGTCCGTCTCCTATCTCACGCTGCTTAATTCACGTTAGTGCATGCAGTCTGCAGTTATCCGTCTACTCCTATACTACATACATATAATATGTATAATATGTTTTTAATGAATTTTTAAAAAAAATTATCCAATAAATTTAATTCTAACACCACGTTAAAAGAATATTTCATTTCAATAATTTTGGACAACCCTATCGGCGTACGTAGTAAAGTTTTGTTTTGCACATTTCCTTTAATTTGGCCAAAAATAGACAATATATTAAATGTCATGTTGCTAACTCAGCTGGAACTGGTAGCCGCCGGGAATGGATTAAGGCCGCGTAGTTACATCCAATTTAGCTGGAATGCTATATAATAGGATATCCTCATTTACATTGACAGTCTCTAGGCGCTGAAATCATATGTCATCAGATCCGAGATTTGGCAATCAATGAGTGAGTGTAAGGTAACGAGCTCACAGATTTGGCAAGAAAAGGTTCCGAAATGGTTTTGTCCTATTCAAAACGAAGCGTAGTTTTCAATCGCGAAAAAAAGGGTAAAATATCTCCGTGTTTTGTGACCATAAGAGATTCTCGAAACGGATATTAATCCCTAAACAGGGTTAATGTTTGTTGGTTACAAACATAAATTAAAGTAAACCAGCTATCTCGGCGAAAAATAGTTGGGGTTAAAAATTACATAATGTTACATAAATTCCATTCCGCTTTTTATACGCGAAAGCGATAGCAATAGTCTTTGTTAATTGACACTTGAGTCCACACTTTTCCCCAGAAAAGCAACAATGGCATTGTCAAAACCTCATATACACAATTTCTCTATGCAATTCAATGGTTGCATGGTTTTCTCTAGAATTGACTTCGAGAAAGCATATCAACATTTTCGAGCATCTATGGACGGACAAGCATTTGTGAAAAAGTTCTCAGTATTCCAGATATGTACATATTCCAAAAAAAGAGTACAATTTACAGGTGTATTTATCAAATGGTTCTATTAAAATTTTGTTCGTTTTTTTTATATATGGCAAGTAGCCAAATTTTCTGTTGGAACCACATCTCTTCTATATTAACCCTTTTTAATCGGTAAGCGAAAAAGCTATTGATCGTTAACTAATACACTCTGAATAGCCTCATTTTTAAAAATATTTGGTCCGCTGACCAACCCCACCGAACTTGGCGAAATTCTTGTAGATTTTCTTCACTCGAACTGCAACAATTTTGACGTACCCATTGAATAAGTCCGTATTCCGTGTAAAGAAAAATGAACAGAAGTAAATTTTATTTTTGTTTTTTTTTTAACACGTTTTCATTGATGTTAATCTTAATTTTTGTACAAACAAGTACGCGAATGGGTCATTTATTATCGTCTGAACTATAGTAAACATACTTCATCGGAGTGCCAGTATCGGGAACTTAAGGGGTTTGTAAGTATCTTTCGCCTTTCTGCTAATATTTTATTAAAATAATCTTTACCTACATTTCAAAAATTCACCTTTTTTGCTCTCATAGTTACCAAATAATTTTGGAATCCGATGGACGACATGAAATTGACATAGCCATTATAAAAAGGTAATAATTATGAAGAGTAGGGGAAGCTGTATTGTAATTACGTGCGCCTTCGTACGCAAGGACTTTGACCGCATATTTTTGTGGTACTCTCTGAGTTCCTGAGTAATTCATAAATTTCCAATACCTTACAGGTTATTATGCCCAATATTATTAGAAGAAAATGTTAAAAATCCAGCGTAAGCAACTAAATCGTTCGTTGAGAGTAAAATCGGACGCACACAAAATAATGATGACTTTGTTTATTGCCACAATAATGGAAGTAAAACAACATTATTGTTCTCTACATACAAATACATCATTTAACATCAAAACAAATTCCATTTAATATGACCAATTCCATTATCCTATCTGTTATCTCTAAGAACTGATTGGTTCAAATAAATCCACTGTCGCTTGGAGTCTCTTACAGCGTCAGCTTAAACTAAACCATACATTCAGCAAGGAGAACGATGATATAATCTCTCAAATTTTTCATTGCAATGTGATGTCATTTGTAAAATTTCTCGAGCAGATTTTCCACTCCCCGAGTTTCTTTCATTCTGTGTGTACTCCCGCTGTGCTCCTCCACAGTTGTTCTTCCAACTGCATGAGAATGTCACTGCGCTGACATGAATGAATGATAATAAAAGAGGGAAAGCAACAAAAAAAAATCCTATAACCAAGAATACAAACTGCGAAATACCCCACACGCGACAGAGCTTCTCTATAGCGCAGTCACAAAGAAAATAAAAAATAAAATAATAATAACAGGACCACGCCAACAAACAAAAAACAACTCCCGACCAACATCATTTCAGGGATTTATAATGCACACACATTTCATCCATCCCTCGGGGAGGCTGGAGTGTAAAGCAGCCTCACATTGTTTGACAGTTGCGCTTCAGGCACACTCGCTTCAAATACTCCATTCAAAACACCAAAAGAAGAGAACATAGACAAAAATTCCAACACAACAGTACTAGGCACAATAATATGCAGAAAAAGAAAATAGCGCACACAGATACATAGTCATATAGATGCGGCATAAATCCACCTATCTAACCGCGCCGGTGAACGAGTCTAATCCTTTCGAAAGACCAAACACACCCTACTACTACGCTACTGCAGGATGCTCAAGTCTGTCCATAAAGAGTTATTGCGATCGTAAATAATACAGAGGACATGTTGAACGATAGAAAAACCATCCCTATCCTGTATTACTAGGACGAACGCAGAAAGAATATGTTCAATTGTTGTTTTCGTAGTTTTTCTTTGGGTTTCCTTTGATGTTAGAGCTTTCCCGTGCTTGGGGACGCCTTGAGCGTATTCGAATAATTGAAAATCCCCCTTGGTGAAGTGGGATTAAATTCAATGGTCAGTTTGTGGAAATTCTCAGAGATGATGAAGATGCTTACCGATTGCTTTGGGTGAGACCAGAGGATGGGTAAATGTCTGCTCATCAAAGAAATGTTTCAAAGAGTTTTTTTTAGAGTTTAAAGACTTATTGGCCGCACCGTGGGATTTAAAATAAATTTTATGTCATGGAATTCATAACATGTTACCTTAAAACAAAAGATGGACATGAATATCTTTCAATGCGCTACGACCGTAATCGTGTGCACAAAAGAAAGGCACAATAATAAGAATTTATTAACATTTTGACCAATGACCTAAAAAAAAGGTTCCTTGCCAAAGCGATAGCCTAAACCGTATGAAACTTTTACTACAGACGCAAAAGGAGGCTAAGGTCCTTCGGTAATTTATTTTTTATGCTACATTAGATAATACTTTGACTTTGAAACGTGTCTTTAAAGAGGTTGAATAATAATGCATAATAATTTTCATAGGCTACTTTTGTTAGGTTTTCGTCATAAAATTGAAACACCAATGTACACTGCACCAGTGGGATTTAACTGCAAATTAATCGTTTGAATGTGTTAAATTTATTGTTAATGATGAAGATATATTCATGTAACTGCCACGAATGGCAACTAACAGGTAATACACTGGTAGCGTTTCTATGTAGAAGTAGTATTCCACAAGAGTTACAGCTATGGGTTCTCATCTTCAATGAAATGCTTATGAAATCCGTCGTTGAGCGGGTATTAGATGGTCGACTGAGACAAATAATACGGCTGCCTGATGAACAGTGCGGGTAAGTCAACTACATATGCAATCCAAAGTATAAGGATCATAGTGGAAAAGCATCGTGATTCTTTAAAGGATCTGCATATGATTCTGGTTGATTTTGAAAAAGCATTCGATAGCCAAAAAGATAGATCAGATATAGGTTGCGCTAATACAACGATGTGTTGTCCTGAAAACTAAAGGGTCCGCCATCTAACGTTTTTTTTTCTCAACTAGTGCTTATTTCGTAAATGGTACCACTTAGCTCATGTCTGATTTGACAGATAATTAGTTTTATCCTTCCGTTAACGAATATGGTTGTGTATACCCTTGAACAACGCTGGGAAATATTGCGACATAATTGGGCCATTTTTCTTCGAAAATGAGCCATTACAGTCAATGGCGATCGTTATTGGGCCATGTTGAATGAATTTTTGTTCACAAAAATTGAAGAGGAGGATATTGGCCACATTTTGTTTCAACAGGACGGCGCTACATGCCACACAGCCGAAGCTACACTCGATGTTTTGCGCCCTGTTTAAAAAAAAAAAAAAAAAGTTATTTGGCGGACCAGATGATCATGGACATGTACGAGGAAGCGAAGACAAGAGTCAGATGTCCCACAGGAGTCACCGATGAATTTCTAATAAAAGTCGGTGTTCACCAGGGAAGTGTATGAAGTGCTTTGCTCTTAATTACGATCCTATATTATCTGCTTGGGGGAATAGTGATGGACTCTAAAGTGCATCATAAGCATAAGACTTCCCTGCAACGAGCGCTTGACGTTTGGGTTAATGTTTTAGAAGGGAATGGATATCGTGTTAGCCAAAAAAAGACAGAGTATCTGCACTGTCCATTCTCTGATCCAAGTCAACCCATTCAAGACATTTATTTGAATGGAGTGGTGGATCCCAAATGATAAAAGTTTAAATATCTGGGATCAATGATCAACAGCGAAGCAACCGTTGATGACATCAATCATCATGTAAGCGTAGGGTGGATGAAGTGACAGGAAAACTCTGTCATATTCTGTGACCGAAAAATGTCCCCTCAGCTGAAATGAAGGCTCTACACCGCAGTTGTACGTCCGTCGCTCACATACGGTTCACAATGGTGGACAATGTACAAAAAGTATGAGAGCAAGTTGACAGCAGCTGAGATGAAGATGCTTCGTATGACAGCAGGAGTAACAAAGCTTGATCGAATTAGAAGTTCCAGAATCCGAGAAAGCCTTCACGTCAAAGAACCCATCTTTAAAAATTCGAGCACGACCAAATCAGTTGGTATTGTCATGTTCAAAGGAGGGATCTTATGAACCTCGTCAAAAAGGTAATGGTAACCAACGTTCCCATACACACAAATGCAGAAACACCAGCATTTGATTGGCCTCAATAATGACGTGATCCAAAATCGGGAGGCCTGTAGATATTTTTTGATGTCGAAATGGCGAGCCCCACAGGCGGACCAGTGAAATGGGAGGGCTATGATCCCTGTTATGCTGATCATAATCTAGTCGTTAAATGGAGAAAAGACTTATGAAATCCGTCTTATAAAACTCTAGGCGTGAAGGAGCATACACTTTAAAGTTGAAATTCAGCCTGTTTGGAGAGCACCAGTCGTAAGCCCGGTTATGATAATTATATTATCATGCCCAAAATATTCTTATTAGATGACGATATGAGAAAGTTCATTAATAAGAAGAAGAAATAAGAGCTAACTTCCCTGAGGAACACCTGAATGATTAAAATTTCTTTGGAAAGAACTAATCCAATTTTCAGGTATTGTTAACAAATATACCTTAAAACAAATTTAAACAATTTAAGTTTCGAAATACTCGATCTGGGAATCTATGAAAAGCATTAAAAAGACAAAAACGCAAGCGCCTCCTATCAGAAAAGATAATAACAAATGGGCGAAATCAGACAAAGAAAAAGCCCACGTTTTTGCCGAGCATCTAGAAAAAACATTTAAGCCTTTGACGGTCAAGAGGCAATTAAAGATACGGTCGTAGCCGGGATTCCAGACAATTTTAAAATATAAACTGTATTGCTGGATAAACTTCGTCATGAAATTCAAAAATTGAAATTAAACAAGGCTCCCGAATACGATTTGATTACGGGGCAGTTCCTTAAAGAGTTGCCTAGGAAAGGACTAATCAAGTTCGTTTCCCTCATAGCCTTGTTAGGCTATTGTACGTTCTATGACAATGGAAAGTAGTTGAGCTCATAATGGTTCCAAAGCCGGGAAACTCCTCATATGACAAGAAATCGTATAGACCGATATCGCTTTTACCAATAATGCCAAAAGTATTGGAAAACAAATGTTATTGAAGTGATTACATCCGATTGTCGAAGAGTTCAGAATCAGGCACTCCAATATGGACCACGTTTATAGAATAACTTATGAAATAGGAAAAGCCCTGAAGGAGAAAAAAATTTGTTCTAGCGTTTTCCTTGACATCTCCCAGGCTTTTGATAAAGTATTGCATACGGGATTGAAACATAAACTTAAATTGGCCTATCCAAATGAGATACTTTGTTCTTATCTAATGGACAGACTCTTTCGTGTGAAGCACGGCAGGAGTTCCGCAAGGAAGCGTTCTGGGTCCGATTTTGTTTTTAATCTATACTCGAGATATTCGTGCACAACTGTGGCTACGTTTGCGGATGATACAGCTATATTAGCCGTGAGTAATACGGTTGAATCAGCAACGAACAAGGTCCAACGGGCTATCGACGGTGTTTTTGAGGGAAGGCATATTGTCCTCAATGAAACAGCGAGGTAAAAGCATTTGCCCGTAAGCAACGGACTCGCCTTTATGGCCCTAACAATAACGAAGTGTTACAAATTTTGTAAAAGACAAATTAAGTGCTCCGACATTAACGAATTAAACCATTTGAACTAGCGCGATAAGATGTAACCGCGAGCAATTGGCGGGCGGTATTAGCGGGTGCTTTTGCTTGTAGTTTGCCTGCCAAACGTGTATAAAAACGGAAATGAGAAATACTGGATAGAAATAACTTAGTTGTAGTATAAGTCAACTGAGTCAGAATCCCACGCATGCGCGGCAACAAATCTTGGTGATAAGTTTGGTTCCTCTGCAACAAAAAAATCACCCTCCGACGGGCTTAAGCTAAGATCAACAAGGTTCCGACAACAATCCCTCAAGTTCTTACCCCGTCTCTTGGGATTGGTCTACTCCAATATGCCCTAATCGAAACCGCTTATATAACAATGGCCCACAAAAGTACTAGTACAATAGGAATGTAGAGAAGTGGAATAATTATTATTCTTCAATCCTGTTCGGCAAAGAAACGACGAGCAACAATTTGGCTTAAAAATAATTATTATTATTATTTATTATATCTATTATTTTTAGAAAGTCTTCGTTCTACGGTTTTGAAAATGATAAAATGCAAAGATGTATGCGGTTCTCTTCACTGATGTACACTAACATAATGAACTGTTAATCTGTCTGAACACAAACAATAAATAGGAAGACAAAAACTTTGAAACAAAACAACTCATCTGTTGTACCTAAATATACTATTTACAGGGCACAGAAAATCATAAACAAAATTAAAAAGAAAAACCAAACATTAAAAATGAACTACACACTCTCTTGCGAGTACTTACCTCAAACCAGGAACTGGTGTCGCCATCGAGCCATCCTTCATAACCCACGTCACAATAGGTGGTGGATTGCCATGTGCCGAGCATGAAACCTGAGTTCCGGTATCGTTGCTAAATAGAAGACGTGGTGGTGGCTCTTGAATGAAAGTTGGTACCCGTAATCCGTTTGTGGCTTTGCCCTGCGGCGTAATTACTCCCAAGATAAATACAAGTTGGAGCACAACAGCAGCAGCAGCATCTGTTGGGTCGGGGTGTTAAAAGGTAAATTGCTATATTTAAGACACACAAATGGAGGCGGCTATGTTGGATATGGTTGGGTGATGTACATACATACATAAGTACATATACATGTAAGGCATGTGGAGGTGGGTATAGGAAAGCTTTAAACAGGAGTCCGCCTTGGCTGCACATTTTATTACAGGGTAAACTGATGTTTGTTTCCTGACATGCTGCGGAAACCAGGGGAGAGAAGAAACTCTTATGTTCAACTCTAATAATGCGGTAATAAGCAGGCATTAGTGTAAGTGTGTACACAAATTGCATAATAGACCACAATTACACTGCAGAGACTAATTAGTAGCGTTTTAAATTGTGACCAAATTAAAATAACATATAAGAGGGTGGCAGAGTGTGGAAGGTTCAAACTGGGGAGAAGTAATAGGTATGGCTGCATAGTTATAAAATCTGACTTACCCTTCGTCAATATCACAATCACAGTTGGAATCATTGCTATACATTAGCAATGTGGTTTGATTGTTTTTATCCAGAGGAGACAGTCAATTAATTCTATTATTATCTGGAAATAAAACAAAAAAAAAATATATTGAAAATCCTGTAATGTATACGAAAGAGACGAAAGGGCATGATGGAAATTTGGCTTTTTCTTAGTTCCTTATTAGAAGCGGGTTATTGAACGAAAGAAAATGAATCTATCATACTTTAAAAGTCATCGACCTATTCATCTATTTGAATATGAACCTTCTTGATACGGTGGATACTGCTTCCTTCGCCTTTTTATTGGGGCGAATGGGGATGAGGATTACCAGTCATAATATTCAAAACACTCTAACCTTTTCGTATGGTTTTATTTTTAAGGATAAATATATGAAGAACTTATTTGCGATGCAGGCACGGGTTAAGAATATTCCTACAGCATAGCATAACCCCAAAAAATTGTGCCTATCGTAGAAGGGAACTTCTGGCAATAGTTTAATATCCGACGAACATTCGGCTTCGGATACATTCGGCCAAATTTTCCACCTTCGGTAATACGTTTGGCTTCGGCGAAAAAAGGCCGAAGTAGCGAGAACAACTATTAACAGGAGTATAATGTGAATGTTGCAAAATAGACTGATTCATTCAGAAATCGGAAGTTCAGAAAGGTTTCAGCATCAACAGTTACTTCTAAATGTGATGTTCGATTAGTTCTACCTGGTTGTTGATGAGATTTTAATCAAGCTTCGATTGAGTTGGATTAAAGAAACCGCTGAGAAGACTGAGCGAATTACCCAAAATTACCGAAATGTCTGTGGACTAAGTAATTGTTTTAAAATTATTATGCAACACGTATTCGGTTGTGATCCTAAACTTCTTAGCTGCTAAATGCTTCTTGGTAAAAATTACATTGAATAATTATAATTATAGAAAATTTAATTTTTGCACTTATGTCATTGTACCACCGGAGGTGCGATATGTCCTCTTTGGCTGGAGGTTGGTCGAGGTGGTTACTCTAATAAATTGAAGGAATTGGTAGGACAATAAGATCGGATGCTACACAATGAGGAAGTGGTGATATTAACACGGATGAGTGATGGTATGTTTTATTATATCTACGGAGTCTAAGATGATGACACTTGAAATGCAACAATGTCCTCTAAATCTAGTTTAACATATCAAAGTCATATTTTAAAGCAATAATAGTATAATTTATAAGATGTACAACTATCTAGTAATAAAAAGTAATAACAAGTTTGAATAGTGTAACAATATTCTGAATGATTCTGCATACCCAGTTCAATTTCACAAAAAAATGGACTTAATCAAACAGCATTAAGCATTAAGGCCCACCCAAGTTCTCTAGCAACCATGGTACTAACCCTTATTTACACGAACCAACTCAGGCCATTTTGACCGATAGATGCACGGAAATAATTAAAAATAAACAATTTTAATATTTTCAATTGCAAATCACATATTATTTTTCGTAAATAGTGACGTATTTCTTTAAGATTAATTAAAAAACATAAGGAAAAGCTACAGTCCACTGGAGGCGAACAGTATGATACCCTATCCATATCCCTATATGTTTCAAAGAAAACAGCGTTGAGAACATGATGGATAGCATTTTGTTTCATGTTATGAAATTTATAAAAAAATTTTTTTTTTTGATAAAACGCCCCAAAAAAGTGGTCGTGGCCAAAAACTTTTTATGGGCGATATATTGAGAAAACTATACAATATTTTTTCGTTTTCTATAGAAATTTTCGATGAAAACAACATATTGTTAAAAAAAACGCTCTAAAAAAGTAAGCGTGGCAAAAAACTCTATATAAGGAACTTGTAAAGGAGTTCACTCTCTATATATTTTTCAAATGTTGTAACCCTTAATCTCTTCAAAAATATTTTTTCTAAATTGTGGGCGTGGCAGTAGGCGTATTTCAAAACTTTTAACACTACCATTTCGGGGTTCTAAATTTAAAAGTCCCAAAAGTTGATACGGACGTACCGACTGACATTGCTAAATAGTTTTAGGATTTAGGTCCTGATCATAAATATATATATTCTTACGTGTCGATGATGAATATTAAGGGGTGTTACAAACTATGTGCCAAAATTGATAGACCTTTAGGGTAGGGTATAATGAACTGATTTAATGCACATTTGATTTGGAATGATTTGCGATTAAAATTTGTATTTCGCGGAGCGATTTTGTTATAAAAAAAATTTATCGAGCTATTGATTTTAAACAGTTCGATGATTCTTGTTTCGGTGTGAGGTCTTTGTTAATTTTGGTCCTTATTAAAAAGATTTAACCGCATCGAAAAAGCTTTAGTATGGGAAATATTATCAAAACAATAAGGGTGCTCCACATTACGCAAGCTTTTTTTTTTTTTTTTTGTCGGAGGTTGCTGCTATCCGATGGAGCGCTCAGACTCAACTACAGGTCCATTGTACTACCATTCAGACACCTTACATTAATGTACTTAGTTTTCCCGTCTTTCGAAGAAAAACGAGAAGGAGCTTCAGTGATAAAGAGCTTAGATGTTCGGCACTCACCACGTCAGCCCCGAAGATCCGCCACCTGATGCGAGCATAGGCCGGACAACTGCAGAGAAAGTGTTCTGCTGTGTCATCCTCCTCACCGCAAGCAGGACAGGTAGTGGTGTCGCTTAAGCCCAACACATTTAAGTGTTTAGCAAAAGCTTGGTGGCCCGAAAGAACGCCTACAAGCAGCCTGCAGTCGATTCTCCTTAGAGATTGAAGAAAAGATGCTGACCTTTTGCAAATGTCCGGGCGCAGTAGTTTGGTCTGCCTACATCCACCGCAATCGCGCCACCGAATCTTGTGTTCACGAGAAACCCAAGAATCGATAGACGACATGACTAAAGACGCAGGCAGACCCAACACAGGTTCGGGTCCTGAGAAAACTTCTTCTGAACCTTGCCTAGCAAGCTCATCCGAGATCTCATTTCCCTGGATGCCAGCGTGACCTGGTACCCAGACAAGATTCACTGTGTTCAGTCTTCCGACCAAATTCAGAGAAAGCTTGAGTTCTAGAACTAACTTGGACGAGGTAAGAGGGTTTAGAAGCGCTTTTAATGCAGCTTGGCTATCACTGCAGATGCAAATGCCTCTAGCCCTCCACCTGTTGTTCACAATATAGCGAATTGCCATTAGGATGGCAAAAATCTCCGCTTGGAAAACAGATGCATGTTTACCCAAGGGGTAGTAAAGTCGTATATCATCGCATTCCACAAAGACACCGACACCAGACCCCTGCCCGGTTTTGGAGCCATCCGTGAAAATACGATGGCATTCAATCCATGGTTCAGAGTCTGACCGAAGCCATTCCGTTACCTGTGGAAAGTTGACGTGGTAGTTTTTTCGCAGAAGGATTTCTGGTGTCATTGCATCAGACAGCGTAGCCATAAGACAGGGGTCAAAGGATAATTCTCGAGCAAGTTCTTCAAAATTCCATTGCGCATGGTACCAAAAACCACCTCTCTTTAAGCGAAAGATGGTTTTTAGCGTACATCCCATGATATATAAGTCAAGGGGAGGAAGATTCATCAAAGCATCTAGAGCAGAGCCAGGGGTGCAAGGGAAGGCCCCTGTGCAGCCGAGACAAGCCGTTCTTTGGAGTTCGGCAAAAGCAGTAACACGTTTCCGCGAAAGCCTGTTCCACCAAACAACTGATGCGTATGAGAGTAGCGGTCTAATCATGGCCGTATAGATCCAAAGGACCCGTTTTGGAGACAAGCCCCATGTCTTACCAAAAGCGCCTTTGCACTGCCAGAAGGTCGACAGCGCTTTATCGGTTTTCGATTCGACATGTTTGGACCATAGAAGTTTTTTATCAAGGATTACACCCAGATATTTGACTTCATCGGATATAGGGATGGGGACACCTTTAAGCACGAGATGGGACAGGCCAGTGTTGATTCTCCTTCTCGTAAAGAGAACAACCGTGGTTTTAGAGGATTCACTGAAAGCCCATTACTAGTGCACCAGACATCGATCAAATCCAGGGATCTCTGCGCTTGAGAGCAGACAGCCCCTAGATTTGAACCGACAGAAAGAACGGCGACATCATCCGCATAAGCTTGAGTGTAGTTTCCAGGAAAGTTGAGAGCTGTAAGCAGAGAGTCTACCACCGTACACCATAGGAGGGGAGACAGAACACCACCTTGAGGGCAGCCCCTATTTACCCCTGTTATGACGCACTTGCCACAATCTGCATCCGCTACCAACGTCCTGTACATTAGCATTGCTTTAATCCACAACACCAAAGTTTCATCTACACCATGCTGTCTGGCTGAGTTACACATACTGTCAAAGGTCGCATTATCAAAAGCACCCTCAATATCGACGAAAATGCCCAACGCGTACTCCTTCCGGTCAAGGGCACTATCAATCCTACCAACAAGGTTTTGAAGCGCAGTCTCGCAGGATTTTCCGCGCTGATAGGCATGTTGCATCTCAGAGAGAGGGTGTGTTCGAAGAGCAACTTTGCGCACATGCAGCTCAACCAGTCTTTCCAAACTTTTCAGTAAGAAGGACGACAGACTTATGGGTCTAAAGCTTTTGGCTAGAGTGTAGTCAGACTTACCAATTTTTGGTATGAAAACCACTTTAACCATTCGCCATGGGGAAGGTATATAGGCCAAGGCCAAGCTCGCGGTGAAAATTCTTTTCAACATTGGCGAAACCTGACTTAAACCTTGTTTCAGCAAAACTGGATAAATTCCATCCGGACCAGGTGACTTGAAACTCTCAAAAGATGCAATGGCATATTTGATAGCATCATCAGTCACCACTCCCGATGCAAAATACCAGCTGTGCCGCGTGGTATTAGTCGGTTCAAATGTAGCCACAGTCGTTTGAAGGGCTGAAGAACACGTAGTAACCTGATTACCCGGAAAGTGAGTCTCAAGTAGAAGACTGAAAGTCTCCGCCTTTGTCTCAGTGTACGTGCCATCAGGTTTAAGAATTGCATCCAGTTTACTTGGTCTGTTCCTTTGGAGGACTTTAACAAGCCTACTAGTTGCACTTAGAGATTGGACCTCTTTACAAAACTTTTTATATGAGTCAATTTTCGACTTGCGAATAAGTCTCCTAAAAACTTTTTGCTTCGATCGATAAAGATTCCAGTCTTCCACTAAGTTGGTTTTTAAAGACCGATTTAGCAGCTTCCTGTTTCTTTACGAAGACACTGCAGTTCGGAGTTCCACCAGGGTACCGATTTTCTGCGGGGGGGTTTAGAAACAGGGCACGCAAGTTCAAAGCAGCGGGTGAGGACGTTGTTCAGATCCTGAGCAGACCTCTCCACTCCCTGTCTTGATCTAAGTTTGAGTGGAACTTTGACAGAGTTGGCAAGCTCCTCTCTAAGCCGTGGCCAGTTCGTTTTTCTTGGATTTCTTCTCTCTAGCGAAGCTTACTCTAATTATTTGTATCAAATCGCCAAACGAGTCTATAAGAGAATTGTATATTCTATTGATGATGTGAATGAATAAAAACAATTTTAATGTAAATAAATAAATAAGTAATAATAAAATTATAATACTGATCACTTCACAGATTAATACAATTAAGTTTGTCATACAAAGTTTTTGGCCACGCCCACTTTTTGTTTTTCAAAAAAACATTTTATTTTTAGTAAAATACACTGTAGTCTTTCCTTATGTTTTTATTTTAAAATTGAAAGAAGTTTTTTCTAAAACTGAATCTACTACAAGTAAAAATAAATCAATTATCGGCATAATTGAATTTACTTCAATGATGCAGCGAGCAATAGGCTCATTTCGAGAAAAATTAGTAGTAAGAAGATCTTCGTGAAAAAGAAAATAACTACGAAGATTACGAGAACACAATGGAAAATTAATCGAACAAAGCAATTTAGGGCAACGGATTTTGTAATAATTTAAGTCTCCAATAAACAAGACTAAAAAATATTTTCGACGACATGAAAGCAAGTTAAGATCAATCAATGCACATCTAGTGTCATAATAAGGCATATCAATACGGTATGGAAGTGAGTCATGAAAATTGACTTAATAAGATTAATGCAAATGTCTTTAGAATAGGAGTTGGTGCGGAATTTTATTCCGAAAATAAACTGATCTCCAGGCAGTAAGTGAAGCATGGAATCAACTGATTAATATCCCATTCGTATGTGTGTCATCATCAGTGACATCAAAGAACTTCGATGAAAATATGATTTTGAGTTACAAATTCAAATTCATATTCAAATATATGCTAGAAAGATGGGTTATTTCTGGCATATAAAGAACATAATTCTTGTAAAACTCCTCTTCCATGATTTAAATAACTTTTTAGCAATCCTTATAATGACTTACTAGCATCCATAAACGTTTAGAATGGCTTAAGCTATTAATTTTAGAGTGTGGTGCCATTAATATAACCATTCACCTTATTTAATCTGTTGCTATCATCTCCAATCATCTATTTGGTCTTCGCAGGAATCAATTTCATAATTATACACTATCCGAAGGGTATATTAATTTTGACACATAGCTTGTAACACCCCTTAATATTCATCGTAGACCCATAAAAGTATATATATTTATGATCAGGACCAAATCCTAAGACTATCTAGCAATGTCCGTCCGTCCGTATTTTTAGGCCTTAGACATGGATTTCAGACTTTGGTGTTATGTCCAAGGACAACAGCCTCAACTACAGATTCCTTTTTCGATCCGTCCGTATACCAGATCAGACTTCTCGGATCTATAGCTGGAATACCATTAGCCCATTTAGAGCGGCCCAGTATTTCAACCTCGAATAGTTTCCCAAAACTGTACTCCCTAACCATAATGTCGGGGATACAGTAAAACATGTCCATGTTTGGAATTTAGTTAAGTATACTCAGATGACCCGCATGTTCGAGTTGCAACTTAATAGTGCATCTAGCAGCTGTCTGTAGTAGTGAAAGCCCAACAATGGCTTCTAGTGCTGTTGCCGAGGACACGCAATAAGCTGCAGCTTTTGCAGTTTTGCATTGCGGCATACGCAATTATGGGTCTGACCATCATCGTGTACAGCCTTAGTATCATTCTGGGGTTAAGGCCCCAAGTTACGCCATACATGTTGGCCCACATGGCTCTAGTTGCACGCTCCGTGGCAGACTTAATGTGAGCGTTCCAGTTGAGTTTTTTATCTAGGACAATTCCCAGATACCTGACTCCGTTGGAATAACTCATTGAGCTGCCTTCCATAAAGATGGTTTCGAGATTAACTAGTCTTCTTCAAGTGAACGGCACTAGAATGGTTTTGCTAGGATTAATGGATAGTCTTTCTTTTTTACACCATTCTAAGACGTGTTGCAATGCATCATGCATGCTACTAGTAATGGTTTCATGGGTTTAAATTCTATTTTCAAATTTATTTTGGGCTAGCTCTATTTTAAACGTTTAATACTTCTTATTACATTTTTTATTACGCTTTTTAAAAATATGTTAAAAAAATCCACCAAATTTTAATCAAACCTAGTTTATTCTAACCAGCTAAACAGATACCTAATTTTATCAGATTTTAAAGGCACGATGGCTTACATAAAGAAGACCCATATAAATTCATGTCTGCTATATAAAACCTTTACTTGCCATTAGGTAGACAGCTAATGAGGTAATTTAAAAAAAATTGGCCCATTAATCTGGTCAGCTTTTATGAAGACCACTTTATTGTGATTGCATGCTTGTGCTTCTTAGCATGACAATACTGTAGCATGTCATGCTGGCAATCGTCTCAATTAAGCAGTTTTGCAGTTATTTCCGTCCGTTTATAGAATTAAGACGATTTATTGGCATCACAGTTCGTTGGCTAGATGCTGAATGTGTGGTTATAAAACACAAGATTCAGAAATATTTCAACAACTTTGCAAATGTACCTGGCGATTTATGTGTAAATCAGTTTGCCAATGAATTTTCATTCCGGATCTCCACTTTGGTGGTTTCTCTTTCTTGTAACCTTAACGTGTGTTATTTATGTGATGGTGAGCTTTTAAAATATTTATTTTTGAAATATCTTATTGAGTGAATATTGTCAGGATGGAGCAAATATAGCCAAAGACTCGGGATATATTTCATCGTCCGAGGAGGAGGAGACGGCTGATAATGTAATAGGCTTGCAAGAGAATACAAGTAGGCGACGACGTTTCGTAACTGAAGAAGCTGAAGTAGCCACAAATGATCGAGGAATCGTCGAAGATATTGCTGCTATTCGACAAATTGTACAGTTTCTTCAAGTTGTTGGCCAGAGAGTAATCCCTATTATAATGCAAGGCGCTACTGGTGGGTAGATAAATGTTTTTCAATTTTCCACAAATATTGTTTCATTATCATTGAATTGGTAGCAATAAACAAATTACTTTCTTCATTGAATCCAGGAAAAAGTGACGAGCTGGTAAATGCATAAATTAAATTTTGTTTCTTCAATATAAATATAATTTGTATTCCTTTTAAATAAATGCATTTATAATTGTTTAAATAATAAAAAAGGCATAAGAACAAAAGTCACACAACATGCGTTTTTTGGCGAGGGTTTGTCGGTGACGTGAATATAACTTTGGGGGACGACTGAGATTCGGATAAAGAAACCGATATGTGTAGTTTTCTGTAAGAAATTGTCTCCAACAAACCAAGAGAGTTGATTGATAAATCATTATCCTTTTAATGTAGGGATGCATATTTAGATGTTGCATAGATATACTGGGGTATATGATTGGGTTACTGGGATATATCATGGGGGTATATGGGCGGGTAACACACGTATGTACGGCTCTAGGAAATAAGGCAACAAGAAATAAAGCCCCAAAATAGGGTCTATATTTCATTATGAAATAAAGTCCCAAAAGTTCGACTTTATTTCATTATGAAATAAAGTCCCAAAAGTTCGGCTTTATTTCATAATGACATTAAGTTATTTATATTATTTCAATTATTAAGCATCGTCGAATGGAAAATGGGGAGCATGCTGCCCCCTGCTTCTTTTTACTGTTAGATTCGGTTTGGTGCGATGTTGGTTATATACAAAGACTTATTGGGTATAAACAAAGTTTGCATATAAGCAACCTGGAGCGTACCCGAAATGTAACAGCGAAACTAATCAGGGAGGTTGCATATCCCATAACCATTAAATGCACCACGAAATTATTAGAAATTTAAAAATGTTGCGATAGGATTACATAGAAATGAACCCAAATAAAAAATATTGAAAAACAAAAATGAAATAAGACCCCAGAAGAACAAAATAAGTCCCCAAAAAATTAAATAAGCCGCAATTTAAAAAAAAAATGTTGTTGTTTCGCGTTTATATTTTTGGGGCCTATTTCCATTTTTATTTTGGGGCTTTATTTCTTGGGGCCTTATTTCCTAGAGCCCGTATGTACCACATATTACGTCTGTAAACAGTTATATCTAAATTTAACCGGATATATATATGAAATCCGGTCATCCCGAATGCTTAGGCTTGAGGTAAATAAAAAAACCAACATTGAATGAATTAAATTAATATAACAGTTTGTTGTGTGTGTGTTTTTCACAAACCGGCCGGCAAAGTAAAAGTCACTTTCGAAATATTTTATTTTTTGTCCGAAATTTTGGACATTGTCGAATTAAGTGTAATAAGAACTTTGGAAGAGATCAGATTAAATTAGATTAAGAAGGATATACTTAGTCAGGTACTCTTATCACAGCTGCTACATTGTGCCTATTGTGATGTTCGCATTTATGATTCACCCATGGTGCCGGATTGTGAAGTTAATGCCAGTTATTTCAAGGTAGTCACAGTGGTAAAAGTTATTTTAAGAAATTCCCCTAGCCATAAGGTGTTTTTCAACTCTGCAGCTTACCACCAAGAAACAGGTAACTGTACATATTAGCTCTCTGCATAGTTGAAGCTTAGTTATTTTATTATTATTATTATTATTACTATTAATTAACAATATAATTACAAAAATAATAAAATAATTAGAATGGTAATATTTATTAAAGAGCACAAGCTGCAGGTGCTAACGGCTTTAGTTATATTTAAAGAGGGTTACCTTAACGACCTTCTGTTTTTATCTGTCTTGGCATAATGAATAGTGCCGCAGAATCTTTCTATTTCTGCTTGAAATTCGAAGATGCTCTCTTCCATACTAGCATAAAGGGAATTATTTTTCGTCTTTTCATATTTTACAACTCCAACTCCTTTTCGAGCCCTCCGTACACAAGACTAGTGAATTTTAAACATATGGGGGTTTATTCTGTTCCCAGTTGTGTTGTTCCGGAAATGTTGTTGTGGCTGAAGTTGTGTTGAATTATAGATATATCTTTTAATGTAATACCTAATGGATCATCCCTACTGAGCTGCTGTACAAGATCTGGTTGGATTTCTTTATCTGATGAGATAAGCATGTAGAAGTTTACGTAGGAGTACATACATACACAGTCTGGTCTTTGTACTTCAGAACGGCTTGTCTAGAGAAAGTTGTGGTTATTTTGGCGTTTAGAACCATTATTTTCCCAGCAGACTTTCGGACATCCAATGGGAGATTCTAGATTCGTCTATGGCCGTTTTTAAATGGAAGGCTATGACGTGAGTTATTGGTCAAGGTTTATTCTTAGAAATTTAACTTCACTGGAGCACTACATAGTTTCACCTAATTTCCTTATTTTCTAATTTTCTAAGCTCATGAGGTGCTTTATTCGGTTTCAATCCGGCGTTACTGAAGAAGTTCAATGTTCAGTATTTCGCAACTATTATAAATAAATATTTACACTATTGATTTTGTTTTGAAAATACTAATGTATCAAAATTAAAACATGGTTTATTGTAGTTTATGGTAGTTTTTTGTGTAAACCATTTTTATTTTAAATTTTTTAATTGTAAATTATATGGTACACAAAAATCTCGATTACTGTTACAAACTTATCCGTTTTTGTATCTACGTGTTAAGAAGATCGTGAATAAATAGATTAGTCGATCAATTTTTATATTTCATCAAATTTTGATTTTCTCCCGTTTATTGTTTCGGTCTTATTGTGACTGATTTCTAAATTTGTAAATTATTTTCACAGATTGATAAAAACTGTTTTCTGACTTATGAAAATATTTCCGTAGAAATATGTAAAATTTTTAATTTTCATTTTATGATCCCATACATATTCACATTAAGATAATTGTCTTTGGCACTTTTTGTGGCAAAATGGTCAGAAAAATTTATTTGGCCCATGCGCCATTTCGAGAACAACTTCTCAGGATTGCTTACAGGATTTATCGACTTATGAAACTTTCAACAGTAATAAATGATCGTTACCTGGCTCAACCAAAACGAAGGTCAAACCAAAAAGCTGCATGCAAAAATAAGTACGGCACCGAAAAAAGGGCTACGGAAATTCCCAAACAGACGAGAGAAAAAACAATACGATGCAAGAGCATATACGAGAAACGATGGGGGAAGATACTTGTTGAACACAGTAAGGCTATTTTGTGCTGTCCCTGGCGAAGCTTATTCCCACTTCATCTTCACGACTGTTTTGTTATAAGGTCTTTTACTGTAAATATTATTTTTTATTCGCTACATAAAATAGAAAATTCAATGTATAAAAATGGCATGTGTTGCAATTTATCAATCGCAATAACCGAAATTAAGTATCCTTTGAAAGTTGCTTAATTGGTTAAAAAGAAATAAAAGAACTCGTTAAAAGTGGCAACAATTTCTTGAAGGTCTAACTGCTTATTTTTTCGTTTCCATGGAAATTTCTGAAGTAAAAAACATTTTGGTGCAAAACATCAAACAAAAAAACTTTAACTAACAAGCTTGTGAAGAAGGTTCTAACATTTTACCTCTTTGACATTAGCTTTAAAGCACTAACTAAATTTTACACTTAACCATTTCGGGTCGAATTGTGCAAAACTCAAAAGCCAACACGAGGTACTATCTTTCAAAAGTCTTTTCAATTACTTGCATATGCCGACGACAATTATATGAAAACGATTTCTTGTCAGAAATCTCCTTGGCCACGAAGCATGGACTCTTTCTACAGTGAATGAAGATAGATATTGATCATTTGGAGAGAAAAATTCCTCGTAAGATACCTGCTTATGGTGGAGGCGATTCAACGATGGACTCTACGAGCTAAGTGACAAACTTCGCATTGACCAAATTAGAGTACATTACTGGAGGCAGAGCCAAAGACCTCGCTAAGGCTTATTGGTTGAGACCAATGTCCACTAGGACTGTAGGGCCTTTAGGAAACGTATCCAACGTATCCGTATTCCAACTTCCTGGAATAAATTTAAAGGTCTAAAAATTGCATATCTACGGACATACATTACTACATCGTCGAAGATTATGATGCTGATCATATTCTTGGATTCTTCGCTAAATATTAAGGGGTGTTATAAGCTATGTATTTAGATTAATATAGGTACCCTTAGGATAGGGTACAAAGATAATTGCAAATGGACGAAAAGAGGCAAATATAAGCCACCAGTCTTATTAAATAGCGCTTATTAGTGCCGCCATTCCACTTAGTACCACTTCTGGTTCAGAATAAAGTGATGATCATCTCCAATCGATCAGGTTTATCGATGGTATCCAACCGGCGTTCTTATAAATTTTTGGCCAAAATTAAAAAATGAGATCCTTAGTAGCGGACAGACCTTTCTGTCTTAAACACAAAAACTTTCTGGGTCTGATTCTATTTTTAATGAAACTTAATTAATATTTGGGAAAGAAATTAGATGCAGAACTGAAGTGGAGTGAAGTGAAGTGGTGGAACGCAATTACGTGATTCTACCAAAATGTGATGAAACAAATATTAAATAAACGTTATTGGGCGCAATAAAATGTTACTGCAATAGCTACTTGCGATATAAAAAGGTTAGTTAGTAATTTGTGTACCTTATTATGAGCAACCACAACACCTACAATCGCAAAAGAGTATTGATAATAATTCATTTTAGAGCTTGCAAAATTACGCGTTGAATCAGATACCAGAGAGCGTCAGGATAGCGCACGTTCATTCTTTGAAGACAATTGTTTGCAGCTGTTTGTTGTTTCAATCTAAATTCAGAAGCTCTCTCATAACCATCCTTTCTTGTATAAAAAAAGTAACCTTGGAACGGATTTAAAAATGTAGAATAAGTGTTTCAGCTTTTTTCTTTTCAATATCTTGACTGAATTTGTAAATACCATCGCATTATGTCAATTTTTTTTCTTCTTTTCTTTAAAATTTTTAGACTTTTTTCTAACAGAATTTGTAAGTATTATTTCATAATGTTTATCCTCTTTTTCCTTCTCTTTTTTTACTGTAGGTAAACATAGTAAAATAATTCATAGCAAGGGATTTTCATTTTTAAATAAACAAGGATTATCTTGCAAGAATCCAGCTCACTCCAGAGTGTATCTCCCTTCTTTAATCATTTTCTTAAGCTCTTAAGCACTTGTATCTAATGTGGCACTTTGGATGGAGGCAAAAACGCAACCTTCACAGAATTCAAAAAATTAGAAATTCCTACCCAACATACCCCCAAAATCCATCAACGTGAATTATGCAAACAAGCTCATTGAAACCAAACAAAAACACTTTCCGAGGCAGTGCCTCTCTTATTCTATCTCTTTCTCTCCTTCTCTCTCTCTTTCTCTATCTGTATGTACATGAAAAGTCAAAGCGAATGCAAATTGCATTCAGGTGTTTAAGTTGCTTCCTAATAGCACACAACCTCTTCGCATTTTTGTTCTAAACTCAATCCATTTACAACAATTTCAAATGAAACTTGTAACCCATTCTCTGCCGCCCACCGTGGCAGAATGAATGAGGTTGTTTGTTTGTTTCTCACCTCTCACATAAAGCCCATGGTGATGCGGCGGAAAACTAGAAAACTATGCTAGAGAAAGTGAACAAAACTATGCCAAGGAGAAACTTTTACCACCTAAAGTATGTATGCGAAGTATATACTGCAACCAGCCTGCCCGTCCAACCGCTTCTACCACATTAATTCCCAAATCGATTTAGATGCAAAGCATTGCTACAACAACCCAGAGGCGAACACTGAAAGATACATATCAGTGACATCTTCATTGTGACGATGGAATAAATGGAAAACAATTTTTCTCGCCCCTAATATGTTGCTCCCACCTGCAACGAATGGCCTGCATGCGGGGTGGCTCAAACACAGACTCACTTGTGGGAAATACATACATATCTGGGTTTACATTCTAATTCAACACCTCGGTGTGTTGCAAATGGAAAAAGTTGAGTGCAACACAAACAGCAAACACATAAAACACACTCGACTCAGGCACTAGCACCTGCAAGGAACCCTTCTACTGTCCACTCCCTTCCATCCATACACATCCACATGCCTTTGGGGAATTTAGAAAAAGAAAATTGCAAACAAGCAAACAACTTCAATGTAGCAGGATCTGAGAAAGCATGGAAAATGGGATGCGTTATGCTTTTGAAGTGTTGCTTGTCAAATTCAAAATTTATAAGCGATTTCAATTCATCAGACCCTCCTCTCATAGATATATCTACTGGATACCTATCTGCAGCAGCACAGACGAAAGATAAATGGTCGGCGACGGCGATGACGATGACAACAGCCAAGCCAAGGCAGAGCTCATTAAAATTTCGCATCTGATCTGTAGTTCCGGAGAGAGAACTCAACCCCAAGCCTAAGTAAACAGAAGCGACTTTCCGGGATTTCAAACGCCTGTGTTAGACTTAAAAATAATATTTGGTCGTTCATACACTTGGGCGGGGGTGTGCTGCAAACTTTATAACTTCCGGCAGTGAATGTAAGAGGATGCCTTCCACCATTATGTTGGGCGGCGGCGCATTTCTCTAACTCCGACTCCATCTCCAGCTGATGCTTCAGGGAACTGACAGCAAAGTGTTAACTTTTGTGTTGAAAATTGAAAATTTACAAAATGCCTTCACCATGAACTTTGCTAAGACATACATTACTGATGCTGCTTCTACTTGTAGTAGGGGAATATCTACGCTACGATGAGTAGGTATGACGAGACTACTATGATGATGAGATGATGATGATTATGTCTAGTATTAGGAAAGGATTTTCGCGTTAAGGATAATGCTTTGTGTTGCTGGGAACACAGAGGATTATGTGTTGGGAGAATATTCGCCGTTTTATTCCATGTATTTACGGATTACCGAGCATCGTAACCATATGGATACCATTTGACTTGATGCATGCACTTTAAATGACATGCTAGAGTGGAAATTGGTTAGAAGTTCATTAGCAAGTTCTTTGCCAGCTCACCAAGGACGTACCTAGATAGTTCTACAAGCACCTGTACGGCCGGAACAGAGGGTAGTTCATTAGCTAATGAGATATTTAGTTTAACTTTTTCTGTTAAAGATTTCTGGGGGATTCATTGCTAAAAGTATTTTTACTCAATGTTTTGTGTTAGGTTCTGTGTTTAATTGTAATTAGGCAGAAGGCCTCGAAATGCATTAACAAAGACGGGAAAAGGAGCATACACAAAATAATTAAGAATTAGTTAAAGCAAACGGCGTGATTTTGTTTTAAATGTTGATTGGAATAAATGGAGATAAATAGAGAGCCACAAGTCATGTTGATTTGGAATTGTGCACAAAAGAGTAAAAGCTTTTCGAAAGTTGTATTAGCAAAAATATTAAGAAACGCTTAAACGCTTACAAATTCCGCTGCCAGGCAGAGCAAACCATGCAACAACATTGACGATGAAAATCAAGTACTCTGTCCACCAGACTAAAATGAAGAGAGGACAGAAATATCTAAACTGAAATCAAATAAAGCTGATGACCCGCTGAACTATTTAGAACAGTAGGAAAAGACTTAGTAGGGAGCGTACACCAACTCATTTACAAGATTTGTTGCATAATGAATGGAATCTTAGAATAATTTTCCCGGTTTACAAAAAAGAAGATCCTCTGTCCTCTAATTATGAGCGTGTAAGATATTGTCTGCCGTATAGTTGGACCCTATAAGTGAGCTCTAAGTCCCGGGAAGTCCATAATTGACCAAATATTCAAATAATAACAAAGCCAGGTGAAAACCCAAGTGGATCAGATCGATACTCACAACCTTTTTATCGATTATGAAGCCGCATATGACTGCATCTTTAGAAACCAGCTATATAGAGCCATGTGGTTAAATAGGTTTATTTGGGTTTAAAGAGACCTAACTAAAGATCAAAAATGATTTAGGGTAAGGCAAAGTTGGTATATCCTGCCATAAGGAATATAGACAATCGTAGTAGTAGATTTTTATTACCTCGGCTCTCCTGTCACATCTGAAAATGAAATCGGCAACAATCAGTTGGTCGAATAACTTCGCAGTTGGCGATTGAGATGGCTTGGACATGTGGATCGAATGAACACAAAAACACTTTATCCGGGCGGGAAAAGCAGATGTAGTAGTTTTGCCTTCTTAGTCCTCGGGGGACCTAAACCAACTTGGAGTGCATAAGTGGAAAAGCTGGGAAAGCTTATTGCTTGAGGCACGGATCTGTAGCGCCATCTGACTAAGTAAGTTAGTAGTGAGCGCTTTATACAGGAAAAAACGCCCCTTTTTTTACGGCCAAACTTGATTGGAATTGCAATTTCCCTTTATATATGAAATTTATAGTGAATATAATTTTTACCGAAATATTTTGACACATTTTTCGAAGCATTCGACTTGACTAGCTTATCACTACTTCCTCATATGTCTGCTGAAAGTCCCAGTTCTGTCATTCTGTCCCGTAAGAAATTTCCGAAGGCAAGTTGAATATTTTGCAGGCGAACTATTTTTTTTATTTTTATGTCCCAATCGTCGCTAAAGTGTGCGCAAAGTAGCAAAAGAAAAATTAAATTTCCATCCATCATGTCTGTTAAAAAAATAATTTTGGTGTAAATCAACAGAAACAGATCGATTTGTTTACCAGTCCTCGACTAATTATATACTTTGCGTATACGAGAAACCCTCGAAAAAGAACATTATGAATGTATCTTGTCTTACACAAAATAAGTTTATCTGAACACATACTGTCATCGTCCTCCATCAAACCTGAATCAAATCAAATTGTATGAAGGATAATATTACGACTACAGAGAGCTGCAACAAAATGGAGTCGGTTTGTCTGTCTTTCTTTCCTTCAAGGTCGATGGAGGTAATAAGTGATAGCCGCTGAAGTTTCTGATTTGTATTCCTCCGTTTATAAAACGAAACAGTAAATTTATGCCGTCTGATCGAAAGACATTTTTGGAGTAGGGTGGTCCCAATTTGATTTTTTTTTTAATTTTTATATTTGATTTTGCTTATTTTACCTGGATGGCATAGTTTCGAAAGACGTTATTTTATTTTTGAAATAGCCAAAATTTTATAAGACCGATTGTTTTTGGATGGCCAGTTGCATGAAACCTAGGGTTAAATATAAAAAAGTGATCCTGGAAGAAGTGATCACCTGGAAACACCGCCTGCTCTTACTGTTATGTGAAACTAATTTCATAATAAAATCAAGAAGGACGATAGCAATTCACAAGAAAAATGGCACTACGATCACGGCGCAGACACTGGTACTGAACGGAGGAAGCTTACAAAGTTATACGTGAAAACTAAGAGGCATTCAAAGCTTGGCTTTGATCAATTAGTAGAGATGATATAAATAGATTGAGTTGGAATACAAACATTGCTAGACGTATCGTAAGTTCTAATAAATATCTTCTTCACCTGGTGATATGAAACAGGCTATCCTACAGCTGTGAAAAACCAACTCAAAGAGCATTACCATATTCCAAATAGCCACTACTGAGAAGGAAATTAATTCGCCGAAAATCGTAAACACAGCTGTAAGGGGCCAACTCTGGTTCTGTGAAAAAAAAAAATTTAATTTCTGGCTGCTGTATACGGCCCAACATGCTTATTGTAAAGGCAGATCTATTGAAGCAGCCCTACATATGTAAGTTCGCTCGATTGGATTTTCTCTTCACCACATTGAGTACACAATGGAAGCTTTCCTCAATATAACAATGTCAACACATCTGTGATTTCAACTGCACTGTCGGATCCGAACATTTAGCGAGTTCATTATCCGAGGACTAACCAGTAGAATTAATAACTCAAAGTTGGGTGTGACCTCTGTCTGCTAACTGCTTGTTAGCCTGGAAAGAGAGGGCTGCAGGGTAATTGCCTATGCAGATGGCATTCCTATTGCCGTATCGAAGAAGCACCTAGATACCTTAAAGGAACTTCTACAAAACACTCTTAACAAGCTAACAAGATGCACTGATAGTTGTGTTCTAGGCATCCACCCCCACAAAACTATCCTAGGAAATACAAAATTCCACATCTCAACCCAACTTCAATCAAGGGGAACCAGCTTAGACTTTTTTGACGAAGCCAAATACTTAGGTTTCATCTTGGATAGGAAGCTCAACGGCAGCCCTCTTTTCTGGCAAAATAGCTATTGTTAATAAGTTGGGACTACAACCCCGAATCACTCACTGCTTATATATGTATCTCGGTTGTAAGACCGATACTAATATACAAAGTGATTGCCTGGTGGACTGCCGTAGAGAAAGCACTTAGCACCTCTCCCTCAGCTGCATTGGACATGCTGTTCCATATAATTTCCCTTGATATTTTTAGCAGACAGACAGCCGCTACCACGGCCATAAGCCTCAAAGCAACCCCTCAATGGACCGAAAATGAAATCGGCCACTCTGCAATTCTGAACACATTCAAAATCCTTCATAGAAATATAGACTACACCATACCCCAACAGCAGTTTCATAAAAACTTCCAGCTAACCATCCCTCAGATCCTTTTGGAAGGATGATGCCGTGCTGAAGGAAGAATCGATCCACTTATACACAGACGGGCAAAACAAAACAAATAATATTTTGAGTGTAGGCGTCTTCTCAGACAGACTAAATCTTAGATTCTCTTTCGGTCTTCTTCGATCAAGGAAGGCTTGTCCTGGCTAAAGAATAATGTGGTGTCCGTAAATGATATTCGAATCTTCGGGGTAACTTCCCGACCACGTCAAAAACATCTAGTTATGGGAGAGACTATGGCAGCCTTGGATATAAATATACCTCAAGGCAAACTAGACCCGGAACGTTAACGGACCTGCGAGTGTGTACCTGGATTGTGCGGACACTCTACACTCCAGGTGCTACTCAAAGGAAAGGAGAGTTAATACTGGGATCCTTTGGATCCAGGGACTCTTCACGGTTCGGGAGTCCGTTAAGTAAGTAAGTATAGATGGTCAGGTGGTACTAATTGTCTGGCAACGTTGCAGATTTACCCTAAGCAGGATTTAAAACTCTCTAATAGTTTGATTACCCTCAATAGATCGCACATTAGTGCTACAATTGGTGTCATTACCATTACCAAGCAATAAGGCTTGTATACCCTACCCTAAGGGTATATTAATTTTGACACATAGTTTTGTAACACCCCTTAAATTTCGTTGTAGACGCCTAAAAGTATATATATTTATGATCAGGACCAAAACCTGATCAATATATACACGCATATTATAAAATGCAAACATGTTACGTACATGTCACAGTTACTTGTAAACTTGTAAAACGGCATCAAAATTAATTCATTTGAATCTATTTGGCATCATTAAACCAAAAGAAGGGTAAGCAAAATTATGGAATAACGCCTCAGATACTCTTTATTCATTAATCTTCCCTTTTTTCAATCTCTACCCAATACCTATTTATAACTCCTTTTGTCTTCAAGGTGAATTAAAATCTTCACCTTTTCTGATGAAAACAAACACAACCAAGAAAAAATCATTCTTGTTTTCAAATTAACAAACTCTTCGCACTTCAAAGCCGGAGACCATTGTTTGAATGGCTTTCATTATATCTGACTAACCCTTCACCATGTGGCCGCAAAACAATTACCACGCGTCCAAGTATAAAAATGTAAAAAAAAATATATCTAAATTTAGAACCCGTTCATTACGCACCCCATGAATTTTGTACTTCCATGAACTTCTCGTGCACTTTGAATAAAGTCCAAGAAATGCATACAGCCCTGCATCACATCCATCACTGTACGCCAACATATGCACAAAGAACATAATGAGTTCCGTTCTATTCATAGCCATCAACTTTTTCCCATCCAAAGTGTTGCCTAATAACTGTTTGCATTTCTCACCCTGCCATTAACATGAACAGAAAAAATTGTCCTCAAATTTCCTTCGTGCACTTCCCTGACTAAACACTACCATACAATGCTGTTAGCGCACCGCCGCCGCCCGGCCCCCTTGAGGGACGACGACGAGCAAAATCCGTTGGTGTTCTCTGCTCTGTTGCTTTGCAGTACATACACATCACAGGGAATATCCATTTGCTAACGATGACGCCGGCCGACGACGTAGTAGGCAATGATGATCTCGGTGCAAGGATAATAACTGTGCAGCCCCCGCTCATACTTACTCGCCGATGAAAAGTGTTAACGAAAAAGGTGACGACTATTAAATGATTCAAAAGCCGCAGAAACATAATGAGGTGAAATGTATTTATTTTTTCTCGCTTGGAAAAGTCCATTTTCCTGAAAGCTCCTTAATAGGAAATATGTTCCACACCAGACCGGATTGGGGAAGGTTGTTGGTGAAGTGATTGCTTGGGCTGAAGGAGCAAAGGAACATCCTGCAGGCAAAGAATGTATCGAGTAGGCCTACTCTGTTGTAGTTGTACCGCTAAATGTTGCGACGAAACAGTGATGGGGAAGCTATTATGTGGTGCAGAAAAGTGGAATTGCACTTATCGGGATTTTGATTTCAACGAATTCAATGCGCTGTACTGTAGCTATAGCGATAGCTAGTGAAATGTGATTACTATTTCAAAAAACCATGTACATATATATAGTAGGTACCTACTATAGATTTCCAATTTCATTTTATTTTATCGTTCATCCCTTTTATATCGAATAAGACTCAGTCATCCGGGCTAATGGATTTTGGTGAATTTATAGTGAATTGATTGACAGATCGAACCACTATGATGTAGATACAGTTGAATATTTGTGTCACAATAATTTCATGCTAACTAACGAATGTCAGGCTAAAGAAAAATACGAATTGAACTTCAATTTGAATACGTAACATCATAGAAGATATACAAAAAAGTGTTTTGATATTTATTGGTATCGGAGTTCAGTTCGTTGAAAGTTCAGGACATGAAATTTTGAAAATATGTCCGTGTCCTATTATATGCCAACTTATCGAAATTTATAAAAATTTTAGTCAATATAATATTGTATTTTTTTGTATTGTATTAAGGTAGGGGTTATCCAAAGTCAACAACTACTTAGACCTTGTGGTTCATTGTACTTTAGCAAGAGCCTACTCAAATTTGCCACAGAACTGTTAGTTCACAAGCTTTTGACAAAGGAGGTTGGCTAGTTCAATCTAATTGAGATCATCTTGTAGGAAGTGTTTGCCAAGGATAGCCAATCTGGTTATTGAAAAGCCAGACATTTACAGTAAAGTGTAATGCCGTTTCATAATTTTTCAGAGAGCACTCACAAAACTCCGACTCTTTAACCCTAATAGTGATGAAACCAGTAATAGGTCAATTAAGGATCTTAAGTTACTTAAGTCCTAGCAGATAACTTACTCTCTCTTTCACACACATTCTTGGACAAAGTCTTAATATTTTCTATTTTCTCGTAAACATTAGCAATCGTGCTGAAAATTCAAACTCAAACTGTGAATGAGGTACGATACTAGCCTAGCTTCTTCAACCCCTGTGTGTGCGAAGGTATATATTTTGACACGAATGGAAGGAACCTACAGTTTAATGCCGATTCCGAACGGTAATATAAGCGTCTCATGACAGTTTATTCTCTTGGATGTTTGTCAGACGTACGCAAGAGGTCGGCCAATGAATAAAAACCTGCAGTTGGTTGGGGTCGGGAAGAAAAGTCGGTCCATCACCAGTAATCGAGATCAGTTTAGAAATAAAACATAGAAAAACAAAAAGCCTTGTGATAAAATATACCTTCCGCCTGCAATAAACCTTGTCGGAACCGCGGACTATAAGAAATTATATAGTTTTTTCAAAGAAATTTTAAAATCCGAGTTCAATGTAACTGTATCCATGAATAATAATACGAATAATAATGCGTGGAAAATTAACGTTACCGAAAGCTACCGAGCAGTGTCTCAAACGCTTAATGCTGAAAAAATGCAATGTTACACATTTGCGGTCTGAATTGAAACGATTTTCCAACAAGGCAATTGCAAGGAAATCGCGAAGTAGCCAAGGAGCTACAAAACATGTATAAACGAAAAGATCTTTACATGTCGCTAAAATAACTGAACGACGGAAAAGAGGTTAATGCTTTGTCCAAACAACCGGAAGAAAGACAGACCTCTATAAACAAAGTCGTCGAATTCTGGACCAAAGGTTAAGGTATTGTCCAAACAGCCGCGAGAAAAGAAATTTAGTATTGAAAAGTCGTCAAATACTCGACCACAGACATATGCCGAGGCCGCGATGCAAGCGAATCAACAAAATGAAATAAGGCCTGATCCAGTCGTTCTAGTTTTCTCCGCAATTCTTGTCAGACCGGAAGAACAGATTCGGTTAAATAAACGCATGTTTGAAAAATTAGACGAGCTCGAACACAATTTTCGAGAAACTCATCATTCAACTTAAATATGATAGACGCAACCAAATTGAAAATACTAACATGGAATGCCGACGGCCTTCTGCAACAGCTCTCTGGACGAGCTAGAAGTATTCATTCATTCGCACAAACGATATTGACATATGATTAATATCTGAAACGGATCTGACGAAGGAATTAAGTACAAAAATAAGAGCATATAGAGCTTATCACGCATATCACCCTTCGAAAAGGGCAAGAGGCGGAGCGTCTTTGCTTATAAAATACATCATAGAACATTCACTAAGTACAAAAACTGAGCTAGATAATATGCAAATAATTGCGGTTCGCGTTAAAAAGACGCGCAAAACTTATGATATTGCGTCTATTTATATCCCTCCAAGGGAAAAACTAGTGAAAAAATTATTTTAGAAGTATCACCAACGTATTGATTTTTATGTCGCTAAATTTGTGTCTGATACCTCTGTCCCCACTCGCCAGTCATTCTGGCGGCTGCCTACGGGGAAAGGATGGACCGTCCTTTCCGTCCCAGACTAACTAGTTGAAAAACTAACTGGAACTCTTTTAGAAAAGTCTTTTGCGTAAATAAAATATATCCTAACTTATCTCTTCAAACACCATATGAACTTGAAGACGAAGTAGATTAATTAATCGGAGTCATACAAAGCTCCGCCTGGTTTAATACTCCTTACCAAATGATAATAATAATCAAAAAGGCCAATAAAATATTCACCGGAAATAACCGAAATAGTAAAGGAGAAAAGAAAAGCGCATACAAATTAGCAACAATCTCGCGATCCGCAGTATAAAATGGTATTAAATAATCTATGAAGCACTCTAAAGAAAAAGATTCAGGACTTTAAAAACCGCGAAGTCTATTCATATCTTGAAGGTCTCACTGAGAATAAGAGTTCAAACTACTCGCTCTGGAAAGCTATGAAAAGCATAACAAAGCATAACATTAAAGCCCTTTGACGGTCAAGAGGTAATTGAAGACACGGTCGTAGTCGGGATAAGCTCATGGATACGAATTGATTACGGGGCAGGTCCTTAAAGAGTTGCCTAGGAATGCACTAATCATGCTCGTTTACCTAATCACTGCTTTGTTTAGACTACTGTACGTTCCACGACAATGGAAGGTAGCTGAAGTCATTATGGTTCCAAAGCCAAACAAACAAAACCAATAATATCAAAGGTATTCGAAAAAATTTTTTTGAAGCTATTACGTCCGATTATCGAACAGCGCCGTTAAATACCGGACCACCAATTCGGGTTTAGAATCAAGCACTCCACAATCGACCAGGTTTATAGAATAACTAATGAAATAGAAAAAGCCCTGGAGGAGAACAAAATTTGTTCTAGCTTTTTCCTTGACGTGTCCCTGGCTTTTGATAATTTGTGGCATACGGGATTGAAACAAAAACTTAAATCGGCCTTTCCAAGGCAGTTATATGAGATACTTAATTCTTATCTAGCGGACAGACTCTTCCGTGTTAAGCACGGAAACGAATGTTCCGAATTTTAAGAAATCGTGGCAGGAGTTCCGCAAGAAGCGTTGTGGGTCCGATTTTATTTTTAATCTATACTCCAGATACTCCGGACTTGACTTAAAACTTGTCGTATTGCACTTAATGAAACCAAATCCACATATTTATAGACTCCGTACAAATTCCGTACGCAAATGAAGCAAAATATTTGGGAATGACATTAGATGCGAAACTAAAATGGAAATCGCAAGTAAAGAAGAAACGGAAAGAGCCCTTTATTAAATACAATCAAATTGGCATTGGCTGCTTGGCCGATTTGCCAAACTCAGCATGTAAAACAAGGTGCTTTTATACAAGCAAGTTCTGACACCGGTTTGTATGGTTAACAATCTTTGGGGTTGTACCAAAGCCAATAAACGCCCCCTGGTATATCCGAAATAGTGATATTCACAGAGATTTGGATGTGGAAACTCGCCTTCGCGGTCATTGCAATAACGAAATGATATATATTTTGAACGATACAGTACATGGCTGTACAATCAGGTGCCTCCGATGGGAAGCTGGCTGGTAAACGCGAATATATAGAATTAAATCTAAACTACTAAATAGGAAATAACCTAGTAGTTGTAGTATAGTGAGTGAGTGATTAAGAATCTCACACTATTATAAGCACGTGCTGTCGGTCCTGATAATGTTTTATGGAAGATTTTCCAACTACGCTCGGGAAAAAAAAAATTATAATCCATTCGCTCGATCAGTAAAGTCGGTGTGCACCAAGGCAATTTCTTAGTCATTTCCTGCTCTCGGTTATTCACTTGAAGGAAAGTGATGTGCACGATCACTGCTGACGATAGATGCATCCTTAAAAAATCATCATCAACTTGGTGTTTGGGTAGATATTTGGGAGAGAAATACGAAACGTATTGGTCGTAAAACGGTAGAGAATCTGTACTGCCCATTCTCTGACCGGCCAGGTCATTCACATAAGTGTAAGAAATTCAAATATCTGGTATCTATGATCAACATTGAAGCAGCTGTGGATAGGCATCGTTTCTATGTAGGGTGGATGAAAATGAAGGAAAATGCACGAAAACTGTTCCGAAGCTAAAAGAAAGGCTCCACACCGCAGTTTTGCGTCCGGTACTAACATACCGTTTACAGTATGAGGACATATTGAAATGAGCTGAAATTAAATTGCTACATTAAAAGAAAATTGTAGACCGTAGTCGTTAGTACTTCTCGGTATTAGTTAGTTAGTTCAATTAGTTTATTAGTATTAATTCAAAACTTTACCAAATCCATACTATAATAATATGTATATTAACATATTTACAAAAATTAAAAATTTATTTTATTCGGTCTTTTTATTCTCATTATACACTTACAACAAAATCTAGACATTTACATTTAAAAACTCTAAAAATTTTGCTCAATTTTTATTTTGTTTGGTAGACTCTCTCGCTCCATTTAATGACGAAAATATGATCAGTATTATAGGGATCATAACCCTTCCACTTCACTGCATTCCTACTGGTCCGCCTGTGGGGCTCGCGGGTTCGACCTCAAAAATATCTGCAAGCCTCCCGATTTTGGACCACTTCAGCATTAAGGCCAATCATATGCTGATGTTTCTGTATTTGTGTGAATCAGGGTTTCTGCATTTGTGTGATCCAGGAGTTTTTAGGCTGATTGTCATTGCCTTTTTGACGGGGTTCGTAGGATCCCTCCTTTGAACATGACAATACCAACTGAGTCGGTCGTGCTCCAATTTTTTCGAGATGGGTTTTTTGACGGATTCTGGAACTTCTTATTTCGTTTGGTAGACTATTAAATAATTTAAGACCTTTATAAATAATTGGTTTTGGAGCCTATACTATTGATTGATTGCATAATCTAAATTCATTTATGTTTCGCAACTGGTATGGCTGTGCATCTCCAACATGTGTTACCTCGCTTGTTAAATACATAGACACTATATTTGATTTTAAAAACAGCTAGTAGCGTATTGCATTTTAGCCTTTGCCTTACAGCCATTTTAGCGCATTGAGCATGCAAATTATCGGCTAAAAACGTAATCATCTCAGGATACTCCTCATAGCCTTGTTTTAAAGCTTCTGGAGCCTTTATATATGACTTGATTGCATTATGAAAATAGTATTGAAGCGCACAACTCAAAATGAGATTTCACTACAGTATTATAAACCTGTATAGCTGTCATTTGTTTTCTGATTTTTTTTAAAGAACCTAATTTTTTTACGTATGGATGTAGTCCACTTGTTTATTCATATTTAAATTCTTATCAATTACCATTTCCAGAACTGTTGTGCTGTAAATATCTTGTTAAACGTTTTTTTTTCGGTTTCTATACAAATTTTCCAAGAAAACAGCATTTTAGTGAAAAACGCCCACAAAAAGTAGGCGTGGAAAAAAACTTTATATGACAAACTTATAAACTAAGGCAGTGCCTGTACTCTATATTTGTAACTTTAGCATTAAAACTGTTTTTTGTCTACATTGCGGGCGTAGCAGTAGGCGTGTTCAAAACTTAACCATTTCGGAGCTCTAGGAAATATGTGGTCCAAATTTCAGCTTCCTAGCTTAATTTTAAAGGCCTAAAACTTGCGTACGGACGGACGGACCTAATAGTCTTAGGTTTTCGTCGTGATCGTAAATATATATACTTTTATTGGTCCACCATGAATATTAAGAGGTGTATCAAACTATGTGTCAAAATTAATATACCCTTATGATAGGGTATTTAAACTGCTGGATCACACACACATGTGCAACAACAGCAGCATATGATTAGTCACAGTGATAAAGTGAAACGAAACCGGTTGGCTTGCAGAAATAGTGTATGTTCATACCGGTGAATTCCATACCCACAGACGAAGCCTGGGGATGGAATAATTGTTTGAATAACAAACTATTACAAGGAAAATAATTTAATCAGTTTATTACTTATTGCGTTAAAAGTTATTTATCAATAAAACTACATTTATATGTCTATACAACTATATTTTTATTTCGATCTAAAAGTAAAATGTTTCAGAAACGATAAATTGACACAAAATCGGAATTTCGGCACTTGGTAACTCGATTCTCTTTGTCAAACTAATTTAACTTTTGGGACGTTCATTTGAACAGCTTACAAAGTATTTTTAACTCAAAATGATTCGGTATTTACAAATAATAAGAATGTTTAATATTAAAGATAAATGTTTTTTTTATTACTGATGGAATAACCCTAATGCAATGGTTTTGGACAAAGGAAATTATATGTATATCAGTTTTTCATTGTTTGTTTTCTAGTGCATGTTATATTTCTTTGCTTATTAGAATCCAACGTAAATATATTTTCTCCCGTTTGGGGGTTTAAGAGTTAAAGAAATAATATGACAATTGTTAATACATGTTTTAGCTCTAAAGAAGCAATAAACCAAATTCCTATAAATTATAATATTAAGTCTATAAGAATAAGATACAGTCAGCGGACGGATTTTAAACATAATTGATCAGTCGTGCTCGTATCTCATGCTTCGCTTCAACCAATTTTTGGAAATAAAGAACGATATTAACGATACTATGAGCACGTAAAAAAACCTATTCAAAAATATGTTTAAAAAATTGAAGTTATTATGCAAATTTTGTTCAACTGAATAGTATCAAAAAAATAATTAACTTGCATTTAGTTTCCCTTGAGGTAACGAAGTTAGAAGTACCGTTATTCGACAGAAAACACATCACAAGTATTCAAAATACAGACCAAAATCGTTGAAGCATCTCCGTTTAACCACTTTGTCTTAAAACTTCTGGACAGATAGACCGACGGGCGTCATTAAAAAGTTCAAAATGCGGGATAAATGAACGATTTATTTTGTATTTTTCTCAAAAAAGATGCGAAATATAAGGTCTTCCTATATAAATTTCAGATGGAAAGATTAAAAGAAGTAAGAAGATTCTATTGAGAATAATATTTTAATAAATAACGCGATGTGATTTTAAGCATTATGCAATAATATGAATTCTGTAGATATGCATTTGGCCTCAACATAATGTGCGGTTTATGGGGTGTTCGACTGTATACATTTAAATTAAAAATATTTTATTTAAAAACCGCAATCCTCGAAAGTTTTTGAATAGCATAGTAAAAATAGGTAAATATTCTAAATACGGTAATTAATAAATAATCTTGACTTTGTCGCATTATATTTCGATTTGGAAATGAAATTAAGAATCTTTATTTAATTCCATTTGACGGACAAAAGGATAAACAATCATTTGCATATTGAAGATACGTACTTTCGAACTCACGAATATTCTATAGTTCGGCACCATGCCGGAATATGGTCCCGATATGCGATTCAAAAATCCGCAATTCGTTTACTGACAACGGTGATGGGACTAAACTCATAATCGACCACTATTTTTGAATCTCAATATCATTGTATTATTCGCACATATTTACTTTGTCATCGCTATCGTGAAACATTTATAATAAAGCATTCGTGGCATTCGAACTATATTATGTTGACCATTTTGATTATGCTGCATCTAAAAGTTAAAGAATATATGAAGATGATGTGACGTACTTTTCATTCTTGTTCAAAAAACATGTGTCAGTCTGCCATGAACACACACCGCTTTTGTTTTTAATAAACATGTCTGTTCCATTACTTTTATCATAAGAATTGTAAAGACTATTAAAATGGCTGTGGTAAAACTTACGTAAAAGAAGGGATACCCTTTTGTAACAAGAAGAAGGAAAATTTCAAACAGGAATATAGGTGACTGCTGAAAAAAAGCATTAAACACGAAGAAATTGACAATTTGTTACTAACAGTTTTATATTACTACAGATCTCTAACAAGTTTGGATGGATTGATAAATGGAACATTATTCTCACAGAACTCAGTTTAATTTGACCAAAGTTGCTTATTAATCAGGCAAGTTGCTGCTCTACAACAAGTTCATGTATGTAACTTGGTATCGACGCTAACAAGAAGCATTTTGATTAAAAATTCGAATCATAGGCGTAGAAAAAATAAAATTGCCAAGCAATTTGTCAGTTTAACAATTCATACTATAAAGTGATTTTTTATGAGTTAAGTTTTTCAGGTTGGCAGCACTGGTTAGCAATGGCGTCCAAACGTCATCTGTCAAAGTGAAAAGTTTTCGGTATACTCTGCCATTACAATCGTGAAAAGACTTACAAACAGGCAACGATTTCAAATTATTGAAATTTATTATCAAAATTCGTGGTCAGTGAAACATGTGAATATCCGCTGTTTTATCGGAAAATTGTGTTCATTGATGAGGCTCATTTCTGGCACAATGGATAAGTAAATAAGCAAAACTGTCGCATCTGGAGTGATGAACAGACACATGCCATACAAGGATTACCGATGCATCCCGAAAAAACGACAGTTTGGTGTGGTTTATGGGCTGGTGGCATCATCGGTCCATTACTATTCAAAGACGACCGTGGAAGAAACGTTAACGTTTTATAAAAAACTTTAAGCTTTATTATTTTGCAAAGAATAAAACAATAAAAAGTTTAAGACATAACAGAACTATTCAAGCAATTGTCTATTTCGTGCAAAAAAATTTGAAATTTTGTTGTGTGTTGTCTTTTATAATTATAATTGAATGGCCTTTTCTCGTATTTTTTTATAACATCAACAGTTTTTCATAAGAATTACTATTTTCCGATGCCCAATCAGTGTATTTATGGCCGAAAGTTACAATTAAAATGTCAATGGTTGACTTTAATACAGGACACATCGTCGTCGGTGTCTTCTACAAACAAAGTTGAGACTGAGTATGCAAAAAAATAAAATAAGTTTATACGCGTGCAACAAAATAAAATAAGTTTATATTGGATTTCTTTAATTATTCTTGTTTATTTCACTGTGCTAAACAAGCTAAAGCGTGCTCGATATATACCACCAAAACTCATTTCCTCAGTCCCATTACTGCTGCCAGCCAACCATCCGAACAAGGTGTTATTTGCTACTATTATTTCCCTTATATTTAAGGATCTACATCAGCAGTTTTTTTTTAAATAATAATTATCTAATTAACAAATGGTGGGTGCAGTGGCTTAGTGGTTAAGTGCGTTGGACCACTGAGCGAGAGGTCGCAGGTTCAAATCCCGAACTGTACCACCTGAAAGTTTTTATTCGCTGCCCCGCCTCTTGCAAACGTCTGACAAAAATCCAAGAGTAAGAAAGAAATGTCGTGAGAAGCTTCTCAAAAATAAATTGCCGTTCGGAACCGGCATTAAACTGTAGGTCCCTCCATTCGTGTCAAAAATATAACTTCGCACACACAATGGTTGGAGAAGCTAGGTTTTAGGTCCTGTATGGGCCGTTTACGCCTAATATTTATATATATTTTTTTTCTAGTTAATAATAACGAAAGTACATTTTTTTTTTTCTAAACACTATTTGCGACTAAAAGGAGACATTTTCCGCAATAACAAGAGAGGTGGTAACAACCTTGAAAAAGAGTTGTTTAAAAATATCTTTATTTTAATGTTGTATTTTTCTGCAAATTTATTTAGTAACTCGAACGGGTCCAGTCGTATCGAAAATTATATGATTAAATGCAAGAAAGTCTGAATTTGGCATAGAAATCGAGTGTCTTTAATATGAAAACTAAAAGTTTTGTCCAAATATGTTGCAAAAAGTGTTATTATTTAATAGATATAAATTAATCTGTCCTCCTCAAAAAGTTTTTTTCTCTTCTAATCCTCAAACTTTTTAATATATATATAAAAAGTCAACAACGCAGTATTGATCCTGGGTCCAAGCCGCCTTTTAAATTCAATTTTTTAGCGCACAAAGAAATCACGAGTGCTGTTTAAATCTTTTCTGAACTTACATATTTGAATTGCTTTACCTTAGCCCAAGAATGTTGTCTACTGACAAGTTACATTAAATAAATTTGGCGAATCGCTACCAATGTCAGTTTATTTCCCTCGTACTGTTCTGCAAATGATTTCTTATTTTGGAAGTATCTTTGCTTGAAATTAAGCAAACTTTTTCTATCCAGCAATATATTGTGTAACTTGACAGTAAAACCTAAAAGCCGCTCCAACACTTAAAACTGTCAACAATTACTCACGTTAAGCTCAATCAAATATTTAACGACAACCTATCTCTGTTCCAATTTAACGGTAGGTATATAATTTTAAGGGATTTTTTTTATCTTCATTATATTACCTACCTTATTCTCATATAAAATCCAAACTTTCGCACTCAATGTAATCCTTGCGCTTTCCAATAATCGTATTTGAAGCAAGAAACTCCTTGCACATCACTTCAGTATTTTTACGAGAACCCTTTTTCGATACACATATATCGAAGCTAGTTCTTTTCCATGCAAAGCACATACAATTCACAAAAGATCACGTACCCGTTGAGGATTTCACGAATCCATGTCAATCATTTTCAGAAAAACACAACACAAAATAGCAAGAACAGCACACGTACGGACTATCAGAAGCCTCCTTCAAAGTGTTTGCGTATCCCTTTGGACTCCTACGAGTGCTATGGAAGACTTTCTCCACTATTTAGAACAATCGATTTCGATTCATTTACATTTTTGTAATTTATCCCAAACTGAGCACATCCTTATCATTGTATTTACGGAAAGGACTCACATTCATTTAGTTGAATATATTTCTTATCAGTTGATGGATATCACAAACAAACACAAATAGGAAGCGAAAATTATTTTATTTCGTTTTATTTTGAAATCCGCACAAAACTTTACTCAATACCGAGCGATTTCAATAAGCCCTGACAAAAAAAAATAGATTCCGTACCATCCGTATATCTGCACCGAAAATTAGGTTCAAAAAGGATATGCTATTTCTTTTTTTTTTGTTTTTTGCCAAATGTCCAAAAACTTTTTCACATTATATGGAATGCGATTTATACTTGGTTGATTTAAAAAATTCAACTTTTTTATTCAATTTCCAACTCGGATGACCCCAAAAAGGATACAAATACACCTTGCCCACATGTAGCCCACATTAAACCACCTCCGCAGGTATCTCAAACTCAAACAAGCTCTTGGAAATAGGAGGCGGAAGAAATAATAACCAAAAACGAATTTCAAAGGGATGAAAGACAAAAACTGAAATTCACACACTATCTCAGTTAATCTATGATGGGCAGCCACTGGTATCCATCGGCCCTAACACTATCACAACACTATATCAATTCGAATAACACTCTCAACCATTGTACACAGGTATAGTAAGTATAACTATCACTATTAATATGTGGCAACTGTTTTCTAGTCTAACTCGAAGGATGGTACGTCCAAACAGTTTGAAAAGCCGGCAATGACTGAAATGACTGAATCCTAAAATGTATCTTCTTTGCTCTGAAACAGAATTTCAGAATTTTTATTTTTTTTTTTGTATCTCTGACTTGGAAATCATTCAACCTACCCTCATGTTATTGGACTCTGACTCTCTCTTTGGCGGCGGGCGAATAGTAATGTTTTCGACATAACCCTTGTTGTTGTTGTTGAATGTGTCTCTCTCGGTAAATATTACGTTCTTCTCCGTTCGGTGAGGATACAATATTCATAGACCACTTCGATGCTTGGCCCCCCCCAAGCCAGCAGCTAGAAGCAACCCACACATTCATAGTAAAATAAATTTATGTCCACCCACCCTTGTCTTCGGCCTTTAAGGTAGTGAAGTATACAAGTAGCTCAATTTGATGGTCTCTGTATCGCTCTGGCTGGCAATGCACTTTGCACAGCACACCCCCGTCATCGCGCCAGACATCACCACTGCACGGCAGGATACTCTGTCATTTTGAATGGATCTCCGTACTGCTTTGCGCACAACATACAAATAGCTCACATACGCAGTGTAGTACCTACATTCGAAGATTGCACGGAGTATATCAACAGGGATTGCAAGTGCAATAGTAACCATTACGATATTATCGACTTAAAAATATGTACAGGGTTACCAACCTCTTAAGGTGAAAGTGATTCTTAAGTACTATAAAGGTGCATTAAGTTCACCATAAGCTGCAAGTTAAAGTCGAAAACAGTTTATTTTCTACACTGTCACTGTTACTGTTAAAAAAAATTTAAATACATTTTTTTAATATGAAAAAGAGTGTGAGTTTCTTTTATGTGCAATATTTAAAATTCATTTTGTAATTAAACTTACAATTTTGGTCTCATATTTGCGCATTTTGTACTTTGTATTCAAATTACAAAAATGACCAAAATTGTTAGAACATTTTTTGAGAATATGTTTTTATTTAAATTTAAGAAAATCGTTATATGAAAAAAATATTACGTATCTGCGAAATCAAAGTAGAATTTTAATGTAAGAAGCATTCCTGGCCCTACGCCAGTTATACAAAAAAAAGCTTACCAAAACCTTTATAGATCCTTTAAAGAAAATAATTTCAAAAATAAGGTAAATAAGGAAAGGTACAATAAATCTCTTAATTTAATACTATATTACAATTGATTTGTTGTGTCTTCATTAATTGGTTAAAATAAATTTGTCAAGTCTGCTAGTTTGTTATTTATCAACAAAATCAATTAAATCGTCTAAATTTGAATTTGGTGGTTCTGCATTATGCCTTTTGAGAAACGGTGTCGGAAATTGTGCCTTGCCTAGGGACGAGTTTTATGTTTTACAAAATTCCCGAAGAATAATCGCCTGAACACAAAAATACCAACACTAAATAATAACGAGTCAGATTAGATAGGTCCCTGGTTAGTCAGCTATGAGGTTGGAGGAAAAGAACCTGCAAATTCTTGCTCCTTTCACATGTATAAATCGTAAAAAAGATTTAGAATAGATTCTTTTTTAATTATTTTTTTGTTATACTCTGACCAATATAAATTGGGAGTACACGTCTTATGGGGAAGTTTTTCAAAATCAGTAGCGTGCTATATTTTTCACCATACTAAATTGAAATAAACCCCTCATAAAAAGTGTTTACCCACCAGTCAATTTTCAATTGTATTTGACGTAGATTATAATACGATTTTTGATTGTTTGAAATGCTTATTATGGAAACTTTGTAAGACCTTTTGTAAGCATAGCACGGGACGGAAAACTAAAGAGTGCGCAGGAAAGACAAATATCCCTATCTTCCCTGTACTACCAATTTGTGTTGGACAGAGTGTAGTTGGGTTTAATACGATTTTTGTCGTACGTGACGTGAGTTTGACGGTTAAGGGGATGAAAAGTGCGGCGATATCCCAACACCGTTTATTCACATCCGATTCTTGGATTGCCTTCTATCGTAAAATTATGCGAGTGCTTTATTCATGTGTTCTACTTAGTCGTGTTTACTTCGCGTTATAAAAAATTAACCAAACAGCAATCAGCAGTAAAGAAATGTCCGAAAACGAATGAACAAAACGCCATGAAACCTGAGAAATCGGAATGTATGAAATATCGATGCGTTCTCAAAAGGGATTTAAGAAGTGTTGTGCGACACAAATCATTGAATGTGAAACCTGACTGTCATATAAAAAGTCGGCTTCCAACTTTCATCATCAGATTCCTACTATTATATTCGAAAAGCACACTTTGTTTGGCTGGGACATAATCCTAGACCAGTGGTCTTGTCAGGCGGGCATACTGTGCTATACCACTTTGACCCTTCGCTTATTTGTCCAAAGCACTTAACCACTAATTGAAAATATTTCATATATTAATTTCATTCTTGGATTATCCGATAAAAAAAATGTTACCACTTGGTAACCCTATGAACATAGCCTCGAAGTCTTCCGCACAGCAAGTAAAACACACTCTTCCGTTAATTTTAATTTTTTTTTCTTAATTTTAGAGAACGCATCATGCGTTCTGTCTGGCGATGCTACCCCACCTAAACGTGGAGCTACAGATGAAAATCCACATGTATATATATAGAAAACCAGCATCTATTAACGTGCGAATTTTCGAAAAAAGTTTACGCTGACTTCGAATTTTACAAAGTCCACGTGCTTGATGTTACTCTTCTGCAGTGAGAGGGAGTAATGATAAACAAGTTTTTTGGAGACTGCGCAATGGATCTTTTAAGATTTCAAAAAGTTCTCTTATTATAGCAGTTTGCTCTCTTTCTACAATTATGAGGACAACACAAACCCTTATCACTGCGAACATGACCTACTTGCATATATGGTTTATACACTCATCTGAAGAGTCCTTATCCATGGGTCCATATAAATGAACCACACTGTGAATCGACAAATAATTCATCCTTAATGCTTAATGATATTTTCATTCATGTGTACCCAGGGAAGAGGGAGGCGGTGTATGAATGCGAAATCTCTTGCATCCATGTAGAACGTAACGGTAGGCAGAGTACGGTCATCTAGATATCTCATTTACATAAATTCAATTTGTGAGCCTTCCCGATTGCATGGGGCTAACATGAAGAGCCTACAGAGTGCTATGATTTATTGTCATCCAGACGAATCCATTTTTGTGCACCAGAAAACTAGATGTGATGTCCTGGTTGAAATGCAAAGATGTCCGAAATCAGTGGGAGTACTACACAATGGCAATGGTAGGTAAGTGTGGCACTCGTAGGAGGACTATGATAATACTAAAGGGTAACATTTATAAAATTTCTGATTAGTTTGGGTAAAACGATGTCGAAACTGTTGCCTTCCAATTAGACTGCGAATATTATTATTGTGACGGTTGTGTAGAATTACATCCCCGCGTGCGAATTTAATTGTAGTTTGATACGTGCCTGATTGTTCATTAAATAATTCTTGAGGAATCACGAAAATGATTGGCAGTCTGTGCGTTTCCATTGAGTATTGTCGTTTTGGACGCTGATTTGGATGTAAAGGGACGGGATGTTCCTCCAGCGATGTAGAAATCAATAATCGCAAAAGACGACTTAAGGAATCCTAGGGCGGAGTGCTTTTTTTATGGATAAAATAATCCTTGGAATAAGGAAAAGATACACATCTGAAAAGTTGTGTCTGTTTGTAAGAACCATTTTAATATTTTTTTTTTTATTTTTTTGTTGGAAGCTAGATGGAAGCGCATTTCTCTTCAATAAGTAAATATTTAGATTTTTATGTAATTTTGACGTTAAGTACCTTTATACAAATAAATGTGATGTTAATAAAATGCGGAGCATATAACAGTACAATTCATGGCATCCGGGACACTGTTAAGTGTTACCACTCATGTATTATTCTGAAAGAAAAGAAAAAAAATATTATGGGTTGTTTGTGTTATATACATATGTACATATATACTTGATGTTTTCTGGTTTTTTTTTTCGTCTTAACTCGTGAAAACTCTTTTGGAGAGCTCTATGTGGTCCTTATAAGTCCATCTTTGTTTTATGGGCCACGAACAGATTGTAAGACTTCCGCGACTAATTTAACTGCTCTTTCAACTGCCTGGCTATGACACCGAAATTCTTGCTTTTCTAGTTTAGTTTTGATTAACGATATCCCAAAGGTCTTCCTCGTTGAAATCCACAAGTAATGGAGGTTCCATCAATTTACCATTTCAAAGTAGTCATCTGCATCAAACAAAAAATTTGGAAGTTGAAACAATCCTAAAACTCCTCGTTTTGACTCTAAAATTACGGCTTTCGTCAAACAACTTTGCCAACAAAGTATTTTCGCATTGTCCAAAGTACCTGTTTCGAGATATTCCTGAAACAAAGAATTTTCCTAAATCTTCGAGTAAATACCTTGTCAGCTAAATAGTCTTATACAGATGTATGGAACCATATACAAATGTGGCAGAGACTTTATTTCAAACCGCATAACAGCTAAACTTTCTGTAGAAACTTTTGAAACATAAACTCAAAGGATGCGGTTATCGGTCGACAGTAGTTCTTTTAAAAAATTGCATCTTCCTGAATAGCACACCTGATTGCCTTACAAATTTTGTAATACTATTTTTGGTCGGATCTCATAATATCTAAAGGTATTGCAGAAAGATTTATTTCAACTGGAATATATTTCGTATCGCTCAGATTTTGGCAATTTTTGAGGTCATTCTTGATTTCCCCAGAGATTTTCCCATAAAGCTTTTCAAGGAGATGTCTTAGAGGCAACCATTTGCGTGGAGTAAGCAAATAGACCATTGCAAAGGTCGCTTAATTTTTAATTCAATTTGACGGATAATTCCAATGCCAATTCGAATTGAAAATTTGGCTCATATGTTTTCGAGCCTTTAATCCCTCCCTTCTTATTTTGCTTTGATCAGTAATGTGCGTTTCATTAGTTTGGTCTATGACACCTTAGTCTTTAAGAACTGCTGTTACTAGTTTAGCTGTAGCTCTGTCTGATATTCTGAATCAGTCTGCTACTTTCGCAACACTGGGAAGTGGCTTTCGATTTAAACCACATGGAACGACATTACTGTCTACAGTTTTTCTCGGGATATGTTGAAATCTCTGACTCGGCATCTGAAGAATCACCTTCCATAGATTCTTGTTCTCTTTTCAGGTAGCTGAATTTTGCGTAAATGGCTATCGAAACGTCTTGCAAGGGATTTTCAGGCAATATCAACTGTCCCAATGCCTATTTTTCTACAAAACATTTGATCTTGCAAAAACGCACATTCTTTTGTCGGAACTTATTTTTCTTTTGGACAGTTTTAAGTAGCTATATTCAAAAGGTGTTGACCATCTTCTTTAAATTGTTTAAATTGGGCTTTATATAGGTGCCGGCAAACATTCTCGTACGTCGGTAAGACGCGCATTGGCAGCATTTCCTGAAACAAATATTTGACAAATCTTGTTGTTATGATCGTTTCAAAAACCCAAATAAAGCCAATTTGGCATTATTTCGTTTTCAAAATTCTAATTCTTAATGTTTTCGTGATGATTATGAAATATTGGGGGGCATCCTGCCCGCTTCAACCCACCTGATTGGTTTAACTGCTCGATTTGGAGAAGGCACGAGGTTGGCTATATGCAAACTTTTTTTAAACCCAATATCCATATACCCTTCTATACATTCGATTTTTTTGGCATTATTTACATTAATTTTTGGGCATTAATTCGCTTTGTATTTAGAAACAAAGCCAATTTTGTTTAATTTCAATTTTGGCATTATTTCACGTCACCTTGCTTTTGCAAATATGTTTAATGTAATTAAACAAAATTTTTTAAATTTTATTCAAAATTCACATAAAACGCAAGCCTACTTCCCTAGCATGTCAGGCTCCGCTCTAGATGCCTAATTTAACCTTCTGCCCCTTGATCTCATGGGATGTATGCCAACAAAACATATCTCGGTTAAAGAGCGGTGGATTTTGTTACCATGCGCACTGGAATTTTGAAGAACTTGCTCGAGAATTATCTTTTGACCCCTGTTTTATGAATATGCCGTCCGACGCATATCCTTCTGCGACAAAACTACTACATCAACTTTCCTCAAGGAACGAAATGGCTTCGGTTAGACCCTCATCCAGGGAATGAATGCCATCGTATTTTCAAAGATGCTAACCAGAATCTTTGTGGAATGCAAACAAATCTGGGTAAACATGCGTCTGGCCAAGCGAAGGTTTACGCTATCCTAATGGCTATGCGCTTTATTGTGAACAACACTTCAACTAGAAGTGACAGCCAAACTGCATTAAACACGCTGCTCAACCCTCTTACCTCCTCCAAGTTAGTGTTCGAACTCAAGCTTTCTCTGAATTTGTTCCTAAGGCTGAACACAGTGTATCTTGTCTGGGTCAGGTCACACTGTCGTCCAGAGAAATGAGATCTCCAATAAATTTGCTAGGCAATGTTCAGAATAATTTTTTCAGGGCCCGAACCTGCCTTGATTTTGCCTACATCTGTAGGCATGCCGAACACAAGATTCGGCGGAACGACCGCGATGGATGCAGGCATACAAAACTACTGCGCCTCTTTTAGGAAAATCCACTGCAGGCTTCTTATAGGCGTCCTTTCCGTTACACTGACACCTGCCCCCTGGTGAGGAAGATGATACAGCAGAACACTTCCTGTGCAGTTTCCGGCCTTTTCTCGCATCAGGTGACGGGGGTTAATGCCGAACATTTAAGCTTTCTTTGAAAGATGGGAAAACAAAGTACATTCGTATAAAGTATCTGCATGGTAGCACAATAGACCAGTAGTTGTATCTCCAATAGATAGTATCAACTTTCGACAGGAAGAAGCAGAAAACATAAGGAAAGGCTACAGTCCGCTTGGGGCGAACAGTATGATACCCTATCCATATCCCCATATGCCCCAAAGAAAAATGAAAAAATGATCTCGGTAACGAAGACCTGCATGCGGTGAGAATCAGGCAACATTTATTAAATTTAAATTAGTACGCTACCATATAAAAGTTTATTGGAGTACATCTTAAAAAGTTGAATGAAAATATGTATCAAAAATTGCATCCGATCCAACTAAAACAAAAGTGTTTTTTGACTAATTCTAAATAAAATAAAATGTTTAGCTTAAGTTTTAGAGAATAACATTCGTCAAGTTTTAAAAAAAATATTGGTTTACCAAACGTAAACTTTTTCTGAGAAAATTTTAAGTATCAGCATTCGAAAAAATACACTTAAAGCATAGGAAACAATGAGTCCTGAATTTGTGTTCTTCCAATTCAATATATGGCAATAATTCAAATCTAAATGTCGAATTTTTCTTACAAGAATGTACCACACTTACCTGTGTACGTACATAAAAAGATATGTAGTGAAATATTCAAATATAGCTAAATATGACTCTAGATGCTAAACTGCGCTAGAAAGCACATGTAAAAAAAGAGACATGAATTGAACATGAAAAACCATAAAATGTATTGGTTAATTGTTTAATAAATTATTATAATTGGATTAATACAATTATAATAAATAAATTATTATATAATATTAAGCGTATCCAAAAAAAACCTATTAAAGAAATTAAGAAATAACTTCACACCAAACAATTCTAAAAATCCAACCATTTCCGATTTGTATCTTAATTTTCAATGTACATAGTCACAAAAACTAAAACCTTTAAATTAATTTTAATATTGTTTTAAATTAACTTTTTCTTTGTTTGTGGTTTGTCGAGATATGGCTTTTATTTTTTCGTTTGTTATAACGTTGAAATGGCAAATGGCCAATTTAAAACCGAAGATATGTGTCTCCTCTTAAAGTTGATCACAGAAATGAAGCAAAAGCGAGGAGATGTAGCTAGGAAGCATTGACTGCGTGTCTACATGCTTAATGCATACATTGAGAACCGAAGAAAAAAATTACGGGTTCCGCTGGTTAAAATGTCGGTCAAAGTCGAAAGTTTCGAAATCCGCAAGAAAAATTGGGTGACACGAATGATCAATAAAAATTTTGTATTTCTTTTATTGTGAAAAAGTTTTTTTTTATAAGCCTGATGCAGTGTTTTTCGATGATTTTTCTTACCAGCGAACCCACAAACCGAAAAAAAAAATTACATTTTTGATAGCTCCATCGATAGGACAGTCTGTGCTGCTTTTTTTGTCGCATAGATCTTCTAGCGCTAGCGGAGCAATGAATTTGCTTAAGCGATACATACACTGCAGAAAACATCAAACTCAGTTTATTGTTGGAAGCTGCAACATTTATGTTTCCACCTATTTTTTGATGTTATCTTCGCCTAAGCTATGTGTGATAAGTCGCCGAAAACTGTTTATGGGATTTTTATGATTTTCCATCCAGGGAGTGTGCCGCTCACTTTCTCTAAATAAGTCTCTTAAAGACATAGAGTTATGAAATGTTACCTTAAGGTGCTATTTGAAGAACAAACGCTAAAGTAAGTATATAAATAAATGTATATTTGGTTAAAAGCAGACCGCCTACATATACGTTTACCAGACCGATAATGGTCGTTGAAAACGTTTCATTCAGATGCCTCCACTCTCGAGAGGAAGATTATTCGCATCTTTATGTAAAGATTAATCTCTTTTCCTATCGTCGACCAAGGCTGTCCTACTCCTGCATTATCTCCATTAATATATAAACAGTAATTGAATTACCATTTCAACTATGTAAATTGAGTCCGCACAAAATTAGTCTTGGAAAACACAACTCGCAGATGCGAGTATTATCCTCACAATCACATAATCCGCCAATCTAGTCTGCATGCTAAAAAATCCCTTTATCTATTACCTCCGCATTACGCCCCACAATCCGCATGATTTAACAAAAATTACCCGCTGACTCAGAATCACAGTCAGCACTCATTTGCAGGCGTAACGTTTTATATCGTTTCACCCCCACCGTTTATTACACAATTAATATTTCATATTTTAATTGAACGCTCTGTGGCATAGCGCGCTGGAACAAAATAATTTCTCCGCAAAATGTGGCCACAGAATTCAGACAGCAACGCATACACTTTGCTACCTGGTTTTCTTCAGTTAACAATTTAAGTGATAAATTCCCGTCATAATCTCTCAAAGGAAGTCCCCATCAACTCGCTACCCAGCAACAATACTTATCATCACTCATTACCACCCCCTCCACCGCCTCCAACCATGCCAAAGCTGGAAGTGAAACCATTTGGATGGTACGCAATTGTATGTGTGTGTGTATATATTTTAATTTTAGCCGTCCAACGCGTTCGGATTCTGAATCCATTGGGTGTATGAGGGGCGGCGGGCGTACATCCCTTAGGCAAGTCTAACACAATCTTCATGTAGAGTGTGCACGTAAATGGTTGTACGGCTGCTAGTGCTGCCGCCTGATGAGAGGAGCCAATAAGCAACAGGAAGCTAGTGGGTTTGGGTGGTTCATCGGGGACTGGCACACAACTTTGTTATGAGTAATTTTTATTCATAACCGACCACAAGGATGACTTTTAATGGTGAATTTGTGGTGTTTTTTTAAACGATCCCGTTTTAACCACTGCACACATAATCATCTACCCGCTCACACCACCGCAGGACTTTGCAAACTTTTAAGTGGCGTACCAAACGTAGGAGTATATGCACGAGTTCGTATATGCGGTACGTAGAAACGAACGAGCGAACGAAACCTAACCTCCCAACAGCACTTTATAATAAAACTGAGCAAACATTTTCTTCCACTTGTTGACTTTGCACAAATGTGTTAATTGTTTCCTCTTGCTTCGTCCTGGTAGCTCATTGCGATACTCAAATGAGTGCTGTTGGCCAGAAGCGCGAAGGCGGATGGCTTAATGTGCATAGAAATTACTTTGTTGTAAAATCAGCATGAAAATCATTTAAGATAATGCGGGGAATATTACACTTTGACATTTTGTTGCGGAAGGAGTGAGGAAAAACGCAATTTTAGGGACACGTCTGCAGCTCAATGATTTGAAGTCATTAAATGTCTTAAGAGGATAGCGTGTCATAAAAGAATAAATAAGTTGCAGCCTTAGTTTAAAAGTATACTTCTTGTAAATGGATCGAAAGCTAAATAGAGTCATATTCTTTTTTTTGCCACTAACCGAATGAGAGCTATAGTCATAATTTTTTGGATAATAATCAAGGATCAGATGGATGGGGTGTCCAGCCAAGTTATCTAGCAACTTTGATACCACAACCGTATTTACAGGAATCAACTCACGTTGTCAAGCAACCTCTAACACTTGAAACAAGCCCAGAAACATCAGGACTTATTGGTACGCAAACCAGTTAAAAGGTGGGCACCATACAAAATTTGAATTTCTAAACATAAGTTACGCGGCTTTTTAATTAACAAATGACAATTATATCAGCTTTTTCAATTATGAATGTTGAAATTGGCCACAGTAATGTGTACGGGAGTATGTTATTCAAAAAATTTGTTTACTCAGCTCCTAAGAGATATTATTATATCAAAAGCGAAGGATCCTTGTTGAGAATAAAATTGGAAAACAAATAAATAATTTGTTTATTTTTCATTTAGGGGCGTGGTAATCAAATTGTTCATGGAGACAAGTTCTGAAATTAAAACAGTGCATGACTTTATCATATGAAATTTTTTCGCTACATGGAAGGCTGTTTTTAATGGCCTAAATGGTAACATTTGATCACATACGAATTTTATTCAAATCACTTTTAAAGTTTAAAAAAAATCGATTTTGTAAAAGGGCTCTTATTTATTTAAAGAATTGAAAGTAATAATAATTATTTTATTTTCGTTTTTTTTTTTAATCACACTATCAGATCTCTGTCGTGGAGTGCTTTTTGCAAGCAACAATCACAAGCAGAAATTTGACGACACAACAAGTGCTCCCACAGGCTCCACAAAAGTTGAATACAATGGAAGACAGGGGGCATATATAAAAGCTGCTGTAAGACGATTTTGAGATATTGACGTTATTTTGAAAGTACCGTAGAATGACCCAACATTGACTGGGTTCCTAACATTGACCAAAAATCATTAAATCATTTAAATTTTCTTAGCGACACACAGGGACCAGATATTAAATTTAGTTTACACTTATTTCATCCCTGCGTATTCAGATATGACAGAAAAAAATGTGACAACTGTCATAATTGAAAATAACCGCCACTAACGAATAGCCTATTACATCGTGTATTTTTAAGTGTCGGTAAAATCGTCTCCGTACGGCAAGAAAACATTGTGCAATTGTGGAAAAAATTTATCACATATAAGGTTTTAGACATTTTTAGTGATATATAAAAAAAGTGTGCCTTATTAGTTAATTATTATGTGAAATTAATCGGAAATAAAAAGAGTTTCATAAATTCTTAACCGTCATCCTTACTTTGACCGTTGGGTTCCTTTGACTGGTTGGTCAATGATAGGAGCTAGTATAAATACATGGGTCCGCAATATTGACCACCGACCGGTATTTATACCCTATCCTAAGGGTATATTAATTTTGACTCATAGTTTGTTACACCCCTTAATATTCGTCATAGACCCACAAAAGTATATATATTTATGATCAGGACCAAAACCTAAGACTATTTAGCAATGTCCGTCCGTCCGTCCGTCACCAATTTATGGCCTTTAAATGAAAGCTAGAAAGCTGAAATTTGGAACATATACTCCCTAGGGCCCCGAAATGGTAGAGCGTACAATTTTTTTTGATACGCCCACTGCCACGCTCACAATTAAGAAAAAACAGTTTTAAAGCTAAAGTTAGAGAGATAGAGTGTTGTAATCTTTACAAGATATGTAGGTACTGCCCATTCGAAAATGTTTATGAAACCGAAAAAAAAATATTTAACAAGATATTTAGCCAATATTTTTTCCAATATATCGCCTATACCAAGTTGTTGGCTACGCCCACTTTTTGGGGGCGTTTTTTCAAAAAATATGTTTTTTTTTATAATATTTATGAATAAAATAAAATCTTACCCATCATCATCTTAACGCTTTTTTCTTTGCGGCATATAGGGATATGGATAGGGTATCATACTGTTCGCCGCACGCGGACTATATCCTTTCCTTATGTTTTTATTTTTGTTTTTAATTTCCTGAGTACTATTTCTGAGGGTTCGTTTTCACTGCATGTTATAGTATCTGAATACGTAAAAAAAAATTAGTTGTATTTAAATTTCTAGATAGCAATATGCCTCCTAAAGGACCAAATAAACCACGTAGGCGGTACAAGAGTTTTTCGGAAAACGTCATACGCGAAGCTTTTGCAAAAAATGAAAGAAAAGAGTTATCCATTACAAAAGCTTCGAGTCAATTTAATATAGCAAAGGGGGCATTGCTGAACAGACTAAAAAATTTGCATTGTAAAAATGTCGGCTCTCCAACTGTTTTTAGCCCAACAGAGGAGAAAAGCTTGGTTAAAGCTCTGCTCATTGTAAGCAAGTGGGGAATTCCATTTACAGGAACTAATGTTAGGAATCTAGCAAAAACTTGTGAATGAAAGCGTTGATCGAAATGGTCTCTCACTGAATTTAGTTGCTGGTTTTAAGAATTGTGGAGTTTTTCCTTTCAACCCAGAGGCAGTCCTCTCCAAAATGCCTACCAAAGAGGGATAATTCAGAGTCGGTGTTTGGGGCTGGAATCGTCTTCTCCTGGTGGATGGAGTGAATCCTAAACTAGGATGGAGTACAAAACCCAACTTATTGAAGTCACGTTCCGAAGATGAAAAAAAACTCAAGTGGTCGCCACAACGTTTGACGAAAAAATAGGAAGTGTTTTATTAGACTTGAAGTTGTGTGGGGTTTGCCAACTATGACCGAGGAAGAAAAATGTAATAGATGTACTAGAAGAGTACATCTTTCTTCATTGCTCATAGATGGCATTAACATTAGCCGCCCCCTTGGCGTATTACGCCAATAAAATATGTAATACAATGATTAGAATGATTATTACTTATGATAAAGTGTATTCTAAATTCAGTGCTTATTTCACTCATTAAGAATTAACATAGTACATATATAATAAGAGTCAACAAACTAATTGAATTCAAAATAATTCACTTTACTCAAGCGGTATGAGTTTATAGATACTTTATCTAAAAATGATTATGGAATGTAAGATGTGTTTGGCATAAGATAGTAATGAATTAAACAAAACATTTTTTTTTTACATATTTGGATTTGGTTTTATAACTTATTGTGTTATTGGCAAAATACAAGGCTTTGTAATAGGGCGAGTTATGTCGCCGTTTGCCGTTTTGATTATCGCAACTCTTACTTTGCCATCCGCGCCTGGACAAGTCTTAACCACTCGGCCTAATCGCCATTCAGTGGACGGTTATTTTCTTGTTTAATGACAACTAGATCATCCACTTTAACATTGTCATTCGGGAATTGCCATTTATGCCGTTTATGGAGCTCCTTTAGATACTCCTCCTTCCATCGTCTACAAAACTGTTGCTGAATGACCTTTAACTTCTCCCACCGATTTATAAGGGAAAGTGAAGGTTCATTGACATCCACTTACGGAAACGTAGTTAAAGGACTGCCACGAAGAAAGTGACCGGGGGTCAAGGCAAGAAGATCGGATGGATCATTTGACATTGGTGAAATCGGACGTGAATTGAGGCACGCATCAATACGAGCTATAACTGTTGAGAATTCCTCGAATGTGAACTTATAAGTTTCACTCAATTTTCGGAAGTGGGTTTTAAAGCTTTTCACCCCAGCTTCCCATAAGCCGCCCATGTGCGGTGCTCCTGGAGGAATGAAATTCCATTTCAAACCCTGAACGCTATATTTCAGACGAGTTCCATTGGACACAGATAAGAACTTGTCAGACTCTTTTCGAAGAATTTTATCAGCCCCTGTGAAATTTTTTCCGTTGTCCGAAAAGACTTCACTTGGGAGCCCTCTTCTGGCAACAAACCGGTCGAAGGCTTGTAGAAAGACTTGTGTGGACAAGTCGCTAACTGCTTCTAGATGGATGGCCTTTGTCGAAGAACATATGAACAGGCACGCATATCCCTTGGTTACGTGACAGCCTCTACCTCTAAAGCTCTTGACTACGAAAGGGGCTGCGAAGTCAATTCCCGTATATGTAAACGGGGGTGAGAACGTGCATCTTTCGTTTGGGAGTGCTGCCATGAGTTGGGAACGTAACTGTTTTTATGTATGATGCATGTTTTACAACTTCGGATACATGCTTTGATTAAATTCTTTACTTTTGGGATCCAAATAGTCTGTCTGGTTACCCGAATCATAAGTGCGTTTTGCCCATGGATAGAAATTTCATGTATAAATTGTATGAGAAGACGTGCGAACTTTGATGAATAAGGTATAATTATTGGATGCCGTTCATTGAAAGGAAGATCCGAATTGGAAAGCCTGCCATTAACGCGCATAAGTTGATTGGAACCAAGCGATGGATTCAGTGATAAGATAGAACTTTTTGCAGGAACTTTTCTCTTCCTTGATAAGGCATAAGTTGATTGGAACCAAGCGATGGATTCAGTGATAAGATAGAACTTTTTGCAGGAACTTTTCTCTTCCTTGATAAGGCTTCATATTCAGCAGGAAAATGGGACTTTTGAGCAAGTTATATTAAACGGTTTCTTACAAAGTTAATTTCTTGCTGAGAAATATGAGTAAGAGTATGAGTAAATATGGTATCTTGTATATTTGCCGAGCGATAAAAGAAACGAAAGACATATGTTAAGACCCGCAAAGCACGGGGCAAGGACGAGAACCTTTCCAAACTATCTGCCGAGGTTTGAAGGATAAACGAAGAAACTACCTTGACTTCCAGCTCATCGCATGGCAGTTCCTCTGGAAGGTTATTCGGCCAGTGATTTTGCGGCTCTCGTAACCAAGATGGACCATACCACCACATACAAGTCTGTCCCAAGTCCTGTGGACTAATTTCTCTAGTGGCAAGGTCTGCAGGATTATCCCCTGACTTGACATGTCCCCAGATGGCATGTTGAACGTTATCGACAATCTCGCTAGTTCGTTTAGCTACAAAGGTTTTCCAAGTGCTAGGATGTTTTTTCAACCAAGCGAGCACAATGGAAGAATCTGTCCAAAGAAATTTTTGAGATGAACTACTCGGGCAATTCGGAAGGTATGTTTTTATTAGTCGTGAAAGAAGTACTGCTCCGCATAGTTCCAGTCGAGGCAATAAAACTGATTTAATGGGTGCAACTCGTGATTTAGCACAAACCAACGAACATCGTACTGTTCCATCTTTTTTTTCAACACGCACATATAAGGCTGCAGAATAGGCCTTTTCTGATGAATCACGAAATCCGTGATACTGGACTTGCGCAGATGGGGAATATTCCACCCAACGAAGTATTTTAATTTGTTCAATCTCACCAAATGCTTCGACAAAAGACTTCCATTTACAAAGACTCACGCTTTGAATGCTTTCGTCCCATTTGGTCTTCTCAATCCAAATACTCTGCATCAGCATTTTCGCAGTAATTATTACTGGTGCAAGACATCCCGCCGGATCGAAAAGCTGAGCAATATGAGAAAACACATCTCGTTTGCTTGGCGCTATTGAAAACCGAATCTTCGGGGTGTGGAAATAAAAATAGTCCCCCTGGGCATTCCACCTGACGAATAGCGTTTTTGTCGTACTGTCTTTGTCCATACTTAAAAAATTCTCGCTTAACACATGATCCGGAGGTAAGTGTTCGGGCGGACGTATTCGAAGTCCACTTCCGGAGTGGAAACCCTGCAGACCCAAGTAATTCGATCAACTCGGTTTGTGATCATCTTGCGGTTGAGAGATCTTGAGCCCCGGAGAGGATATCATCGACATAACAGTCTGATAAAAGAATTTGTGCAGCAAGTGGGAAGTTGGTCCGTTGATCATTCGCTAAACGTAAGAGAGTGCGAATGGCTAAGTAGGGGGCAAAGTTCACCCCAAAGGTAACAGTTAATAACTGATAATCTTCAATGATGGAACTATGCGAGGTCCGAAATAAAATGGATTATGGGCCATGCTCCTTTCTGACCGTAAAAATTGTTTTAAGGCTATAGATCGGGACTGTCCTAATTTCTTTAAAGGTTTATTGGGCCTAAACGGAAGTCGAACGACATATCTTCCATCTTGATGTCGGTAGGTTGTATTAGCGTATAATTCCTCACAAAATTGATCCTCTGTGGACAACGTACGCTTACACTCTGTAAGTTCCTCTAATTCCCAAAATTTCTTAAGCTGTTCCTCAAGAGCATCTCGACCCTGTTCTACCACATAGGTATTGAAGACATTAACGGATATTGGCAGAGGACCTGAGAGTACCCCCCCGAACATCGTGTTTTGGGCGACCAGCTAGTTGGCAACGGAACAAACACCATTTCGGAGAATAGCAGGGTATATATCTGCTCCAATGAGCAGGTCCACCTTGGAAGATGTATGGAAAGTGGGATCAGCCAAACAGAGACCGTGAGGAAGTGCAGGTTCAATGAAAGAGACAGAAGCGGTTGGTAAATCGTTTGTTACTTTTTTCAACACAATGGCTTGTGCCGCAATAGGTATTCCCGGATTTTGTTTATCGAGAATTGAAAATGCACAAAGTTTTTTCGAGGTACCCGCATTAGCGGAGTTAATGCTGGAAATCGAAATATTGATAGGATAAGTAGTCAGATTCAAACGCCTTTGGACCACTTCCGAATTAAATGAAACTTCAGACCCTGGATCTATAAGCGCGCGGACACAATGATTAGATTCTTGACCAACAATAGTAACTAGGGCTGTTGCGAGCAAGACTCTTCTTTCCGTAGAAGCAAAATGGGTTTGACTAGTTGTCGGTGGAACAAAGGCTGATGAAGTGGACTGTAAAGTTGAAGTGTTACCTTGTTGAGTAGTGAAGCTCCAGAAGTGCTTGGAAGCTGAGAGTGATTCGTAACTTGTGGAAGAGCCAAGCTATTGCTCATTGCGTTGGCCTGGTGTAATAATGAATGATGACGTTGCTTGCATGTATTACAAGCAAATTTGCTACTACATGCATGTAGTGAATGATTACTTGAAAGAGAGTTTTCACAGATATTTCTTTGATGCACCAACTCAATCCTGGAAGGAATGCTCATATTTAGAAACTGAGAGCAGCTTCGAATAGAATGATTGCCTTTGCATAGTGAGCAAGTGAAGGATTTTGATTTAGAATGGAATGACTTCACTTGGTTGTTCTGAAAACAACGTTTTGGTGTGGGTTTCATGCGCTTATCATAGGTAGAAATTGATATCGAAGTCACATCCGAAATTTTTTCTAATACTTGGAATCTATCCATTTGAAGCCACGTAGGAACTTGAGTTGGATCATTTAAAGACTGCTCCCACAGTGAAAGAGTGGTGGGTGGTAACCGGTTTGAACAGGAATAAACGATAATAAGATCCCAGCTCTGCACAGAGATACCTTGAGCCGTAAATGCTGCGATTGATCTGGCGTTGCAACGTTTTTATCCCAAGAGCCGATTCTTCGAGACACGGTTTAAGATTTAGTAAGCTTTTAATCTGATTGTTAACCAATATGCGTTTGTTTTCATAGGTTGATCGTAAAGACTCCCATGCTAACTCAAAGCTAGTGTTGGTCAATGGGAATTTACTAACTATGCTAAAAGCTTCCCCTTTAGTTTTGGATCGAAGATAAAAAAGTTTCTCTACGGCTCCTAATCTACGATGTCTAATGTATATCGCTCCAAACATATCTCTGAATGCCAGCCATGATAGGTAATCGCCATGGAAGATTTCTGTGTCACATGATGTAATTTTATGCAGTGGGGTGAAAATTCAGGTATTTGCACGGAACTGCCACGATTGGTAAATTCTGGATTCTGATCAGACACTGAGATTGGATGTGACAGCGTTTCTGTAGACCTTTCGAGATTGGATTCATATTCTAAGAGTGTACTAAGACACCAAATATACGTTTCATTCGACATCTTATACTTGCATTCGAAAGTGTCGGAATCAAAGGCGTCTTCGTCGGTTCCCAAACATACGCACTCTGCATATTTTGACTTTACTAGCACCCACAGATCCTTTAACTCTATTTTACGCGCTGTGAGAGTGTTAATTGTATGTTTGACCTCTGGAATTTCTCGTATAGCAGCCGAATATTTGACCAATTGGTCAGCCGCATGAATAAAATCTCCTAGAGCTGTTGTAGCCATCTTCGATAAATCGGTAAAGCGTTAGGCCCAAAACTTGTTGTATCGTACGAAATATTCGTGTGAAGTTTTCTTATAACACGCAATTCAGTCTTAAAGAACAAAAAAATTAATCAACCATTGCTCGACTTGTTGAATGGGAATGTAGTTAGAGCACGTGATGTACTAGAAAGTTTCCATGAACGGTTAAATATGAAGGAGCATAAAGTGGCAATTCTCGAAAACAATGTTAACTTTATCAGAACTAGGTATTGCGAAATGATGCCGCACTCGCCGATATATCAGAAAAGATATTAAGCAAAATCCTTCAGCAAATCTTTACTAATTTTTAAAGCGCGATGAGAAAGTAAGTAAGTTTTTCCACGGTATCTAATTAAATATAAAATATGACACTTTTGTCACTCGGTAACACTTTTTCAAATAGCGCTAAGAAATATTTCCTTCACCTTCCTTGACTATCGCAAGAAAACAAAAAAAATCACATGGTAACACTGTGCCCGACCGTATCACCAAACGAAATGTGTATTAAAAAAAAATTTAAGCGCAATTCCGCAACGGTATCTATATACATATACACACATAGAAACAGCTATCCTGTGCCAAACGAATAATTTCAAAATGTTCTTTTTTTTTTACCGCTCAAGTAATTAGATCCATATGTACATTATTTGATAATATGTATATGATATATGAATAGAGAATATAAACTGTAGAATTCTAATATTTAATACAATGATATTGTAAATCAATTAAAATGCACTGAATAAAGAATATACACCTGTGATTAGATTGATTGAAGATGCTTGCTGTTGTTGATGATGGCGATGGTGTTGTTCGCATTGATGTTTCTGATGCTGAAATCTGGTGGTGGAGAGATGATGGCGGCGACGGTGGCTCACGTGCATTTACAAGAAACTTTTTAAAGATGATAGGTAGATATGTCTCGATGCAGCTATTAGATGCGTTTGTATGGAGTGTTCCAGGTGTTTTGTTTTTGTCCAAGACCGGTGGTCTTATCTTGTACGTAATACAGAGACAATTGCGGTGATGATCTTGCAGGGTGAGTTTTGAAAAAAACTTTTTATGAGATGATGCATATGATTAAAAGCAGCTATTAAGTGCCTTTGTACGGAGTGCAGAGGTGATTTTGCACGTGTTTTGTTGTCGTCAAAGAACGGCGGTCTTATCTTGTACGTAATACAGAGACAATTGCGTTTGAGTTTTGAAAAAAACTTTTTTATGAGATGAATTTTGATTAACGGCAATATTTTCTCCAATCGACCTGACGTGGATGACGTAGTGGTTGCCGATATATATGTGCTCCGATGGCAGCTGCGCAATGGCCTGCACAATGTTGGCGTTCCGGTGGAGACGGCGCATTTATGTGTTTTTTTCACAGTAGAGGCAGCGGTCAGATGTGCACACGGCTTGCGTTCCGGAGGAGGCTGCGCAATTGTATGCAGTTAAGGCGTCGGAGTGGTGTGACTTTCAGCAATTTTCTGTCGATCCGTCACGCATGGACCAATGTTTGGGGCTGGAATCGTCTTCTCCTGGTCGATGGAGTGAATACTAAACTAGGATGGAGTACAAAACCCAACTTATTGAAGTCACGTTCCGAAGATGAAAAAAAAACTCAAGTGGTCGCCACAACGTTTGATGAAACAATAGGAAGTGTTTTATTAGACTTGAAGTTGTGTGGGGTTTGCCAACTATGACCGAGGAAGAAAAATGTAATAGATGTACTAGAAGAGTACATCTTTCTTCATTGCTCATAGATGGCATTAACAGTCGGATAATATAGTAATGAATGTTTCTTCTGCTATTGTTACAATGTTGAAAGAAATGCGTTACGGGAGGGCAACCTATCCACCTAGAAAAAAACAACGAAAGTTAACGTGGAACCAGGAAAGGGAATAACGATGGTCGACTTTGGTGGATCCTCTTCAGGAAACGAGTCGCGAGTGATGCCTCAAGTTCAAATTGAACCCAAAGGTTCTTCTGAGGATTGTATTGAGGATATTTATCAGCAGATATTATTAGAAAACGATGTCGAAATTGATAACGATTGTCTTTCGCAGAACTCTTATCGATCTATTGAAGACCTCTTTCAATTAGTTTTGCAATCAAAGTAAACAAATCCTGTAAAAACTGTATAGTAACTTTTGATTATTCTTTTGAAAACATCTGCTTCCTTTATTTTAATACTTATTTTAATGTTTTTTTTTTATTTATTCAGCCTATATATTTCCTTCTTTTTTAGAAAACATGAATTAATCTTTGTCTGTATATATTTTCCGTATCTAATAGTAAGTATAACGTTTCATTTTATGTATATGTAAATTATAGATGAAGTAGTATTTATTATTTCGAAGCATGACTATTTGTGTACCTACACACATACATATCATAGAGTTATTTATGTTCGTTTTTTTTTAAATAACGATAATAATAAAGTTGTAAAATTATATTGCTTTTATCATTTGAAAATAACGTAAAATTGTATCTGGTCATTGTTAGGGCTACCGAAGCCTAACATTGACCACTTACTATTTTGGTGCGGATGGAATTTATCCAGTTTTGCTGAAACAAGGTTTAAGTCAGGTTTTGCCAATGTTGAAAAGAATTTTCACCGCGAGCTTGGCCTTGTCCTATATACCTTCCCCATGGCGAATGGTTAAAGTGGTTTTCATACCAAAAATTGGTAAGTCTGACTACACTCTAGTCAAAAGCTTTAGACCCATAAGTCTGTCTTCCTTCTTACTGAAAAGTTTGGAAAGACTGGTTGAGCTGCATGTGCGCAAAGTTGCTCTTCGATCACACCCTTTCTCTGAGATGCAACATGCCTATCAGGGCGGAAAATCCTGCGAGACTGCGCTTCAAAACCTTGTTGGTAGGATTGATAGTGCCCTTGACCGGAAGGAGTACGCGTTGGGCATTTTCGTCGATATTGAGGGTGCTTTTTGCGACCTTTGACAGTATGTGTAACTCAGCCAGACAGCATGGTATAGATGAAACTTTGGTGTTGTGGATTAAAGCAAGGCTGCCCTCAAGGTGGTGTTCTGTCTCCCCTCCTATGGTGTATGGTGGTAGATTCTCTGCTTACGGCTCTCAAATTTCCTGGAAACTACACTCAAGCTTATGCGGATAATGTCGCCGTTTTTTCTGTCGGTTCAAATCTAGGGGCTGTCTGCTCTCAAGCGCAGAGATCCCTGGATTTGATCGATGTCTGGTGCATTAGTAATGGGCTTTCAGTTAATCCTCTTAAAACCACGGTTGTTCTCTTTACGAGAAGGAGAATCATCACTGGCCTGTCCCATCTCGTGCTTAAAGGTGTCCCCATCCCTATATCCGATGAAGTCAAATATCTGGGTGTAATCCTTGATAAAAAACTTCTATGGTCCAAACATGTCGAATCGAAAACCGATAAAGCGCTGTCGACCTTCTGGCAGTGCAAAGGCGCTTTTGGTAAGACATGGGGCTTGTCTCCAAAACGGGTCCTTTGGATCTATACGGCCATGATTAGACCGCTACCCTCATACGCATCAGTTGTTTGGTGGAACAGGCTCTCGCGGAAACGTGTTATGGTAAACTGGGGCACATTCATTAATTTTTTGTCATACGCCTATATCATACGCCTTATATTACCGTTAATTTCAATATTTGTAAATAATTTTTTGAAGAAATATTTTTGATTTTATTTACCGGATTGTAGTTTTAATTTTTTTTTAAATTCACCTGTGTTCAATGAAAGTGCCCCGGGTCGGGGCAGTTTCCTCATTCAATGGGGATTATTCAGCATTGAAAAAACTTGAAAAAAATACGTGAAGAATTCGTTCATAGCATATATATTTTCCTTTAAAAATACAATTTAAACTAAAGAAAAATTCATGTTGTGAGACTGAATAAATAAAAAACAAAAATTATTTCAGTTATAAAATATAATAATTATAATAAAAACATCACATGTTTAGGAACTTAAATTCTTACAAATAAAAAAAAATAAAAAGATTCATGTTATGAAACTAATATAAATAATTTAATAAACACAAAAATAACTTCAGGTCAGCATAAAAAAATATAAAATAAAAACATCACATGTTTAGGAAAAAAAACCTAAATTGTTGTTAGCTCATCAGTTATTAGCTATCGAACTTCTAATAAGATGAAACTTATTGTTTGATTTTGTAGCCCTTAAAGTCAAAATTGAAGCAATATTTTTTCCTACATCTTGAAGTTGATGCTGGAGTGGTTGGATTAGGAAGTTTGAGCTCAATCTCACTTTTTAAGATTACCGATTTGTCTTCGTTCGGAGGGTCAACAAAATCTGTTGTTGAATTTAATGCTTTCCGAAGGAAACTTACATTTAGAGCAGTATCGCTAAATTTTTCAGTTACATAGCCCACATAAAATACTTCATGTTTTAGATTTATATGCAACTTAACTAAGACGTAGTTTCCGACTTCAAAGGAATCCTGATAGGGATCAACTGTCGCGATTGAATGATTTTCGAGGTCTTGAGGCTCCGCAGCCGCATCAAGATTTGAAGAGCTATCATTTTCAATGAAATCTCCTACTGATTCATTAGATTCCGCATAATGTATTTCATTATCGCTTTCATCAGATGAAGAAACACGAGTTCTTTTTCCTTTTCTATTTTTTGTATGTTCTTTCGAAAAAGCCAATCTTCTGAAGCTTCTTTAGATGCGTTCCAACAGCTTGGATGTGGTAAATTATTTTTTAATGCGAATTCATACGCGAGCTTTCGAAATGAACTATAAGTCAAACCAAAGTGATGAAAAGAGGACTTTTTAACATAAGCAACGAGTTCTTCTTCTTGAACCTTAGTAAAAACTTGTTTGGAGGTATACTTAGATTGAGACTTCATTTCGATTTCACTTTCAGAATCCGATGATCGTTTCAAAGGGTCCCGTTTCTTAAACCTTGATTGCAAGGTCTGACGTTTTATTTCGTACTTTCTTGACGCAGACGAAATAGCTTCCCTTTTTTTAATACATCCTCAATTGCCCTTTTCATTAGATCTTCGTTTATGTAGATTATGTTTGTTTTTCTTTTATAATTTCGAACCATATCTGTAAAAATTAAAATAAAAGAACATTTTGATAATCTCGGGGTACATTCGGCACCTGCTGAATGTGCCTCAATCAAAATGCCGAATCTACCCCGACTTCTCAAAATTGTTTTTTTTTGTACATATTTTTATCACAATTAAAATCAGGCTTTTCCTTAATTATATTTTACTTCCTAACATATTGACCTATGAAATGAGTGAAACATGCATTTCCTACAATTATTTATTACTTTAAAAATCACTTACTTATCTATTAGCCAAAATTATAACGCAGATCAGAAAAACACAAAACAACACACAACTTTTTTGAGCGCGAAACTACAAACGTCAAACTAAGGAGTGTGTTCATGACTTCAGTAATGGATGTATTCAGCGCAATTTTTATTTCTTAATTCAGAGTGCATTCAATTGAAAATTGCTTTGACGAATGTGCCCCGATGATGAATGTGCCCCAGTTTACCATACTGCTTCTTTTGCCAAACTCCAAAGAACGGCTTGTCTTGGCTGCACAGGGGCCTTCCCTAGCACCCCGGGCTCTGCTCTAGATGCTTTGATGATTCTTCCTCCCCTTGACTTATATATCATGGGATGTACGCTAAAAACCATCTTTCGCTTAAAGAGAGGTGGTTTTTGGTACCATGCGCACTGGAATTTTGAAGAACTTGCTCGAGAATTATCCTTTGACCCCTGTCCTATGGATATGCCGTCTGATGCAATGACACCAGAAATCCTTCTGCGAAAAAACTACCACGTCAACTTTCCACAGGTAACGGAATGGCTTCGGCCAGACTCTGAACCATGGATTGAATGCCATCGTATTTTCACGGATGGCTCCAAAACCGGGCAGGGGTCTGGTGCTGGTGTCTTTGTGGAATGCGATGATATACGACTTCACTACCCCTTGGGTAAACATGCATCGGTTTTCCAAGCGGAGATTTTTGCCATCCTAATGGCAATGCGCTATATATTCGGTGGCGCGATTGCGGTGGATGTAGACAGACCAAACTACTGCGCCCGGACATTTGAAAAAGGTCAGCATCTTTTCTTCTATCTCTGAGGAGAATCGACTGTAGGCTGCTTGTAGGCGTTCTTTCGGGCCACCTAGTTTTCGCTAAACACTTAAATGTGTTGGGCTTAAGCGACACCACTACCTGTCCTGCTTGCGGTGAGGAGGATGACACAGCAGAACACTTTCTCTGCAGTTGTCCGGCCTATGCTCGCATCAGGTGGCGGATCTTCGGGGCTGACGTGGTGAGCGCCGAACATCTAAGCTCATTATCACTGAAGCTCCTTCTCGTTTTTCTTCGAAAGACGGGAAAACTAAGTACGTTAATGTAAGGTATCTGAATGGACAATGGACCTGTAGTTGTGCCTCCGAAAGCGCTTTATCGGTTTTCGACTAAAAAAAAAAAAAAATACTATTTTTACCATAACCTCTTACCGAAAAGTGATTATTTTTAAAAGTGTAGATGTAACTAAAGAACTCAGAAGTCCCCCATTTTTGCCAGTACTGTTTATGTATGTGTTGTGAAATCATTTCGCACCCATAAATGAACATGCTTATATGCCATAATTGAGTTGTGAATGTTTTTTACTATTAAGAAGAGTCGATAAGATAGCAATGGCCACTGCCCCTCTGCCACTCCCATTGTATATGGGGTAATAACTTCAACAAAGTCTCCGAAATACGTACAAATATAAAATTTTGCATTTTATAAGCAGAAAAAAAAAATAAATAGATAAATCTTATAATGTTTAAATACCCGCTGTTTGATGCCATTTTCGTGTATTCAAATGTATTCAAAATTCATAGGAATTTGCAAATAATTCATACTCAAAAACACTGCCGGCTGCACGTCCCGAGAGTCGATACACCGAGGCGAAGTTATCAGCGAACACTATCTTATGACCTTATCAGTTGACTAGTACTTCTTTCACGAAATACGATATGTGTAAATTCCAATACATGCCTATTGTCAAATTATTTATCCTAGAGTTATAGTCCTTTTATGTTGGTTGCATTCTTACCGAATCGGATCGTTTGGTTAAATTTGATCCCAGCACAAAAGACTGTTTTAATTACTGCATTCCAATTCTGTCGTGAATTGTATCTGAACGCAGTCACCAATGAGCCAAACAAACAATACTAAAGCAATTAATGAAAGCTGTCGTATTTGATTTCTGTCCCGCAGGTTCCAACAAATTTGATTGACAAATTGAAGAGAAATCATGAAGCTGCGACAGGAAAAAACTGTAGTAAGCTGAAAATTTGTTCAACTTTATAGTATAAAAATATGGCAAATTTTCTTTAAGTTCTCTTTATTAGTTTTCGAGATATTGGCGGTTTCATAAAATAGATAAGTAATTATCACAAAAAAAATTGTATCGCAGGTACCGTTATTTCAAACGATAAAGCAAAAAATAAAAAAAACGCCTCGAGATGTAACCCTTAAAACGTTATATACGGATTGAGGCCAATCCGTTATATACGGATTGAGGCAAATCCGTTGAAAGGTTTCGCCATATGGCGCCCGGACAGACCGACGGACGGCATTGGCGAACCCACTTTTGTGGAATTCTCTATAGTCCTAATATCATCCCTAATACTCAGTTTGGGTTCGCAATTTCCGCACGATCGCAATAACTTTCTCTTTAGTATACTAATGTATACGAGAAAGTTGAAAATTCAACGAAAAAAAAAAATAATTGACTTTGAACTTGTCACGCCACACATTTTACAAAAAAAAATAGCATTGCGTTATATGAATCCATGCATGTATGTATAAAGCATTTACTTCAAAATTTTGCTTGTTAGAAAATTGACTTTTACTTCACGACGTGCAGGAAATAGAAGTTCAGCTATTACAGCAGCTGCTAAATGGGCATCATATCGTGAACATTATGGACACGATGAGAACCCACTATCAACCAATTTGAAATCGGTCGTACGACCAAGTATAGAAGAGGTAAGATTAGGTATAAAAAAGATAAAGAACCGTCGGCTTTGATCGTCTACCAGAAGAGCCATTCATATACGGAAGTAATGTTAGGTATGGCGCATGACCCAATTCAACTCTATTATGCAGCTGTATCATAATATAGATGTAGGCAAAAAGCCAAAACCAGTCGACAACACTGGCTCGGTCGAGCGAATGGATGATAGTGTCCAGCCGATAAGATCTTCGAACCCCATCTCCTAAGTTCGAGACGAAAAAGTGGTCCAACTAGCCACACCCTACTACCTATACATATACATTAGCACATGATTATTGATATCGTGATATCGACATTTACATAGTTTTTAACACTCTTCAAGTATCAACATAATTCAGAAGTAAACTTTTTATACCCTATCCTAGGGGTATATTAATTTTGACACATAGTTTGTAACACCCCTTAATATTCGTCGTAGACCCATAAAAGTATATATATTTATGATCAGGACCAAATCCTAAGACTATTTAGCAATGTCCGTCCGTCCGTCCGTCCGTCCGTCCGTCCGTACGCAATTTTTAGGCCTTTAAATTCAAGCTAGAAAGCTGAAATTTGGACCACATACTCCCTAGGGCTCCGAAATGGTTAAGTGTAAAATTTTTTGGAATACGCCCACTGCCACGCCCACAATTTAGAAAAAACCGATTTATAGCTACAGATGGACATATAGAGGGTTATAACCTTCACAAGATATGTAGGCACTGCCCTCCTTTATAAGTTTGTCATATAAAGTTTTTTGCCACGCCTACTTTTTGTGGGCGTTTTTCACTAAAATGCTGTTTTCTTCGATAATTTTCATAGAAACCGAAAAAAAGTGTTTAACAAGATATTTAGCCAATATTTTTTCCAATATATCGCCCATACAAAGTTTTTGGCCACGCCCACTTTTTGGGGGCGTTTTTTCAAAAAATGTTTTTTTTTTTTCTAAATTTTATAGAATGAAATAAAATGCTATCCATCATCTTCTTAAGGTTTTTTTTTAGGGCATATAGGGATAGGGATAGGGTATCATACTGTTCGCTCCAAGCGGACTGTAGCCTTTCCTTATGTTTTTTTATCAAATTTAAATATGGAGTGAAAAATATGCTTAATCTGCTTCATTAATTTGAACATAGCTTTTAGCCAGTAATTAAAAAAGCTAAAAGTGCTTGTTTCTAGGACCGTTATGAAAGGACATGTTTAGTGCTGATGAATATTATCCATCAATTGTACATAAATGAAAATAAGTTCCTTAGCTATTTCTGTACCTCTTCAAATCCACATATCCACTATTTATAGTGTTCTTTTCGCCCCTTTCTGTAATTTATGGACCATTTTCTTTGTGCAATAAAAAAAGAACGAGCTCAAGAGTCCATTAAAATCTTTGATTCTGTATTCTTTCTTTTCATTTCAGTTTCACATCGATCCACTGCACAGTCATTAAATCTTATTAATACGCTTCCATTTCTCACTGTTACATTCTAAAGTGCCTTCGAGCATTAGAGCCCACATCTATCATCTACTCCAAGTGACGTTGTCTACTCTCTCCCCTTCGGCCAGACTATATCCTTGCACAATGGCTCTCACACCACAAGCTACTGCACAGCACACACAGGACATTGTTGCATTTCTAAGAAAATAAGCTTCTATAATGCGGTTGACTATGCCATTGTCCTCCCTCCGCAGCACAGCACAGCACAGCCAAGCCAACGACAGGCACACACCGACACGCAAAGCTATCACAAATCTCTTACAAACTGGATACAATATCCCCTTATGCATTCTCTAAGCCACCATCTCTCAACACCCGCTCCTCTCGAAGAACTGTTAGGTATCTATCTATCTATCTATCTGGTGCTGCTTCTGCGTTTGCACACAAGAATGAGCAAAGAATAAAAAGTGAAACACTTTTTATTGTTGGTCGCCATCTTTAGATCCTTGCAATAGACTTTCCTGTTGCGAATAGTATGTCCTTGCAGAGCTATTCACTTTTTTCGCATTTGCTTCTCTGTCCCCAACATAGTGTTTTCTACCTATTAATGTACCTCTATATTCCCATTTTAAGTGATTATAAACGGGTGAAAAGGGGTATCATCTTCTACATACGGGGATGCCTATCTGTTTAACAGTACGACGCATCCTCATACACCTTATGCGCGGTATAATAACATTGTCTTCCTTTTGCCTGGGGCTCCTTTCATGGGAGAAGGGCCATCAAGGGGGGATACGATGTATACGGCAATATGGACTACACGAAATGCTCTTAACAAATAATGAGGTGTTTCCGTGTTTAAGAACGACTTAAAGTTGGTTACGATGGTAACTTTGGGTTCAAGATACTTTTGTGTGCCATCACGTGGCACATTTGAGATGAAGAAGAATTTTTGAAGAACTCGTCCTCGTTTCTCGTCTCACGTAAATGTGAATGTAATTTTTGTGTATTGTCATAAAAGTGTTCGCAGACATTAATTTCCGCCGCTTAATTATAACGGGAGATAGATGGAGCCATCAAGAGGCTGAGAAAGAAAAGGAGGTTCATAATTATAATGTAGCCCACACCAAACGAACTTGGTTTTAATTTGTAAATGTGAACAAGTGGCAGCAGAGAGCATAATGAAGACTTTAAGAAATTACTACGCGAATCTCAAAGAAAATCATTCGTAAGTGTGCTGCACTTAGTAAGATACGAGTACCTACATACATATGTATGCGAAGATGTGTTCGTTTTGCTTTCCGTTACATCTTTATGTGGTTGTGCATACATATCTATACATAAGTAATACCTTACCTTAAGTAAGCAATGTTATGTTCGCATCGCATAGATCTTAGTTGGTCAAGTTTTCTTTTCTAGTAAAATTATCTCACAATTGATATTTTAAAAATCTATTAAAAGTTCCCTTCTTAGTGGAAACTCTGCTACAAAATTCGAAGTTCGTAGAATTTGGTATCACCACACCCCAAAAAACCTGAATTATTTAGTCCTTCTCTACGACAAGTCTTTTCTGTCGTAGACTAACAATAATAGTTATTTCAACAAAATCTACGTTCTTTTAAGAATAAATCTCAGAGCCGCACCCAATCGAAAGTTTGGGGTAATGAAAATGCTAACACTCCAGCTCCGCTTCAAGTTCTTGAAGCACGTATTTGACGGAGTCTTTGTTTAGTTTGAAATTTCTTCTAAATCTGCGAAAGATATCAATCATATGAAAAAATTTAAATAATTGCAAGAATAACTTACAGAGTATCATCCAAATGTTACATGCGTCCCTTAGTCACCTTCTTTGAATTTTAATTTTTGTTGGTGTATCGCTTCTTTATGAACTGCAACGATAGCAATTGCAATTGATTCCATTTTTTTCAATTAAAAAACGAAATTATGCGCAACAACCTAGTTATACCCTATCCTAAGGGTATATTAATTTTGACACATAGTTTGTAACACCCCTTAATATTCGCCGCAGACCCCTAAAAGTATATATATTTATGATCAGCACCAAAATCTAAGACTATATAGCAATGTCCGTCCGTCCGTCCGTCCGTCCGTCCGTATCAACTTTTGAGGCCTTTAAAATTATGCTAGGAAGCTGAAATTTGGAACATATACTCCCTAGGGTTCCGAAATGGTAAAGTGTTAAAATTTTCAAAATACGCCCACTGCCACGCCCACAATTTAGAAAAAACCGTTTTAAGGCTTAAGTTAGAGAGATAAAGTTGTACAACCTTCACAAGATATGTAGGTACTGCCCATCTTTATTAATTTGTCATATAAAGCCAATGAAGACGAAGATAAGTCAGAAAGTGTAGTGGCCAGAGGACTTTATTCATCGTGCTATAAAAATTACGTTTTACAAGACCAAAGAATGTCGAAAATAATGGCGTTGCGTTAAATCGGGAAACATTTGTCTATAGCTTGCGGTTTTAAAAGACATGATTCACCAACCTGCATAAACCGTGTGGGAAATCATTAGGCAAACTATCGCTGGTGCGAAGAAGCTAAGGAGCTTCAAAGCAGGTGCGATATAGTAAGGAAAAATTGTTACCCCTTGGAATTAAAAGGAATGACAAACCCAAAAGAGGTACAAACAAATCAGTTGAACCACGAAAAAATGTAAGGCAAATGTCTAAACTGCAAAGAGAAAGAAATTTAAAAGAAAAGTCGTCGAATCCCGGACCAGAGGATAAGGAAATGTCTAATCCGCCGCAAGTTTGATAATGATAATAGAGCTTTGTCAAAACCGCGGCCACAAACATACGCTGAAGCGGCGTTCTAAACTTATAAGCAAATCGATACAGCGGCTGATAACAAGCAGGTGCCTCCGATGGGAAGAAGCCTAGTAAACGCGAATATAAATTATTAAATATAAACTACGAGATAGGAATTACCCTACGAATCTCACACTATTATAAGCACGTGCAGCCAGTACTCATAGTGTCTCATGGAAGATTTTCCACCTACCCTCGGAAAAAAACTAAAAAAAAATTGAAAATCTAGATGAAATCCTGATTCCTATTTTTTTGCACCTTGTCCTAAGGGCATATTCATATTGACACATCGTTTTTAACACCCCTTAATATTCGTCGTAGACCTATAAAAGCCTATCTATTTATGATCAGGACCAAATCCTAAGATTATTTAGCAATGTCCGTCCGTACATTATTTTTAGGCCTTTAAAATTAAGCTAAAATAAAAATAAATAATAGGCCCATACAGGACCTAAAGCCTAGCTTCTCCAACCATTGTGTGTTCGAAGTTATATTTTTGACACGAATGGCGGGACCTACAGTTTAATGCCGATTCCGAACGGCAAGTTATTTTTGAGAAGCTTCTCATGACATTTCTTACTCTTGGATGTTTGGCAGACGTTCGCAAGAGGTGGGGCAGCGAATAAAAACTTTCAGGTGGTACAGGTCGGGCTTAGTGGTCCAACGCACTTACTCACCAAGCCACTGCACCGTACAAAATTAAGCTAGCCAGCTGAAATTTGGACCACAAAATATATAAAAACAATTTGAATACACCCACTGCCACGCCCACAATTTAGAAAAAAAACGTTTAAAAGCTAAAGTTAGAGAGATAGAGTGTTACAACCTTCAAAAGATATGTAGGCACTACCCTCCTTTAAAAGTTTGTTATACAAAGTTTTTTGCCACGCCTACTTTTTGTGGGCGTTTTTCACTAAAATGTTGTTTTCATCGAAAAATTGCATAGAAACCGAAAAAGTGTAACAAGACAATTAGCCAATATTTTTTCAAATAAATTGCTCTTACAAAGTTTTTGGCCATGCTTAACGGCGTTTTTTAAAAAAATATATATATGAGCTTTGTTTAATTTTAGTTTTTGTATTTCAAAACAGAGTTCGACCACCGATACTCGTCTAATTTGAAAATTGTCAGATACCGTGGTCGGAACAGTATCTTCTACCAACGCTTCACCGTCAAATGGTTTAAACGTCTCTTCAAGGTGTTCGGCAAATATTTTGGCCTTATCTTTGTCTCCTTTCGCCCATTCCCCGTTATTCTTTCGGATGGGTGGCGCTTGCGTCTTTGGCTTTTTCATGCCTTTCATAGCTTTCCAAAGCGAATAGTTAGAAGTTTTATCCGCCGTAAGACTTTCCAGATATATAGAGATTTCACGATTTTTAAAGTCCCGAATGTCTCTTTTGAGTTTGCTGGAAATATTATTTAAGATTGTTTTATCCGACGGAGCGCTCTTCGTTTTTCCTTTACTAAATCAGTAATTTCGCGGGAATATTTTAATGCGTTACATGTATTTACTCTCTTTTTATGAGGAGTATTGTTCCACGCTGAATATTGCAAGGCATCGATGAAATGATTCACTTCGTCTTCGAGTTTATATGGTGTTCGAAGGGATGATTTCAGATCGACTTTATTTATGCAGTCTTTTCTAAAGGAGTCCCTGTTAGTTCTTTTGCTAGTAAGTTTTGGTGGACCGTCCCTTTCGCGTAAACCTCCACTGGTAATTATCAGAATGACCGGCGAATGGTCAGAAGAGAGATCAAAACTTTCTTCAATTTTGACTGAGTTTTCAGATATTCCTTTTGCGATAAAATCGGATATGGCAAAAACACCAGACCTCATAAATTGGTCTGGTGTTTTTGCCATATCCGAAGGCCAATACGTGGGTTTACCAGACGAGTAAAAGTCGACCTAAGACTCCATACCGGCTTCGAATAGAATTCGACCTTTTCGTAAGATACATCTGGAGCCCCAGAAGGCGTGTTTTGCGGTGAAATCTCCGCCAATTAGTAAGTTCTGTCCCAGTGAGTCAAATATGCCTCTAAAATCATTTTTTTCTTACGTCGTTCGTGGAGGACAATAAATAGAAGCAAAGTTATATGTAACGCGTTTAATGCTTACGCTAACCGAGCTTATTTGCATTTCATCAAGCTCATTTTTTTCACTCGGGGAGTGAACAGTGGTGGACTTTATAAAAGAGGACGCTCCGCCTCTAGCACTTTCTGATGGGTGATATGCGTGCCATGTTACAACTTTTATAAAGCTTTTCATAATTTTAACGGGAGTTGGTGAGCCGCGCAGTTTATTTTCGAGCTTGTCCAGTTTCGCGAAGATACGTTTGTTAATTTGGCTTTGCTCTTCAAGTCTCGCAAGTATTTCGGAAAAAAACTTGATGGATTGGATCAGGCGCCGTATTAACAACTTAACTATAACTTCGTCTTCTCCTTCAGTTCGCCGCTTTTCTTTCTTATATTGACGGCATCAATTATCTTGAAACCTTTACTTTAAAGGTCTTGCAAGACGTCGTCTTTGCGGCACGAAGAATGAAGTCCTCTGGCCACAAGTCGGTGTGGCTTTTCAGACTTATTTTCATAAGTGTACCATTGGATTCCTTCTGAATTTGTCTGAAACGGTGCGATAGCTGTCCGGATCGCTAACATTAATTTTCCAAATATTTTTATTTAGAGATGTTACTTTAAATGTTGTTTTTAGGATAGCCTTTAGAAGATCATACATTTTGGTATAATCCGAAATTCCAACAACCGTTATTGGAGGCAGAAGGTGTGTCTTGTTTTGACTCTTTTTCGACCTCGGTTAGCTTTCATCTTTAGCCGAAAGCACCGTTTTAGAGTTTCCTTTTTTTGGAATCTCAATTTCTGGTGAATGTGAAAGGTGAAATTGCAATGAACAAAACAAATAGATATAATACCCCAAGTGGCAGTCCAGTTCTACTGGAAAATCCACACTCTTCGGAGGCAGGCTCTACGGATTCGGGGGAGAACCACTTATTGCAATCTATCGACCATTTTAAAAATAGCAAAAAGATCTCCAGATCACCACCATCCGGATCTGTAATTAAAGAAAACCCTAAAGGAAAACTAACGACGCCGAATGTGTTACCGCGCGTTACTCGGGATTCAGCGCAACCTAAAAGCTTCGAGGACGAAAATATTGTACTTCGTGCAAAGCTTAATAAAATAGAACAGCTCTATGAAGAATTAAAGAAAGTGCTAGATCCAATTAAAACAGAAAATAAATCTCTTAGGGAGTCTCAACTCCAAAAAGCAGTCGAAGAGAAATTGTGCCGCCCAGTCATCCGCGATTATTGTACTGACGACGGGGAGCACGCGCGTGAAATTGATTGGGTCACGAGCAATTGACCTTGACAATTGAAAGCCTCTTTTTGGAATTGCAATTAATACTATTTTTTTTTTTCATTTTGAATCTGGCTATTTATTATTATTTTTTATTGTTGTTTCTTATAAGATTATTTTCCGTTATAGCTACAAGCGGGTTTCCAATTTCTGCTTTTGAAAAATAGAAGATAGAGGGCTCTGCCTAGTAAGTTAATTAAACTTCTTATGGTTTGTTTGTGTGTGTCCTTGAAGACTTTGTATAGATCATTCCTTTTTCGTTTTCGATGGTTATATACGATTTGACCGATAGTGATTATAAAAGCTTTCTGTTGCTTTAACCATTACTCTTTTATGGTTTTGTTAGATAGCTGCAATCGCCTGATTCTGCGTGGATATTTTTCGTGGGCCATATTTCATGTAGAATAATTTGTGTTGTATTTCCTCCAGGGATTTAGTCCCTTTATATACTATTCCAATTTTATCAACACCTATTATAAACCGCGTTAGAGTAAGATTTTCACCACTGGAGTTGACGGAAGTAAGGTTGTGGCTAAAGAATTCTTCACTAGCGGGGGGATAATGTTGCAGTTGTACAATGATAAAAGTGGGCCTTGTGTCACTTTCATAATGGGTCGTTTTATCGAGAACTTGCACTTGATAATGTTTTTATACCCTATCCTAAGGTTATATTAATTTTGACACATAGTTTGTAAAATCCCTCATATTCATCGCAGACCCCTAAAAGTATATATATTTATGATCAGGACCAAACCCTAAGACTATACAGCAATGTCCATCCGTCCGTCCGTAAGCAATTTCTAGGCCTTTAAATTCAGGCTAGCAAGCTGAAATTCGAACCACATATTCTCCAGAGTTCCGAAACGGTTAAGTGTAAAAAAACAATTATACGCCCACTGCCACGCCCACAATTTAGAAAAAAACCTTTTCAAGCTGAAGTTAGAGCGATAGAGTATGAAATCCTTCACAAGATATGTGGGCACTGACCTCCTTTATAAGTTTATCATTATACCCTAAGGGTAAATTAATTCTGACACATAGCTTCTAACACTATGGGTGCAGTGGCTTATTGGTTGAGTGCGTTGGACCACTAAGCGAAAGGTCGCTGGTTAAAATCCCGACCGGTACCACCTGAGTTTTTATTCGCTGCCCCACCTCTTGCGAACGTCTGACAAACATCCAAGAGCAAGAAATGTCATGTAGAGCTTCTCAAAAATAAATTGCCGTTCGGAATCGGCATTTAACTGTAGGTCCCTCCATTCGTGCCAAAAATATAACTTCGCACACACAATGGTTGGAGAAGCTAGGCTTTAGGTCCTGTACGGGCTGCTTACGCCTAATATTTTTTTTTATATTTATTTTTAGTTTGTAACACCCCTTAATATTCGTCGTAGACCCCTAAAAGTATATATATTTATGATCAGGACCAAAACCTACGACTTTTTAGCAATGTCCGTCCGTCCGCATCAACTTTTGATTTATGCTAGGAAGCTGAAATTTGGAACATATACTCCCTAGTGTTCGCCCACAATTTAGTAAAAACCGTTTAAAACCTAAAGTTAGATAAAGAGAGTGTTACAACCTTTACAAGATATGTAGGTAATGCCCTCCTCTAAAAGTTTGTCGTATAAAGTTTTTTGCCACGCCTACCTTATGAGGGCGTTTTTTTACTAAAATCCTGTTTTCTTCCAAAATGTTCATAGAAACCAAAAAAAAATGTTTAACCAGATATTTAGCCATTTTTTTTTTAATATATCGGGTACAACTTTTTTGGCCCCGCCCACTGTTTCGGGTCGTTTTTATCGTGGATCGTGAAATTAAATGCTTTCCATTATTTTCTTAACGCTTTTTAATCGGGCATATAGGGATATGGATAGCGTATTATACTGTTCGCCCCTAGCGGACTGTAGCCTTTGTTTTTTATTGCAATTAACTCATAGTGTAATAAAGATTTTGGCCACGTTTTTTTTTACTAAAATGCTGTTTTCTTCGCAAAAATGTTTAACAAGATATTTAGCCAATATTTTATAATAAATTTTATAATTATTTTTTTTTTTTTATAATGTACGCGCACAAAAGCGACTTTGGATACCCTTATCACTTCATTGACACAGTGCGGGCATTAGGGAAATGAAGGATAAGAGAAAGGGAGAAACCAATGCACGTTGGTTTTAAATGTTTGTGAACTATAATGCAGAGGAAAAACAGAGCGTGGTAGAGCATTCCACATTCGTATTGTACGGTTGAGAAAGGAATCTTTATATTTCACAGTACGTACGAAAACAGGCTTAAGGGTAAACTGATGTGCATTCCTCGCATGGCGAGTATTGCGGTTAAATTGCTGTAGGGGTGAAATGCAACTGGCTATTTCATTTGAGCACTTGTTGTGGAAATACCGATAAAACAATGACAGGCAGGAGACATTACGAAGATGACTAAGAGAGTCAAATGATTTCGCGATATCTCGAGTACCAATAAGTTTTACGGCACGATTTTGGATCCTGTCAAGTAGCTCCAAATATGTTATTGGTGGACCAGACCAGATATGAGCGTTGTACTCAAGTTTTGGGCGAATAAACGCCTTGTAGATTCTAGCCAGATCAGAAGCGGTAAATATTTCTTGCATCGCTTTAGGAAGCCTAGACACTTCGCAGCGTTCTTGGCTACGTCGAATATGAGGTCATTCCAACGAAGGTTGTCATAAACACACACACCGAAAATGGAAAGTCTTTCGGATTTAGCGATGCAAGTGCCATTCATGGATAATAGCAGAGTATTGAGGTTTCGCTTTAGTGACGGAAGACAGCATTGTGTTTTGGAAGCATTAAATTCCACTCTATTGGTTTTACCCCACTCAACAACAACATCAACATCGAGGGAAATATCCTGCTTTAAATATTCTTTTAATGAGCCTCGAAAAATGGTATAATTTAAAATATTGGTACCTTACAATATTTTGAATCAAATAATGTCGTTAAACTTGGCAAGATGGAATTTTGTTGCATGAATTTGTCCAGCGGGCTAAAATTAATACCTCTTATAATCCTTCGGCTGAACACCAAAGTACTACACTTGTTGTTTCCTACCCTGAGTCTGCACCTGCTACAACTCATCCAAAAAACGATTAAGTGAGCCCAATGCCTTAAGATCAAAATGTATGCATTCAATTTATTATCATCACTGCGGTGATTTATTTATATTTATTTTAAACATGGTTAACTGACTAAGTGACAGTCAGTTGAATTCTGAAATACTTCTGTTACAACGTTTTTCGAAAAGATCGTTGTCAGCTCACCATTGATTTAACGAGAGGGGGTGGTGTTTTGATTGCAGTTCGTAATATTTACGCACGTTGTCAAATCGAGCTCCCATCAAAGCACCTCCATCCTCAATCAAATTACGACGTTGATCAATTAATTGCAAAAGTATCATTTCTAACTCTGCCTTGTTACGCTAGTAGCATGCCGGTCCCAAGCCCAAATAAAGGAGGAGCTGTTTGAGGCAACAGTTCTTAACCTATCCTCTGTAAAATAACCGTTTGTGTACTCTAACCTACTGGAGCAGTAGTTAAAACTCAAAAATCAAATGAATGAACAACCTAAGGGATGTTAATACTCTAGGTGGTACCGACAGTAGCCAAAATCCATCCGTGGTCTTTTCGACTGCGGAGGCCCCAACATTCGTTGGACAAACAAGCGACTCTTGTGGCTCTCTGTCCAACTCATTGGGCAAACTTAGCATGAGTAATGATGCTACCCACTGCACCGTCGCTAACAACTTGACCGATAATATCTCTATGGTTGAACGGGCTCCTGAAGTGGCTGGATTTGAGGTGCACCTCACTAAGGGGCAGCGGAAGAGAAAAAGGAAGCAGCTGAGCGACCAGCGGTACATAGAAGCTTCACGGGCTGAAGGCGCTAGCACTCCCGTTGGCTCTTCGGTTGCGTCTATGAGACGGGATAGGTCGGCGGAACTCTCACAAACGGAAGCAGACCTGATCCTTTCATCAGGCAATGCTTCCTCTTCTGCTGAACTGAAAAACAAGAAGAAGTGACCCAAGCTCATTAAGCGACTCAACCCTCTTCAAGCTCCTGTGTCTGTCCACGCCCTTTCTCGAAATGAAGGCGGTGCTTCTACCAGCAATGGTAGTAGCATTGATGGATGGAAGAACACGTATCGTTAGAAAGTCAGTTACGATCTTAGCATCAAGTTGGCTCATAGAGAGGATCTGAAGAGCTCTTTTTGTGTTGGCGAGGCTAATGAATTTCTTAACGTGGGGTAGTCCTTGGATGGAGTGCCAATGGGATGTACGCATTTGGTGTTCCCAAGTATTGAGTTCAACTTTTATATTACTGGTGGGTAGTCCACAGAAGGGCTCTGGGCCGATGAAGGAGGTCGCAGCTCATTGCGTGCTAGCTCATTTTACTTCGTGCTAGAGTCACTCTGTTATGGGACGTGAGTTGATTTAGAATGGTTAGACAGTTCTAGACAAGTTAAGAGTTGAACTTGTAGGATTTAAGAGCCTTGAGTGCTGCTTGACTGTCTGAGAGGATGCAAATGTCCGTTCTTCTGAGATTTCGCCTTAAGCATTCTCTTGCGCATAGTTCAATGGCATGAAATTCTGCTTGGAAGATTGATGTTGTGTGTCCTAGGGGAACTGACATTTTGGAGTTGGGTCCGCTGATGCCTGCTCCTACACCCGTTGACATTTTTGATTCGATCCATCCGTATACCAGAGTGAGTGGGATCTGTTTAGGCTAGGGCTTCCAGTTTCCCACACCGAGGGGTCGGGAATGGTGATATGGAATTGTCGATTAAAAGTTTACTATTGTGGGCATGAGGTCCGTGACTTGAATCGAGGGGCTGATGTTTAAATTCTTAAGTGTCCTGTAAGATCGCCCTGTTTGAATTTTTTCGCGAAGTGAAGTATTTGGTGCGGAAAGCTGAATAATTGGTGTGGCTATGGTTTTGTAGGTCCAATGCATTATTTTTGGACGTAGAACCCATTTCTTACCGAAAAGTTTAGAGCATGTCCATTAATAAAAGTCGCTTTATTTAGGGTGCGTTGTAGGTGGGCATTCCAAGTAAGTTTATGATCAAGTATGATACCGAGATATTTTACATCCTTTGAGAATGGGGTGTTGTTCAGTGATAAGGTTGGCAGGATGTGATTCCTTTTCCGGGTGAAGGGAACAATAGTTATTTTTGAGGGGTTAACGGTTAGGCCTTTGTCTTGACACCAGTTCCATACTTTTATTAAGGCAGTTTGCATAAACCCAGAAATGGTGAGACCATGTTTGCCTCTTATAATGATTACTATGTTGTCAGAAAAGCCCTGTGTGCTAAACGCATCGAGTTCATCTATGACGATTGACCAGAGAAGAAGAGACAGAACACCCCCTTGGGGACAACCTTTAACTGCTTTTATAGTGATAGATGTCGGCCCAAGTTTGGCAGACATTGATCTGCTGCTTAACATTGATTGTATCCTACTTATGGTTTGTTTTTCTATTCCTTTATTATTGGCGGCTATTTTAATTGAGGAGTACGGCGTATTGTCGAAGGCCCCAGCAATGTCTAGACAGAAACAGAGTGCAATTTCTTTGGATTTTAGCGAGCCTTCTGTCTTCTTGACTAGATGATGTAGGGCCGTTATTGTAGATTTACCAAATTGATATGCGAATAAGTTTTTATTGAGGGGATGTTCTACAAGAAAGGAATTGCGTATACGATGGTCTACGATTTTTTCCATAACTGTTAAGAAAAAAAAAGTTAGGCTTATTGGTCTAAATGACTTGGGATCTGAGGAAGATTTTTTGCAAGCCTTGGGGATGAATATAACGTTAACCTTGCGCCAAGGACGAGGGATACAGCTGTATTCAAAGCTGGATATAAATAGTGCTACTAGAATTGCAGAAGAGGTTTAATTCCATTTTGCACTAGAGCAGGGAATGTATAATTCCCACCAGGAGATTTGAAGGGTAACCGTGTTGGGGTTGAAAATTGTTCCCGATAGACTTTTCGATTTCCTATTAGAAACGGAATGGTTTGGTAAGAATTCCTGGGGCATTAATGGATCAACATCATAGGATCCAGGAAATTGGGTTTGTATAAGCAGTTCCAGAGTCTCCTTAGAGGTGAAAGATCCGTCCCCTTTCTTCATCAATCCAATCCCATTGGTGTGGTCGTTCGATAGAGCCTTTTGGGCTCTGTTCAAGGAAGGGAGGTCTTTTATGTTCTGGCAGAACGATCCCCATGTTTATACCCCATCCTAAGGGTATATTAATTTTGACTCATAGTTTGTAACACCCCTTAATATTCGTCATAGACCCCTAAAAGTATATATATTTATGATCAGGACCAAAACCTAAGACTATTTAGCAATGTCCGCCCGTCCATCCGTCCGTCCGTCCGTCACCAATTTATAGGCCTTTAAATTAAAGATAAAAAGCTGGAATTTGGAACATATACTCCCTAGGGTCCCGAAATGGTAGCGTGTAAAAGTTGATACGCCCACTGCCACGCCCACAATTTAGAAAAAACAGTTTTAAAGCTAAAGTTAGAGAGATAGAGTGTTAGAACCTTCACAAGATGTGTAGGTTCTGCCCTCCTTTATAAGTCTGTCATATACATTTTTTTGCCACGCCTACATTTTGTGGGCGTTTTTTACTAAAATGGTGTTTTATTCGATAATTTTTATAGAAACCGAAAAAAAATATTTAACAAGATATTTAGCCAATATCTTTTTCAATATATCACCTATACCAAGTTGTTGGCCACGTCCATTTTTTGGGGGCGTTTCTTCAAAAGAAATTGTTTTTTTTTTATGAAATTTATAGAATGAAATAAAGTTCTACCCATCATCTTCTTAACACTTTTTTCTTTGCGGCATATATGGATATGGATAGGGTATCATACTGTTCGCCCCACGCGGACTGTAGCCTTTCCTTATGTTTTTTGAATTTGAATTTGACAGATGGGACAGTACTTAGGGACCAGGTAACAAAAATTCTTTTTTGAGAATTTTTAAGGCAAAAATATTTTATTATGTTCGACAGTTAAATAGTTCATTACATATATATTTTAAATTTAGTCAATGTTACAAATCTAGAAGAACTCAATTAAGTCACAAAAATTCAATTTTTACTAGAAAATAAAAATAGGTAAAAAATTTAGTGTCTCCTAAATGCCTACGTGAAATTTGCCTCGCACTCACACAATATGTTCGGTATATCCTTAACAGCCTGCAGATCACCACATATTTTGCAGATGTCTGTATCTGTTTTCGCAAATGGCAATGGCCAGGATTTCTACTAATGTTCTAAGCTTATATCTGCTAAGTTTAATAAACTTCCTAGAACTCTTACAGCCCAGAAATAGCTATAGACCGCTTTCGACACCGTGTGTCCCCCAAGACTTGACCACCTTATGTTGGCAGTTCTAAGCGTTATTTCGTCAATAGAACCCCTTATTATTCAGATGGGAGGTTTTATGTCAACCGCCTCACCACTATTGAGTAGCCCTCCAATTGTTGCAAGCTCATCCACCGGCTCAGTGTCCTGGCACCAACCACAGGCTCACTCGGTTGTGATTGCATTTCCTGACTATATCAAAATTGATGTTTGTTGATTTCATTGCCTTAAGTGCGGCCGGATATCGATCTCATCTGCATTTGTATTTGAAAGACGCTGCTTGTGCCCGGTAGTGTTATATACACTCCTAGTTCTAGATCTTTTGAGAAGATCCCAGCCCCTGTTCCCTCTGTTGTTTTCGAGCCATTTATAAAAATTGCAATTTCTTTTGATTTGACATAAGCATCGTAGCAATCATCACTTTTGAAACTATAGTTTCCTTGGAAATTGTAAAAGAATTTTAAAATAGCAAAACACAAACACCACCTATCTATGACAACTTGTTAATAGTAACATACAGAGCTACTTCAGTCAGGTCGTACAAGATACGTGATATATTCTGAGTGTTATGAAAACAAACAATTGATTTAAAAATTTATTTGAGAACATAAGGAAAGGTTACAGTCCGCTTGGGGCGAACAGTATGATACCCTATCCATATCCCTATATGCCAAAAAGAAACAAGCATTAGGAAGATGATGGATAGCATTTTATTTCATTCTATTAAATTTAAAAAACATAAATATTTTTTTAAAAAACGCCCCCAAAAAGTGGGCGTGGCTAAAAACTGTGTATGGGCGATTTGTTGGCAAAAATATTGGTTAAATATCTTGTTAAACATTTTTTATCGCTTTCCATGAACATTTTTGAGGAAAACAGCATTTTAGTGAAAAACGCCCACAAAATGTAGGCGTGGCAAAAAAATGTATATGACAGACTTATAAAGGAGGGCAGAACCTACACATCTTGTGAAGGTTCTAACACTCTATCTCTCTAACTTTAGCCCTAAAACGGTTTTTTCTAAATTGTGGGCGTGGGAGAGGGCGGATTTAAGAACTTTTAACACTTTACCATTTCGGGACCCTAGGGAGTATATCCTTTAAAATTTCTGCTTCCTCGCACACATTTAAAGGCCTCAAAAGTTGATACGGACGGACGGACATTGGTAAATAGTCTTAGGATTTGGTCCTGATCATAAATATATATACTTTTATGGGTCTACGACGAATATTAAGGGGTGTTACAAACTATGTGTCAAAATTAATATACCCTTAGGATAGGGTATAAAAATAGAATCTGCAGATTTTTGATGAAAATTTATAAAGGTATCAAATCGAAGAAAAATCGAAAAAAGTATCTATGTACTCAAATGTATCCAAATTGATACAATTGTATCTTTATTGCAACGCTCCTCGTGAAGTGAAGTAAAGAGACAAGAGACGTTGCCTGTCTTCAAGAATTCATATCAGCTGCTGCGGACTGAAGTCGCTAACATAAGGTATCTGTCGTTGTCGTTGCCGTGAATTCATACGGCGCGGCGTACGTCCTCAGTGTAAGTTGCTCATATAGACTTCTCAGAATCAATCAGCCAAAGCATTTTAGTATTGCTATTTTCTTCTTATTTAACACTCGCACTCATTTCTTTAGCAATGCAACATTTTTTTGCTCAAAAGTCACTGGCACCAGTGACACAACACATTAGCTGCATTGACGTATACGTCTTATTCTACATCACTGACACAATTTAAATTTTGGCGAGCAGATTGCTCTGCACAACGTACTGACACCCATATCTAAGCCATTATGTTTCGCATAAAGTATTTGCTTATCTAGATTGGCAATGAGAGCAACTGTGAATTTGCTTTTATTATCGTTTTTTTATCGCAGTCCGGAAACATGTAAATTTTCCTTATCAATACTGTCTCATGCTACCAAACATGAGAGCGCAATATGGGCTGTTATTAGTGAATGTTTGCCAGAACATATGCATTGGTAGTTCATTATTATATTATGTATTTATAATATTTTTCGCATCAACGAATTTTCGGAAGATTTTTTCTTAAGTCCTCAATGTTTAGTACAACATAATTCATAATATACATATCTACTTATGATTTGTTTAATCTTCGGATAATAGTGTATTTTTCAATATCTATAAACACATATTTTGCAGGGAATTACAGGTGGCGCTTACAGTTTCAGTTCGGTGGCGCTTACAGTTCAGCTCGTAGAATGTTGGGAAGTTCAACGGCCCGTGTGCAGCTAAACAACTTGCGATGGCCCAGGACTGCTTTAATTAACATATCACCACCTTTCTGGAAGTGCGGTGAGATAGGCCGTGCAAGAGATGGATGATGAGCTTCAATGATCATGAAGGTGTTTGTTAATGTAGCAAAAGCAGTGTCTAACGAAGGAAAATGGAATGTGCTACTTAAGAACGTTTATACGAGCTTTTTGACAAAACTAACGTACCTAAATTGGAAGGCATAACCTTAACGTCACCATGTCTTGAAACAGACTTAGGCTAGTCGATTTTATAAAGTTACTATAGCAACACGGTTTTCCTCCATCAATATTTATAACGAAAGAATCTCGGTTCTAAACAGTGCTGAAAACCATCAATTAGATTGATTAGGGTGCGATGACTATAGATCTTCGAACATTCCGAGGGGCCAACATAGACATTCCATGGCCAACACTTATTTTAAGCCAAGGTACATCCCTAGCAGCCAGCATCAAGTGCCAAAGATCAGTGTCATAGTCGGGCCGGTCGGGATATCCGCAGAATTATTATGTCTAAAATGGATTTTGATAAGATGCCGCGCTGCGGTCTTTCTTTAGCATTACTTGAAAGAAAAAAACTCACAAGCCAACACACTAGTAACGTCTAATGCCCGTCACTGGTCACAATTCTACGAATCGCCTGAAACTCCACAGTCGACGGACTTGACTATGTCTACCTTTGCTCTGGTATTACATCTCAAAAATACAACTCCTCAGAGGAATAACGCTTGCCAAAGTCCTCTTCTTAACAAAGGAGACTCTATATCTAAGTCGTTTATAATAACAATCCTGCTCTGTGGATCTAAGGCAAGGACTCTTTTTTAAGCCGATGGTCATTTCAAGAGTAAATGATATGTCTGGCGATATCGACCTGGTTAAAAAAAACTGTCGTTTGCAATATGGATGGATCTTGCACCGCTTCATAATAATTAACTCCAATCCGTAAATTTTTTTAAATATGTTTTAACACGCCCCTCTGCCATGGATTGCGGCACGATTCACGATTATTTCTTCTTTTATAACAAATGGTATTCCTGCTTTTGCGTCAACCCTGACAGATGTAAGTTGTCACCTTAATCCTTAATGTCGACAACAGCTCTTCTTCCTTGTTCGGCCAAAAGCAAAGCTCCCACCAGTCTTTGCAGTCTTTTACCTCAGCACTGATAGACATACTAACAGCATCAATAATAGTTTTAGTATAACACACCACCTGCGTATTCGATTGCAGTAGCCTTCGGATGACTGTGACGCCAACGAACATCCACGATTTAAAACAATTTGCCAAGGTCCCATTTTGTCAATATGCACCGTATCAAATTGGACAAACACTTTTCGAATTGGATGCAAAAACTCTATTGTTGTGATCGATATTATCATCTGCGGATCAAGCGGAATTCGAGGTTTTTTTAAGGAGATCAGACGGTCATTCAAACTTGTCATCCGGATGACATCCTGACGTCACTATGACGTAGAATTTGTACTAAAGTTGTCATTCAGTGCAAATTATACGTCATAGTGACATCAGCATGTTATCCCGATGACAAGTTTTGATGACCGTCTGATCCCAACTTAAGTAACATTAAACATGCCACCGAAATGTACCTGCTTTTCATGTAGTTTTATAGACACTTTCAGCAGAATACTAGAGATTCAGAGCCCTTTAATTTTGTTTCTAAAGCGCGTACATTGCAATTGGGCCATTGTGATTATTCGCTTCCATTGTCACTTCTATCGGCGTGAGCCTTTTACTATCTATTGTCGAGGGGAAACCATTTTCAAAGTTTCTGATAGCTTGAAGGCATAAATAAAGCAAAAACCGTCTTGACTAACGACGAGCAGTCCACGTTTCATCCCTTGCACCGATAATACTTTAAAATGTTTTGAATTATAAAATATCATAGTCTAAAAAATTTTTCTTCTCGCTCAGGGATTACGACAAGGCAATATACAATATAAACACAAAGAGGAAGCGATGTTTAGCAACAGGAAGGAAGCCGGTAGCGAACTAAAGAAATCATACCCCTCCCATACGTAGATATATACTTAATGTTCATATATTATTTCCGCGTTATAGTCTTAGATATGCTTTGTTTTTATTTTGTTTAAATTTCTTGCTAGGCAACAACGAACTCATACTTGTTTGTATTCGTCATCTGGGAGGAAATATGTTTTTTTTCTCGTGTATATCTTTTTTCTAAGTAAAACAGGATACAAAAATAACCTCAAAAATAATGGCTTTGGTAATAGCATAACACTCAGCCAGAAAAGCTGATGACGACAACGGAGATGTACAACACGTAGTTACGAAGCAATTTAAGGATGGCACATTGAAATTGGATTGCAATAAGGAGTAGAATTTCCATCTCATGGTTGTCTGTTTACGGTGACAATCCCACGAAGTAACATATTGAATTTCTCAACATATAAATCGAGAAAATGCGAAACGGACAAAATAAAATAAGGAAAAATATGGAAAAGAAAAAAAAAATGATGAAACATCTGACTATCCACCGCTGTGATGCTGATGAGATACATTTATCCAACTCTAGGGAAAGAGTTTTCTTTCTTGTAGTTCTTGTACTCAACCTCCACGACAGTACATTTCACCATCCAAGCAGTCCCCACAATGACAAGAGTTTGCTCTTCACCGCACCACTAACTACTATTACCCACTATGATAGTAGCTTTATTTTTTTCCTTGAATTTGCGGAAAACGCAACGTGAATGCAGCCAAATGAAGCCAATGCCATCGCTCCATGACATTGCTGTGGATTCACAGGATCCCCCCCATCAGCATATTGAAACGTTTCGCCGCTGCTAAACTAACCATATCGACATCAATAAATCATCCAATAACGATATTTTCTCTTCTACATTATTTTATGTTTTTTCTTTTTGCCTTTAGCCATGATAAAAATATCTCCAATCCTTTACCGCTTCTAGAAATACGAAGCTCTGCCAGTTTACTTGTATATATGTCTGGCGATGGCAAGTGTACTTTGCCTGCGACAAAGTTTTCCTTTTTGCGAAGCAAAGATTTTGAAAGTTTTCCAATTGGAAGGCGCTGCTGTGGCGGAGGAAATAGTTTGCCGAATTAGCATATGTGCTGAGCTATCTCCTAGACATGATGCTGCTGGAAAAGAAATAAGAACATTTAAAGTGTCATTACGGTGGAAATGTTCGATTTGAAATGTAATGCGATCTGGGCTAATTCTACGACTTTCGAATGGATACAGTGTGTTGGTAGGATTTCCGGATTTGGGGTGGGATATTAACGCTGTCAAATGTCACGATATGGACTACGCGAAAACAGTCAGCCGTAAAATTGGCAATTTGGCAAGTAAAACTTCGAAATTGGTTTAACAGCGAATAAGGCAATTTGGCGCAATAATTTTTTGCAAAATTTACGGGTAAAAACTAGTTAAAATGTCAGAGGATTTCATAAGGAGTCAACCCAAAATAGGATAAATTAGACTTAGTCCGAGTAAAGAGTCTTAAAAATGTTCCGTTGCTTAGCATTCTGAATATCGCCAAATTATTCTAACAACTGGGAATAGTTTTGCGATTGTGTTACAATTTCCCAAATTTTTCCCAAACTTATGACAACACATTTTGTTTATTATTATTAGGTTTATCGGAATGTTTTCCAAAATCAACAAATTTTTTTTCAATCCTGCTCATTTTCAAGCACTCAATTCAAACCCGAAAAAAATCCACGTTGCTCTCTTTCGTTTGAGCGTGGCTCGTCCTCAAATTTTTGAGTATCAAGTGGTACCAAAATTTCTTGGGTGGTAAGTCCAAATTCACAAAAATAATGCGTTCTACTCTTGAAAAGTTTTGTTTATTGATGAAAAGTGTTAGAGCAGAACCTTTATCATCGTCTTCTCATCGAAATACGTTACACAAAATTGTATTTTTTAAATCTGGCACCTAGTTTATACTATTCGCAAAATTTTCGTATGTGATAAATTAACGTAATGTTAAGCGAAGAAGAAATCTGTTACTAAAATTTTGTTGAAAAACTCACCACGAAACAAAGCTTTATGAATATATACTTAAAACCCCTTAGGCGCTAAGCCCTAAGCCAGAGATTATAAAAGCAAAGAGATACCAAACTTTCCAGTGGAAAACACTCTGCCTACAAGCTAAATTCCAGAAAAATTCCAGAAAATTGACGAATTTACCCATACTATCATATTTTTAAACAAGTATGGGTAAATTCGTCAATTCACCACGATTTCTTCGTCAACCCACCACTTTTTTCCCCGCCGCCTCACCGACCACGCCAAAAAACCCAAAACGAAGATGCCGGAAATAGGATCTAATCCAACACGGAAATGGCCAAAATGCAACATACACCACAGGTAGAATGCATCTAGCAAATGCACTGGAAAGTAGCAACACGGTTAGCAGATACTAGGTATAAAATAAAGATCTTAAATTGTAAAACTATATTGAAATATTTTGGATTGCTTTGATTTATTAAATAATAAAACAAAACTTAAGAAAACAAAATTTGAAGTTACACAAATAACATTATAAAATTTAAAAATATTGTTGAGGTACCAACAATATAAAAATGTATAACTAGATATAATAATTGCTGCATTAAAAAATTGTACATGTTTTTTTAGGCGATATTCAAACAAATAATTGAGGGAATACTTTTTTCACTGATGTGAATTCTATAATTGAAGATTTTTTATGATATGAAATAGGGCGGTCGCAAAGCATTCTTTTTTTTTAGAAAATCCTCTTTCTCTTTTCGCCTAAGGAGAAAAAAAAGCCAGAATTTATATACCGAGAGTTTTTTTTTAATATGGATAGAAAAATAAATAATAAAATTTTTAAAAGGAAAATTAAAATAGTACGAATTATTTCAAAGAGTTTCTGAACGTCTGAGCAAAGTGAAAGCATTAGTTTATGAGCTCTAATTAAATAAAACAACAGCTATAATATTCTCAAAATATTTTGTGATTTTATTATTTTCCGCACAATTTTGATATTTGATATTTATTTAGTTTAAAACATTTACAAAAATTATGATGAAGTATATATAATGACGTTATTATTATCTTGAATGATTTATTTATTTATTACAATTAAATATTAAATTTGAGCGTTTAATTTAAATTGAAATTGGATACAAATGCTTACTTTAAAATGATGAAAGAGAAAAAAGAGAGAAATAGAAAAGTTAACAATTTAGGCAACAACGTTTACAACACTATAATGGAAATATTAAAATAAAAAGTTATAAAATAATTATCATAACAATTCTGAAGTGAAAGCGAAGCCAACAGTATTTTTGTACAGCTGTGCTGTGTATTTTTTAAGATTAAGTGCATTTAAGATCAATAGAACTTTTACTATTTTCAAAGATGAAAAATAAGTAAAAGAAAATATTGGTCTGGAGGTCATATAACTAATTTATTTGCAGTATGGGATATTTTCGGAAATTTAGTACCTTTAAATGTATTTATAACCTAATTAAGGAAGTGTTTTAATACGCGAATTGGAATAAACTAATGATTAATCATGTCGAAATTTAAAAATCCACTAAGAAAATGTACCTGACTAATTTATCATGTACACTGTAATAGTTAATCATTAGTTTATTCCAATTCGCATATTAAAACACTTCGAGATTAGTAATATGACCTATAAATTTTTTTGTTTTAGTAAATTGTCATCTGTAAAAATGTCACTTTATAGTTACCATAATGAATGCTGTATATTTCTGTATTTGCGTAACAAATTCAAGCCTATGCGAAAAGGCAATCAGATATGGTTAATTGTTTTATAATGTTTTTTAATCGAATTATAATGCTAAACAAAACAGGAATAGTGAAAATTGTGTATTAATTTACTGCAATCACTTATACACTGTAATTTAAATTTCTTTTACATTTACATAAGTAAATATTACATGTGTTTCCATGGGGAACTTTAATTACTACAAGTAAAGCTGAATACATTCACTTCATTTCATTTGACATATCAAATACAATTTTACTGAGCATTACTGAATACATCCATTGTCATATGCGAGGTGAATATTCAAACATATATTTTGAAAAATTTTCAAAGTGAAATGTGTCTTGTAAATAAGAACAAAATTTCCGAATGTGTACTGAGGTGCCTTAAATATGAGCACACATACCGGCCAAAGGAAGAGTCAAAGTCATTTATTTTTGCACGAATATTTTAATTTGGATTCTGCATGACTGAGGAGGAAACTGAAAATTGGGTTTTGCTCCATCTATGCTACTCTTGCGAAGCTATATAGTGACTATGTAATTATATATAAAATGTTTTGGAATTTATTTTTTTTTATAGAAAAAATAATTTCTTATATTTTATGCTATGTTAATTTATGATGCAATAGTTATTAAAAATAAATACACATTTGTAATAAAATATCTAGTCTCTAATTTTATTTTAAGACTATCAAATGACGCATCTTCCTTTAAACATTAAATCCGCAGGCGATTGACCTATCTTTTTTTCTGAAATTAAGGAAAATAAAAACTAGAAGAAAAACATTTTCTTTGGTATGCAAAATAAGTTAAATTTAATAAAGAAATTTTACTTACGAAACCACGAGAATACAAAAAATCTGAAACAACTGTTTACTTTGACTAAGTGAAATGTCAAAATACTTACCACTGATAAATACGTGCGTCCAGACCAAAAAATTTCGAGTGCTGATTTGATTCTTTCAGGTTTACATATATTCACCGACACGGCCGTCAATGGAAATCAGTTACAACAAAAACAATGTAAGCAAATGGGTTTCGAGGAGCAAGGGAGGTGAGAGTTTGGCATCTCTTTGCCTCTATCTTCTCTGCCCTAAGCCCTTGCTACAGAAATTCGCACTTTCGTTGTTTCTATCAAAATCGTTTTGCTTTAAAAAGGTTCGCATTCAGTATTTCAACTTGCAATGTTCATCCTTTTGGCAATCGGTAAAACTTAAACAACCAGGACCTACCTTTTCGCAGTCAAGGTCAAATAGAGGTCTCGAGGTTGGCGGTCGAAAAAATATTCGAACGTTCAAAAAGAGTTTCATTAAAATCGGTTCCTAAGAGCCGGATAAATAGCATGACTAACATCAGTCAGTGGTACCTGCCGCCTGCCTTAAGAAAATCAACTGCCCCCATAACTATCATGAGGAATTAGTGTATTTGCATTCAGAGCCGGATAAATAGCATGACTAACATCAGTCAGTGGTACCTGCCGCCTGCCTTAAGAAAATCAACTGCCCCCATAACTATCATGAGGAATTAGTGTATTTGCATTCAGTTTAGTAAATGGACATTAGGTCAACCAACTAAAAGATATGCAACAAAATCTCTAATGACATTACTTATAAAAAGCAACGAAGCCGCGTGAGTACCTGCCGCCTGCTGAAAGAGTTTTGAAATCCCTTAATAACGCGTAGCGTTCCACCCAGGTTTTGTTGCTGCTCCATAGACCGTTGTTGCTTCATGGATAATTTGTTGGTGAACCTAATGTCATCCTGCCATTCCCTATTCTAGGTGAATACAACTATGGTGCTATTCTGACTATTGACTTTAAGGCCAATCTTTGTGCACCATCAGATAGTCTCAGAGACCTCTGGAGGCGGTTCGAGATTGTGTCTTCCAATTTACTTCTGATTTCGATAGCTATGTCATCTGCATAACCTTGGACATAAAAACCATCGTTGCTTACAGTAATATCAATACTTCATTTACTACGATAGGACATAGTAGGGAGAGATTACTCCCCCTGGGGATATCCTTTCATAGCTATAACACTGAGTTGTTTACTGCCTAATGAGGTATTTATTGTTTTATCCTCAAACATGCATTTTAATCCGTTTAAATGTAGTGTCGTCGACTCCCATGTTTTGTATACCTCTATATATCTGGGAGTATTCTGTGTTGTCCAATGCTCCTTTTATATCGAGGAAACAGCCATTGTGCGATGTGGTTGATTTTCCGAGTTGATAGGCATAGTGATATAAAACTTCTCGTTTTTACTTCAAACGATATTCTTCTCTTCTCTTCTCTGATATTCCTGTCAAGAATTTTCTCTATAGATTTAAGGAAAAACGAAGTGAGGCTTATTGGGTTTATAGGACTTTGGTAGCTCCGACGGTCTGCGTCCTACCTGGGTGTATATTTGACAACGAACTCCTTCCACATTTTTTGAATGTATCCCTGCACGTAGCTAGCCCGGAATAGAATAATAAGTAGCAGTTGCGGTATGTCGTTTTGTAGTAAATCTGGAAACATTACAACTTCCAGGCGCTTTGAAGGGTTAAAATGAGTTTATTGTCCATACCCACTCTTTTACCTTCATAGAATATTCCCTTACAACTACCCCAATGCTCTGTGAGCGGTCTCTGGAAAGGGTTTTCTTAGGACTCTGGAACTAATATTATAGAGCCTGGAAAATGTGTTTTGTTGCCCGTTTTGCGTGTATGTACGATCAGGCTTTTTCATTAAACCAATAGGATTGGTGGGTTGATTGGAAAGTACTTCTTGTACCCTTTTTGTGCACTAAATCCAGATTTAGGGACTTCGTTCTTCGGAGCGGCAGTCTACTTACTTGTTTGCGATAGTACTTTGATAGATCTCCAAGAAGTAGAGCAATAGCTTGCATCTGTGATCCAGCAAGAATTTCTTCGATTTTTCATTAATCGAGAAAGTTTTTTTTTTCTCCTGCACTCCTTTCCTTTGAGACTGAGGACTCGCCAACCTGATCTTGAAATGCCAAGATTTTGTTTGGCAAATTTTTGACAGGAAGGCTTCGCTTGGCATTTTTTCGTCGTCCGGAGGGAAGGCTATGTACATGTACAATTTGGGAATTTCGCTTTCCTGAATTATACAGAGTTTTGCCTCCGGCCATGGCTTAATTATTTTCAACGTCGACACAAGCTATATACTCCCTAGGGTTCCGAAATGGTAAAGTGTTAAAATTTTCAAAATACGCCCACTGCCACGCCCACAATTTAGAAAAATACGTTTTAAGGCTTAAGTTAGAGGGATAAAGTTATACACCCTTCACAAGATATGTAGGTACTGCCCACCTTTATTAATTTGTCATATAAAGTTTTTTACGACGCTTACTTTTTGTGGGCGTTTTTCACTAAAATGCTGTTTTCTTCGAAAATGTTCATAGAAATCGAAAAAAAATGTTTAACAATATATTAAGCCAATATTTTTCTCAATATATCGCCGATACAAAATTTTTGGCCACGCCCACTTTTTGGGGGCGTTTTTTTTTTTAAATAAAATAATTTTTTTTCTATAAATTTCATAGAATGAAATAAAATGCTATCCATCTTCCTAATGTTTTTTTTCTTTGGGGTACATAGCGATAAGAATGGGGTACCATACTGTTCGCCCCAAGCCGACTGTAGCCTTTCCTGTAGCCGATCCAACGATCCAAGCGAGAAAGGTTGGTCCTATTGTTAGCCTATTTAGTACAAGGGGGCGCCCGGTATCTGAACCCACTGTTCGCTACAGAGTTATTTCTGAGCCCTCACCAGGTTGATTATTGGCACGGTTCATGATTGGATCTTAAAATAATATCAAATGCTTTAAAATGGCACACACAATTTAATCCCAAAATGTGTTTGTCTTTTCCTCATACTACAACTAATAAATCCCGAAAAAACCTCTATTAGAAACCGCAAACTAATCGATGCACTACCTTAAGAACAAAGTTTCAGACCAAAGGCGTAATAACTCCTCGGTCCATACTTTTTCTATCAGTATAATTTTCTATTTGAACAAGATAGATGATTCTCAGTTTCAATGAGTAACCCTTCGCACTCCATCGACAAGCCTAGGAACTAATTCCATGTTATTTCAGCAGCCCAACCGAACTACTATCAACTATTCGACACGCTATAGTGAACTAATATGAAAACCATTAATATTAGGATATTTGGTCGAATGGAATCGCCATCATCCCGGCCGAGGTTATTATAGAAGTTTTTCGATCTAAAGAGGATTTATGTGTGTGTGCGGGCTTTTGGAGGCAGCCAGCGATCCAACCAGAACACTTCCGTTTCTGTTGAGTGTTAAAAGGCAAGAGAGGGTGCTATTGTAGCTACGATGAGTATAATAAAATGAATGAATTATCTACGTATGTACATATGTACCTAAATGGATGTGCATGGGTCTGTGTGTGTTAGGCTGGCATATAAGAGCTTCTCTCGGTAATAAATCAATCAATTTATCCTGATGATTATTATATATTGAACCAGAGGGAATCCCTGCCTCACATGGTTGTAGCCTATGTGTATGTATATACGAATGTATAGCTTCCAGTATGTCTGGCCCGTTGGCTGGCTGATGGATTATGAAGAGGGAATACATTTTCTACGGCACGGATTCCCAAGGATTTCAGTGGTGGGTAGATACAACAGACTTTTTGTATCCATACATTGGAAATAATGTTCTTATAACACACAATTTCCCTTTTCCGATAAAATGACCTGATGAACTGCGAAATTAAATTTATAAAAAAAAAACCAGAGCATTAAAATGTTAAATTATTTTTTTTCTGTAACGAATTGAGTATATTCGAGTTTGTGATAGGTATTTGCGTATCAGTATTTCGGATATGTTGATTTTCCCGTATCTAACAGCAGTTATTGGTCTCTACCCCAAATACAGTGCCCTGTTGTTGTCATATGCCATGATTAGTCTAGCATTATACCTCATGTGTTATAAGGCTACCACAACTATCCAGGAGATACATGGATATGATGAAAAGACGGAAATGCAACACATAATAATTGTATTTATTAAGATGCACATTTTTCAAAAGTTAAAGACTTCAAACCGGTAAGCGATCGCCTGACTGTTATCCGCATTAAATTCCAAAATATTAGCTTTATATGCGCACATGCCCTTACCTACGAGATTCACGGGGGAACGATGTCAAAATAGTACTCGGGGACTTCAATGCATACCTAAGTCGGAAATGAAAACACCTTTGACAGCCTCCACAAAACGAGAAGAGATAATGGTTACAATTGGCTTTATTCAGCTTGTAATACGGTGATCAGTAGCACTACGTTTCTAATTCTAAGGATGCACAATGCAAGTTGGCGTTCTCCAGATGGAAAACTAAATCGATGCGGGACATGCATCTAACATCTCTAAGTAAATACTTTCATTTCATGGCAAACATCGACGATGACCACTTTCTTGTTGCAGTTAATTTCATAGCTCGACTGTCTAATGAGAAGAAGCTGCGAACTGCCTGATTGGCTACCTGGAGTTGCCTCTACAAAAAAAAACAGAGAAAGGGGTGTCTGGAAATAGAGTATAGAAAAAACAGATATTAAAAATTTAGAAAAAATAAAATCTGGAAGGTAAGATCTCGAATGACCCAAACCCAAAAAAAATCTAGAATTCATAGGCTCCCTTATGACATGGCATGGGGCCTAAAGTTTATAAATGCCATAACGCGTAAAGGCATAAAGGTTAAATTTGTATGATAATTCTATGTGTTTTATTCTTGTAAAAACTCTCAAAAAAGAAAAAAAAAAACAGTTTACGTTTACTATTAATTTTTTAATACTATTCTAGATTCTAGGTTCTACATTATTGCTCATCGTTTGCAGAAAAAAACCCCAGCGTTTTTCTAAAAGTTAGCTTTTAACAAACTTTCAGTCAGTCTTGGAGGTATAAGGCACCTTGCCAATACAACACACACCTACCTCCAATTTCATAACTCTTAGTCTTAAAAAAAGCGGCTTTCACGCCTCCTAAATGGAATATAAACAATATTTAATATTGTGTCGTGTTTGTTCCTTAAATTGTGGACTGAGTTAAAGAAAATATTCGGCCTTAAGCGGAAAATGCACAACCTTATATTTTTTCCGTGTTGAAAATATAACCCAATATCTTTAAATAAATAAAATAAATATTAGGCGTAAATGGCCCATTAAGGTCCTAAAGTCTAGCTTCTCCAACCATTGTGGGTTGGAAGATATATTTTTTGACACGAATATATACATTTTTATGCTGATTCCGAGCGTCATTTTATTTTTAAGAAGCTTCTCATGACCTTTTTTATTCTTGGACGCACTTAACCACTAAGCCGTGCCGTATTCTTACATAGTAAATCATATTACTATGTTCATTGCTAATTTGCTTATTTGAAATTTAGCCTGCTGCTGTGCGTCTCAACAAATTCCGAAAAATTTTATGTTTCTACTAATTAAAGTAAGAGAGGGGGTGGAAAGTTTGCCAGTGGCTTGATTTGGTTACTTTAAAAGCTGCTTTAGAACTCGGCTGTGCACGCTCCAGTTAATTCAAAAAATCAGATGGAAATATTCGGATTCCACATTTTTTATTTGTACTATAAATGAACAAATTGTATTACAAAAGCTATCTTAATTTATTAGCTAAATCCCATCAAATCAAATTTATTTAAATTTAGATATGGACGTATATTTTTACAATAAATCCGTTCATTTTCCGATGACCTTTTGTGCATGCAGCTACTGCATCTCGTTTCCGTTTGTTACACAGTATAAATGCATTTATTTATTCCCCATACATATATGTTTATGTGTACAACGGTAGGTAATGAGATTATGTATTTTACTGTGCCAACGAAATGCCAAAGGGCATCCGCTCAATGCATCTGATAAAATGCTTCACTGAACCATAAACTGCACTATAATTGATGAGTATAGGCATGATGATGGTGTTTTTAACTTAAATGCAGTTTAAATTTGCTGCTATAGATAGTATGACAAATTATGATTTCCTAAGCCATCACGCAACCCAATTTCAAGGGAAAATGCGTCCAAATGCCCACTTTCCACAAAGCCTCATCTAATATTCGATTAGATGGAATATTTGTGCATAGGTATTTCGCATAAATCTAATTATCTCCAACGGGAGACAATACTTATTTACACAACAGACACAGCTATAACTAGGCCAAACATACATTTCCATTTTGGGAGGTGGTATTTGCATTTTGTATTTGAATTACTGTCACAATACCAGAGATGTGTGCATTAATTACCACAACCTCAATTTGCATTAATGGCAGCAATCTATTTTATGTATCTATAGAAGTTTTGCATTAATATTGGAGATAGAGTGGCAACGGATCATTTTCTCGATTCTTGCATTAAAACCCGATTTTGAATCTAGCCTTAGAAGTTGCGTATTTGTATCTTTCGCTACAGCCTTAATATAGTTTTTTAATGCAGAGTTGGAGAAAATAATCCTTTGCCACTCGAGTTTCGAGATTGATATAAGTAATTTCTTATGAAGTTTCTTTACGCAGATGTGGGTCCTGAGGAAACTGCTTCTGATCATCGCAGATCTCATTTCCCTGGATACCAATGTGAACTGGGCATTCATGCCTTGATTCAGCGCAAGCAAATTATAATTGAAAAAATAGGTGTAGAAATAACAATTATATGGTATTTATCCCAAAGATATTCATGATATTCCTAAGTAGCTGAAGTCTGGTGCTGTTAGGTTAATTTATTTATTTTTATTTGTTTTCTTAAAATACTTACTCCTAGCACCAACATTTTATTTTATTATTCAGCTACATCTACAGGAAGCGTTATGAACATTTACGTGTACATTAAAATAAATACGCTTTAAAATACATACTCCTGTGCTGTTAAAGTAGAAAGAGGTATTTGTTTTTATTAATTTTTTAACTACTAATGTTTGCGCTATGTCTTCAAAAAAAAAAGCGCATTCAGTTTTTTTCTTGTCTGAGGTTACTATTATCCGATGGAGAGTTCAGAGCAGGCACAACTACAGGTCCATTGTTCATTCAGATACCTTAGATTAACGTACTTAGTTTTCCCGTCTTCCGAAAAAAGATGAGAAGGGGTTTCAGTGATGAAGAGCTTAGATGTTCGGCACTCACCACGTCAGCCCCGATGCGAGCATAAGCCGGATAACTGCAGAGAAAGCTCCACTAGGACAGGTGGTGGTGGTGGGGTTACCCAAGCCAACACATTAAAGTGTTTAGCAAAAGCTTGGTGGCCCAAAAGGATGCCTACATGCACCCTGCAGTCGATTCTAGAAGAAAAGACGCAGACTTTTTGCAAATGTCCGGGCACAGTTGATAAGCCTCTCTGCATACATCGCGGTCACTCACCCAAAACTTGTGTTCACGAGAAACCCAAGTATTAATCGATTACATGACTACATATGCAGACAGACCCAACGCAGTTTCGCGTCCTGAAAAAACTTATTTTCAACCTTGCCTAGCAAGCTCAGCGGAGATCTCATTTCCTTGGATGTCAAGTGTGACATGCGACCCAGACAAGTTTCACTGTATTCAGCCCTCCTTCTTCCGTCCTTTAGATAAGGATGAGATGTGAGCATTGAGCAGCGCTCTTAATGCAGCATCGCTATCACTGCAAAGGCAAATTCTTCTTGTACTCCACTATTTGTTCAACAATTAAACGCACAGCCATTAGGATGGCGAATACCTCCGCTTGGGAAACACGCGCAAGTTTACCAAAGGGGTAGTAAAATCTAATATTCTCGAGTTCCACAAAGTCTCCAGCACCAGATCTCTGTCCGGTTTTTGGAGGCATTAATTCCCTTGTCCAGGATCACGACACCTCTTCAGAGAAACAAGGTTACCAGCGTACATCTATTGTATCTATTGTTTTCAACCAAAACTGGGAAAAATTTACCAAATTTAATTTTTGGACTACTAATTAATTGCATTATGGTTGTGGTGAAGTTATTGATGCATTTGCACAATTTGATCTAATTCAAATTAGTTATTGTCAGAATTCTTTTAATAACGTAGGTACTTGATTTAGCCTTTATTAATTATGAATTGAGTATTAATACTCACTTAATAACTCTATGTTTTCCAATACATTGTATTTTGTTGCATTCAGTTTGCAATTAGAGTTTTATGACTTTTTTAAACAGCAGCCTCAATTTATAATTTTTCATATTCCCAATCGCTACTAATTGGCTGGCATTAGTTGTTAATGCAAATTAAAACGAGTGCTAGCTCTGATTCGTTTTTAAATATTGTAAACAGTGGGATTTTTTAAACACTTTGAAATTAAAGGTGGTTCAAATAATAATTAATGTGAATAATGGAAAATCAAGGCTTATTAGTAATTCCGCCGGCCGAATGGCTTTCTTTAGAAATAACATAAACATAACCAATTATAATCAATAAAATCGAGTTGGAATGAAACACAAACTACGGCATTCGCGAACTTGTGCGTCACAATGGAATACTCATTTAGACCGTCTTGTTGCGACAGCTATTGCTCTTGTCAGAATGATTTATTTCAATTTAACGCAATATTGTAACTTTAATGCTGCAAACTCTATTAAAAATGTGTGCGAAAGCATTTGCTGTATCTTTGTACTTAATTTTTAATCAGTCGTTAGAAAAAGGCGCTATAATTGTCACCATTTAAGTATACAGACTTCTCTTCAGCATTTTATAGAATTTCATATAACTCATATAAATAACTTATATTTCTCACAATGTATTAGTGCTTACTTAAAGGTTTCTTTCGGTGGAAATTTGTGGGGTTGAGGTGACCTGGAAGCTTACAATTTGTTTCTATACCATTTGCGAACGCAACACGATGAAGTGAAGTGAAGTGAAAATCGCTATACGACGCCCGGACAGACAGACAGACAGACCCAGTCTTTTGGACTTCTCTATAGTCGTAATATCATCCCTCATACTCAGTTTGAGCTCGCGATTTCCGCACGCAATAACTTTCTCTTTAGTATACTAAATGTATACTAATCTATACGAGAAAGTTAAAAAAGGAAAAACTTTTCTGCTCCTTCAATTCTTGAAAACTTGAAAATTACAACTGTAAACACAATCTCGATTGTCTAATGACCCTATGCATTTAGAATAGAGTCGCAACTTTTGGAAACATTTTTATATAGGAGAAATAGACGCGTCTTTTGTTTCGATTCATCACATTTGAGATTGGTTAATGTAAAACTGGAATAGGTTTTGATTCCTCAGGAGATTTTGATTTTTTTCATATTCTTTTTTTATATTTCCGAGGATGTTACCATCACAGATGATTACGATCAAGAGGGAGAGATCATGTTGTTCACCTTTTTATACCCTATCCTAAGGGTATATTAATTTTGACACTTAGTTTGTAACACTATATATTTATGATCAGGACCAAATCCTAAGACTATTTAGCAATGTCCGTCCGTCCGTCTTTAAAATTAAGCTAGGAAGCTGAAATTTGGACCACATATTCCCTAGGGCTCCGAAATGGTTAAGTGTAAACATTTTTTTAATACGCCCGCTGCCACGCCCACAATTTAGAAAAAACAGTTTAAAAGCTGATGTAAGGAAGATAGAGTGTTACAACCTTCAGAATATATGTAGTCCTTTATAAGTTTGACGCATAAAGTTTTTCGCAACGCCTACTTTTTGTGGGCGTTTTTCACTAAAATGCTGTTTTCTTCGAAAATTTGGATAGAAACCGAAAAAAAGTGTTTAACAAGATATTTAGCCAATATTTTTTCCAATATATCGCCCATAAAAGTTTTTGGCAACGCCCACTTTTTGGGGGCGGTTTTTTTAAATTATTATATTTTTTATTAAATTTAATGGAATGAAATAAAATGCTATCCATACTCTTTTTTATACTTTTTTCTTTAGGGTATATATTGATAGGGTATCGTGATATTCGCCCCAAGCGGACTGTAGCCTTTCCTTATGTTTTTTACAGCATCTCTACTGCTACCTCTGTAGGGTTCACCTATTCTACGTTAACAAATTTCGTCAGGCCGTCAGAATCAACAATACATGTGTTAAGGAGTTTGTATGTCATTGAACAGCTTTCCAAAAAAGTTTGCAAGTTGTGTAAACTTTCTTTGGCGCAATACATAGAGGTTAGAACCTCTAAGGCCACAAGCATTCTCTGGAAATACCGCAGGATGTAGAACAAGTAGAACCTGGGGTCTTGTTCCCTGGATATACACGTGCGTTGATAGACCTTACCTCATGTTAGGTCCTGTTGTTTAGTGGCGAAGAGCTAACACTCTCATAAGACATCTAACTACAACCTTGTGTGTGTATGCATTACGGGTGCAACGAGAGGAACTCCAAACGCTGCCATAGAAGTTTTGCTCTGCTTACCTCCCTTGCAGTTCTTTGCTGTAAGTGAAGCCAGAAAAGCCTTGACCCGCATGTACATACATATCTGCTTATTGGACGGCAGATCAGTATCGACGAAGGTGCGAACTGTTAGTTGACTATCCCAAACTGAGCAGATCGAAATATCTGAGCTTGGACAGAGAAGGTGTGACTTGAAAGCTCTAATCGGCCTTGTCACTGGTTGCAGTCCTAGGCCAATTCAATTTTAAATTATTAATGCATTAATAAATAAAATTGAAATTAAGGCGGCAAGTACCAGTCACGCGACTTTGTAAGGCCGGCTTTCAATAATATCTCAGCATTGTAATTTTCCGGATTATTAGAAGGTGGGTGGGGCACGCATTTTTTATGATATTGTATGTGGTACTCATTTTCAAATGTGAGTTGGTACAATGTCCCGCCTTGTAGTGATTTTTCATCTTTATCTTCTACTGTTTATACCCTATCCTAAGGGTATATTAATTTTGACACATATTTTGTAACACCCTTTAATATTCGCCGTAGACCCATAAAAGTATATATATTTAAGATCAGGACCATATCCTAAGACTATTAAGCAATGTCCGTCCGTCCGTACGCAATTTTAGGCCTTTAAAATTAAGCTAGGAAGCTTAAATTTTGACTACATATTCCGTAGGGCTCCGAAATGGTTAAGTGTAAAAAAATTTTTAATACGCCCGCTGCTACGCCCACAATTTAGAAAAAAACGTTTAAAAGCTGATGTAAGAGAGATAGAGTGTTGCAACCTTCGAAAGATATGTAGGCACTGCCCTCCTTTATAAGTTTGTCATACAAAGTTTTTGGCCACGCCCACTTTTAGGGGGCGTTTTTTCAATAAAAACTTTTTTTTTAATTAATAGAACTAAATAAAATGCTATCCATCATCTTCTTGATGCTTTTTTCTTTGGGGCATATAGGGATATGGATAGGATATCATACTGTTCGCCTCAAGCGGACTGTAGTCTTTCCTTATGTTTTCAAATAAGTTTGATTGAGTTGAGTGTTGTAAAGTAACATGGGTTGGGTAGGGTTGAGTATATCGTATATTTGTAGGCAATAATGTTCGAGTGTAAAGCTACGTCAAGAGTTGAGAATAAAGACAAACTGTGTCTGCGATGGCGTAACTTAAAATCTGGTCTTGGCTATTTGTTGCACAAAATAATTAATTAAAATGTTTTCATGTGTGGACTACCAAAATTTAATATTTTCTGTATTACATACTGATACTTTACTTTAATACGATATAAGCATAATACGTTTTCACGCATACCGTAAATACCAAATCTAAGTCCGTTCGTTGCTTTTGGAGACAAGCGAAAAACTTTTAATTAAAAACTACGAACACAGGTAAGGATAATTAGAATAATATCAATTGTATATTAAATTCAATTTAAACTTTGGCGGTACGGCGAACGCAACAAGGTTCATATCATTTCAACCAGTTTTCGAAAAGCCTTTACATCTGAGCCATCAAAATAATTTACGCATTTATATATTTTGAAAACTATAACCACAATCTACAGTTTGGATATCTTTTAACTAACAGAAGCTTTTAGAATGCACACCAAATTATGTGCCATAAAAGGACTAAACTCGCTCGGCTCAGCCTAATAGAATTACTTTTTGCTTTACTTATAATACCTACTGACAATGGACTCACATATAATGCGACCTTTCCAAGCAATAAAACCTCAATAAACCACCAGAAACCTACACATTTAGTCACTGTCATCATTCAATTTCAATTACGCCCGATCCAGAGCGATAATTAAATGCAATGCGTTCGAACCATAAAACCATAGCCGTTATCCGTTCATTCGAATTAATAAAATCCCTTATTATTTTGGTAGTACGCCTCCCATTGCTCCCTTATGGCAACCAAAGACAAGTCACCATTAGACATCATCTGCCACATTCAACTTGACAGTTTTTTTTTCTCTCTAAGGCCTAATTTCGGATGCCCCCTTAGAGAAACTGTATCCGTCGTCATGACCTTCGCATAAAAGATTCCAAAACAACGTTGCCTTTGTCCATCTAAACGTACATTTAGAGCTCAGTAAATTACATATAGCTTGTCATGCAAACGCATAGCAAAGCTCACGCACACATATACACAAAAGCTGCCTAATCTACCTGTAAAAAATACAGATATCGATTTCCATCAATCTAAAGAAGACAAAAATACTATTCAGGAGAAGAAGTAGAAAATATGCCTTTCGCTGGGGATGCGGGGTGCTCATTTCGGTTGATGTGCTTGGAGATGTGAAAATGTTCCTAGCGACTCCCTAGCCTGACTCGATCCTTCATCATCATTATTTTGTGTGTTTTTTGTGTGTTTTAGTCGAAATGTTAAGATCTAATCCTATTTGTTTGCTGTGTGTTTGTGTCAGCGTATCGATTTGTGTGCTTTAGTGTGATGGGTTCGCAGTAGTCCATCTTTATGCCTTAAGCTAATATTCATGAGACACACTTTAGTAGGGTGGCACATTAAGTTGAGTCGATAGGTAAAGCAGCAACAGGGGTAAGTAATACAATTTGGTTTGACAATTTTTCCTTCAGCTGGTTACAGTCATTTTACCAAGAAAAAATACAGTTCCGCTTGTTTAATGTTGAATTCTAATAATAGCTACATGTATTTGTAACGTGGCTCGCTTTGGGGTTTTTTAACATACAGTTTCCTAGTGGATGGTGAGGGGAAATTATAGTTTTTAATTAGACATCAATTTGAAACAACGAAAGGCCAAAGTTATCTGCCATCTCAGAAAAAAAGATGTATGTGTATACCTGAAAAAGGCGACAGAAAATGCACACATAAGGAAGCTGCAGCGGAAAACAAAGGCGCAAGCTATGAGTACCAAGTCAGGAGAAGGGAGTGTAAATAGAGTTGGTACACAGTCTGCTTAGAAGAAGAAGTTAAGTAGACTCTACGAACCAGCCAAGGAAACCTAGTCACATACGCGCAGGGAATAGTATTTACTTAGATGTATTTAAGCAGCATTTTCAACAATTGCTTAACGTGCACTATGCAGAGAAAATGATGAGGTAGGAGTGGAATTCACGTCCATTCAATGAAGAACCAGTCTTGCCACCGTATTCACCAAGTAGAAGAAAGCATGCCCGATGACTGAATGGACTACAAGAAATGTGATATATTTTCTTGTACTGTGCGGATAGGTCTCAAACACCTCTGCAACATACTAATCGGCACGTATCAGTGCTTTCGGCCCGGCAGTTCGACCATAGACCAAATTTTCACACTTAGGCAAATCCGGGAAAATGCCAATGAATTTCAAGACGAGTTACCGACTAGCGCAAAATGCCACTATCGATAGCATCAACTTCGAGGTAGTTAAGGAGTTTATCTACCTCAGTGTAAACTTGTAATCTACAAATGACAACTTAGTGGAGATTCGTCTACTTCAGTCTGGCGATCAAAGTTCGAAGTTCGAAGATCAAAGTCTTCAGAATCTTAATCCTGACCAACCCTATGAGCTATACCAAGTTGTGTATGAACACCAAACAAACGACACATGTCGATGAGGTCGGTCACATCTTCGGCTACGCCCTGATAAAAGGATGGAGGACAGTTCCCTTCTATTTGTAAGAGCATAACCACAATGTTTTTGCAATGACCGTAAATGCCATACCTTAGCCTCGGTGAATATATCAATTTCTGTAACGTGCAAAAGCACGTCATACTCGTGAGTGATTTTAGTTTTGAATTGGTGATCAGGTATTAATCGGCCCTTTTAAGTTTTAAAGACTTATTTAATATATCTATCGGGTTTTTCAATAAGAGCGCTACAAAGATTTTTTAAATAAAACAAAAACGGTTTTGGATATCAATGAAATTCTTTATTCCTGTGAAAGTACGTTCGATGCAATTATGTATGGAACTCATTTTTTTTGCATGGCCACCACGGGCACGCTTGCAGAAGTCCAGACGCTGAACCCAATTTTCGACGATTTTCAAGCATAAATCGAGCGATTTCACGTTCGATATCCGTACGAAGTTCATCAATCGTCGCTGGTTTGTTGGCATAGCCCATAGACTTGACGTAGCCCCACAGGAAATAGTCTAACGGCGTCAAAACTAACGACCGAGATAACACGTTCTCCAAACTTGGTTTCCAATAAATTGATTGTGTCATTCGCTGTGTGACTTGTGGCGCTGTCCTGTTGGAACCACATATCCTCCAATTGGGGCCAAAAATATTCGGTTATCATTGAACGGTAGCGATTCCTATTCAGAGTAACGTGCCGGTCTTGATCATCACGGAAGAAGTACGGCCCAACGATGCCGCCGGCCCATTAACCACACCAAACCGTAATTTTTTCGGGATGCAATGATGTCTCATGGAGTACGCGTGGATTTCTGCCTGACCAATACCGCATATTTTGTTGGTTTGCCATTTGGATGGTTTGACTTGGATGTAGGCCAAGATCTTTTCGCAAAATTCGCCACAACGACGTCACAGAGATGCCCAACGCTTGAAAACGACGTATGAGAGACACATTTGGGCTTTCTTCAACTGAAGCCTCAGCGGCAGCAATATTCTCGATACTACGGGCACTTCTTTTTCTCACTGGCACGGGAACATTTTGTACTGTCCTGTGGATTAAAATTTTTCCACTAGACGCTCTATTGTTGATCTGTTAGGACGATTATGACGACCATAAATTGGACGTATCGATCTTAACGTTGAGGCCATTGACTCCGAATTGCGGTAGAAAATTTTAATACTATCGACTCGTATATCTTTCCATCATAAAATGGCAAAACTTACTGAAGAGAAATGTCAAAAGAGCGGCATGAAATATGGCGTCGTTTGCTGTCTCTGTCGCTCTACTTTTGTAGCGTCCCTGTTGTAAAACCCTGTATATATTGCAAATAAATTTAAAGTTCGACTGTTTAACGAAATGAAACTGCTTAGAAGAAGAAACTTGATTATGGCCGCCTTAGCAACCATGGACTAAGTATCACAACATAATTAAAGATTTAGCCGAAGCCACCCTAAGTAACCAGACACCCAGATAAAACTAATGCGTATACTGGAAAAAGGTGAAAGGCGAGGTGAAAATAAAGGCAGCAAGGGAAAAGCACCGAGCCAGGAGAAGAAGATCCTGCGTAGAAAGAAAAGAGTCTCTCAGCTCAAGGAAATCGACGAGTTTTTATCGCAGGCTCTTCGAAGCAGCCAAGAAAACGTAGTCACTGACTCACGAAGAATAAAAGTTGTATTGAAGCAGCATTTCCAAAATGGTAACATTAGATTTTATACTAAATTTATTTAAATCACTTTTTAGTTTTTGAAAAATTTGATTTTCTCAAAAAACGTCACCTACATTGTTTAAATACAACAATTGATCAAAATCGTTTGAGCCGTTTTTGAGAAAACGAATTTAATTTAAATGTAAGACAATTATTGTGTGAAAAAGAAATTATTTCAAAAATCGAAGTGCGCAGATTTGTTTAACTCAACGTCACACAAAATAGTAAAATTTTTCGGAATTCCCTTTATTAGTTTTTGAGATATTGGCGGATTTATATATTACAGTTGTTAGATTTTTTGCCAAAAACTAAGTATGCAGTATCCTGGCCTTATGGCCAAGTATCCTTGTATGGCAGGTACCGTTATTATTTCAAACGATAAAGCAAAAAATAAAAACGCCGCGAGAGACGCCATACAGCGCATACAGACAGACTGACGGACGGCATTGGGGTACCCATTTTTCGGACTTCTCTATGTATCATAATATCATCTCTCATACTCTATACTAATGTATACGAGAAATTTAAAAATTAAAATCAGTAAAGCCGCTCGATCTGATGTGCTCTTCCGATATGAAGGTGAGGCGCATACCTTATCAACAAACAAGTATGGGTGGTTTAAAGTATGCCCAATGACTGGACGATCAGACGTCCTCTTAAAGAAAGGCTATCCTATTACTTTCAAGAACTATCGACTCGATATCCCTATTAAACATTGCATACAAGATTCTATACAATGTACTGTGTAAACGTCTTAAACCCTTTTGCAACGCATTAATTGTCGCGTTTGGCTTTCGACACAGACAGATATAATTTACCATCTCTACATGGAGCTGGATGCAGAATTGAAACCGAGGCTACTTTGGCAAAAAGAATGAGCTCAAAACTCTTGACTTTTAAAAACCAACACTTTTCCTGCTGGTTCTGTCATTGAAGGAGAGTTCTTCGACGTATATTTAAAGTATAAGTGAATCTTTAAAACGATCTCTGAATCTCAGCCCCCAAGTTCGAGACGACAAGGAACAACAAACTTCAGTTTTAAACGCAAAGCCGTCATTGATGCCAGAGATGGTAGATGACTGGAAGCATCGTGACCGGAATCGCAAAAGATGGAAGGCTACCGTATCTCAAGGAGGGACTGACTTTTCACGGGTCGAGAGCATGTTTAGTAAATAATAAGGTCCTAAGATCCTAAGGTCATATGTCCCTAACCTATGATCAAATGAAGAAAATCATAACATTTTCGCTCACAGGCTGTTAGGCCTGTTGATTACGAAGGTTTTAAGATCATTACTGAGGCAAATTAGTTCCCTCGAATGGGAAGCATACTCTTCTTCACGTATAATACCCGCGTGACTACTCGAATAAACAGTTTAGCTCCGTTATCAACCTAAAGAGTCTTTAGCTCAACATAATGCCTAACATACATTACGATTGTTTCGTAGACCTGATTTATTTTACAGTTTCTTATCTTTCTATTAACACTGTGGTACATCAATGTGCGAACTTGCTTTCAACCAATTCCCTACCTGTAGGGAGGTTGGGAGTTAGTTCGGCTTTTTATGTACATGTACATGTACATGTAGATGTACAAGGACTGGGTAGAAACATCGATTTAGTATCTTCTTTCTTATCCCTTTGCACATTTTGCTGTGTATACTAACTCGTGCGTATGTATGACCATCTAGGAGTGTGAAATCAACAAAAGCACACACATAAAACTGTAAATGAACTTGTGCTGTTCTCCGCTTCGCTGGGCCGGGTGGATTGAACGTGGACGGTGCTAATGGAAAAGGCAATCCAGCGTGAATTAATGGATCGTAAAAGTACGAAAAAGTGGAATCCTGCTATACCTGCCAAAGCTAACCCGCCCACAGACTGACATTGCGAAAAGGCAGGATGAAAAAAGGTTAACCGACTGTAAGCTGGAGCAGTTCGTTTTTTTCTGCAGCGAAGACGTTGGCCAACTATTAGTATTTTATCTTAGCTTGACGGGGGTGTTTTTCCGTTTCCGAGCACAATGGGTGGTAAAATAAACAAATTTCGTTTTGTTAATTTAACCCAGTTCGTGTAGTCGAAAGGGATGAAGTAGGCTTTCGGTTATATACTCTGACTTTGCACGACAATGTTGCTCGAGTGTAAATCGTATGAAGAAGGTTAATCCTCTGCGAAATCCTAATCACATGTATTAAGGCTGTTTGACTACATTTTTTTTTGTTTTACTCTTTTTAAGGGCATATGGTGTGCACGTTTATGCTTAGAATGGAACGCTTACCTTGGTTTGGAGTTGACTGTGATAGGTATGCGTTTATACTATTGCTTGTGGGGGGTCCTTTGAAGATGAGTTTGCTAATTCCGATTAGGGTTTTATTTCTCTTAAGTTTTAAGAAGCAGGGCAAATGTATCTGAACGTCAAAAATAGAAAGCTTTTGAGGTTAAGTTGGGCAAGAAAAGTGTTATGGCTTGGAATCCATTTGCCTGTAGGATCAAATCGAATACCATGCTAGGTTTTTGGTAATTTACCTCAATGATGCTGTTTATTATAGGCAGGGGGTGGGGACCGAGTTAATTAGAAATATAATAAACAAACGAAATGTTTTAATGCCTTAAGCTTTGAGTAGTTCTTAGAGCCTGTAACTGATGTAGAGAAGGTTGATAGATCTGCAATGAAAAGGTATGTCAAATTTTGTTTGCTTATATGCAATCATCATATGTCATTGTTGTTGTCCTTGAGTTGATGAAGAGTAAGGTTATATGAGTGGGAAAGTTTATGTGGCATCAGTTTAAGAAACATGGGGATATTTTGTGTGAATGTGAATGTACTGGAAACGAGTAATAATGCATTCACAGAAAAATATTTTAACCAAGAAAGGTAAATGATATATGGAAGTATGAAATATTCGTAAAGAAGTGAAAGACACAGGTCAACAAAAACAAAATTTTGTTTGGTCTGTGTTATCTCTAAACTAAGCTCAGACTGGATTATTAGAGGCAGAACTATAACAGAATGACTGACTGCCTATAAATTGGAGCTGCGTTCAGAATTGGGTCTGCTTGAAGGTATTGAGTTCACACTAGTGGAATGGATCATGCCGATGCTTAAGAGCTGAAAAACTACAGCCTTTCAGAACTGTGCTCGAGTCGTCAAAGCGGTTTCTCCGGGAAAGACTGTTTTTATACTCTATCCTAAGGGTATATTAATTTTGACACATGGTTTGTAACACCCCTTAATATTCGTCGTAGACCCCTAAAAATATATATATTTATGATCAGGACCAAATCCTAAGACTATTTAGCTGTGTCCGGCAGCCCGTCCGTACGCAATTTTTAGGCCTTTAAAATTAAGCTAGGAAGCTGAAATTTGGACAACATACTCCCTAGGGATCCGAAATGGTTAAGTGTAAAAAGTTTTTGAATACGCCCACTGCCGCGCCCACAATATAGAAAAACCGTTTTTAGTGAGATAGAGTATTACAACCTTCATTACAACCCTACTTTTTGTGGGTTGTTTCAGCTTAAATGCTGGTTTCTTCGAAAATTTTCATAGAAAGCGAAAACAAATGTTTAAGAACATATTTAACCAATATTTTTTCCAACATATCGCCCATACAAAGTTTTTGGCCACGCCCACATTTTGGGGGCGTTTTTCAAAATGTAATTTTTTTTTTTTAAATTTAATAGAATGAAATAAAATGCTATCCATTATCTTCTTTATGCTTTATTCTTTGGGGCATATAGGGATATGGATAGGGTATCATACTGTTCGCCCCAAGCGGACTGTAGCCATTCCTTATGTTTATACCCTATCCTAAGGGTATATTAATTTTGACACATAGTTTGTAACACCCCTTAATATTCGTCGTAGACCCATACAAGTATATATATATTTTTGATCAGGACCAAATTCTAAGACTATTTAGCAATGTCCGTCCGTACGCAATTTGTAGGCCTTTAAAATTAAGCTAAGAAGCTGAAATTTGGACAACATACTCCCTACGGATCCGAAATGGTTAAGTGTAAAAAGTTTTTGAATACGCCCACTGCCACGCCCACAATTTAGAAAAACCGTTTTTAGTGAGATAGAGTGTTACAACCTTCACAATATGTGTAAGCACTGCCCTCCTTTATAAGTTTTTCATATAAAGTTTCTTGCCACGCCTTCTTTTTGTGGGTTGTTTCAACTAAAACGCTGGTTGTTGTTGTGCTTTATTGTTTTATATAACGGTACCTACCTGACATATGATTTTTTTTAAATCACTCATTGCCTCAAAGATGCTTTCAAGGATTTTGGTATATTTTTGTACTTTATATATGGGATGGAGACGAGAATACTCCATACTCAGTTTTTTTAAGCAATTTATAAAACCGCCCATATTTTATTTTTTTGTTTTACATATAGGTCCCAGCCAATGTATAAACGTACCTTATATTAAAAAAAAAGTCCGGATCAAAGGGTTAGATGTTACGATAAAGTTTCGTATGACAGACTTTATCTTCTTCCTTTACAAGAAAGTGTAGGGCCGGGCAAGGAACTAAAAATGGAGGCCAGTTGGTAACTATGTTAACTTTGGAGTGGAAGTTTGTCCATTGGCTTGTGATTCGGGAATATTCAGTTCAATACTCAACAGAAAACAATATCCATTAATACAACGAAATTAATAATAATAGATGAACAGAATTTTTTTTGCAAACATTACACATAAAAAAGGATTTCGGGCTGTAAGTAAAATCGACCGCTCTGATATGAAAAGTAATGAGACCTAATAGACGTTTTGAAATCATTTTCCAATTTACCACTTTTCTTTTTGTATTTTAAAAATATAAGGAAAGGCTACAGTCCTCTGGGGGCGAACAGTACGATACCCTATCCATATCCCTATATGCCCCAAGGAGCAAAGCATTAAGAAGATGATGGATAGCATTTTATTTAGTTCTTTTAATTAAAAAAAAAAAAGTTTTTTTGAAAAAATGCCCCCAAAAAGTGGGCGTGGCCAAAAACTTTGTATGAGCGATATGTTGGAAAAAATATTGGGTAAATATTTTGTTAAACACTTTTTTTCGCTTTCTGTGAAAATTTTCGAAGAAAACAGCATTTGAGTCTAAAACTCCCACAAAAAGTGGGCGTGGCAAGAACTTTATATGACAAACTTATAAAGGAGGGCAGCGCCTACATATCTTGTGAAGGTTGTAACACTCTATCTCTCTAACTTTAGCTTTAAAACGGTTTTTTCTAAATTGTGGGCGTGGCAGTAAGAGTATTCAAACAAATTTTACACTTAGCCATTTCGGAGCCCTAGGGAATATGTGGTCCAAATTTCAGCTTCCTAGCTTAATTTTAAAGGCCTAAAAATTGCGTACGGACTGACGGACGGACGGACATTGCTAGATAGTCTTAGGATTTGGTCCTGATCATAAATATATATACTTTTATGGGTCTACGGCGTATATTAAGGGGTGTTACAAACTATGTGTCAAAATTAATATACCCTTAGGATAGGGTATAAACATATCTTCCTTCGACATAGATGGTTCTATTCAGGGTTACACTAGTAAGTTTTCAATTTGCAAGGGAGGAACTCTGAAGAATTCCAAATTTTAAGTCTGCAGCACAAATCTGATTGTTTTGAGCTCAATATCTTAGTTCTATCTAACATAATACCAATCTTGTGCCAGTTTAGACGTTATATTCCTTTTTTTAACTATCCATATATTTGGCTAAGAGGTTCTTTATAAAGCTCCAGAAGCGAAAATCTTTCAACTGCGGAAACGTTTTTTAAGATGAAATGCAACAATTTTTGAAGTCAACAATACTCTTAATTCTATGCCCCTAAAAAGGAGAACGAGAAACACACCTTCCGCAAAATTTTAATATTCAAATATATTCACATCGTGCTCGGGTTAATTGAATTATTGAAAACCATCTTGGCATTATGGTGCTTATACCTGAATACGTCTATGTATCCGGGTAACACTGAAAAAGTGACACAGGTCCTTGAATCCATTATAATCCATCCAAGTGAATACGGGTTTTTTACGTGAGTCTTCCCTGAAGTCGCACATGAACAAGAATAAAAATCGCTTTTGTGTCTATATAACAAAAGGTGTGCACTGCATGTAGTAGGTACCTAGGTGTGTATCTAGACAAAAGGATTCTTCGTTCGCTGTTGTGCGGTTTCACACAGGAAATCCATTCACTGGGAGCACCCTCCTTCCAAGAAGTCGCAGTTTGGATAAAAGAAGCGCATTTTAAGAATTAGAACGTGATATCTTGATTCAAAAATTGAAAGAGATTTATCATCTACTACAAAACAACACAAACCCTCCTTGCATCATCATATGGAAGAAACAATTTTCAAAAGATGAGCTTTCTTTGGCAGTTGAGTCAGGCGCGGCCGTTCACTACACAGTCTATAGAGAGAAAAGGCTTTTGGCGTTCACTCATCCATTTTCTTTCTTTTTTGGCCACCACACCACCCGCCATACTCGCTCATCAAATTTAATTTCATAAAAATGTCGAATGTATGTGGTTGTTTGAGTGTGTGGGTAAAGGCTAGCGACAGTTGGATACATTTTACATAGCTTTGAATTCGATATATTGTATGTATGTATATGTAGCAAGCAGCATCATCCTCCTATGTCTTCCGTTCTTTTATCATCCGAACTACACATACAGTATGCTAGGCCAGAATGTTGACTACGACTGGGACTTGGTCTGAAGAAAGAACCTATGATACCGACCGTACCCAAAGATATAGAATGCTTTATACCATCGTTACCATCATAAACAACATCATCTGGTGTATTATCCTCGCCCCATATCTTTCGCTCGATGGCAATTCTTTGGGGACTACTCGAACATAAGCGTGTTGTGTTTCTTAGCCCGAGAATAACAAGGACAATGCGTTGTTTACCAGCACAAAACAAAAAAAATGTTACGTATTCATGAGTTTTTTGACAGAGACAGCAGCCGGCCGGGAAAGTAAGGAACGACTAAAGAATATGTGCGATGCGATGGTCGGGCGTGGGTGATGTAGGTGACAAGGATACCATTGTTTTGTTTTTTTCTTGCAGACAAATACTGTCGTGCTTTGCGTGCGGAGAAGGAGCGACTAATGGAAGATCAAGTGAAAATAAAATAAAAGAAAGCAAAATAGATTGAAAACGAAATTGGCGAAAGGGGGCCATAAACGTAAATTACAGTTTTATTGTTCTTGACCATGACTGAAGCAAGTGAGGTTGATATTCGTGTTATTATTTTCGTTTCTTCTGCGTTCATCTGATTACTAAGTTAATTCAAGTTGATGGCCGGAATTAAATAACAATTTGCTGGAAAAACACTGAAACCGGGTTGGGTTTTGTAGAAGATTTACTATGTGTAGGTATGCGAGTGTTTGGTAAACATGTTTTGACAGAGTGTGACTATTTGATGGAGAAAGTGCTTGCCTCGCCAAATTTGTTTTTCCCCTTTTTTGTATGGGATTAGAAACGGATTGGTCCTGTGAAAAGATGTCTAAATGAGTGGCGTTATCAACCCATTGACAATATGTCATAAATGGGGTCCTACGAGATTGGCGAAATCGAATTGAATCTGATACGATCGGACTGGGCCATATGAATATTTACTTTGACTATTGTGCCCTGGTGTTATAAACACGATTTTATTGTCCAATAAAATGTCAAAAACAACGTATAGGAACTTTGATTTACTTTATATTATTGATCAATCGCTCTCCACATGGTCAGCAGATTTCTATTTCCTATCATCCTTTTCCATACTTTTTCATCAATAAATTCGTAGCCTTTTATTTGCAATAATTTCTTTAACCCCTTCAATGCATCATAATGTGTGATCTAGTAAGAGAATATAAACCGCTATCTATTTAAATTGTGTTTATTCTCTCTCCGAATGTTTATATTCTTTTCAAAGAACAGAACTGCGAGTCATAAGGTTATCTTTAAATCAGCCCAAACCTATTCGGAAAGCTTATGTTCACTGATACGATTCATATGTATGTAAATTCAAATTTACTTTTAACCATTTATCTCAGGTACATGCAGGAGGCCCTAAACTATTCAGTTCGATGGTGAATTTTTCCCGTCTAGCTTTCGCCTGCGACTTCACGCAAATCGAGCAATATCGGGATATGTTTCCATTAAGCTTATCAGTTTTTTCATTTGTTTTTTTTGCTAACAACTTTTGACCTGTAATCAAGTTAATTTGTCAGAAATAGTGATAAAATTGAAATAAATTACATCTTAATTCTTGAAAAATAATTTATTTTGGCCAATCGAAAAGAAAAATTTAGACGATAAATATCGTCTGTCATAACGAAAAATATCGTTCATAATCGACATTCGCAATACGGAAGTTCATAACCAACGATTGTCTATCGATAAAAGTCGTCTATCAATTAATAATCAACAATCACAATAAGGGCCATTATCTACCCAAAAGAAGAAAAAGAAAACAGCAAAGGTTATAATAAAACCAAGAGAAAGATTTGTTGAAAAGCCAACCCGCATTACCGTCTTGTCTTTCTATCTCTATTCTACAGCAGCGCTGCAGAAAAAAGCACATTCAGACCTTTTTGGCACTGTGGCACTCTTTGGCACTCTAACAAATTTTAAATATAATAACTTCTCTGCAACGAGCACTTGATGTTTGGGTATATGTTTTGGAAGGGAATGGGTATCGTATTAGCCAAAAAATAAACAGAGTATCTGTACTGCCCATTCTCTGACCCAAGTCAACCCATTCCATATATTTATTTGAATGGAGTAGTGGTTCCCAAGTGTTAAAAGTTAAAATATCTGGGATCAATGATCAACAACGAAGCAACCGTTGATGACGGCGTAGGGTGAATGAAGTGGCAGGAAAACTCTGCCATATCCTGTGACCAAAAAATGTCTTCTAAGCTGAAAGGAACACCGCAGTTGTGCGTCCGGCGCTCACATACGGTTCACAATGCTGGACAATTTACAAAAAGTATGAGGGCAATTTGACAGCAGCTGAGATGAAGATGCTTCGCATGACAGCCGGAGTAACAGAGCTTGATCGAATTAGAAGTTCCAGAATTCGAGGAAGCGTTCACGTCAAAGAACCCATCTCGAAAAAATTGGAGCACGACCGACTCAGTTGGTTTTGTCATGTTCAAAGGAGGGATCGTATGAACCCCATCAAAAAGACAATGACAATCAACGTTCTCTTACTGATCATTATCTCGTCGTTAAATGGAGAGAAGAAGAAGAACTTGTCCATAAATGTATAACAATAATAAAATAAATAAATTTCTTTCATAATGAATAAAAACATTCGTACATTTTTTCCCCTCAGATGTAAGCCACCCACAAGTCTACTATAGGGTCCGCCAAATAACTTTTTTTGAATATGCTATAAAAAAAAACTACTGAATATTTTCTCAAATTTCTTTTTTTATTTGAAAGTACAATCCTTCCGGTTAATAATGGAAAATAACTTCATTCAAATGGCTGCTTCGGCTGGCCATGCAGTAGCCTACACGATCAGTCCAATTTTTAAGCACATTATCGATTGTGTGTAGCTGTACTTCACCAATGGCTTCACGAATATTGTCCTTTAAAGCGTCAATTGTCTCTGGCATATCGGCGTAACACTTATCTTTTACGGAACCCCACAAATAATAGTCCAACGGTGTCAAATCGCAGCTCCGCGGTGGCCAAACGACATCAGCTCTGCGGCTTATATTGCGATCTTCAAAAACAGGGCGCAAAACATCGAGTGTAGCTTCGGTTGTGTGGCACGTAGCGCCGTCCTGTTGAAACCATTGCTCATTTTCGAAGAAAAATGGCCCAATTATGCCTATGGACCAAAATCCGCACCAAACAGTGCTCGTTTTGGCTATATCGGCTTTGCAATGTATGCGTGTGGGTTTTCTGTGCCCCAAATGCGCCATTTTTGCTTGTTTACATACCCGCCAAGATCAAAATGAGCTTCATCTGAAAAGATGATTTTTTTGGCAAAATCGGCATCTTCTCTATGTCGCTATGTCTCAATATTTCCCAGCGTTGTTCAAGCGTATACACAACCATATTCGTTCAGCGGAAGGATAAAACTAATTATCTGTGAAATCAGACATGAGCTAAGTGTTACCATTCGCGAAATAAGCACTAGTTGAAAAAAAACGTTAGATGGCGGACTCTTTATATCTATGCTTGCAAATTTGCTTATGGTCCTAAGCATCCAATGGCAGAGATGGGATTCTAATCCCAACTGTCTGCGACGTCCCTCTAAGGGACTCCAGAAATGCTTGCTTCAGTGTGGTAGTTCTTAAAAGCCCCCTTATAGATTTTTTTATAACGACCTTCCTTTGATTTAGAGAGAAATTGTACTTCTTTTACGCCATGAAGGTTGTTATGTATAAGAACTTATAAAGTTCTATACGTCTCAATGATTGGGGTACGTAATTGCTGAGTATTAATCTCCTAACAATTGGTGTGAGGCATGTAGCATAATGAGAAATTTTATTTCTTATCACAAAATGATATAAAGCAAAAGAAATCTCCGTCTCGTGTCACTACGGAGTAAGAAAGAAAACCCTTGTACGTTCCGTACTAGAGTATTGCAGTCCAGTTTAGAATACATTTTACAAAAACTCTTGTACTCATATAAATAATCCGTAAACTAAATTGGCGGGTGTATGTTTTTTATATGTTATAAAACCCTAAAATGGTAGTACATAATTCTCGATAATGTTTATGGGGGATATAATAACAGATCATTTAAAATGCTCATCGTTATAAATAAATATATTCCTGAAAAGGGTTAACAAACTTAAAGCTCAACAGGGAAATAATTCCACTAGGGGCAATGGTTTAGGTACACAATTTTCTCAGTTGAAGTGACAAGAAGCACCTAGTATCTGTGTAGAAAATCTACATACCACAACACCACATTTTGAATAGTATAACAATGAAATACTCATTCAAGAAGACGTAACTGAACGCATATAGACAACCCCTGTAAAGCGCACTCGAAAATACGGTGCAGGGAAATAATACAGTAATGTTCTTACCATTTTCTTTCCAATTAGGATCAAATGAATTTACTCATTGATTTATTCGAATGAATAGCAAAGGCGTATTATCTATTTTACCGGAAACTCAACTTCTTAAATATTCCTTAACGTTGCCATCACCTACACTTTGTACATACATACATACATATATCTAAATACAGAATACATTATATAAAATCCATTTTGTCCACGGACTTGTAATCGAATAAAGGCAACAAAATGGGAAATAAAAAATAAAATCGTGGAGAGAAGCCAAGGCAGTAGTACATACATAGATCTTTGTTATAGGGATCCACTTTCTCGTTACGGGCTACTCTGAGGGGATCCCCTGTTGAATTTTATTGGGATTTTTTCCGAACCATCAACCCTTCATAGATGCCTTTCATCTTATTTGCTGCAGTTGAGTGTTGTAGCTAGATTCTTTATCTAGTTTGTTTCCTTCTTCGTTCACTATTTGTTGCTACCATCCTGATTCTTTTTTCTTTTTGGGCTTCTCGTGTTATCAAGCGAAACAGAAGCACCACCTACACTATCACCGAGAAGTTTCTAAGGATTCGTCCTTCATCAATCTGTGCGTTCTTCTTTTTTCATTTATTCTGCTTGAAGCTAATTTCAAAACTATTATTGTCACCTTTTTCCATTCACAAAGCCGTGTGAGAGAAAGAGGGGAGAAACTGGCGTTTGCGAAATGAAACAAAGTGGGCATTCAATGGTACAGTGTTCGGTACAAAAAGGATGTCGAGAGTTTGCCTACTAGAATAAGTAAAAAAAAATCTATTGTGCAAATTTAATGTATAAATATAGGATTCATGTCCTGTGTATCAAAGGACAACACCCCAGATGGAACATCGTCATTGTTCGAGTCAGTTTTTTCACCCGTTTTCAGTCTTCTATTTCATTATCTATATATATTTGTTTTTTTCAGCGAATATCCTCTAAAGAAAAGGAAAGAATTCATTTATCGGATAGTACACAAGAACTTCAAAGGACGAAATGTTAAGAAGCGAAGAGGAGCGGGAGTTGGGTAGAACGGAAAATAAAATAGTAAATAGATAGTAGGAGCAAGAGTTTGAGATGAATATCAAAAGCAAAGGCAAACTATTCGAACGTCTGCTATCACCCTCCAGTTAGCTTGAGGTATCTGTATAGTCAAAAGGGTAAAATTAGTTTCCATTTCTTCGTTCGCTTGTCACTGCCTTAGCGTTTGCAATTTTTCTGCTGTTCCGTTATTGTCATTCTAAAGAGCGTTTTTAGTACAGATGAGAGAAAGAACGCTTCCCTAGTACATCTAGTATATAATAGATACTGTAGGACGAGTAAAATTTAGGATACAAAATTAATGAGAAAAAAACGGTCAAAGCAAATGCAGTGAATTGAAATGGATTTTCGGATCTCTTATGGAAATAAAACGGATTATTAGAAGGGAAACTGAAGATGGTGTTTTTTAAGGATAAGGTTCTTTGTCACATTTCTTTTGTATGAAACTGACAAGTAAAAGAGAAATGTTTCGAGAAGTGTATTTAAATTTTGTTACATCATTGATGATAAGAATAAATTAATGTCCTATGACTTTATTTAATATTAAAGTATATCTACACTTTTAATTTTTGGCATTATTCCGAAATCTAGAGCGAATGCAAAACACATTGGGTATTCCACTTTATTTCGCTTTTAAAAATGAAATATGAAATAGCAGAAAGATAGTAGGAGTTTTTAAGAGAAAAATATTGCCAAAAGCATATTAGGTGCTTCAAATTTGCTTTAGATCTTGAAATAATGCCAATCTCGCATTGTTTTTTTTTCAATTCAATAAAAAAAAAGATTAACACGTATTGAAAGACTCCTTCAAATAAAATAAAATGGTTAGTTTTAGCAGGACGACGATGGGGAAAGCTTGCTGCTGCATCAAAGTAACGGTAACAAAATCGAAGAGCTATCATGTTACTTATTTTATATCATAGTACATGAACGAATTGTGCAAAACTCACAAGTATAGAAGTGGCAATAAGAGGCGCAGGGTCATATGTCCCAACTTTTACTTTTTGGATTTATTTAATTCTCTCATTTTTTTTCGTTGTATGAAATTTATAACGAAAAATTATTTTTTGTATAATGAATAACGAATGAATTATTGGCATGGTAAATATACTAGAAAAAATTATTGGCAAAATATTTTGTTATATTTTTTTTTTAGTTTTCTATACAATTTTTTGAGGGGGTTCAATGCCTACATATTTTGTTAAGGTTCTAACCTTTTATCGCTTCAACTCCAGCTTTAAAACGGATTTCTCTAAATTATGGGCCATTGCTTAAAAGTTTTAAGTTTTGTTCCTTATAAAAAAGTATGTTTTTGTTTTCACATATAGAGAAATAAGGCCACTTTTTCCCATTGAAAGTTAGAATTGTCGAATGGGGTTTCACTGTTAAATTTGGAGTACGCGCGAGGTTGGGTTAATGCAAAGATTTATTGGGTATAAACAAAGTTTGCATATACCCAACCTCGCGCGTACTCCAAATCTAAACAAAGCCAAGGGATAGCATGCTTTCCCCCACCCCCCCCCCCCCCCCCCCCATATTAGAGATTAAAGCCGGGCGGGCCTTATTTCGCAGTAGTTATTGAAATAGGACCACATAACTCGTGAGGTACTTAGTTCTACGGGCTGTATATTTTTGTTGCGTGCTCTTCAAATTCTCTAAGCTTATCAAAAAAAAAATATTTGTTTGGTTAGATATAAGTCCAAACATTTACTTTTGGGAGTTATGTCCCATTTAAGAGAGACATATATTCCAAATCATATCTGTAAAAGTAAAAGTTGGGACTTATGCCCCTGCGCCGCCATAAGAAGGGACACGCAACATCGACTAATCACTCGATCAACATATTTTTCCTCTTGTTCGTTAGCTCGAATTGTTTCATTCATACAATTTGCATACACTCCAAAATTTCTCACTAGACTAAAGGCAATTTCTGCCAAATTAATGCGTATCTTAACACGGATGCTGTATCCTTTTTCTACAGACCAATTCCAATTTCAATTCGATTTCTGTGTTTGTCCCTTTTTTCGTTATAAAGCTTCTTATACATCCCCTCCATACTATAATCGAAGACGAAAATAAATACGTCAAAATAGTTACCCTTCGCAAAAATATTTTTTCTGATTACTACAACTATCTCGGAACTTAACCGAGCTTTTTAATTCAATGCAACCTGAAAATAAAACTAGGAAATGAACGGTCCGGTTCAGGGCCGCTCTATCGGTTTTTAGCCGTCTAGGTGCCCTCGCTTTTCATTTTCTCTATTAAAGATCTTAAAAAATATTAGTAATCACTCCTTCCTGTTCCTCTACGCGGACGATACATTAATAATCACTAATTTTTATATTTATTGCCTTAGAAATCGGTTAGAACTAAACTCCATCGCGTATATTTAAACAATTATTTTCTTCTACGTGGTCAACCTACACCTTTCGCTCAATCTTCTCTTGATCTGGGTGGTTTTTTTATGAAAGAGAGCTTAATTTCCGATCACTTATTGATCGACTTCGTCAAACTTTGTCCTTTTGTTGTACAAAGAATTCTTCAACCCTAATGGAATTAAGCCTGCTTACATAACTTTTGGTAGCTTATTCTTTGATTACCGCAATCAGGTCTGTTTTACTTTTCGAAGTGTCCAACTGACTTCGGCAAAACGTGAAATTACGTGACCAGCAATAAAGCCATAATTGGCCATGTTGTGGCATCTTCAATCGGTTATCATTCGGTTTATTAACAACAATTGCACTTGCAGTGGCAATATTTTCAACAACAGAGCATTCTTTACGATGATACACAGGCCTACGACATTAATAACACTTCCACCTCAAATTTCTTCACATTTTTACCAATTGCTCTAGTAGTCGGGCTATTATGACGACCACAGTCATCGTAGGTAAAACGACCACACTTTTGTAGTAAGATTTAATAATTTTAACGCTATGTTCGATTGTTAAGCGATCCATTATCGTAAATGGCAACCATTTAACTTTTATTTATTATGATATTTCGAATGACAGCTGATTTTGACATGTAACTTGAAACCGAAACCACGAAATGAATGATCTTTTAATATAGTGACTTCTTCTTGTTATCTTTGATGATGTACAAGTTATAATATTTATTGCATACTGGAAAATAGTTAATCATTATCATGGTATTAATCTGCCCACCACTGTATGTAGGTAGCTGCACCAACAGTTTTTAAGCACTAAATTATAGCCATCGAATGTGAGTTTTCATAAATTCTCATTCATAAAATTGCACGCAAGCACAAAGGTTAATGTTTAATGTCGTCACGTTGAGCTATTTCAATTTCACGGTGACTTAATCTCTGGTACTTCTTAATTTATAATTCACACGGTCGGCTGGTCAACGGCTGCTTCCATCCTTAAACTTGGTCAGAATAATACAAATTTTCACTTTGATTCACTATGCTAAAGAGAAAATCTCCATAAATCTTCCAGTTGTGAATGCAAATCATATCTAGATAATGTAGTGTACCAGGATAGGAAACCTCACAGTCGTTTGTTCATAATATATTGCAAACTTCGGCCAATATATTATGAACAAGCTTCGTTCTCGTATATATGTATGTGGGTGGGTAGCATAAGCGGCCTAGAAGCGTGAGTGAAGGCCGTACGAAGCACGACGGAAACGATGTAAGAGAACAACATCCTGCCTCCTTGTAAAACAGTATGCATTGCACTAGCTCCAAATATGGTAAGGGGTTGATTTCCGACTGATTTTCAGCTGTCACTCAGAAGTCCAAACATCCCTTTATCACACTTCCACAACTTAATGGGGATAACAGAAAATCAACCCGATTTTGCTCTTTGAGAAAGAGAATGCGAAATTTTCTATGTGCCATTGTTCTCCAACCATATCAAGTGACACTTAACTGCACTTAAAATTTATAAGGACTACAAGTGGCTCTACTGCTATTGTGCGCTTCTAGGATGCGCTCGTTTGAATATGTGAAGCAAAATTTATCAATCGATAAATGCCGAGTAAATGGAAACGAACGCATGAGAGAGATTGCCCTTATTATTCTAACGATACGCATACGATACCATGCGAAATATAAGGAGGCTCATATCAGTTCGATTGTCAGCATGTCGGATGGATATCCTTTGAATGTATAGTATGTGCCCTTAGTTCATTCTGTGATATCTCTGGCTGCAAATTTTGAGAATTCTCCAATCTCTCCTACGTTAGTTGAACGTTGCGTATTTCAATGAAACCATTTAGCATTTGCAAATGATAGATAATTTATGAACTGGAAACTCCGACATATGCATTGCAGTGCTTCTGGCAATACTTTGTTTTTTCGAGACAATTTCACTTCAAAATACTGATTTGAATATCAACTATGTACATACACAAATACAAGCTCAAAAGCATTGATACTGACCGATACTAAAGAATTAATATTTCTTTGACCTCAATCCATTTAACACACAATAATGTAGGATGTTACCAACCTAATGTCCAATACCTTGAGATATGATTTGTGGACATATTCTAAAAAAAACCGTTTTAGATTTAAGGAAAGCCCTTCCTTGGCGTAGTTTTTTATTTCATAAATAATATATCCTTATGATAGGGTTTGCAAATACTAATATGGTTGGTTCCCTTTTAGTTCGAAAATAAATTTTAACTTGAAACAAATAATAGAAAACGCACATTTAGCTTAGATAAATCTGATAATATGCAAGGCTGACTGCAATAACAAATACTTTCCTTCTTCCAATTGTTCAACCAACCGAATGCTTTTGCGCCTAGCTGTCAAAGTATAAAAAGTAGAAAATTGGGCTATATTGGCCTCCGTCACCTTCAATGCTTATAGGCCACATTCCTTTTTCTTTGCAGAAGACATAACAAATAATAAAAAGCGCTATTATCTTTGAAAAACTTTCAGTAAAAAATTCAAGCACTATTTAGAGATAAAACATGTAAAAAAGGGAAAAAACGGTTGATTTTTAAAATGTTGGAATTTTTTCTCCACACACCCTCAATGCCATTTTGTGGTTTCATCTTAATGTTTCTTAAACTGAAAATCGATGTCAATCGGCCGTCACAATAATCAAATTTAGTCTTGCTGTTAACGTAAATTCTATTTACTATTTTGGCGGATAATCGGTAACTGTAGGGTTAAATGTTATTGGTTCGAAAGCCACTCCTTAGAGGGGCTAATCATACATAGCTATAATTGAAATGCATTATTGAAAATTTTGTTTTCGTATTTTAGACGACTAAGCAAACAATATTGGCTCTAAGCGGCATCAAAATAAAGCTTATCACTTATAGAATTTTTCTACAAACATTATTTTTTTTTGGATCAAATCAATATAAACAATATATATTTTGGAGTATATATGTAGTGTTAGTCGGAGCATTTAGACCCAATAATGTTATTGGGCTTAATCAAATTAGTGCAGGAAAAGGATATAAATTGTGAATTTTCACAACAAATTTAAATAGTTTCCTTTTGTACGAACGAAGTTAATCGAAGTAACTCCAAGTGTGTAGACTTACCTTAAAATAGGTACATTTTGTGTTTCGAATGGGTTCCTAAATTGACAAGAAATTTCTAAACATACTTAATGCGATCAGAACTCTTGGTTGTCAAGTTGCAATATTTGTTTTCTACACAAAACCAGCACATTGTCACATATGTTTCTAAAAAAATAAAAAGTACTAAAAGGTATGAATAAAATTAATTTACTTAAAGCACAATATCAAGCACAAGTCACATTGACAGTGTCATATTTTAAAAATTGGTCGATTGGTTTTTTACAATTTTTCCTTCTTCGAGAAGTTGCCGATTCATCAACTAGCATCAGATACATAAAAATATCTTCATCCCGACTTGATTAATTTTTAATAACTTAATTTGTTTACATTTCTTTAAATACCTTTTGTGTGAAAACAACGTACTAGTAAAGGTGGAGACCTACCCCATGGCGAATGGTTAAAGTGGTTTTCATACCAAAAATTGGTAAGTCTAACTATACTCTAGCCAAAAGCTTTAGACCCATAAGTCTGTCTTCCTTCTTACTGAATTTCGGTTCAAATCTAGGGACTGTCTGCTCTCAAGCGCAGAGATCTCTGGATTTGATCGATGTATAATGCACTAGTAATGGGCTTTCAGTGAATCCTCTTAAAACCACGGTTGCTCGAAAAGGAGAATCGTCACTGGTCTGTTCCATCTCGTGCTGAAAGGTGTCACCCTTCCTATATCCGATGAAGTAAAATATCTGGGTGTAATCCTCGATAAAAAAACTTCTATGGTCCAAGCATGTCGAATCGAAAACCGATAAAGCGCTGTCGACTTTCTGGCAGTGTAAAGCCGCTTTTGGTAAGCCATGGGCCTTGTCTCTGAAACGGGTCCATTGGATCTATACGGCCATGATTAGACCGCTATACTCATACGCATCAGTTGTTTGATGTAACAGGCTTTCGCGGAAACGTGTTATTGCTTCTTTTGCCAAACTCCAAAGAACGGCATGTCTCGGCTGCACAGGGGCCTTCCCTAGCACCCCGGTCTCTGCTCTAGATGCTTTGATGAATATTCATGCCTCGAATTATATATCATGGGGTGTACGCTAAAAACCATCTTTCGCTTAAAAAGAGGTGGTTTTTGGTACCATGCGCACTGGAATTTTGAAGAACTTGCCCGAGAATTATCCTTTGACCCTTGTCTTATGGTTATGCCGTCTGATGCAATGACACCAGAAATCCTTCTGCGAAAAACTACCACGTCACTCTCCACAGGTAACGGAATGGCGTCGGTCAGACTCGGAACCATGGATTGAACGCCATCGTATGCTGGTGCTGGAGTCTTTTGTGAAACGCGATGATATACGACTTTACTACTCCTTGGGTAAACATGCATCTGTTTTCCAAGCGGAGATTTTTGACATCCTAATGGCTATGCGCTATATTGTGAACAACAGGTTGAGGGCTAGAGGCATCTGCGATAGCCAAGCTGCATTAAAAGCGATTCTAAACTCTTTCACCTCCTCCAAGTTAGTGCTAGAACTCAAGCTTTCTTTAAATTTGGTCGGAAGACTGCACACAGTGAATCTTGTCTGGGTACCAAGTCACACATCAAATGAGGTCTCGGATGAGCTTGCAAGGTTCAGAAGAAGTTTTCTCAGGACCAGAACCTGTGTTGGGTCTGCCTGCATCTTTAGTCATGTCGTCTATCGATTCGTGGGTTTCTCGTGAATACAAGGTGAACTGAATGGTAGTACAATGGACCTGTAGTTATGTCTGAGCGCTCCATCGAAAAAACAGAAAACAAAAAAAAAAAAAAAAAACATTAGCGTTTGATTGTTAGTAAGACCGAATAAGTATTTCCCTTTTTCACCTGCGCTTGGTATACATACATAAATCACGGGAAAAAAATCCTGTTGAATATGTCTACTTCCCATAGGTTTTTTAATATTTAATTTTAGAGTTTTAAATATCGAACGAAACATTTTCATATTATAACATATAATAATAAATATAGCTACAGTCCGCTTGGGGCGAACAGTATGATACCCTATCCATATCCCTATATGCCCAAAGAAAAAAGCATTAAGAAAATGATGGATAGCATTTTATTTCATTATATTAAATTTAAAAAAAATGATTTTTAAAAAAAAAAACGCCCCAAAAAAGTGGGTGTGTCCAAAAACTTTGTATGAGCGATATGTTGGAAAAAATAGTGGCTAAATATCTTGTTAAACATTTTTTTCGCTTTCTATGAAAATTCTCGAAGAAAACAGCATTTAAGTGAAAAACGCCCACAAAAAGTAGGCGTGGCAAATAACTTTATATGACAAACTTATAAAGGAGGGCAGTGCCTACATATCTTGTGATGGCTGTAACACTCTATCTCTCTAACTTTAGCTTTAAAACGATTTCTTCTAAATAGTGGGCGTGGCAGTGGACGTATTCCAGAAATGTCTACACATAACCATTTTGGAGCCCTAGGGAGTATGTGGTCCAAATTTCAGCTTTCAAGCTTAATTTTAAAGGCCTAAAAATTGCGTACGGACGAACGAACGGACATTGCTAAATAGTCTTAGGATTTGGTCCTGATCATAAATATATATACTTTTATGGGTCTCTGACGAATATTAAGAGGTGTTACAAACTATTTGTCAAAATTAGTATACCCTTAGGATAGGGTACTACTAAAATAGGATACAGTATGGTGATTCGCCGATTAAGGCTTACGAAAGAAATGTTATTGTAAATTATTCCTCCTCTTTGAAAAAATCTATTGCTATCATACACATTTGATGAGCAATATTTTAAGGCAAAGTTGTCTTTCCTGAAGCCTGTCGATAATGTGGAAACTCCCACCACATAATCCTTTTAGTAGTAGATAGTTCCTTATAGGTTACAAGACTTTCTACATATGTACATTGATTCCAGTAAAAACGAACCTTTTACATAACAACTTTATTACTTCATCAAAAGCATGCAAAATGGTATTCATAAATAAATTATGTAAGTATTTACATAAAGCTTAATTTATTTTTTCAATATGTTAGTAAAGTTCATGTTGTATGGGTTAGTACATCCAACTAAAGTTGTACGAAGAAGTATTCGCCTTGCCACCTTAATGCCTTCGTTTCTATCACAATTATTTCGAACGGCTTGGTATCGTGGTTTATGTTAATGGAAGGATAAAGGAAAAGAATCTATTACAACAATGCACATGCAATAATTTCCGCCAAGTCTTTATGCGCGGTGGCGGCAGTGCAGCTTACCGGTAGCAATAGCTATAAAAAAGTTATGAACTAAATGATGTGAAAACTTTTCGCAATAACTATGGATACTAACCCGCTGCTGATAGGTGAAACAAATTACACCCCACTTTCATCGCTTGTACGCTACGAAGATACACATAAGAAAATAATTTCCTTGGAATATATTCGTTTTTTCTTATTCTAAAGCGAAATGTGATATATTATTTCCTTCGTGGACAGCGGCCCTTTATGCCAGGTAATTTGTGCGTACTTACGACTTCTTTTGAAGAAGAAAATGAACTCGAACTAGTAATTAGATAATCCTTTCTTTGACAGTGACTTTTTATTTATGGTACTATGTACTTGCTCTCAAAATCCATCAGTAAGTTGACACTGGAGCTTGTAATTTTTAATCCGCTTATGGGTTTTCCTGAAAAAGTTTTAAATTGTACAAATTGGTGATTTCGATTGCTGTATTCGGTTGCTAAACTATATTTAAAAGAATAATACTGCTTTCTGCGAAACGTTACATTAATATAGCTTTATATTTATGTACTGAGTATACCTACCTACCCTAAAAATGCAAAAATACAGAAATCGGCATTTAGTAGGCAACATAAAAATCTATCTTCGCATGTGGGAATTTATTGCATTCATCCCTCAGGACATATTCTGTGCGGTGAAATATCTATAAATTTCCATTTCCCAGTCGTAAATCCTCACTAATGTCGTTCTAACATTCGATATTTAACCATAAATGACGGAAGTTTCCTTCGGGCAAAATCACTTTACCAAAGAAGAAATCGTATTAACGAGTATATACAGGTGAAATAAGTAATGCAATCATCTTAAGTGCTCCTATGATATCGCATTAGAATTCCTTCTTCATTCTTGACTTTAGAAGATATCCATACATACAATAGCGAAGCGATTCATATGAGTGCAGGTGTTAAACATAGATACATTGTGTAACTACATACAACTGTTTGCAATTCGAAGATAGCTATACGTACAATACGAAATCTTTATTCCGAAATTATGTTGAATTTCGTAGATACATATATAGCAATTGATAAGGGTTGTGTCGTTCTTGCTAAATCAGATTGATTGATAAATGTAGCTCTTTGCTGTTCGATTGAGCTTGGATTGGTAAGAAAGAAAGCGAAATGCGAAAAGAGAATGCCTTATGCTTTGCTATCAGCAAATAGTATTTTATTTGTAGCCTAGGATTGAATAAATACAAATTAAGTTAATGTAAGTAGACACTTTACCGAACAAGGAATGTCTATCTTAGTAAAATGAAAATCAACCACCTTGAAGGTAAAAGTAATTCACACAAGTTGCTCGGCTTATTGAGTGGAATTTGTGTGTGGATTTTGCTTTTTTCCACTTATGGAAATTGGTAGTAGTTCACACGTCAGAAAGGATAAAGCTGTTATAACAGCTGGATAAAAAAATTGGAGCAACTTGGCTGCTTATTGGTATGATAAATCATCAGAATCAATTCTTATGGTACTTGTAGACTTTTCCTAAAAAAAATAGAAATTATTAAATATACATTTTGTCAGACACGAATCGCAATAATTTGTGACAAAGCGAAAACAGAAATTTTAAAACAGCAGTGCATTTTAACATAATTAAATTAAATGTCACATAGAAAAAGTTAAAATTTGCCTTATTAACGCTGCCTAGCCCCTTGCGAAAATCTGACAATCCTCCAACAAGAAGCATATGCATAAGTAGTATTTTAAATAGCACAACGCACACAAACAGAGTTAAACAGTCAAGAATTGAAAATTACTTCTAAGCCTTTTGAGCCTTTTCATATATTTTGTTTTTTCTTTTCTTTTTTATAAACTTAAAATATGTTCGTATGTATATCCCCGTGTTAACTGTGCATCTTTAAAGAATGCAGTTCTTATTGTACAGCAAATGTTATAAATAAATAAATACAAATACAAATGCATTCTGATTATTTTACTTTTATTAATTGCCAAAATCCCGTATGATATAACATATCTATCATATAACATATCCGTATCTTCTCAGAAGTTTCAGCACAGACAATGTCTATATGTCTATAATACAAGAAGTCTTCAGGGTGGCTGAGCTAATGCAGATAAGATCGGTATACGAAAGAGGTTGCATCAAGCGATGCAAGAAATGTTTCACCCCTTCTGACCAGACTAGAATTTATAACGCGTTTATTCGCCCAAAGTTTATATTTGGTCCGGTGCTCCAAAAACATTTTTTTGATAGAAACGCGCGATTAAACTAATTGACAATCGAGATATCGCGAAATCGCTTGACTCTCTTAGCCATCGTCGCAATGTCTCTAAATGCTCTAACAAAAAAGCCAGTTAGATTTCACCCCTCAACAACCGCAATACCTGTCATGCTAAGAATGCACATCAGTTTACCCTTAACCCTCACACGTTCTTTATTAACCAGGGTTAATTAAGCATTTTTATTTTGTCATATCTTGGCCACTTTTTACCCAAATGACTTTTTACTGGGAGTCAGTGCCTAAATATTTGATACATTTTGAAAAATTTGAAAAAAAATAAATTTTAAATTTCCCATGGTCATCACACTAATGGGGGATTCCGCATACTAATGGGGGCTTCACCTTGAAGTATGAAACCACAATTAAGAATTAAGCAGTAATAATTTCGTTTTGGTGCACAGAAATCCCATACAAACACAATTGGAATGATTATATAAACCTGGGTTAATAAGGTACTGATTAAGGGGCAGTAATTTGGGCCCATGTGAGGATTAAGCCTATATGCGGATGTATTGTGAAATATATAAAAACAAAATCCCTTTAGTGCGTGTTCATTATAAAACCAAATATAAAAGAAAACATAAGGAAAGGCTACAGTCCGCTTGGGGCGAACAGTATGATACCCTATCCACATCCCTATATGCCCCAAAGAAAAAAGCATTAAGAAGATGATGGATAGCATTTAAATTCATTCTATTATTAAAAAAAAATTTTCTTTGAAACGCCCCCAAAAAGTGGGCGTGGCCAAAAACTTTGTATGGGCGATATGTTGGCAAAAATATTCGCTAAATATTTTGTAAAACATTTTTTTTTGCTTTCCATGAACATTTTCGAAGAAACCAGCATTTTATTAAAAAACGCCCACAAAAAGTAGGCGTGGCAAATAACTTTATATGAGAAACTTATAAAGGAGGGTAGTGTCTACATATCTTGTGAAGGTTATAACGCTCTATCTGCCTAAGTTTAGCTTTAAAACGGGTTTTTTCTGAATTGTGGGCGTAGCAGTGGGCGTATTCAAAAAAATTGTACACTTAACCATTTCGGAGTTCTAGGGAATATGTGGTCCAAATTTCAGCTGCCTAGCTTAATTTTAAAGGCGTAAAAATTGCGTACGGACGGACGGACATTGCTAGATAGTCTTAGGATTTGGTCCTGATCATAAATATATATACTTTTATGGATCTACGACGAATATTAAGGGGTGTTACAAACTATGTGTCAAAATTAATATACCCTTAGGATAGGGTATAAAAACCAGACAGACAATCGTGCTGAACAACACAAGAAATTGATAAACACAACACAGCTGCTTTGAGTAAAAGTGTCAAATCATTTTTCACTTCTTTTACCGATAAATCTAAACTGAAAGCGACAAGTTGTATGGGCCTTTAATACCGTCCGTCGGACTTAATAATTCAGATTGTAAATTTACTCATCTGTTCTTTTCGTGAATGAAAGGAACTCACCCTTAGGGCATGGAATACCAACACCAATACCATTCATTAATCATATAATCGATTACAAAATTTAAATAAAGTGAATCTAGCTGAAAAAAAATCTTCGTCAAATAACATTGATCCCGGCTAATTTGTATCTTGTGTCAAGTTTTCCTGGAATACCTAAATAATTTATTCCAGTAGCCTTACACTCGTGTAATTGTTTTCACCGCAGGGGTCAGAAAGAAACAGGCTTTTAGGAAAAAACAGTTACAGCCACCCATTTCCTCGCCTGTTGGGGGTCGTTTGATAATTTAATTATCGCTTATAGCCCAAAGCACTGCTGTCCAAAGTTTGTATCATGCTATGTGCTTATTTAAACGATGTTGCAACAATTTATTTCTCCCTCCACCTGGACGGGCACAGCGCCGCGCCGCTTCGCTTCCCAAAAATAAAGGGTGAAACTTTAAGAAAATTGGAAAATGAGTAAGTGCTTTTGTTTATAGGTGGGTAAGTGTTTCAATTTTTCGTATCAACAAGTTGATTTTTAGAATTTTACTCTCGTGGGCAGGGTGGTATGTGGCTGGGATACCAACGTTTTGTCGTTCGCTATCTGTGAGATATTTTTTCCCTCATTCCCATAATTTGTGCTTTTACATTCCGGTACAACAAAACGAGTAACTTCCCCTTAGAATGACGACAGTTTCTTGTAACTCGCGACATACAGTAATGGAGAAACTTTGAGCTCTTAGGATGTAAGAATAATCAACATGAAATCATCTTTTCTTGGAAAAGTTGTGAACGGTTCGGTGTGTCTCGACGTGCTCCGAGTGGAGACGGACGTCGCTGGGAAAAGTTACTGCCAGAGGGTAGTGGTTGGCACTTAAAGTTTAGTAAAGTTTACTTTAACACTTACTGGAAAGATCAACGTAGGTAATTATTATATTTAACATTGTTTTTGGGCTTAAACCACTTGGGCCCGGTCCGGTTGGTCCCTTTCATCATTGTCTTCAGCTGGCGTGTTTTATAGTCCTGTTAAGTTTCAGAAATATTGTTTTAGATTATGTTTGGTAGATAATGTTGATTATGAGAGGTTTAAGATACTTAGCGACAGAGTTTATTTATTAAACAAAGAAGAAGGATGTTGTTGTTTAAAACAATGATGGTGTAAATGAATTACAATTAAAGGCATATCGATTATACTTTAAAGGCATTCAATAATTATATAAATTATTGACCACGGGGTAGAAAACGCTAAATATTTATTGTAAAAAACGTCCTCTAGAACGTTCTGCAAATGATGAAAACATATTAATTTAAATCATAAGCTGGTTTAGTGGCATACTCGGTGTCATAATACGTATAAGCGACGTATGCTTAGACTATGGAGGTATTATTACCTTCAAGCATTTTGCATACATCTGCAAAAGTGAACACACTCCTGCCAAAATAAGGCTAAGTATTTCAAGTGAAATATTGAAATATTACGTTACGATTCAGTCCTCTTGTTTATTTCGTTCAATTTCATTCAAGAACTTTGATTAACTTATTCCGCTTGCACAGAGGCTATAGGAAAGAGCTTTGTGTTTAACTTCAAAGTCAATTTCTGTCATGAACCTAATTAATGCATTATTATTCATTTTGTTTTGCGTAATTATTTGAAGCTCGTCTAATACTAATGGCAGGCCATGTCAAGAGACAACCATTCGCCCAGAAGGTTCATTTTGTGTCGAAGAAGACATCTCGATTATTTCTCCAACCCAAAAGTCAGAGAAACTACAAATGGACTCCTTTCGTTCGAATGTAATTTCCTTAATTTTGAATATAATTGGAGACAAACCTTTCAGTTTGGATAGAGTTGTCATGAAAGTATTTCCATTCAAAGGAGCAACAAATTAGATGTTATATTTCCAGTGAACTCAATAAGAAAGTCTTCGACAATAGTGGGTAATGGATGTTTCTCAGATAATGGGCATGACTTCCGTGCTTTCATGAAGTTGAAAGGTTAACAACTTCATACTTTCCGAACACAATTGTGATGATGTATTGCAGTCATCCTAAAACAATGAATGTAAACATATGTACATATATTTATCTAGCTGCCCGGCCATTGAATATTTTGGTTATAAAATAGGGAAGTGACACCTCTTCCCGAACGTCCCCAGTTTTCAAACACTTTTTTTAAAAATCGTAATAAATTCGTTGTTTTTTCAAATTCTCCTTCAAACCAAAACAAATATATGGCGCCACATTCCTTCGCCAATCCCAAAGAGTTTCTCACGGATGGAATAATGTAGCATGTGATAAAATATGATCAGTTCACAGGATGCTTTCTTATCGAAATGCCATTTGTTAAATTTAAAAATAAAACTTGTAGTGCGCTTTTTGAGAAAGTACTGGTAAGTGTTTTATTTTTCGTATAGATGAATTATGTATTTTTCGTACAGATGAATTATTTATTAACATTTGAAGAAAATTTTCAAAAACAAATTAAAGTTTGCCTATTTTTTTAGTGTTTGAGAATAGGAAATAAAATTTTCTCGAGTTTCCTTATTCCGAACATTTGTTAGGGAATAGGCAACTGCTTAATTTTTTTCTATAGGAATTTAAAGAAAAATGTATTGTCTTAGATTTTGTGTAACCAAAACTGCGAACAAAATTAGTATCCTTATTTTCGAACACCTTTATGTCCACCATAAAACACCAACGAATAGGTGTTCGAAAATAGGAAATAGGGCAGTTTTGTGGTTTCTTGTATTCGAATAGCTAAATATCATTTCATAGGTCAGTAAGGTGAATCCGAATCGATAAGTATTCGAAGTGCGAGTTTCTCGGCCAGATCAATAGTAAAGAGACCACAAGTTCACCGATTTGGAAATAATTTTAAATAGCGACGAAGCACTGAAAGATGCACTGAAAACCGGGACCGTTATTGGTCCAATAGGGTACCGGAATTTATACCAAGTCAAATAATATTACGGTTCTCCTGGTTTTCAGTGCAAGTGGTGAAACATTGCCTTCTGTGGTTGTGTTTTCCATATCAGAAAATACTTTCAAAAATTATAAATAAATACAATGCCGCCGATTGGGTTGTTTGTCGTTCGGAGACTCTGTGAAAGAGAACCAAAACATTTTATTAGTGTATTGCTAACGATTAGAAATAATTGGGTTGGTTAACCATCCGTCGTGGGTGCAGTGGCTAAGTAGTTAAGTGCGTTGGTCCTATATGGGCCGTTTATGTTCGAAATATGGAAACTCTCTGTTCGGGTTTGGGAAACAAGTGTTTCGAAAATAGGAAGAATTCTATATTATTCATTTTTACATAATTTTTTTATGAATTAATAATAATAATGAAATAACTGCCTTGCGGCATAAAAACATTTGAGTTTCTATATCAGAATTAATTAATAATATATTTTTACCTCAATGCAAGTACTTTTTACAGGTTATTTAATTTTCAAACTCGGTAAACTGTTCGAGAACTGTAAAAATTTTTTCAGTATTTTTCGTACCATTTAATGTAGTTAAATTTCAAAAATGAGCCCAAACAACTAATATTTTTATCTTAAAATTTAAAATGTTGTTTGCTTAGTTGATTTATCTGTTTGATGAAGGAACGAAGTCACAAAGTTTGCCAAACTTTTTTTAATTTAATGTTCTCTGTATGATGTACATACGAATGAACGTATTAACGATATTTTTTGATGATGAACAGAGTATTTCATAAATATTAAGTTAAAATTGAAGTTCTCTTGGAATCTCATAAGTTTTGATTTATTACCTTCTTCAAACTGGTAGTTACATTTTTTTTTAAAAAAATTTATTTATTTATAATCGGTCATAGTTTGATACCTCCGAAATCTTGTGAAAATACTCAACTGATTGAGACGGCATCTATGTGCAATTTATGGTTGTAAGATTTGTTGTGCTGAAGTTTTCATAAATTGTTTATTTTCTTACCGCTGAATGCCTTAAATGTGCTCAATTGTAGTCAAGTTTTGCTCAGATTTTGCGCAACTCTACACTTGGTTTGTGTAAAAACTGCAAGAATAAGCAAAGGTTGCGGAAATTGCTGTCAACAAATTTAAGGCATATTCTTTTGAAATAACTATTAAATCCAGCGCTGCTTAAACCGGTTTAAAAATTTGATTTATGTAAAAAAAACCGGAACCACTTAATCGAATTACCAATTCGATACTAATTCATAGTGCAAATCTGAGTCACTTACTAAGATATGCAATACAAATTAGTCAAAAATGAAAACACTGTACAGTCAAACTGAAGCAATTGTTAACCATGTAAAATTCCTGCCATGCATCATGAACCCAAAGGCCAAAACCAATTGTGAAACTATATACAATGGGAAAAGTCAAGATTCTATTCACATTCAGAGATGGCTGGTGGTTATCAAGATACCGCTTTACTTTATGAGGAACTATCCATCTTTTATTATTTTTTCAATGATTGTAATCGATTTTAATATCGGCTAATTTTCGTTTCTATGGTTTCTAGAATTTGGATTGGAACACAATCGTTTCACTAATGTGTTCCATTTTGTTTCTATTCTCATCGGTCAAACAAAAAGTAATGTAATAATGTCAAAAAAGAATTAATTTTAGAAGTAAAAATACAAACAATAGTATGTTTTTAGTTGATTTAAAAGTAGGCGTGGCAGAAAACTTTACATGACAAACTTATAAAGGAGGGCAGTGCCTACATATCTTGTGAAGGTTGTAACACTCTATCTCTCTAACTTTAGCTTTAAAACGGTTTTTGTTAGTGAGCGTGGCAGTAGGCGTATTCAAAAAAATTGTACACTTAACCATTTCGGAGCCCTAGGGAATATGTGGTCCAAATTTCAGCTTCCTAGCTTAATTTTAAAGGCCTAAAAATTGCGTACGGTCGGACATTGCTAGATAGTCTTAGGATTTGGTCCTGATCATAAATATATATCATTTTATGAGTCTACGGCGAATATTAAGGGGTGTTACAAACTATGTGTCAAAATTAATATACCCTATATAAAAAGAAGGGATGTGTTGAAGATGAACTTGGCAGAGTATTGAAAGCCATCGAAAAACCGGCGGAAATATTTTCCATATACTGGCCACAGATTTTTAAGGTTTAATTGTTTGGTTTATTATACCCTATCCTAAGGGTATATTAATTTTGACACATAGTTTGTAACACCCCTTAATATTCGTCGTAGACCCATAAAAGTATATATATTTATGATCAGGACCAAATCCTAAGACTATTTAGCAATGTCCGTCCGTCCGTCCGTCCGTACGCAATTTTTAGGCCTTTAAATTCAAGCTCGAAAGCTGAAATTTGGACCACATACTCCCTAGGGCTCCGAAATGGTTAAGTGTAAAATTTTTTGGAATACGCCCACTGCCACGCCCACAATTTAGAAAAAACCGATTTAAAGCTACAGATGGACAGATAGAGGGCTATAACCTTCACAAGATATGTAGACACTGCCCTCCTTTATAAGTTTGTCATATAAAGTATTTTGCCACGCCTACTTTTTGTGGGCGTTTTTCACTAAAATGCTGTTTTCTTCGATAATTTTCATAGAAACCGAAAAAAAGTGTTTGACAAGATATTTGGCCAATATTTTTTCCAATATATCGCCCATACAAAGTTTTTGGCCACGCCCACTTTTTGGGGGCGTCTTTTCAAAAAATGTTTTTTTTTTTCTAAATTTTATAGAATGAAATAAAATGCTATCCATCATCTTCTTAAGGTTTTTTTTTGGGGCATATAGGGATAGGGATAGGGTATCATACTGTTCGCTCCAAGCGGACTGTAGCCTTTCCTTATGTTTTTTGTTTGCGAATGCATTTTGTTCTATTATTTTCTTGAAAGCCAGTAATATGAGGCTATACAATGAATTTTATCATTGTTTAAAAAAGGCTAATGGGCTAACTTAAAAACATTTGACATTTCTCGCTTGCCACTTTAAAGTTACATTTTGCGCCATTTATTTCATTTAACAGGATTTGCTTTCGTTTTGCCGATATTTATTAAAAAAAAATTAATAACAATTGATGAATAAACTAATTCCCCAAATATATGCGGCGCGGATGTACAAACACACAAAACATTTTTTCTAACTACACATCCAACAGTGCTTTTGTCCACGCTAAGCATATATATATAAAATGTTGAAGGATATATTTTCAATTTCAATGAATATAATATATATTAGGTATTTTCCTAGATATCTTTTTGTTCTCCCTTAATAATGGTAATTGTCCAAATCGTAAACGATATTCATTGTGTAACATTATCCAAGTTCCCCTTCAGGCAAGTAAAGCTTTACGAAATAGTTAAAAAAAACATAAGCTAACTTAAAATCTTGACTTCATTACCGTGGGAAACCGAAAAGCAGTTACAATTATATAATTTCTATCTAGTGAAAGGAAATCGATACCAAAGTAAGTACTCTTTACCATTCGACCTTGGACATGTATTCCACAATTTAATGTCTTCCGATTGAGATAAACTTTATTACTTTGTTCTAAGAAGATGTATGATAAAACTTAGTTTACTTTATAGGCTACTGCTAGTCCGAATTAGACCAATATAAGTTCAGTTCTAGTATGAAAATTTAGCAGTTGTTTTACGAATTTCTTCAGTAACTCTCACAATGACTGTTTCTAACGTGAGTTCAATGCCAGTTATTAATTATTTTACATCAAAATCATCTCCTTACATTTCAGGTAATATTAATGAGCTTAATAATTACAATAGCTTCAGCATACCCATATGGCCATCAACATCTTTTGAATGCTGAATCAAAATTCGAAATCCCCCAAGAATATCATCAATATGGAAATCGTCCAGCTGCGGTTAATAAACAATTTCACTTCTTCACTGCACCTGAGGAGTCAGATACCTATGATGACTTCATTCCAGAAGACTTTTTTACGAAAAAAGTTCGAGTAGTTGTAATTAAGGCACCAGAAAATAACAAGATAACGGCAGCCATTAGCAAGTTGGCAACATCATTGGCTGAAGAGAAGACCGCAATCTACGTACTCAACAAAGAACATGATTTGAAGGGATTGACTTCTCAAATTAACCGGTTGGCTGAAGAAAAGACTGAAAGTCCTGAAGTTCATTTCATAAAATATAAGACACCAGAAGAAGCGGAACTAGTTGCCATAAACATTAAAGCGCAATATGATGACCAGGACGATAAAAACGATGTCAAGTCTATAAAAACCCGCTATGCAGATGCAAATGGCTCTAAAATGAAAACGTCAAGTTCATCGCATACAGTAGCATCTTTAATTGGCGATCCAATCCACAATTCACCGCTAACAGATATCGGGGAAGAAACTAAGAACATTCCTCAACATGAAAAAATTTCAATGAATGATCAATTGGTACATTCATCAGTGACTCCATTTGGTGAGAGAGACATTTCACCATTGATAAGCTATTATCTGCCACCAGGTTCGAGTAATTTGGACGTCGATTTGAGGACGCAGAATGACTTACCAAATAAGTAAAATTTATAAGACAAAAGAATACATGTTTGTTTTATTTTGTTTAAAACTGTTTATGTGTTTAACACTGCTGATTTGGTCAGCACAACAGTATCTTAAAGGAATGTCAAACAAAATGCGTTATAAAGTGGGTTTTATTTTTTAACCCAGTATTAGTATTAGACATTTTGTCGCCCAAGAATTGGTTAGGCTTATTCGTACCAACTCTTTTCATCATGGCTAAATATCTTCTTTTATTTTTTTCCCCGTTTTTTATAGAAATTTTTGATCAAAACAACATATTGTTACAAAACGCAAACTTGTGACAGAGATCACTGTCACCGTATAGAACGGAAGAACGGAATTGTTAAGGTTCTACCTTCTATCTCTTTTTTTTACATTGTTGGCGTGGCAGTATGGGTATTGAAAAAAACAATTTAAAATTTTAAGTTAAAGGCCTCAAAAGTTGATACGGACGGATGGACGGACATTGTAAATTGTCTTATATTTCGGTCCTGATCATAAATGTATTTATTTAAAGGGGTCTACGACGAATATTAAGGGCTGTTACAAACTATGGGTCAAAGTTTATATACGCTTAAGATAGACCCATACAGTGCGCCTAAAGACACTGTGGGCCAACGAATAAAAACTCTCAGATAGTACAGGTCGGGATTTGAACCAGCGACCTCTCGCTAAGTGGTCCAAAGCACTTAACCACTAATCCACTGCTCCCACGTTTGTAGGATCAACGCATTAATAATTCGAATGCAATTTATACTTTTCGATAAAAAAAACAATTAAAAAATAATTGAAATAAGAAATTTTTTTTTTTAGCAAAAAGTAAAGATATTTTTAAGTTTCTCGTATACGTGAGGAAATTGCGAACGTAAACTGAGTATGAGGGATAATATCACGACTATAGAGAAGTCATAAAAAGTTGGGTAGCCATGTTGCGGAACGGTTCGCTGGTTCCTTTTAAGTTCGTATATAAAATTTTTGTGGTAACACCTCGCTGCTTTTTTCAAAAATGGCTCAAAGGATTTTGGTCTTTTTTTGCGCCTTGGATACTTGGGATAGGGTCGATTATAAAACCGATTTATAAAACTGATAATATCTCAAAAACTTATAAAGAAAATTTTACTATTATTTTTTATGATGATACGTTCAACAAATCTGCTTACTTTGATCGGCGTTCTTGGATCGCAAATTTAATTATCACCGTCGAAATTTGTATTTTTCTTCCGTCTTAGTAAAATAATTAACATCGGTCGCATTGAAATTACATTCATTTTATTTGATCGGGTTCTTCGGTATTCATTGATCCTTTAAATGGCGGGAACATATCTTTCAACCGAGGCTCGAGGCCTGGGTGTGGTGTTCACCTCCAAATTGAACTGGAAACGGAATACTGAAGAAAGAATGGAGAAAGTACTTAATGTCTTTCATGCATGTAGAAAAACCTTTGGAAAAAATGGGGCTTACAAACGAATATTGTGCACTAGATATAAACCGCGATTGCGAGACCCATTCTCACTACGGTTCAGTCGTTTGGTAGGAGGCGGTTAAAACCAAATCCAATCTTAAGAACCTGCACAAGGTGCAGAGAATTGCTTGTCTGGGTATAACAGGCGCAATTAAATCCACATCGCAACTAGGTCTGAAAACGCTATTGAACCTGCAACCCATGGTGTAAATCACTAAGAACGTGGCTTGGCTATTGCGTACACTCAACATGAAATCTTTAATGGCAAGGGACACATGCCACTTACTGAATACGAGAAACCCAGGTTTGACTTTAAGAGAAATTTCAGAACCAGAATACCCAAGAGGCAGGACTAGGACTCATCCAGTACCATCGTTAAAGGTATATCCGTCTATACGGACAGTACAGGCGCTGGCGTCTTTTCAGAAACACTTGCTATTAAACAGTCGTTTCGACTGACTGATCATTGCTGTGTCTTTCAAGCTGAGATCTATGCGGTTAAGAAAGCATCACAGACTATCCTATAGATGGAACTACCAGCAATGGAAATAACCATCTGTGTGGACAGTCAAGTAGCACTTAAAGCAATCGGCTCCAACCTTGTAAATATGAAGTGCAAGTGCCTCTTGGCATTCATCACTCAGTTCTACTCTGCTGGGTTCCTGGATACGTTGAAGACGAAGGGGACGAAAAGCGGACGAATTGGCCATATACGGCTCTCATATAAGCCCACTACTAGCAGGCTAAGAGGTGCTACCGCCTTTCAACACTGCTAAGACTTTTATAGATGGCGTTACCAGTTGTGTGGCTAACGAACAATGGAGCAACACCAGCGGTTGCGTCATAACCACAGATGAGGAATTAACCAGATAGTCAACTCGAGAGCGAATCTCTCACCTTGCCTATAAGCTAAGTCGAACTGATAAGCCACGTGCAAATCAAATGGGAATCACGCACACATAAATCCAATTATATGGGGCTAATGGCCGCGCCCATAAAATGTCATTTTTTATAGCAAGAAGTTGGGAACAGTTAATGAATTTCAGCAGATTACAACTCACAATTTGGGTGTGTAAAATAAACATGGTCAATATGCGGAGAATATGGATTGATAAAAACATACTTACCACACAACTAATAACATAATAAAATATTATAATATTAAGAAAAAAGCCATGTTTTAACTAATTTATTATAATTTTTAATGAAAAATAATCAAAATAATATTGTTAAAAAAAGTGGCTAATGAATTCAATATATATTTTTTTGCGGTTAATTCTCATCTGTGGTCATAACATGAAGCCTGTGGCTTGATGTTGACACCAAAATATCATAGGTTCTATTCTCTCTTAACAGACACTGCATCATCGGAAGCATGGCTGAAAGGCAAGGACTCTTTGCAAATGACTTCTGCGGAAGGTGCAGAGACGAATAGAGTACGTGGAACATCTTATATGTCACAGGAACGCTACTCATCCTGCATGGGAGCACGGATCTTCTTGGACGACTTGGCTAGGGTACCAATATATATTTTTTTGCGGTTAATTCTCATCTGTGGTCATAACACGAAGCCTGTGGCTTGATGTTGACACCAAAATATCATAGGTTCTATTCTCTCTTAACAGACACTGCATCATCGGAAGCATGGCTGAAAGGCAAGGACTCTTTGCAAATGACTTCTGCGGAAGCTGCAGAGACGAATAGAGTACGTGGAACATCTTATATGTCACAGGAACGCTACTCATCCTGCATGGGAGCACGGATCTTCTTGGACGACTTGGCTAGGTTACCTCTATCAGACATAAAATTATTCCTCAACAGATCGATGTGATTTTGTTAGCCACATGTCCTTACATTTAAAAAAGATGTTACTCACCCATCGTCACGACTTCCGCCTGAAATTGGTGCAAAACTGCCCTCCTAACATAACCCTATGTAAGCTAAGCACACAATTCGCACTCTATCACACTGCCACAGATATGTATCTATATCCGCTACATGTACAAAGTAACATAATATAATAACTGAAAGCTTTTAATCTCAATACTCAAGTGTTGTATGTATTATAACGTTACTACTCATGGAGCAGTATTTGGGTTTGTTATTCGATTAGCAGTCTACTTCTATTTTAGTAACGAGGAATGTACAAAAGTTTCAAGTTTATATTTCAGCGCAGTAAACAATATTTTAAGTGACTGTATGGTAGGCAAAACAATATAATATGCTAATAATAAAAAGTTGAAAGTACAAAGTATGCCTTAACAAACATTTGCAATTAAATTAAAAATTAGTTGTAAGGGCAGACATTTTAGACCCATTCCAGAAGAATTCTTATGCATCAAAAACATATTACTTACATCTTCCAATGGGGTGAAGTTATTATTATTAACTATCCATTTTCTATATATGTATGGAGTAAAAGTGCGAAAATACTATAATTTATTTTTACCTAATCAAGTTTGCGTTTTCCAGAGAACGATTTGAGATAAAAAATAAATAAACTATTCCATATAAAACTCTTTTCCACTAATAAATGTAAAACTGAACTTATTAGCATTATGAAACCTATGGTTTCGGCATTAATGCCACATATGATATGACAATTAATAAAATTATTTAAATAATGGTATGTATTATAGCATTTAGACATATAGCGCCATCACTACCCAAAAAAAACTAGTAGGTAATTTGAATATTTTAACACATTGTTGGTTTTACTTTGTAATGAGGTCAATATCTTTTTGCGGTAACCATTTGACGGATATAAGGTTTTATTTTCATCGAAATATTAATTTTTTGTTTGCCGAAAGCGTTATGGTTAAAAATTAGCGTAATCGGAAGTTTATCACATTCCTTTTGAATGGTGAGGGAGGTTGTCTGATTAATGAAGATTTATGATTTATGATTTTGCATTTGCATTTGCATTTGCATTTGTTAACAAATCAATTTTATATATTTTTGAGCGATGAAGTCATTCACTCTAAATAGCCACTGCGTCGAGTAGTGACGCTTTACATTGACAGCGGCATAACTCAAAAATTATAAAATTTGCTTTTGTTGTACAAAAAGTCTATATTCCCTTCATTCCGGTAAAATGGCACATTACTCTTTCCATCCGTCAGACGGCAGTTAGGCCAATATCAACATACCCCCCTCTTACATCTAAACTGGCACATCTTTAGTTGTGCTGCGGTGCTTCAAGTGGAAGGTTACATTGTTCTCTTGTACAGTGGCATCATTTGTATTAGACCAGCGTTCGCGTTTAAATGTTTTCGTTGATAACGGATCATTTTGTATTGTGGCATTACAGCAGGTTAATTGCGTACCATTTTTGTAGATAGTTTGTCACTGAAATTTTTTTTTCCAAAACGTCTTTCGCCGAGCAAGATCTTAAGGAGGTTGAAGGCCAAGGTAAATGTTAGGTCTGCTAGCAACTAGCACAGCTGATCTAGCACTTTAGCCCGCCTATCACTCAAAACGTACTCTTCCGGGAAAGAAGAAAGAGGACCTGATGGATCTTGTCAGGCATAATCATGTACCGGAATTTTATTCATCATTCTACAGTGCCTTGTGATGCAATACGATTATAAAAAGTTATTGTCGAAATTGAAGTTCCTTTTTTTGCGTTGTTTTAATTTTGTTTCAATAAAAGTTCTAGTATTATTGTTATTATTTTTTTGCTAAATTTTATTATAATGGTATAATGTTCGAACGAATTTTACTGAAGTAATGGTACAACTCGAAAGGCGGTTAAAAGGGGTAGGCAATTCGGGAGTGGTTGGGTGACTTATTATTAAAAGTCATGTTACTGAATCTACTAATTTATTAACAATATTTCAACAATATCTATTTATCATTTCCGTATTTCCAATTAAATCAAAAAATTAAAAGCTCTGTCCTGTAAAACTAGGGAATTTTGACTTATGCCACTGTCAATCCAAAACAGCTATATTTCGACAACAGTTGCCGTACTTGCAGAAATACCATACCTTAATAAACAAATAGATTTGATATGAAGTAAAAAGGAAAATCAACATATGACACTTATGTTCCAAGTTTATGCAGAATAATGTGGTTATGATTAACTACTTTCGCGGGTAAGCCCCGAATGCATCAACCACAAACATTATCTTTTGTTTTCAGTATGAGCTATACCTATAGTATTTTTGTTTTTATCCTGTGGGCATATTTCATCAAATCACAAAATTTGTAGAAACTTTTGGAATTTGTTTGCGAAATTTTGAACTGAAATGAAAATGAAGTATGTATGTGTCAATGCGTCAATGTTTTACATCAATGCAATGACTGCTATAGTTCGCTTATAAAACTCATTTTTTAATTTGATTTCTAACTCCTACAGAGTTTGGGTAAACGTGTCTGTTGGAATTGAAATTCAATTGACACTTTCTCGATCTTGGGACCATCTAAAAGGTTTTCCTATTATTTTGTAATTGGTTTCCCGAAGATGAATACAAATAATTTATGGGTGACGAAAATACATGGCGGCGAATTGAAAAATATTTCAGCAGATAGTCGGGTTTAAAAGTAACGAATCACACGTTTTTTTTAAACCTCCAAAGGGAAATATAGAAAGAAAGCGCCCTTACTTTGGCCTCGATACAACCACCTCTGTCATTTAATCCGCCGGGGGGAACATATCCACGAAATTCGATCAAGTGTATCATTAAAAAAATATACAGTGAACATGCTCACGTCGGTAACATAAATTATATTTTCACTTGATTATTAAAAACGAAGGGATCAAATTTCTCAATGCAAATGTTGACATTTCTGATCTGCGGGAAAATATTAGCGGATTTGTGTTGGTTTCTGTGCTAAGTGGTTTGTTATAAACATTTCTTAATAAAAATTTTTTGATGAGGAAAGCCTTTCAGTAAGCACTGCTAGTACGTAATTAAACGCGAATTTATTAAGACGGAAGTTTTTAATGAAACTGAAATTAAAATTCAGTACACAAAAATAAAAAGATACTAAGAAATCTATTGTCTTACGACTCATCAGCAGTTGCTCTTAAATATACACGTTCTGTCCTTTTGTTATCCGATTTCTCCCAATCGTCCAAAAAAATAGGCAATACTATCCATTTGAATATAATAAAATTCTATTTTCAATTTGCAGGCGCTTTGCTTTTGTCAATAATTGTAAAACGGTTGATTTCGAAAAGAACAAAATTGTTTCGGTAGTAAAGTGCATCCGCCATATTTAATGGTGCCGACAGTAAGTGAATGCAAATCGAATGTGTGAAGTGAATCTTCGATCCGCCGGATTAATTGATAGGGCTGAACGTCTATTTATTTACGATTTAGAAAATAAATATTACAGGTATAGTCAGAATGAACAACATCAAAACGAAATGAAAGAATATCTGAAATTTTGGCTACTTACCTTTAATTCACATATATTTTTTAAAACCATGAGTACTCAAACAACAGCTGCACCAACTATACACCATCAAGGCTCAGAATGAGTGTTCATCCCAAATTAAAAACTAAAAAGCCTATTCAACCAAATACCGAACTTTAATTAATGTAAATGACAATAATGGAAAAGAATATATATTAAAAGTGATATTGGCAAGGTATACATATAAAAAACATTTGAAGAACACCCATCGCTTTTACTTTTCTAGACTTTACTGTCTAGTAAGTAGTATACTGAGTATACGGAGTTTCCAAAAATTAATATTGGACTCACCAGACTGTAGTACATATGAAGGAAGCCAATTTTGTTTGCGTTTTCGTTAAAAAAATTATAACCTATGTACATATTTATTAAAGCTTTAATAAAACTCAATCATTATTTTTAATAAAGTGCCATTTATAAAATCCTAACAGTACTAACATTTGTTTTATTATGAACACAAACAGCGAAACAGAATTAATGAACCCATATGCTAACAAGGAGGTACACAACTATAGCTGCTAAAATAACTCATGAATCATTAGAAAGTTGGGTGTTTGAGCAAATTATATAAGGACACTTTTATTTTTAGTGGTTTAAATAAAAACTTACTACAGGTAAACTGCCACTTTAACTTACCTCACTTAACCTATCAATAAATTCAAACGCTGATAACACGTTACAACTATACTTCACTCAAACGTTCAGGCAAAAGGTCATCTAGTCAGTTATATTATACGAAACACAAGTTCCAAGTATAAATTTTAAAACAATCTGTAATCTTAAACGAAAGAGGAAATCTTGGTTTAAAAATCCTCTACATATCTGTACCAATCATCAAATTTTAATTTTTGCATTCTATCCAATCCAACATCTCAAAAGCTTATACATCCACCAATACTCTTCTTCTTCTGAATTTCATCAAAAGCCATCTCACATCACGCCATCTTTTTGAATCCTTAAAAAATGAATTCTTAAATTCACCCTTCATTTTTCTGTTGCATTTAATTTTCACTTGAATGTCCTTGGAACATTAAAAAACGTCTTTGACTGAGTATTACTGATTTCAAATATATTTTGGCATAGAGGTCCTTGAAAACTCAAACATTAGAATTGAAAAAAGAACAATTCGAAAAAAGGAAATACCATCTGGGCCAGCGGATTTATGTATGTTAAGATCTTGAAGTACGCTTGCCACTGTACGAGTGTGGAATTGGACTTTACCCATTGAATGTTCTAGGCGCTGTTTATATTCATATTCTTAACAAACGACCAAAAGTTTTTACAACCGGTGGGGCATTGTAGTATTTTTTTTTTGCCTCAAATTTTGGTCGTAGGAGAATTTGACATATGGGCATTGCAGTCATTTCTGGCTCGTTTAAACTTTTTTCGGTTTTCCTCAGTTGGTTTGGCCTTAAATGACCGAAAACTTACCTCTTTATCCCTGATGGCTTCTTTACAGCTCAAGTCACACCGGATGACCGTCTGATCTGTATAAAGCATGTCCTAGATTTGCATCGACATAATACATTTTTGGCGGCAAATGTTGCTTTGCTTTGTTGTTTAAATTAAGGAATATATTGGCAAATGAAAACATTTCTCGCTGTTACCTAAATTCCGAAATCATCTAGAAGTTTAAGTAACTAATTGGATTGACATTTCGCTGCTATGTTGCGCACTTTCTGTCTTTTAAACTGAGAGGAGCGACTCACTGTAGGTATTATCCAAAAGAATAAAAAACAATTTATTAGTGATTTGATTTTTCAGTTTTTTGACTTAATTTCTTAGATATTAAATTACAATGTATATGTATTTCATATTACTAAATTTTGATTGTAGCATTTAAGGAATCGGAAACACGAGTGAGGAAACGAACTAGTGAAGGACTTAATAGATTCGGCAACGAGAACGGAGTGCCACGTCCTTGCACCACGACCAATATGAATATTGATCGACCAAACAAGGAAAGAAAAAGCAAAAAGAATATTAAAACATAAGGAAAGGCTACAGTCCACTTGGGGCGAACAGTATGATACCCTATCCATTTCCCTATATGCCCCAAAGAAAAAAGCATTAAGAAGATGATGGCTAGCATTTTATTTCATTCTATTAATTAAAAAAAAAGGTTTTTTTTTAAAAAACGCCCCCAACAAGTGGGCGTGGCCAAAAACTTTGTATGGGCGATATGTTGGAAAAAATATTGGGTAAATATCTTGGTAAACAGTTTTTTTCGCTATCTATGAAAATTTTCGAAGAAAACAGAATTTTAGTAAAAAACGCCCACAAAAAGTAGGCGTGGTAAAAAACTTTATATAACAAGCTTATAAAGCAGGGCAGTGCCTACATATCTTGTGAAGGTTGTAACACTCTATCTCTCTAACTTTAGCTTTAAAACGGTTTTTTCTAAATTGTGGGCGTGGCTGTGGGCGTATTCAAAACAATTTTACACTTAACCATTTTGGAGCCATAGGGAATAAAATATAAAATATTAGGCAGTTTAATACCGATTCCGAACGGCAATTTATTTTTGAGAAGCTTCTCATGACATTTCTTACTCTTGGATATTTGTCAGACGTTCGCCAGACGTGGGGCAGCGAATAAAAACTCAGGTTGGAATTCGAACCAGCGACGCACTTAACCACTAAGCCACTGCATCCACCTAGGGAATATGTGGTCCAAATTTCAGCTTCCTAGCTTAATTTTAAAGGCCTAAAAATTGCGTACGGACGGACGGACGGACGGACATTGCTAGATAGTCTTAGGATTTGGTCCTAATCATAAATATATATACTTTTATGGGTCTACGAAGAATATTAAGGGGTGTTACAAAGTATGTGTCAAAATGAATATACCCTTAGGATAGGGTATAAAAATAAGGAAGGGCATTCCCGGGCAAGTCAAGTTGCTCATGTTACTTTGTCCCGGGCACAACTGATTCGTTAATTGTGTCATGAACAAATATCAGCACCTAAATTTAGTTTTCCAATTAATTTTAATACCTATATGTTGATTTTTTTAAAGTAGCTTACTTTATTACTATTTTGCAATTGATTTTTTGTTACAGACTATATTTTCGAGCCTTCGTGTTCTGCCTTCGCTAAGTCTGCTACTTTGTTATTTATTCAAAAAAAATACGATTACAGTGTTTTCGATTGGTAAATCTGTCGACACTGATTTTAAAAGTAATCATGTTTAGTCTTTATGTCTTTATTTCGAAAGAATTACCCCTCTCCCACTTTGTTTGCTTCCAATTGTTACCACTGATTGTGTTTGTGTGTGTGTCGTAAAGGAATAAATAAATAATTTCTCCGAGAAAGAAGTTAGATTTCAATTGTTTAATCAATGACTTTATTATTATTATGTGATTATTAAGCCATCGGGTTTTAAAAAGCGAATACAAATTCCAATGGTTGATGATATTAGTTCTTTCAATTGATTTTCAAGCCACTGATTGCAGGAAGATACTGCATTGCTCTTTTTATTATTAGTAATATTATTTTCCGTTTGCTTCCGACAATTAGTGTTCAACCTTGAAACACAAAATTAAAATTAAAATCGTAATAAATTATAATCAACTTTGGCCGTGTTTTAAATTGGAAAATTGACAGCTGCACCGATTTTAGCAACATGGACACAGAATTTCACCAATTAATTTGAAATAATGTTTTCTTAGCCTCGAAAAAAAATTTAATTTCCGATCGAAATCTGAAATTACCAAACGAAAACACCATAAGTTTTGTCCAGATTTAGATTTAATGGATTGCCTTGTGGTCGTGTACTGTATCAGCCTTATTTATAAGCATATTTTAAGGCCAGTGTAACTTTACGCAATACTTAAACTGCCCTTACGCAGCACAACATTATTTATAAAAATTAAGCAACGTTACTTAAGCGATGGGTAACCTAAAAACCAAAATTTGCGTTTAGAGGCTGCGTAAGGTATGTGTAAAATTTTTTTTGATTGCAAATGTAATTTTTATATTTTCATTAAAACAAAAAAGTTGTAAAATTGTTTAAAAAAAATATGAAAATGCCATTTGATTTCGTGGCTTTTGTTAAGAATAACGATTTAATTAACTTCTTCAGCCAACAATGTAGCCCGAGACAATGCAAATCGTATAATTTATTATATATATGATATAATATTTCATAAACAAATCTTAGTACCTTATCAGTAGAATCCCAATGTTCCGACCTTTTCCTTTTATTTTGGGAGTTCATCATGCTACGCAAAATATTTCAATATAAATAAATAAAAATCTATCAAATGCAGCTAATTTTCTGCACCCTTAAAGTAAAATGTAGTAGAATATTATGTTTTTGGTACTAGTTTCTTAAGTGTTCTGACTTATTTAGACACAAACCTCGTATAGTTATCGTTTATAAATCAGAATTTCAGCAAAGATGCATAAGGGTTACGTAAATACTTACGCGTTTTTTAACTAAGCAACCTCTGAGAGGTGTTTTAAGGAAATCTATTAAATACAGCTGTATGTATTTTAAGAAATTTTGAACAAAATTGCATGTTACCATTAAACTCTCACTGTGTAAGGTCACTCTTAGCAGTTAAAATGTAGATTGTTTTGGTTTTGCTATAAAAGTCCCGAAAAAGAGAAGTTACTTATGTTTAAGGAAACGTAAATGGGCTCTAGTTTTGTATAAAACCCGTAAAAGATATCAGAAACCTCCTGAACACATCAGCTTGCCACTGCTGATCATTACATTCCTATATCTTATACTGGTCTGTTTTTGTTCATTCTTCTCGAAAACCACAATTTGTGAGACTGGGACATGGTCCTATACGCTCTCGAAACCAAAGGTCCAGCTCAATGAGGTTTCTACTGTTCATTGATGCTAGTTATAATTTTCTTAATCGCCCGCTTCTACTTTGTTCTTCTACTATCAGAATAGGAGTACCGTCTACCGACTTGGGCGGAGCTTCGGAACAACTGTTAAGATATGTTAGGTGAATGCTTGATCTGAATCAAATGGGTATATACACTATTTCGACAGTGGTATGTAGTTTGATTGAAACATCTGGGGTTATTGTCTCATTCAACCCACCACTCTTAATCGATTACATTTTAAGGAACAGGCTTATAACAACTTTTATCCACAACTAGCGGACGACTTGTGTCTGTCACTATGCCGATTGTAACTTTGGCACCACAAAAAGGAATGTGGATGCGGTAGCAAATCGTAAAACAGCGCTGTAACTTCAACTTTCGTTTCATATGGTAGTAATTACATTTTGTTGTTTTTTATTCAAAGCATTCACAACTGTTATCTTTTTTGGCACATTTTAGTAGGTGACCATAGGAATAGTTATTGCAAACGTACTAAAACTTCAAACTGTTTATTCAAAATCCCCAAACCCCTACCTAGATCCGCCCTGGCTAGCAGACTTCATCTTTCAATCGTCTTCTCCAGAACAACGCATCAACGCATACGGAACCAAATATCTTACGACGAATTTTTTTCTCATGGTTATCTTTGTTTGAGATTAAAAAGAGTTCCCATATCGGTTCGGAAGAAGTCCATACTATATAGTAGCCGTTGTCCTATGTCTTCAAAACTATAGCTCGTATCTATAAATGACATCCTAATGCGGATTTGAAATCGAATAAAAATGTTGAGTATCGATCTGAGCTCCCAGGGTTTCCTCCTGGATCTGCCGTAGTGTGAATATTTGACAAATTTTTGACTTAACGGGCCTAAACCGCTCTGATAGTTTCAATTAGGTCGTTTAAAAACAGTTTCGGGTCCTCGCACAGTGATATACACTGATACGGTAACAAAAATCCTGTATTCCCTATATTTTGTATGGTCCAATAGGTGGTGAAAACAATTATATGTGAACACAAACATTCTCACCATTAACTCCTACTACTCATCCCCGTGTAGTACTTCGACTGGTGATATGGAAATCAACCTTGGTAGCAACAGATGAGAAAAGGTGCATCAGCGGGCGAATTCATAGAATAGAATTAACTGTGGCATTCACAATTTCAGTTAGATAGGTATAATATTATCCCTACACTTAGTCCTTTTGGCGGATGAGCCCTAAATGGACCAACGGCAGGACGCACACCCCCGAAGCGGGTTACTGGTCTCAGTCCATTTCAAAAAGCCTGGACCTACAGGAGGGTTAGGGTTATATGCGTGGGTTTAACCCCCCAACCACGTACTAAATTTGCTGTTACGCAGCCACCTAAAACTTGTGTCCGGGACCAGTTCACATAAATATAATTATATATTGTGTTTAGATCACTATCACAAAAGTTAATACTGCTAAAAATAAATTTCGCAGTCCTGGGTAATCTACCAAAAATAAAAACGCAAAGATAACGTAATATCATAAGTGGTCATTACCGTTTTAATATTCACTACCTATTTTTAACGTCAGCCAAAACGAAATTATTATATTAAAATCTCTGCCATCAGTTGCGTAGCTATTATTTCCTGTTTAAATAAATACCTTCTTAAAATAATAACAACAAAATCGCTTCATCACGCGAGCGTTTATGGTATACTGCTGTCAAAGAACGATTTTGGTTTGATGCGGCCATTCCATGATGAAAGACCGGCCGAATTTTGGCACAGTTAATTCGAGAAATTAGTCGCCAAACAACTTTATTTTCATAAATTAATTTAGAGCTTAACATACTTGTAGAAGGAAGACACCATACCGTCCGCATTAACAAGGCAAGCACCCGCAATTTGAGTTCGTAAGACATGGCCAGATCTGCATATTTTTTGGTAGCATCTTTTGGATCGCGGCATAGAAGGTGACCTTCAAAAGCCGTTTGACTAATGCGTGCTGTAATGGTATGAAGTCTTTGTGAAGTGGTGCAAGGTCCAGATCCAAGAAAATGCAAATGCTAGACTTTTCGAAACGAAAAGCAGTGAAGCTTTGGTATAAATAGTCAACCGAAGTTAATCATATGTTATAGTTTACAGAGAAGTCGAAGAATACAGTGGAGTATACAATGCGTGCTTTCGTGGTAAGAACATACAAAATTTAAGTGGTGTGCATTTTGTTTGAGCTTTGTTTATTTTCAGGTCTTAAGTTTCATCGCAGTTGCGTCTGCAGGACGATTGGGATATGATTACCAACCTGGAGTATCCGGAGTTGTTTCCTCAGGCTCAGGAATTCACCCAATTGGTTCTGGCTCAGGAATTAGCCTAATTTCCTCTGGATTAGGAGGTAATTCCGTGGGACTAGGTGGATCCATCGGTTCATATGGATCTGGATCAGGAATTAATGTTGGATCCGGTCTTGTTGGTGGATCAATCGGTTCAATTGGATCAGGAATCGGTCTTGGATCAGGACTTGGTGGCGGATCAATTGGATCAGGAATCGGTCTCGGCTCCGGTCTTGGTGGAGGATCAATTGGATCATATGGATCGGGGATCGGTCTTGCATCGGGACTCGGTGGCGGATCAATTGGATCAGGAATCGGTGTTGGTGGTGGATCAATCGGTTCAATCGGATCAGGAATCGGTCTTGGCTCCGGAAGCGGTTCTATTGTATCATCTGGCTCCTCTGGATTGGGTGGAGTTCAAGTTATTGATGGTGGACTTAGCAAGGAATACTATACCTACTCTGCCCCTGAGGAAGAGTTCAATGGTGGAGATGTCTCACAAAGAATTACAAATACTATTAAGAGAAACCTACGTGTTGTCTTCATTAAGGCTCCCGAAAGCAATGCCGTCAATAATGCCGTCCTTCAATTGGCTAAACAGACATCGGAAGATAAAACTGCCATTTATGTTTTAAGCAAGCAACCCGATGTTTCCGAATTGGCTAACCAAGTTCAAGAGCTTTCCGAATCTGTGAGGCAGAAGCCAGAAGTTCGTTTCATTAAGTACAGGACTCCAGAAGATGCTATTAACGCTCAAGCTAGCATTCAACAGCAGTATGATGCTTTGGGTGGATCATCCCACGCTTCAAATGAAGGTATTGCGCCAGTTTTGAACTATGCTTCACCTTCAGAACACATTCAAAGCGTTGGTGGTAATGTCGTCGATTTGGGAAGCAGTGGATCAGGCTCCAGTATTATTGGATCGATTAGCGGCAGTGGCCAGAGGGAATATTTGCCACCAGTTGTATTGTAAATGAATGTTTTTATTGTATAAGATTTGATTGTTGACCTAAATATATAGATATTGTTAAAGTAACATATTGTTTTAAATTCCTTGCATACAATATGTACAGTATAGTGTGTCATGTCTGTTGAGTGGTGTCGCAAACGGGCTAAAAGTAAAAAATTAACTGAAAAATGTATAATACTAGTACTGATCCACCAACAAGACTAGTACGGTAAAAAGTCTGGTGAAGTAGTCTAAGGTAAAAGAAAGAGTGTTGAGTGTCTTATGACAGCGTTGCCACTGCAGTGATATCTACTGCTCTGAGTATATCAGAAGTTCAAATATTAAAAATGTGATGTGGAATGTACTATACCTCCACGTTTTAAAGGAATTAGTCATACCAAACGTTCTCTCTCGGGTCTACGATACAATTATATACTATTTTATTGGCCTATAATACAATATAAGGAAGTATTCGACCCTGTAAAGAGGGTTTTAGGATCTATCTAAACTATCAGAAAAAAAACAAGTGAGTTTAAAACGATTTAATGTAGGTTGATATCTTATCATAGAATATTTTGGTAAATTTTCCGCTTATGCTTTGAACAAAATCACGCAAGTTTGAGCTTTAATTTGCAATCGTATAGTAGGTATAAGAGAAATAGCCGCGTGTTTATACACGAAAAGGAAACGCAGAAATATTTAATATAGAATACTTGACCTTTGTCAACTCTTTCTCTCACGCCTCCTTCTCAAATCAGTACAACCAATTGTTGGCCAATGAGTCCAATGGAGAAAAAAAGAAAGAAACCGAATGAAATGCAATGTACTAGTCGGGGCGCTAAGAAAAATCTGATCCGTCCATTGAAATCGATAAACAACAAAATCCTACTTAGACCGAGCTGAACTTGTGGCTTCGCTGGCGTTGTGCATAGTATGTGCACTTGCTTGAAGAGATTGCTGGTCTAAGTGAAGGTTCGATTCCTGATGGGGAAAGTGTTTTTCGAATTAAATTACCAACATGATATATAGTCAAATACATCCCGAATTGGGGAGAATGGGAGGATAGGGACCACCGAAAAAGAGCTGATCTTAAATATGCTTTACAAATAACAAACAAAAATAAATAGGTAGAATATGATTAACAAATAAATAAATTAATTAATAAATAAATAAATAAATAAATTAATAAATAAATAAATTAATAAATAAATAAATAGATAAAGGAATAAGTAGATTACAGTGTTTTTTTTGTATGCTTTAAGTAGCCAAATTTGAGATCATCGTATCGTATCATTGTATCGTTCAAATAAATTTGTAATTCGAACTGAAACTTTTTCGATGTTAATAAATATGTGGAAATCTTCCGTAAAGTAGTGTAATTGTAGATTTAGCATCATTTTAAGAACTTTGTTTTGCATTCTTTGCAATCGATGTATATGGCACTTCGCACATTTTCCCCAAACTGGTGACCCATAGACCATAATGCTTTGAAATATGACTTTGGAAATTATAAGCTTATTTTCGGTGCTAAGTTTCGACTTTCTGTTTATGAATGGATATAGGATTTTTATAGCCAAGTTAACTTTGTTAATTGCTTCCTGTATATGAAGTCCATAAGTTAGTGTTTTGTCTAAGTGAACTCCTAAATACTTTGCACTAGACTTCCATTCTGACGATATGCCGTTTATTTCGAGCATGTTGCTGGGCAGAAAACAAGCTTTCCTTTTCCTTGAGAAAAAGACGGCTTGAGTCTTTACAGCATTTATTTTAATTTTCCACTATGACATCTTCTGAATCCGAATTGTTCCGCTGGGAGGATATCATGCGTATTTAAATGATAAAGAATTTTATTTTTAATAAGTTTCTCAAGACATTTGCTCAGAGATCTTAGTAAACTGATGGGTCTGTATCTACCAGTTGCGGAAGAATTTTTCCCAGGTTTTTGTATGGGAATTATTTTTGCTGTTTTCCATTCCATTGTAAAAATTTTATACCTGTTTTGGGTAGATTTTTCAACATTATATTTTTTTAAACCATCGATACCTGGGCTCTTGGAATTTTTAAGATTACTCAGTGTATCCTTAACATCCTGTAGAGTAATTATGCCATCATCAACTCGAATTTGATAAGGTCTAATAAAATTCATTGATTGCTCTACAGCGGTTTCAATCGGACCGCTGCTCATAATGTTGCTACCTAAAAGATGATTTTTAGCAAATTCTAATGCTAAGGCATTCGCTTTTTCGAGGTTTGTCATCAGTACAGAGTTTCCGTTTTTTAACGCCGGGATCGGAATATTTTTTTTTCTTTACTATTTTTACAGTGTTCCAAAATGTCCTACCAGCTTTATGTTATGTTTAAAGCTTTGAGTTCCAAGTCTTAATTTTGTGTTCTTGAATAACTGTTATAATTAGATTATCTCTATTTCTATTAGGAAAGAACGATCTCTGGTTCGCATTCACAATAATCTAGATTTGTTCTTCTTTTTTATTACTTGGACAATGTTGTTGGGAAGTGAATTGGTGTTATCATTAAAACGCATTATTTTTGATACAGACTGTGCTACGCTTTCAAATGTAGCAGTTATAAAACCTTCATCAATTTGATTACAATTAACTTCATTGGGATCTATTCCTGGCAACGTTCTTATTTTAGTACTCATCTCCTTTTTGAACCTGCTCCACTTAGCATTTTTAAAATACAAAACCGTGTTTTCATTTTGCCGAGGTGTAAGATACACACTGCAAATAACCGGGAGATGATTTGAACTTAAATCATTAATTACTAAAAAGATCTGGCATATTTTTTAAAAATACATCAATTGTTGAGAGATTCGTTTTATCGTTAGTGGGATGAGGAGGATACAAAATATTAAAAGTGTGCATAGAGTTTAATTCATTCAATATATTACCCCAGGTGTTTGATCTCACACAACCATAATTCCTATGTCTACAGTTGAAATCCTCCCCAATCAAAAAAGTTTCATTTAAGGAGACTAGTTTACGCAAGTCATTTCTTAAATCGTTTCTTTTTCTTACTGAGGTATTACCTCCCGGAAAGTAGACGGAGAATATTTCAGTTGAACGTCCATTGACAAAAGGTATTTCAATACCAACATTCTCTATTACCTTTGTATCAACCATCGGTAGTAATCTATGCTTAATTGTTCTTTTAATTAGTACGGCAACACCACCTCCCATTCTCTCCTCTCTATCTAATCTATAACATTTATATCCTTTGTTAGAAATATTTACATTTTTGTCTAACCATGTTTCATTTACTAGACTGACATCAATATTATGTTTACTTATAAATGCAAAAAATTCTATAGATTTATTCCGAATGTCTCTGGCATTCCAACAGATTATATTTAAGTTTGTGTTTAACATAATTTACCTGCATATAAATACTAATAGCTAATTGTGCAATACAATTGTATTGATCTGCTTTTGAATTACATTGTCCAAGTAGAGTGATCATCTCTCCAGTAAGAGAATTAATTTCATCCATACAAAAAAGTACACTAGTACAGTGGGTCCCATAAAACCCGTTTGGTTAACGTTGTTGTTAGACCAAAAATTGGAATTAATATTGCTGGTGGAGTTAGGTGAAATAGATTCAAAATATTACTTCAAACATATTAAGATATGAATAAATAAATTGATCGACAAGAAAAAAAAAAGAAAAATTAATATATTAATATGTAAATAAATGAACAAAGTAGGCTTACAAATATGATTTTAATAGATTAATAAATTTCACAATAAAATTAAAATAACAATAGAAGTGACCAGTTATATTAATAAATAAGTAAATAAATTAACAAAGGAATATACAAATTATAGTAACAGGCATTTAAATTATCAAATAAATAAACATATAATTATACTTACTTATCAATAAATTTACAAATTAATATGGAACAGTAAATTAAACACGATGTTATCTAATATATGGTATTGAGAACAACAACCCCACACTTGCCAACAATACAGAAAAATTGATTGGAAGACAAATTTAAAAATAATTATTTTGTTTATATTCTATAACTCTGAGTTCCGTTTAATAAAGTGATATACGAGTTAGGTGGCAAGATGTATGCCACGATTCTTTACGGAGTTTTGTCACAAAATTTGACTTTCATTTATCACTAATCGACCATTTATCACTGATTTTGAAAAAATTATTTTTTTCTTTTCCTTCTAAAAAATATAGCTTGCATTTTATCAGCATTAAGCTTAATTTTCCGCACTAATTTTTTCGCAGCATTTTTAAAATTCGTAATTTTGTAATTTATTAATATATAACAAACAAAACTGAAGAAAAAAAAAACAAAAATAAGAACTTAAGCCACTGATTTTTTACATACTCATATGCTGCTTAAACTTTCGTTTAAAGTAGCTAGTCGGAAGTAAATTATAGAGTCTCACGGTATATACAAAAACTGTTTTTCGGCTGTCAAAAACATAAAAGATGGTGGAATAAGGGCTCCAGTTCTATCACAGGCGAATTGAAGTGTATTGAAAAGATACTCATGCACTTTGTTTTCCATTAATTAATATAAAAATATTAAATCATTTGAATCTATATAATTTTTAAACTTCATGGCCCAGGTACTCTAATATGTCATGAGATGTGGTCACGTTTGCACAAATTGCATATAAATCTTATTGCACTGTTTAGAGCCACTTTTAGTTTTGTAGAACTACAACTATTTAGATCACAAAAAAGTGGATGCCCAAAAAACAGAGTGGGTCAATTCAGAGTCAAAATTTATTTTTTACACCCATATTAATAAGAGAGAAGTAGGATGTATCGACAATATTTCTATTGATAACGATAGCCTGGCTGTTTTTGAGTTTAGTTTGAGCTTGTTAATTTCAGAATAGCGGAACGAATTAGTTTTAATTTAGATTTTCAATAATTCTTCCTGTTGCGTTCCTTGTTGTTACTTTTCCCAGTTGATATTTGCATATAGTTGCAGTTTGCAATTTTGAATAGTAGCGGCCCAATCATGGAACCCCGAGGAAAACCCGCCTTTGTAGTTATAGTGCGTTTATTTTTAATTAAAAGCAGCACTTCAATTTTGGATGAGAATTTCATGGGGAACGGTGTGAAAGGCTTTCAAGCAGTCTAATAGAACCAAATAAGTTCCCTAGAAGTTCCCTATCCATAGCCGAACGAAATTTGTCAGCTAGGTTGAGAAGAGCCGTAGTAGAACTATGTTGTTGTGGGAACCCTGATTGGAATGGCGAAAGAAGGAAATATTAAAATATTATAAGAAATGATTTATGTAAACTGCTAAGTATATTATTGAGTCTATAAATAGCTGGGTTGTCGGGGAGTTTAACCACTTTTGGTATAGGCACTACTTTTGCCACTTTCCAGCAGACTGCCTGTAATTGACAAGTGCTCTAGCCAAATTCTAGGATTTATGGTCTTAAATTCAAAGACCCATATAAAAAGGGTTTTATTTCGAGGTATAGAAATTAAAGTTGGCAACAATATTTTAACTGGCGGCCATTTTGTCTGCTGTCAAGAGACTTATTTTTAGTTTCATTTAGCATTTTAACATGAATAGACTGACGTCTGAACAACGCTTCCAAATTGTGCAAATTTTACTTTGGAAATCATAGTTCTGTTCGAAATACGTATCTCCCACAACGCCATTTTACGGTCAACATAACCGTCCATTAATTCTATTAACTATAACTTTTCACACCACGTTTACTTTAAATGATAATACGCATCCACAGAGACATCGTACAGTGCGTAAGAAAAGGTCATTGCTGCTGTAGAGTGTAGCGTCTTTCCATAAAGTGGACATGTGTTCATCCCCTTTATGGAAGATTTTGCGGAAAGATCTTGGTTTGCGTGCTTACAAAATCCAACTCGTGCCAGAATTGAAGCCACAGGATCGCAATTTTCATAAGCTAATTCGGTTTAGCGATGAAGCTCAATTTTTATTGATGATGGAAACGTTTGCATAGTTACGGACCGCTTGACTATTTTCTGTGGGAATATGTCAAGTCGCTAGGCTACGCCGATAAGCCCGAACGATTGATCGTTTTGAGGACAACATTCGCCGCGGTATTACCGATATACGGCCACAATTGTTGGAAAAAGACCTCCAGATTAGACTACGTCCGAGCCATCCGTAGCGGTCATATGCCAGAAATCATATTTAAATTATAATGCAAGAAGATTATCTTTCAAAGAAAGCAAAATCTTTGTTTTACTTCATTTCTAAAAAATGTTTAGATCTTATTTAAGATTAGTTTTGGATTACTATTTTCGCATCTTTATGTAACGTGGATTCTTCTTCTAACAGTGTTCCAAGGACGTAATTATGTCCAGAGAATCTTTGTTAATGTGATGCGTCAGAGAAGCAAGTTCAATCTCGACTTGAATTATAGTAGAGAAGCTTTCAAGACATATTAAGACTTCAGTATTAACAAATTTGTTTATTCCGTGGTTTATAAGAAGATTATACATATTATTATTGCCATTATGTTAATCCAATTAATAAAATAAATTGTTAATTTAAATATGTTATTAAATAAATGGATATTTCAGTCATTTACCTTCAACTAATAGAAAACAATAGTTTAAATCATGTTTTCCTTCAGTGATATACCAAAAATAGATCCAAAAACTTTTGCTATAAATGTGTACATACATATTATTTACAGATTTTGGTTTCCTATTAATTCTTTCGCATGCAAATATTTTATGATATGTTTTATGTTTTTTTGTCATGGCCAAGAAAATGCCTAATATCATTTTTTTTTCTTATTAGAAGAATAGACAAAAACCTAGTGTTATTTGACATAAGGACATTTTGTTCAGGAGTCGAACGAAAAATTGTAAGTAGTTGAAAAAATTTAATAGTGGTTAGCATTTTTTAAGCTTCATGCACTCAACAATGTTTTTCAAGTTTTCTATCTTTTTATAATTTATTTACGTCGTTAGGTATTAGCTACTGCTGCAATTGATAAACAACTTGATTTTCATTCAAATTAATTTGGGACTTAACATTTAGAAGGAAAACTTTTTACACACCCGCATTAACAAACAATTTGATTTGGAGCGACATCGCAAGATCTGCATATTTTGCGAAGCATCTTTTCGTCACAGAAAATGACCTTCGAAGACAGCGATACGACTAATTCGTGCAGTAATGGATGAAACCTTAATAGTTAAGTGGTGCAAAAATTAATCTCGAAAATATGCAAATAAGTATGTCTTGTCGAATACGAAAACCAATGATGGTATTGTATAAATAGACAACGAAGGCGGATCATATGTTATAGTTTACAGAGAAGTCAAAGAAGACAGAGACAATGCGTGCTTTCGTGGTAAGAACTTAGTTGAAGTTGTATGCCTTTGTTTTTAATGTGTTTTGGAAATTTTTAGGTTTTAAGTTTCATCGCAGTTGCGTCTGCAGGACGATTGGGATATGACTACCAACCTGGAGTATCGGGAGTTATTTCCTCAGGCGCAGGAATCCTTCCAATAGGTTCCGGCTCAGCAATCAACGGAATTTCTTCAGGATTAGGAGGAAACTCGTTGGGATTAGGTGGATCCATCGGTTCATATGGATCTGGTTCCGGTCTTATAGGTGGGATCGGTCTTGGATCAGGACTTAGTTCCATTGGTTCCATTGGATCTGGAATTGGTCTTAGCTCCGGACTTGGTGTTGGATCAATCGGTTCTGTTGGATCAGGAATCGGTCTTGGTGGTGGTTCCATCGGTTCAATTGGATCAGGACTCGGTGGTGGATCAATTGGTTCTATTGGATCTGGAATTGGTCTTGGCTCCGGGCTTGGTGGTGGATCAATTGGTTCATATGGATCGGGAATCGGTCTTGGATCAGGACTCGGTGTCGGATCAATTGGATCAGGAATCAGTGTTGGTGGTGGATCAATCGGTTCAATCGGATCAGGAATCGGTCTTGGCTCCGGAAGCGGTTCTATTGGCTCCTCTGGATTGGGTGGAGTTCAACTTATTGATGGTGGACTTAGCAAGGAATACTATACCTACTCTGCCCCAGAGGAAGAGTTCAATGGAGGAGATGCCTCACAAAGAATTACAAATACTATTAAGAGAAACCTACGTGTTGTCTTCATTAAGGCTCCCGAAAACAATGCCGTCCATAATGCCGTCCTTCAATTGGCTAAACAGACATCGGAAGATAAAACTGCTATTTATGTTTTAAGCAAACAACCTGATGTTTCCGAATTGGCTAACCAAGTTCAAGAGATTTCCGAATCTGTGAGGCAGAAGCCAGAAGTTCGTTTCATCAAGTACAGGACTCCAGAAGATGCTATCAACGCTCAAGCTAGCATTCAACAGCAGTATGATGCTTTGGGTGGATCATCACAGTCTTCAAATGAAGGTATTGCACCAGTTTTGAACTATGCATCACCTTCAGAACACATTCAGAGCGTTGGCGGTAATGTCGTCGATTTGGGAAGCAGTGGATTAGGCGCCAGTATTATTGGATCAATAAGCGGTGGAGGCCAGAGGGAATACTTGCCACCAGTTGTACTATAAATTAATGTTCCTATTGTGTAAGATTTGATTGTTGACCTAAATATATATATGTTTTTAAAGTTACATTGCGCCCTTTTTTATTTTTCTACTCTTATATAGTACCTAAAAAGGTAATAGTTTGCCTGTAGTTTGGCAGGGCGAATAATCTCTCAAAACCATTAACCTACTCATAATGGAGGATCCCCGAAAAAAAAATCGGCGAAAATATTATAAGCAACTCAAAACTTGAATTGCAAAATCGCCCTTATATTCTTCTATCGGACTGGACTTTTCAGCAAATAATTATTTCTCACTTCTTTTTTAATTTGTTATTATAAATAATTGCATTGCAAAAATTGCTGAAATAGTTTTTTGGCGCTTGTTCGCACAGCCAGCTTGTTAGAATTCCTAAAAATCCCATCTAAAAACTGACGCCTCTTGAGCGCCTCTTTGAATAATGAAGACTTCTGAGGGCCATTTGTTTAAAGTGAGAGTCCCTTTTCGTCGAAAGTTTTAATTTATCATGTCTTTGTCTGAAATTTGAAAATTTCGTAAATAAAGACAGCAATACATTGCCTCCGTCTTTGCTGTGTTTGTTAATATATCGCAACCAGACTTACCCAGCCATCTCAAATGTCCAAGCCAGGTCGATGTCGATTTACACCTCGTAGAGCTCATCGTTGAGTCGTCTGCTCCAGTACCCGTCAACGTATAGGAGACAAAATATCTTAAGAATAACTTTTTTTTAAAAACTACCAAGGATAAAGGATATCTTCATCTGCTTTAGAAAAAGTCCATAATTTAAGGATTATAAGGGTCTTATCAAAGAATATAAAAATAAAACTGAACACAAAAAGCTCTATCTTAAATAACAAAAAAAAATAAAAGAGAGAATGTTTCGTCGATCCTCACTATCATTCATTAAAAACAGGTTATACAGGATATTCTTTTGGTGCATTTGAGTTTTCCTAATTGGATAGGCATAAAGAGGTATCTGCGTGGCTCATCGTGCTATCGCTTGGTTGCAATGTTCTTTCCTTCCGTCTTCTTTGAAGTGTTTCGTCTTTATTTTGTGTTGGAATAAGTTTGTTAATGAATGCTAACGACTGCGGCTCGTCTGGCTGTGCTATCGATTTGAATTCTTATGTATACAGTCAGTTTAGTTTAGAGGTGGAGTACTCTTTCTATTTGGAGAATCCTTCGTGAGGTTCCTTACGATATGCTAGTTCAGATAAAAATAATTGAGTTAGAGTTTAGATGAAGATAGTTATATTTTTCGAGTCCGCTTATGCGAGAATTATTTTTTGTATAAAAAAACTCACATACTTGCACGTTATTTCAAATCTGTCCTTTTACGAGAGTTGTCTAGTTATGAGAGCTGTCCGTAAGTTATTAATCATTTATTTCGTAAAGCTTTGACTATGCTTATTTTTAATGAATTTTGGTTTTTTGTTTCAATATTATTTAAATTTGGGAATATTCCTTCAGCAGCTACGCTTTCATGTGGAAGAATAAAAAAAAAGCCAATAATTTTTTGTAATATATAGAAACATTAGTTCTTCTAAACCATTGCTCACATCAAAAAAGCTTCCCCAAAAGTTGACTACAGATCCAGTAGCTATTTGCAAAAAATTGTTGATGACGGACAGCCTCTCAATTTTTGAATTAAAATTAATTTGAAATTTTTGTAGATCCAAATTGATAATTTTTGGGTGCCAAAGAGTGCCACAGTGCCAAAAATATTTGCAAGTGCTATTTTCGCACTGAGCCCGTTCTTTATAAAGCCTAGTTCTGTTACACATAAATCACTTTCACAGTCAGTAATAGTCGTGAACATGCGTAAAACACGGTAGCCTTCCTCTGTGATGAGGTAGCACCCGCTACTTCCAATTGTCCAGAACAGGCACTCTGACGATGACGTGGACTTCATTGTCGTCTTCGTTTCCGTACAATTTTTAATTTTTGATTTTGATATTTCATGTAGCCATTACATACTTTTCTCTCAAAATTAAATAATGTTCAAAAGTACAAAAGTAAAAGTAGATCCTTTTCGGTTTCTAAGTTGGGTCCAATAGAAAATTTGAACATATTGCAATACAAATCCATTTGACTTCTTCTTCGCGAAGTCCGCCCTATTTAAACAGTTACCTAGTAGAAAAATGGCAGTGTTCTAGTTTGGCAGTCAATATACAAAAATTGTATTTTAAATATATAACCACTAATTCCTAAGCTTTGTCGAAACTATTCTCAATATATTATCCTATTTTTTTTTCATGGAAAATTAAGATATATGCATTTATTTACCAACTTTTATTAAAATAATTAAATGCACATTTTTGATAACTTTACAAACAGTTAAAAAGCCAATAATCCCTGTCTTTAGGTTAAATAAGAATAAATTAAAAAAATTAATTAAAGGTCGAACGAAATACCACCTTGGTAGAATGAAACGCATTTAGATCCATTCCGTCATAAAAAATATAAAGCCTTGTAAAGCGTATACTAGATTATTAGGGTGCTTAATATTCACATATAGCCCCATTACTTATCCATTTCGGTTCCTATAAGTATCTAATGACAACGAAGTTCAAATTGAGCATACATCATACCGATGCAGTTACCGCATGCCCTCAAGGTGAATTGACAAATTAACATGAAAATTTAGGTAGCTGCATATATATGTATAATATGTTGCAGTCAGAAGTGTGGTCTGCGGGTTTGTCACCTCTATGAATCAGTTTTATCTTGTATTTGTCTGACAAATAAGAAATTATAATATGTATGTAGGTATAAAATATGATTTTAAACACGTCAGTTTTTATATTATATGTCTTTATTATTTATAATACATTCGTAGTTGTTTCTAAAATGTATTTTTTTGACTTGTTTTTTGCTGCTGAGGCTTGCATCATGTATTTCTGTTAATTTTTTTATAATGTTTATTCATGTAAAACATTGTTTATTTGTTCATTGTGATAAAGAAATATTGACAAGCTAAATACTAGGTACCTGTTACGTACGGTGTGAATAATAAAATGCTTAATAGTTTAATTGGTACAGAAGTCTTGTACGGCCCCACTTCTCATCATTCTCAGCGCAATTCTGCATTAAAACCAACCCTTTAACAAATGACATATGACTTTTGTTTTCCACTTTTGTTTGCACAGTACATTTTAAGGCTCTTAAGAAACAAAGGAAATGATGCAGCCCGCTTGATACTCTTTCCGAGTAGTTATAACGGGTGATCCAAGTAGAGATACTTTTTTCAATAGCCTTTTTTGACAGATCGCGTGTGAGTCGTGTCATGCTGTCATGTTATTTTTGTTTAGTATTGTTTGGCATTTCATAATGGAAAGACTTACGCGTGAACAACGTTTACAAATTGTTCAACTTTATTATGAAAATGCACGTTCTGTGAGGAATGTGTTTCGTGCACTTCGCTCAACTTATGGTCAACATAATCGGCCTACTGAGCGTACTATTCGCAACACCATCATTCCAGCAGCATTCATTATTGGATAATATTCGACCGAATAGACCACGTCCAGCACGCTGTGAAGAAAATATAGCGGCCGTAGCTGAGAGTGTACACGAAGACCGTAGAGAGTCGATTCGGCGCCTTTCGCAGCAACTCGGACTGACGTATGGAACGACTTGGCGCATTTTACTTTAAGATCTTAAATTGAAAGCGTACAAAATACAGCTTGTGCAACAACTGAAGCCGCTCGACCTTCCCAAGCGACATCGCTTCGCTCTATGGGCTCTTGAAAAGTTCCAAGAAGATCCGACGTTTTCGAGACAAATTTTGTTTAGCGATGAGGCCAGTTTCTGGCTCAATGGGTATGTAAACAAACAAAATTGCCGCAATTGGGACGAAGAGCAACCTGAAGAGATTGAAGAACTGCCACTTCATCCAGAAAAAACAACGGTTTGGTGTGGTTTGTGGGCCGGTGGAATCATCGGTCCATATTTCTTTAAAAATTATGCCGGTGCGAACGTAACCGTCAATGGCGACCGTTATCGTGCCATGATTACCGACTATTTCATGCCTGAAATTCAAGCTCGTGATCTCGGCGACATTTGGTTTCAGCAAGACGGCGCCACTTCCCACACATCGCATCAATCAATGGACTTATTGAGAGAACATTTCGGTGAGCACATAATTTCACGTTTTGGGCCGGTCGATTGGCCACCAAGATCGTGTGATATCACACCGTTAGACTTTTTCCTGTGGGGATATGTAAAGTCAAAAGCTTATGCCGACAAACCCGCTTCGATTCAGGCCTTGGGGGAAAACATCACGCGTGTCATTCGCCAGTTACCAGTCGAAATGCTTGAACGAGTGATCGAAAATTGGACTCAACGAATATACCATCTGCGACGTAGCAACGGCCAACATTTTATAGACATAATCTTCAAAAAATAAATGCCAAAGAATGTTCCTTCAAATGATAATAAATATTCTCCATTAAATTTGAATTTTCTGTGTTTTTTTCTTTAAAAAAGTAGGGAACCTCGAAATGGATCACCCTTTATATACCACAAGACATTGATATATGAAAAGTCTCTGCCTGAAAGATGGCATCCTTCCATCCTCTGCGATCCCGGGCTAGCTTCCAGTTATTTAACCCAAGCGCTCTTGCATACGCGATGGCTTGGTCTTAAAACGGAGTTCGGTCTTCCTTGTTGTCTCGAAGCTGGGGCCTGGGATTCGAAGACCCTCTAAGCTTCATCATTATTGTCCATTTGCTTGATGTGGCGAAGCCAATGTTGTCCACGAGTTTTTGGCCTTTTGGACTACATTCACATCTTGGTATAGCTCTTAGAGTTCGTGGTTGTATCTTCTCCTTTATTCTTCGAATTTTACTTTCGAAGGAGCCTAATTTTAGCTTTTTTCCCTTTCATGTTTCTATAGAGCAAACACATTGTCTCCTTCGAGTTAGGAGTTTTGAACCCATTTGTTTCACCGAACCGAAGCAGCAGCGGTTTCCTAGGGATATTCTTCGTCGGATCTCCACTAAGTTGCCATTCATAGAGATCTAAAAGTTTTCTTATATCAATTTCGTTTCTTTGCTCTCAATACTAATTCGATAAAAGGGCACATTTTCTTGAAACAGTCTTCGCTTAACAGCATTTTTCTGACCATGTCTTTAGCATTAATTTCAACAAAGGAGGGGTGGGGGAAGTTTCCTCTTTTTTCATTTATAGTGATACTGGTTATCTTTTCAATTATACCTTTATCTCATGTATATACCTTTTTCATCTGCCAGGAGGTCGACAAAGAGGTCCTTAACTGCAATGGCTACTATATCTGAAACCCGTTCGATCACACCTTTTGAATTTTTGTTCAGCAGAAAAAAAAATTAAACAATATCCTCCTGCATTCAAATTCATTTCCCCGGGAACACACTTTAAAAATAATCACAAATAGTTACCTCGAAATTCTTGGAATTAGTTTCTAAAATTTTTACTGAAGTATGTCATAGTATTATAATAGTACAAAAAAGAGTCAACCGTTTTTTGTTTCGTTGTAGAACATTATTGACCAAATTTAAACAGTTTCATAAATTAGATCAGCTAATTATTTTGTTTGATATATAGATTTTTATTTAGTTTTTAAGATGACAAAGGCAAGCACCACAAAATTTACAATACAGAGATAAGATGTTTTTTTTTTATTTTTACTATCTCAAAATTAATACTTAATAAACTTAATAAAATAATAATTTTAATTTAAAGCAATTGACGAAATTCAGATATTCAAGTCAATGTCGATATTAAAAAATATTAATCAACGATATTATTGAAAGATTTTTCCGCTATTAAAATAGTCTTCTTCAAGGTAAGTCCTAGCACTTTTAATCCATGGTTAGGTTAGGTTAGGTTGAAGTGGCAGTCGGATAAAGGTCCGACTCGATTAGAACTATGTAGGTCTATTGTAATACCACGTGGATCTGGAATTTCGGCCTACTCCTTGAACCGTGTCGTTTTCTTTACTTATGAAGCGTGAGAGACTTTTGCAGTTACCCGAAAAGTATCTACTCCCCGGCACCCAGCATAGGTGAATGTTGAACAGCTTTAAAGATGATCAGCAGCTTCTGGTCAGTATTACCGCCTGACACTTTTAATTCATGAGACGTGATCAAGAATTTATTGTTGAAAGAGATACAAAAAACAAACAATGATTTTGTTAAGATAGCAGTCAAATTTAAAAAAAAAAGTTTAAAAGAATTAGGACTGCGGGGCTTAAATTATTAATTTATTTAAAAAAAAAAATAGTTAATGGTTTAAGCTTTTAATAACATATAATTTGGTCTCACTTTCCAAGCTCGTGATAAATTGTATCGCCAACCAAGAGAAGCTTCACAAATTTGCAGTTAAAATCAGTAAACAAATGGTTGCTAGTTAGAGAAGCTTGGGAAAGTTTGGGGAAAGCTTGGAATATAAAGTGTAAGCTTTCCTACAAAACTTAGGTTCTGTCTGCTACGTTATAATTGTGTATGCAGAGATAATATTTATTGATACCAATGTCTTTCAAATTTATGGTAATTTCGATCTAATGACATCGCATGACAGTTCTTACTCGGATCTGATCTTGGGACTGCTTGCTTGGTAATTAAACACAAGCAAAAATATAGCCTTATGACTGTATGATAAATACACACATTTCTTATGTAAAACATTCATGGAAATTGCGTCCGTTTTGGAAGAGCTTACCCAATTCCCGGAACTTATCGTCCGCCTCTTTGCATACAAATAAATGTGTATGAATAAGAACACGAAATACTCGTATAATCCTTTTTTTTATATACAAAAATAGATTGAATAGATAACGAAGTAAACCACGTACCTATATCCAGAAAAAATAGAAACTTAATTTACGTAAAGAATATAACATTTAAATTGAATTGTTCTATAAATTGAGCATTGTAAATATTAGTTTTCCTTCTTGAGTTAGAACAAACAAATGATAATAAAATCTGTTTTTTAACAACTAAATAACGTGTTGTTAAATCACGCTTATTTTGATTTACATTTTTCTTGAAACACTGTGGATATGCGAGGTTTTCACACCTATAAATGAGATATATGTATTTAAGTGATTTTCTTGAATTTTTAAATTATTATTGATTATATAAAAGTGCACCACTGCGTCATACGAAACTTTCTCATTTTTAAATCTCCTCAAAAAGAATGGTATCAATAAACCACTTTAATTTTAATTTATTTATTGGTATTGAAAAATTTGACTTTCTCAAAAAACGGCAATTGTTCGAAATACAAAACATGATCTAAATCGGTATAGCCGTTTCTAAGGAAATGAATTAAATTTAAGTAAGCTGTCATTTAAAAATTTTTTTTTTATAAAATTTCGAAGTACGCAGATTTGTTAAAAAAATTGTAAAATATTTCGGAATTAAAATTACCGATATTCGAATTTTTTGCCAAAAACTGAGTTTTCCTCAGTACAAAGGTTTTCGTATTTTAGTATACTAATGATACGAGAAAATCAAAAATACAAATTACAAAAGAAATTTAATAGTAGGAAAACAATTAAAGTAAGTAATTAAAATATACATAAATAAATAAACAAATAAAGTAAAAAATAAATAAATAAATAAGTTAATAAATTAAACAAATAAATAAGCAAGTTAACATATAAACAAATACTAGTGAAAGTCTTTTTTGCAATCACATAAGTAAGACATTAATAGAGGATTATCAGAGAAATTGCATCTAATAAAAAAAACTTGAGAAGCTTGCAAATTATTTCGGAGATCAATTCAACATTGGTCTTTTTAAGTAAATCAGAGGCTGAGTAATGCCAGAGAAGGTTCAGCATCATTTATATAAAGTGTTTGGATAAGATCTCGTGCCATTTTTTTTAAAAACCACTTCTCACTAATTTTCTCAAAAATTTAAATAATTAAATTCGTTTTCTCAAAAACGGCTCTAACGATTTTGAGATATTTTTTTGTATTTTAGACAATTTAGAAAATATAGTTTCTCATCAGTATAAAAGCAATAAATTTGGTATGTGATCAAATGTTTCCATTTTATGTGAGCCGAGTCAAAAATGTATTTCATGTATCGATAATGTTTCCAATACAGGTAAGTCGTGCACTTTATTTTTATGCGATAATACTTGTAATATACTGCACTATGCATGTATTATCAAGCTCAGTATACCCAGACAAGTATCTCGTAACTTTGTCACTATAAGCTTTGTTGATTATTAACTTTTTAAATGTGTTTAAAGTCACTCAATTAATGTTTAATGTAAACGCCATCAGTGTTATAATTCACATCTCTATATATACATAAATGTCACATTAAAAAAAAAATCCGTTTACAAAATTGTTTCATTTAATACACCCTTACATACAGGTACAAATCAGGCCATTTTTAATCCCCTTCCTACTCCACTTACAAGGAAGGCAGAACATAATCGTTCGTAAGGGGCCCACAAATTATCAATAATAATAACTGGTTCAAATCCCTGTTCCATCTGAAAATTTGTATTCGCTTCCCCACCTCCTTCGAACGTCTGACAAACAACCAAGAGTAAGAACTGAGAATGATAAGCTTTTCATTATTTGCCGTTCGGAATCGACACGTGTCAAAAAAATATGTTTTCACACGCACATTAGTTGGGGAAGTTAGGCTTTGGGTCAAAGATTATTTTGACACTGAAATCTTGCAGAAAGTCATTATCGTAGGTCCGCGGAACGAAATGAGACGATTTACGCTTGAACAACTTTGGGAAATATTGAACCTAATGAAATGAATTATTAATTTCTTGGCTGTGGGTGATTGTTGACAGAGACGGGGCAAACAACCTTGTGCTTGTATTTGGAGAAGGCGTAAGGTTGGGTGCATTAAGACTTTGTTTATATCCAAAGAATAAAAGAATATTTGGGCGAATTGCCATTTTTATTATCCTTAAAATGCCGAAACAAAAATTTTTTTTGGGTTATTGACATTATGTCAAAAAACCAAAAATTAGAAATGACAAATTGACCAATAAATTTTTGGGACGATTTGACATTTTCCCAATTTTTGCCATTTTGGGCGATCTGTCACCGTACCAAAAAAAATTGCATACGGACGGACGGACATTGCTAGATAGTCTTAGGATTTGGTCCTCATCAGAAATATATATACTTTTATGGGTCTACGACGAATATTAAGGGGTGTTACAAACTATGTGTCAAAATTAATATACCCTTAGGATAGGGTATCGGGGATCTTCCTATGGATATAATTTGTGTGGCAGCACTGCATAAAACTGTTTATTTTTGTTTACTGATTTTTGAAATAATGCTTCACACATACGAATGCTCTTGGCATAAATGTATTTTATTTGAACATAATTAGCTACTGACATCAGAATATATTATTAAACCTTTCATGGAAAACCGGTTCTTTTATAGAAGTGTTAAAACAAAAAAAAGTTAATTAACAAATAAATTGATTCAAACAATAAAACAATCAATTAAAATAATTCCTCAAAAACAAAACAAGAAATTCCTAAAATACATACATATGTACCCACATATTGTTCATCTTTTGGTGGTATTCACCAAACCAATGGAAAGAAAAAGTAAATCCAAAATTTAAAACAGGCTACAAAATATGTATACCATGCCAAGCTTGTCAGTTCATTGGCCAACCTTAGTATTTCCGTAACACGCAACCATTATGCATACCTACCATGGGGTTAACAAATCTTGTTTCATCTTAAATCACTCTTAGTTTTACTGCGCTTTAGTTTCTCTTAACAAAAATTCATCCAAATTTATTAAAGAGTGTCAATTGAATTTGTTCAATTTTCGTCACACAAGCTACTCTCGAATCTCGATTAGAATTTATGATTTCGCTTCCGTAAATGATTAAGTGAGCGACTGAAAGTATATGTAGGCATCAGCCCATATGACTGTGGCTGTTCTTTTTTCAAAAATTTAAAACAAAGTCATTCACCAAAAGAAGCATTTTCATAAATTAAATTTTGTTATACATTATATCTATATGTTTTTAACTTAGATATAGAAGGCGGACACGAATATAAAATTTGCATTAGCAGGAAAACACCGCACCGAAGTCTGATAAGTTAGGGTGCTTGGCATGGAAGTGTGTGCATAGATGACGGCCTTCTTGGGTATGAGCTGTTCTGTCATAGTCTCGATTAAGTAGTACAAGGTCTAGAACCGGCTAAGCACATGCTCATCTATATACACCAGATGCTGGCAATGTCAGGCAAGATGATACACGCACCCGTAAGATACTCGTATAAATAGTCAACATGATCAACATATTTGTTATAGTTTAGATATGATTGAGTAAGAAAAGAAGACGGAGAAATACATTATGCGCGCTGTTTTGGTAAGGCTAAGTGTACTTATTGTTTTACAATTGGTTAAAATATCCTTTCTGTCCAATTATAGGTTCTGAGTATTATCGCAGTTACATCCTGCAGAAGTGCACATTTGGGATATAACTATCAACCTGGTTCTCATGCACCCGGAATTAGTTCTTTGGGATCAAGCTCAAGTGGTAGTAGAGGATCTGGGATTAGTATTGTTCCTGCTGGATCAGGAATCCAATCTGTCGTATCAGGTCGTGGTTTCGAAAACGCTGTCAGAAATATTGCCGCCGGCAGACATCAGGTAGTCGACGGTCCACTAAGCACGGAATTTTATACTTTCTCCGCACCTGAGGAGGATTTCGACGATGTAGAAAATAATCAACGAGTTTTGGCTTCCATCAGTAGGCGCCTTCGTGTTATCTTTATTAAGACACCAGAAAATAATGCAATAAATAAAGCAGTCCTTCAACTGGCTAGACAGGTAGCCGAAGACAGGACCGCCATCTATGTTCTTAGCAAGCAACCAGATGTCGCCGCATTGGCTAATCAAGTTCAACAGATATCAGAATCTGTAATACATAAACCAGAAGTCAGATTCATTAAGTACAGGACTAATGAAGACGCTGTCAACGCTCAGAGGAGTATCCAGGAACAATACGATGCTTTGGGCGGATCCTCGCTGTCTTCAGACGAAGGCGTCGCTCCAGTTTTGAACTATGCTTCAGCTAGTGTTCCCCACAGTGTGAGCTATTCTGGCAGGAACAATGTCAACATCGCTCCATCAGTTGTCAGCTCCAATATTGTTGGCGATAATGCCCTGAGATACTCCAATGCAGCAAATATTGTTTCTAATAGTGCTGGCAATAGTGTTGTCAACGATGCAGTCACAAATACCGTAAATACAGCTGTCAGTGAAGCTGCTGCTAAACTGGCTCAGAAGGGAACTGACGATGAGACATTCATCTATTTGTTAAGCAAGGAACCCGACGTTGCAGAGCTAGCTAGTAAAATAAAAAAGCTGAGCGAATCCGCCAGACAGAAACCAGATGTCCGTTTTGTCAAGTACAAAACTGATCAAGACGCCATCAATATTCAGAAATCAATTCAGCAACAATATGAAGACTCGGACGGCCTAAAGCGAAAAATTAAGTAATTACAAAACCTGTGGTTTGGATTTTCCAATACCGTCAGAATGTTGCTTGTTTTAGCAAAAAACGAAACGATCACTAGTCATAGAAGTTAACATCATTTGCCACCTATATTTAGTAAATTAATGTTACAATAAAAAGTTTAATAATTTTACTTTACTCGTGTTTTATTTAAAAATTAAAGGCAATTATATTTGCGTTCAAATATTGTTATTATTTGACTGATAACTATACAGCTAATGTGTTTGCATAAATAGCCATATGTTCGGAGTCGAGGAAATCTATGAAAAAAATCGCATGTTTTTTATTGCTGCCTCAGCGCATCGTTTACCTTGAATAAGATGAGTAACTTCCGCTTCCAAGTTTGAGGTGAAACTAGAATGACAACTTAGCAATTAAGACCATAAAGTTTAACATTTGTGATAGTTTTACTAGTTCACAGTTCACTGTAACTATCTGCAAACACAGTTAAGCAACTTCTGTTTTTTTTCAATTTTGGTGGCGCGTGTGACGCTTTATTTTCTTAAAAATAATTACCATGCGGTATTCTTGGCCCCACCACAAGTATTCAAAATAAACAGATCAAAATAGTTAGAGCTATTATTCAGATATTTGTCATCTTGCACATTTGAGATGCTATCTCAATTTTTAAACGTAACATGCATAAGGCCCAGTTGTCTTGTTTTCGCCATTGTCTTGAGAATGGCTGATTAGCCTGCGTCTTGCAACCAGATAAGATATTATGTGAGTATTTTTCGTACAATTGCCGTGTTCTTCCATAATTATTTTAGTGTTTTGGTCCCTAAATTCTGCCGAAGAAACAGCTGCATTCAAAGAATGCCTTCAACACAATATAACGTCAAACAATGCAAGCAATTGCTTAAACTGCCTTATTTATTAATCTAATAAGTATTTCATTGACGACGAGGACCCATAATAGTGCAGAGATGATACTTCCTTGAGTCAGCATCGTATATGTTTTGCGTTTAAAGGTATACATATTTCTTTCCTTGTATCCTCCATATAATAATAGCTAAGTTAATTTTCTATCCTATGCACTATGCTTCAGTCGGACCCAAAATTACTCGGAATCTGGAAGGCTTACGAAGCTGAAATTTTGAATATAAGTAGATCACTGCGTAAAAAGGTGCAGAAATATATTTTTTTCTTTATTTCAAGGCCGAGGCGACTTATAAGCACTTAAAGCTTACAGCGCCATCTATATTGGAAAAGTTATGGATAACTCAACCATAATAACCTATATTTTCTATGTAATTAATAGAAGGTTTGTGTGCCTGTTAAACATAGATTCGTGGCTAGTTGTTATATAATGCGTTTATTAATCAATGTTCCAATCATTTTGATATTATATCTTATAGTTTTAATGCAATTAGTGGATTGTGTGCATACCTGGTAATAAAGGATCCATTCTTAGATATTACATAATAGGATTATTTTTGCTATATAACAACCGTAATAGTAACATATATGTAATAATTCCGAATCGAGGCTAAATGAAGCGCAAGTAAAAGTTCCTGAAAAGCTTACCTACCTATGAAACATAACATAACATAATAAAATAGTGCCGCTGTCAATTGAAAAATTAGAGATAAACATAAGGAAAGGCTACATTCCGCTTGGGGCGAACAGTATGATACCCTATCCATATCCCATATATGCCAAAAAGAAACAAGCATTAGGAAGATGATGGATAGCATTTTATTTCATTCTATTAAATTAAAAAAAAAATATATATTTTTTGAAAAAACGCCCCTTAAAAGTGGGCGTGGCTAAAAACTTTGTATGAGCGATATGTTGGCAAAAATATTGGCTAAATATCTTGTTAAACATTTTTTATCGCTTTCCATGAACATTTTTGAAGAAAACAGCATTTTAGTGAAAAACGCCCACAAAATGTAGGCGTTGCAAAAAATCTATATGACAGACTTATAAAGGAGGGCAGAGCCTACACATCTTGTGAAGGTTCTAACAGTCTGTCTCTCTAACTTTAGCGCTAAAACGGTTTTTTCTAAATTGTGGGCGTGGCAATGGGCGGATTCAAGAACTTTTAACACTTTAGCATTTCGGGACCTTAGGGAGTATATCCTCTAAATTTCAGCTTCCTGGCATACATACATACATACATATCATTCTGCTCTTCAGCACCAAGGAGTTTCATTGATTCTGAATGTGATTCGGCTTATTCTGACTTATTGCAACACAACAGTTTTCGTGAGTTAAGTAGAGTCCAAGTTATGGAACGTTTCTGGCTAATAAATAAACGAGTCATCTTCTTCTTTCAAAACTAGGATACATAGGAAGCAGGGCAGCACTTGGTATTCATAACAGAAAAGCGAAATGTATAAGTCGTAAAGGGTGATTTTTTAGCTGGTTTGGTTTTGGCAACACTGGTTTTGACAGCTGACGTGTGTTTAGTACCTTGTGTCACTGTCAAACAGCTTCAGTTTGGTTTGCAATCTAACCATGGATCGTCTTACAAATGAACAACGCTTGCAAATTATTGAATTTTACTATCAAAATTCGTGCTCGGTTCGAAATGTTCATCGCGCGCTGCTTCCATTTTATGATCGGCGTTCTCGACCTTCTGAGCAGTCTATTCGGAAGATTGTGACCAAATTTCGCACCAAATTTACTTTGTTGGACATTAAACCACCAACACGTTTACGTACTGTGCGTATTGAAGAAAATATTGCGGCCGTATCAGCTAGTGTGACAGAAGACCGCGAAATGTCGATTCGGCGCCGTTCCCAGCAGTTAGGCCTTTGTTACAGCACTACGTGGAAAATTTTGCGGAAGGATTTGGGCGTAAAGCCTTTTAAGATACAGCTGGTGCAAAAACTAAAGCCAGGCGACCTACCACAACGCCGAATTTTTGGTGAATGGGCTCTTGGAAAGCTGGCCGAGGATCCGCTTTTTTATCGAAAAATTGTGTTCAGCGATGAGGCTCATTTTTGGTTGAATGGGTACGTAAATAAGCAAAATTGCCGCATTTGGAGTGAAGATCAGCCAGAAGCATTGCAACAGCTACCAATGCATCCCGAAAAAGCCACTGTTTGGTGCGGTTTATGGGCCGGCGGCATTATTGGGCCATATTTCTACAAAGATGATGCAAATCGCAGCGTTACTGTCAATGGTGAACGCTACCGAGCGATGATAACAAACTTTTTTTTGCCCGAAATGGAAGTTCTTGACTTGCATGATATGTGGTTTCAACAAGACGGTGCCACATGCCACACATATAAATAATAAATATGTTCCAAAAAAGTTTAAAAATTGCATAAAAAACCAGCTATCACCGTGGCTACTATGTTTGGATATCTCAAAATTAAATTTTTCGAAGACACTCTTCGCATTTGTGTATAAAAACAACTGGCCCAAGATTACCGTTATAATTTCGACAATTATGAGGCAAAATAAAAAAAAAGGAATTAATTATTAGTTTTTCTTTTCAAGAGCTCAATCAAATATTTCAATCGTATCTGGACCCGACGTAAAATTAATTGCGACCCCTGGTTTATACGAACAAGTTCGTAGGTCTCAATGAAAGTATTTAGTTTAAATATACTTTCGCACGAAATATTTTTATTTTCTGTGCAATGAAAGCAATCTGGAATTTTAATCCAAGAAGTAAGAATAGCTGAATAGAAATATAAATATTTTCTAACTTAAGATAGTTAATATTTAGTTGGATAGTAATTTCTTTTCACACAGCCTAGGGCGGGCATTCAGCTAGTAGATACATGATATGCAAGTGTATTTCTTTAGATGCATTGCGGTCTAATTAGAACTGGATTCGTTCAGCATGGGTGTTAAAAAAAAAACACATTACCTATTTCTGCTGTATGTATTACATGTGTTAATTTTTGTATATGTTTTAACCTTTCGTTTTCATATTAAACAAATATGTATTCAACAATAACGATTTGTTTAGTTTTAATAATGTTTTATTTATAACATTGTCGTTATCCACACATAACCGTTTGAATTATAACTTTATATTTAAAAAAAATATAACCCCTTAAGTGCAAGAACTTCGGTTATTGCAACTGCCTTAATTTCTAATAATAGTTGAGTAGTAATGACGTCGACGTTTCTTTTTTATGTATTTAGCTAAGTATAATTCTTGAATCATTTTCCCCAGCGGCTACTAAAATTAGGCTGAAGATTGACGAGTGACGGAAGGTCATCGTTAAATTGAATTCTGATCACAAAAATGTATATATGAATATAAGGAAGACCTATTAAATATTAGCAGTTATAATCATATGTTGCTAGATAAGTCATAAAAACAAAACAAGTTTTTTTAATAAGCCACTTCATCAGACTGATGAAACACTTAATTGACTTAGCGAAAGAAGTTAATAGAACTCCACAAGACGTTTTATAATTTAATTCATATTAAGGTTAAAGGCCTTCACCAAAATAATATTGTATAATATAAGATCCCGGAAAAATGTATTAAGCGACACTTTTCCAAATATGACTTTTTGCTTATTATTATTATATTTTCAAAGTTGTTTCTAGGGTTTCAGCTCATTCTACAATATTTTTTATTTTCATACATCAATAATTCTGGGCTTTATATTCCCAATAACGCATTTTTATCTAGCTGACAAAAGTTATTGTGATTGAGTTTTAATGGCAATATTTGGGATGGGATCAGTGAATAGAATATTGGTTGTCTTCAAATTGTCAAATTGAAAAAGAACATTTCTACAAACATCAAGTGAAGTTTTATTAATCGGCTAGTCAATTTAAAAAATTATAAAAAAAGTTGTAAGATTACAAATTGCAGTTATAAATTTCCACTATCAATTTCATCACATTTAATTCCAACATAGATAAGTGCAGTATTTCTTATGTTTATATTGATAAACACAGTTGTTATATACACAGCCACAGTTTCTTGTGTAACCATTCCCATAATTGTAATATTAGCAATTCATTGTTTAATTAGTTTAATATGAACATCCACAGTATTCAAGATCTTATCATTAACGAAACATGTTAAATTGACAATTGCGGTTGGCAATATAAAAACCTATAGGTATATTTAAACAAAAACTAAATCCGGTAAATCTTCACATTGATCAAGGCCCTTATAATAACAGATTTTTGTGCGTCAATTAACAAGTCCAAGAATCAAAACACATGAACAACACGTGCGATTGGGGAGCAATTATGTTACGGCTGTAGAGAAGTCCAAGAAAGGGGGTCCCGCTATTCCGTATGGTGATGGCTTGAAGGATTTGCTTCAGAGTTAGTATTGATTGTGGTAAAAGATAAATTAACTTATTATCTTATCGCTTCAAAAGTAAATAAAATACACAACTATTCTTTATTTTAACAATTTTTTCTGTTGAACTGAATATGTGATGTATTAATATTAATCTAAATGTGCTATGTGAAATGAATAGACCAATGGAACACAAAAAAAGTGACATTTCGGACCATTGACGGTTGGTGACGAGCTACACAAATCTGTCAATACCTTTCCATAACTCAGGACGAAACAAAACGTGAACGGAGCCATTACCAGCTCTTTTGAACCGTCATGTCCAATTATAGTATTCCCCGCATAGGAAGCGGGGTACAGCGAGGAAAATCCTACGAGACAGCTCCGCAGAACCTTGTTGAGAGGATTAAGAGTACGCTTTTCCTTGTATATTGAGAAGGCCCTTGACGATGAGACTTTTGACAGCATGTTCGGTTCCTCTAGACGACATGGTGTAGATGAATAACTTGTCGCGTAGATATGAGCATAAAGAGCATAACAGTGATTGCAAATGCGGATTGATAACAGGGGTTTCCAAAAGACGGTGTTCTGTCTCCACTGTTATGTGGTGGTCGACTCTCTGCAAGCCACTCTAAACGTTTCTGGTCTCTATGAGCCTATGCTGATGATGCCATTATTCTTTCTGTAGGATCAGGTCTAGCTAATGTTTGTGCGAAAGCGCATACGACGTTGGACATGATTGACGATAAGTGTACTAAAAATAGGCTCTCGGTTAATACTCACTTAACTTTCTCTTTACAAGAAGGAGGAGATTGACGGGTTTGTTTCATCTTTTCCTGAAAGACGTAAAACTGCGACTATCAAGGTAAGCCAAATATCTTGCAACAATCCTCGATAGTAAGCTCCACAGATGAGGAATTAACCAGATAGTCAACTCTGCAATCCCCTATCACTTTCAACCCGCAAAAAATATTTAATTACGACCGCAAAATCCTCTCTCAATTTTCCCATCTGTGAATACGTGTGAGCCAGACACATGAAGTTAGATCTAATTTACTAGATTACCCGCCAAAAATAATTGTGGGGAGTTTTGCAATATATCCAAATCGCAACAACAAAGCAGCTGGTCATGGCGGATGTGTTGGGAAATAGGAAATTCTGCGAAGTGTTGAGTTTATGTGATTCAACTTTTTATTTTATTTTAATATAAAACAAAAAATTAGTTACCCAATAAAGTTGGTACAATTTAGTTGGAATATTTCTTGCGGTTATAAGAAATAGTTCTCTATTTCTTATCTGCCTTAAAATAAACATTCTTGGGTTGTTGTACTTTTCCATTTTGGTTAATAAAATGAGATTAAATGCATATTTTATTGTATTATTGCATAAATATTACTAAATTAGTAAATTTTGGGTGTAAAATATTTATAGTAAATAGTTTGCAATGGTTTTTTATATATATATTAAATTCTTTGATTGTTTTATTACTTATTTATTATTTGTTTGTTTTTATTCATTTTATTATTTATGAATATATGTACATATTCGTAATCCTTTTTAAATTATGTTGTGTTACAAGATTTGTACGTTTAGTCAATCAATTTTCTTAGCTGTTTCTTTTCTAAGGCGGTTTTGAATTTTTTTATATAAGTTAATATGCTTTATTTTAAAATTTAAAGTAAGCGATAGACGGAAGAACGAGAAAAAAGGTAGCTTGAATGCACTGCATAAATATATTGCGGGTGCATTTTTTTTATCGAAAATGCTTGGTAGTTGAGTACATCACGAAAATGCTTGGTAGTTGAGTACATATCATAAATAAGCATGCACATTGTGTTACATATATATTGAATTAATTAGCCACTTTTTTTAACAGCCGACTTTATTTGTCAAGTTATAATGTTTTGTAATTTTATTTTATATGAAAATAAACAAAACAATTCACAACTACTGCTACTACTAGGAAGTAATTGCAAATTTTGTTAAAAAAGTGTTTTGATGTACCAAAACTAATATTTGTAAGAATTTGGATTACGTTTTATTAAAAAGCGTTTTAAACCAGTGTTCAATTCTGTAGAGTTACTTAACTGCTTCAATATAACCATCCATAATCTACGAAATCCTTGCTAGTATAGTTATACTTAAATTTATTGTCAACCGAAAATGTATGATGAACTTACTTATTATATATTAGTCACGTTAATCAATATTATTTTGATTATTTTTCATTAAAAATTAGAATAAATTAGTTAAAACATAGCTTTATTCTTAATATTATAATATTTTATTATGTTATTAGTTGTGTGGTAAGTATGTTTTTATCAATCCATATTCACCGCATATTGACCATGTTTATTTTACACACCCAAATTGTGAGCTGTAATCTGCTGAAATTTATCAACTGTTCCCAACTGCTTGCTATAAAAAATGACATTTCATGGGCGCGGCCATTAGCCCCATATAATTCGATTTATGAGGGCGTGATTCCCATTTGATTTGCACGTAAAAGCCCATATAAGTGCAAATTATGTGGGGTTTATCAGTTCGACTTAGCTTGTAGGCAAGGTGAGAGATTCGCTCTCGAGTTGACTATCTGGTTAATTCCTCATCTGTGGTAAGCTCTCTTGGACCAAGCACGTTAAAAAGAAAACGTCTAAGGCATTTTCGAATTTCTGGCTGTGCCTTTAAAAAATTATGGGGTTTTTCACTCAAAAAACTCTTGTGGATCTACGTGACAATGATTATGCCATTGGTTGTTTGGTTGAATAAGCTTTCACGTTGAATACGTCATTGCTTATGTTTATATTATATTGGACCTGAAGCTGCTCCAGATACATTTTAATGTCAAGAACAGGTGGAGGGATCGTAGTATTTGTGTCTGCAGTCAATCCTTCAAGCACTTCTAAGTTAGTGTTTCAACTCATTGAATTTGTTCAGAAGGCTAACCATTCTGAGTCTTGTTTGGGTTCCAGGTCATACTAACGGAAAATGAGATTGACTTGCTCGCCAGGTTCGAAAGAAGTTTTCTCAGGAGTTTCTCAGTGTTGCCGAAATCCCTAGTAAGTGCCTCCATTGAAATCAACTGCAGTTTTGCAATCACTTGCAGGAAAAGACTGCGGCAACCTAGTAGACATTTAAACGGGACACTAGCTTAGCACCTAAGCGTACTAATCTTAAGGGATACGCCTGTATGTGACACATGTTGAGAAGGAAAAGGCAAGAAAGCTCCAGGCTTGACGTGCTAACGTGGTGAGTACTAAACATCTAAGCCACTCATCACTGAAGTGCCTTTGCGTCTTTCTGCGTGCGACTAGTTTTTGATGTAAGTGTTTTAGCAAAAGTACAAAGCTTCCGACAAATAAAATAAAATAAATTTTACGATTGCGTTATCCAAAGCGAATTAAGACTCCTTTTGGGTAGTACGGGACGGCTTTGCAAATGGGATGTTAACGCACTAAACTAAAAAAATAAAAATATAAATAGGTACATTGGTTGTCTTTTGCTGACTATGGAGCCATTTTGAGCGAGGATCTAACAGTTCAGCAACGATCACTTGATATTTGCGCGGTTTTCTTGTATTGGCCAAAAAAAGAGAGAGTATTTGTACTGCACATTCTCGGCGCCACTTCGATCTATTCAACGCATTAATGGAATTCTACTATATCTTAACTATTAGAATCCGTAATATATGACAACAGCTTAGCAACTGCGGATGACATCGATCATCGCGTAAGAGTTTGTACAAAAAGTATGAAGGCAAATTAACAGCAGCTGAAATAGAGGTGTGGGTGCAGTGGCTTAGTGGTTAAGTGCGTTGGATCACTAAGCGAGAGGTCGCTGGTTCAAATTCCGACTTGTACCACCTCAAAGTTTTTAACCGCTGCCCCACCTCTTGCGAACATTTGACAAACATCCAAGAGTAAGAACTGTCATGAGAAGCTTCTCAAAAATTATTTACCGTTCGGAATCGGCATGAAACTGTATGTCCCTTACATTTATGTCGAAAAATATATCTTCGCATACACAGCGGTTGGAGAAGCTAGGCTTTGGGTCCTGTATGGACCGCTTGCGCCCAATATTTATTTATTTTTTGAAATAGAGGTGCTTCGCATGACAGTAGAAGTAACGAAGCCTGATAGTATTAGAAGTTTAAAAAATCCGAGTAAGCTTTCACATCAAAAAAGCTAGGTCAATCAGTAACAAAGTGATACGAAATCGGGATACCTGTAAATATTTTCTGAAGTCCAACCGGTGAATTCAAAAGTGGAAAGGATATTATCTCTATAATTCTGATCATAACCTCGTAGATAAAGGGAGAACGAATTAAAAGAAGGAAAACGACCAAGGTGCTTCTGTATTAAAAGAGAAGGCGCAAATAGGTTTATAGCCTGCTATTTATTAATATAAACACTTATTTCGAGCGCTTGTAGGATGCGTCATCTGCTTATATAAGTTTCAAAATGCATTGGGCTTACAATATATTTTCTTGAACTTCAGCAGAGCTAATAAATGAGTTTGTAAAATTGTAGATGTCGAAAATTGGTCATAACTAAAATCTGCATTATAATTAGGCCTAAGTGGATATGTCCTTCATTAATTATCAGACTGGTATTATCAGATAAGGCTCAATAAATATGCATAATGTAAGCAAACATTTTGCGAAAATGGAAACCATCGTAAAAACATATTTACGACAAAGTCGTAAAATATGTGTTGGCTAACTCATCAAATCGTCGCCGACTGGTCATATGTATATTGTTTTGTGTTTTAATTTATCAATCTGTCAATCTAATAAATATGCATAGTTGGCTGTGATCGAAAAGAAAAAAACCCAAATGATTCACACCATCATATTGTTGACCTAAAGTGATAAAAAACTATTTTTATTTTAATTAAAACAATTTACAATATTAAGCGAGGGATTTATAAATCTTATTTATCAATTATTGGCAAAGCATCGCCGAACGTACTTAGCATAATGCAGATTTGCAGCACATAAAAGTGAGGTCTCCACAAAATCACTGAAATAAACTATGCCGATTTCAATCGTAATACATTCCAAAGATATTTGCCGATCTTGTCACAATAAATTAATTGTTCGGCAGCACCCACAAGTAGCGATTAATATAGCATAAATTAATAATGTGCGAAAAAGAGTTACAGATCATCGATTGGCTAAGCACAAATACGGTAGGAGGGTTTGAAAGGTTGAAGTGGTAATATTTGACCTATTGCATTGTTTTCGGTGGCCTTTTGATAGCGATTTATAGGAAATTAATGCGGAACAAAGCGTTATAAAACGAAGTTCAGCAAAGAGATTTAATCAAAACACTTTCAGTATTCAACCAAGAAAGTCCATTAAATTCAACAAAGATGCGTGCTTTTGTGGTAGGAAACAGTTCCTTCTTCGTATTCGTACTAAAACTAATTTGAATGTCAATTACAGATACTTAGCTTTGTAGCTGTTGCTTCCGCAGGACGTCTGGGCTATGACTATCAACAAGGTGTGTCTGGATCTTCCGCAGGACCAGTTTTCTCAGCTGGATTAGGATCATCTGGAAGTAGTGGCTCTTTAAATTACGGAGCTGCCCCTAATTCTGGTGTCCAGTACACAGGATCTTCAAGTTCTTCGGGACCAGTATTAGTCGATGGAGGCCTGAACAAAGAATTCTATCAGTATTCCGCCCCTGAAGAGGAGTTCGATGATGGTGCTGCATCTCAACGGGCTCTTTCAGCTGTAAAGAGAAATTTACGAGTTGTCTTCATTAAGGCCCCAGAGAACAATGGACTTGCCAACGCTGCGTTGCAACTGGCCAAACAAGGTGCTGAGGATAAAACTGCAATCTATGTATTGAGCAAGCAGGCTGATATCTCCGATTTGGCCAACCAAGTGCAACAACTCAGCCAATCAGCCAACCACAAGCCAGAGGTACGCTTCGTTAAGTATAGGACTCAAGAAGATGCCATCAACGCTCAAAGGACAATCCAGCAACAGTATGATGCTTTAGGTGGAACATCTCACAGTTCCAATGAAGGTTTAGCTCCAGTTCTTAATTACGCTTCTGCACCACAGCACAGTGGACATTCGACCGGTAGCGGTAGCGACTTGGGCGGTGTTGGTTTGAGCTCCAACATTGGCCAAATCGGTTTGGCTGGAGGTAGTGCTGCACGGGAATATCTACCTTCCAACTTTTATTAAAAATAAAATGATACAATGAGGCCTAATGTTAGTATTTACACCTGTTATGCGAATTTTGTTTTTATATTCGTAATAAGATTTTTTTAATAAATTGTTTGTTTTTAAATGTCCCTTATTTATATATTATCTCATATGAAGGCTGTTACTGTTAAAGATCTATACTTTTAAAAATAATTCGTGGGCATTATTTAAAAAGTATTTCTTCTTATGAAGTTAGCTTCGCTCAGCCCAATCCTACTTTTTAAGTCATTTCAAATCAACTCCAAAGTCAAACAGCTTCAGGTCTCAAAAAGATACTATATCATTACTGCTTGAGAAAAAGTGCGCCGGAATGAACCCACAAACACTTTCAAAAAAAAGCTTACAATTATTCTCAAAAATTTCCGTGTGATTTTTCCGTTCAGTTACTTTCTGTCTGTATACTAATTTTTTAATATATTTAATATATTTATTTGAAAATCATCAAAGTACAAGAACTTTCTTAGAGTTAGGAAAACAAGAAAAATAAAAATACAAAAAAAAAAATTGATATAAAATTAGTTATACATAATTTTAACAAAATAAAATAACAGGAAGTAAGCAAAACAAAAATGAACGATAAAATAATTATGACTGAGAAAGAGTATTTAACAGTTTTCTTTTAATATCAATAACTGACTTAAAATATCAGGAGAATCAATCTCGCCAATAATAACTCCATGAATTAAAGTTGATCATGCCAGAATTCTTCTAAGTTGAAGAATTTATAAGTTTAAGTCGGGATTGGTAAGATGCAGGGTGTAAGAATCAACCCAAGGGAGCCCTCTAAAGGAAAATCTCAGATATCTTTTTTGGATGGCCTCAATATTATTAATATGGATATAATAGTACAGATACTCTAGACGCATACTCTAAACGGACCTGACAAAATATACATATAACATTTTAATGATGTACGGATCAGAATACCGCTCATTCCCCAAGCTCTGCTAGTTTTATTGGAGATGTGTTCAATATGGCTAATAAAAGATAATTTAGTATCCAGCAAGACTCCCTAACCTTTAGAAAAAAACGGCATATAGCTTGATCGTCAAGATTTAAAATAAAAAGTGATGAACGACGTGATAAGGATATTACAGAACATTTACTGACATTTAATGGGAGATACTTTTTAGAACACTAAACAGAAAGTTTCTGCACATGGGAATTTAAAACTTGGATGCCATTAGCATCAACACTAGATTTAAAAAATTTGAAATCATTAGCAAACATCAAAATATTACACTTAGGAATTAATTGAATAACATCTTTAACGAACAGGACAATCAGAAGTGGACCGATATGGCTTCCTTGTGGCACTGAAGTAACGCATATTTTATTGGAAATAGCATATCTAAGGTTTACGCATTAGATATAGATATAGACATCATCGGTCGATCCCAGCGTACCGCGATAGAGGCTTTCACGGCTATTGAAGAACAGCCGAATCTATTTGGCCTTGAAGTGAAAAAGGACAAGACTAAATATATGCTGTCAACAATCAAACAATCATCTGTCCACCGACTAGGACAAAATGTCACTGTCGTAAGCAGCAACTTCGAGGTAGTTAAAGAGATCATTTCGGGGTATACATCAACTCCAAAAATGACATCTTAGTGGCGATCCGTCGAAGAATTACCCTAGGAAACCGCTGCTACTTAGGTTTGGTAAAACAAATGGGTTCAAAACTCCTGACTCGAAGGACAAAGTGTATGCTCTACAGAACCCTTTTACGGCGCCGAGTACTGCACGATAAGCGGGAAAGGAGAGTTAATACTGGGATCCTTTGAAAGAAAAATCCTTTGCGGATATTTGGTCCAGTGTGTGAGGATGACGAATGGAGGAGAAGATACAACCGCGAGCTCTATGAACTGTACCAAGAAGTGGATTTAGTCCAAAAACCCAATAAACTTCGACTACATTGGCTCAGCCACACCGAGCGAATGGACAACAACAGAGGATCTTCGAAACCCAGCTCCAGGTTCTATACGACAAGGAAGACCAAACCTCCGTTTAAAGACCAAGCCATCACGGATGCCAGAGCGCTTGCTCTGGAGAACTGAAAGCAGCGTGTCCAGGATCGCAGAGGATGGAAGACTTGATTGTCTTTACTTATTTCAGAGACAATAAAGTTTGTAAACAGGATGAGGTTTGTAAGAGTTGAACATTGTTTCGCAAAACCATGCTGATTTTTGCAAATCGAAGACCTACAAAAAAGAGTTAATTGTTCGGTTACTAGTTTGTCTAATAGTTTAGGAATAGCAGATTAATTACATATACCACGATAGTTTTCAAAATTATTAAAAAAATAATAGTAAAATTAAAAAATATTATAGTAGAATTTTTCCATTTATATGGAAATGTTGATGATTTTAATGATAACCTAAATATATCACAAAGAATTTTGTGTAAGGTTTGTGCTCATTTATTGAGGAATATTGAAGGTATACCATCATGTCCGGGATTGAAACTTGTGTTTACCTCCAACAAGCAATTTAATGTATTCTCTTCAGAGATTTCAACATTGTTAAAGATATGGCTTTATGTTGAATATAACTAAAGTAATTCTCATCTACATAAGATTCATTACCTGAATAAATATATTTGAAAAAATTTCCGAATTTTTTAGGAAAAATTCAATTATTTAGCAGATTAAAATGCGCGATGGAAAATAACCTTTAATAAATAACTCCTCTTATGGAATCTTTATTAGTTGTAATTATATAACTAAAGGCCATAAATTTATTAGTTGAACATTAATTTTGCTCAATTTGGACAAAAAATATCAATTTACTAACTGCTTATCAATATTATCCATTTGTTTTCCATGCCCTTAACATAGATTCGCAACGTCTTCATAATATCAAATTACATATCAGTCGTACCAGAGCCATCGGTATGCCACCAAAACTAATGTAATAAACTATTATTTGTTTTCAACAGAAATGACACTTGGAGGTATTTTGGCGACCGTGCCGATTCATTATTCGGTATCACCCACAACCACAACAATACACAAACAAATCATAATACATATTGTTTATTATAATTTAATATGATTTTATGAAAGAAATTATCGATTGGTGAAAACACAAAATAGTCTTTAGCTGCCAATGGGTGACCCATTCCGTTGCCTTTCGCGGCCTTTAATCGCAATTTATCGTAAATTAATGCAGAACTATGTGCTATAAAACTCGATTTAGGAAAAAAAGTTTCATCAAACGTGTCGTAGCACTTAACCGAGAAAGGTCAACTATTACTATACCTATCAAACATGCGTGCTTTTCTGGTAGGACCTTCGCTAAGATCCTTATTTGGAATTTGTATTAATTTGATCTTTTTCAGGCTTTAACCTTCATTGCGGTTGTTTCTGCCGGACGGTTGGCCCGGATTGGTGCGGGCATCAGCAGTTCATTACGCTGGATCTCCGAGTGTCTTGGCACCATCAATTCTCGATGGAGGTGGTCTCAACAAAGAATTCTATCAGTATTCGGCTCCTTAGGATACGTTTGACGATAGTGATGTTGCACAGAGAGCTTTGTCGGCGGTTAAGAGAAATTTGCGTGTCATCTTTATCAAGGCACCAGAGAACAACGGACTTACTAATGCAGCTTTGCAACTGGCTAAACAAGGAGCTAACGACAGAACAGCAATCTATGTACTAAGCAAGCAGGCTGATATCTCCGATTTGGCTAACCAAGTTCAAAGGCTTCGACAGTCCGCCAACCAAAAGCCAGAGGTCCGTTTTGTAAAGTATAGAACTCCTGAAGATGCCGCCAATGCTCAGCAATCGATTCAGCAACAGTATGATGCTTTGGGTGGAACATCTCACAATTCCAATGAAGGTTTTGCTCCAGTTCTTAACTACGCCTCGGCTCCACAGTTGAGTGGTGGTGGTAGCGACTTGGGCAATATTGGTCAATTCGGCTCCAATATGCAATATGCATTAACGCATATTGCATTAAATTAAAAATATGAGCAACTTTAAGCAAAAAAATTAAAAAACATTATTCTAATGAGAAATATGTGTCGCTTCATCGAGACGGGATCTATATATTTTGTTTTGGTTTCCAACGTAGGCAGAGAATCCTGAATCAGTATTGTATGTATATATTTGTAAACGACTGAAGAATTATTTTCGCTTAATCCGACAAAATTTTGAGTTCGTCCTTCAACACACACCAGAATTCAGATAGTGACAAGTGGCCCGTAGAACAGTATCCGTCAGGTCGTAGGTGGACGGCCGAAAATAAATACAACGCCCCAAAACTTTAGACACCGCCCGCAGATCATTAGGGAGCACGGTAGGGAGCAATGTTCGATATGGAGGAGGTGACGATCTCTTCCGCTACTCTGTCGTGGGAGCACCGAAGTAGCCAGCGAAATGCTCTTGAAAAGACGTCTGCTATAAATAACAAAAGAAGTTAAAGCATTTTTGTAAAGAATGACCTGTTTTCAGCAAGATCCTTACAAACCCAAATCTGAAAGGAAATCTACCAGAGAGAATAGCCAGCGCGAATTTTGTAAAAAAAAGAAAACATACACAAAACTTAGTGTACCTATTTTTTATTCCGCGGGACTTTGTTAAATGCATGATGATTCCAATCACTGGATAAGTTATTTATTTTCATTCTGCCCATCGTTATTTGCGTTTTTAGCTGGCCCCAAACAAGGGTGAATTAGATTTGAATTAATTGTGTTTGGATTTTAGATCTCTAAAAAAGCCACAAATTTAATTTGTTTATGAATAAACAAATCAATTGCTGTATACAGATTTGTGGTTTAGACGATTTGTGTATTTATAGACAGATTTTATTTGTGTACAAATTTTTGTACATATCAAAAAAGTTTTGATTTTCTGTGTTGACTTATTGTTTTATAAAATTAAATGGTAAAATAAATAAATAAATAAATAATTTTTACATTGATTCGACTAGTTCTGGTGTCAAAATATAAAAGAGATGATGCGACCACGAAAGCAAATAAAACTTCGTGGAGTTGCCAACAAGCGCTGAACTTATTGCTATTGCGAGGCGGAGGGCTTTTGCGCAAAATTATTCATGGAACAGCGTGCCGAAAAGCCGCAATTTTATCACAATTCCGTTTGAATGTCGGGCATTATCTTGCTTGGTAACACCGTAATTTCAGAAAGTGCGGCTGCATTCCGCCAATTGCATGGCTAATCTTGACGCCTTCTGGCCTCTGGGCACAATTTCAGCTCGCTCTAGTATCTTTTCCGCATTCCAAAAAATATCATATCCACCATTGTGTGTAAACATGTCATTCGCGAAAACAATTCCAACTAAACATTTTTTTTTGTTGTGAACACAGGCCAATACTAGTGGCTGGTTGAGAAGCAATGCCTTAGGGCAGTAATTCTTAGAGCTCAGTTAGTGCCAGTCCAACAGGACTATTATAAGGGTTATTTAATAAAGACATACCTACCAGTTTTGTATTCATATAAAAGACAGAATATATTAGATATCGGGCTGAAATTATTCCAAGTTTAGTGTACAATTAATTTTAAGTATGAAATTCGATTTCACATGGCCTTCACCACCGCAGCGATCAAATCTTTGGAGCCAATTTTGCACCGCTCTTACACACATATCGGCCCCAACGTCGGCAATTCTACGAGGTATAAATTTCTGAGCTCCTTTATGATCGTTGGCTTGTTGTCGTATCGACTTAGCCTTACCCCATATAAAACCTATAAAAACGATGACCATTCGACCGCATCATTACTATATCAATTATTTAACCAGCTTTTAAGTATCCAATTTTTTAAAAATAAAATCCACCATCATGGCACGATAGCAAACTCCATTGACCGTAACATGGTGATAAATTGACGACAAAATGCGGTTCAATCACGCCTCCAGCATGAAATTAGCATACGGTCACTGTTTGTGGGTGCAATTTAGTCTTGTGAACCAAGCCATTAACCCAAAAATTAGCTTCAGTAAATGCTTTCAAAATAGGAGCTTTTTAATTTGCGACCACCGACTCAGTTCAAGAATTTTACCATGCTAAAAATGCAAGCCTTGACTACTGTTTTGACATTGAACAATCATAAAACAGTTTTGGGGGACCTTTATATCAAAATATAATTTTCTTATATCTCTATTGAGAAAAACGATAAATATTTTATTCAAAACCATTTGTATATTTGAACGAAATTTGTGTGTTGGGACCAAGTAAACTGCTTTGCGCTACATTTGCTGGTCATTTCTTTAAACAATAATGTGTCTACATGCGTTTGACTGCATATGAAAATAAATAATCGGAAGTAAAGGAAATTCAAATTTTAAATAAAATTCTAAATGATACGTGGTAATAATTTTTGCGCAATGTCTTTGGAAAATATGTAAGTGTATAAGAATGGTGAAAGAAATGAAAATTTCAAATAAGCTTCGGCTTAAACTAAATGTGAAATATGTAAACAAACCGTGCTTGTGTAACATAATTTTTGTATATTTCGATTTTTACTTTTAAATTCTTGATGACAACAGGAACATCAAACAATAACAATAAAAATTTATATTGGAAAAATTGTTACATATTTTAAGGACACTGTTTGACCACTGCGAGAATTTGGGGGATGCTGGTTGGGTATACTCCATTGGCACTTTTTTCTCCCACAAGTATAAAATTATTGGCTACGTTATCCAAACGACAAAAATGAATGAGGCCACATGACGTTGAACTAAAGCATCTGGCAATAGATCCAAGCAAATGAAAATGAATGTTCTCATGTAAAGCTGGTTTTGGTGAGAAGTATAAGCACATTCCCTAGTTTTCAAACTACTTCCCACTTTAAATGTTCCTCACAGTTCGACAGAACATGACTCGGAATCCTATGCATCGAGGTCTCCATATCTATAGTAAATGCACTGAAGAAAGCCGCAGTAATGCGTGCGTTTTTCCTTTAAAGGTTGATTATTATCCCAACTGTTAAAACATATAATGTATTAAGAAATGCAATTATTTACATAAACAAATAAATGTTAGACTATAATTTTTTCACATATAACAAATTGCACAAATTATAGTCGGTACTGGTTGATTTATTATAAATTTCTTTTCTTTCCAACAAAACTTACGTATTTGCTAGTTGTTGTCCACTTATTAATTTTTTGAATACGCACAATAGTTTTGTAAAAATTTTAATTTTATTTCAGAATGTTTTGTAAATCTAGCAAATTCAATACAAACTGACAGCAACTGAAAGGACATTACAATTTCAAATTCTGTGAGCTAGGTGGCAGGTCACCTGGTCCCAATACACAAGTCCACAAATAGCCTTAAATTAATTTGTGTTTTTTGTATATGTACACAAATTCGATTTGTGTATCGAATACACAAAGTATATGCAAATTCTTTGTGTATAGATACTATTTGTGTACATAAAATCGTTTAAAAAAATGTTTGGGTAATAGGATTTTTTTTTTTATTAAATATGAAATCTTATTTTACTCTTATTTTATTGTGAAGAATGAGAAAATAATGCTTGACTTGAATGTACTTGGGTTAGGTACTAATTTAATGGCGATTTTGAAAGTATCTGGATTGTACTACGAAGCTAGGGGAATAAGACCACACCTAATTTTGCTAAATAAAATGAATTCAAAACTTCTATTATACCAAAGGAATTTAAAGACATGATTGTTTTATTTTTCCAAAAATTACGAAAATTTGTAAATTATTCTCTACGATTGGAATTTTTCTAGCCTACTCTTCAGTAGTTGCAGGAAATTTGATTCAACTTTCCGCAATTTTCTATTATTAGAGTTTTAAAGTTTTCTTGCCACACTTCGGTTACCAGCTTATATAGTGATGATCTGTCGGTCTGATATTTGGTTATTTATTATACTGCGGCCATAATTTCCGTGATATTTCACAGGCGTTTAACAATTTCCACCTATTACTGGCTTCCATTCTGATCTTGCATCAATACGTTTTCTGAGATTGAATAATGGCTGTGTAATTGACTGAAGTGCCCGGGCAGCGTATAAAAAAAACTACTTTAGTCAGTACGTCCCCTCTATGCAAACGGTGTCATGACATCGCACCAAGGGGTTTAGTTACATTTTATTTAAAGCGAATATTTTCACTCTTACCTTTTCCAAAAATTGGTTTTTAAAGTACCTATGTCAAAAATTTCATATATTCACTTTGGCTAGTTTTATTAAATAGTGCATTAGTTGCTTCTGTATACTTCTGTATTTCAAACGCTTAATTTATGTTTTTAGGTCTTAAGAGTGGGAGTACAATAAACTTTTGAAAAAGCCTTTTCGCATCCTTTTGTTTTTGTTTTAATACCAAAAAGATGAATTTGTATAATTTTGTACAGCTCTATACCTGTACAAAATAATTAAAAAAAACATAAGGAAGGCTACAGTCCGCTTGGGGCGAACAGTATGATACCCTATCCATATCCCACTATGCCCCAAAGAAAAACGCATTAAGAAGATGATGGATAGCATTTTATTTCATTATATTATATTAAAAAAAAATATATTTTTTAAAAAAAAGTGGACGTGGCCAAAAACTTTGTATGTGCGATATATTGAATAAATATATTGTTAAAAATGTTTTTGTCGGTTTCTATGAAAATTTTCGATGAATACAGCATTTTAGTGGAAAACGCCCACAAAAAGTATGCGTAGCAAAAGACTTCCTATGACAAACTTATAAAGAAGGGCAGTGCCTACATATCTTGTGAAGGTTGTAACACTCTTACTTTAGCTTTAAAACTGTTTTTTCTAAATTGCACGACTGCGTCATCTGAAACTTTCTCTGTACATGAAATGCGTTTTTGAATCGCAAAATGAATCGAAAATGAATGTTGACAAATTTATTAATATCACTTTTCAAGGTTTTAAAAAATTAGATTTTCTCAAAAACGGTACTAACGATTTTGATGTAATTTCGCACATTGGACACTTTTAACATAGTTATTCAAAATATAAAAAATTATCAAAATCGTTACAGCAGTTTTTGAGAAAACAAATTTAGTTTAAGAAAATCGTTATAAGAAAAAAAAATTTTAAAAAATTATTTCAAAAATCAAAGTATGCAAGTTTGTTCGACTTAATAGTGTTAAATAATTAGTAAAATTTTTTGAAGTTCCATTTGTTAGTTTTCGAGATTTGAACCGTCTTCGAGAAAATGATTGATAAGTGGTTTTCACCAAAAAAATTGTATGGCAGGTACCGTTATTTCAAACGACAAAGCAGAAACTAAAACGATGCCCCGAGATATAACCCCAAAAACCTTATATACGAACTTTGAAGCCAATCCATCGAAACGTTTCGCCATACGGTGCCCGGACAGACAGACAGACCGACGTAAGACATTGGCGGGCCCACTTTTTTGGACGTCTCTATAGTCGTAACATCATCCCTCATACTGAGTTTGTGTTTGAAATTTCCACACGATCGCAATAACTTTCTCTTTAGTACACAAATGTATACGAGAAAGTTAAAAACATCGGCTTTATTTCACTTTCAATGTTCGGCATTACAGCTCAAGGCTCACTTTGGGAAAGTGGATTTCCGAATTCACTTTAACAAAGTGAGCCTTAAGCTCTTCGCTGTACTCGCTTTTTTTATTTTATAAAGCTTTTGTGGCCGCTTGGCTGTCACTTAATATGGTAATAGTCATTAACGTGGTATTGCCACCATCCACACAGTATGGGTCTTTTGATTTGTTGCACGCAACTTCTTCCTTGATATTTTACATCGACTTGTTGCTGTTGCTGTGGGAGGATATCATTATCCACAAGCACTTATCGATTTTACTTTTACTAATTGTTCCATACCGCCTCCTTATTGAACTTAACTATTTAGTTTTGTCAAAAGAATTAAATCAGGTAGTCAATTGAAAAGCAGAATTGAAACGGTTTTGCTGCACCGATGTACAAAAACTGCATTAACAGTTTTAAATTTAAACAAACTATTAAATTTTTAAATAACAATGTTTAATGAATTTTTAAATAGCTGTGAATATGACTAAGATAAAATGGCATAATTAAACTTTTACTGGTGGCAAATATGATCTGCTTGGTGTTATTATTGAACTTGCTTGCCCGCTACTGCTTGTTGATAGGTTATCCCTTCCCAATGATCCAATCACTGATGTCAAAGGTGCGTACCCTTCATCGGATATGTGTGTAGTTCCGCCAAGAGTGTCATATTGAGCCTGAATCTCTTGTTGAGCCCTCTGTGCTTCCTCATTTGTCTTGTACTTGATGAAGAATACTTCGGGTTTGTTATTAACTGTCTGTGGTCCTTGGACTTCACTGATCTGCTTCTGAAGATCGGCAATGTCGGCCTTCTTCGAGAGTACATAAATGACGGTACGTTCTTCGTTGATAGCTTGAGCTCGTTTCAAAGCCTCAGCTGCAACCCGGATGTTTTGAGTTGGAGCCTTTATGAAAACGATACGGTAATTCTTGCGGATTGGTACTGACTCCAACTGCCTCTTGAAATCAATTTCTTCATCGGCCTCTGGAGGAGCAGTGTGGACATAGATATCCTTGGTTATGATTGTATTCCTTTGAGGTACACCGATTTGATGGTGCAAGTGAGCAGCGTGTGCTTGAAGGCCTTGTGATTGTCCTTGGAGGGTGGAACCAGATTGATAGTTTTGAGTTTGTCCACTATAAGCTGGTATAAAGGAAGCTTGTGTCTGCAACGGGAGCTGCGATACATCTTTAAAAATTTGTTGTCCAGCAGAAGGTGGTAAATAGGCCTGCGACAACGGTTGAGAAGGCAAGATTTGCAAATTACCGTTGTGGTGATTTGAACTTTGTGCGAGTCCAGGACTATACGATAATGGAAGAGAACCGACAGTATTCACAGGACCCGCAAGATTTTGTCCTCCAGATCCAACTTGGTAGCTATACTGTGGCCTAGATACAGCGTAACTGATCATCAGGCAGAACTAAAAACAAATAAACGAATGTTAAATTGTAATCCAAGTGCTGTTTGCAAGTACCTAAATCCTTACCACTAGTCCTCTTAATGCTGTGTATGACTCCATTTGTTCAAATAATTAAAGCAGTCGTCTCCCCAAGATTAAAACTCGAACTGATACATATCCCTGGTGTGTGAAGTGTTTTTATATTCATCAAACTAACCGTTACGTATTGGTATTTCGTTGACAAATCCAAATCAAAATGCATCCTCTTCCGTTATACAACATATAGCGTAACAACATCAAAGCTTGCAAAATGTTTTCACAAAACAGCGGTCAACAGACCTACGAAATGGATTTGTTTTCTAGCTTAAAACTAAAAAGATGACAAAAGTTATGCTGAGCTGTTCGTATTTGAATATTTTCAACTCAATTTTGTTATGATTTTTAATTATGTGCATATTGATTAGGCTGGGAGCATTAAGAATCGGCGGCAATCATTTGGTTATAGCATAGTTTATGAAGCGATTATAAATGTATACCGCTCTTTGGGTCCAAATTTGATAAGCCATTAATTAGGCAGGCAAAAGTTATAGGCCTAGTCGACGAATTTATAGTTTCACAAAATGACGTCGATGGTAGCGAGAGTGAGGGAATGAGCACTTCAACTTTTAACTGAGGAAACATCATTTTAAGTGTTTAAAAGAGACGGACAGAGTTGGTTCTCCACGTAATCGGTCTATGCTGCTTATGCTGCTACAACTGTAACAAGTTTTTAACTTTTGATGCTATAATTAAGTATTAACATAATTGCTGGCGCTTATATTTGCTCGTTGAAGGCTGAGTTTTTTTATTTTTGTGACACTAAGTGACTTGGAACAACTGCGTATAAATCTAAGAGGGCGGTAGTGTACATCAACATAAACAGAAGCTATATTATTTAGAGTAGCCATTCAATACTCTCAAGGTTGTATTAAGGCATTAATTGTTTTAAAACGATATAACACATTAAAAATAAATTTACTTTATATTTTTCAGAGAGTAGGGCGTCTGTTCATGTTCCCCTAGTAAAAGTGTTACGTTACGTTACTTCGTATAAGTTACCCATATAGTTACTCGTAACTAATTGTAAGTAGTCAGTTGTCAAGTAATTAATGTAGCTAATGGAACTTATGTTACCAATATAATTTATGGAACGAATAGTTGACTGAATATTTTAAATGATAAACGAAATATGTTTACAAAGTAAAAGAAAATGTTTTATTCAATAAAATAACCTTTTTTAAAAGACAGAAATAAATGTAACTTATGTACATAAATAATAAATCAATTTAATATCCATCTTGCGCTCATAACGTGCCGGTGAAAAAACATAGAATTTTTTTTTACATTCGAAAGACAGGAGATTCTTTAAATGGGTCATCCGATTGAGACATCAAAAACACGAATATACATTGACTGAGACATCAGAAACTAACTCAAACGTCAAGTTTTGTTTGAACCAAAACAAACCTGGGATTTAAAACTCGCGTGTGTTCACACGATGTGTTCATATATGGTTTCTCCAAACTTTTAAATTAAGAACTTAAAAATCGTGAGTGATTGCTTATAACTATATTCTGAAAAGAAGATTTTTGTAAAGAACTGTCAAAATCATGGGTAAATACGTTTGTTACGTTAGTTACATTACATTAGTTGTTTTCGTTAAACGTAACTTATTAAAATCTGTAAGACTCGCTCAACTTACCTATAACAAATATCCAAAAACAGAAACAGATCATTGGAGACATTGTTAAAAAAATTAGTAATAAATTGTTTAAAACAAAAAGTGTATGGCAGGTATCGTTAATTAAAATGATAAAGCAAAACTAAACAAAAACATGATACGAGATGTTACCCAAAAACTCTAAATACGAACTTTGAAGTAAATCCGTCAGGTGTCTATAAGGCCCTTCGGAGTTAGTTGGTTGAGGTCTGAAATAGAATAGGTTCTTTAAAGCTTGCTATTCCAAGTCAATAACAAGATTCTCTATAAAGCTTGTGAATAGAAGCATAACATACAATCAATATAGTGGAGATTTGAACCTGTGTTTAAATATCATATAAATATTTATTTAATTCGAAGAAAATGAAAGGAAATAATTAGTCATTATTAATTATTTAGGTATTTATTTCATGGGTCAGGGAATGATAATATTTTTATAGCCAAATAATATTTTTATAACTCCATTGTTAGTTATTATAAACAATACCTATATTTACTTAATTAAATTTTTATCCGTTTAGTTTTTTAATGCTTACTAACAAGCAGACCTACTTTTTTTACATAAGATGAAATTAAATTATTGTCAGCATCAAGGTCGTAACATCCTACATAACTAGGTACATCTACGATGTTTAAGATGATCAAATAGTATCCACTTATCAAATTTTAATCTTCACTCTGTATTAATCAGTTTGACCCAGTGGATGCGTGTTGGGTTGGGACGCGGATGGTTTCGAGTTCGAATCCTGGACAAGGCTAAAGGTGCGAGCAAGACGGTCGTCCAACCTTGTCATCTGGATGACATGCTGACGTCAGAAAACTTTTTTATTTCAGACGAGATTACCACTTTAGGATAAATACTACGTCATAGTGACGTCAACGAAGATGTATTGTATTGAGCAAACTATGCCAACACCATAGCAAGGCACCAACAAATGATCTACGAATGCCAAGATTGTAAAAAAAATTAAAACATTATTATAACTGCTCGCCTCGAATGAAAATAAGTACTTGCGCGACAAATCTGGAACCACTCTTTCTCCTTGCTTTCAATTCCGGACAAAATCATGAAGTTTTGCAGTAGAAATTTTGATTTTTAGAGGATTATTTTTTTAATCCATCAACTTGCTGCTGCACTGAATTTTTACTGGGATATTCTGGGTACACTGAAAATGGTCCTTGAATCCTTAGAAAAGAAATGTTATGTCTTTAAACATTAAAAATGAAGTTTTATTGAATCGTTACCTAAATATTACTTGCGTTCTCTAATTCTGTTTCCATTTATAAAAATTTGTTTTAAAACTCGAAATGTATATTTGCGAAGAAGTTGATTTTATTTTTATTTGAGTGATAACTTCTATAAATCAGTTTTCCAAAATAGACCGGACTTTTATTCTTTTTTATATATACATATATTATTTCAAAATACATAATTTTTAAGAACTATTTTAAATGCAAATATATATAAATGAACGTAGGTCAACTTTGATCATGGATTGGCTGGGTCCGGATAAATATTTAATATAAAATCATAAAACGATGAGAGACGCGAAAATCCAGCTATTCGAAAAACGTGAAGTTGAAGGGCACTAACCAACTCACCGGCGAGCAATAGAGAGGAAGCACCGCACCCCTATTCCCACTGAGGTGATTGGAATCTCTCACTCCAAAAAAACAATGGGATACAACCCTTAAAGGGATGAGAAAATCCTCTCCAGCTAGCGTTGTTGTTGCTCGATGTGGCCGAGCCAGTTGCTGCTGTCAACAGTGGCATTTTGTCCTAGTCGGACAGATGATTGTTTGTTTGTTGAGAGCATATATTTAGTCTTGTCCTCATTTACTTCAAGGCCACCTTTATTCAATAGCCTGTTATTCAATAGCCGTGAAATACTCTATCCGTGGATGATGTCTATATCGTCCGCACCTGTCCTGCGCACTATCTGCTTAAGAAAAAGAGTGAAGAAATCACACGATTAGTGTGTTGCAGAAAGGTTTGAGACGTTCACACAGTGCTTTGGATAGGATCTTAGATGGGACATTAAGCAGGGGTATGCCTCGATAATTCTTGAAAGATATAGGATCGCTTCTTGTAGATGGGACATATGGATCTGATGGTCCAGTCATCGGGCATGCTTTCCTTCACCCAAACTTGGTTAATGATTTGGTGCATGCGCCCTACCATAACATCACCTCCGTATTTGAAAAGCTCTGCTGGTAGATCATAAGAGCCGGCGGCCTTGTTGTTCTTTAGCTTTTTTATAGCTACGCAAACCTTTTCTGTACTGGGCGGGGGTTCTTAAATGACTGGTCGTGGGTTTTCTTCTTGCCCCATGACTGTCTCTACATTTTGCCCGTTTAGCAGGTGCTGGAAATGCTGCTTAAATCTAATACTCTCTGCCAGCAGCCAGTTGCTTGGCTTTCTTATAAATCTTCCGGATGTTGTTTCGGTCGCGAGACTCTTCGATCTCTTTGAACTGGGAGACCGCGTGCCTCTCATTTCATCCCACGCGGGATATTCTTTTCCTCCCTTCTCCTGGCTCGGTACTCAACCCTTGTTGACCTTGTTTTCCTCTGCAACGTTCTAATGTGTACATCTTCTGTTAACCGCTTTAACGCTTCTCTCTGGGGTGGTGGTATTCTAGGGTGGTTTCGGCTACCTCTTGGTGATGTCGCGATACTGAGACCACTGGTTGTTGGCGTCTGTGGTAGGTAAATGCACAGTGGAGTGTTTTTCTTTCAGACGCTCTTTGCAGCACAACTACAGATGTGCTAAGGCGTCCAACGTCGAATTTCTTCTTCTGGGTAGTTCGAAGCTTCTTCTTGTTGGAAAGTCGAGCTCTGAATCTAGCTGTAACAAGAAAATGGTCAGAGTCGACGTTTCCCCCTCGGCAGCACACTTGATGTTAAAGATGTTAGAAGCGTGCCTCGCATCGATTAGCACATGATCGATTTGGTTCACGGTTCGACCGTCTGCTGAGCGCCATGTTGTTGTTGTTTGGATCCTTAGTCGCGGAAACCTAATGCTGCTTACACCGTATTACAAGCTGCTGCAAAGTCAATTAGTCAGTAGCCGTTATCTGTTGTCGTTTCGTGGAGTCTGTGCTTACCAACTAATCCGCCGGGAATGTTTTGTTTGCCGACTTTTTTGTAACCGAGTACAATTTTGACATCGTACTCCGGACAGGCTCCGTAGGCTTTGTCCAAGGGGACATAAAATTCTTCCTTGATAGGGTCCTCAGACTCGTCGGTAGGGGCGTATGCACATATTAGGCTAATGTTTTGGAATGTTTCGGTTACTAAGTTTTTAATAATCAATTTTCTTTGTTTAGTTGTAAGTGTCATTTCTATCGAATTTTAAATACTACATGCTATTTAGGTTAAGTCGAAAAACAATTGGAATTAATTACGTTTATCTTAGAGCGCCCGTATAGGGCCAGTAAGTTTAAATTTAAATAACATAGTTAAGTTAGTTGAGCTAATTTTAAGCATTTTTATCTAGCATGTAAAAATAAATGAATTAAGCAATAAAAAGCATTAACACTGAAACTGACTGTTTTGGAATGTAGCTCTGAAGCGGATCACAGCCAGGCGATCATTTATCGGCTTGAAGTCCATTACTTTGGATCCAAACCGATTTCCCACGACAAATCCGCATCCTAACACATGTAATATTTTGTTACAGCCGTCGCAATTTGGTCTTTTCATAATTCCTGATCCTGTCCATCGTATCCCCTGGATCGCAGTAATGTCGGCCTTGTAGTGCGAGAGAACTGACTCAAGTTAACGTTCCGGGTCTGGTTGTCGTTTGAGGGACATTATTATCCGAGGCTATCCCTGTCTCTCTCATAACTATACTTTTTCACATAGTCGAGAAATTTTCCCGACGGCATAACCCCCAAGATAGAGGGCTACCGAGGTCGATTTCTTAATATTCTTAACAAACGACCAAAAGTTTTTGCCTTTTCATCGAGGCATTTCAATACTGAACAATAAATACAGCAACAAAATAAAAATAAATGAAATAATTTTTATGCTTTCTTTTAAAACTACCTGTAAAGGAGCTAATTCCCGCATCCTCCAGAATTGCTTCCCTGGTTTTCCCACTACCAGTTGTACTTCCCAACCGATAGGTTAGGTAGGAATCCTCCAGAATTGCTTCCCTGCTTTTCCCAAAACCAGTTGTACTTCCCAACCGATAGGTAGGAATGATTGACGGTCGGTCATGATGTCCGAGACCTCACTTTAATAAACAAATAGGCTTATGAAAAAAGTTTATATTAATTCAGAATGGGGCTTGTGGCCAATTTTTTTTTTGTTGTGGAGTATTATGTTCTTGAAGGCACTATCTAAACTTTTCTACTTCTGATACGGAGGTAGCAGGATTCATGCTGGTGCATTTTTTGGCTATCAACTCACCATAGCCTACGCTATTTTTCCACAACTTCGGGTGCACATTGTTATAGAGAGTTATGAGCAGTTGGCAGTCTTTTTCTAACCACACCGCTTTCTGCTTCTCTTCTTGTGACTGTTGAGAAGTTGAAGCTATTGGCACTAAATCTTCATTCTCCAACACACCGCAGAACTAGTGCTCAAACACTTGCTTACAAAATTCTTCATCTAAAGAAAATGAAAATTAGCTTTAAATTTACTTAATGAACATTAATCATGTACTTACCGTTTTCCAAATTATGGCGTGTATTGGGGGAGCATTTGACAACAACTGATTGCCCTTTATCAGAAAATATTTCGATTTGTTCTATTTAATTAACTAACAAAAAACTTTTCAGTTCGACAAAAAAACAATGAATTTGCAATGACAGCCGATTTTGACGTTTCTTACAAATTTGTTCTACCTCAAAAGCAAGTGCAAAAAATCTGCTTAGGGCAGAGTCCAGACAGTCCGTGAACAAAAATCGAACATGAGCTGGACAGAAAATTGTGTCATTGAACACGAAAACCTGTAATTTACATGCTTTGGACTGAGCTGGATAGACTCATTGAACGATGGTATTGTGTGCCGAGAATAAATAATACAATCGTCTGCGAACCTATCTCTGATTTTGGAAATACCCATAGCAAGGCAAAGTCCGTGCTTTTGTAAACGACAATGCTGCAAATTTCGTTATTTCATTGTTGTATTTGCTGTGAAGCACACATGCTACAAATTGGTGTGAAATATAATTTTATTTAAACAAAAATTCAATAAAAAATTGATAAATTATGTAAGTCATTCCGCCGGAGTTGTAAAAGAATGCAATCACGAAAATGCATTCAGTGAATTCAGTTATATGATTTCATACATTGACTTCAATTTGAGATTGAGGAAAAATGAAAGCAATCACCAATCATTTTGCTTTTAAATAAGTGCACTCATTTTTCTTCCATTCAATTAAATGCAATAAAATGCAAAAAGATTTAGCATTCACTTCATTCATTCATTTCATTCTTAGATTCGTCCATTCTTGTTTCGTACCATTTCGTACCGAGGTATTCGTAAAACCTCAGTTTAGTTTCGGATCACATCTCTATATTTAAAGTCGATTTCCATTCACCCATCCGCCATATTGAAACTGTTCCAACTGCTGTCAAGTACTGTTCCAACTGGTGTTCTGCTGAAGTGATGTTCTAGTTTTTTTTGCGAGTACTAGTTGTTTGTGGCTTCCAATATAAATTAAATTTCATTTCTATATTTTATAAATTTCGTGTCATCGACCTAAAGCCACATATTTCATGCAAGTGAATAGAAGAAAATTAAAGGCTAAATTTCATACATATCGAATGCAAGTATTAAACAATACAATACTTGAATTGCTTTCTTCATCGTCGTCACTATCGCCGTCGTCATGGCCTTCGCCGTCTTCTTTATCATCATCCAGTTCAGCAGAAAACTTCCTCGCGTTGCAGAATTTATTTTTTAAAACCAAGAGGCATTCAGTGCCGAATTTCGTCGACGATGTTGTAGCTAATACGGATGAAGAATTTTTTGAATTTTTGACGTAAAGAATAAAACGAAAAGTTGTGATGATAGTTTCGTCGACATGTTAGGTTTTCGCGAAAAACAGCAGCAGTCTGCTGAGCAGTTTTCCAATTCCATTACCGACAAAAACGTTTTGGGGAAAGAAAGGCCTTCAGCGCCCGAACTCAAAATCTATCATTTTTATGATATGTTATTATAATTCAATTAAAATTATTTCTTTGTTTCTGTCGTACAGCAGACATGGCTTTAAATACGGCTCTAAATACTTTGTGACTTGTAACTTTTCAGTTAAGAAACTTACCAAAACCGAGGCGAATGAATTTATCAAAATAAGTCAATCCGTTCTCAAGATATGCTTTCACAAATAAATACAAACTTAATATGTTAAGTACTATTTTTTAGTAAGGCTTTATGCACACAACTTTTTTAATTTGTCTTTTGCCTCAGCACTATTGTTTTTATCTCCCTTTCTTCTTTCCTTTACTGTAAAAACTTCTCCCACATTATTTCATGAAAAGTTTTTTTTCTGACGGCGTTTCGAAATGTTTTTGGAAGGAGCACAATCTTCCAAATCGGATTGGGTCTGAGACTGGGACTGGGATGAAGGTGATTGGGATGGTGATGATGGAGATGGCGATGATGTCTCGAGGACATCTGGGATATCTGACGACTGGGACACATCGGAATCGTCGGACGACTGGGGAGTAGTGGAAGTTGCCGGGTTAGGAAAAGGATTTGTCTTCCTATTTACCTCACACGGCGACAACCCAGTGTCGATTGTAATTGAGTCAAGATTTTTTATCTATCTAAACAGCAGCAGTCTGCTGAGCAGTTTTCCAATTCCATTACCGACAAAAACGTTTTGGGGAAAGAAAGGCCTTCAGCGCCCGAACTCAAAATCTATCATTTTTATGATATGTTATTATAATTCAATTAAAATTATTTCTTTGTTTCTGTCGTACAGCAGACATGGCTTTAAATACGGCTCTAAATACTTTGTGACTTGTAACTTTTCAGTTAAGAAACTTACCAAAACCGAGGCGAATGAATTTATCAAAATAAGTCAATCCGTTCTCAAGATATGCTTTCACAAATAAATACAAACTTAATATGTTAAGTACTATTTTTTAGTAAGGCTTTATGCACACAACTTTTTTAATTTGTCTTTTGCCTCAGCACTATTGTTTTTATCTCCCTTTCTTCTTTCCTTTACTGTAAAAACTTCTCCCACATTATTTCATGAAAAGTTTTTTTTCTGACGGCGTTTCGAAATGTTTTTGGAAGGAGCACAATCTTCCAAATCGGATTGGGTCTGAGACTGGGACTGGGATGAAGGTGATTGGGATGGTGATGATGGAGATGGCGATGATGTCTCGAGGACATCTGGGATATCTGACGACTGGGACACATCGGAATCGTCGGACGACTGGGGAGTAGTGGAAGTTGCCGGGTTAGGAAAAGGATTTGTCTTCCTATTTACCTCACACGGCGACAACCCAGTGTCGATTGTAATTGAGTCAAGATTTTTTATCTATCTGCAAGATTTTTTGCCTATTGTTATGAATAAGTACTGCTCCACTGGTGTTGTTATTGCCCAGTACTGGTCATTGTTGCTTAAGCTTTTCTGCTAAATGGACCCACAAGATTTCCTTAGTACGAAAATTTTTAAGTGGGCCCACAGAATTTAAAAAATCTTTTTACGAGTCTGGTTTCCTCTTTCGTCCACTTGAAGGCGGTTTCACAGTGCGTACCTAAAAATTAAAAAGTGTTTAATTAAATCCACGAAATCTATTAATTAAAAAACTTAACTTAACAAACGACAAAAAATGTGATTATCGCCGAGTTGCTTCAGTTTGTTAAAAACTTAAATAAAGGAGTAATAAGTTGCATTATACACATATGTAATAGATTTTATTCAAATTGCGTTAAGGAATATCCATATATGTATGTATATTAGTGTTAAAAGTTAAAGTGTTGCACCTTAAATAATTAAAGCAAAACGCGACAAACTACTAATTACAATCTAATGTCGGAACGGACGAAAACACTACAAAAATCAGAATTGCGACCGCCACCGCCCAAAAGAAAAAAATCGTTGTGAGACAATATATTACACTCCACAGATCAGGTGCAACGAAAGCATAGATCTTGCTAATTCCCGTCCGTTCGGAAAAAAAGTAAAGGCAAAAGATTTTAATGAACACAAATGGGCGCCACAAAATTTTATGGAGTATTGTGAAACCTTGAAATTACCAATTCCGAAAATAATGTTGAGATCTGAAAATGTAAAAAAATCTGAAAATCTAAAAGAAAAATGGAAATTTGAAAAAACAGTTTTACCACGTTATAATTCTCCGTTGAGGAACGGCCTTTTATTGTAGGCGAAGCCTCTTCAAGTTCACTATGTGGGTACAACAAAAAAAAATTATTCACAGAGATCGTATAAATTGTCCCAAGCAACAATTTAGTTTGCATATTAATTATATTTATACATTTTTAACTTTCTCGTTTACATTAGTATACTAAAGAGAAAGTTATTGCAATCGTGCGGAAATTTCGAACTCAAACTAAGTATGAGGCATGATATTACGACTATAGAGACGTCAATCTGTCTGTCTGTCTGTCCGGGCCCCGTATGGCGAAACGGTTCGACCGATTTGCTTCAAAGTTCGTATATAAGGTTTCTTGGGTCACATCTCGTGGCGTCTTCTTATTTTTCGCTTTATCTTTTGAAAAAACGGTAGCTGCCATACAATTTGTTTGGTTAAAATCACTTACCACCATTTTTCTAGAAAATGTATCTAAGAATTTTGGTCTTTGTTTGTACTACTAATACTTGGATACATTCATTGTCGATTCATTTTGCAATTCAAAAACGCATCCCATATACCGAGAAAGTTTCGTATGACGCAGTCGTGCACATTATTTATTTAGTTTTTGACCATATTACATTTTCCCGCATTTAAATGTGCCCAAGATTTTTAAAGTGCCTGAAAAGTATTAAATTTTATTTATTATAATTGGAAAATGCTATTGTTAACTTACTTGCTACGACCAGGATTCGCACTCGAGACCCTCTGCGTATCCTTCAACACGCATCCCACAATGTTCTAATTGGATTTATGCAGATCGAAGATTAAATATTAATAAGTTGATAAATACTTATTGATAAAATTCAATGCAAGCAAAAATATTTTTTACAGATATTATTATTACTCTATGAAAATATTATGCGGTCTACCTTAATTTTCCTCTAAGAATATATGATTAATAAACACTCGAAAATATTCGCTATTATACCCGAAAAGAAATGTAAAAAGAGTAGACTGGATAATCGTAGCAAAATAGAAATTAACATTTGCATTTTAGCGAAGTGATACTTCTTTTATGAGAGCAACAGCTGTCATAAGAAACGCTAAGTTCCCCTGTATTTTCCATCACCATTTTTTCGCGCCTAACAAATGTCAAATGAATATCACGCTCAATTTAATGAATTAATATACAGTATTGTGTAAAACCTAAGCAACTTTTCCTACTCTCATGTAAAAAGTTGTCTCCCACTTTTAAAAATACTTCCCGGTAAACAGTAAATATATTTATTTACATATTTGCATGTGTCCTCAAAATCACCCAAACAAAGTTTTTAATTTTCATTTATTAACAGTAAATAAAAAAAAATCAACATCAGTTCAAAAAGCAGCTATGCAAAACCTAAGCAACTTTGAGTTTGCTAAAACAGTTCTTGTTATTACCACAAATTTAACGGCATTTTTAAAGTGGGTTTTTCCATGACGCAATGTGTAAAGTTAATTTTGCTCAATTGTGGGTAGAGATTGCGATCGGGTAGTCATTCACAGTCATTTTCAATATGGAGCGCGCTAAATATGATAAAACCTTCAAATTAAAAATAATTAACCTATATAAACAAAGTATATCACAGTGAAAAATTGCAAAAATATTCGGAATTAATAAATCTATAGTTTCACGTTTGATTAAAAAATATAAAGCTACCGGTAGCTTAGAAAATAATAATGTAGGAGGAAGGCCGCGTAAAACAACTGTTCGGGAGGATAGGAAAATAACGAGATTAATCAAATCAAATCCCTTTATTTCCTCTCGGGAAATATTGTCGACTTTGAATTTGAACGTTGACTCCAGTACGGTTCGTAGACGGGCTCTTGAAGCTGATCTTAAAAGTTATTCAGTGCTGAAGAAACCTATGCTTACGAAGAAGCATGTACAGAAAAGGTTTATTGATAAAATTGTTTTTTGAATTGAAATAATCTTTTCTTTAAAACACTCTATAGATTGAATTTTGCTAAAAAATATATTAATTGGTCAGTCGGCAAGTGGAAAAGTGTGTTATTCAGTGATGAATGTAAATTTAACCTGTGGAACACTGATGGCATACAATACGTTAGGCGTACGTCCAAGCAAAGACTTAATCCAAGCTTCTGTAAAAGTACACTGAAGCATGAGGGTGGAAGTGTTATGATATGGACATGCTTTTCTGGTAATGGTGTTGGTTCTTTTCATGAAATAGGGGGCATAATGGATCGTTTTGATCACAAGGATATTTTGGAAAATGTGATGCTGCCGCATGCCGAATGGAATATTCCACTTTCTTGGGTATTCCAACATGACAACGACCCGAAGCATACTTCAAAAATGGTCAAGGAGTGGCTAACAGACCATCGGATTGAAGTTCTTGATTGGCCTGCACAGTCACCGGATTTGAATCCGATTGAAAATTTATTCGGGATTCTTAAAGGTCGCGCTGGAACAATACGGTGCAAAAACCAAATGGAGTTGATAAATTTATTGAAAATACAGTGGGAAAACATACCAGCAGCTATTATTTCTAATTTAATTGAGTCGATGCCTCGTAGATGTGCTGAAGTCATAAAAAATAACGGATATTATACAAAATATTAAAAGAGTTGCTTCGGTTTTGCACAGCTGTTTTTTGAACTGATTATGATTTATTTTTTTTATTTACTGTTAATAAATGAAAATTAAAAACGTTGTTTGGGTGATTTTGAGGACACATGCAAATATGTAAATAAATATATTTACAGTTTACCGGGAAGTATTTTTAAAAGTGGGAGACAACTTTTTACATGAGAGTAGGAAAAGTTGCTTAGGTTTTGCACAATACTGTACATAGGTAAGATAGGAACATAAAACCGACGCGCTAACTTCCCTTAAATACAGCACGCGAGTGGTATAAGTTTTTAAAAAATATAAAAAAGTGAAGTGAAAGCAAAATCAGCAACAGTAACTACTAAAAAGTAGTGGAAATCAAGAAAGGTATATGTACCAGCCCGGTGGTGGTCTATTAATGGTCATTCCTTCAAACAAAAGCCAGCATGACACTGGTACTGAGGACATGATACTATCACTCGTTGGTGTTGTTTCGAAAATGCAAGCTAGGTTGGAGCATTGCATCAAACTTCAGGAACAAATTTTGGCTAATATGGCAGCAACAACCCTGAATGTAGCAACTCCGGACAAAGGATCTTTCGAGCCAATAGAAAGCATCGATGAACTTATAAATTTCGAAGCGAATTTAAACAAGATGTATTTGAGTTAGTATCCATATCTTAGACAATATCTATATTACGTAGTTTTATGTTTTCAAAATAATATTACCTAGTTATATTGAAATATTAGAAAATGTTGGTGTATAAAACAATCAAATCCGATAAGTAGTTTGGAAGTGTTGGAGAAAAGTATAACCTGACCCAATCGGCCAGGAACAAAATTCAATATAAATTTAAATAATTTTCTCCAATTCTAATTTACAATTATTTAAGCTTGTATTAAAGAAATTGATTGTAAGAAATATTTTGAAAATTTACTTCTAGAGAGTCTGTTTTAAGGTAATATCTGAAAATTTCTTAAAATCAAAATATATTCTCTAAAAGTCGGTTTCAAACTATTTTGAAATAGTATCTTCATTTGGGTATAAATATATTTGTTGAATATATGTATACTGTTTTTATCTCCAATTTTTCAGTATCAAAAGTTGTCTTCTATCTGTTGCCCAAAAGCGGTCAATCTGGTGATAACGTGAGCTGCCGAATCGTGGACTCTGTCTTTTCACGAAAGCTGTCTACCCTTGTTTCTCGGGCAGGAGTATAAACAAAATGAAAACTTCAGCCGATTTGTTAATACTTTTAAATTTGTTCATAGTTATAGTAAAAATAAAAATTATTTTGAAATGTTTTGTTTTTTAAATTATAAATAATTCAAGGCGGCTTCACTTAACAACACATCAAAAAGAATTTCTGCCATAAAACACTTTGGGAACATAAGGCGGATAAGAAAAAAGGAATCCGTAAATGGAACAGAATCAATACAAGCGATTATGGAAATGGATGGCGGTATTAAAAATAATGACGATGTCATCTGTCAAGATGATGAAACTGAAATTGAGTACATTGAGTCGGCCGCAAGTTATAGCGGATTTTGGAAGCTTCACAGTCTGCTTTTAAAATAGCATCGCGATTTTGTTCCCACTTCTCTTTGATACCTTCCCGATCTTTTTATATTTTTCCATGAATTCATCATACTTTAAATAAAATTCTTCAAACTTTCCACAGAATATATGGCTAGTATGTTATGCTTCGGTTCACAAGCCCTAGCGAAACTATCTTTATTGGCTTCGAATACTAAGGTTTATAGAAATTTTAATTTTTCAGACTTCAACTTACTAACTTCTGAAGGCCTTACAGGCGCTTTGCTAAATAAGAATATCTAAACCCTCTGTACAGCTTGTGATTATTTTTCACAATTGCTTTAAAAAAGCTATTACTGGAAATATATTTTGAAAAATGGTTGAAATCCATAAATAAGCCATATGACAGCACTATAGAAGTAATAGCTTATGACATTTAAAAAATTGGACCTTATACAATAAAATTTGTTAGTTGGGCTATCACTTATCCCGAAATTAAAAACAGAAAAAAACTAATAAGTTCACATGTCCCGTCTTTTCTCGGGAATTAAAAGAACGAAAGCGAAACCCTACCAAACAAAGTCTTTGCAACTCTTAATAAAACGATTTAATTTACTCTACTTATCTTCTCCTTTACATGGCCTTGTTTCTTTATCCTTCTCTTCAGCGTATCTCCTCGCCGTCCTTCAATCATCCCTCTATTTCCTTTATTTTTTATTCTTTTTTGTTCTACACTAAGTTAAAAATTTTACTTTTTCAGTATATCAGACACTATCATTATTTGAAGTATTTGAGATCAAAACCCGTTTCCATCCTTCCAGGTGCTGCTGCTTCACTTTCAGATTTTCTATGTATTTTCATTATATATATATATATTTTGTGTAGGGACCTATAAACTTTTTTTTGCAATTTAGCTCTTTAATATTCTCGTTCTGCTCGTCCATTGCATTTTTAATATTCTTATAAAAACCCTTATTGGATATTAATTTGCTTTTCAAGAAGAACAATTGGGTCCTTGAATTTAGCTTTTTTCCTTGCATTAGCTGTAGAACATCACGGCTTCTCGAGAAAACCCTTTCATCTAAAAGTTCTTCCAATATTTAACAACTGCTGGTGGTCGTTTGCAATTATTTCTTGCAATGCCAAGACTTTGCTTCATTGGATTTATCATTTCCCAGAATTGGTCAAGTTGTTTTCTTCCTGCAATGGGATAGATATTTATACGTGCATAAATACATGTAATTAGTTTTTATGTTCTTAAATATAGGGTCCGCCAAATAACTTTTTTTTTTTTTTAAACAGGGCGCAAAACATCGAGTGCAGCCTTGGCTGTGTGGCACGTTGCGCCGTTCTATTGAAATCAAATGTTGCCAATATCCTCCTCTTCAATTTTTGTGAACAAAAATTCGTTCAACATAGCCCGATAACGATCGCCATTGACTGTAACGGCCACTCCTTGCTCATTTAAAAAAATGAAAAATGGTCCAATTATGCCGCAATATTTCCCAGCGTTGTTCAAGCGTATACACAACCATATTCGTTCAGCGGTATAGCGGTATATTATCTGTCAAATCAGACATGAGCTAAGTGTTACCATTCGCGAAATAAGCACTAGTTGAAAAAAAAACGTTAGATGGCGGACCCTATACAAAACGCAATGGTATTTTAATTAATAAAAAATATTATGAAATTTAGTGCATAGAATATGTACATTTTAGATAAATCAAATTGAAATTTGAGCCTTATCGCACAGCAACCACCAAATACGCAATGCCACGCCCACAATTTAGAAAAAACAGTTTTAAAGCTAAAGTTAGAGAGATAGAGTGTTACAACCTTCCCAAGATATGTAGGCACTGGCCTCCTCTATAAGTTTTTCATATAAAGTTTTTTGCCACGCCTACTTTTTGTGGGCGTTTTTGACTAAAATTCTGTTTTCTTCGAAAATTTTCACAGAAAGCGAAAAAAACTGTTTAACAAAATATTTACCCAATATTTTTTCCAACATATCGCCCACACAAAGTTTTCGGCCACGCTCAGTTTTTGGGGGCGTTTATTCAAAAAAACTTTTTTTTTTTTTAATTAATAGAACTAAATAAAATGCTATCCATCATCTTCTTAATGCTTTTTTCTTTGGGGCATATAGGGCTATGGATAGAGTAACATACTGTTCGCCTCAAGCGGACTGTAGCCTTTCCTTATGTTTTTGGTTTGATTTATGTTTGGTAGGTGAAGAATCTGGCCGATCGAATTGTTATTATGTCATTTCGGGCGCTGGCGTCTGCAATTTTGTTTTAATTCCATTTGTTGCTCCAAATAATACATCTTAAGACAGTATCTACAAAGTTTGTTCGCGGAATTCTAAGTGTAGCAGCAATAACTGGTTGGTACGAAGCAATAATTAAAACATGGCATAGGAATTTTAAAAATTATATAAAAAAAATATTATGCTTAACAAAGGAAATTATATAACGGATACATTGCACATGTATTACAAAAGTGACGCAACTCAAAAAATCAAATTCTTGGATAAGGACAAAACCCTATTTGGGACCGTATACAGGGAATTAAACCATCAACTAAGCAATGTTGAATCACCAATGAAATAATATTTTTTAGTAGCGATTTACACAGGTATCACTATGGGTATCACATTACAACTGTGTATTTCCTTGCGTAGATAGAACTCTATTGAAAAGCTACAACAAAATAATATTCTTAATACAAATGGTAAGTGTTTGAATTTACTTTTATTGTTAGAAGTAATAAACGCATGTGTGAGGTAAAATTGGAGAAAAGTATACATATATGTATGTACCTGATTGCGAAATCGAGTTTTTGGAAACTTGAAATACGCGAGAATTTTTGCGGAATTAAAGCTGCTGACAGGAGGGGAGGTATAATTAAGAAAGGAGCGCCAAATTTTACAGCAAAATATATTGTTAGGTAATTTTTGTTAACAAAAAAATGGACTAGAAAATATTTGTGAAGGGTTTCAAATCAGAAAAATTACTAACAATTACTGTGTAACCAAAAGGAATTTTAAGCGATGAAATAATTTCACCTTGACCACTGTTAATACCTTAATTATTTCTGGACTTTACACTACAACAATTTGAATCCCAAGAGCTATGCTAACAAATTTCTTATTGCAATGACAAATGGTTGCCTTAAAAATCCGAAGGAATCATTTTACAGTATTCCTGCACTTTCGACACGATTACATTTTTTCCTCATATTATTCTCTATATTTCGTTTACTTTCAGGAAACGACTTATTGCGACACCACAACAACCGTTTAGAACGGCATGGAATGGTAACTCCACATGCTGTGACGTGACTATGTTGCGCACTCATACCAGTAGCGCGATTGCTTCTGCCGGGTTAACATAAAACAAGAGTGGAAAAAGTATTTTATTTGTTATAGAATTTTGTAATCCTATGGAATATGCACCAGTTTAATGTTAGCATATTTTGTTACTTGTGTTAATTTTAAAAATCATTGACAATTTTTTGTAATACATCTTTTATTCTACGAAAGGCCGAAAAGCGAACAGTGAACGGCCGGGTATGTTTCAATTCCATCCATGGAGTTCGGTTGACTCTTTTAGTTTTGAAATGAACTTATTTCTTTGTTTGATTGATTTTTTAAAGTAATAGTTGGACCGGAGGCATTCATTTTTTCCGTCAATTTCTTCAAGAATTTTTTTTTCGATGTTTAACATAATAAAATTTAGTTGGCAGTTGCCTAACTTCCGATTATCGAGCACAAAAAGATATTGTTAAGTTCTGATTTTTCAATTCTGAATACAAAATTTTAACTATGAACATTGATTTCAATCGCAAAGTCTACTTTTTGAAAAGAAAAACAATTAATTATATTATGAAAAATACTGTAATCTGTAATAAATCTGTGTTAAATATTTCAATTAAGAATCGAAAAAAAAATAAAATTATTATAAAAGAATATTTGAAATGATAGGAGTAACTGAATTGTGGCTTTAAAAGAAGAAAATCATCTACAGACAGATCGCAGAAGCTGTTAGTGGAAGATCAATCATATCTTGAATTTAACAGTGTTAAAATTAACATTCCTAACTTATCTCTTTATGTTATGCTGGCGTAGATACATATGTTATTGACAAAATTATTTGCCTTGGTGATTATTATCTGGATACCAACATTTTTAGGTAGCTAAATGAATTTGTATCGCAAAAGTAATGACAACAAAAATTAATATTCTTAATATAAATAGCAAGTTTATTTATCATATTTTTTATTTTTATTAATTAAATTAAACTATGACTTCAGTTTTACAATTAGACCTAGACTACCTAGACCTAGACTACCGTCTTCAAAAAAATTTTCTGTTACAATACTTTTAATTAATGAAATGAATTAGGTTATCTTTTTCGTCACCTTTATGCCCTGTCTTCTATTGAGGGGAAAATATATTTTGTTCGATCCCGAAATACAGAAGCGGTCCTTGGGCATCGATTAAATTTGGGAACCATAACCCGAATCCATTTTAATACATAATTTTTAATCACAAACAACGTTCTTATTTATTTTTTCGCATTTAAATTTACTGCGACAAGAAGCCCATTCGGTCCCTTTCTTTAAGCGAAGGGGTTACGGAGAGCACTGGCACGCCACTGCAAGAATTGCTTTGGAGTAGCTGGAAAATTCCGTTCGTTGGTTCGTTTGTGTGATATATATGATTAGTAGAATATATGGCAGAAAACCACTTACACAGAGGTGGAAGTCCATTAGACGCCATACGTGAGATTCCATTTGAATGTGCCCGACTTTGGACAAAGGAACCTGGAAAACCACTTATTGGTTGACTAACGAATTATACAGAGATATTTTTCGGAAATTTTTATAAGAAGTCTTTTTGGACTGGTAAAACTTTTTTTTAAGAAAATTTTATTTTGATAAAGAAAATTTTATTTTCTTAAAAAAAAGTTTTACCAGTCCAAAAAGACTTCTTATAAAAATTTCCGAAAAATATCTCTGTATAATTCGTTAGTCAACCAATAAGTGGTTTTCCAGGTTCCTTTGTCCAAAGTCGGGCACATTCAAATGGAATCTCACGTATGGCGTCTAATGGACTTCCACCTCTGTGTAAGTGGTTTTCTGCCATATATTCTACTAATCATATATATCACACAAACGAACCAACGAACGGAATTTTCCAGCTACTCCAAAGCAATTCTTGCAGTGGCGTGCCAGTGCTCTCCGTAACCCCTTCGCTTAAAGAAAGGGACCGAATGGGCTTCTTGTCGCAGTAAATTTAAATGCGAAAAAATAAATAAGAACGTTGTTTGTGATTAAAAATTATGTATTAAAATGGATTCGGGTTATGGTTCCCAAATTTAATCGATGCCCAAGGACCGCTTCTGTATTTCGGGATCGAACAAAATATATTTTCCCCTCAATAGAAGACAGGGCATAAAGGTGACGAAAAAGATAACCTAATTCATTTCATTAATTAAAAGTATTGTAACAGAAAATTTTTTTGAAGACGGTAGTCTAGGTCTAGGTAGTCTAGGTCTAATTGTAAAACTGAAGTCATAGTTTAATTTAATTAATAAAAATAAAAAATATGATAAATAAACTTGCTATTTATATTAAGAATATTAATTTTTGTTGTCATTACTTTTGCGATACAAATTCATTTAGCTACCTAAAAATGTTGGTATCCAGATAATAATCACCAAGGCAAATAATTTTGTCAATAACATATGTATCTACGCCAGCATAACATAAAGAGATAAGTTAGGAATGTTAATTTTAACACTGTTAAATTCAAGATATGATTGATCTTCCACTAACAGCTTCTGCGATCTGTCTGTAGATGATTTTCTTCTTTTAAAGCCACAATTCAGTTACTCCTATCATTTCAAATATTCTTTTATAATAATTTTATTTTTTTTTCGATTCTTAATTGAAATATTTAACACAGATTTATTACAGATTACAGTATTTTTCATAATATAATTAATTGTTTTTCTTTTCAAAAAGTAGACTTTGCGATTGAAATCAATGTTCATAGTTAAAATTTTGTATTCAGAATTGAAAAATCAGAACTTAACAATATCTTTTTGTGCTCGATAATCGGAAGTTAGGCAACTGCCAACTAAATTTTATTATGTTAAACATCGAAAAAAAAATTCTTGAAGAAATTGACGGAAAAAATGAATGCCTCCGGTCCAACTATTACTTTAAAAAATCAATCAAACAAAGAAATAAGTTCATTTCAAAACTAAAAGAGTCAACCGAACTCCATGGATGGAATTGAAACATACCCGGCCGTTCACTGTTCGCTTTTCGGCCTTTCGTAGAATAAAAGATGTATTACAAAAAATTGTCAATGATTTTTAAAATTAACACAAGTAACAAAATATGCTAACATTAAACTGGTGCATATTCCATAGGATTACAAAATTCTATAACAAATAAAATACTTTTTCCACTCTTGTTTTATGTTAACCCGGCAGAAGCAATCGCGCTACTGGTATGAGTGCGCAACATAGTCACGTCACAGCATGTGGAGTTACCATTCCATGCCGTTCTAAACGGTTGTTGTGGTGTCGCAATAAGTCGTTTCCTGAAAGTAAACGAAATATAGAGAATAATATGAGGAAAAAATGTAATCGTGTCGAAAGTGCAGGAATACTGTAAAATGATTCCTTCGGATTTTTAAGGCAACCATTTGTCATTGCAATAAGAAATTTGTTAGCATAGCTCTTGGGATTCAAATTGTTGTAGTGTAAAGTCCAGAAATAATTAAGGTATTAACAGTGGTCAAGGTGAAATTATTTCATCGCTTAAAATTCCTTTTGGTTACACAGTAATTGTTAGTAATTTTTCTGATTTGAAACCCTTCACAAATATTTTCTAGTCCATTTTTTTGTTAACAAAAATTACCTAACAATATATTTTGCTGTAAAATTTGGCGCTCCTTTCTTAATTATACCTCCCCTCCTGTCAGCAGCTTTAATTCCGCAAAAATTCTCGCGTATTTCAAGTTTCCAAAAACTCGATTTCGCAATCAGGTACATACATATATGTATACTTTTCTCCAATTTTACCTCACACATGCGTTTATTACTTCTAACAATAAAAGTAAATTCAAACACTTACCATTTGTATTAAGAATATTATTTTGTTGTAGCTTTTCAATAGAGTTCTATCTACGCAAGGAAATACACAGTTGTAATGTGATACCCATAGTGATACCTGTGTAAATCGCTACTAAAAAATATTATTTCATTGGTGATTCAACATTGCTTAGTTGATGGTTTAATTCCCTGTATACGGTCCCAAATAGGGTTTTGTCCTTATCCAAGAATTTGATTTTTTGAGTTGCGTCACTTTTGTAATACATGTGCAATGTATCCGTTATATAATTTCCTTTGTTAAGCATAATATTTTTTTTATATAATTTTTAAAATTCCTATGCCATGTTTTAATTATTGCTTCGTACCAACCAGTTATTGCTGCTACACTTAGAATTCCGCGAACAAACTTTGTAGATACTGTCTTAAGATGTATTATTTGGAGCAACAAATGGAATTAAAACAAAATTGCAGACGCCAGCGCCCGAAATGACATAATAACAATTCGATCGGCCAGATTCTTCACCTACCAAACATAAATCAAACCAAAAACATAAGGAAAGGCTACAGTCCGCTTGAGGCGAACAGTATGTTACCCTATCCATAGCCCTATATGCCCCAAAGAAAAAAGCATTAAGAAGATGATGGATAGCATTTTATTTAGTTCTATTAATTAAAAAAAAAAAAAGTTTTTTTGAATAAACGCCCCCAAAAACTGAGCGTGGCCGAAAACTTTGTGTGGGCGATATGTTGGAAAAAATATTGGGTAAATATTTTGTTAAACAGTTTTTTTCGCTTTCTGTGAAAATTTTCGAAGAAAACAGAATTTTAGTCAAAAACGCCCACAAAAAGTAGGCGTGGCAAAAAACTTTATATGAAAAACTTATAGAGGAGGCCAGTGCCTACATATCTTGGGAAGGTTGTAACACTCTATCTCTCTAACTTTAGCTTTAAAACTGTTTTTTCTAAATTGTGGGCGTGGCATTGCGTATTTGGTGGTTGCTGTGCGATAAGGCTCAAATTTCAATTTGATTTATCTAAAATGTACATATTCTATGCACTAAATTTCATAATATTTTTTATTAATTAAAATACCATTGCGTTTTGTATAGGGTCCGCCATCTAACGTTTTTTTTTCAACTAGTGCTTATTTCGCGAATGGTAACACTTAGCTCATGTCTGATTTGACAGATAATATACCGCTATACCGCTGAACGAATATGGTTGTGTATACGCTTGAACAACGCTGGGAAATATTGCGGCATAATTGGACCATTTTTCATTTTTTTAAATGAGCAAGGAGTGGCCGTTACAGTCAATGGCGATCGTTATCGGGCTATGTTGAACGAATTTTTGTTCACAAAAATTGAAGAGGAGGATATTGGCAACATTTGATTTCAATAGAACGGCGCAACGTGCCACACAGCCAAGGCTGCACTCGATGTTTTGCGCCCTGTTTAAAAAAAAAAAAAAGTTATTTGGCGGACCCTATATTTAAGAACATAAAAACTAATTACATGTATTTATGCACGTATAAATATCTATCCCATTGCAGGAAGAAAACAACTTGACCAATTCTGGGAAATGATAAATCCAATGAAGCAAAGTCTTGGCATTGCAAGAAATAATTGCAAACGACCACCAGCAGTTGTTAAATATTGGAAGAACTTTTAGATGAAAGGGTTTTCTCGAGAAGCCGTGATGTTCTACAGCTAATGCAAGGAAAAAAGCTAAATTCAAGGACCCAATTGTTCTTCTTGAAAAGCAAATTAATATCCAATAAGGGTTTTTATAAGAATATTAAAAATGCAATGGACGAGCAGAACGAGAATATTAAAGAGCTAAATTGCAAAAAAAAGTTTATAGGTCCCTACACAAAATATATATATATATAATGAAAATACATAGAAAATCTGAAAGTGAAGCAGCAGCACCTGGAAGGATGGAAACGGGTTTTGATCTCAAATACTTCAAATAATGATAGTGTCTGATATACTGAAAAAGTAAAATTTTTTTTGTTGTGTTTATAAGTTTAAGAATATGGCCCCTATTGTGAATGTCAATGAGCGAACGATTCTATAAAAGTCGATTACGTCGATAAATTTTACGTTTGGTATGGTGTAACTCAATCGACAAAAGTTCGTTTTATTGTGAACAAAAAACCTATTAATTGTGAATAGAGTATACTTTGAAATTTTTTGACATTTAAATTGATTATTTCTAGTGATTCTTCAATTGAATTCATTTTTGGGCGATTTCGAAGAAGGAAATATGAGGCGATTAAAAGATGCTCCTCTTGATTTGGATGAAAATATGTAAGTAATTGGTTTATACATATGTATTTTTTTTATCCTAAATAGTTTTCACTGCATTTTTTTGAAATATGTACTTTCGTTTATCAAAAGCAGCTTTTGTATATTTGCTCACGGAAATAGAAGAACATTTAAAGCCAATAGTGATGAAATCATCCATACCGAATATCATCAAACTGCTGCCTTAAGGTTCTGTTCACATGGATCGTATCAAATTAGTGTTGGGAATGAGGACTGGCTTGGTCTAGCGCAATCCACTGTTTCGCTTGTGCTAATGGAAATATTTCAAATTATAGAAACTTTTGTTTTTCCAAAATGGATACAAATGAATTATTCAGAATCCGAAAAATTCCGGACAAAATTATATGTCTTTGAGCGAGGTCAAATGCCGGAAGCTATAGGTTGCGTTGATGGAACGCACATAGAAATTGCTTCCCCTCAAAAGGAGTAACAGCATGCGTACAACACCCGAAAGGGCTTTTATATCATAAGTTTATATGTACATATAGAGGTATATGGGACATTGTTATGATTATGAAAGAATTTAATCTGTTTGAGGCTTGTGACGATACCATGAAGATTCGATTTATCAACGCAAAATACACTAGATCAACCGATGATTAAATGTTTTTAACATGTCAAGCTTAAAGACAATTTTGGAAGAAGAAAATCAAAGGCAGCAAACAAATAAGTGGTTTCTAAATATTCCAAATATTATAATATGAGGTGATGCAGGTTATGCTTTGAAACTGTATTTTATGACCCCCATTCCGAAATTCAGAAGAAGCTTCATTGAAAAGTTTATTTAACGCGAAAGCCAGGAATATTATAGAACGTACAATTGTAGTGTTAAAGAATAGATTTATATTCTTGCTTAGGGCAAGAGAATTGCACTATTCTCCAAAAAAGGCCACACAAATAACCAATATATGTGCAGCTTTGCATAATATTTGCATGTTGCATAGCACTCCCATTCTTGAAGACTTCGTTGAAGAACCGACTGTTGCTGAACCTGATAACATAGAAAACGTAAATGCGAACGAAATTTTCCAAAACAATGAAGCTATATTAATTAGAAACCAAATTGTAATGTCATTAAATGTTGCTTAAACTTCAAGGCAAATATTAAATAAAAAAATTTTAAGTCTTTTTATTACGTTTAAATAAGAATAAAATAAATAAAAATACATAACTGAAGACCTGAGTAAATTATTCATTGTTAGCTCTCAAATCCATTGAAGTACTGAAAAAAATTATAACAATAAAAACTTTTTACACTCTGTTTACTCCTGATGTCGTCTTTATATACCTGCATCTTTTCTTTTTGATTTCCAGCAACTCCTTATTGTTATCTTTTTTTAAATAATAAATTCTTTTTTGTATAAACGTCTATACTTGAAATGCTCCGTTTTTTATCTTTCATATTACTTTTTAAGTCGTTACTTCTAAAACGACTTTTGTTAAAGTTGCACTTCTTTCACGTTAGTCGAAGGCATGACTGGTTCCGGCTCCTCTTCTGCTTCTATATTATTTTTTGGATTGATGTTTGATAAATCCCTCAGTGGCTCTTCGTGGATGTGTCCACACTCAATGCCAGGTGGGTCAATACAGTCATTAATTGAAAGTAGGCTAATGAGGGATTCCTCCAAATTGCTGAAAGTGTGCAGTTTGTTTGGCCCTCCACCAGTCACTTGAATTTCGGTTTAATTCTCACTTTTCTTTTTTTTTTGGTTTTGCACTTTAAATCAGCCCAAACCTGTCAGAAAAGCTTATTCACTAATACGATTGATAAGTAAGTAAATTCAAATTTGCTTTTAACTTTGGATCCCAGGTACGTGCAGGAGGCCATAAACTATTCAGTTCGACGGTGAACTTTTCCCATCTAGATTTTGCCTGCGACTTCCCGCATATATCCCTAGCAATATCGGGATTTGCTTCCATCAAGCTTACCAGTTTTTATACCCTATCCTAAAGGTATATTAATTTTGACACATAGTTTGTAACACCCATTAATATTCGTCATAGACCCACAGAAGTATATATTTATGATCAGGACCAAAATCTAAGACTATTTAGCAATGTCCGTCCGGGGGTGTTTTTTCAAAAAATATTTTTTTTTCTATACATTTCATAGAATGAAATAAAATCCATCATCTTCCTAATGCTTTTGGGGTACATAGGGATAAGAATAGTGTATCATACTGTTCGCCCCAAGCGGACCGTAGCCTTTCCTTATGTTTCCATTTGTTTCTTGTCGCTAACAATTTTTAAATTTTAGAAATAGTTATAAAATTGAAATAACTAACATCTTCGTCCTTAAAAATAATTTTTTTCAGCCACACAACACAGAATCGAAAGGAAAAATATGATTCACAATCGACATTCGCAATACCGAAGTTCATCTAATCTATCGATTAATAATCGACAATCACAATAAGGGCCTATGTCTGAAATATTTTTTTTTGTTATATTCAGCCCTATGTAATCCGCCGGGGGGAACGTTTCACTCATTACAACGCAAGCCATTTGTGGCACTTCTGAAAACTTCTGATTGTTAAATATATTCAAATATTTTTTTTCTTTTTTTAATGGTATTGATACCTATAAAATGTGATAACATTAATCAAAACTTTAATTGAATTAAACTAGATACCACTTCTAGTTATATTTTACAAAGATCTCAATATTTCAAGTCTAATTTCAGCTACTATGTTCACATACTGTGCTTTCGATTGGTCGTTTTTATCTTCATCGTGGTATTCATTTTCTTTATTGACTTCTTCAGGTTCATTCCAAAAAGTTTTATAGTGCATGCAAATATTATGCAGAGCACAAAAAACATTTATAATTTGCGCTGCTTTTTTGGATTCGTAATGCATTGTTCTAACACCCATTAAAAAACGGAATCTGTTTTTAAGAACTCTAATTGTTCTTTCGACGATATTTCGTCCTTCGCTATGTTGCTCGTTAAACTTGCTCTCGGGAGAATTTATATACACTAATCGAAATGGTGTCAGAAGCCATGGAAGATTTGCAAAGCCTGAATAAGAAAGGGACATTTCAGATACAAAAAAACAGTGCGTGGGAGAAAACTTACCCAAAATTATTTTATTTCGATCCCCATTATTATACCTGCCACGAAAAAAGGTACCAACATTGCTTCTGTTCCATAAAAATGAGTCATGATTGAAGCCTGGATTCGTTGAATCCACACATCTTATCCACTGCTAATGGTCGCATTTTAAGAGTCCTATGTATATTTTTGAAGTCACTTTCCAGCATAGTATTTACTGTAAAATCCCTTACGATTATAATGCAAATGTCTGTTTTGTGATGGAATTTTGATGGAAATATGAGTTCCATCAACGCACATTACCACTCCTGGGATTCGAAATTTGTCATAAAAATAACTCGTCGATTGTGTTTTGTCCTCATCATCCATTTGGGGCACAGTTTCCTTTATAAAATGTCCAACGCTTGCTTTAGCACTTCTGAAAAAGTTGACTGTGCTACGCAGACGTTGTAGTCTTTACAAGTACCATACTGATCATTTTCTTCGGCAAAGAATCATAAGCAAGCTGCTAATTTTACTTTCGGAGACAGTGAAGATAACTTCGAGTTAGCATTAAGCTCCGTTTTCGAAATATTGAAAACCTATACAAATGCTGATTTATTCAAACGAAAGCTCTTACAAACCTAAAAGATTAATTAAAGCTATAAATAGATTATGATTGTGTTCCAGAACTCACGTTGACAGGGTAATGCCCAGCCAAGTTTACATGAAACAACTCAGGCAATTTTTACTCTAACTTCACTTAGGACGAACTTTTTTTTTGTGAACTTTTTAATAATTGCGGTACAAACTTGGCGATATTTTTGAGATCTCAGTACTTTTGGTGGCTGACTTGTAGGACGAAAGCGATTTTTGTATAAGAGATCTTTGATATTCTCTTACATTTATGTTTTTGGTATGATTTTTATTTGCAGACAAATGTAGAACCAGATTTGAACCATTTCTATACCCTTTCCTAAGGGTATATTAATTTTAACACTTTGGAACCCAACTGGAGTAGAAGAAATTGAGTGGTAAGCTGATGTTGATCTGGGCTAGTAGAATGGTAACAGATGTCTTCAATATGTATGTACTTTGTTAATTTTATAACTGCTTATCATTATAAGAGTGGTCTTGTATTTTTAATAATTCTAGTATTAACTTAAACGTATTTTAATTTGATAATATTTTATTTGCTTGTTTCCTAAAGTCTGTTCTAAATGTTTCAGAAAAATTCAATTTTTAAATCCAGTATGGTATGACAGAAGTTAAGGAGTTTAAAAAACCAAAAAAATAAAATATGGTCAATCTATAGGAAAACACGATAACAATCAGATTTCTCTAAATATGCTGTTAAGTTGTCGTTTCCGATTCCTATGTTGTTTAGCCATTCTCTCTCTACATGTAAATTTCCTGAGGCTTGGAAGATTTTTTTATTATTTCACTTTTTAAGAAAGGTAAAAAAGATGATATTGAAAATTACCATCCAATCGCAAGACTTTTGACAATTCCAAAATTATTTCAAGCTACCATATGTCAATCCTTACATTTCTACATAAAATCAATTGTCGCTCCAAATCAACACGGATTTTGCAAGGCCATTCTACCATTCAAGCTAAAAAACCAAACAGATTGTATTCTCACAGACTTCAGCAAATCGTTTGATAAACTTTCCCATCGCGTCTTTGGTTAAGTTTCTTACATTGGCTCGAGTCATATTTATGAAACAGATCTTATGCAATCGTATTTAATGGTTGTTCATCGAATAAGTTCGCAGTCAATTATGGAGTTCCACAAGGCAGTCACTCGGGTCTGATTTTATTTAGTATATTTATAAACGATTTAGTGTCTATCTTAAAACATTCGAGGTACATATACTATTTTTAAGAGTGTTGCCAACTATGATTATTGTTACAAATTGCATTGTGATGTTCTATTGTGGTGTGGGAATAATTGTTTGTACATACAAATATAAGGAAGTGCAGTTCAATAGTGCCCTATGGTTACAACTTAAATCGGGTGTTGCTCTCTACCGTTCACAATTTGTCCGTCCTCGGTGTTTTATTAGATCATAAGCTCGAGTAAAAAAAGCATTAAAACTCAGTTTGTAATAAAGCTAATTCCATACTCGGTTGGATTAAAATTTAAAGACCCTTATGTTTGAAGCAACTATTTACTAAATTGGTTAGGATATACAAATGTAGTGTCGCATCGAACAAGCTAAAAAAATATTTTTAAGATTTGCACTAAGAGGATTAGGTTGGCAAGACCCCCATACGGTTATATCTCTGTTTCAGCTATAAATCTCACTGTGTATAAATGGTTTTCTCTGTTTAATAATTTATTGAATATATTTAATAAATGTTCTAATCTTATAAATAATAATAATATTAATAAAAATCATCGGAGTCAGAATATTAGAGAATTTTGTGTATCTCCGAGATTTCATCCGGTTTTGTTAAGTAAGAAAGTTTTTTTTTTAAATCATTCCTAACCTGAGCTATAACAGAATATACTGAAATAACATTTCAACAATGTATATTCGTATTGTGCTACACTGGGGTACACCGAACACCTGTATCCCAACATCAAATTTCAGCACAATAATAAATACTCCGCTCGCCGTCAGTATCACATACGAACTAATGCAAGAAGCCATGAAACTACACAGAGCACCATCTGCAACCGATTGGCGGCAATTAAAAAAAAGGCTGGTGTACACGTGTACTCTGCAATTATATGTTACGAAAATCTGGATTTACTTCGAACAGCCCCAATGCGGAAATCGTTTGGCTGAGGAGGATAAACATATTATTTTAAGCGCACTTCAACAAGAAATAAATATTCTAATAAATGTTGATAAGAATCTTCCCTGTTTTGGCGATAGGACAGATGAACCAATAACAAATTTGATGAGGAGTTTCTATTTGCCTTCCCTTATGCAAAAGAAAATTCAAAAGAACGGGATAGTAAATTTAATCTTTACTTTTAATTTGTTATTGATAAGATCTATTATAAATAAAGAAGCATTGCAGTTCTCCGATTCTGTTCATAGAGTTGACGATTACTGAAATGTCGACATATCTGATGAAAATTCAAAAAACTGCAGTTAATGAAGCATTCGATGCATTGTAAAGCGGTTTGTTAAGCCTTTTATGACCGAATTAATAGAGCTGTGCAAACAAATATTTAAGGATATGTAGTTGTTAGTCTAGACCTAAATATGACTTGATATCAATTTCAAAGCCCTATGTATCCTGGTTTAGCCATTGTGAAATGTTGCCTATACTGGGTATCCTCTCTCAAAGTGCTCCAAATGTAAAATTTATTTATTTTCAAACCCACTACAAAATTGTTTCGTCTCATATCATACTTAAATTGTTCTAAAAATTAAAAAAAACATTTATAAAATGTATTTAAAACATTTATTAAATTAAATTATGTATAAACTCACCTTTCCCTTAAATAAATGTTGCATGTGCAATCAACGAAGATTAACTACAACGTGATCACTAGCAATAGTTGTAATAAAATATTTGCCAACAAGCTCGCACAATATACCAAGCTACTCTCAGGAAAAAGCCGTTAGCGAAAAACTTAAAATTACGGGACTTACAAGTGATAACATATAATGTTAATGGGTGCAATTAGATCGATTTTGTGAACCTTTAAATTTAAAAAAATTAAAAATGTTTCTCTTACGCCTTTTCTTATAATTCCGATAACAGATGTATTTTATAAATAAGCTTGATCTCTTTGTGGTCTAGTACTATTCCTCAGTACCTCACATCAGGTGCAGAGATAATAAAACAGGTCCAAAGAAGTTTCACTCAGTACAGCTTTTTGAATTGAATACTAGCTGCCTACTTAATGTTTTTGTTAAAACATTTTGCAAATGTATACTTTCGTTTCTTATTAATTCAAAAGGTTTATTTAAAATGGTCCACAAAAACTTAAATTATATACTTTTGATAAATACCAATTTTACCCGATTACCACAAACAACATTATTAAATATGTTTATAAACATGGTTGCTATGAAAATCAGATTCAGATTCAAATGTGTGCGCCCAAAATCAAGCTACATTTTGTTCCAGATTGTTATTTACTTTGCAGATGTTGGGAGCTGAATACTCAATTGAACAAACGCTGAAATCGTGTGTGTACTTAGTAGTAACACCGGTTTGTATTAATTTCTGTCTGATACAACCCCAATGGTGGTATATAATGTATTCGTAGCAAAAACCGGGTTAAAAGTAACCATGAACCTGACTTTATTTGCAGTGCAAATAAATAAAGCCCTGAAATCTGCAATTAAAATTAAAATGTTTGATTTGAATAGTTTTTGAGTTTACCTACAAGTGGCTTGGTTGAAATCTTACATCAAATATACCGATTGGTTGAATAAAACAACAACTTGTAATTGCTTCAATTAATTGATGAATTAATTAATGAAGAAGTGTTATTTATTGCAATTTTTTAAGTATTGACATTTAGAATGGGGAGGGCTGTTTTATCGACCAAAAAAACAAACCATGATAGTGAAAACCGGAAGTTAATGTTCATTATTTATCACCATCAACAGTCCAAAGCCTTTAAACCAAGATGTTTGCGTAAAATGTTCCATAAAATTGTGAACGAAGTCAGATCGATACGATCAACACTCTCCCGAATGGATTCAATATTCCTTTTAATATGCACTTTTCGTTTTGGTCTCGATGCCACGGAATCTTCGTAAAAAAAATTAACAACACGGCTAATAACGTACTCAGATGTTTGATTATGTCTGCTGTAATATGGTGCACGTTCTCTATAAATTTGGCGCAAAAAAACATTACTTTTTATAGTGTTCGACAGATTGAAAAGAATGAGCGAAATTATTTACAGTGCGAATTTATTGGATTTTTTATAGAAATTTGAGGAATTTATTTTAAAAGTTTGGCGATAGACGACATTTCAAAGTATCTACACCAAGAAAATATAAAAACTTTGGAAATGTCGCAGGGCAATAAGTGAAAATTGCCTATTAGAGGTGAAACCGGTGTAAGCTGCACCGGTGTCTGCAGAAAGGTATTTCATTGCACCATAAAGTGCTCAGGAATGGATCAATATTCCAGTAGTGTTATTAAGCCTAAAAATATGGTGAGATTCATTTACGAATAATGCATACTTTACATACAAAATGTTGATTTAATTGTGAAGGAAATGCAGGAGAGAGTCCAAAAACACACTGTATTTGAAGCAATACAAGGAACAATTTTAAACGTCACTTAAGCAATTAGAATTAAAAAAACTGTTGGAAGCATTAGAAGCTAAATATGTTGAGAGATTGGGAGATATGAAGAAAAGCCAAGAAACTTGTAGAAGAAGTATTTCAGAAATGAAAAAAATGTGCACGTTGGCTGAAAAACTAACGAAGGAAAATGAAAACGTTTGGAATGAAGTGAAAAGCAGTGGTAAACGCGTATGTGATGAATTTAAGAAAATTATGGATAACAACAAAGGTGAACAAATGATGGCGAGAAGTCATAAGTCATTTGCTGATATTTTCAAAAAGAACAATGACATAAGTCAGGACAGGGTGATGCCAAAAATGCTAACGAGTTATCGCTCATAATAAAAGCAAAAGGAAAACAAAATTGTAAAAAAACAAGACAAGATTTAAATAAAAACGTAGACCCAGAAGATTTCAGAATAGCTAATATTGAAACAGCACATAATGGAATAATTATCATTGAGATCGAGAATATGATATGGGTATGGACTATGAAATAAAGGTACCAAATACAATTAACCCAAGAATTATTATACCAAATATGAAGTTCAAATATGAAGAAAATGAGGTAATTGGGAAATTGTAAAAAACAAAAAAATGTTATGGCAAACAGTGAGTTAAAATTAGTCAAATATTCGAGAATAAGAAGACCAATGTTACAAATTACAAAGCAATTATTGAAATTGATATTAAGTCCTTTCCAAAAGTAATGCTAACAGGAAAACTAAATATCGGATGGGAACAAAAGAAGGTCTTTGATGCAGTGAAAGTCAGGAGGTGCTTTAAATGCAAATGTTTCAATCATAAATCTATGGAATGTAAGAAAGATGAAACATGCCTAAAATGCTTGGGAAACCATAAAAGTAGCGATTGTAACAAGGAAGCAATAAATGAATGTATAAATTGTGTTATAAATTTTAGCAGACAGAAAAGAGTATGAGTTTGTGATTTTATCCGAAACACAAGGTAAACAAAGACTAATTGACAAAATAATTAATATAAAAATTAAAGGATTTAATGATGTCTAATATTTCTCGAGCTCAGGAAATACTGGTGGTACCACAATATATGTTAAAAACAATTGGAAAATAACAAAGTTGTACGAAAAATCAGTTGATTACCAAAGATGGCTTTTGTCATGCAAATGTGAGCACAACAGTGTTAAGGTGGTTGTAGTAGCAGTGTACAAATCGGCGAACAGCTCCAATAGGGAATTTTGCAGATTTTCGGAGGAAAACATTGAGAAGCTGTCTGAAACACAAACAAACATATTTATTGCCGGAGATTTCAACACAGACTGGAGTAAGAAAAATCTTTATAAAAACGAGATAAAAAGAATTTTGGATGATAACTGTTTATCTCAGGACATAACAGAATATACTAAATTAACAGCTAACTCAAAAAGCACAATCGATTATATAATCTCTGATGTGGAAAATCTTACAGTTTTTACTAATATTAGTAATAAGATTTCAGATCATGAAAGTGTTGATATATTCATAAATGAAACAAAAAACAAACAAGCTAATAAAAATATAATATAAATATACAAATACAGGTAAGACATCTTTACACATAAACTTACGCAATTCGACACATCATACAATAGCAGAACCAGTGTACCTACATGAAAATGCGGAGAGGATTGATTTAATTCTTAGACAGACCTAACGGGAATTTATTATCAAGAAAAATGTAAAAACGGATAATCTAACAAATAAATGGTACACAAAGTGACTGAAAGCCCTAAAACTTGAACAAATTACAAAATATGAAATAGCTAAACTGAACAACAGTAATGAAAATTGGAATGAATATAAAAGAATAAGGAACCGGTAGAAAGTGTGTTTAAGAAATGCAAAAACCCGTTACATAAAAAATAGAATAAAACAAGCGAATGGGCAGAAAGAGATGTGGAGAATACTTAAAAAAATAATTTTAAGGCAACAGCAAAATGAAATAAAACACTTATATTTTAATGGTAAAGAATATAAAAGCGACTGGAAAATTTTAAATAATTTTAATAATTACTTTGTAAATAGTGTAAAAGAAATCATTTAATCAATCGAAAACGTGGTGGAATACGAGGGTGTAATAAATGAAGCGCAGAGTAGATTTAGATTTCGAGAAATAACGATAGATGAATTGAAAACCGTTGCAAAAAACTGAAAAACAAAATCGATAAAATAAGCTGGAATACTATTGGTCAGACAATGCTTATGATAGTGAATAATTCATTCTTAACGGGAGAGTTTCCAGACTCATGGAAGGATTCTATGGTTACACTAGTTGAAAAAGTAGCAAACACAAATAAAAGTGAAGAACTTCGACCCATCAACACCCTTAGAACAATCGAAAAAATTATCGAGACGGTGGTAAAGCAACAGTTGATCGTGTATTTTGAAATTAATAATATTTTATCGATGTACCAGGGTGGCGCATTAAAAAAGATCTCAAACGCGCTTTTGAAACAATTGATAGGGAAATACTTTTGAGAAAATTGTCTATGGTTCAGCTCGTTTTTGACAAGGAGAGTGCAAAGAACAAAAGTTAAAAATTATGTTTCGGATTGTGTTGAGGTTGAGCAAAGAGTTCCGCAAGGCTCGATTCTAGGAGCGTTACTTTTTATGCTTTACATAAATGGCATGCCTATGATAGTAAAATTTTGTAAAATTCGTTTATACGCTCTTGATACATTGATTTCTGCTGAGGGAAAGAACGTCGATGAATGCAGACATAAGCTAGATCACGATATAGCTAAATTAAATGAATGGTTAAAAATTAACAAATTAAAACTGAACGAAAAAAAAACTAAAATACTGCAAAAAAAATCCACCATGTGAAACGCCATGTGAAACGAATATAGAGATAAATGGTAAACTTATTGAGAACGTATAAACAGTATAAAATATCTGGGAATGCTATTCATAAGAATTTAAAAATGCACGAACACGTGGACTACATATGTAAAAAATAGGTTAAAAAAATTGGTTTCTTTAAAAGAATCAGGAAGCAAATGGATGACATGACAGCTATAATGGTTTACGTGGACTACATATGTAAAAAATAGGTTAAAAAAATTGGTTTCTTTAAAAGAATCAGGAAGCAAATGGATGACACGACAGCTATAATGGTTTATAATACTGTAATGAAACCCACTTTGAGTTTTGCGCTACAATACTTTTTTCATGCTGCAACCAAGGTCATAAAGAAAGGCTCCAGAAGCTCCAAATCAAGGCTTTGAGGAGTATCCTGAGGTGTAATCATTTTATGCCAATAATTTGTATGCTGAACGCGCTAAAATGGTTGAATGTAAGGCAAAGGCTAAAATACAATACGCTGTTAGCTGTTTTTAAAATCAAATATGGATCCGCGCCTACGTAACAAGCGAGGTCAGACAGGTTGGAGATGCACAGCCGTACCAGTTGCGAAACATAAACGACTTTAGATTACGCAAACAATCCTTTTAATCGGCTCAAAACACAATTATTTTTAAAGGTTTTAAAATTGTTTAATAGTCTACCTAATGAAATAAAAATTTAGCAAAATTTTAGAGTTTTTAAAAGTAAATGTCTAGATTTTGTAAAACTAAATATATAATGAGATTAGAAGAATTAAATAAATTTTTAATTTTTCTAAACATGTATATTACATTAGTTATGAATTAATACTTATAAACTTAACTAAACTAAACTTTGGATCAAAATTTTAGAATATTAGTAATAATGGCTTAGTGGTTAAGTGCGTTGGACTACTAAGCGAGAAGCCCCTCTAGCGAAAGTCTGACAAACATCTAACAGTTAGAAATTTAATGAGAAGCTTCTCAAAAATAAAATTACAGGTCGGAATTGGCCATTCCATTCGTGTCAACAAATATATCTTCGCACCTAAAACGGTTGAAATGCCTTTTACGCCTAATATTTATTTCTTCGATATGTACCACATGTACCTCACTCTTGCACATGAATCTAATATACAACTGATATATGTATGTGCTTATAGCACTCAATTTAAGCTCATACTACTACATCAAGCAGGTCGTGGACTTACCGGCTTGGCGCCCAGCATAATAGATTTTCAGTGTAGCAAACAGTATTAAGGAAAAGCTTAATGAAATGAGAAATTAATTACGGAAAATTTGACTCCCTGAAATTACGCCAAAAAGCGTTTTTGAAAAAAGGCCAAACAAATTTGGGTGTAATATTTTTGGAAAAAACGCTATACGTCAGGAAGTTAGGAAATTACCCAAAATCTTAAAAAAAAAGAGCCAAAAGCTGTATATTTAAAAATACATATTAGAAAAAAATATGTATAGGTATATATTATCGTCCACCTCATGCCAGAATCGTGAAGGAGCAAATTTTCCAATTTTTAGTTAATTGGTAGTTCCGTTATATGTAATTTCCCAACATTTACATTTTTGCACATTCATGATCCTGGCATAAGGGGGACGTATATCTTGTTATAATTTTTTTTGTTAATTTCTATGGAAATTTTTAAAGAAAACAACATTTTGACAAAAAAAAACGCCCATTTTAAGTTCACAAAGTCAATTGTCTTTATTTTATTTTTATTTTTATTTTTACAAAAGTTTTTACATCTATGTCTTAACACAAGTTTATATTCATCGATCTTCACTGGTCCACCATTGATTCCTGACCGGCTGTACTTCTAGCCAAAAAAAACCTCCTAGTACTCGTAATCAGCATACTCAAGGTCAAGCCGATGCAGCAGGTAGCGATAGCGGATGATAATAGGCTGGTTGCTGTTACATATTCAATGCCAGATGATTTTCATATGAATTTATTTCTTCCTTTGAAGTGTATAAAACTATTATGTCATTAGACAACTCGAATTCCATCACTCACAATTCGTATTCTAATGCATTTATTAAGAGTATTGCTTTCAATATTGCTGATATTTTGGCTCATATCTTAACAAAAGTATCTTTTGTGGTAAATTTCCTGATGCGTTAAAAATAGCTGAAGTTATACCAATCTTCAAAAAAGGTGATAAAAAAATGTTAAATAATTTTAGGCCTATCTCTCTGCTTCCAGTGTTTTCTAAAATTTTTGAAAAATTAATCAAAACTAGAGTTGTGTCATACCTTGAAACTATTTCTTTTCTTAGCAATAAACAGTATGGATTCAGAGCCGGTAGATCTACGGAGGATGCACTTCTAAGCTTCTGCAGCATGATATACGATAGCGTCAACAGCAAGAAGTTAACTGCTGCTCTCTTTATCGATATTACCAAAGCCTTTGACACTGTTGATCATACTATCTTGCTAAATAAATTAAGCAAAGCTGGGTTCAGAGGGTTTATGCTCAAATGGTTTGAATCCTATCTCACTAATAGAAAACAAATGGTTAGAATAGGAGAAACTTTTAGTGAAAGCTGTGATATAAAAATTGGTGTTCCTCAGGGCTCTGTTCTGGGACCAATATTGTTTTTAGTTTATATCAATTCTATTTTCACTTTGAATATGAAAGGTAAACTTACTGGGTTTGCCGATGACATAGGCTGTTCCTATTCCAACAACTCCCTCTTAGATCTGACAGCCGATATCAATTACGACTTAGAAATATTGCGACATTGGTTCAGTTTGCATAAGTTAGTCGTTAGCGATAAAACGAAAATAATGTCTTTTAGCATATCTGCTCTGAACTTACAACTTCCAGTTTTCACTTTTCATAGTTCGAAATGCAACAACACATTAATAAGTTCTGATACTTGCTGTAACCCTCGTTCTGAAGTAACGTATTATACTAACAATAGCTGTTCAACGAATTGTTTTCTTGTTGAAAATGTACAGGTCTTCAAGTATCTGGGTCTTGAAATCGACAGTAGTTTAAACTGGAGCTCTCATACTACTTCTCGAAGGAAATACCTTCTAAAAACTACTAAAATACTATACCATTTGAGGCTCTATTGCTCTAGAAAACTTTTGGAAACAGTTTATTATGGACTGGTCCAATCTAAACTGCAGTATGGGTTGACGTGTTGGGGAGGTACATATAAAACCAAAATACAACCTTTGGTAGTAATACAAAAGCATTTACTCAGAATTATCTGGAACAGAAGACGCCATGAACATAGTTTTCCACTTTTTTTGCATTCCTTTATATTGCCTTTAAAGCATCTTTATATCTATAAAGTCTTAAAAATATTTTTCTTAAGAAGCGGGTATTGTTTAAATCATGATCCGAACCACTACGGTCTTCGTAGCTCTGTAAGGAGTATTGCTTGTGTTCCCCCGCATAATACTCATCTCTTCTTAAGTTATTACTCTTCTGTGGCACCGCGTATCTTTAATAAATTACCCATTGAAATAAGGCGTTCTCAGAATATCTTGTCGTTTAACAGAAAAGTTAAACAGTGGCTATTTAACTACGACTTGGAGCAGATTTATAATTTATCTAAAGTAATTATATAGTTACAAACGTTCATCAATCATTGCAAATCACCCCTCTCTACACCAATTTCTTTTTATTTATAAATTGAATTATATCTTGTTGAACTGAGACTCGATACATTCGCAACTAGTTTTTAGTAACTACAGAATGTAACTAACTATTCATTCCACGATGAAAAACACTTTTAATTTACTTATTTGAAGCAGCTGTTCTTTTTTTTTTTTATTTAATTATTACATAGCTAAGTAAATTGTAATAAATATTGTATTAACTTCCAATGGAATGAATAAATCTAAATCTAAATCTAAATCTAAATTTTGGGTGGCTGTTATTTGATTGTTTTGGGAAATTGAGATAATGCATGTTGTGTGTGCTCTGTAATATGTGCTGTTGTCAATCAGTGGTATAGCAGCGGATCTCTTTGTGTTGGCATCGAAGTACTGAGTTTCATAGGTGCATAGGGTTACCATGTAACTCGTGCAAAAGAACTGTATACAGCAAACGATGAAGAAGTTCAGTGTCTACATATTTAAATAAGGTTCTAACCCTTACTTTCTTTAACTCTAGCTTTAAAACCGTTTTATCTAAAATGTATATAGTTACATAGGTGAAGCAGTATATTTTGAACGTAATGACATTAATTGGATGGCCATCTTTGCAGGATAAATCCTGGCCTGTCTTCTCGATTGGTAATGAACAAAATGACATTGCGGCCAACAGAATTAAAATTAATAACTTATAACGTACTATCCTAAGCGTATATTAATTTTGACACATGGTTTGTAACACCCCTTAATATTCGTCGTAGACACCTAAAAGTATATAAATATATTTATGATCAGGAGCAAAACCTTAGACTATTTAGCGATATCCGTATCAACTTTTGAGTCTTTTAGATTTATGCTAGAAAGCTAAAATTTGGAACATATACTCCCTAGGGTTTCGAAATGGTAAAGTGTTAAAATTTTTTAAATACGCCCACTCCCACGCTCACAATTTGAAAAAAAACCGTTTTAAAGCTGAGATAAAGATTAAGACCCTGAACGAAATATGTAGACACTGAACTCCTTCACAAGTTTCCAATACAAAGTTTTTGGCAACGCCCACTTTTTTGAGGCGTTTTTTCAAAAAATTGCTTTTCGTCATACATTTCATAAAATGAAATTAAATGCCATCCATCATATTCCTAATGCATTTGCCTTTGAGGTATAAAGGGATATGGATGGAGTATCATACTATTTATTTGCCCAAGCGTTCCTTATGATTTTGTTATAGAGTTTTCTCTGTAGATTTTGTGCTTTCTACATTTTGAAATCCATTGGAAGCAACGAATTTACGTTGGCGGAGTTTCTGGATATAAAAGGTGCATTCAACATCCTGAATGCTAGGACCATTACATTTTTACCTGAGGAGTTTGGTTCATAACAGTTTCTTGCAAACTGTACTAGGAATATGCTTAACAACAGAGGCATTAACAGCAGAATAGGAGACCGAGCGATTAACAAAAGCTATGCTCTACTGTATGTTCTGGTTAACAAAATTCCTATATCCCTTGTCAGCAGAGGTCTTCAGATAGTATCTTATGCAGATGACATAGTTGTACTAATAACAGGAAAGTACATTTCCACCATTAGAGATATTATGGAATCTGCGTTATAAGAAATATCCAAATGGACGGAACACAACGGCCTTGCGGTTATTCCAAAAAAGACCAAACTCATTCTGTTCACCAGGAGGTAGACGGTACCTATATGGGACCCACCGAAGCTTTAATGTGTCCGCTTTAATCTTGCAACCGAGGCCAAGTACCTTGGTATGGTATTCACCTCCAATTAAACGAAAACGGAATATTAAAGAAAAAATGAAGAACGGACTTAAGCCTTTTATGCATATAGAAAAACCTTTGTAAAAATCTGGGCCTTACAACCATTACCCACGGTTCAGTCGTCTGGCAGGAGGCGGTTAAAACCAATTCCTATCATAAGAACCTGAACAAGGTGTAGAGAATTGCTAGATCTAGAACTAGATCTGCAAACGCTATTGAACCTGAAATCTATTGAGCTATTCACGAAGAAAGTGACAGCTAAAGCCGCGCTCAGATTATGACAGAACAAACTTTGGAAGCCTGGCTATTGCGGACACTCAAGCATACTTAAAAATTTTGATCGGAAGGGACTTAAGCCACATACTGATGTCATTCAAAAAAGCATATAAGATATCGAGAAACTCTTTTAAGAACCACTTGTGTATCTTCTTTCTTTTGGCCGCCAGCATCCAATGTGAGATCTTTATTATTATAAATAATATTTTCATGTTGTGTTTATAATTTGTTAAAAACTGGTTCATCTCGCGATTCAAAATAATATTTCAGTTTCAATTTATCTTCTAAAGGTGTTAAATCATTAACATCTTCTTATGAGCACTAGACTTATGTATTTAAACAAATCATAACCATCTTATATTTATTTATTTTGGTTTTAAGTTTCTCACCATCTCTTACCATCCCACGCTAATTACTAAATCAAAAACCACCAAACTTTATGACTATGCTAAAGAGAGCAATTATCACCGTAGATCTTAAGGAAGGTCAAGAAGATACTTTCACTATCGGTCGAAACCACTAAATTTAAAGATCACTTTCATTAGTTGAATTTTGAAATCTTATTGGCACGTACTGTATCTGCATTTACCGGTTATTACTCATTAGTCATCAGCATTAATAGATTCAAAATAAAATATATATTTTAACAAGCACAATTACAATAATTGATGTGTTTCTTGAGATGAAAACAGATACACAGTTAGTAATTTTATTTAAAAAAAATCGCACGACGACCTTGACACACAATTTATTCAAATTTTCTAAAGTAGAGAAACACAAACAATTAAAGATAAAATAACAAACTTGGAAATATAATGCAAATTATTGTGCTTCAAGAACAATGAAGCAGGGGGGCATTGTACTTCAAATGACAAATGTATAATATTTTATAATACCTACTTAGGTAATATAAATGCATACAAACGTTTGCAAATTGAAGTAGCGTTTGTATCTGGCATCTAATGTGATCAAATATAATAAGAGAGAGTTGTTCTCTTGTTGTTGTTGACTACTAAATATTTTCACATAGGTTCATATTTAAAATATCTACACCCGCTGCAAAAGAACACATTAAAACTGCCGCGCATTATATTTTTGGAGGAAAAAAACGTGTTTTAAATGTATCTAGGAGCATTTCAAAATACAGTGAACTCTCTAATCAGCCCACACTGATGGTTGCCTTAATTTATATCTGGCATTAAGAATTTATTGACAGAATTTTAAAAACTCTAAAAAAATCCAAAAAAAAAGGGTCGGGCATGCCATGAACATGAAACCATGCGATTAGTTGATTGGGCACTCTTCCACTGATCTACGCCGCTTCTATTACAATTATTAAAAATCATTTATATTTACTTACCTCCAAAACTTTAAAGCTATTTTTCTCGAAAAGGGGGGAGAAGTGCGTCTTACTCTTTTCCCTGTTAGTCAGGGGATGCTGCCCTACAACATATATAAAAATTATCGGAATCCGTGATTCCCAAGTTTGATACGCCCCTTGTTAGGTGTTTTTCCTGATCATAAATACACATGTATTCTCTTAGGGGTCTGCGACAAATATTAAGGGGTGTTACAAACTATGTGTCAAAATTAATATACCCTTAGGATAGTGTATAAAAACAAAAACAATTTTATGGTTTTTTTTTTTTGCTCTAATTACCAGTTTTTTTTTTATAATTTGCACGTGAAAAAGGGATAATGTTAAAGTAACACAGCACGGCGTTAAGGAAATGAGGGATTAGAAGAAAGGATGAGAAACCGATGCACATTGATTTTAAATGTTTGTAAATTGTAATGGTCAGGAAAAACAGAGTGAGGCAGAGCATTCCACATTCGTGTTGTACGGCAGATTAACCTTAAATTTCACAGTTCGACCGAATATAGGCTTTAGGGTGAACTGATGAGCATTCCTGGCGTGGCGAGTATTACGGTTGAAGTGTTGAAGGGGAGGAATGCAACTGGCTTTTTCGTTTGAGCACTTGTGATGGTAGTATCGATAGAACAACAATAGGCAGGAGATATTACGACGATGACTAAGAGGATCAAGCGAATTCGCAATATCTCGGTCGCCAATAAGTTTTATCGCGCGTTTTTGAATTCTGTTAAGTAGCTCCAAATATGTAATTGGTGCACCGGACCAGATATGAGCGTTGTACTCAAGTTTTGGGCCTTGTAGATTCTAGCCAGGTCAGAAGGGGTAAAATATTTCTTGCATCGCTTTAGAAAGCCTAGACACTTCGCAGCGTTCTTGGCGATGTCGAATATGTGGTCATTCCAACGAAGGTTGTTATTAACGCACATACCGAGAATGGAAAGTCTTTCGGATTCAGCGATGCAAGTGCCATTCATGGATAATGGCAGAGTATTGGGGTTTCGCTTTAGTGACAGGAGACATCATTGTGTTTTGGAAGCATTAAATTCCACTCTATTGGTTTTACCCCACTCAAGAATGCTGTTAAGATCGGAATTTAATGAGCTTAACATACGTAACCGTTCCAGTTCGACGCCCGAAGATGAGGGGCGTTGCCCAGGAAACGAATATGTAAAGCTGAGGGTACTGTCATCGGCGAAGGAATGAATAGGATTAGAAGTAACAGAGAGTAGATCATATATAAACATAAGGAAAGGCTACAGTCCGCTTGGGGCGAACAGTATCATACCCTATCCATATCCCTATATGCATATTGTATGGCCGATATGTTGGAAAAAAAATGGGTAAATATATTGTTAAACATTTTTTTTCGCTTTCTATGAAAATTTTCGAAGAAAACAGCATTTTAGTAAAAAACGCCCACAAAAAGTAGGCGTGGCAAAAAACTTAATATAACAAACTTATAAAGCAGGGCAGTGCCTACATATCTTGTGAAGGTTGTAACACTCTATCTCTCTAACTTTAGCTTTAAAACGATTTTTTCTAAATTGTGGGCGTGGCAGTGGGCGTATTAAAAAAAAGTTTACACTTAACCATTTCGAAGCCCTAGGGAATATGTGGGCCAAATTTCAGCTTCCTAGCTTAATTTTAAAGGCCTAAAAATTGCGTACGGACGGACGGACGGACGGGCATTGCTAGATAGTCTTAGGATTTGGTCCTGATCATAAATATATATACTTTTATGGGTCTACGACGAATATTAAGGGGTGTTACAACCTATGTGTCAAAATGAATATACCCTTACACAAAACGGAGCCTTGGGGAACACCAGCATTTATTTGGTAAGATGCAGACTTGAAACCGTCCAAAACATCTTGAATTGAACGGTCCGAAAGGTAATTTCTAATTCATTGAATAAAGGTATCATCGATTCCAAATGCACGCATTTTCGACAAAAGAGCTTGGTGCCAAACTCTGTCAAATGCCTTTGAAATATCAAGCGCAACGACCTTGCTTTCACCACCACGGTGAATAGATTGGTTCCACTTTTCGGTTAGATATGTCATCAAATCACCAGCGACCTGTTTTGACCTGTTGCCGCGAAAACCGTACTGCCGGTCATTAAGAAGTTTCCGCGATTCAAGATATTTCATAAACTGACGATTTATTAGCGTTTCTATGACATTGGAAAGAAGGGACGTAAGTGCAATTGGTCGGTAGGAGGAGGGAGAGGAAGATTCGCCTTTTCTTGGGACAGGCTGGACAAATGCTGTTTTCCATCTTCTCGGAAAGAGCCCTAAGAATAGGACAGATAGAAAAGCTTACGCAGTGGTGGAAGAACACCTCTTAAGAACGATAGGGGAAATACCATCTGGACCAGCGGATTTATGTACGTTGAGATCTCGAAGAACTCTTGCCACTGTACGAGTGCGAAAATGAATTGGTCCCATAGTATATTCTATGCGCTCGAATACAGGGGGAAATAAAGCACAATCTGGTAGCGTTCAGCTAGCTGCAAAATGAGCAGCAAGCAGATTGGCTTTATCCAAAGAGCTGACAGCTGGAATGTCATTGAGTGTCGGGATAGATGTTAAGGCCGAATTCTTAATATTCTTAACAACCGACCAAATGTTTTTACTACCGGTGGTAATTTGTAGTATTTTTTGCTTCAACTTTTGGTCGTAGGAGAATTTCACACGATTAATGTTGGCATTGCGGCCATTTCTGGCTCGTTTAAACTTTATTCGGTTTTTCTCAGTTGGGTTGGCCTTATAAGACCGAAAGCTCACCTCTTTTAACCTGATAGCCTCTTTGCAGCTCAAGTCACACCATGCGTTCACCTTGGGTTTGATACTTTTAATCCTATTAGGAATAAAATGTTTCATACCCAAGTGAATTATGTTTGTTATCATATCGGCAGCAGAATCCACATCGCCATCGAGGAAGCATAGTGACCAGTTAAAACTCCTAAAGAAACCGTTTAATTCTTCCCATTTGGCTTTCTCGTATTGCCATACGGTTCTTTTAGGAGCTTGTTCTTGGTTGGAGTAGGAGAAATTGGCCGATATGACACAGTTATGGTGTACTTACCTGGGTGAGAGGTGAGAAACAAGTCCAGTGTAAAAATTAAAGGCTTCTATAAATGAAACAGTAGTGGATTAATTGCCACGTGGAATTTAAGCCAAATATAGGTAAATTCCGGATTGGAACATTCGCCGTATTGTGGTTGAAGTTAGTAGGCTACACCACTACGCATATAAACGGCGAGACCACAATGGGGAAAGAATAATGGCACTTAAGTTGTAACCAGGTAGACTAAGTTCCGACGAATCAGAATCAACGCTAACCTCAGTTTCACTCAGTACCAAAAGTGCTGGTTTGTTTTGGGAAACATGGGCGTACAGAGAAAAACGATTCGCTCTCAAGCCACGAATGTTACTTGCATCTACTCTGATGCTGCTAAACATTACAAAGCAAGAACATAAAAAAACTAGTTTATTCATGCCATAAAATTAAAAAATAATAATGAAGGGCCTAGCCTATACGGGATGGCATTTAGAGTATACGGTTATACTTATTCCAAGTATGTTCATTATACCTATTAACTATCCTGATCGTCAACTTACCAATTTCAAGTCAACAACTGCCGATTGCTTATTTGACATGCAATATTTTTTTAGTGTAAGGTTATACTTTTATGTTAAAAATGTGTCTGTCATTGCTTATTGTTTTATCCTGAAAATTTTAAAAGCGTTTCTAATATTATGGTTCTTTAAATGTCACAATTAAAATATTCGGCTCAAACACATTTATATGTATGATAATCTTCTATATCGCATATATCAGTCAATTAAATGATAAGCAATAATTACTGAATAACTTGCTAAGCACAGTAGTACCTGTGTTTGAAACGATTTTTTAGAATTTACTTTTATTTATTTCAATTTAAAATAAAAAAGATTACTGAAACGCTGTTATCTCATCTAGTGGAACCTAATTTTACTTAAATGAAGCTAATAAGAATGCTACGGTCAAGGGTATTTGCTAGAGAGCCACGATTAATGACCTTTTCCTTCCCCGATGCAATGTCATATAATATGTGGAGTAGGTGAGGTCCCATATACAGCAAACGAAACAATGAAATTATGGAAAAAAGCATGGGGCTACTATGAGGGATGATTGTTTTCACATTCAAGGCAACGATTTTTACGGTTTAGCGGGTGGGTCTACTCATTATGACGACTACAGCGTTTTAGAAGGGCATATATCTTCGTTAAACGATCTGCAACGGTCTTAGTAAGGCTGCATACTTATACTTTAAAATTGTTATTCGGAGGCAGAGTATTTGTTATATTTGTAATAACACTGGGACCACAACTAAATTTCTCTGCACATGGTTGTCAATCATTGTGCCTTTTTATGAAACCTTTACCTGCTTCTGCCTTTTTTAAGTCATGAAGTCGAAAAAGTTACTAAACCCTTATAACTTTTACAAGGTACACAAATCTGCTCTTTGATTGCTACTTTCGATGGCATTGGAGGAGACTGCTATTCCCAATTTTTAACTTTCTCGTATACATTAGTATACTAAAGATAAAATGTTATTGCGATCGTGCGCAAATTTCGAACTCAAACTTAGTATGAGGGATGATATTACGACTATGCAGAACGCCAAAAAAGTGGGTCCGCCAATGCCGTCCGTCGGTCTGTCTGTCTGTCTATCTGTCCGGGCGGCGTGCGAAAAAGTTCGACGGATTTGCTTCAAAGTTCGTATGTTTTTTATTTTTTGCTTTATCGTTTGAAATAACGGTACCTGCCATACAAATTTTTTGGTAAAATCACTTATCACTATTTTTCTAGAAAATGGTTCGAAGGATTTTGGTCTTTTATTGTACAAGGATACTTGGGATAGGGCCAACAAGTTTTTGGAAGAAAATTCGATTAATGGTCATTTATAAAACCTGCAATATCTCGAAAACTAATAAACAAAAAATGTTACTGTTTTTTTTTATACTACTAATAGTAGTATAAACCTAAGTCGAATAAATTTGCATACCTTGATTTTTGAAATAATTTTTTTTTTTGTTATAACTATTTTCTAAAATGTTAATTAAATTCGTTTTCCCAAAAACGGATCAAACGATTTTGATAAGTTTTCGTATTTTGAACAATTATGTTAAAAGTGTTCAATATGCGAAATTACATCAAAATCGTATGTGTGGTTTTTGACTTTTTGAAAAAACGCCCCCAAAAATTGGACTTTGCCAAAAACGTTGAATGGGTATTACTAGAAAAAATATTGGATAGATATATTATTGCTATACTATTCTTGGTATTCTTCGAAAATGTCCACAGAAAACGAAAAAAAATGTAGGTATAACAAGATATTTACTATTTTGCCAATACATTTTCTTATATGTTACTTATACAATGTTTTTGAACACGCCCCCATTATGGAGTAGCCTTTTCACATGTTTCTACATCAAATTCTATATAGAGTGTACCATGTGCGGATTTCATTTCAACCCCTGTCAGCTGATTTAAATGCAGTCGCGAATAGAATGAATTTGATCTTTTACATGCTGCCGGAAATATTGCTGTGCACGTGAACTAAGCTCTGGAAACGTTCGCACATGTTCGCAATCTCGTTGAGAGATTTTTTTTATTGCTTTAATAACATTGATTTTATTGTTATGGATTCCAAGAATTGTATTGGTGTTTGACTGTCTGTAAAAATCACGGCAGTTTAAACATCTATCGGTTCCATAAAGAGTCTACAACCTGCTTTTCAGATAGCCTAAGCTTCCGCTTGAAATATACTACAGTGGTCTGGGTCCCGCTTCCTGTTGACTACTAATGGAAAAGAATCAGATTTTCGTTCCAACCGGATTGGTCATGGATGACGATCTTATATTTTATCCCCAAGTCACTGTTGAAATTAAGTTGTTCGTTTTGTAGCTTTTGATCGTGATTGTCCTGTCAACCATTCCTCAGAATTTTTGAGCTTTAGGACAGCTTTAGATGCCACAAGTTTGACAATATTGAAATTAGGTGTAGAAATAAGCATATTGGAGTAGTTTCACTCTCGGCCGCTATGATGCAAATGCATGCTGACTGTTAGGCGCTTTCTAAGGTTTGGCCACATACTCCCTAGGGTTCCGAAATGGAAAAGTGTTAAAATATTTTAAATACGTCAACTGCTCCCCCACAATTTAGAATAAAACCGTTTTAAAGCTCTAGTTGAAGAGATCAAGGCTTAGAACTATAACTAAATATGTTGACACTGAACTTTTTCACAAGTTTTCCATTTAAAGTTTTTTTTCACGCCTACTTTTTATCGGCGTTTTTTAAAAAATGTGGGTTTCTTCAAAAATTTGCATAGGAAACCATGAAAAATGTATAACAAAATATTTAACCAACATTTTTTCTAGCATATCAACCGTACAATGTTTTTGGCCACGCCCAAAATAAAGCACAGGGTACAGAAATGGTAAGGTGTTAACATTTTTAAATACGCCCACTATTTAGAAAAAAACCTTTTAAAGCTGTAGTTGAAGAGATAAAGAGTTAGAACCTTAAAAAAAGTTTTTTGCCACGCCTAAATTTGTATAGAAAACAAAAAAAAATGTTTAACAAAATATCTAGCCAATATTTTTCCAATATATCGCCCATACCAAGTTTTGGACACACCCACTTTTTGGCGGCATTGTTTCAAATTTACATTATCTAAATACTTTTTTCTTTTGGGCATATAGCGATATGGTATCATACTGTTCGCCCCAAGCGGACTGTAGCCTTTCCTTATGTTTTTTTGTCATTTTGAGCGAAAGATGGCTTCAAGCTGATGTGAATGTTAACCTACGAAACTTTTGCACTTGAGATGCTAATCATTAATCCTGTCAATAAAAAAAAACACTACATTTAGAAAACAAACTTGGTGGATCTGACTCATGCAACTCTCCCTAGAAATCTAAAAAATATAAAAAAAATAAAATACTTGATCTATGACAAACTCAGACCTGGGACCTTAATCACCCTCTTCTGCTCAAAATTTTATTAATTTTTTGGATTAAAATTAATTATTACGGTAAGACATTAAAAATACAACAACAAACTTCAAACTTTAAATCGAAAACAAAATAACATACTTTTCCGGTAATAGAGATTAGTCAATGAAATAAATATATACAATAGTGTGTGCGAATAGGTACTCGTATAACAGTTAACAAGAAATCACAGTCCTTATATTAGACGTTTGAATCGCTTCAATGGTTTGGGGGCAAATATCCCGGTCCTTCATTGCCTCCAGCATCAATTGGGCCAACACCAGAAGGTCCTTGCTGTATTCCCGGAACGTTGATTTGTTGTTGGTTTTCTAAAGAACCGATTACAGAGGTAACAGGAGCAATACCTTCATCAGAAACATCTGATGTACCGCCTAGGGAATCGAATTGAGCTAGAAAAATAAAATAAAATTATATTTTGAATTTTAAAGCAAATATTTTGTTTTGGATAATCAGTTGTTAAATAAATTGTAATTTGTAAAGAAAACCTTGAATTCCGCAAGCAAATCTATTTTTAAATTGGTTAAAGTCCATTTTAAATTACGAGCGCCGCAAAAGTATCGCCACTGGTATGTGACGAAATTCTTATCTAATTTTTCCATCTTTTTGCAAAATTTCAAATCGAAACGTTGAGCGCCTTGCTATTCACAGCTGCTAAGACATAAACAGATTCATACAATTCAAATCCTAGGCATTTTGAATTGCAATACCTGGCCACACCTAAGTGTTTTTATCACAGATTTCGTATCATCAACCCACGCATATAACAGAAGATTTAGAATTCCTATTGGGGAAATTATTAAGCCACGGAAGAGATAGCCCTCTATAGAGTTGGTTGTGGTCAAGTTAAGGGCTCTTTCACAGGGTGACCGAGCGAAGTGTATATTTATTGTGAGATTCGGAGAACGTAGTCGAAAGAGCTCTTCTAGTGAAAGGTTTACATTGAATCAATGAGTACAATGAATCCGCGTTAAACAAAATCTGAGATCTGTAGGAACGCAAAAGAACTCTTGTTAGTGGTAACAAAATAATTAAAACAAATCTTACCAAGCCATAGCAATATTGGAATGTTTATAAGTATTAAAGGGATATTGGACCCGTCGTAATCATCAAAACCAAAGAGCGATGTTGCTAGGGATAAATACTAAAATAATGACGGACAAAATTCGATTTTTCCACAAAGAGACGTAATACGTAAGACGTAAACGTTTATATGAGAATCGAGATATATTCGTAACGTGCATTATTGCATTTACTTAATACAACAGACCCTCAAAAAAACAATAAACTATTTAATATAAAATTAAATCCGGAAGCAAGAAAGAAAAACGTCCCATGAATACATGAATATTTGTAACGTTTCCAACATCCAATTTCTTTGTTATGTTTCCTCAAATAACTACATAATTGTTTACCGCTTGATTACAAACAAATAACATTATAACAGATTGTGTGCGTTGTCATTGTGCTTCATCTTTATGCAGATGATATGTATCTGCAATGCAAATGTTTACTAAAGATCAAGGTTGTCAACTTAATGATATATACCAACAGAGCAACGCCATTGACCGTCTTAGCAATTCATTAGCTTTTGTGAGGAGATTTATTGATGGTTAAGCCCCATTCTCTAATATCGGTATGACTAAATAGGCAAAGTATGACTTGAGGCCGCCTCTAAGCCCCCTTGTAAGATGAAAATTGCGTCGAGAGCACATGATCAGACCATTAATAAATTGACGAAATGGCCCGAGGGGCTTATGTAATAATATTTTTACAAGTGCTTATAATTATTGTGAGTTTGGTAAGAAAAAGAAAACATAATGCAAAAAATGCTTCTTAGTGTGCTTAATAACATAGGCTTTGCTATTTGCATAGATGATGAGCGTCCTCGTGTAACACGATTTTAGTTCATTCATGCAATAATTTTTAATTTGGCAAAATCGTGGATTTGCAAAAGCATCAAATTAAGTGTAGTTGTTGATCCTGCAATTAGGTCGAATGACATGGTGTACTTTCGTTACATACTATGTCTGAAGTGCTACTTATTGTGAACTATTGTAAAGCAGAATTGCGACAAGGCTGAGATAATGCGCGCTGGCATTGATGTCAACGATTTTTTATTCCATTTTCGCTTTATTTCTTCATGATGACTCTTAAAGCTAGAAACTTGAAATTAAATAATTTTTTGAAATTTCAGCAGCACTACGATCACTAAAAAGGGGACACTTTTCTAAATCGTTTGGTGAGAACTTATATCGAATTAGATTCTCACTTCAAAGTGTAACTAATTATATTTTCTAAATTTAATTTAATGTTTATTTTAGAGAAAGGTACGTGCAGCAAGCTGGGGTACATAAAAATAACCAAATATAAATTTGTATTTCAGAAATTGAAATAGAAAATTTTAATTGATTTTAGGTATGGCAACAATTGAAATTTCAATGTCGGAAGTGCGTAACACAAACTAGAAAAATGTCAATGATATTTAAAAACATTACTATTTGAGCAAGAGTGTATGCTTATGGCACATGTTTTATAAGGGCCGTAATTATATTAACATTCAGGAACAATTAAATATTTGCAAAATCTTGTAATTGTATGATTTAATAATTCCAATTTAAACTCAAGTCAATATTTTTTTAAAAACGAAGTACCAAATATGAGCGTTGTACTCCAGTTTTGGGCGAATAAAAGCTTTATAAATTCTAGCCAGATCAGAACGGGTGAAATGTTTCTTGCATCGCTTGATGAAGCCTAGACATTTCGCAACGTTCTTTGCGACGTCGAATATGTGGTCATTCGACTACATTTTGGAAGCATTAAATTCTACTCTATTGGTTTTACCACGGTGAATAGATTGGTTCCACTTTTCGGTTAGATATGTCATCAAATCACCAGTGGACTTTTTGCTGCGAGAATATATGGTAGTTCCGTATTGCAATGTCCGCGAAGACGAGTCCGTTGCTTACGGTCAAATGATTTCATTCATCGATTTGCATTTTAGTTTCGCGTCTTATTTCATTCCCAATTTGTACGTAGTCTATAAAAATATGTATTGTATTTATATTTCTGTAAGTTTAGTAAGAACGTGCGCAGATTGTGCTTCATTAACGAAAATACGCCAAATCTTTGTACACTCAAAAACGCTGTTGATAGCCCGTTGAAGCGTTGCTTATTCAACCGTGTTACTTACAGCCAATATAGCTCTATTGCTTATGTTTTTGGAGTGATACTTTCTTTTAAACGAAACATTTAAAATTAAAGAGCTTTTGGTCCCAAAATTTAAAATAAACTACGTAAATGTAAAATGTTGTGATTGTAGGCTAAATAAGATGTATAGGCCGTTGCTGGGTGGTCGTTTTTTTGTATATCCGTGCTTCTTGGCATTCAATTTTGTAGTTTAAAGTCTTTTAGGGCTAAGTTAGAGAAAAGAGGGAGCTGGCGCGCCTCCTGAAACACAATATTTATTTATTAATGTGTTTGTTCTTAAAAATATATGTTTATGTACAATTTTATAACTGCAAGGTTAACAAAAATGTACGGCTACCAAGCACTCTATATGGCATTAGTTCGTTCCTTTATATAAGGATGTATTGCCAAAGTTGCTAGAGAACTTGGCTGGGCACTATCATGCCCCTTAATTACACTTTGGAATTCCACTTTGGAATTAAGGGTTGGTGTCGTTATCTTGAGCATTAGTAAACTTTGTAACAGATAAAATAAAATTAAACACTAATTATAAACTGCCAATCAGTGCCACTGCTCTCAAGTTTATAACCCGGTTAACAATTTAGACAGCTCCATCTAATAAAGTAAAATTTTTAAATTGTTAAATAAGTAAAGTCTTTCTATTGCAAAAGTGCTAGGCTTAGCACTACAAGCGTCATCTGCATTGTTCTATATTCTCTATCAGCGGCTCTATCAGTGCGATTTGCCAGAGGGCAATTAATTAAAAACTACCATCATAGGCTCTTACAATCCACTCTATTGAAATGCATCGGATTGCATATGCAGGTGCATGCAGCCGAACAATGAAAGCGTATGCCGAAAATCATTAAGCGAAGAGAGAAAATGATAAATACTTATGTCAAGTACCGACAACCGCAATACGAGAGCGACAAGAAAACTCTGAAAAGGGTGAAGGAGAGCTCTACAGGCCGAGGCTTACGATTGCATGTATATCAAGCATTTAGCGTAGAAAAACAGTTGAAAGGAAATACTTGACTATCTCTATTGCTTTTCTGGAGCACTTTGTGGAAAAAAGAAACACTTTTAACTTACGATTTATACACTCTCAGCGCCTAGATTTCTCATTATTGTAGTATCAATCAGCAAAGCTTCACGAAACTTAACAATGAAACCGATTGAAACTAATGAGGTAATGAATACCCAAATTTGTTATAAAACGTTTGAAGGGCTTTGCGGCGCCATCAATTACAGCCATAGATCAAGTATTTTGATTGATACAAATATAGGCCTATTTATTTAACTACAAGTATTTGGATCACTTGATAAAGTGACAGCCAAGTACATAGGAAGTAAATCAAATAGCCGGTTGTAGCAATCAAAGGAGTTGTAGGCACTGGCGTATATTCCAATTGAATTCGAGCATTGATCTGGAAGTGAAATTACATTCACTTTTGCGTAATAAACACAAATCTATAAAGAAAAAAAAATTACTTAGGAGAATGGAAAGACCCATTTTACACTTATCAGAAACATAAGGAAAGGCTTCAGTTAGTTCAGGCGAATGTCTCCTGAACATGTTAAACAATTTATCACCGACCTTTTTACCCGGGTTTTTTCAGAGGGGTTGAGTTTCCTATTCAGACGCCTTTAGACATTTTCGACTATGGATACGATTCCGAGGCTAAGTTATTTCAGTTCTTAATTGATCGCTTTAAGAAATAAAATGTTATTACAGGCAAAAGTGACTTAAGCCCTTTCAGACTCGAAATGAAAGGCTACAGTCCGCTTGGTCGAACAGTATGATACCATATCCATATCTCCTATGCCCCAAAGAAAAATGCATTAGGAACATGATGGATGGCATGGTGGCATTTTATTTAATTTTATAATATTTATAACGAAAAATTATTAACGCTCCCAAAATGAAGGGTGGCCAGAGACTTTGGAAAAATATTGGCTAAATATTTTGTTATACATTTTTTTCCGTTTCCTATACACATTTTTGAAGAAAACACATTTTATGCCAAACTTGTGAAGATGTTCAGTGTCTACAGTGTTTGTTAAGGTTCTAACCCTTTATCTTCGGTCACTTCAATCGATAAAACCACCACTCTGCAATATTAAAGAGCGAATGGAATACAAGATGAGAATGAAAAACAATAACAGGTGAAAATATTTAGCCACAGGTGATATGCCGCTGAAACTATGGGCATAATATAGTTTAAAAACCGAACTAATAAACTTTTACAGAACGGCAGAGCGTTGCTTTCTAAGCTAGCATTTGCTTTAACTGGCCATAATTTAAACCCATAAAGAAATGACGATGACATTTGTAGAGGCTGCACCGACGAGGAGCTCCACGAGAAAACACCTCACTATCTCTACCACTAAAATACGGCGCCGAGTGCTGGACGATAAGCAGGAAAGGAGAGTTAATACTGGGATCCTTAGAAAGAAAAATTATTCGAAGTATATTTGGTCCTGTAGGGACCGCGAATATGGAGTTGAAGATACAACCGCTAGCTCAATGAGCAGTACCAATATGTGAATTTATTCCAAAAAGTCAAGACAGGTCGACTTTATTGGCTTGGCCACATGGAGCGAATGGACAATAGAGCTCAAGCCAAGAACAAAAAGGACCGAAACCCCGTTTTAAAGACCAAGCCATCGCGGTTGGATGGAAGGCTGGCTTGTTTCAGGCAGAGACTGTAACGGGTCGGGAACTCGTTAAGTAAGGTAAGTAAGAAAGGTATCAGAGGGACCTTTGTGCGGCAAGGAGGAGATTGATATTCCTAGTCAACCCAATTAACCTAACCTAAACTAAACAACCCAATGAGGGCAATTGAAGGTCGCCCAATAAGAATATGATTTTGCGATGTTAATGACTACAGTTATTGGTAAGTGTTATAATGATGAAAAGATAATTGTACTAATATTGTAACACATTGAAAAGTAAAAATATTTAAAAAAAAATGATTAATCAATAAATTAAAACACAAAAAATTACTGCTTGAAAATACGTGGTAAGCATCCATCTTAGGGACAACCGGAAGATGTTGCACTGCCCCTTTAATTGTTCCAGATATAAATTACTTTAAAAACAGAAGTCCGCTCTATTTTTATATGATAATTCATGATGCATTAGAATATGACTAATTTATGTCAACATCAAAACCAATTTCCATTTCATAATGGCAAATATCTCTTCCCAACATACGAAACTAATCAATTTGCACCTCTTCAGCATTTATTTCTAATTATTATGATTTAAGCCGTGAAAAATCGCATCAAGTTTCTAATGACTTGATAAACTGTTAAGAGGCTTAATGACTCGATCTGCTGGGGTTAATTAACAAAAATATCTTTTCGATTGTGACACAACCGAATCTCGACATTAATAATTCGCACCTTTCTTCTGATGCAACTCCTTGCGATGACATGTGGAGTGGTAAAAGCGAATCTCAATTGCGTTGACAAATAAAAAGTTCCGAAAACATGTTACGTAAGTAATTTCAGACGAAATTCACAATTATTCCGTCACCCACACTTCAATGACCAAGCATAACATACCTTGAATTGTGCGTTGTGCATGTGCCGCCTCCTCCTGAGTCTTGTACTTGATGAAGTAAACCTCCGGCTTGCTTTGCGGTTTCGGTGCTGCATCCTGGAAAACAGTTTGCAAGTCCAATGGTTCCGGTTTCTTGCTTAGCACGTAGATGATGGTCTTTTCTTCGGTAGGAGCCTGAGTTAACCTTAAAAGCGATGGGTTGACACGTTGGGTTGGTGCCTTAATGAACACAATACGATAATGTTTCCTTGGGGGCAAAGCCGCTGGCTGAGGAGCAACGTATTGTTCCTCTGGTTCCTCTGGGGCAGCATGCACATAGATATCCTTGGTGACTACCGGTGCCAATGGTGCTCTCTGATAGTTGAATTGTTGCTGTTGTTGTTGGTACTGTTGAGGTTCTTGGTGCACATGCTGGATTTGAGGAACGAATTGTTGCTGCAGAACTACACCATTGATTGGTAGCTGTGGAGGCTGGCGGAACGGTATTTGTTGCTGTTGAAATTGTTGCGGATGAACTTGCTGCTGTCCAAGAAGTGCCTGAGAAATTTGTTGATTTTGCAGAGCATCCTGCAGCAGAGATTGCTGATTTTGTTCTGCAGCTAAATTATTGAAATTAGGCTCTTGATAATTGTACTGTGGAGCAGCAGAGGCTAGCGCCAAGGAAACGGTTATCTGGTAAAATATTTAGAACTATAGAAAGACTATACGTATCGGAATGATAAACTTTGACTCACAAAAAATGCACGCATAGCTGATCTTGACTAAATAATCACACACACACTTCACTAGGCAAGACCTAAATTCAAACTAAATACTCAATGGCATACGACCTTAACTTTTATATCGAGATAAAAATTTGTTAATGATTATAGCCGATCGCCGACTAGCTCAAGCACCATTGCATTCCACCAACCACCAAGAGATACCGAATCAAAGAGAAGAAGAAGAAGAGAGGTGCGTATCAGTATCACACTTACCATCACCATCGCCACACATAAGCCGGGTAGAAAGCAAAACAAACCAAAACAAAAAATCCCACATCATCCACTCACAATGCTTATGGAGAGGTTTAAAGCCAAAAGATATCTGATAGATGTGTCAACGGTTTTGGTTTTTCGGGGAACTTGTTATCTGGTCTGCTCTTCGAAAGATCCAATCAAACGGAGCTGCGATTACATAACACTTTTGAATGGACCGCACGCTTGAGCAGCGGTGGGTCAGCGGCATCTCAAGAAATCACGTAACTAAAGAGAGTTTGAATTTCTTGTTCCGTCGAACTCGTGACGTAGGAGTTTTCAAAGATGCGTCCTTATGTTGTGATGATCAAGTTATGTGCCCAGAAAAGTTTTTTATTTTGTTGTTACTGAAGATAAATTTCGCTTTCATTTTGAGTTCGCCTTCATTTAGATAAGTCCGCAGTTTGTTGATGAGCTAATTTTAGGTTCCACTCGTTTTTTTTTCCTTTGAAGTAATTATTTTATTGCAGACTATTATTTGATAATTTTTCTTCTTTCAACAATTTGGAATGAATTTTGATTTTGGCCTTTCTAATGATTCTTCCGCTTACTTTAGAGCCAAAATGATTGAGTAATTTATCTTGAAACAGTGCTGTTTAGTGTAAATATTGATAATTATGATAGATAGATCGGTAGATCACAACAATGAATATAATGACTTTTAAATCATCGGATAATTAATCATTTATGAAAGTTGGAACCCTTGTTAAAAATATTCCAGGGCATTTAAGCGATACTAAAATGTTACTGAGTGGTGCAGTTTTCCTTACTTAGTATTGCGAGATCCTCTTTAAGTTAAATAACAAACAAAATATGGGTTAGACAAAAATGTGGAAAGGAACTGAAATACGTTTGGAACAATTTAATTAAAGTGAATGGCCGAAATTGACCCGGGTAAACCCGTATATTAGTAGTCTGTTATACAAATTATAAAGATTTCGTATGTGAGAGAGAGTGCGGCATGTAAAGGATGGGCCAAATACAAGTTTCTTTTTACAAATGCAATAAAATGAAGAAAATTACATTTCTCACATGTATTATTTCACATTTGTCGATCAAGTGGCTACCTCGTCTGGCTTCGCAGTAGCGCATTCTGTCATTCCAATTTTCCAAGACCTTGTTGATGGTTTCAGGCTGTAGCTCACGGATTTCTTGGTTGATATTGACCTTAAGTGCTTGAATCATTTCCGGATTGTTGGCATAATATCGGTCCTTCACGGTCCCCAAAAAAAAAACTCCAAAGGGGTTAAATCGCAGCTCCAATGCGGCTAATTGACATCGCCAAGACGGCTGCGAACACGTTTTGGAACTTGGTGCGCAAAAGATCGATTGTGGCATGGGCTGTGTGGCATGGCGCGCCATCCTGCATGAACCAGAGATCGTCCAAATCTACGACTTTAATTTTAGTAAAAAAAAAACGTTTAACAGGGCTGAGAACCGAAATGTTGTTCACGGATGATGCCACCACACTACAATTCGCACACTCTCGGCTACAACAGCCACATTATCATATCTGCGCACCGTACGAAGACAAGCATACCAGTCTCACGAAATGTTTGCACAAAATTGCGTACAGCGACGCGGTGGGTGCTTCATTTCGGCCAGAACTTCTTTTCAAAAAACCTACTGCTTGGGCTACACAGCACTCACTTTGGAAATAAGTTTTAACTTTTTTCCTAACATTGTTCAAGCATAAAGTGATAGTGATAAAGTAATAGTCTTCTTCTATTCCTCGTCTACGCAGCTTCTGCACAAATCGATAAACTTTACACCAAGCCTTGTTGCATATTTGTCTATGAGACAGTGCCCGGTGATAACATCTATTGTAGCACCAATATGCAACCTGTTCAAAAATATCAAACACTTAAAGAGAATAGAAAATTTGTCAAACTAAAGTTGATCATCTCAACACCATTCAACTTAAAAATGAATTTGCATGTAGTAGTGATCGGAATGCATATATGAAAATGGGGCATTGTGGTTCCAAATCAAGCGCGTTCATCAGCCTAATTTACCGAAAGCCCACAACAATTTTCAGCTTTGAATGATAATACAAAAAAAAAAATTTATTTTTGGAGATCTAAGGCCTCAAAAAAACCAGCTTTGTGCCATTTTTTCAGTAAACACATTTGAAGTCTAGCCGATTCTGTTTCTATAGTCATAAACGCACCACTGACAACACGCGATATCGTGGGCGTATGCTTTTGAAAGATCGTACGACATGACATGCGTTGCTTGTTAGTTTTGCAAAATTCTTTCAAATATGAAGCTAAATAAGTCACATAACAGCGTTAAATCCAATTTTGATATAAAAGTTCTATGTTAGATCATTACCGACGAAACTGTTCCCAATATCATTTGTTACCTTCTATTGCACTGAAATTTGAATTTTTTGATTGAATGGTGTTAACGGAATGATCTGCATTTAAATATCGAAATATGTGCCACTATAGGTATAACAGAACAAAAAACCAAAAAAATTTGACCTCCAAAATCAATGTTAATAGCTAACTACGCTCTAGGATTTCTGAAAAGCAATTCATCGGATTTCGAGGCCATTTTTATAGGTGTGGTTCGTCCAGGGATGGAATGTTGTAGTGTTGTTTGGAACCCGTTCTCCTTTAAAAATATTAATTAAATTTAAAAAGTTAAAAAAAATTGCACTGCAGCGTTTCTTTCTAAATGACAATGTCCATCATTCGTACCTCTCTAAATGTTTGCCTTGCCTCGAAGTTCGCTGTAAAATGCATTCTGTTATCTGTTAGGATGTATGCACCAGATCTAGATGCAACCTTGCAAAAGAGGGGTTCATCGAATGGACGACCTACAGGGAGAGTGTAAGAATCCTCAAAAATGAGATTAGATACGCTAAGAAAAACTCGTGGAGAAGTTTTTGCGAATCTATCGAATCAACAAAGGAAGCGTCTCGGCTCAGGAAAGTCCTATCCAAAGAACCAATACCAGTGTCCTCACTAAGGAAAACCGATGGTAACTGGACAGAGTCTCATGAGGAAGTACTAACGGAGACCCACTTCCCAGGCTGCACAGAGACCCATGCAGATTACAATACAGCAAAGGGGAATACAGAAGGGGAATGAAGGAGGAAAAGATCAAGGTGATAATCGATGACAAAAGATTAGCCTGGGCGATCGGATTCTCGCTCCTCTCAAAGCACCAGGGATGGACAACATATGACTGATAATGATCCAAAAAGCTGAGGAAACTGTCGGAGGATTATATATATACAGCAAAGGACAATAAGCCTGTCCTCGTTCTTGCTAAAGACACTTCGAAGACTTATTGACAGGTATGTCAGGAGGTGATTTGCGATAACTACCTATCTAAATCACAGCATGCGTACTTGAAAAGTAGATCCGTCGACACTGCACTACATAACGTAGTATCAGTGGTAGAAAAATCATTAGAAGAAAAGGAGTATACCATGAGCGCATTCCTAGACATAGAAGGAGCGTTTAACAACATTAAAGCAGATGCAATAATGCACAGCTTGAGGAACGCTCACCTGGATAGCAGTCTATGCGGCTGGATCGGAATCATGCTAGGCACACGTCGGATAAAGAGTTACCTAGGAAAAATATATGTATCGGACGGAAAGTAAGTAGAGGAACACCACAAGGAGGTGTTCTTTCCCCACACATACGGTTCCTGGTAATTGATGAACTTTTGAAGCTACTGGATAAGGAAGGCTTCATCGTAAAGGCATATGCGGACGACGTAGTAATCCTGGCTCCAGGCAAATTCCCCTCAGTCCTCAGCGACCTACTCAGCTACGCACTCGTCATTGTTGGTAACTGGGTCGCTGGTCGGGGACTGGGAGTTAACCCATCCAAGACAGAGGTCTTGCTGTTTACCAGGAGAAGGACAATCCCAAGGCTAAAAGCACCTAGAATGGGAGGGATTGACCTAACCATTTCCTGTTCAGTAAGATATTTTGGCGTCATTTTATACTCCAAACTTAACTGGAGAGAGAATATTGAAGACCGTGTCAAACGGGCGTACGTTAAACCACAAATGGTACATTGGCTGTACACAGCGGTTGTAAGACCCATCCTTACATACGGCGCGGTGGTATGGTGGAAGGCTATGATAAATAAATATCTCCTCTCCAACCTTGCCAAAGTCCAAAGGGCGGCTTGCGTGGGTATAACGGGGTCCATAAGGACGACACCCACTGCAGAAGATACTGCTTAATCTCACGCCACTGGACATATACTCCAGCAGCAAGGCGGCAAAAACGGATGTTAGATTAAGAGAGTGTAGACTCTGGATACACAAACCATACGAACATGCCTCGGTGGAGTCCCATTGGTGCGCATCTGTAGGCGCACCAACTAAGGATAATCTGCCCTCGACAGGGGATTCAATACTAGAATACCAGAAAGAAGCAAATGGGGCGATAAGTGAGTTGCAAAAGATGACGAGATCGGCATATACGCCGACGGTTCCAAAACGGAAGTCGGCACAGGCTCATCTTTTGTGAATTCCTAGAAAATCGAGAAAATCCTTCAGAATTAACGACGACCACAGCGTTTTTCAGGCGGAAATAGCTTCCATTACACAGGCTGCAAACGGAACTGAAAAGGCATTGCTTCGCAGACAAGACCATCACAATATACTCCGCCAGTCAAGCGGCCATACAGGCCATGCAGTCGAATGTGGTGAAATCAAGGGCTGTGAATAAATGCAGGATGTCATTAAACGAGATATCATCAAACATCTCAGTAACCGTGTGCTGGGTGCCTGGGCACGCTGATATCCCAGGAAATGAAGAAGCGGACAAGCTTGCAAGATCAGGGTCAGAGATGAGCGCATCTCGTGAGATAAGCATCTCGCTTAGTTTAGAAAGTCTACTTAACCGGATTCGACCAAATCTTGAAAATGAATTGGTGCTCACTGCTAAGGCATCTACTATTGTCTAAAATATTACAGCTCGTACACTGTCCGCTTAACTTTCATCGTCAATTTTAAATGATTCGGTCTGCCTGACAGAGAAATTTGTATAGTCTTCGCTGACTGGGGACTCTGCTTTAAGGTTTCGTTGTTCGTTCATTTCTTAAGGCTTCGCTGATACCCTCGCATTTTCTTTTGGTAAAACTTCCAAACACTATTTCTGCAATAGAACCTGTCCATTTTCTAGATAGCTTCTCTTGCTTTTTTTTTTTTGTTAACAACGTCACTTCTCTTCTGTTCTGCTCGTCCTAGTGGTTGAAAAATCGGTCGTTCTTCTGTACAGCGCCGCTTTGTAGGCAAGTTATTTTGCTTGAGAGTTTGGTATTACCCGACCATCACCACGAAATGGTCAGGGGTACTAGACTTATTATTCTTCAACTGTGTTTTCGTCATCAGGATATTACCAACTTGGTAATAGAACCTATCTGATAAAGTTTTTTCTAGGTATTTTGCACTTGAAATTAGCGTTTTAACTTATGCTGCCAAAAATCTTCTAAGGAAAGTTCGATTTTATTAGTTAGTTTTAGCTAACTTTAAGCTATTTTCTTTAGTTGTTTAATTGATTTCTATAATAAATATTTTAATTTTAATTTAAGTTTAGTCTATATTTTTCCTGGGCTGGTACCGCTCACGCAACTTCGATGCTCCGCTCGGGATAGGTGTTTTTCATAAAGCAGGCACCTATGACAGCACTTTTCATAATGATGCAAATGGTGGAAGATTAAAAAGATAGGCGCCTGCCTGATGAAAAGTGCATACCCCGAGCGGAGCAACGAAGTTGCGAGAGTAGAGCCTGCCACCTGCGTAGAGAGGGTTGAAGTCCCTCAATCCCTTAATATATCCCTTAATCCCGCTTGTCACTCAGGTACTATGGCGCTTAGCGGTACTTGGGTGGCCCGCTGCAGACATAATGTACGCCTCCTTATATTTCATATATATTTTTTGGGCCTTTTTTTCATTTCAAATGTGTCCATTTTTTATTTTGCAAAATATATTGAAATTTGGAGGCCATTTTCGTTTTTGGTTTGGGGTAACAATCGGATGAGCAAGCATAAACAGTCAAATAAGTGAGTTTCAAGGTCTCCAGATTTTCAGTTAAGTAACGCCAAACGCAACATACTTTTGCATCATATTTAAGGCCGAATCAATAGTAACCAAGCAACACCAAGAAGGTTAGCACAACAGATGCTAACATAAAACAGCAATTTTGGTAAGACAGTATATCCACCAACTACGAGAAGGGCATCATCTACCAAGACCGCAGGGTATGCAATAAAAACGTCATATTGTATACTTGTGATGGCGGTGGTCAATGTAATTTCTCTATACTATCAGTTAGGCACTACATACTTTTGGACAAGAATAGATTTTGAATACTTCCATGTAGACAAAGTCGAAATCTCAAAACTCATCGAAAGATTGTTGCCAATGTTAAATACGTTGTAAGTATGATCCAATGACAAACCGAATGCTTAATAAACATTCCTGTCAAATTATTATCTTCGAAGATTGCGTAAATTACAACATATTCCTGTAGCTTATTTTCATAATCCATCCCAAAGTGTGTAATTTCTTGCCCTCAAACTTACCAAACAACAAAAGGCAGGCAGTCATCATTTCATTAATCTGGGATTTCCTGCATTTTCATGGACTCTAAGGTGCACTCACTGAGGTATTCGTTATATTGCATCAGCGGCAGCAGCAGGGAATCCCATCATTAAGTCTATTAAAGATGTTCAGGGTCATCTTTCATGTTTATAATACTTTTCATCTCACCGTTATATCTTGTTTACCTACAACTAAGTATCCACTACACTATCAACACAAAATTTCGTAAAATATCGTAAACTCTTCGACTGCATATACGAAGCGTTAAGTTGTTAGGTTTTTGACCCGATGACATTAGAGCACTGCGCGGGCTGCGGTAGTTAGTTTGATGGATATCCGTTAGACGGTTGGACCTTCCGCCAAAACTTTTACTTTAATCCCCTCGCTTTTGTTGAATGCAGTTGATGGACATTTAAATTAATTTGTTAATTTGGTGTTTCGGTTTCTTTTCCCCTTAAGATGAAGACACTTTGTGTCATCACTACTTTATTTGAAGATCTCTATCACCAAGGGAAATAAAATGTTTAGTTTTGAATTGAAAATTTCATTTGATTTATTTTTAATTGGCAAACGGGTATTAAAAATTTTGTTTACAAAATGATAAATATGCGGTTTGAAGGCATTTCTGACACTGATGCTGAGGCTGAACAGATTATTTCATAATTATGCCAGTAGCTCTTGTTAGGATACTTTAATAAGATGCTCATTGGCTGTAATTGAAGGCATTGGAACTGCTCACTAAGCCCTCCGTACCGTAATCTTGGCAAACATTGACATATAAATCTATATTACGCATAACAGTCATGCCAACGAACTATCAGGTATAAGTAAGACATAGTATTGCGACTATGGATTGGAGGCAATAACCTAGCGGTCAAAACTTTCAACACAAGCTTTATATAGAACTGTCAGCAAATAGAAATAAAAATCTAAAACAACAAAAAGCATTCTTGATTTAGGTACAAACTTAAAATATAGAAGTATCAAAGCGCTACACGGACGGGAAAATAATATCCCAGCAGCACAGCCCTGAACGGATTGTGATTGTTATAAAAGGCAACTTAAGGGGAGACGTAACCTCTAGGCAATTTTAACATCCGGAGGAACTTATCAATTTAACATTATAAAACTATGCCGCAAGTGTGCATGCAAATCCGTGAGTTGTCAAAGCAAAAAATCAAGTAACAGTATATAACAGGAGCATGTACGTGTAAAACAAAACCGATTAAGCATTATGAAAAATTACATACAAAGAAGAGGCACTTTTAATACATATAGTTGTGGTCGTGAGACCGGGACGGTCAGAAATGATCGAGTTAGAGCTCTTCATTTTCCAGGGGACAGCAATATAATGCAAAAACTAAGGGCCGCGAATTGAACGGTAGAGGTATGATCAGAGTGAAAATAAAGCGACATTCAAAAGCTGATCTTGACATTGCAAAAGTATCGCGAAGATGAAGTGCGCCCAAATTCAAGCAAAGTGTATGTAGAGTCTATGTCGTGATCTTGGAGAAATATATTTAATGCCTAATGAGTGAACTGAAAATAATTTTCTTTTGTATTCGCATACAGGGCTACTGTGCACCTTGAAAGCGTCTTAGATATATTGATTTCATTTGTTTTCCCTGATTATCAGTTTGAAAGAAACGTCACAGTCTCTAAATTACATCACTTATTTATTGCCATCAAAAGAGAGGATCGAACTTTCTTGCAACAAGCACTTGATGTTTGGGGTATATTTTAGAGGGGGTTACGTATTGTATTTTTTGACCCACTCCAAATTGTTTTAGATATTTGTTCAAAAAATTATTTCCATTCTAACGTGGATGGCGAAATCAATTATTGCGTAAGCGTAGAGACAAGAACAGTTTGCTTTCTTCTGCGTCCAAAAAATTTCCCATAGGCTCTAAACCGCAGATGGATAATGTACCAAAGTGTGACAGAAATAAGATGATTCGCAGGGATAACGGTGCATGATTGAATTAAAAGTTCTAAAATCCAAGAAACATCAAAGAAACTAAGTATTTCAAAAAGTTGGAACACGACCGGCACCGGCTCACGACTCCGGTATCACACAAATGATACAACACTAGCATTTGTTAAGCCTCAGTGATACTAAACATGGAGGCCGGAAGATGTTAATTTAAGGTTAAAACGGTGAAACCCACAGGCGGACCAGAAGGGATGCAGTGAAGTAGAAGAGATATGATCCCCACAATTCTGGCCATAACCTCGTCGAATAAAAATAAACATTTAGGTTCTTATTTTACGTTCAGTAACTATAAGATTTATATGTTTTCTCACAGTTCTCATTGTCAGACAAAAATAATTTTAGAAGTTCAAAGGAAGACGTAACTTTAGATCGCATACCTTTAAAGCAGTGTTTACAGGGGGGTCAGTGCGTTGGACTTCTAAGCGAGTAGTCTTCGATTCAAATCCAACCCGTACCGCGTTAACGATTTTATTCGCTGCCCAAACTTTTGCAAATGTGTGACGAACATCCAAAACTAATAGAAACTTCTCACAAATAAATTGCCGTTCGGAATCGGCATTTAACTGTAGGTCGCTTCAATTCATATCAGAAAAACTTCACACAAAGAATGAATGGAGAAGCTGTGCTTTAGGTCTGGTAAGAGCTGTTTACACCTAATATTTATTTTTATTTTTATACAAAAATAATGTAATGATGATGTATTTAATTTATGAGTTTTATTAAGCCGGTACGCTGTAATCATCGATAAAGATTATATGATTGGGCAGATATATAAAACAATATCAGTATTGCAGAAGGAAGAAGTTTTAGTATCCGTTATGCCATATATTGATGATATAATTCGATATAGATTCGATACAGATTAATCCAGAGTTTATTTTCCTCTAGTTGGTGATATTATTTCGAAATGCTTCAATTTATCGCTGTCATACGCCATGTCATTGTGCTAAGGTTAGGTTAGATTCAAGTGGCAGTCGAATAGACTCAGACCTATGTAAGGTCCATTGTGATACCATGGGGATCTGAAGTTTCTGCCAACTCGTTGAACAATTTTGAGTGACATTTTGGGTCGGTCGACTTTGTATCGTAAGATTTAACAAGAGCTTGCATGTGGAAGCCGGGTGGCGTGAAATAGCTCCCTAAGATATAACGCCAAATATAAAAGGCAGTTTTATTTGCATGGAAAAATCAAGGCTTTGAAACAAAAAACGTTCTTATTGTGCCGCTATTAATCGCATTCTCTAAGGCAGTAGACCAGGCAACCGTTACGTATATTTGTATCGGTCTTACAACCAATATATGTAGTCAGTGAGTTATTACCAATAGCTTTTTTGTAAGAAAAAAGTGCTACCGTAGCTTTTCCAACTCTTTCTTGTGTAATAGATTTCCAGCTGAGCTTCCTATCCAAGATGAGACCTCAGTATTTGGCTTCGACAAAAAAGACTAACCTGGTAACCCTGATTGATAGGGCGTCCACAGGTTGTATTTTGTAATCAAGCAAAGTGTATGTAAATCAAAGAGCAAATACATTTTGCTCAAGTTACAAGCCGTTCTGGCTTGTTAAAAGTATATTTGGCTTCAGAATCAATACAAATGTGCTAAATACTGATCAAAACTTCTTTGGATTACTTCAGCATTTGCCGTATTGTGAATGTGTGGCTATTTGTTGCTCAAAATCACAATCATGTAATCATATCATATCAGCAAAAACAAAAAAGAAGAAGAAAAAATTACTACTCAAATAGAAAATTTAAGTGCGCAGATTTGTTGAACTTAAAATCTTAAATTAAATATTAAATTTGGTTTAAAATCCTTTTCTTAGTTTTTCAGATATTGGCATTTTGAATATCCAATTTTGTTCGCTACGAGTATTCAAAATACAAAAACGTTTGACCAGTTTCTGAATGTTACACCGCTTCGCCATACTGCCTGCACCGTATGAAATATGAATATTTTGAAAAAAACAAAATTTCTTGCAACGTGCGCAAATATGGCTGCGCGTGCAGTTTAAATTTACTGTATTGAAGTGGGACGGGGAAAGGGGGCATATCCGTTTAGGACTGGTTTTGCTTTATAAGCAAAATGGTATGGGAAACCGTTAGACGAAGGGGAATGTGGAGAATAATGGTGGCGTGGGATTACGTGGAGTCTCGGACGTAACACCTCCCCCCTTAAGATACTGCTCCGGAGAATCCGCGTTTTTAAAATTGACTTTAATTTTGGTTACGTTATGATTTTTTGAAATGAATCTGAAGATAAAAACTATAATTAAGATAATTACGATAACTGAAAATATTCCAAGACTTATGTATTCATGTGCGATAGTTTTTAGTCTAATTTCTTCTATTAAATAACGATTTGCGATATTTTTCAGGTGTATTTCCTCTGTAGAATAATTCATTACGACCTTATTTATAGTTACATTGTTAAAGCTAGGTATGATAAAATTATCGTATGTTACAAAATTTTCATATTTTATATTATTTATACTTAGTTCATAATTTTCGAATCTTAATAAGTTGTTACCCATAACATTTAACGTGAAATTATTACAGTTATGCAAAATTTGGGTATACGGAATGTTTTTCGTTATTACAATATTATTATGAATTTGTTTGATTTCTATATCTTTATTTTCTTTAAAATTACATTTAGGACTTAGTTTAAAAATGTTAGATATACAGTTATCTTTTATATTTCTTAAGTCTTTGAACTTAACTGTTCCATTTATATATTCATAACTAAGATTGTCGTCTATTATAAATTGATTATACGGCGTTACTAACTCTAAGTTGTTATTATTAGGAATTTGGTTTGGTTTCGGTTATTTTGTTCGTTAATCTCTAAACTGTTTCTAATTTCTTGTTCGTCGTCAGAGTCCATCGTTCCTGTCAAGTATTTAAGTCCTTTTCCGGCAATGTTAAGAAGAGGATTATTCTTTGTTTACGGAGATTTTCTACTAAATTTTCTATTTCTTTTGACAAAAGTTTAAAATTATGTGCTATTGTAGGGTATTTGTTTTTGTGATTTAATTTGTTAATATTATATTCTATAATGTCTAGATTATCAATCCAAGATGTTAGGTTTATGCTATAAAGTATTTTCGTATAGCTTTTTATAACTGGAATCTTTTCGTCTCTAATCGTAATGTAGCCATGTCCTATGTTAAGGTTTTGTACGTCTAGTTTCTGTCCGTTTATTACTGTTGTTGTAAGTAAAATTAGAGTCAGGAATGTCTGAAAGAAAAATTAATAAACCAAAATATTTCATGTACTTTCGTATTTATAAATTCGTTTCACTTGTTTTTTATAGAACTTGCTTCCTTTTCTATATTTAATATGGTCTTTATCTATGACCTCTACATTTTCTTTTTTGTGAATCGGTTTTAGCTTATTATTGTTCCTATTTTTGAGATAAAGGTGGTTTGCTTTTGTTAGATCTACATCCTTTTTGTTCTTGTTATGTTTGTCTATGTATTTTTCCTTATTTTTCCTTACCCGTTCTATGATATTAGGATATTCTCCGCTTGATATAGATCCATTTGTGAAGTCTATAGGCCTTCTATTTGTTGTAGAATGAATCGTTTGGTTGTAGATGGTTACAGCTTTTAGGACTTTGTTTCTTAGGGTGTCCTTATTGTTGTCATCAGCTGTGAGTGTTCTTATGTGTTCATTAAGGGTTGAGTGGCCAAGCTCGCGACCCAAGCTCGTTAAGAGATACAATCCTCCTCAAGCTCCTGTGTCTGCCCACGCCCTGTCTCCGAATGAAGTCGGTGCTTCTACCAGCAAAGGTAGTAGTTTTGATGGACGGAAATTGGTTGTAGTGGACTCACCCTTGAGTATGAGTAGAGGAAGTGCACCTATTGTTGGTGCTGCCCGTGCAATGGTAATGGATGATGCTGGTGTTGTGACCAATACTGATGGTAGGTGTGCGTCTAAAAAACCATGTGCTAAACGCAAAAGAGTGCGAGTTAAGAAGCATTCCTACAAGAATGCTGCTGTCTCCTCTTTAGCAGTTCGCATTGGGAAAGCGGGCAATGATGACAGTATGAGTGTTGCAGAGTCCGAACACTGCAAAACTCATCTTTTGGAGCTGGCTGCTGCAACAAATGCTTGCATTCAGGTGGAGGGCTGTGTGTTAAAGGACGGAACCCCCATGGTGAAGACCTCATCACAGAAAACCTCTGAATGGATTAGCAGTATGGTGCCGAAAATCCCTTCACTTAGGACTTCATCTTTTGAGGTCTACAAACCACCCAAGCTTACGCGGGCTGTCTGCTGGATCCCTGGGAAACTAGAGAATTCGGCGGATGTGCTAAAGCGTTTGCAAACCCAGAATCCTGGTCTCGGCACAAAAGCCTGGATTGTCCGTTCACACAAGAAGAGTAAAAACCGCCAAAATGAAGGTGGTAGTTCTCTTGTTGTGAGTATAGACATGGCTGCTGCCGAGATCATCAAATCTAGGTACAACATGCGTCCCTATCTGCATCTTGGCAGGATCCATTTCCATTTCAATGTCAAACAGTGCTAATAGTGGACGTTACCCAGAGTATTCATCCATCTTGTTTACTCAAATTAACCTACAGCACTGCAAGGCTGCTACCGCCCTTTTAAGTACCAGGCTTGTGGCTTGTAGAACAAAATGGAAAAGTCGCATCTGTGGTCTTGGTTGCTTGAGTAATTTATACCACGTTCTTTATGATGAGCAATCCGAAAGACCTAGGACTTGTCTTATTGTATCGAAATCTTTAAAGCTACTATGATCAAAAGCTTTTGTAGCCAAGATTTGGTAGCTGTTTCTATAACTTACCATGCAAATGATAACTGGGAAACCTTTGTCGCTGCATTGGCTTATTTCCCCTATGACTCTCTAACCCCTTCTCCGCCAAAGGCAGTTGTAGAGCTCGTAGAGTTTTGTGAATCCAAAAGGTTAGGTCTTGTCTTGTGCTGTGATGCTAATGCTCAGAACACTGTTTGGGCAGCAGCAAATGCAACATAAGGGGAGATCGACTCTTGGACTTCATTTTATCGTCTGATATTACCATCAACAATGTAGGTCATCAGAAGACCAGAAGACAGAAGACAGCAAGTAATTGATGTTACCCTGTCAAACAGGCATTTGAAGTCTATCATAAATTGGAAGGTATCGCCAGATAGCACCTTATCGGATCACAGATACATCGAATTTCAAATCTACTGCGAACTTTCACCTTCGCTAGAGAGGAGAAATCCGAGAAAAACGAACTGGCCACGGTTTAGAGAGGAGCTTGCCAACTCTGTCAAAGTTCCACTCAAACAAGACAGGGAGTGGAGAGGTCTGCTCAGGATCTGAACAACGTCCTCACCCGCTGCTTTGAACTTGCGTGCCCTGTTTCTAAACGCCCCCGCAGAAAATCGGTACCCTGGTGGAACTCCGAACTGCAGTGTCTTCGTAAAGAAACTAGGAAGCTGCTAAATCGGTCTTTAAAAACCAACTTAGTGGAAGACTGGAATCTTTATCGATCGAAGCAAAAAGTTTTTAAGAGACTTATTCGAAAGTCGAAAAAAAAAAGTTTTGTGAAGAGGTCTAATCTCTAGTTGCACTTAGTAGGCTTGTTAAAGTCCTCCAAAGGAACAGACCAAGTAAACTGGATGCAATCCTTAAACCTGATGGCACGTACACTGAGACAAAGGCGGAGACTTTCAGTCTTCTACTTGAAACTCACTTTCCGGGAAATCAGGTTACTACGTGTTCTTCAGCCCTTCACTGTGGCTGCATTTGAACCGAGTGTGGCTAATCGGGAGTGGTGACTAATGATGCTATCAAATATGCCATTGCATCTTTTGAGAGTTTCAAGTCACCTGGTCCGAATGGAATTTATCCAGTTTTGCTGAAACTAGGTTTAAGTCAGGTTTTGCCAATGTTGAAAAAATTTTCACCGCGAGCTTGGCCTTGGCCTATATACCTTCCCCTTGGCGAATGGTTAAAGTGGTTTTCATACCAAAAATTGGTAAGTCTGACTACACTCTAGCCAAAAGCTTTAGACCCATAAGTCTGTCTTCCTTCTTACTGAAAAGTTTGGAAAGACTGGTGGTGCTGCATATTCGCAAAGTTGCTCTTCGATCACACCCTCTCTCTGAGATGCAACATGCCAGTCAGCGCGGAAAATCCTGCGAGACTGCGCTTCAAAACCTTGTTGGTAGGATTGATAGTGCCCTTGACCGGAAGGAGTACGCGTTCTGCATTTTCGTCGATATTGAGGGTGCTTTTAATAATGCGACCTTTGACAGTATGTGTAACTCAGCCAGACAGCATGGTGTAAATGAAACTTTGGTGTTGTGGATTAAAGCAATGCTAATGTACAGGACGTTGGTAGCGGATGCAGATTGTGGCAAGTGCGTCATAACAGGGGTAAATAGGGGCTGCCCTCAAGGTGGTGTTCTGTCTCCCCTCCTATGGTGTATGGTGGTAGACTCTCTGCTTACGGCTCTCAACTTTCCTGGAAACTACACTCAAGCTTATGCGGATGATGTCGCCGTTCTTTCTGTCAGTTCAAATCTAGGGGCTGTCTGCTCTCAAGCGCAGAAATCCCTGGATTTGATCAATGTCTGGTGCACTAGTAATGGGCTTTCAGTGAATCCTCTTAAAACCACGGTTGTTCTCTTTACGAGAAGGAGAATCATCATTGGCCTGTCCCATCTCGTGCTTAAAGGTGTCACCATCCCTATATCCGATGAAGTCAAATATCTGGGTGTAATCCTTGATTAAAAACTTCTGTGGTCCAAACATGTCGAATGGAAAACCGATAAAGCGCTGTCGACCTTCTGGCAGTGCAAAGGCGCTTTTGGTAAGACATGGGGCTTGTCTCCAAAACGGGTCCTTTGGATCTATACGGCCATGATTAGACCGCTACTCTCATACGCATCAGTTGTTTGGTGGAACAGGCTTTCGCGAAAACGTGTTACTGCTTCTTTTGCCAAACTCCAAAGAACGGCTTATCTCGGCTGCACAGGGGCCTTCCCTAGCACCCCGGGCTCTGCTCTAGATGCTTTGATGAATCTTCCTCCCCTTGACTTATATATCATGGGATGTACGCTAAAAACCATCTTTCGCTTAAAGAGAGGTGGTTTTTGGTACCATGCGCAATGGAATTTTGAAGAACTTGCTCGAGAATTATCCTTTGACCCCTGTCTTATGGGTATGCCGTCTGATGCAATGACACCAGAAATCCTTCTGCGAAAAAACTACCACGTCAACTTTCCACAGGTAACGGAATGGCTTCGGTCAGACTCTGAACCATGGATTGAATGCCATCGTATTTTCACGGATGGCTCCAAAACCGGGCAGGGGTCTGGTGCTGGTGTCTTTGTGGAATGCAATGATATACGACTTTACTACCCCTTGGGTAAACATGCATCTGTTTTCCAAGCGGAGATTTTTGCCATCCTAATGGCAATGCGCTATATTGTGAACAACAGGTGGAGGGCTAGAGGCGTTGGCATCTGGAGTGATAGCCAAGCTGCATTAAAAGCGCTTCTAAACCCTCTTACCTCGTCCAAGTTAGTGCTAGAACTCAAGCTTTCTCTGAATTTGGTCGGAAGACTGAACACAGTGAATCTTGTCTGGGTACCAGGTCACACTGGCATCCAGGGAAATGAGATCGCGGATGAGCTTGCTACGCAAGGCGTCTTTAGTCATGTCGTCAATAGATTCTTGGGTTTCTCGTGAACACAAGTTTCGGTGGCGCGATTGCGGTGGATGTAGACAGACCAAACTACTGCGCCCGGACATTTGCAAAAGGTCAGCATCTTTTCTTCTATCTCTGAGGAGAATCGACTGTAGGCTGCTTGTAGGCGTTCTTTCGGGCCACCAAGCTTTTGCTAAACACTTAAATGTGTTGGGCTTAAGCGACACCACTACCTGTCCTGCTTGCGGTGAGGAGGATGACACAGCAGAACACTTTCTCTGCTGTTGTCCGGCCTATGCTCGCATCAGGTGGCGGATCTTCGGGGCTGACGTGGTGAGTGCCGAACATCTAAGCTCTTTAACACTGAAGCTCCTTCTCGTTTTTCTTCGAAAGACGGGAAAACTAAGTACATTAATATAAGTGTCTGAATAGTAGTACAATGGACCTGTAGTTGTGTCTGAGCGCTCCATCGGATAGCAGCAACCTCCGACAAAAAAAAAAAAAAAGGGTTGAGTGGAATAGGGTGTCGTTATATGCAGATCGACACTATTTTCTTTTAGGAATTCTATAATGAGAATTGAAGAAAATCCTGTCTCTCCATCAGTTACTATTCTATTTGGAATGCCTAGAGTTGCAATTCTATGCCTTAATGTATTGAGCAAGGACATCCACCGATGATCCACGATACATGTTTCGTGAATTTGTCTATCATCGTTACATACATTAGATTTATGTTTGCATACCAGATGTCAATATGAACTATCTGGTTCGGTTTTGTTGGAGTTTCCGTTAATTTCAGTGGGATTTTGTACGGTAGTCGTTCGTACTTTGACTTATTGCAAATTTCGCAATTATTTATATATTGTTACATTTTTTCTTTCAACTTAGGTGCATAATAAACATCTCTACTTTCCCCAAACGTTTCATTTATTTCCCTATGGTTTAGTAATCTATGTGTTTTAGTGATAACCATTGCTAATTTTTCCTCATCTTCCAAATCGCCTAAGAATTTACTACACTTGACGACTCTCAATAATTTATTTTTACTAAAATACTTTCTATAAGTGTTCTGAAATTGAGCAAATAGATGATCTTGACTACAGTAAACTCCTACTATTCCCTTCGATGGAATAAATTGTTTCATAATGTCCAAAATTAGATTTTCTTCATATGTTTTTAGATTGATAACTATTCTTTTTTTTCTAAATTGACTGTATATTTTGTGGTTATTAGGGTTTTCTGTAGTATTTTTAATATTATTTGAGTTTTGCAAATGTTCACGGGTGATTCTACAATTGGAATATAGTCACTGTTGTCTTCGTCGGCGCTATGAATAGTAGCTTGTATAGATTGGTTATCCACTATATTTTCACTATAACTATCATCATCTAAGACTTCGTTGCTATTTGTTTCAATGTTTTCATTAAAGTAGACTTCATTCTTGATAAGCCATCTGCCACTTGGTTATCTTTCCCTTTAACATATTCAATGTCAAAATTATACTCATCTAGTTTTATTTTCCATCTTTGGAGTTTGGCGTTTGGTTCCTTGAGCGAACTCAGCCAAACAAGGGGTCGATGGTCGGTTCTAACTGTAAATTTACTTCCTTATAGGTAAGGTCTGAAGTAATTCATGGACCATAAGACGGCTAGAAGCTCCTTATCTATAGTAGAGTAATTGGTTTCATTTAGCGTTCTGCTTGCAAAGCAGGTTGGATGTCCTTTTTGGGAAAGAACAGCACCCAAGGCATAATTCGAAGCATCTGTTGTCAAGGTAAATTTTTTATTGAAATCTGGGTATTTGTGAATCGGTTCGGACGTTATCAATTTCTTTAGATGCTCGAAGCTGTCAATATAGTGGGGTCGTTTAAATAAATTTTTGTGTTCTTTCTTAAATAGGCTGTCATTGGTTTAGCTACCTTGGAATAATCTTTTATAAATTTCCGGTAGTACCCGGTTATGCCTAGGAAAGACTTAATTTGTTCTTGGTAGCCTGTATTCTAAGATAGCTTCAATGTTTTTGGGTTAGGTCGAATACCTTCGGTTGTTATGATATATCTCAAAAACTCAGTTTCTTTTTTCGGAAACTCGCTTTTATCAAGCTGAATTTTTAGGTTTACCTCTTTCAGTTTCGTAAATATTTTCTTGATCGAGCCAATATGTTCTTCCAAGCTGGTAGAGAAGACAATGATGTCATCAAGGTATACTAGGCATATTTTACCAATGAATTCATTAAGTATGGAGTTCATTAACCTCTGAAATGTTGCGGCGGCATTTTTCAACCCGAATGGCATACGAAAAAATTCGTAATGACCATGATTTGTTGAAAAAGCCGTCTTTTTTATGTCTTCTTCCGCAATTTCGATCTGGTGGAAACCTTTCGCAAGTCGAGGGTTGTGAAGTATTGAGCTCTACCTAGTTTGTCAAAAATGTCCTCGATATTTGGTATCGGGAATTTGTCGTCTATCGAAACTTCATTTAATTTCCGATAATCAACGACAATTCTCCACTTCTGTTTTCCGGAAGCGTCTTGCTTTTTGGGACGACCCAGATAGGAGCAGAATATGGGGAATTACTAGGGCGAATAATGCCCTGTTCCAACATTTCATCAATTTGTCTTTTGACTTCGTCTTTGTGTACCTCTGGGTACCTATAAGACTTTGTGTTGATTGGAATATCATTTACTGTCCTTATACGGTGCTTAATTGCATTAGTAAATGATAGGTCACTACCTTCTTGATAAAATATGCTAGAATATCGAGAAACTAGGTTGGTTATACTCATTTTTTCCTCTTTGTTGAGGTGAGATATCCTTATTTGATTAAGGATTGGCTCCCTACTGGTTTCCGTGTAATATATTTCAAATTTTGGTACTTGTTTTTCATAGTCTTCTTCTTCCTTATTACAAAATATTGGGATCACACTTTCGTCAATAATTAATAATCTTCGCTTGAAGTCAATAATTGCTTCCAGCGGCGGTAAAATATTATTTCCTATGAGTCCATCAAAATATTGATGGAACTTGAATTCGAGGAATTCTGCGGTTTTGTTCAACCCAAATTCTTCGAATAGAGGAATTCTTACTTTCTTGTGTACGTATATAGGAGTGCTTGTAGTTCGCACTTCTATTGGTTTGTTAAGTTTAATCTGCCATTTAGGGTGGCATATCACTGTATTGATAATGCTCGTTTCTGAGCCTGGATCGATTAGGATCCGGAGAGTTGTATTATTTTTGGTTTTAACTATTATATAGGGTAATTTCCCTGAAGGCTTGGTTGTTGAAAGTCCTGATTATTTTGTATATTGTTAATTTGTCTTGCGTAGCTCCCGGATAAAGTATCCATGGGCTCTACTCCGTTATTATTTCTAAAGTTGCCTGAGTTATTAATGCGATTATTACTACTATGATTTGGTCTATTGAAATTTGGGTTGTTATGATTATTCCGTTGAGGATTTTGATTTTGCCATTTATTAAAATTTTGTTGTGTACTGTGATTTGATCTGTTGTTATAATTATTCCATTGAGGATCATAATTGGGCCTACTATTACCTTGCCTATGGTTTTCGTTTTGCCTAAAATTTGTGCTACTTTCATAAGATTTCCGTCTGTTCTGGTCTCTGTATCTGTCATTTAGTCCTTGAGAATTTTTATTACACATTCTATAATTTAAATTACTTTGATCTTGTCCTATGAAACTATGCACTGTATCTCTAATTTCTGTGATATCATACTTAGACATGATTGCATATGCTAATGACCCAGATGATAGTTCTTTAATTTTTTGTACTAGCATTCCATTAAAAATATTTAACATAATTCACTGTTGTCGCTAAAGGCGGCAAATTCATTTATGTTTTCAACAATATTCTTTATTTTGACATCAAGTTCCTTAATACTACTTACAGTTAATCCCCCGATGTCCTTAGTTATCGTCATCTCATCTCTGGAGGGTCTAAAATGCTTTTTCAATTTCCCTAAGCATGCGTTCCAATCCGCGGGTGGGTTTGAGTTTAGAAGATTCTTCGCTGGTCCTTGGATTTTTGTATCAAAGATGATTTCGTAAACCTGTGGTCTGTCTTCTTCTCTGTAGTTTTCCAGTATTTTGCTGACGGAATTTGCGAACAAGGGCAGTGTTCCCGGATCGCCTTTGTATATTGCGAGGTATTGGATTCCTTTTTCTATTCTCGATCTCGCGCTGGATGCTTGGTTATTTTGCATTAAATGTTGGGTCGGTGCAACGAGGCATTGCTCGATGTTATTTTGTGCCATCCTGTCGATTCTTTGTTGATCAAAATGTCGATTGCGATGTCTATTAATTTTGAGTCTCTTTTTTTCCACGTTCTTCTTGCACGAAGTTATTGGGTTAGGTTTCTTAATCGAAACAAGCGTTCACACACTTTTTACACGCGTTTGCCGAGTTTCTTTGTTCAAACAACGTTCACACACTTTTACACACGGTTTCTTTTTCGAAACAAGTGATTCCTTGATCGGAATTTTGAGTTTAAATTCAATTCGTTTTATTCCTTAATCGGATTTTATTTTCCTTTGAGTTCACTAATCTTTATTCCTTAATCGGATTTAGTTCACTCAAACTATTCCTTAATTGGAATTTGGTTCACTCGAATTAAATAATTAGAATTAACCGCGACAAATTTTATTTTCGCTAAAATATACGCGTATTCGAGACGTTCCGACTGCGCCAGTTATATTTTATTTGTCTACTTTGAATAAAAAAAAACTTCTATTTATTTATTTATTTATTCTTCTTTTGACTTAAACATATGGAAACCAACTTAGAGACTAAATTATTCTAAAAGTAAAAAGTATTTTAACACCTCGGAAAGCTGTGCATTCCATGGTAAAGGAGTGCATTTGTTTACGAAACATTCTTATTTCATATTGCATCGTATGAAATATGAATATTTGGAAAAAAACAAAATTTCTTGCAACGTGCGCAAAAATGGCTGCGCGTGCAGTTTAAATTTACTATATTGAAGTGGGACGGGGAAAGGGGGCATATCCGTTTAGGACTGGTTTTGCTTTGTAAGCAAAATGGTACGGGAAACCGTTAGACGAAGGGGAATGTGGAGAATAATGGTGGCGTGGGTTTACGTGGAGTCTCGGACGTAACACCGGTTCGACCACGAAAAATATCTTCAGGCATCCCGATTTTGGATTACTTCATCATTGGCCAATCAAATGCTGGCGTTTCTGCATTTAGTATACTAATGTAAATATAAAAAAAACATAAAGAGCGGCTACAGTCGCTATATGCCCCAAAGAAAAAAGCATTAAGAAGATGATGGATTGCATTTAATTTCATTCTATTATTAAAAAAATTGTTTTTTTTTTTAAAAAACGCCCCCAAAAAGTTTGCGTGGCCAAAAACTTTGTATGGGCGATATTTTGGAAAAAACATTTCAATTTTGTTTTCTATGAAAATTTTCGAAGAAAACAGCATTTTATTAAAAAGCGCCCACAAAAAGTAGGCGTGGCAAAAAACTTTATATGACAAACTTATAAAGAAGGGCAGTGCCTATAAAGTTTTACACTTAAACTCGGAGCCCTAGGGAATATGTGGTCCAAATTTCAGCTTCCCAGCTTAATTTTAAAGGCCTTAAAATTGCGTACGGACGGACGGACGGACGCACATTTCTAGATAGTCTTAGGATTTGTTCCTGATCATAAATATATATACTTTTATGGGTCTATGCCGAATATTAAGGGGTGCTACAAACTATGTGCCAAAATGGATATACCCTTAGGATAGGGTATCCAAATATTTTTTTGTAAAAACGCCCCCAAAAAGTGGGTGTGGCAAACAACTTTATGTGTCAAACTTATGAAGGAGGGCAATGCCTACATATCTTGTTCAGATTGTAACACTCTATCTCTCTAACTTAAGCTTTAAACCGGTTTTTTTATAAATTGTGGGCGTGGCAGTGGGCGTGGCAGTGGGCGTATCAAAAAACATTTTACAGTCTACCATTTGGGGACCCTAGGGAGTATCGTGCCAAGTTTCAGCTTCTTAGCTTTTATTTAAAGGCTTTAAATTGGTGACGGACGGACGGACATTGCTAAATAGTCTTAGGTTTTGGTCCTGATCATAAATATATATACTTTTATGAGTCTACGATGATTATTAAGGGGTGTTACAAGCGATGATTCAAAATTAATATACCCTTAGGTACCCTGTCAGTTAAAAAGGAAGGGAAAACCCTTAGCTGGTTTACCCTTAGGTACCCTATCAGTTAAAAAGGAAGGGAAAAACCTTAGCTGGTTTTCTTCAATTTAAGAAAAGCGGAAAAACATAAAACATAAACATAAGGAAAGGCTACAGTCCGCGTGGGGCGAACAGTATGATACGTATGATACCCTATCCATATCCCTATATGCCGCAAAGGAAAAAGCGTTAAGAAGATGATGGGTACAATTTTATTTCATTCTATAAATTTAATAAAAATAAAACATATTGTTTTAAAAAAAGCGCCCCCAAAAAGTGGGCGTGTCTAACAACTTGGTATATGCGATATATTGGAAAAAATATTGGCTAAATATCTGGTTAAACATTTTTTTTCGGTTCCTATAAAAATTTTCGAATAAAACAGCATTTTAGTGAAAAACGCCCACAAAATGTAGGCGTGGCAAAAAACTTTATATGACAAACTTGTAAAGGTGGGCAGTACCTACATATCTTGTAAAGATTACAACACTCTATCTCTCTAACATAAGCTTTAAAACTGTTTTTTTCTAAATTGTGGGCGTGGCACTGGGCGTATCAAACAAAATTGACACTCTTCCATTTCCGGACCCCAGGGAGTATATCTTCAGCTTTATAGCTTTAATTTAAAGGACTATAAATTGGTGAAGGACGGACGGACATTGCTAAATAGTCTTAGGTTTTGGTCCTGATCATAAATATATATACTTTTAGGGGTCTATGCCGAATATTAAGGGGTGTTACAAACTATGATTCAAAATTAATATACCCTTAGGTACCCTATCAGTTAAAAACGAAGGGAAACACCTTAGCTGGTTTTCTTCGATTTAAGAAAAGCGGAAAAACATAATTAACATTAGAATTACGATTAGTTAATTAGGCTGTTCAATTTCTTTCCTGAATTTATAACTATATCATGTGACGCCGACAACTTCATTTACTTTATTTCTTTCACCGTTGTAACGACACCTCAATTAATAAGTCAAATGTTGCCCCACTGAGCTTTATATGAGGGGTGCCACCAGTGCTCACAGTCATTAACAAATTTGTAAATGTGCTCTCACCCACCAAAACAAGTTGTCACATATTTTTGGTCTTTATTTCCCACATTCCATTCAAAAAGCCATTTTAAACGTTAATTCGCCCAAAAATAATAAGGTGATTTTTTCAGACATTTCCTGAGCTTATTTTGTTTTGTTTTCCCATTGTTTTTGATTATTTTGTGGGTGCAACAAATTAAAATATTTATTAACATATTTTTACACGAAAATAAAAGCGAAAGGATAATTATCTTTTGATTTGGGTTTCTTTCACTTGTTGGTGTTGAAAAATTGGGTTATACAACACTTTATGTAGGTATTTAGATGGTGGCTTTGTATACATACTTAGGTAGTCGTGTATCAAAAAAGTGATCTATCTTTCTGCCGTTAAAGGTTTGTGATGTTACAATTCCCCAAAGGGGGATGTTCATTCCTATGTACACGGCTGTGAATTTAACAGATCGGAATCAACCAAGCATTAAAAAAACCGGCATACGTCCATCATTCGTTCTTCAGTAATCATTAATTTTAAAAGCACATTTAGTTTTGGTGTTTCTTTAAATATACGTACATGATATGTCACTTTCTTTTGGATCAGCATCAGAGCGAGTGTTTCAACCACAGCAGCCGTATCAAATTTGTAGATCATTATCCAATGAGACTTTCAAATCTTCATTGAATGTGGTTAATTAATTCAATTGTGGTATGTTGTTCCAAATGACACTAAGTGTTTTTCTTTTGATTACAGCCATTGAATGTTATGAATTTAACTACATGGTACTGCGTATTTAGCTGTGCGAATATTAACCAAATAAGACAGATTTATTTTGCTCACAGCTTTTATAATGTATGGATGTTTCGTCGTTTGTTGACTTACAAAAGATCTATTGATATTTTTATCTACCGAAGATAAATTAATAACATTTAAGCATGCAAATAGATTATTAAAATTGTTTCTGGAATATTATTATGTTACCAAGCTTCATGGACATTGATACAATGAAACCCAAAAGTTGGTTTAAACCCCCAATGTGAGCTTAAGACTTGAGGACTATCATGTGAAAAAAAAATGTGTATACCCACTTGTGCAAACGTTTATACCTACCAAAATGCAAAGTGACAGTTGGATACACATTACGCAGATATATATCCGTTATTGTATGTAGGTAGGTACACTGTATTTTGCATTGCGAAGAAAAGTAAACAATGTGGATCCTAAAAGTATACTGTGCCTATTTACTGTTAGGGCCATAGCAGCAGCAAACAAAAGTCATGCAATAAAATAATAAGAGTCACTAAATTGCTTGATTACGTCAAACGCGTTAAAAATAAAATATCAGTGTCTCAGATTCTATAATTTTAAACGGTATGGGAACCAAACAGTAACCTTCTTAGGTACCGATAGTACAAGTTACTTTATTAGTAAATTACTAGCTGAATACCAGACCTTGCCCATATTAATTTAAATGCTTTAAACTATCGATCTAATTATTTAAAGACAGGAGTACATATGAACACTTCTTGCTTTCGAAAATGTTCAATTTATTAGACTTCAAATTTTTCGAACTTAGATTTCAAATAAAATATGATCAATCTAATGAAACAAATATATTAAATTTTTATTTTCACCCATTTAGGTTCTAACGTTCAAAAGTGCCCCGTGTATAGATCTGTTTTGAACTTGTTGAATGAATACAAAAGCACTTACATTTGTTTTTTTATTATTTGTAAGGTTAGGGGTTGTCCATAAATTATTTTTTTGCATATTCTCAAATGTATACACCTTTTTTTAAACATATTAAACTAGTGCCTCGAAGGATTTTTTTTTCTCAAAACTTAAATTTTATATAAAAAATTTTTTTCCGAAAATTCAAAAATAAGTCGTCGGAGACCTCCATTTTGTTTATTTTGGAAAGAAAACAAAAAAAATGTATCAGGCACTATATTAACAATTAAAATTAATTCCCGTGAAATGTTGCGAAGGTATGATGGTCTGCGCAAAGAACTACTTGTGTAACAGGGGCCGATGCATATAGCAATACTTTTTTCAAATTTGAGTAAAATTGTTACTCTAACAAAATAAATAAAATAACTGATAAAAAAATTATTAAAAATACTTGTTTTTTCAGGCCTCTGACTAAACAAGTCCATACAAAACATAATACTGACAACTTCGTATTTATTAACATGCTTGAAGTTATTAAGGATCTATATTACCATATAAATATTATACCATTTATTTAAAATTTGTCTTTTCTTAAAAAAAGCTTTTTCCGGTTTATATCCTCTATAAAAGATAATTTTTCGCTTAAAAATCTCAGACTAACATTTTATACAACCTTACAACCCACAGTGGCGATTTCATAGGCCAAAAATAAAAAAAAAAGTCTGAAATTTGCCACTTTAAGGGTCAGAACTATTTCTTAAAAGAACAATAAAACAAACGTTAATTTAATTTTTGCTCTATCCCATTCGCGCGCTACGAATAGCGTGAAAAGGGAGACAATAAAAACACATGGACTGTTCAGTAAACGTAGCTTAAAAGTATTAAATCGCATTGAATCGCCGTAAATTATAATGAATATTGAAAAAAAGGTATAGACTATATAACTAAGGGATGCTATAATATGACGTTCTATTGCTTTAATATTATTGTTTTACCAGTGACCTGTTAAGTGGTTTATTTTTCTTTATATATTGAATTAAGTAATAGAAAAAGTTGTGATCCCCGTCTCGCCCTCTACTGAAAAATTTGTTTAAATATTATTTAATACTTTCTAAGTCTATGTTTTTACTTTCAGCTGCCACCTTTTGCCCCTCTCTGTTTTATTCGTGTTAGTCTACCAAGCCTGCGGTTTTTTGTGTTGTCTTGTTTTTCATCATATTTTGTACAGGGTGTTTTTTTTAGTGATATAGAACTTCGAATTGAAATAAAACACAAGAAAATCGTTTTAATGTCCATCAATTTGGCTTTATTGAAAGGATAATTTTATGCCATTAATGATTCAATATGTGGCATGTGGCCACCGCGGCTGGTTCGAATAAAGACACGTCCAATTTATTATCAAGCATTTGGGTCTGTAAGGCGGCAATAACGCCACGAATGTTGGCTTCCAAGTCCCCTAACGTTTCTGGTTTGTTGGCGTAGGCGAGCGACTTCAAATACCCCCAAAGAAAATAATTCAATGGTGTCAAATCACATGATCTTGGTGGCCAATTGACAGGTCCATTCCGCGAATTTATGCGCTCATCGAATGTTTCCTTCAATAAGTCGATTGTGACGTGCGTTGAGTGGCATGTAGCGCCGTCTTGTTGAACCATATCTCATCCACATTCATGCCATCCAATTCGGGAACAAAATAGTCGGTTACTGACTCTCCAGCATCATTTCGAAAAAAGTATGGCCCAATGACTCCACCAGTCCATTGAGAACACCAAACAGTCAGTTTTTGTGGATGTAATGGCGTTTCAAGGGTCTCATGTGGATTCTCTTCACTCCAAATGCAGCAGTTTTGTTTGTTGACGTAGCCATTCAACCCAAAATGAGCCTCATCATTAAAAAATTTTGCGATGAAAATTAAAAATAAATTTGCACGATTTGCAAGCGTTGTTCATTTGTCAACCTGTTCATGATGAAATGACAAACCAAACTGAACATAAATGACATTAGAGTTGCCATATTTGACCACAAAATGTCAGTTTTTACATACATAGGTACATGTATATTTTGTTTTTTGTGTTTTCATTGTTTTTTTTGTATTCGTCATATTTGTTCGTGTTTTGGATTTAATATTTTAATTTTCTTAATTTTATCAAACGTTTGTACTACTCGTACTCATATACAGGCACATCATATCAATGCGAACTTTCACGCATATATATTTTTGATATATGGTGTTTAGAAAATGGTTAATTTGCTGATAAAGCTAAAAAGTATATGACGATCTAAAACAACGATTTGAATCGGATGGTTACGAATTGGTTGTAAATATTGTTATGAAGAGACTTGATTACATACTTAAAAAATTTGGAGAAATGTGGAATAAAAGCAACAGAACAAAACAAAAAGTAATCAAAAAACATTCGGATTGGTTTGCACAAAGTGTTTATATATTATTAAGCCGACAATCATCTGCATTCAATCAAGATCGAGGACGTCCCAGATTAGGTCTGTAGAGTGTTTAGAAAGAACAAAGCGGCGACAGATAACAGATTTAGCAGAACTCGATGCGGACGTGTGAGGAGGTGTGTGAAGTAATAGGACTTATAACCGAAGCAAACTTAACAAAGCAGCAGTATCTATTTATTAGAAGCTTCATTAATCGTTAATATTAACTTTTTGCCTTACTATGATAATATTTTAAAGGAAAAATAGAAAAGTTATCCTGAGCAAATTTGAGTTTCAGAATCAGACGCTGAAGTTGAGCTACAAAAATTATTGGACCACAGCGCGTCGCAAATTTTAGAGTTGCAGAGCGATGTAATAATGAACTCGATGAGTCCTCTAATTACCTAACATTAATAGGAAAATGCGAAATGCGAAAAGCGAATATAAGCAGAAATTTGAAAATAATAACTAGGATGACAGTCATTAATTTGTCATTTATGAATATGCATAATATGCATAACAAAATCGAAGAATGATGAGGAGCACAAAATAATTTGGAAAAACCCTCGACCTTTGTCCACCCGCTATTACCGCCCTGTTTGAATTAAATTTAAAAATTTTATATTTGTTTAATATATGTATATACTAACACCTGCACTAAGTGATGAACCTGTGGGTGCAATTTTTGTGCCGGCTAATTTCTGCTCGTCATAGTTGCTTGCATTAAGCACTCCACGACACAGATCTGATAGTGTTTATAAAAAGGAATCAGTTCAATTAACTATAAATGAAGAATTGTATTTTAAAAACAAAATTCAACAATTGACTCCCACTGAATTCAAAATAGCTACCAACCGTAAATTCTATATCGATCACATTCTTCAACTTACAATGGTGGAAAGTGTGCAAAGTGTGCAATGCCTTAACTGAAACATGATCTGCAAAATGCTACATATGCCAAGCCAAACCTACTGAGATGAACGATATTGACAAATGCTCTCAAAAGAAGTTCGAACAGATCGATACGAATTTGGATTATCTCCATTACATGCGTACATTCGATTTTTTGAATATTTTCTTCACGTTTCTTATCGACTTGAAATCAGACACTGGCAAATAAAGGACTAAGAAGTTAAAGAACGATTTCTGAGAAGGAAACAAAATACTCAGTGCGAGTTTCGTTAAAAAAGGATCTAATAGTCGACAAACCAAAAGCAGGCGGAAGTGGATCTTCAAATGACGGAAACACTGCAAGAAAATTTTTCTATGATGCACATTTATCTTCTTCTATAGGCATAGAAAAACACTTAATAACAAATTGTGCAACAATTAATGTGGAAAAATTCAGAAAATTTGCGCTAGATACTGCAGGAGAACTAATATCCAAGTATTCCTGGTAAAAATGGTTCCATAAAATTTTAATTCACGCTCCCGATGTTATTCAATACAGATTAGTTTCAATTGGTGAGCTCTCTGAAAAAGCTTCTAAGGCAAGGAGTAAGGACGTTAATTTGTATCGACTACACGAAAGCACTCACGGGTCGCTACAAACTAGGACTTGTTTAACCGATTACTTTTGAGCTCAGATCCTCTGATCACTGGCCAAAGAAAATTGCCTTGCAAAAATAAATCGATTTTATTAAAATCAGTTTTTGATTTAATGAATAATATTCAAACAATTTTTTTTTTATTTATCAATTAGAACTATTTTTAATAAATCAAATCATCATCAATATCACATCATTACAATTTATTTCTCCAAAATTTCTTTATTTTAATAAACTTGTCAAAAGCAAAGCGTGGGAAGTGGGAGAGGGGTTTAGAGTGGCCTATATCTGTTAGGGTTATTGTTTACTACTTATTATTATTTAAAAAAAGCTAAGACAAATATTTCACTATGACATAGGCAGTGTAAGTATTTTTGGCCGCTGATTCCATACAAGACCGACCACTGTGGAAACTTAAAGACAAGAACGATACACTTTCACTATAAAAAGCACCTTTTACCTCTAAATCTGAGAGACAACTGGGAGAATCAAGGAAATTCGATGAGGGTTACGGATATTTAAAATATTAAATTACAGTATTCAAATGTGCTCCAGTCTCCCCTATACAAATTTGTTCAACTTAAGAGTAAATATGAATATGTAGTAAATATTTTTAAAATTCCCCTTATGAGTTTTTAAGATGTTGACGTTTTTGTAAATTACCGTTATTTGAAATTTTATCGAAAAACGGAGTATTTAGTATTCTTGGTCCCATCCCAAATATGCAAATACAAAAAGTGACAAAATTCGGTGGAACTGTTTGTGAGATATTAGCATTTTTATTTTTAAACGTTTTATGGTAGCCACAATGAGCAACTGCACATTTGGAAAACAGAGCCGTCACGACTTCTATCGGATTTGATTTAGATGTTATATGTACACGGTTTCCTCACCTCAATATTCCGAACTACCGAATTAACGTACTCGTCCAGTATTTTATATGTCCGAATATTGTTAACGGCCAACATAGACTCGGACCACTTCCTCGTTGGAGACAAGGCCGCAACCTCTTGAGGAGTTATTTACAGCGTGCATCAACTGCTGAAGACCATCAGCCGAGAAAACAGCAGGACCGGCGCAAATTATGTGTAGGGTTTTACCAGCCTACCACCATGAAATCCCTGTTCTGATGAAGAGTGTCGGTGAGTACTTCCCACAAAGCGTCGTTCCATAATAGGAGAGCGGTTCGTGAGCTAAACGCGCAAAAATGAAGATTATTTTTTTTTTTTGAGGAAAAAGAAAGAAGATGAAAGGGCCTCTATCAAGGAAATAAAAGTGTTAGTAGTTAAAAAAAAATGCCATAAGAACCCGCACACAGAGTGGAAGAGATAAAGACAATACAAATTCGTTTTCGGACAGAGTGTATCACTTGACAATGGACCCCAATAATTACGACTATCCAAACAAAATGAAGTGTGTATAGCAACAGCTAAACTAAAATCCAACAAGACTGCAGGGCCGGAAGTATAGTTATGTGTAGTTTTGGCTCATCGTTTATGCAGGATGACGATAGATAACGCTACCTACTATATCACGATCAGTAACGACCGTCCGTCGGTTTGTCTGTCCGTCGGCTGTCTGTATGGGAGCGGAAACGGATTTACTTCAAATTTCGTTAATTTTTTTTCAAATAATTTTTTTTTGTCCGTTATATATAAACCGTTAGGTGTATTTAGATATATATTAAATTGGTTTTCTGAAAAAGGACTGTAACGATTTTAATCTGTTTTTGTATTTTAAACAATTGGGTTAAAACTGTCCAATACGCAAAATTATATCAAAATCGTTTGAGCCGGTTTGGAGAAAATCATATTTTTCAAAACATAAAATGTGATTTAAATAAATTTGGTATGTGATCAAATGTTACCATTGTTTTTGAGGCGATTCATAATCTTATGTACCGAGATAGTATTGTATGACGAAGCACTTTATTCCTTTTCTTTTGGGCCATTTTTTTAGTTTGTGTGTAAATTTCAAAATAAAATTCATTATGGCTTTTGGCAAATAAATGTAATTGGCAAAACAATGAAAAATGAGCTCGATTTCAAAACAAAAAGAATAAAGTGCACGACTCAATGAATACTAAAAAAAATATGAAAATTGCTCCAAAGATATGAAGATAGGCCCAGATCCAGATCAATTTTAAAATATGTATAGCTCCACATTTGACTGCATATAGTTACATTTGGCGAAGCAAATAGTACCTACCCGGATAGCACGATACGCGGGAATAAAAAATGTCAGCTCTTTTTCTGCAGGCGGCAGTTTTCGCTATGGCAACTTCGCTGCTCCGCTCGTGGTTCGTGTTTTTTTTTCAGACAGGCACTTACTACCGAAGCTATCGTAATTTCAGATATCGTAATTTCGTTTGACATGTCAAAGCTGAAGAACTACTAAGGGAAATAATTTCCGAAAGGGAATTGTGGGTTGCATCTCATTTGATTAATTGCACAAAAAAAGACTTTATGCAAATAAACACAACAAAGTAGTCAAATCCATAATTACAGGTATCAGTATACAAAATCCTATTTGTAAACACTTGACGTTCTGAATTATCATATAATTATTGATATCAGCCCATGCAGCACCTTTCCCAGTTATGTGTCCATCAATCATATTATGTCGACACAACGACCATTGAAATCAATTCAATTCTGAAGTACTGTGTCTCAAGCCCAATACGAAACATAACCTCTGTCATGATCGATCGGCTATAGAAATGACTCTCATCTTCATTTCGTCGTCAGTAGCAGCCTCAAATAAATTACCGCTATATCGATTACATTTTCCTACCTTCACCTATGGTAGGTATACCTACCTAATACCAATCCGAAAGATACATACATAGATAGTTTCGCAAAACCGCGCTTCCTAATCCATTATTTTGGCATTTTGGGCACACAATGGTCATCGAAATTATCGCTTAAGGCATGTAAAAGGGAACTGATTTCAAGTAATAGAGCTAAACAAACAAGATCCACCGATGCCATGATGATCAATAAAAAGCAACAACAATTTATGGGCTTTATATGTTCGTGCTCTTGAAACTTTGCTTAACTTGCACAGAAGAAATGCGGAGCGTCTTTCCCTTTCAATGGCACAGATTAGCTTAATTTTTATTAATGGGCTTTCATTTTCAAATACTTTGTAGAAGATTATTATGTCGCTGAGCTTTAGATTGTAACTTTCACGCTAGTTTTGCATTTTTTGATAAATACATAGTTTGCAAATAAAATTCGAGCCATCATTACCGCATTAATTAGAGGGCATATGCAGTGATGCTAAAATTGCGCACATAGCTATATAATTTCAACTGGAATTGAGTTCACATAGGTATAGCTTTTGTGAGGGAGTCGGCAGAGTGTTTACATAAACTTGAGACGGGCGTCTTAGCTTAGTAATGCTCCAAAATATAAGTCGATGACAGATTAACTTACTCTGTGGTGTGAGTAGAGCGTTTAAGTGGTTCGATGTTGCATGGTTTGGGTTGGTAGTGATTGATGTCAACATGATTTGGTATAAACCATGCCAAGTGTGTACCAATGTGTTGTAACCATGACATTAATTGAAGTGTAGAGAGTGAGATACAGATTTGCTGTATAGACACGTGGTAGTAATAATATATACATTTTATTCGTCTAACAATAATGTAGATATTATTAATCCATATTTGGAATTCCGATGAACAAATTTTAATCACAGCCCATACACAGCCAAAAGTCTAGCCTTCTCCAAAAATTTTGTGTACAAAGGTACCTATAATTTTATGCCGACTTCGAACGCAAAATTTGAGAAGCTTTGTTTACTGTTGGATGTTTGTCAGACTTTCGCAAGAGGTGAGGCAGGAAAAAATTGAAGGTGTTATTGGGGAGGATTTGAACCTGCGACTTGCGACTAAACGCTAAGTAATACAATACACTAACCACTGGGCCATTGCGCTGCACTGCACTCTAGCCTCTAGCTCATCCTTTTGCAGAAGGCCGTTCACATTTCATGTTAGTATTTTTAATTTGGTTGCGTCTATCATATTTAAGTCAAATGATGATATCCTCGAAATTTGTGTTCGAGCTCGTTAATCGGGAAGAAAACTTGAGCGGCTGCATCAACCGTTATTTCATTTTGTTAATTCGCTTGCAACTCGGCCTCAGCATATGTCGAGTATTTGACGATTTTTCATAACTTATTATCTTTTCTCGCGGCTGTTTGGACAATTTCTTAGCCTTTGGTCCAGAATTCGATGACTTTCCTTTAATAGGTCTTTCTTTCAGTTGTATGAACAGTCCTAAGCTACTTTGCAGCAGCTATAGTTCGGTTCTATTTTGATCACCGCACACTGGGGTATTAGGGCCGAAAATCCGGTCAAAAGTCGATTTTGTCATATTTAAAGTTTCAGAATGGTAGGCAAGAACACATTGAATAATGCACCGTTAACATTTTAGGTTTTTGGGTACATATTTACTTGAACTCAGCATCAGTTAAGTCGTCAAGTATTTTAGTACTAAACTAAACTTATAATTTATAAGATAAAATTAAGACTTTTTACTTTACGTCAAGGACATGAATTTAAGATTATGTGGTTGGTGGCAAGAGGGACAGATGTAATATTTAAGAAAAAAAATATGAGAAAATGAAAGAAAGGACTGCAGCATGGCTGTTTTAAACAGGTAAATTTAGAATAAACGTCTTATATAAATAATTAATTAAAACACCAAATTCTCTTTCTTCCAAACAGATTACTATTGACATCTGATCCTCTTATATCAGGTTTAAGACCTTTCCAAAACAGAAAGCAGAGCAATTTAGCAAGGATGCATTTGAAATTCTCATTACCGAGCCTCAAGGGAATTTTGCATCAGAAAACGAAGCAGAATCGGATAAAGAATCCTTTGATGAAGCAGAATCTGCCACAGAATCATTTTAAAATAATTTCAATTCGTCGCGAATTATGTATTTGCATTTATGTAAGGAAAAGCAGAAAAATATAACCAAAACCTCTTTTTATACTTTAAAAAGAGTTGTTTTAAATATAAACTATTTCATTAAACCAACAATATAATTTTGGTCTGGTTTTTGATACAAATACCCCAATGTGCACCGGTTCAATGTTGTCCACAATATTAAGGATATTCTTAATATTGTAAATGTTTTAAATATTTTCCGAGTTTTCAAAGCCAATCATTTGGCTCATTTATTTTTAAGAAGATTTACTGCGTCGATAATTTTCAAGCCATTCATTTAACGATCTTGGCAACACTTCTTCTTTGCAGCACGAAGAATGCAGACTTCGGGCTATTATTCGAAGGGGCATTTTGGACTTGTTTTGATGCATGTAACATTTTTTTTTCTCAGCACTAAGCTTTTGAGAAACTGCTAGGTAGCTTTCGGGATCGGTAGCGTTAATTTTTACGCATTATTATTCATCGATGTTATTTTGAATTCGGATTTTAAAATTTCTTTGAGAAAACTTTATAATTTTTTTATAATCCGCGATTCATAATATAGTTTGTGGAGAATTCTCATATACATTATATATCTACAAAATACACACACTAAGGCCGGGCTTTCCAAACTGTTTAAATATCATGTCTCATATTCTCCAAAAATCTGTCCTTGCCGCGATCGGATCACTCACTCACTTCTGTATGTAATAAGAAGATGCATGTTCGGTGAAAAACGTAGTAACTTATTTTTCCAGGCCCTAAGTTCAAGGTAAATTTCCTGGGAACTATTTCGGATTAGAGTCCCAGGATAAAATAGTCTTGTAAATTTTAAGAGCTTTGAAGAGTTCTTAAGAAGATAACAACTTTTTAAGCATATTCTCTATTTATTAAGAAAAATTAAATGGGCGAAGTTGTCTATGATAATTTTGAAAAAGGTGATGGAATAAATGAAATGCTGCTGCGACCGTACTTGAATTGTATTTTAAAATTTTTCAACTCTTTTCGAGTAATGATTCGTGATAAGTTAATGTCAAAAATACCTTCTTTGTCTAGTGAATACAGCTAGAATCTTTTTAAAACAGCCATCGTTGACAAAAGGAAACGCTATCGTTAATTATATCACAATGCAGGTTAAACAATTTTTCATTCATCATAATTTAACCTTAGTGAAATCTCAGTAATAACATTATTAACCTGCTTGCTTATTGTAAAAAAACAAGACTGCTCAATGCTCAGCTTCTTTCCTGCCTTTCAATGCCTGCTGGCCATCAGTCGCGTGTGAATTACTGTCAAACCATCATCAATTTCAACAACGAATATTTCGTTCACCGCACAAAGTTTTTGGCCAAGGAAATTTTCGATGAAAATACATTTTTTTTTTATAATTTGCACGTGCAAAAGTTATTGTTAGCACCCTTATAATGTTATAGTAACACAGCACGGGCGTTAAGGAAGTGAGGGATTAGAAGAAAGGATGAGAAACCGATGCACATTGATTTTAAATAATGTTATAGTAACACAGCACGGGCGTTAAGGAAATGAGGGATTAGAAGAAAGGATGAGAAACCGATGCACATTGATTTTAATTGTTTGTAAATTGTAATAATCAGGAAAAACAGAGTGAGGCACAGCACTTGTGATGGTAGTATCGATAGAACAACAATAGGCAGGAGATATTACGACGATGACTAAGAGTAAACGCCTTATAAATTCTAGCCAGATCAGAAGGGGTGAAATATTTCTTGCATCGCTAAAGGAAGCCTAGACATTTCGCGGCATTCTTGGCGACATCAAATATGTGTTCATTCCAACGAAGGCTGTTATTAACACACATTCCGAGAATGGAAAGTCTTTCGGATTCTGCGATGCAAGTGCCATTCATGGATAATGGCAGAATATTGAGGTTTCGCTTGTGTTTTGAAAGCACATTTTGTTAAAAAATGCTTCTAAAAGGTAGGCGTGGCAAAAAACTTTGTAAGGAGGTCGGTGTCTTCATATTTTGTGAAGTTCTTAGTACTTTATTGCATCAACTTAAGGCTTCAAACTGTTTTTTATTAATTGTGGGTGTGGAAGTGGGCGTAACAAAGGAAACTCCATTACCATCTACCATTTCGGGAGCGTAGAAAGTATATGTTCCAAATTCCAGCTTAAATTTAAAGGCCTAAAAATTGGTGGCGGACGGACATTGTTAAATCGTCATAGAAAGCGATAGTGTATAATTAAATCTGCGCTATTCGATCCAATTTTTAACAAAAAAACAAACATTTAAACTTTATAATGGTAATATCATGTGAAAATGTATACCTATGTTACTTAAGGAGGCGAAGGCAAAAGAAGTAGCTGTAAGGATAAACGGGGAAGGGATAACAGCGGGAAGTTTTAAATGGGAAGAGGGATATTTATTGAAATACTCGGCCGTTTATTAAAATTGTGTTCAGCTTTGTAGAGAAAAGCGGAGCTAGAAGTAAAAGGGGTAAGAAGTTGTGGATTGTCGGATGCCAGCGATGGTTGTTGTTTTGGCACAGACTGTAAAACATCCTTCGCTGACGTCCAAACCACAACTTAAGCAGATTAGCGGGTAGGTTTGAAATTTTAAAAGGTACAGTGCTGAGTGTGTCTTCTTGTCATGCATTTGTGTCTTAGCTAAAATTGTGCTGATATGTCTCAATTTCGCCTTTTTTAAATATTGTCTATTGTGTTAAATTTCAAGCTTCATGTAAAGTGTTTTTTTTTTAAATTATTATTTATTAGAGTAAGAATTTATTTAATTAAATTAAGAGTTATGTTTTCATTTGTTTTATTACTTGTAGAAAATACAATGTTATGCTAATATTTTTTGATGAATTTTGTAGTTGCAATATGGTTTTTATATTTAAAAAAATGTTGGCAGACTTATTTTCAAAGTTGTAGAAGGAGCATCGGTTTAAGTAAAAAGTGTAACTTTTTGCCCCACTCTCCCCTAATGGTGAAATCTTAGATGTTTAGTAGATGTTTCGTTAAAAATATTATTACTCGTGAGTGGAACCGCAGACAAAGCCAAGCCCATCTAACAAATAGGAGTAGATAACCAACGACATTTAAAAACTTGAAAAACCTGATTATCGCGCATCTGCAATGCACTGAATTTAAGTACCAAGTAAGTAAAAAAGAAAATTTATCAGGGACAAAAGTTCCAGTAAGAACGACAATTTTAAATGCTATTTTAGTGGTTAAAGAAAAATTAAATATATTGCAATTAAATAAAATAGATTCAGTTTATCTTTTTTTTACCTATCATTATGATCGATCGTAAGAAACTGTTGTCATAAGCGCCTGCATGACGGATGGAACTGTAGGATCCATTTAATTGGTTTTCTCGATTGTCGTAAAATCATACCCCAGTTTCTACCACAAATTTCAGCACGATTGTAACACCTTTTTCTTAAGTAAATAAAAGTATACGGAAAAGTTGAACAAAATTACGCAAATAATACATTTTCTCTTTGTCCTATAAATCGGTTGGAAATCCCAAAATATAAGACCTTTCCAACGTAACTCGGTTTGTACCGACTGAATGTGTTGGTTTTAGGTTTCCGCGATCGCAAGCATAATTAATCGATTTTATAGCATCTCAATTCGTGCCGACATCTATGGAGCGCACACGCAATGTGATAGATTTTATATCTTGTACTATACAAAAAAACTGGCATGTAGACTTGTATCCACTGCGAATAACTTAATAAGCGAAACGCATGCATGTAACAACGATGTTAGTTGTGGTAGATATTGTGATGTTACTTGCAAAGATGCCTTTCTATATTAGCGTTGAAAACAACAGCAGTATGCTTATATTGAACTAACAAATACGATTCTATTCTCATAGGTTTACTCAAAAGTAGTAGCAATGAGGCGCGTGTGTGCTTAATAGAATGGTACGAAGAACTGGATTTGTCAAGATGCCAATTATTGAATACTGCTGAACTCACAAAATTTGATATTATGATGATGTATGATGTTTGTTTTTAATGTAGAAATAAATCCAAGTCCACGAGCACTCAGATTAAGTAATCGTCCTTCAGGCAGAAATCCTATCCCTCGTTGGGCTTTGAATCAACACCTCACGGATCACGATCGCAAGCCAACACATTCACCTCTTAGCTATCACCACCCACGAATGATCGTCAGAGAACTATTTTGCACTTACAATTTAAGTTTACATTGAAAAAAGTTATCTACTTAAAACACTGCCCTGGAGTAGTAGTGAAGCAGCCAATTGATCCCAAAACTGATTGCTTCATCCATTTTCCAACCCCGAAGATATCTCTCTTCCAAATCTGATTTTGATGCAAAACAATGGGATTTTAGAGTTCACTCCCCGAAGAATTCAATTTGCATTTACTCAAGAGCAGAATCGACTATAGTATCTGCTGGCGATTCCGGATGATATTGTGTCGATATGAGATCACGTTTCCCGAGAGGTACTTCACTTCTAAAATGAGGCTACTACTCAACCAGCGTTGCGTTACTGAGCCTAGTTAAAATTTTCTTTTATTTTAAGTCACAAAACAATGCGCATTCTTCCCCCAAAAAAATTAAATCTTCTGGCATGATGAATGTACCTAATAGCCACTTTAATATTTCCATTCACGATGAAGATGCCTACAATGGATACATTTAATAATAAAATTTCAAAACTCTCTCATGCACACTGCACGCATCCGTTGCATTTCCTCATCGGCACGTTAAGCTTCATTATAAATGGCTTAGATGACTTAAATGGCTCTAATTGTTAATAAATTTTAAGCAAATCATAACCTTTGAATGGTGCCTGAAGCTTTTCATGACAGTAGCACCACCACCATCTATTGTCATTCACACAAAGCAGATACGCAGTAAGCACCTCAGCCACCCATTGACCAAGTGCTGGGCATAAATGATCTGTTTTATGAATTCAAGTGATTAGGGTCGGTCAAATTATTTAATCCTCAAGTCAATCGTTTAACCATAAAGCAGAAAGCAATGCGAATGATTAATGTAGGGACCACCTTTGTGTGAGATATACAAACGAAAGACCACATCTTCACTTTGGGCATGCACTGCTTGCCATCATCAGTCCGAAATGTTAAATCTCAATTCAATTAACGTGTGCGTTAAACTGTGTGTGTGTGTATCGTTTTCACCACGGGGGGAAATACTATCTATACAATTCTCCCACCAAAATGAAAGGGAAAAAATCAGATGCAATAATACCACGCGTTGCATAGAAACAGAAAGATACTCTTACACATTTCGAAGGTTAAACTCTTCTTCTGCCACGGTTGTTCGGATTGCGTTTTGGTATATAAATTGACGCCCAAAATGTTACCAACAGTACAACTCACCTGTTCACCAATTCAAACACACTAAGCCCGAACATGCGTGGATTTATCGTAAGTCCAGATAAGGATAATAGCGCAAGGGATTCTACTAATATAAATAATTTTTCAGGTATTATGCTTCTCCGCTTTGGCTGCTGCCGCCCCACAAGGATACAACTATCAACAGCAACTGCAAGCTCCATCCAGGCAGCAATTGGGATATGAACAGAATATCCAACAAGCTTTGGCCGAACAACAGCAGGTGCAACAATTACAACAAGTTCCTGTCCAAAACCAATACATCTCCCCGCAGCCAATTAGTAGCAATCAAGTCTTGGAAGCCTCTATCAATCAACAGCAGCAATTCATCCCACAAATGATGATCCTCTCCCAGCCACAACAGAGTGTCAACTTCCAAGTGCCATCGTCTGGATTAGGCCACCAATCCGCCCCACAAGCACCAAAGCAACAAGAAGTTATCGTCTCTAAGCGTTTCTTCATTCACGCAGCCCCTGAGGAGGAAGATGACGAATATAAAGAAAAAGTTCTGACCGTTGGAACTCCACGCAAAAACTATAACGTTGTGTTCATTAGAGCGCCATCTAAGTCGAACAAGAAGACTTCAATTAAGATTACACCAGCTGTCAATGAGGACAAGACTGTCATTTATGTGCTCAGCAAGAAGACCGATGCTTCCGACATCGATGCACAAATTCAAGAAGTTGCAACCACTACGACCAAACCAGAGGTGTACTTTATCAAGTACAAGACCCCTGAGGAGGCAGCTCATGCTCAGGAAAAGATTCAGGGTAAGTATTATTAAGTTATACGATATTCAAGTACTCATCTGTGCGCCTTCTTATAGCCGAATACGACCACTTGGGTGGCAGTACCCAGGTATCAAACGAAGGTATCGCCCCAGTTACATCAGTGATCGGAGCTATTGAGGAGAAAGTCAGGCAGCAACAGGCACAACAGCAGCAACTTCTTGAACAGCAGTCAAGTGCTATTGCGGCTTCTGTAGCTCCAGTTGCCAACATCAACCAGGTACAAGAGATCTTACCATCTGGATCTGGACAAAGTGCCGCTGCTATTTTGAACGCTAGCAATGGATACCTACCACCAAACTACTATTATTAGAATGCCATTGCTGTGATTGTCTGAATGATTGTTAGATATTTTGTTGTTCTTATTTCTTAGTATTTTGTTGTTTTTATTAAATAGTTATTGTACGCAAGCAGATGCTGAAAATAAATAAAAAGTCCGGCTTCACATGGGCTACTAATTTTCTCCAGTAAATTGTAAGGTTTTCTTTTCTTCCTTGAACTTTTTCTTTTTGGATAAAGTTATGAAGTTTAATTTTTAATATTCATTTATTTTTCCCTGTGTATGTTTTTGCAGATAACAAGCTTTAAAGCAGTAATGAGGCAATTTGACTAGTATCGATGTGAAAAGAAGTGCGACTACATTACATTCATCCCCTCATTGATCACAATTGGATTTGAGAACATCAAATACTGATTGTTTGGTTTTGGTATAGACTTCTGAATTTTCTCTCACTTGTCACAACTTGGCACAAGTGAAAGCATTATTAGCCTTATCTTTTTCTTCGAGTAAGAATCTGGTAATTCCGTTTTTTGTACAATCGAACCATGATTAGAAATTTGAAGCAAGGAAAGCAGGAGATGTTTAAGGGGTGAAACTTGACAAACGTTTCCTGGTCGAGAGAAATGGAGAAAACAATTTGCACCGAGACCATACCTTTTATCATCGTGCGACTATATCTGAACTATATGCACCCCAATATGTTTACCCCAATGCAACTTAGTAGAAATCTGCAGTCAAGAAACATGAGAAAAATTCTAACGAAATTCTTTTACGTACAAAAGTTTAATCAAAAACATTTGGAATTTGGTCATGTTGGGTTCTCCGGCACTTAATTGCAATAATATTCCAGCTTATACATCTTTACTCTTACTCCACGGTAAAAATCATTTTCACACTCGCACAATATTGGTATTTTGAAATATAATAGTTCATAAAGAATATATGTATCTGAAATATATTTTTTTTATATTTGGGGAACAAAAACATCAGACTCGCTGATTAACGTCATACAGTCGACTCTCGATAAATTGAATCTGTGGGGCCTGCAAAAATAGATAAGAAAATTTTTAAATTATTGAGAGCTCATTTTTTTAATATCATTTAATATTTCATTAATTGCCTTTCGGAATCGGCATTAAACTGTATATCCCTTCCATTTGTGTCAAAAAATATATCTTCGCACATACAGTAGTTGTAGAAGCTAGGCTTTGGGTCCTGTATGGACCGTTTACGCCCAATATATATTATTTATTTATTTTTGATTAAGTAAACCCCAGCGTGCCTGTTCAATTTCAGAGTTTCTATCTTTGCGAAGGCTGAGTGCAGTTTATAGGTGTCAAATTTTTTTTAAGGGGCGTATGGATACGTATAGCGTATTCTTTTTTCATCATCGAAATAGCATTACTAAAAATGCTGACAAAAAGTCCCACTCCGAGCGGAATAGCGAAAAAGAATTTTTATTACTTTACAATTCCGATACTTCGCTCCGTAAGCCCGGGTGAAACGAGTGCTCAAATCGATTTGAAACATCTTAGATTTATATCAAGCCGAGCTGAGGAAATGTTTGAAACAACCCGAAACATGAAAATGTAAAATGCATTTGGAGTTGAACCGTAATCCGAAACTTATAATAGGTCCGAATGTGGGATTGGTTAGAGGAAGAATTTGACACTCATATTTATTTCAAAACAACTCAATTTTTTTATTTATATTGCTTTAAAAATTATTTTCTGGTTACGCGCCTTGTTATGATAGATACCAATTTGACTATTTTCCTAATGATACTTTTCTAGACTTAATATCGAGATTGACTTCGACTTAACGGTCGAGATTGTCCATACAAAGCATGTCACATTTGATCGGAAGATTTTCTCGATAGGTTCTCCAGTTTGTGAGTGTCCTATTGTATCGAACAGGCGCGTGTTTGGTGTTGCACCCACGGTTGCCACACGCAAACAAAAAATCCTACTTTCTAATAATACCTACGAAACCGAAGAAAAACCTCTCTTCTGCATATTCAAAAACACTAAAATAAGATTGTGCCGTTGCTAATTTGAATATGTGAAAAACTAATTTCTTCACTCTTTTTTCGAACTCCCTCTCGAAAATGCTAACGTCGGAATGTTAATGTGAATAAACAAAACTTAACATGACATGTTAATAAGCCTTATGAAAGGTAATATAGTTCGCTTTAAAAAAAATGTTTTAGATGTAATTTAGAAAATAATTTTTTCAACAAGGGGTGAAAACGTAACGTGTAACATATAAATAAGACTTTAGAGTTGTAAGAAAAATAATGCTTAAAAAACCTACCACGTTTGTTAGGATATGGCCTCACATATCAGTCAACAATACTTGGCATAAACGGAGATGAGACTGTCAGGTCTAAAGAATCATTCACATGAGAGCGAACTGCGAATAGGCGAATCAAGAACAAATCAATTTTAATATATTTATGAATAGAAAATTTCTTTGCTTCTACCACAAATGCTTGATATTTAATTGATCTAACATATTATCTAACAAAACTGAGTCTAAATTGATTTAAATAGCAATATTTACAATTACAAAAAATTTCCCGCGAATTGAAAAATTCTTGCCGCGACCTGTCACTTTTTATTCACAATCCACATAATAAAGACGCGATCCACAAATCCGCGAATGAAAAATTCGTTCGAACATAACCTTAAAAAATAACACATCTTGCTGCTAACATTTACAAATCAGATTCGCGGGTACCTGCGACCAAAAAAAGTTCTCATATGAAAGAAATGTCAGAATTTACGAATATTCGCCTGTTCGCAGTTCGCGGTTCGCTCTCATGTGAACAGTCCTTAAGACCTCTTCTCTGATCGCATTTCTAAATGTGGGCTTGTTACCTTTGTTTAATACAACTAAGTTATTACTGAACAGGTATTCTTATAACGACTCTCCTCTGTTATTAGGGTCTCTGCCCAGAACTGCTGGTACGCTTTTTGTACATATATTTTATACTTCTGAAGATATAAAACATAGAGTAGTTATACCTCATAATCGCAATTGTCATTTTAAATGTTTAAAACGGTGTTGGTGATAGTAGATTAACCCATCAAATAATTTTTCCTTCTTTCTATACCAAGCAGTATCGTCGTATTAGACTTTCCTTTTGACTTCCTGACGTACATATTGACTTATATTGGGAAATAACGTACCGGAAAACATAGTGTGAATATATTTTTTTTCTACAGTGTAGGTTTTATATATACAAATCAAATAATGGCGCATACAGAATTTAAGCTTCTCCAACCATTGTGGGTGCGAAGATATAATTTTTGCAAAAGTCAATGCATTTAAAAATAAGAAATACTATTAATCATCTCAGTGGAGCAAATTACTAATGCTGTGCGATCAAGGAATAGTCATAAATGTAAAAATGACAGGTCAACAAGCTTAATACAATTTATTACTCTTCTTTTTTTACAACAAAAAAACATAAGGAAAGGCTACAGTCCGCTTTGGGCGAAAAGTATGATGCCCCAAAGAAAAAAGCTTTAAGAAGATGATAGATAGCACTTTATTTCATTCTATTATTTAGAAAAAAGTTTTTTTGAAAAAACGCCCCCAAAAAGTGGGCGTGGCCAAAAGGAGTCACTTCTTCTTCAGTATTAACTCTGCTGTTAAGCATAGTCTTTACCTAATTTGTCAGAAACTGTGATGAACCTAACTCGTCGAGTGAGGATATGATAATTCTGGTATTCAGGTAGTTGAATACACCTTCCATGTCCAGAAAGGCCGCAACGTTAATATTTTGCTTCAAAGCGATTTCTCGATCATTCTCATTACTTCATGTTTCCAGGGATCTGCCTTTGACATCTGCGTGTTGTGCACTACACAGAGCACTGGTTGTTTCAAGAATGTTCCTAAGGTGCAGGCCCACCAACCTTTCTTGGAACGATTAAAGAGCCCATGTTATTCTATTCATGCTGGTGCAGTCTCTGATGACAGCCAGTTTTTCATGTGGAAATGAGGAGGAACTGCCGTAAGCACTGTGTAGCAGACGTCCTGGGATTGTGCACCCTGGAAAGTGTATTCCGAGGAGCAGATCAAGAGTCTCCTGGTTACTAGCTCCCCAGGTACCCTACTGGGGAGGGGTTTTTGACAAGAACTTTCCGGAGCCTTGCCGCTTTGTGGTGGATTCAAAGCCGAAGCAGAAGTTTGCCCAGGATAATCGCTTTCTTTTTAAGCTAGCTGAAGCTGTTGCGACATTTACTTCAGTCTTCATCGGTTTTTGTCAGCTTGGCTCTATGAAAAGATATTCTGGTTTTGGTTCTAAGAGGTCGTAGTTCCCTAGTCCACCCAAGCCGCGTGTGTTCTTTTGGGAGGACGACTAATAGGGTAGTATTTTTTAAAGGAGTCAGTTTGGGTCCTGGTGAGAAGATTGACTGTTTCGTTGACGAGAGTCGCTTTCGACAATGTATCTATGGGGTTATGCGGAAGTCGATGTTCGACGAGCTCAGAGAATTTACTCCAGTCAGTCTTGACAGGATTCTTAAACGGGAGTTCTTTGGGTAATTTAAAGTTAATTGTAAATGTTATACTGAAATTATCAGAGGAAAAGCATTTCGAGGAAACCTTTCAGTAATTAACCCTGAATCTGTCTACTGGGAGCGATAAAGTTAGATCAATAAGCTCTTCCCTAATTTTGAGGTGAAAAGTAGGATGACTACTCCTGTTACAAATATGTAGGTTGGAGAGTATATACTCACCTCTTTTATTAATATTTTTGTAACCCTACTGTGTGTTAGCTCAGGTTGTGCTGGTGTGCTGTGCCAGTTCCCTTAGTAAATGGTGGATCTTCTTCCTCATAGGGCAGACATGAGTATGAAATAATGAGTTGGGGCACGTTCCTGCAGTCGCATATAGCCACTGTCAGATCGCTGTTGCGGAAACGGTAAGAGAAAAGAAAGTTAATTGATTTCTTTATCAGAATGCAACGCCTAAGTTTACCTTCACAATTAGAGTGCACGGTATGTAATTTGTTGACCTTAGTCCTTGGATTTTGGCTTGGTAAATCCACGGTTCTTGGACTTGGGCCACGTCTACACTCTCCTCCGTCATGAAGAGCAGCAGCAGGGCATCAGTGGCAGCTTGAGAGTGGTGCCAATTAATCTGCACCACCCTGAGCTTTCCGACGTCGGTCATATGGATTGGGGAAGGAGAACTTGATATTCCCAACCCAAATTTGATATTCCCAACCCCTACTGTGGCTCTAAGGTGAGTGCATAGCCCGTTGAGTCATTGCGATACGAAGTCTTCGCGTTAGGTGCCCTTGCAAAGACGTACATGCCTTTACAAAAACACGCGAGACAAGGTGACCTTTACCTTTCCTTGATCCAAAACACTTAGCTAGTACATTGCAGTTTAAGTTTAGTTTCAAACGCAATAATTCAACACTGCAAACTGATTACAAAAAAGTCAAATGTACACCTTTTCGGCCTAATTTTTGTTGGGCTCCCTTGCGTATAAACCTGTTGCTTTGTCATTCAATAATTTTTCCCTACATCGTTTTCCAAAAACGAAAAATAATACAAACAAATGGCATGGAGATTGAGACTGATTCTTCTAATACAATTTTGGACTTATGTCAAATCTTTAGATACTTAATTCAGAAGATGTTTCATTTTTGTGGGCCATAAGCCCATATTTGTACTTGTAGTGATGTTTGTGCATGTGTGTTTACTGGAAATCACCGAAAAAAGAAAGATCAAACAAAAATAACTGTCGTGTAAAATCGCGGCGGGTTGACACATATCAAAAGCCCACCGAAAATTGGTTTAATGTCGAATCGGCGATCTCAAGAAGCTCACCCGTAAGAATGCTGAAAGCTATGATGCCTATTTCCTTTGATGACACATATCATAAGCCCACCGAAAATTTGTTTAATGTCGAATCGGCGATCTCAACAAGCTCACCCGTAAGAATGCCGAGAGCTATGATGCCTATTTCCTGCCTATAACCTCTACGCCAATTGAAAATATAATCCCATGGAGTTATGTATGTTCTTGAACAAAAGAAAGCTATTGCCGATCTTTATTTTTATAAGTGACTGCGGAGCTTTTCAAAGTAGATCGTTAGCTTATCACATCGACTCCGTTGACTAAAGATATGTTGCACTCTCAAAACATCCGTTTATTATATTACATCTTATTATTTGAAATATGTTTACATTGGCCATGTCCGGTGCGGGGCTTTCCTCTTTATGCTGTTTTTTCGTTTTTGTCTGTGATTGAATGTGTGCCATAAGAGAAGATTAAAGTTTTAGCTTTGACAGCGCCGATGTAAACAACAATGTTCAAGTTTAAACCGTTTTTTGTGAGAATGTTAACTGGTTTGATAGAAATAAGCTGTCTTATTGCTTTATCTTCATTTCGTGATATTAGTGAATATTACTTATTGAGCATCAAAACCACAACGCACTATGCGTGAACACGCATTTTTTTAATTGTACGCAAGATTTGATATTATGGGGCAAATTAGTGGGGAAACGGCATATTTGAATGAAGTTTTTTTCTTTCTGTAATAAATAACATTCAATAACGCATTTGATCTGAGCCTTATTAAGGCATTATATTTCCATTTATATACATTTTTTTTATAAATACGTTTAAACTGTGATAATATTTAGGCAACGGGATGTTATGAATGTGTTAACGTTTCAAGATTTAATTTCTTCTTCTTTTCATTGAACGACAAGATTGTGATCAGGATTATAGGGATCATAACCCTCCCACTTCACTGCATTCCTACTGGTCCGCCTGTAGGGTTCGCCGATTTCAAGATTTAACAAACTGAATTAAGCTTAAAAACATAAGAAAAGGCTACTTGGGGTCCGCTTGGGGCGAACAGTATGATACCCTATATCCCCAAAGCAAAAAGCATTAAGAAGATGATGGATAGCATTTTATTTCATTCAATTAAATTTACGAAAAAAAAATATTTTTTGAAAAAACGTCCACAAAAAGTGGGCGTGGCCAAAAACTTTGTATGGGCGATATATTGGAAAAAAATATTTGCTAAATATCTTGTTATACATTTTTTTTCAGTTTCTTTGAAAATGTTCGCTAAAAACAGCATTTTAGTAAAAAAAAAAGCCCACAAAAAGTAGGCGTGGCAAAAATTTGTATATGACAGAGTTATAAAGGAGGGCATTGCCTACATATATTGTAAGGGTTCTAACACTCTATCTGTGTGGCAGTGGGCGTATCAAAAAGCTTTAATTTAAAGGCCTTTAAATTGGTGACGGAAGGACGGACGGACATTGCTAAATAGTCTTAGGTTTTAGTCCTGATCATAAATATATATAGTTTTGTGGGTCTACGATGAATATTAAGGGGTGTTACAAACTATGAGACAAAATTAATATACCCTTAGGATAGGGTATAAAAAGATTTCAATTTTAAAGTTACTGAAGTAAAGGGTATTTCTTTAGAGCTATAGAACTTCGAATTGAAATAAAACACAAGAAAATCATTTTCTTCATCATTCTTCCATCTATTTCGCTTTATTGAAAGGATAATGTTATGCCAATAATGTTTAAATATTATTTCGGGCATGTGGCCGCCGCGGCTGGTTCGAATGAAGACAAGATTAGGGGTCCAATATTCAACCACTTTTTCAAGCATTTGGGGCTGTATGTCGGCAATAACGCCACGAATGTTGGCTTCCAAGTCCCCTAACGTTTCAGGTTTGTTGGCGTAACCAAGGACTTTACATATCCCCAAAGAAAATAATCCAATGGTGTCAAATCAAATCGGTTATCGTGGCTCTATACCGGTCTCCATTAACGGTAACTGACTCTCTAGCATCATTTCGGAAGAAGTATGGCCCAATTGCCCATTGGGCACACCAAACAGTCAGTTTTTGTGGATGTAATGGCATTTCAAGGGTCTCATGTGGATTCTCTTCACTCCAAATGCAGCAATTTTGCTTGCTGACGTAGCCATTCAACCCAAAATAAGCCTTATCACTGAACAAAATTTCAGAAAAAAAAAATTGTTGAACCATTATTTTCGAACTTCACTTAAAATGGAAGTGCAAAATCTCGCATAAGAGCGATGTTTTCATTCTATGAAAACGATTGACTTGGCGTTCTATTTTAGATATGACAACTTTTTATTGCTGACTTATTGGGCAAAAACAGTTTCGCATAAACGGCGCTAAATCTTTTAATGTAAGCCTTAGATCTCTTTATATATATCTTTTTATTTTTTTCAATACGAAGGACTTTTATGTCGTGCCATGTCTGGAGGAGCTGGCAGGGAATTTGTCGTAGCGGGGGCGAAATGCCGCTTGCCTTTCACTTCGCTGTGACCGATCCCAGGCCGCCGGGCGCTGTCTTGGACAAAAACACATCCAAATCTGAGAAGGCTCCTAGAGTCTCTAAAAGAGACAGGCATGACGACACAATCTCCCCGGTTGTAGGTAGGCAGGCCAAAAAACCGAAATTTGCTGAGAAGGTGAAGGAAAGTCTTCGTGTCGCAATTATCGACCTTGGCAATCCAAATCGAAGACTAACCGCTAGCCAATGGGAACTCATAGAGCAAAGAATCCTAGATGGTGTCAACGACGCTATCGTGAAGGCAGAGGATAAGCTTATACTTTTTGGACAGCTAATCACCTTCAAAGGATTCAAGATGATGGAATGTGACGATAAAGAAACGCTGGTATGGTTGAAGAACTTCGTCAACAACACCAAAGCACCTTGGTCAAATGCCGATCTGCGTGTTGTTGATAGAAGGGAGATTCTCAGCATCACCAGACCAAAAGGAAGAATACTCATTCGAGGACCGTACCTATCCACGGAAAGGATAGAACGCAACCTGCAATTCCTTAACCCGGAACTTCAAAGCAGGGAGTGGAAAGTCCTAAGAACGAGTGAGTACACCGAAAAGGGTATGGAAGTGACAATACTCTTAAGTCACAAATCGCTGCCGCTATTTCGCAAGCACGACTTCAAGGTCCGGGCAGGCATTAGGCGGAAAAGCAGAAGAGCGGAGGAGAAGTAGAAGCTGCCCGTGATGAAGATAATACAAATAAATCTTCATCTTCTAGTTCTTCTTATGGAGACTAGAAAAATCGATGTTGCCCTAGTACAGGAACCCAGGATCTTCCAAACGTTATTTGAAATCGATGCAACAACAGAAATGCTAAATGGGGGTCACGGTGACTGCATACGCAGATGATGTAGTTTTGCTTGCAAAAGAAAAATTCCTACGAAACATAAGTGACCTCCTAGGGAATTCAATAAGAACACTTAGTACATGGACAAAGCAATGCGGGCTTGGCGTCAACCCCCAACAAACTGAGCTTGTCCTTTTTATAAACAAAAGAATAATACCACAATTCCAGCCACTAACTCTTGAAGGAATACCTCTAAAAGTGACGGACAGGGCGAAATACCTGGGTATGATCCTAGACAGGAAACTTAATTGGAAGCCGAATGTCAATGAAAGAGTAAAAAAAAGCAGCTAACGCTTTCTACGCATGTAACCGCATCTTTGGCAGGAGGTGGGGACCAAACCCCAAAATAATCTTGTGGATGTATACGGCGATCGTGCGGCCAATACTCACATATGGCAGCGTAGTCAGGTGACAAGCCGCCGCCGGAATTGGAGGCAATTCTCAATCTAACTCCTCTGGACCTATTCATGGAAGAATCTGCAACCAAAAGTGCCTTGAGGATTAGCCAAACTAATACATGGAACCCATCCAATTTCGGGCACGCACAAATTCTAGAGAAAAACGTTGGGAATAATGTCACTTCTGACTACATGTCTCCCCAACTGAACTTTGATAGACTATTCACATACTCCTTTCCGAGCAGAGATGAATGGAGAACAGATGAACCCACAAAGCGGAAATCGGTATCCATCTATACAGATGGATCAAAGATGGAATGTGGAACCGGTGCTGGTATATTCTGTGAGGAATTGAATATACACTGCTCTATCAGGCTTCCTGATAGCAGTAGTGTCTTCCAAGCAGAGATTCTGGCAATCGCGGTAGCGGCCCGAATGGTGTCATTGCTGGCAATATCACGTAATGATATAACCATTTTCCTTGACAGCCAGGCGGCTATAAAAGCAATTTCTGCTATAGAAATTAAATCGAAGCTAGTTTACCGCTGTCGCGAAGAGCTTAAGTTTCTTTGCAATAACAGGTGCTAAGCACTAACTACCTGTGAAGTATCTCGGAAGCTATGGCCAACATATGACAAAGGCCGAACATTCAAACTTCTACAGTTCGACAGGCCATCGTTGTCTTAGCTGGTAGGGGCTCTAACGGGTCATAACTTCTTAAGAAATCACATGATGAAACTAAATCTAAAGATATTTGTAGAGGTTGCGGAGACGAAGAGGTCCCGAGCCTCTGTCACTTGAGAAACAGAACACTTGGGAGTTTTTACTTCCATGATTTACGAGAACTTTCTGATGTTACACTTTCTAATCTTTACAGGTTCTTGAGGACGTCAGGATAGCTGGACGGAGTCGGGTAAATCCAAGAAGGATGACACAAGCTGACCATCAACAACACCGACGGTCAACCCCCAACAAAAGGGAATTACAATGGGTCCGCAAGGACCTGAGTGTGGTATAGTTGGTTCTACCCTGCTCTACCAACCCACATACCTAACCTTACCTATGTCGTGCCATTTTACTTGCTTTCTATCCTCGGTCGCATTAAACTTACTAACCCATTGTTCTTGAAGTAATTAAAGGTCATAAGATTTGTCATTGGTCATTTAATTGACTCTATAAGGTTGCCCTGTTTTCTTAGCGGCCTGAATTAAGGTGACATATTGCGATTCGAATTAACGTGGTCTAATACAAAACGTGGCACATTCTTTCCAACCGAAAGTCGATTACACCTAAAGATGATACAATATTGGGTGGAAGTTTACTGCAGTCGGTCAATCATGAACAATGACTCATAGTGCCATATCGTTTTTGTTTTTTTTTATTATTGCTACGACGATTTTATTGAAGTGTAGGGAATCAAATTTTTTTATTTGAATAATGATGTGTCTCTCTACGTTTCATAGTGGTTCCGCGTCGAAATCCTAAAAGTCCATATCCTAGGCTGGATATCTCCCTCAGTGTTCCGTTGGCGACACTGTTGATTCAATCTAGTGGATGCATTCGCTGACCATTGGGTTAGGAAGAATAAGCCCAAAAAAGTCAACCACTTTAGAATACTGTGAGGACTTTGAATGCCTTATTTGTGCCACCTAAGAAACAAATAAAGCAATCATTTTAAATTATGAGTGAATCCATTTGACGAATTTTTTTTAGATATTTTTTTAGTTATTGCTATTTGACGAGTAACAGGTTTATACAAACAAAATCACGAAATTTAATAAGATGAATAAACTAAGACATTTTGCGATTCCTTTAAGGTGAGCAATTACAAATATACATTTCTAACTTTTCATAATGCAACACCTTTTCATTGGTCACCTATAGCCAATGTTGGGGAACAGACAGCTCCATTTTAAGCCGATTACACCAAAACCAGCAATGTTAAAAAGAACTGTGTCTTGCACAAAACTGCAACAGAATTTTATACAAAGTAATGAGATCTAAAAGAGAATGATCAAAATGTACGTTTCTAAATACTTATTCAATGTTTTCAATGGGGGGAAACTATTCAAACTATTAAAGATTTCACAAACAACAAAATCGCCTTACCTATGTTTTTTTGTTACCCAGCTCTTGCAAAAGTCTGTAGAAAAGGTTGTAGAAGCTAGACTTTAAGTCCTTCTATGCAGTTAAAACTTTATATAACAATTCAATTCACTATTCGCCTTATAGACATAGGAAGCAGAATGTAGAGTAAATGGTGATTCCTGAGTTTAATTTTCAACGGATGTCACAAGAACTGGTAGTTCAATAGTTAGAATATGCACGTGGGTAATTGACCTAAATGTCCACTGAAGGAAAAAATATAGGCACACTGTGCTTTCCAGTCCGTAATATCCCAACAAATACATCAGGGATTCGCAGCAAAAAAGTAAAGTTTTGAGGACCACTTGTCATCAGATTTTTTACATTTGCATTTTGTATTTGAAATGCATCTTGCTTAAAACGTCTTCGTCAATATGTAATTGTTTAGAAAATTGTTTCATGAGTTTTTAAAACAATAAAATATATGAAAAAATCTGAAAAAAGTATTTACTTAATTTTTACTTTAAACTGTTCTACTAGGTGTCAAATGTATTAAGCAGTTTTCAACAGTTATGTTTTGAGTTAAGAGCAAACATATCTGTAATCGCACACCAATACACTATTTTTGACCCTTTCAGAAATTCAGGAAGTGCCTTAAAACAACGGAATTAGACACATACATGCATATACGAAAATCGTATGTTTGTTAAGCAAAAAAGTCCTATGTATATCCCATGACTTTTTTGCTTAACATTTTCGTATTTTTTTTTCGTTGATGGTGTTTTAAGTATCACACCAAAAACATAAATGTTAGAGAAGAGCCCCACGAGTCAGCCACAAAAGCTACTGAGATCTAAAAAGAACGCCAAGTTTATTAAAAATTCCACAAATATTATTTAGGTACATTTTTATACTTGGCGGTATGGAGCCTGCTGCTATGCGCCCCAATAGATCCTGAAAATTGTATGACTCTAGGTTTGTTGCTAGCGAAGTTCGAGCGGGGGGGGGGGTCCAAAATGGCCAGAGTTGGTTCTGTAAATAAGGGTGTAATGCCAAAGTTGGTAAAGAACTTGGCTCTGCACTACCGTACCCCTTGATTCTGTGCTCGTGTTCTTATTAGAAGTATCAGGTAGCGGCTCGTAATCTGATGGCATGTGTTCGTAGGATCTTTTTTATACCCTTTCCTAAGGGTATATTAATTTTGACACATAGTTTGTAACACCCCTTAATATTCGTCGTAGACCCATAAAAGTATATATATTTATGATCAGGAGCAAGACCTTTAAAATTAAGCTAGGAAGTTGAAATTTGAGCCACATATTCCCTAGGGCTCCGAAATGGTTATGTTTAAAAATGTTTAAATACGCCCACTGCCACGCCCAAAATTAAGAAAAAAACATTTAAAGCTAAAATTAGAGGGATAGAGTGTAACAACCTTCACAAGAAATGTAGGTACTTTCCTCCTTTGTAAGTTTGTTATATAAAGGTTCTTGTCACGCCTAGTTTTTGTGGTCTTTTTTCACTAAAATTCTGTTTTCTTCGAAAATTTTCATCGAAAGCGAAAAAAATGTTTAACAAGATATTTAGCCAAAACTTTTTCCAACATATCGCCCATATAAAGTTTTTGGCCACACGCACTTTTTGGGGTCGTTTTTTCAAAATATATATATATTTTTTTTTTTTAATTTAATAGAATGAAATGAAATGCTATCCATCATATAGGGATATGGATAGGGTATGATACTGTTCGCCCCAAGCGGACTGTAGCCTTTCCTTACGTTTCGTAGATCTTTTGATTTTGTGTTTCATCTGGTTGTATGTATATTTACAATTCTGTATTCGTTCAAGTTACACTCACATCGTTACATTCACTTTGCTTTGATTGCAAATATATGAAATAATAATATAATAAAGGTCATTTTTCCTTAACATTACCGACATTTTTCAACCACATTAGGCAAAAAGGTCCTATATCCACCATTTTGTCATATGTTGATTTTGAAAAGTCTAAAGATGCATTAGGATAAATTCTCAACGTCAGGATGTCGTCTGAATGACAAGTTTGGATGTGTAGCAATTTGAATGAATTTACTGAATCCCACAGTAGTTGCATATATACGAAATAGATAAAAATAGGAAAAGTGAAATTACTCAAAAAAATGAAAATGGATCTAGGACTCTCTTGCTTAACATAGCAGAGTACCTAAAGTCTAGCTTCTCCAACGGTACGAGGATATAGTTTTTTGACAAGACGCTTTAATGCCGATTTCGAACAGCAATTTATTTTTAAGCAGTCTCTAAAAACATTTCTTACTCCCGGATGTTTATCAGACTTTCGTTGGGCCAGCGAATAAAAGCTCTTAACTGGTACAGGTCGGATTTGATCAGGGTCTCGTCTGAAAAACATCCAAGAGTAAGAACTGTCATGAGAAGCTTCTCAAAAATTATTTGCCGTTTGGAATCGGCACTAAAGTATAGGTCGCATCTATTCGGAACACAATATCTTAGCACACACAGTGGTTGGACAAGCTAGGCTTTGGGTCCTGTATGGGCCGTTTACGCCTAATACTTATTTATTTTGTTTATCCTTCGCTTAGTGGTCTAAAGCACGTAACCATTAAGCCACTGCACCCAAACACCGAATGATAGCGGGCGCTGTTAAGATAATTTTTTTTTTAATATAATTTTTGCAAAATGTTTCTAAAACCATTGATTAAAGCAAAATTAAAAAAAATTTTATTATTCTTAGTTCATCATTGTAACCCCGTTTATATGACAGCTTAATGTGCATTGGTTCAATTCGCTGATATAAACACTCACTTCAAACCACTTCAAACCGAATTGATATATCACATAGGTAAACACTTTCAAATCTTATTAAAACATTTATATATGTAACTCTCTCGCGCTCTCATCATTTTCTCATATGTCATATGCACTTGACATTGTGCGAAGATTGCGAAGACGAAGAAATATAAACAATGTATAAATAATAATAAACTGCTAGATTCAAAATTAAAAAGAAATAAGAAAGTGTATCTATGATAAATAGAAATAAAAATTGGTTAGAGCAAACAAATTTCCATGCAAGTAAGACACAAATTCGAGCTATTGAAAGCAGAATAAATAATTCAAAATTAAAAGGAATAATAAACAAAGTGGGTCACATGCATTCATCCCAAGGATTCAATTCCCAAAACAACATCAAATATTGACTAACAATTTTGGGTTTCATAAAATATTGCATTTTGTTTTATGGATTTATGTAACATAATTTTTTTTCAAAAATGTTAGGATTTAGAATGTGTGCGTTCATACATATTAAAGTGATAAAGTAAAATTGATGGCTCATCGTATGACCAATTTTCTCTGATAGGTTATTATAAAACAAGATAGCTAATTTTCAATCAATGAAATGTAATGGTGTGCTTACACTAATCCTTAATTATTTGAAGAAGGTAAGAGCAATATCGAAAGCGTGCTATTTTGAATTTTTGCGTGCCACCGTGTCAAAAATAAATCTGCGCGTCCAAAAGCACTTCGGCCACGCTGGACATGCACATTTGACTATCTTGTTAATTACTCATCTGCGATGAATTCACTGAGAAATGATCAGAAAAAAAATTATAAATTCTGTTTCCTTTCATAGTTTTGTTTTGCATTTCATTTAAGTTTTTCAAAAAAAAAAAAAACAGAAGGAAAGGCTACGAATATTAAGGGGTGTTACAAACTATGTGTAAAAATTAATATGCCCTTAGGATAGGGTATAAAAATGTTTCTATTGACAGGTGAAAGCAGCGTTTGTCAACGTTGATAAAACTGACGAACCCAAAACTACCAACGATGAATCAAAACCAAACACTACGTACGAGCCAGTACCCCAGAAACAAAACCATCGGCCACTTGTATCACCAATTCAAACAACAACAACCCGATCAGGTCGAAAAGTTATTGTTCCATTAAAGTACTGTGGGGACTTAATCGAGTTAATTAATTAATTAATTTTAGTACTAAAACCAATTGTAACATGCTCTTAACAGTTTCCATACTTTTGTTCATACTGTACACAATTCACCTAAATACCGAAATTGTATTATGTATATTGTATATACCAAGTTTATTTGTATTGTAGCAAAGAAGAATGAATCAGAATTAAAGTAGGTGTTAAGAAGAACGGTTTAATCTAGCAGCAACACATACATCTACAAATTCATCGTTTTTATGCCCTATCCTAAGGGTATATTAATTTTGACACATAGTTTGTAACACCCCTTAATATTCGTCGTAGACCCATAAAAGTATATATATCTATGATCAGGACCAAATCCTAAGACTATTTAGCAATGTCCGTCCGGCCGTACGCAATTTTTAGGCCTTTAGAATTAAGGTAGTAAGCTCAAATTTGGACCACATACTTCCTAGGGCTCCGAAATGGTTAAGTGTAAAAATTTTTTGAATTCGCCCACTGCCACGCCCACAATTTTGAAAAAACCGTTTTAAAGCTGAACTTAGAGAGATAGAGCAGATAAGAGGGCAGTGCCTACAGAAGATATGTAGGCACTGCCCTCCTTTATAAGTTTGTCATATAAAGTTTTTTGCCACGCCTACTTTTTGTTTGCGTTTTTGACTTAAAAGCTGTTTTCTTCGAAAATTTTCATAGAAAGCGAAAAAAATGTTTAACAATGATATTTACCCATTATTTTTTCCAACATATCACCCATACAAAGTTTTTGGCCACGCCCACTTTGGGGGCGTTTTTTCAAATCATCATCATCTGTATCATACTGTTCGCCCAAAGCGGACTGTTGCCTTTTCTTATGTTTTATATTATTATTAATTTGAACAGAAAAGTATTTTGAATATTTTTTCCCTTTATACGGGGGTTGAAAAGAACTTTTAACGCTATCAGTTCTTATGAAAACATGTGTGCATTTTTGTAAGGGCTTATGCACTAACACTTTCGTTGTACCGCGGTGAGTAGTATTGGTTGGCCTAACGATGGACATATACTTCCGTAAATCTTTTACGAAGTCTTCAGAGGATGAGAAGTTCTTAGGCCCATCGGCAAGATATTCACCTGGCAAACGAAGTGTTTCCCCGTACAAAAGTTCTGCTGGAGTTGCATCCATATCCTTTTTGAATGATGATCTCAAGCCTAATAAGACAAGCGGTAACACTTAAAACCAATCCGTAGTCCGATGACACATGATAGCAGCCTTGAGGGAACGGTGCCACCTTTCGATAATCCCGTTGGTAAGCTGTCGTCCTGCAGTGTTTAATGCCAAAGGTTTTGCTCAGTTCCGAAAACAGCGTTGTTTTAAATTGGCGTCGTAAGCCCATTGTTATTTGTTGTGGAACGCCATATCGAGCCACCCAACCATGAATCAAGTGTTGAGCCACCATTTCAGCTTTGATGTCTTCCATGGGATATGCCTCGGCCACATTGTGTATGGATCTATAATGGTAAGAAGATACCTGTAACCATGTTATGGCGTCCAAAAGGTGTGGTAATGGCAGTTTTTGGTATGTCCTCCGGCCGAACAGGAATCTGATAGAACGCTCGCTAAAGTTCGATGGTGGAGAAGACCTTCTTCCCATTTAACGTATTAGCAAAGTCCATGACCATGGCCAGTTCCGGTATTTAATTTTTTGAACCGGTTACATTTTGGTAATTGTATGGTTGTTTGCAATGTATGGCATTTTCTTTAAACCTGTATTGGTACCAACATATATCGTGCTGTTTTTTGTTGGAAGGTATTGAGTCTCGAAGTCGTGACGGTTTGCGTTTGCGTCCGCGGCGGTATATCTTTTCGGATTTGTCAATGCGTCGGCTTAGTGCTTCGATTTTATATTTTAGATTATCCTCATGTTGAAATGATGATTCGCAACGGTCGATTCTCGATACAGCATATACGTGTGATGTCGTTTCAAGAATTGTATCAGCTACTTGCACGAGTTTCTTGGTATCTTCGTTTTTAAATCTCCTGGAAGACGTTGAAACCAGATGTTTTTTAGAAATTCTTCTGCCACTGAATTTCCAGCCAGGCCTTTTAGTTCGTTGAAAAACTGAGATGGCTTTTTGTCACACAAGTCGACTTCTGACAAAAGCTTTCTCATTTTTTTTCGTTCGGAGTCTGAAAAACAATCAATTAAAGCTTTTTTAGGATTATCATACCTCCCAACAGCAGGTGGATTCAGCACACTTTTTCTAACTTATGACAATACTTTTTCATCCAATGACCCAACAACGGAATTGAATAGCGAAAAATCTGAGGTTGTGCGACACGTGACAAACTGTGTCTCGATACTTGCAAACCAAATTTCAGGCATTTTTGTCCAAAATGGAGAAATCTTGACTTGCATTACATCATTCTCGTTACCGTATACTTGGCCTGAAGTGCTGCTGCTACCGCGTGCTTCGCTAGATTAATTAACTCGATTGAGTCCCCACAAATTGTTTGACTTTCTTTTCGATACAATTTTTTAATGGTGTCTGGACCCCACTTGAAATTACTTGCCGACCCCTGGTTTGTACTTAAAAAAAATTTATTTTAAATATAGGTTCCCACGAATTTTTCTTATTTTCTATGGAGTGAAAAGAATCTGTTATTTCAATCCGGGAATAATAAAGTAAGCCGCTGCAAGGAAATAAATATTTTCTGACTTAAATATTTAGTTGGATAGTAAAACTAAATTCTTTTAACATTGGCTAGGCCGGGCAATTAGCTAGTTTAAAATTAAATGCGTTATTTAAGAGCGATATATTTTTAAAACAAAAGCTTCACCTGCAATAGAATGCAACAATTTTATTGAGAAATATTTATTTCATATAATGAATTATACGATATCGTTAATATCTCAAAATCTAAGCAAACTTTAATGTAATATGGGTTATGTTGTAAACAATTAATAATAATTACACGCCATCAAAATGTTTAAACGCATTTTTCCTCTGCGCCGCCCGCCCGAATATATAAATTGATTAATTTGCCTTCAGCAATATAACTCTCGCGTTTAGTAAATCGATCACTTAAGCAGAAACTGCGTGGAGTAATCGTAAGGCAGATTATCAAACTTCGATTTTTTTTCATTACAACTTTGGTGATAGCGACTTCGGAGGAGTATGGTCGACACTGACAACTATTATTCAACACTGCATTGATTCAATGATACATGTACACTTTTAGTCAGCATAAACTAGCAGTGCGTTCAATATAGCGCCATCGTATATGGAAAGGATTCGGGTTTTCGAGATACAATGTCTTAGGACATTGTCTTCGAACACCTGAATCTGAGTACATAAAATATTATCCCAACACTGCATATATGATGGGGCTCACTTGAATAGGATTGATAATTTCCACATTAAGGTGACTCGAAGGCACGTTTCGAGGGCGATGACCAACGATAATAGCCTGATCTTCGGGCATACTACCCCAATGAAGCACACATGGAGAGAACGCTCCGATCTGGCTTTTCTCCATATTGATAAAAAAGGGCTGGTAGGTACAGACGAGGGATGGCATCCCGGTACTATACCACCGCTACCGCAGAGCGACTGATAAGCGGCTCACCTACGACGGTGACGTCGCTTATGCTCCCGAGCTCCTTCGTTTTAGTAGCGCGATAGGGGGGAGGGATCAAATTGATACGGACACGCAATTCACCGAATATTGGTGGCTTGCGGAGGGAATAAGAGAAGAGGTAGACATACCTTTCCAGGTCGGTGCGTTACTTTAAGGTAACTCCTCTTAGATTTAAGTAGTTTTAAGTTTTAAGTAGGTTTGCTGTGCTGGGCATGTCGGCTGCAGGGAGTGGTGTATTTAAGAGTCGACCGAAGCGTTTCGGTGTCAGTCGGCCCTCAATGGCGCATGCGCGCTTTGTTGGCGGCTCCTGGGTGCTGCTAACGGTGTTGGGGAGTGGGCACTCGGTGCCTCTGTCGAAGAGGCGGCGAGTGCACATCACCCCCGATTATAATTAGTAACAGTTTTTTTGTATAATTAGTTTTAAGTTTTTAGTTGTTTGTTTGTTTGTTTGTCTATATGTATAGCTTTAAATAGTAGTTTTTTAGTATTTTAAGAAAAAAAATAATTATAAAGATTGTAAGTTTTTTAAAATTTTCTTGCAAAAATCTTATTTACAGGATATATAGTATCAATAATTAAGGCCGAAAGGTAATAGCAATAAGTGATATAGTTAAGTTTAGAGTGTCCGCATGAGGACCATTAACCTAGTATAAGTATCCTGTTAATTTTAAGTTAGATTTAATCATTTTTCTCTAGTATGTAAGATCTTTTGGAAATAATAAAGATGAATTTAAAATTGAAAAAACTAGCAGTGCGAAGCCAAGGAACTTAAATTCCACAAGATAACAATTCTAAGCCAAGAACTGAAAATGGTATCGAGGAGGAGTTGCCAGAAAAGCTGTCTGAGGAAGCAACATATATTCTTTCACCACAATTGAAAAAATCCCATTCACAAATTCAACAAGCTGCATATAAATCTGACACAGAACACATTGTCACTGTTCAAAAGCCTTTTCGAAACGAGACTAAATGAGACAATTGTGACGAAATAATATTTTTTCCACTCTGCTTGTGAAGAAGGGGGCCACGAAGTTGGTGAAAAAGTAATAACCGTTGGGCATGCTCGCAAAAACTAAAATGTGATCTTTATTCGGGCACATGTGCGATCGCGAACATCCGCTGCCATTAAGGTTGTTCCGGCTGTCAATGCAGACAAGACAATTATATATATGCTTAGCAAGAATGATGAAACTTCCACTATTAACGCACTTGTAGATGAATTGCCAATAAGAAATGCAATACCAGAGGTTCACTTTATTAACTTCAGGACTTTGGAGGAAGCGGCGCAGGTGCAGAAAAAGATTCAAGCTGAGTACAAACATTTGAGGGGGTCGGCGCACGGCTCTAATGAAGGCATTTCGTCAGTCAATTCTGCTGTTGCTAGTCTTAAGAATATTGGCAATCAATCCAAAGAATGTCCATCTATATTTGCAACTCCGGGGATAGGAAATCTTTCGACAACTACTTCCACCTGACTACTTCTATCGTCATAGGTATTAGTGGTTGCTAATAAAAAATTACCTGTGGTAGAATATTTGAGCAAATTGTTTGTTTTAGTCATAGCATATGTATTTGCTGAAATCTTAACGCGATTTAAGTAAATTTTAAAGAGTTTATTGTATTAGATTTACTAATTCAGTACGCGAAGTTGTATCTCTGGATAATATTGTCTATCAGGTAACTTTGTAGGATTGCCTCTGTCAAAATTATCCCGTGTTATTTTTGGTTCCAGCCATATTATTTGCGTGTGGCAGTCCGTAATTCTCAACTTATAATCTACCACTCGATTCTCTTATATTCATTTCATATTCTACATCTACACCCAATCCTAAGGGCACATTCATTTTGACACATACATATGGATGGCATGAATGTGGATGAGATGTGGTTCAAACAAGACGGCGCTACATGCCACACAGCGCACATCACAATCGATTTATTGATGGAAACATTCGATGAGCGCATAATTTCGCGAAATGGACCTGTCAATTGGCCACCAAGATCATGTGATTTGATACCATTGGATTATTTTCTTTGGGGATATGTGAAGTCGCTTGCTTACGCCAACAAACCAGAAACACTAGGGGACTTGAAAGCCAACATTCGTGGCATTATTGCCGACATACAGCCCCAAATGCTTGAAAAAGTGGTTAAAATTGGACCTCTAGACTTGTCTTTATTCGAACCAGCCGCGGCGGCCACTTGCCCGAAATCATATTAACACATAAATGGCATAAAATTATTCAATAAAGCCAAATTGATGGACGTTAACACGATTTTCTTGTGCTTTATTTCGATTCGATTCTATACCTCTAAAAAAAACATCCTTTATAACAAGATATTTTACCAATAGTTTTTGGCCACGCCTTCTTTTGGGGCGGGGGTTTTTTCAATTAATAGTTTTTTTTTGTAAATTTCATAGAATGAAATAAAATGCTATCCATAATGTTCTTAACGCTTTCGTCATACTGTTCGTCTCAAGCGGACTGTAGCCTTTGCTTATGTTTTTTTCATTGCAATTTCTCAAGTGGGTCAAAAGTTGTACCTACCACATAATTCTTAAACTTAAAATGTGTCCCTGAAAGAGTATATCACAGAGCATCATACTATCTGTAAGTCTCGCAGTCGACTGTCTTTTCTGTGAAGTATGATGTCTCCATATGGATGGATCTATACGGCCAAGATTAGACAATAACAACAATTCATACGCGTCGGTTGTTTGGTAGAAAATTCTTGCGCGAAAACGTGTTATTGCTTCTTTTGCGAAACTCCAAAAAACTGCCTGTCTCGGGTGCACAGGAGCCTTCCCTAGTACGTCGGCCTCTGCTCTATTTGCTATGATGAACCTTCCCTTAGAGTGTACGCTAAAAGCCATCTCTCGCTTTTGCTACCGCTTTTGGTACCAGCGCACTGGAATTTTGAAGAACTTGCTCGAGAACTGTCCTTTGACCCCTGTCTTATGGATATGTCGTCTGATGCAATGACTTCGGAAATCCTTCTGCGACAAAACTTCCACGTCAACTTTCCTCAGGTAACGGAATGTCTTCGGCCATTCGTATTTTCAAAGTTGGCTCCAAAACCGGACAGGGCTCTTTTGCCGGAGTCTTTGTGGAACGCGATGACATACGACATTACTACCCTCTGGGTAAACATGTGTCTGTTATCCAAGCGGAGGTTTTTTAAATCCTAATGGCTATGCGCTATATTGTGAACAACAGGTGGAGAGCTAGAATCATTTGCAGTGAAAGCCAAGCTGCATTAAAAGCGCTGCTAACTGAAGCTTTCTTGGATTTGGTCGGAAAGCTGAAAACAGTGAATATTGTCTGGGTCCCATGTCACACTGGCATCCAGGCAAATGAGATCTGCGATTAGCTTACTAGGCTAGGTTCACCAAAAGGTTTTCGCAAAACCTGTGAGGGGTCTGCCTGCATCTACAGTCATCGCATCTAAGCTCTTCATCACCGATGCTACTTCTTTCAACGTAAGACGGGAAAACTAAGTACATTAATGTAAGGTGTCTGCATGATAGCCCAATGGACTAGTAGTTGTGTCTGAGCACTCTATCAGATAGTAGAAACCTCCGACAAAAGAAAGAAGAAGAGATGACGTATTTGTTGTCACACTTTGAAACACAGAAACATCATTCTTTATGTTGCGGTTGAGGCCTTCTGTCATGATTAACAAATATCTTCTAATCAATTTCGTTGGAATTTAATGGTAATGTTTGAATGGGCTCTAGTATACGGATTTATTTCACGAAGCATTATTTCCTTCGCATCGGTATCTCTCCTTCACTCTCCTAATGCCAGCACTGTGTTACTTCATTATAAGGGTATCCAAAATCCCTTTAGTGCGCGTATATTATAAAAAAATCATTAAAATTTCGGAATAAGACCGTCTTGTGTCTCTTTGCGCTATCTGATATATTTAGTTGCCAAAATTATTCTCTCGTATTTGCAGAAAGCAGCAATGAATCTATTTTATTTTTCCCTGGTCTTTGAATGACATAAATTTAACTTTATTAATTGTCTTTGCTCCGAAAAATGTAATTTGCAACGTCAAATCAGTATATTTTGTAGGAAATATTAAGAAAATTCCTAGTGTAGCGGCCATCCTAAATATATATATGTGAACAGTATTTACCTAATTTGCCCTATGTATCATTCACATTTCATTTTTTCTTTTCATTCATTGTTGTACCTTAAATTGCATTTCCTAGAATTATTAAATTTCTGAAAGTACTTTAAAAATGAATTACATAAATTAATTAATAATAATCAATTGCATAAATTTGACAATTACCTTAAATTAATTAATACATTTCATTTAACATTTTATATTTACGAAGTATTCACTTCATTCCCTTATGTTAAATAAAAAGTGCTATGCACCATACCCATAAGGTATATTCACATATGTAACACGAAGTCATTTCATACACAGAATTGTTACGGTTGATTTATTTACTTTGTTTCATATACTTCACTTTGTCTTCGAACAATTCTGGGAATAAAATGGCGGCGTGAACCAGCATAAATCGCAGTCTGTTGAATGATCTAGCAAGGTTTGCACACAACGAATAGTTGGAGCCGCCTTTAGTAATTCATACGATTGTATCAGTAGCACAGATGAGTAATTATACAGATAGTCGACTGAGAGGATTTTTGGCTCTCCCGCCTATAGTTTTTTATTTGCTTCAAAAAGGCACAGTACTGTGTTCGTATATGTTTTTACATGCAAATTAAATTGAGCCAGCTCACGCACACAATAGCAATTCTGTGCCTAAGAATCCATTTTGGAAAAGATCTCATGTTGACATATTAAAAGTCAAAACTGGGCTGTGTCCAATAACATCGTAATAACATGCGACGATTAATAATGAATTTCCAACAGAATAACATTTTGGTGAATGTTTTTAATTATTATGTAAACTAAAATAATAGTTTCACCAAACAAGCATATTTTTTTGGTAAACATTTTGGCAGTTGCGCAAGATAAACATAAAATAAGGGTTATCATAATTTGTTTGCCAGTAGTTAAACTAATTTTAAATTGTCAGTAATAATAAAATAATTTTGGTGGTTGACTTATCGAATGCCGAGTAAAATAATAAAAATCCAATAATTTTTTAACGGAAGGTTTAATAAATATTTCAGCAGTGAATTAATGAAATATTCTGTAAAATTACTAAAATTGTAGGTAAAATAAATAAAAGCTCAATGAATGAAATTAATGAGTAACGCGTGATTAGTTAACTGACCATTTCAATAATTTAACATAGTATTTCATAAATTCACTGCTATTTTATTCACTATTCCAATTCAAAGATAATAACGTTATTACATTTGTTAAACATGATGAAATAAATTTAATAACGTTGTTATCTTGGAATTGAAATAGTCAAGTCTACATTTTGTGTTTAAAAATGCATTTAAAGTTATTTTGTCGCAGTTTGTCAATTCGCTCGCTCGCTCCCATATGAACGTTCCGAATATGTAGGTATGTAAATATATAAAACTTTTATATGTTCAATAAAAACATAATAAACAACCAAAGTATTTAATATACATGAAAAAACTAATCCAAAACTATTAACTATAAATATTTTGCACCCAAACATTACTAATTTAGTAATATTCATGCAATTAAAAAATAATATATACAACCCAAGTATGTTTATTTTAAGGCAGATAAAAAATTGAGAACTATTTTTAATAAACACAAAAAATATTCGCATTTAATTGCAACAACTTAATATTTATTATATAACAATTTCAATTAAAATATCTATTAAACTTGAACTACGTTAACTCAATACTTCGCAGCATTTCCCCAACACAACCGCTATAATCAGCTGTTTTTTGTTGCCATTTGGAATTCTTGCAAAACTGCCCACGCTAATGACATATTTTTGACACATCAACCCCTCCATACTTTATTTGGCTGGCTCACACGTATTCACAGATAGAACATTTGAGAGAGGATTTTTTCTCCATTTTTAAAAAATTTTTTGCGGGTTCAAAGGGACAGAGGTATGCTGAGTCGACTATCTGTATAATTACTCATCTGTGATCAGTAGGGTGTTCAGTGGACAGGTTGAACAAGGAATTGGTCGCCTGGCCCTGAGTTAATATTTTTGCGACGAATAAAGGAAAATTAAAGTTTAACTACGTCTACTTTTTTTATTAATAAACGGATATAACACTCGGTCCGCTTCATTGGTGCCCAACATTGTGGCCTGGATTTCAAACTCGACGTTAGGAATTAACAGCAGAGCCCACAAAAAGTGGATAAAGGAAATTTTTTTTTTCGGTCTAGTCGTCAAAAAATAAATCGACGGCAGACAAGTTGAACAGTTTTACTGGTCGCTTGGCTCCTGAGGTTTCATTGAAAATAATCAACAAAGACGGGTTGAACAGTTTTATTACTGGTCGCTTGGCTCCTGATTAATCAAAGTTCATCGCAAAGACAATTTTATGCTGAGGCGAAGTGAGAGGATAGTGACAGCGTCACAAGCAACCACACAAGCTTCGAGTACGGAGGTGATCCCAGAAGGAGAGATGCTTGGAGACACGTCACCAGATGCTTCGACAGGCGCGGCCGCATTAACCGCACTGTCAGAAGAGCAACTACAACGTTTAGTAAGCGCTATACACGTGAAGGAGTATCACGGAACGTTTAGTAAATGTACAGCTCGCTTTGATGGAGAGACGAATACGTCAAAAGTCAGCGATTTCATTGCGACGATAACGGTGTACAAAGACTCTGAAAACATTACGGACGCTAGTGCACTTACGGGTATTCCACTATTGCTGGAAGGTTTCGCAGCAACATGGTGGCAAGGTGTAAAAAGAGAAGCCACAAGTTTTAATGATGCAATCAAACTGCTGAAAGCAGCATTCGCACCAGCCAAACCTTCATGGCGAATTTACATGGAATTGTTTGATGAAAAACAGAGAACGAATGAATCAATTGATCAATTTATATGCAGGAAACGGTCATTGCTTTCACAATTAACAGATGAGACATCGGAAACCATCATGTTAAACATGGTTTACGGACAGGTTCTTCCTAAGATAAGAGAGAAAATCTCTAGGAATACAATTAAAACTTTTCAGGATCTATTGGAACAAGCCAGAGAAGTAGAGGTATTCAATGAGGAGAACCAGCCTTCTGCAAATCTTGCGGAGGGAAATGATAAGAAGCGTTGTACATTCTGTAGAAAGAAAGGACACTTAGCTGAGGTGTGTTTTAGGAAGTCAAAAAACACAGAGTTTGTCAAAGCGGTTGCAGAAAATAAAGCAAAGAAGCCAGCTCTAAATTGCTATGGTTGCGGAGCCGCTGGCTATTACCGAACGAATTGTCCTAACTGCAGCAATAAAAATGCAAATAGTCCGAATTTACTTGATTTTAATCTCGTAGACTCCGTAATTATTGGAAGAAACGTCCCAACAGTAGAAGTCAACATTAATGGCCTTCGGGGTGAGGCATACCTAGACACAGCAGCTAGAACCAGCGTAGCGGGAGATCGTCTTATCAGCAGCTATTGAAGAAAGGATGTATATTCAAGCCTATCAATGCAGAGAAAGCTTTCGCCGACGGTATCCCTAGAAAAGAGGTCGTTTATGCTACTGTGGTTGACATAATTATTGGGAAGAGGTTTCGGAAAATTCGCTTCATTGCGTTGCCAAAAGCCAAAGGAAATCGAACCTTGCTTGGCATAGATTTCATGGAACAATGTGGAATTGTGTTGAATATTGCGCAAAGATCATTCAGCTTCATAGATGACCCCACAAAGAATTTTGATTTTAAATTGGTCAATAGTAACGTTTTGAAACCAATAAACAAACCAAAGGTGAAACAGATCCCCTCAACACCTGGAAAGAATTTCTTAGAAGAAGTATCTGCATATCTTGCCTGGGTAGAAGAGCGAGGAGTAATAAGTCCTATTGGTAAGGAACCAAAACGAAAGAGACCAAACGATTATTCTCCACATGGTGTACAATCCATTTTTTCTGACGCTGTGCCTAACGATATGAAAACTCCAGAGAGAATCAGTACCTTATTTAGCGAACCAAAGAGAGTCGAACCTTCAGATGCTGAAGCATGGTTTGAGCTTAATAGCATCGACATTAAGCTACGTCCAGAAGAAGCTAAACACTTGAACTCCAAGGAGAAGGAAAAGATCGAATCATTGTTATACAAGCAGAGCGAATTATTTGGAGAGATAGAAACACCAATCCCTAACGTTGAACATAAAATTAAAACTGGAACGGCAGAACCTATTGCTTTTGCTCCATATAGAATCTCACCGGCCAGAAAAGTTCAGCTAAAGATCGAGATAGACAAAATGCTACAAAAAGGCATAATTGAAGAGAAGGCATCTCCATGGGCTTTTCCAGTGGTTTTGGTACCGAAAAGTGATGGTGGTATACGATTTTGCGTCGACTACAGAGCCCTTAACTCAGTGACACTACCCGATCGTTACCCGCTTCCCCGCATCGATGACCTACTTCATGAAGCCAAAAGCACTCCCTATATGTCAACATTGGATTTACGGTCAGGATACTGGCAGATTATGGTATCTGAGGAAGACCAGTTGAAAACCGCTTTTACAACGACATTTGGTACATACATATTTAAGCGTATGCCGTTTGGATTACGCAATGCGCCAGCAACTTTTCAGCGCATTATCGATAAATTAAGAAGAAGTCTAGCAGACGTTTTGTTACTAGCATTCATAGATGATTTAATTATATGTTCCGAAACTTTTCAAAATCATCTACAAGACTTAAGAAAAGTGTTTGATCGCTTGAAGGAATTTGGATTTCGTCTCAACCGAGATAAATGTAGATTTTGCTGTTCCGAGGTTAAGTACCTGGGTCATATCCTAACAAGGGATGGAGTTAAAGTAGACCCGGGAAAAACAGAAGCAATTCTCAAAAGGGCAAGACCAAAGAATCCAAAGCAAGTGTTATCGTTTTTACAAACCTGTTCATGGTATAGAAGATTCATTCCGAACTTTGCCGATGTATCTAAGCCGCTTTCTGATCTCACACGGAAGAATGTATCCTGGAAGTGGGAAGAGGCAGAGCAGAGATCTTTTGATACTTTGAAACAACTTTTAACAACCGCACCGGTTTTGCAGCAAGTCAAAGAAGGTATTCCATTTATATTAAAGACCGACGCAAGCAGTTACGCGCTCGGGGCTGTTTTACTCCAGGGGGAGAGAGAGATGGAACATCCTGTTGAATATGCCAGCCGCTTATTATTACCCGCCATTCGATTCGCGATGAACACAGCCAAATGCGAAAGTACTGGATTTTCCGCAGCTTACCTAACGTTCGGACGAGAACTCAGGACTCCAGACGATGTTACTCACGACCTGAAAGCCGTTATTCAGTCCGAAAACTTCGTACCTCAAATAACGCCGCATTTGCTGAAAATGGCAGATACCCTTAAAGAAGCTCGAGAAGTTACCGAAAAACAACAAGACAAGAACAAAGCAAGCGCCGACAAAAGAAAAAGATCCCACGGTAAAATTGAAGTAGGCGACAAAGTCCTTGTACAAACTCATTGTATCAGTCGAACCGCCAGAGGTTTTACATCCAAATTCGCTCCGAAGAGGGATGGTCCCTATGTCGTACTAGCGAAAAAGGGTTCGACAACCTTTACGATTGCTAGTGAGAGCAATCCCACCGTTCCATTGGGAACATATCACGCATCTATGCTAACAACCTATACGGGTGGTTCTGATGAACTACCTAAACCTGTTTTGGCTATCAAGAAGAGAGGTAGACCAGTAAAGATACCTGAAGAGACCTCACATTCCAAGGTTTCAAAAATGATGACAAGAAGGATGACAGCACCTGTTCCTGCCACATCATCGGGACGATTTCTGAGGCAGAGGGGGAGATTGTAGCGGCCATCCTAAATATATATATGTGAACAGTATTTACCTAATTTGCCCTATGTATCATTCACATTTCATTTTTTCTTTTCATTCATTGTTGTACCTTAAATTGCATTTTCTAGAATTATTAAATTTCTGAAAGTACTTTAAAAATGAATTACATAAATTAATTAATAATAATCAATTGCATAAATTTGACAATTACCTTAAATTAAATAATACATTTCATTTAACATTTTATATTTACGAAGTATTCACTTCATTCCCTTATGTTAAATAAAAAGTGCTATGCACCATACCCATAAGGTATATTCACATATGTAACACGAAGTCATTTCATACACAGAATTGTTACGGTTGATTTATTTACTTTGTTTCATATACTTCACTTTGTCTTCGAACAATTCTGGGTATAAAAGGGCGGCGTGAACCAGCATAAATCGCAGTCTGTTGAATGATCTAGCAAGGTTTGCACACAACGAATAGTTGGAGCCGCCTTTAGTAATTCATACGATTGTATCAGTAGGGTGTTCAGTGGACAGGTTGAACAAGGTATTGGTCGCCTGGCCCCTGAGTTAATATTTTTGCGACGAATAAAGGAAAATTAAAAACAATTAAGTTGCTAAAATAATTTGAAATAAGCAATTAGTTTGGAAAAAGTCTTGAACTTATCTAAAACTATTTATATAGCTTAGCTAGTGAAAGCTGCGCATCCAAAGCTGAGGCACCCCCATTGTTTACAGAAACCAAATTAGGCCATTCCCCCTCTAACTTTGCTTTAAAATTTCAATTGTTTAACATGACCTGGATTAGAACCGATTTTCTAAAAATGGAGCTCTTCCAATCATTGTAAAACATTAAAGGGAGGCGTGGTAGCCGCTCACTTTTCTTAACCCAGTCCCCAAAAGACTTATTTATAAATTTTTTTGAATTGGCTTTTCCTTAACATTTATGTTTTTGGTGTGATTGAAATTAACGGTTACTTGTATGTAGAATTCTGTAAGTTCGCGTTCAATAATGAGCTTTAGGACATTCGCGGGTTCGCATAACTATATTTTGCTACTGATGGCAACTAGCCTCGTACTCTACTAATCCATTTTTATAACTTATCCTAAGGGTATAGGTATTTATTTTGACACATAGATTGCAAGAACCCTTAATATTCGTCGTAGACTCTTAAAAGTATATTTACTTATGACGAGGGCCAAAACCTAAGTAACAAAGCTTGATCGAACTAAAAGTTTCAAAATCCGAGGAAGACTTCACGTCAAAGAACCCATATCGAAAAAAGTGGAGCACGATAGACTCAGTTGGTATTGTCATGTTCAGAGGAGAAATCCTACGAACCCCGTCAAAAAGGTAATGGAAATCAACGTTCCCTTACAATCGCGTAAAAGAGGCAGGCCTAAAAACTCCTGGATCACACTAATTCAGAAACACCAGCATTTGATTGGCCTCAATAATGAAGTGATACAAAATGGGGAGGCAGATATGCAGATATTTTTTGAGGTCGAACCCGCGAACCCCACCGGCGGACCAGTAGGAATGCAGTCAAGTGGGATCCCTATAATCCTGATGATAGCCTCGTCGTTAAATAGAGAGTAGAAGAAGAGGGTCAAAAAATAAGGCTATTTAAAAACAGTAGTTTAAGAAATGAAGGGTTACTAAAGGGTGATTTTTTAGCTGGTTTGGTTTTGGCAACACTGGTTTTGACAGCTGACGTGTGTTTAGTACCTTGTGTCACTGTCAAACAGCTTCAGTTTGGTTTGCAATTTAACCATGGATCGTCTTACAAATGAACAACGCTTGCAAATTATTGAATTTTACTATCAAAATTCGTGCTCGGTTCGAAATGTTCATCGCGCGCTGCTTCCATTTTATGATCGGCATTCTCGACCTTCTGAGCAGTCTATTCGGAAGATTGTGACCAAATTTCGCACCAAATTTATTTTGTTGGACATTAAACCACCAACACGTTTACGTACTGTGCGTATTGAAGAAAATAATGCGGCCGTATCAGCTAGTGTGACAGAAGACCGCGAAATGTCGATTCGGCGCCGTTCCCAGCAGTTAGGCCTTTGTTACAGCACTACGTGGAAAATTTTGCGCAAGAATTTGGGCGTAAAGCCTTTTAAGATACAGCTGGTGCAAGAACTAAAGCCAGCCGACCTACCACAACGCCGAATTTTTGGTGAATGGGCTCTTGGAAAGCTGGCCGAGGATCCGCTTTTTTATCGAAAAATTGTGTTCAGCGATGAGGCTCATTTTTGGTTGAATGGGTACGTAAATAAGCAAAATTGCCGCATTTGGAGTGAAGATCAGCCAGAAGCATTGCAACAGCTACCAATGCATCCCGAAAAAGCCACTGTTTGGTGCGGTTTATGGGCCGGCGGCATTATTGGGCCATATTTCTTCAAAGATGATGCGAATCGCAGCGTTACTGTCAATGGTGAACGCTACCGAGCGATGATAACAAACTTTTTTTGCCCGAAATGGAAGTTCTTGACTTGCATGATATGTGGTTTCAACAAGACGGTGCCACATGCCACACAGCACGCGAAACAATGGCGCAATTGCGAGGCGAGTTTGGTGAACAGTTAATTTCACGTTTCGGGCCGGTCAATTGGCCGCCTAGATCGTGCGATTTGACACCATTAGATTATTTTTTGTGGGGGTATGCCAAGGCTAATGTGTATAGGGACAAGCCCGCTTCGATTGACGCACAGGAAGCCAACATCCATGCATTCATTCGTGAGATACCGGCCGATATGTGTGAAAGAGTATGCCAAAATTGGACTCAGCGGATGGGCTACCTGAGACGCAGCCGCGGTCAACATTTGCATGAAATTATCTTTAAACATTAAATTGCAAGGTTCAAACTATCGATTCAAATAAATATTTCATTCATTTTTTCGAATTTTTTGTGTTTTTTTTTTAAAAAATGTTCTAAACCTCTTAAAAAATCACCCGGTACTTTTTGAGGGTGTTTTTTTAACGATATGTGGTTTTCGTCGAAATTACTATAGAAAACCAAAAAAATTTTATATTTTGTCCACGGATTTTTTCAAAAAAATATTGTTTTTTTTTATAAATTGCATAGAATTAAATAAAATGCTATCCCTCATGTTCTTAACGCTTTTTTCTTAGGGATGTGAATATGGTATCATACGGTTCGCGCCAAGTCCACTGTAGCCTTTCCTTATGTATACTCTCCTTTCCTCGCAAACAAATTTAATTCATATACAAAAGTAATATGTAACTTTTCAATTAAATACCTTTTCATCTTGTGGATGCAGTCAAATACTCCAGTTGATGTAATCCCAAATCATGAACAATGATTCGAACGTAATCACAGGTTATATACATTCATAACAGTTCCATTGACAGCGAATAACAATTATGCTGTGAACAATTAATTTTAATTACACGGCCCAAACTAATTAAATTCAATTTCTGGATCACCAGGCGAATATATAAATTGGTGAACGACTTTTCAACCGCCACACAACTCACTTGACCGTTCAATATATCAATCATTCGAAGTCTTAAGATGCGTAGATTAATCGTAAGTAAGGCAATTTATCCAAATCACCAGTTTAATTATATTCTTCGCCTTTAGATTCTGTGTTTCTCAACGTTAGTCGCGTCAGTCGCGTCAGTCCCTCTATATGAGCAAAACCAGCATCACTCAACTGAAGAACACCTGGGAACAATAATTCCAATTGATGAACTTGAGCTACCAGAAAGTGTCAATAATATTCAGGAGCTTTCAGATGCAGAATTCCAGCAAATTCACCAGCTCTCCGATGGATTTTCCTTCACTAAAGATTCTACACCATCATTGCGTTATTTTGCCTCGTATACCACACCCACTGGTGCAGAACGTTTCCCAGTACAGTTGGCTAATTATGGCGCTCCTCCAAGACGTTTCCAACCGGAGGTTGTGGTTACAAAGAATTTTTTCCATCATTCCGCTCCGGAGGAAGAAGACGAAGAACACGTGGAAAAGATACTCCACGTTGGTAAATCTCACAAAAAATACAATATAGTCTTTATTCGAGCACCAGCGCCATCGCGAACAAATTCTGTCCTTAAACTTATCCCGGCTGCAAACGAAGACAAGACAATCGTTTATGTGCTTAGCAAGGAATCCGATGCAGATGACGTTCATGCTCATGTTGAAGAGCTGCCAACGACAACCTCCAAACCAGAAGTTCACTTTATTAAGTATAGGACACACGAGGAGGCAACGCATGCACAGGAAAATATAAAAGCCGAGTACGAACGCTTAGGTGGATCGACACATGTTTCGAATGAGGGCATTGCGCCAGTATCATCTGTTATTGGATCTCTTGGGGTGCAGAAGACTGGTCATGAAGTGACATCAACACTTGATACAGCATTTAGAGACATTTCTAATGAAAAAACATTTGCAGTTGCTTCTGAAAACGAATACCTTCCACCAAACCACGACCATAACTCGAGTTAGAAAAAGTTGAATTTCTTTTGTTATGTACATACATATATATCTGATATTTAAGTACATTAGTTGTTGTTTTTTAAGATTTAAATTGTTTTCTTTTCCACTTTGGTTTTGCTGCAAAGTAGGCTTTATTCTTTCATAAATAGACGGAATATGTCAATCCAGATGTACCACGTAGTCAAAAGCTAAATCCCTTGGCAACATTAGACATACACCCTTAAACATCAACAAGCTTGGGCCATGTGCAATGGTTGGAGAAGATGGGGCTTAGTTGATATTTTTCTAATTTGCAAAACGTCTAAAACAATGTAAAGAGATTTATGTGTACATTTTTGGTGAGTTACTTCGAAATATTCGAAGTTAGGGTAACAAGGGATATTCAACACTAGACACGGATTTGCGAAAGAGATGGTGGCGGAGAGCCCTTAATGGGCAATGGCTGTACTCGCATTCCGTAGAGGATAACTGGTAACCCATCGAAAGACTTTTTGGATCTTTCTTTGTAACTTCCTGCCAACTTAAAACACAATATGTTATGAGAAAGACACCAGTCTCTGATATGGACCCCCCTTTTTAAAGATTACGACCTGGAACGACAATGGAATATGATATAAGAGTATGCACCTAGAACGTATGTACACTGTACACCCCGGGGTGGGTTCTGTTCACATGAAATCTCTCCTCGAGCGATTAAGGCAGATATTACCGCAATAGAATAAGTTTAGGCGTGCAAAAAGCAAAACTTATCTTAAACGACAATTATCACAGCTGCGACATCGAAGATCATCGGCTGAGATCAAAAGTGATGGACTTTAGACTGATAAGTGATCGACTGACTGATCCGCATTCAAGGCACCTTTTATATTATTAGCCTAATATGTGTTCACGCTCCTTCCGATGAAGCTGAAGACCCACTCAAGGAGAAGTTGTATGACACCGACGATATCTACGTAGCCTGTCCGTATTACTAAAGAAATTTAACGTTGGACGGCTCAGCACGATTGAAGATTGGCAGCAACTCTTCCGAACTGTTCCAAACATGAACCGGATTCCGGCAAGGAGACGCGCTATCATGTGACTTATTTAATCTAATTCTAAAACTTCTAAGATAGTGCGAAGGGCAGGTGTAAACACTGAAGACAATATCGACAGCATCGCTCCCAATGTTCGGTGATAGGGGCTTTTACGGAAGTTAAAGAACTCGGGAGTTAAGTGGGTCTTGCAGTTACGAGGATAAGATCAAATACATACTTTCAACAAACAAGAAAATATCCTGTCCGATGGCAAGGGCGAAATGTAACTGTGAAAAGCAGAATCATCGAGGTGGTTAAAAAATTGACTAACCTCGGGGTTACCGAAGAATCACCCTAGGAAACCGCAGGCAAAACAAATGGGCTGAAAGCTCCTTACTCGAAAGTCGAAGTGTAAGCTGGATAAATAATTGATTCTACCAGTTCCGCTTTATAATTCTAAGTGCTGGATGATAAATAAGGCAGCGTATAAAAAGAGCTTCCCAGTTTATGAAATTTGTTTGTTCCATTCCCTTAAACGCATTTTTATTATTGAAAGCAATATTCTGTGTGGCAAAAAAGTTTAAAAGGAAGTGATCAAAAAGTGGAAGTGGAAGTGGAGGTGTGGTCTTGGATGTTTATAGCAAACGTTCGAAATGCTTTCCTTCCATTTGAATACACTTTCAGGTGCGTTTAAGCATTTTGGATAGCAGATTAACGGGCTACCCTATCTCTCTCCCTCTCTCTTCTGCTAATATTAATAGGGTATACAAAGTCTTGGCTCAAATCTTGCCGACGAACTGGCAAGAAAAGACACTTGAACCGATAAAGCTACCACTTTGCCGCCTAAGGTAAGGATTGGAAGGCAAGATCCGAATAAAGCCTGTGAAGAAATGTAATTTGAGTAAATTTGTCAGTCTTTTTTCCCTTTTCGATGACAGCATTGGGTGACCATGAATAGGAATAGCGCCAAAGTGAATCACAACATCACCTATACTTTATCAAAAGGTAGGATATTAAGACTTTAGAGTGTTAAAGTAGGCTTTGCTTGGCTGACCCGCCTAATGTAAAAAGAATATGTGTGGTTTCCGGTGTCTGGAGAACAACGATTTAAAAAAAATTATATTGTATCAATACATTTTTGATCAGACTGCTCCAGAATATAGATTTCAACCTATCCCATTCTATAATAACAAGATGAACCACAGCAACTTATAATAATTCATTGAATAGATTGAAAACTTAAAAATGAAATTCAAATTGAATATAAGCTTCGGTAGCCGCTGTCTCTAAGGCAGACATGCAACTGCCTCGCACTCGCTAGATTTAGGAAGACATTTTCGATGATTTCGATGTCTTCACGAAGACAGATGAATAAGAATGGATACAAACTAAGAGAAAGAGGAGTGATCAATGCAATAAAACCCCAGATCACTCAAATCATCGAAAATTTCTTCCTGAATCTAGCGAGTGCGAGGCAGTTGCATGTCTGCCTTAGAGACAGCGGCTACGGAAGCTTATATTCAATTTGAATTTCATTTTTAATTTTTCAATCTATTCAATGTTATTACATACGTAAATGACTTTATAGTAAATTCATAGACATTGGAAATTTCATAAAATTATAGGACAATAAAATATATATAAGACAAAATAATAAATACATACATTTTAAATAAATAAGAAAACATTTCTCCTATATATTCAAAGTAGTTCATTGGGTCCTCTTACATTAAACTAATCTCGATGATGTACACATCCTGATTTTATTCCACCGATCGTTAGCTGCTTTAAGTGCAGTCGCGGCTAGTGCGGATACACTTGTGAGTCCGAGTTGAAACTGTGGCTAAAATACGTATGCCCGCCTTACTATGTCACTGATCTAGGATCATCTCTTAGTCAATCAAAGTCAGTTTTTCGAGGATACCGATTTTTTATATGTAACAAAATAATAATTGTATTATTAAAAATTTATTCAAGTTTTTAAAGCTTTTCAAACACAAATAAAAAAAAATTTCTAAAAATAAAAATCAAAAGTCGTTGTGATTGGGTATCATTATCAGCGTTGCCACGAAAAGAAAAATATTGGGAGCCTTTCTGAGGGCCATTTGTTAAAAGTAGTAGCCGCTTTTCGTTAAAAGTTTAAAGTGATCCTTGTTTTATCTGAAATTGCAAAAAATTAGTAAATAAAAACAATACTTCATTTCGCCACCAATTTCTTAGGAAACTTAATCGGAAGGTCGAAATGTATTGTGGCTCATTAATACATAGATCATTCGTATATCAAAACGAGCTTACTTGGTTATTTAGGCGGAAATACGGTCCGGGGTTGAAATGGGCCAGTTTAATTAGTGCGGTGTTTGGTTCATATCTTCGTGCGTACTCCATAAGTCTCTTCCATCGCGCCATCTCAGGCAAGGCTTTCCTCTACTATGTTGTCCTTACGGATGCGGGCTGAAGCGTTGATTCGCTTCATGAACGCAGTTTTTTTTTATAAGTTCAATGTCGCTGTACAGCTTGTATAGCTCATCGGTGAATAGCCTCCTCCAGAACCCGTCAATGTATTCGGGTCCAAATATCTGACGTGAAATTCTTTCAAAACAACCACGAATGTCTTCATCCGCTTAAGGCTACGTTTACAGTGGATAATTTTTCTGACGATGAAATATTCGGACGTTTCCGTCAGAACTGATCATCAGAAAGCAGTGGTTCCAGTGAATGCGTTTACTCACGAACCTAATTTTGGCTAAATGTAGTTTTAAATATTAGCAAAGACTTTTTTTCTGGTTTTCTAAAACTAACTAAAAAAAATATAATAAAAGTCTGAAATGAAATGATAAAGCGAAGAACACTTTGGGGTTAGTTTAGGTTAATTCAACATGCACGCCAATTTCAAAAACATAAGTGAATACAAATAAAATCTTCGCATTAAACAATATATTCGAATAAAAACTTGCATCTTTGTCAGTCGAAATATTCAGTTCCGACTAACGATTCGCAAAAAAATTAAATTGATTTGAACGATCAATCTATTCTGATGAACTCGTGCAGGTTCTGACGATCAAAACACTGGCACTGTAACCGGCTTCATAAGAACCAACCAGTCGGCTCGGCAATTGCAACCGTATGTCGATAAGTCTCTTTTATATGAACCTGTAAGATGAATCGACGGATATAACGACTTCGGGTTATAACAACCTCGATCTGATTTTTTTTGTTGGTATTCAGGTTTTTGACTAAAGGCTTCAGGCACTTGCACAATATGGAAATACACGCAGTTTAGAGGATCTACTTCACAGATGACGAATTAACCAGATAGTCAACTCGAGAGCGAATCTCTCACCTTGCCTACAAGCTAAGTCGAACTGATAACTGATGGGCTTTTACGTGCAAATCAAATGGGAATCACGCACACATGAATCGAATTAAATGGGGCTAATGGCCGCCTCCAAGAAATGTAATTTTTTATAGCAAAAAGTTGGGAACAGTTGATGAATTTCAGCAGATTGCACCTCAAAATTTGAATGTGTAAAATAAACATGCGGTGAATATGGATTTATAAAAACATACTTACCACACAACTAATAACATAATAAAATATTAAAATATTGAGTATAAAGCTATGTTTAACCAATTTATTTTAATTTTTAATGAAAAATAATCAAAATAATATTGATTAACGTGACTAATATATAAAAAGTAAGTTGATCATACATTTTCGGTTTACAATAAATTTAAGTATAACTTTACAAACACGGATTTTGTTATGCATGGTTTAATTGAAGCATTTAAGTACTTTTATGCTACGTTTAATTCAAAAAATAAACCGAGATTAAGCACAAAAGATTAAAAAGTAATCTTTCAGCGTTTCCGCCGAAGAAAATAGATTAATCTGACGTTTGGCTTTCATTCTTTCTAAAATTGAGGACGTAATTGACATTTCAAACGAGAACAGATGTTTTTTCTTGAATGTCAAATAAAGCGAAAATTAAAATTGGTTGCTATAGTTTAATGAGTGGAAAAATAATGAAAATATTATTAGCACACCATTCTATTCTTCAAACCAATGTCAAGGTTTTAATGGTTGCATTGGCCGGGAGAGGTCGCATAACCAAAAAACAGTGCTTAATTAATATAGGGGTAGCTAGAAGGAAAAAAATTACAATTCTTTTCATGCAAACGAAGTTTATTACCTTGATTTATTTTTAATCTTGTGTTTAGCAGATTGAATTTTGTATGGTTACTCTTGAGATTTAAAGTAGATCAAGGGAAGTTTAACCTTAATCTCGGTTTAGTGTTTGGTGGAAACGTTGCATTACACAATTGGGCACTGGTTTAAAACGCTTTTTAATGTAACGTGAACCAAATCCTTACAAATATTTTTTTTGGTACGTGAAAACACTTTTTTAACAACATTTGCAATCACTTACTAGTACGAGTAGTAGTAGTAGTAAATTGTTTATTTTTATTTTCATAAAAAAAAAATTTTATAAAAATTACAAAACATTATAACTTGACAAATAAGTCGTCTGTTAAAAAGAGTGGCTAATTAATTCAATATATATATGTAACATAATGTGCAAGCTTATATTTGTGAGTTTCACTCAACTCCAAGCATTTTCGATAGACAAATGCACCAAAAATATACTTATGCAGTACATTCCAGCAATCTTCTGTTCTCCTTCTTCTGTCCATCACTTACTATAAATTTTAAAATAAAGCATATTAACTTATATCAAAAAATGCCAAAGCCGCATAAGAAAACAAACAGCTAAGAAACTTCATTGACTAAACGTACAAAGTTTGTAACAAAAAATAATTTAAAAAGGATTAAAAATACATCTTCCCACTTTTTTTATCGACGCACGGAACCCGAATATGAATATTCATTAAGCTTTCATATGTTGAATAAAAACAATCAAATAATAAATAGGTAATAAAACAATCAAAGAATTAAATATACATATATATAAAAAACTATTGCAAACTATTTACTAGAAATATTTTACAACCAAACATTACTAGTTTAGTAAAATTTATGCAATAATACAATATAATATGCATTTTATATAATTTTATTAACCAAAATTGAAAAAGTATAACAACCCAAGAGAACTTTTTCTTATAACCGCAAAAAATATTCGGATTAAATTGTAACAACTTCGCATTTATTGTAACTATTTTTTTTTTGTTCATAAACATTTACATTAAAATATCTATAAAAGTTGAAACACATAAACTCAACACTTCGCAGCACTTCCTATTTTCCAACACATCCGCCGTTACCAGCTGTTTTGTTGTTGCAAAACTCCCCACACTTATTTTTGGCGGGTAATCGAGCAAATTAAATCTAACTTCATGTGTCTGGCTCACACGTATTCAAAGATAGGAAAATTGAGAGAGGATTTTGCCACCATTTTTAAATATTTTTTGCGGGTTGAAGGTGATAGGGGATTGCAGAGTCGACTATATGGTTAATTCCTCATCTGTGATCTAAAACTTGTCTATGCAACATAGCCAGCCTACGTTATGTTTTAAACAACAACCTTAATAATTTGTCAAATTAAGTCTTTATAGGAAGAATACAAAAACGATATTTTAGGGCCATTCCCAGTTGGCCCAGGGCCAAGCATCGAAACCAAAACAAGTCACGTAAATATTTTACAAACTTTTCAAAATAAAGTGCTACGAAGAATTGGCGGGACCCTGACCCATAAAATCCGTCGCTGCGTGCATCCATTTTTTTTAGCCTGACAGCAAGATAGAATACACGTACACTAAGGAAGGTGACCTATAAACAACGCATTGACGGTGATGGAGGCCAATATAGCCCAACTTTCAACTTTTTCATACTTTGACAGGCGCAAAAACATATGATTGGTCTTGCCATAAACGCAGATTTATCGTAGCTAAATGTGGGATTTCTATTATTTGTTTCAGGCTTAAATTTATTTTTCAACTAAACTAGAACGATATTAGTATTTTTAACTTTCTCGTATACATTAGTATACAAAGGAGAAAGTTATTGCGATCGTGCGGAAATTTCGAACTCAAACTGAGTATGAGGGATGATGTTATGACTATAGAGAAGTCCAAAAAAGTGGGCCCGCCAATGCCGTCCGTCTGTCTGTCTGTCCGGGCCCCGTATGGCGGAACGGTTTCATGTTTATTCCAAACATTTTTTTCTGCATTCGTCCCTGTGGTATGTCGGTACATCTTATTAATATCAGTTTGGATTGGAACTTTTCTTGCAAACCGATTTAGGCGAGAATTTTAAAACATGTATACGCAATATGTTTACCCTTTTGTAATACTTTAAATTTTACTAACTGGAGTTAATTTATTTAAGCTTATCTTTATACATTTAGCTTTTTGCTTTGAAACGTTCTGGCAACCTTCTCTTTAAATTCGTTTTACATGTAAGTGTTTCCGTACTGATAAACATCAATTTATATTAATTTAGGGACATTCGAGATTATGATTTATGATCAACAAATAGTAAAAATTTGCCATCAACTGTACGGCGGTGTTTATGAAATTAATTCGATGACAGACCAATGTGTATGTATAGAGAAGATTTTAATCATCATTGAAAAAAATATGTCATAAAAAATGCCAAATTATAGAAAAAGCAATGAGATATTATGAAGTGTATTTTCTAAAAAAAGAGTGTATAACAAATGGTCTGTCAGAAATTAATTAATAAAATTTGATAGGTCAAGCTTTTTTCGACTAATTATACACTATAAAATATCTATAATTAATAGTGTAAATTTTAAGGTGTTATTTAAGGTAAACTTATTTTTATTAAACTGATTTCAGAAATTAAATAAAAAGGAAATCATATAATTTAAGCATAGTACAACATATTTTTGTTATATGTTTTCCAAGACGTTCGCTATCGATATATTTCTGTGCTTCGAAAGGTGGAATGCACATCTGTTGCGAACGTAAGCTATTAAAATTCTGCACATTAAAAATGATCTCATTATTATATATTGTGGCAGTCGCTTACAAATACAACGAGGCACGTACTTTATTCCTACTCACATCTTTAACATAATCTGTACTTAAAAGGCCTCAAGTACATTTCAGACGATATATTTTTTTATTGTTACCCACTGATCATAATACTCGATCGCACTCCAATGTTAAGATGACCCAGTCCAGTGGATATGGAACATACTACGCCGTGCCTAGTGTCATTGGATGACTTGTAGTGTCTGACAACACTCCCTGTTAGGAGTAATCCACTTTAAGCTATTGGGATTTACCACAATTTGGATCGTTTTACTCTTCAATGCAAATAGTGGTTAGTAGTCCACGATTACAACATCGATTTTGGTCTTTTAAGTGACGAGCGGAATTCTGCTGTGACCGATTTTAATGGGCGTCATATTGTAACAGTCATAATGAAGAACTCGAAGAAAGTGTCGAGAGCAGAATTATTAAGTATTTTGCTAAAATTTATTTGAAAAGAGACCTGCGAAAAGCTCCTCCCAACAAACGAAGTTGTATAAAATTATACGTACTCAAAGAAAAGAAGGCAAGAAAGCGATCGTGAATCAATCGACTGTAATTCGAATGTAATTCGATATCAATATAAACACGGAGGATAGGGCTTTAGAAAGAAGACCTAAGCCTGGCTCATTATAACACTACAGCAGAGTTCTTGGAAGTAGTTGGCCAAAACTCTGAACTATACCATCAACAAAAATTACCCATTATATTCTGCCCGTGAAATTTAACGATCTATGAACCCATTGGTTGTTAGATTTAATTTCCAATATACCGCAACTGGCTTCTGAACTATTGTAAATGCAGCTTTTGAACTTAAATGGAGGGACTTGCCGATTGAGATATTTTATTAAATAAAATATTGATAACTGACATTATCCCACAAATATTGAAGGAAGCCCTGATTTTCCCCATCTATCCAGCAAATCCTATCCAACGTACTGTATGAACGAGTCAATCAGTTTTGCAGCACATTAATCCGTAGGTATCAGTGTGGCTTCCAGCCCGGCAAATCGACAATGGACCAAATTTTCACACTAAGAAAAATCCTGGAAAGGGCCAACGAAGAACAGGCGCGCTTAGTTGGCCTTGAAGTTCACGAGGACAAAACCAAATACATGCTTTTAACAAACAAGGAAACATCGGTCCACCGGCTAGGACAAAACGTAACTGTTGAAAGGACAAACTTCGAGGTGGTTAGGAAGTTTACCTACCTCGGGGTTAACATCAACTCCGCAAACAACACATTAGTGAAGAATTACCCTAGGAAACTGTTGCTACTTCTGTTTGGAAAACAAATGGGTTCAAAACTCCTAACTCTAAGGACAAAACTCTGATCCTGACAGTTCTGCTTTATGGTGCTGAGTGCTAGACGATAAGCAGAAAAGGAGAGCAGATACCTAACTCATCTGGGAGGAACATTTTTCGAAGAATTTATCGCCCAGTGTGCGAGGAAGGCGTGAACTCTATGAGCTGTACCAAGATGTGGATGCAGTCCAAAAAGCCAAAACACGCCGACTACATTGGCTCGGCCACATCGAGCGAATGGACAATTATGCTCCAGCCAAGAGGATCTCCGAATCCCAGCCCCCAGGTTCGAGACTACAAGGAAGACCAAACCTCCGTTTCAAATACCAAGACATCGCGGATGCCAGAGCGCTTGTTTAATTTCTTAATTGGGAAAATTGCTTGATGAAAGAAGAAGATGCTGCGAGGGCAAAAGTTGTATGTATTCTTCATAATAAACTTAGTACAAGCTGATTGGGCATGGATATATTACTGCAATTTGGAAGAGCCCAACCAATCCTGGGATCAGATCATATCTTTGCTGATAAAAAATCGAAGTTTATGAGTGAGGGAATTGAAATTGCGACAGGGTACAAATTCATTGCAGTCTATAATGTAATGAAGCACCTAAGTATTGAAATTTATTACAAAGAAAAGATTGCCATCAATGTAGACATTCCGTGGAATTGTATCTTGATATTCCTTTTTCGTGTCAGGTTTTAATGGCCTTTCAAGAACAAGTGAAACAAGTTGGCCAATAGAATCTTCAAATCCCAGTTCGAAGATTCGAGACGACAAAGAAAACCGAACTATTGCTGCATTGTGGATTCCAGCATTGGCAGGGGATAGAAGGCTCTTCACGGGTCGGTAGCCATTAAGTAAGTAAAGCAGTCTGGTGGTCTTCAGGTGAGCGTTAACCCTTTGACTCAAATGCATATTTTTGGGGAAGTATTAATGTGATTTATGTGTTTAAAGGCTCACCTGGATGTAATCTGTCCGTTTTTATTAATTTTATAATTTGATATTAAAATGGTTTCATTCCGGTAGTACAATACGCCATTATTGTAGTCTGAGCTCTTTGGTTCGGATTTTGTAAGGAAGACTATCAGCACCCACACTCTATTTATGACTTATTGGTCTAGAAAGTACACATTATTCCATAAGGTTTTGTTTGTAAGAAGTTAATGTGTGTTGTGAAGTGTATACTATACAAGCCACTGTCGGACAACTTAGCTTATTGATCTACAGGTTATTGATTATAATTGATTATGCCTTATAATCAATTGAGTTTACTGCGAAAAAGTTGAAGCCCATATATTCGCTTTATAAAGCACCAGGACGGTTTTTCGACGATTTATTAGTTCTTTAGTCCTTAGAAGTAATACACTAATAATTATCATTATTAAACGGCCCATACAGGCTCAGGTTTTTTGTTTACGATCGAAAATATTTTTATTTTTTTTACGTGAATGGGAGGAACCTATTTAATGCCGATTTCAATCGGCAAATTCGAGTAGCTTCTTACGATAGTTTTTGCACTTGTATCTTTGTCAAACTTTCAGAATATGTGCCAGCAAATTAAACTTCAGGGTTTCAATAGTTAGAGGGGGAGAGAGGAATGTTTACGGTTCCGCTCAAGATCGTTTATAGTAGGGATAAAGATAGGTACCTTAAAGGATACCAGAGGTTGCCATGAAAGGAGCCGAGATTTCCATTCTCTAAGAAAGAGAGGGACAAGAGACGAACTCGACGAGGTTTGTAGTAGTTGATCTGCCCTTCGGGAAGTCATGTTGGCAAGGGGATTTACAACTCTGATGTCAAGTTACTGGTGTAAATTCTGGCACATTATCTAATTTTTATATTTCTCTTGCAGATTTGTGTTTTAAGTTATGTTGCTGTTGCTACTACTAATGTTATACAAATATATATGATATTCATCAAAATTAATTGCGTAAATGATGATTTTAGATTTTATTAAACGTTACGTTACGTTAAACGGTACTTGCTAAAGTACCTATAACAATTTTGAACATTCAATAATTCGATTCCAAATTGAACCTTACCTTTTCGCAGTAATTTTTATAAAAAAAATTGTTTGTAGCTTATTTAATATCACAATAACATTACTTTAAGTTTCCTATGTTGATTAACATACCAACTTCGTTTCGAAAGTTAATCAATTCACTGTAGAACCCAATTATTTTATTTTAGTGCATTCTTCTTTGCAAACGAACGATTTTTTCTTTAACGATTAATCTGCTAATATAACAACTTAGAAGGCGATAGCAGCTGTCAACTGGCTCTCAATTTTTTAACCACTAGAAGTGCGCTCTCGTTAGATTATAAATAGCGATGACTCTGTTCTTAATTTTTCAACTTATGCATGAACAGCTATTTTAAGATTGTAGGTTCGCAATATACCTAATGTGATAATAATTGGTTGAAAGATTAAAGTATGAAAATGTAGAAAGTTGTTCCATTTTGGGCATCGTTTCCATCATATTTGTTGCTTATGGGTCACCTTCCATCTGCATACAAACATTCTATTCTGTTGTCAGTAAATAGAATTAGCACGTGCCACGGATTATCTGCGATTATCAAATATTTTCTCAAACTTGCACTGTAAAAATGGTTGATCGTTTTTATACCCTATTCTAAGGGTATATTAATTTTGACACATAGTTTGTAACACCCCTTAATATTCGTCGTAGACCTATAAAAGTATATAAATTTATGATCAGGACCAAATCCTAAGACTATCTAGCAATGTCCGTCCGTCCGTACGCAATTTTTAGGCCTTTAAAATTAAGCTAGGAAGCTGAAATTTGGACCACATATTCCCTAGGGCTCCGAAATGGTTAAGTGTAAATTTTTTTTGAATACGCGCACTGCCACGCCCACAATTTTGAAAAAAGCGTTTTAAAGCTAAAGTTAGAGAGATAGAGTGTTACATCTTTCACAAGATATGTAGGCACTGCCCCCCTTTATAAGTTTGTCATATAAAGTTTTTTGTCATGCCTACTTTTTGTGGGCGTTTTTTACTAAAATGCTGTTTTCTTCGAAAATGTTCATAGAAAGCGAAAAAAAAAGTTTAACAAGATATTTACCCTATATTTTTTTCCAACATATCGACCATACAAAATTTTTGGCAATGCCCACTTTTTGGGGGCGTTTTTTCAAAAAACTTTTTTTTTGTTTTTTAATTAATAGAATGAAATAAAATCTACTTAATGCTTTTTTCTTTGGGGCATATACGGATATGGATGGGGTATCATACTGTTCGCCCCCAGCGGACTGTAGCCTTTCCTTATGTTTTTTTTAATGGGAAGAAATTCCGATAAGTGATTACAGGACATAAACGCTAAGTTTTGCAGCTGCTGTTGTCTTTGTTGCATTTTTTGCTTACAGCTGATAAATATTTTAACAGCGCAGAAAGCTGGCAGCAAATATATCATATGGACTATGCATCCAAAATTTTGGGTTAAACAGTCTGCGTTATCGACGCAGAGTTTTGCAGTTAACTTTTGCATCGATACGGTACTACCTACCACATATATCTTATCTACACTAAGCAGTTTCAACACTGCACAATTTAATAAAAATAAATATATATCTATAATATATCTAAATAAATATATATATATATAGATATATACCTTTGCACACATCATGGTTAGAGAAGCTGGGCTTTAGGTCCAATATTTATTTATATTTTATACTTTTGCTGCCACCGCTGCTGCGAGAAAATAAAAACAATTCACAGGAGTATAATTCACAGGAAAAATTGAATAAGATTTATCGATTGACGCTGTATTCAGATTCGTCTTTGTATTCCACCAAAGAAATTTTTCAATTTTTTCGCCGAAAACTTATTTTAATAGTCCTTAAAGTTAAATGTATATTCTAAGTTCTGCTATTTGGATTCGCCACGAGACAGGTTACGTAGTTCAACAACTTAAATAGCACATATCCTCTTTTTATGACTGAAACACAGATATTATCTGCGTAACATAAAACACAAATAAATGTTTAACAACCTATCACAAGGCTTCCATTGCTGATTTCCCCCAAATTAAAAAAAAGTCAGCTTAAGACCACTACTCGGCATTGTTTTTGAAGTCTTAATTGTCGCAAAATGATTCCAACTTTAATATTGCTGTGGCGCGCGTGGGCGGTTGAAGGTTAAGAGCCCTTATAAAACTCTTTTCAAGGTTTAGGTGATATCACATTCTAGTTGCAAACAGACTAAGCGACATGCAATCAGCCCTACAAAACCGAACTTCACTGCACGCACGTCTTGTTCCTTTGCATAAATAAATTATTATGGCATTCGCCCGCCGATGGCTTTCAATTTATCTCCATCTGTGTCTTTTCTTCTTCTCAACGCAAAGATAAACACAATAGAGACTTTACCACTATAATTACACTTATTAATAAGATATTTGTTAGGAAATCGTAATATCTTCGACGATTTGCGGGCCATTTCACTTTCGTTGCCTTTGCTAAGCATCCCATCTCTGAGTGGCTTTAGTTTTTAAGCCATTCGTCCAATTACGATCGAAGATGCTCCCTCTTTCTCTATCTTCTTCACCACATGGCACATGAGCTATGCAGGCGGCTTACGATTTTCTATTGAACACCATTGATGATAATAATCTTCATCATTTCTTTTAATATCCGCCAAAAAAAAAAACGGAAAAAAAAATTGAAAGAAAAAATAGAAAAGAGAAGAGGAAAAAACGCCTGTTTCTCTGTTGCGAAAGTAGGTATCTACGATGTTGCATGCGAGGAACAAATAATGGGTACATAATCAAAATGTGATTGTTGCTGGTATTGGAACATGACCCCAAAAATGTTTGGGGGAAATGGTTTTTTTTTTTTGTCAGAAGGGGGATTACACCTCTCTTCTCCTAAATCTAGCACAATCTGACAACCACATCTTGAAGAGTGGTAATTATCTCATAGTTCGATTGCTTGGAGCTATTTCCGTTTTAGTGTATATAAGCCGAATGTAAGCTCTAAATCATCATCAGTCCCAGAGTTCCATCTCTAAGTAAACTACAACCCATTCAGTCAGGCTAACTTCACCCAAACAGGAAGATGCGTGGATTCATTGTTAGTATACTAACTGGAGCTTTACTTGTAAAGAGAAAAGCGATTAAGTGTTCTAATTTTGTTTGCCTTATTTTCAGGTTCTTTGCCTATCAGCCGTAGCATTGGCTGCCCCTCAAGGATACAGCTACAGTCAAAACCAGTTGTCATCTGGTTCTGGTGCAACCGGATTGGGCGGAAGCTACCAATCATTCACTCCAGTGGCCACAACATCTGTGGGTTCTTCTACCAGTTTCTTCGGTAATGGTGCCAGCCAGGGATTACAGCAGCAATTCCAGCAACCGCTTTCATTCAGTCACGGTTCATCGTCCTCGGGCAACTACGCTCAGCACCATCAACAAGCACGTCAGGAAACCGTAGTATCAAAACGATTCTATCTTCATTCAGCTCCCGAAGAGAATGATGATGAATACAGAGAGAAGCACATCACTGTTGGTACCCCAAGAAAGAACTACAATGTTGTTTTCATTAAGGCACCAGCTAAGTCCAACAGGAACACCGCTGTCAAGATCACACCTGCCTTGAACGAGGAAAAGACTGTCATTTATGTTTTGAGCAAGAAGACCGACGCTGGAGACATTCACGCCGAAATCCAGGAACTACCAAGCACCACAGCCAAACCAGAGGTATTCTTCATCAAGTACAAGACTCCAGAGGAAGCTGCTCATGCTCAAGAAGAAATCAAGGCTCAATACGATGCTTTGGGCGGATCCAGTCAATTGTCCGATGAAGGTATTGCTCCAGTCACTTCTGTAATTGGATCATTGGGTAACGGCGGCAACGGCAACGGTAACGGCAATGCCGAATACCACGCTGAACAATCTGGTAGCTTCGGTCATCAGGTTCAACAGACACAACAGGGAGGCAACACAAACAGTGCTTACTTACCACCAAACTTCCACTAGGAAGTAGCATCTATAAAATTTTGTTAGACAAAACTGATTTGTTGTAAATATTGTTTGTTTATTATTATAAAAATTGTTACAAAAAATACTTTGCGTTTGTGTTCGCTTGAAATTAGGCCATTTAAAATTTTTAAATTTAAATTACGCTCGCAATTAGAGGCGAATTATCACATCAATCAGATTGCTCAAAACAATCGCTCACAACAAAAGAGTGTTTGAATAATCAACCCAAGAAGAATCCCACTTAACTAAAGTTTAGATATACTAACTCTCTTATCTCTTCTGGCCGTAAGTAGTTGTAAGTTCTTCAAAGAAATTTAAAATACGAATTAAGATTGTGAATATATTTTAGCACAATCCACGGCCAATATCAATAAATATAACTTATGTAAAATTAACTCCCCATTAAATTCATACAACGATGTGTTCATCATTATTTAGATTTTATCCATGAGAATAGTTGAGTATTATCAGGTTAACATTGGTTGTAATGGCAATTAAAATAGAGGGCGAACTTGCCAGAAAACCCTTTATATATAGCTCCACGACCATTCGGTTTTGTGCCTATCAGCTCTGCTAATAAACGTGATTGGAATCGCATTCATTGGATCACAGACCGGGAACTAAGGATAAAATACACATTTACCAACTACTAGGTACTTACATTTCCTTATTTTTTTATAAAAATCAAGGCTACAACCCGCTATACCCCGTATGATACCCTATCAATACCCTATATACCACTAAGACAAAAGCTTTAAGAACATGATGGATAGCATTTTATTTTATTCTATGAAATTTATAATAAAAAATATTTTTTCAAAAACGCCCCCAAAAAGTGGGAGTGGCAAAAAACTTTATTTCACAAACTTATAATATGACATAGAACACTTTTTCCAATTCGTATAATTTTCAATTTTCAATGTGCAATGATTTTGTCTCAAAGATTTTGGAGGTTAATAAGAGCCAGTTCCAGTGTAAACATTAAACATTAAAATAAATATACGATCCATATAGAGCTCATACGTTTAGCACTCACCATGTCAGCACTTAGAGCTTTCAGACAGCTATTGTGTTAAAAGCAAAAGTATGATCTCTCTGGCCTGTCTGCAGCACGAAGATGCAATCGAAAATTATGTCTATGAGAGGCACTCTCATCAATTTCTTGCTAGAAATTTCGGAAGACCTTACTAAAGCCATTAGAATAGGTTAGATCTCCGCTTTGAAGACGCATGCATATATAATAACTTATGAAGAGAAAAGCCTGGCATTTTCACATTCCACGAAAGCACTACAACCTCTGACAGGTTTTGAAACCATCCATGAATTTTTTTACAAGATTACATTACATCCCCTGGCTCAGATACTGGCCCAGATAACTCTTGAACTTGCTGACAGGCGACAACTTAATAAATTTGTAAATAAGGCTGATGCAGAATATAAATTGTCAATGTACTGAACGAACTTTAGAGAGGCTTCCAAAATGACGTTTAATATACCGATTTCTCTAAGGCATTTGATCGAGTTTGTCAGATTTGTTACTAATGAAGTTAAGTAAAGTAGGAATTCACTCAAATTATTTTCTTAAAATGGATAAATTCTTACTAAATGGATCGTATTCAGCTCATTCGCATTAACAATATGCTTTCTTCCCCAATACATGTTACCTTTGGTGTTCCACAGGGGAGCCATCTCGGTCCTCTTTTCTTCTTATTATTCAATCATGATCCATTTCGTCATTTTCATTGCCTAATGTATGCCGATGACATTTTTTCGTTGCATAAGCTCTGTACAGGACTGCATTCTATTGCAAGAAGATCTTGATAATTTATCAAAATGGTGTACGATTAACTCTCTTTTTCTAACATTGATAAATGCCAAAATTTAACGTTCTATCGCAAGCGTTTACCAATTTATTTTACGTATCAAATCAACCAAAATCCATTGTCAATCGAAAAAAAAGACCTTGGTGTTATTTTCGACCAAAAACGTTACTTTTTGAGTCATCTTGATTATGTTCAATACTAAGTTTTATTATGCGCAATTCGAGAGATTTCTCTGATCCACATACTTTGAGATGTTTTATTTTTTTCCTTTGTGCGATCCATTTCTCTGATCCACATACTTTGAGATATTTATTTTTTTCCTTTGTGCGGTCCATTTTAGATTTTCAATACTATCTAAAATCGAAAAAAAACAAAAAGGTTTTTCTAGGGTTGTGGTGAAAAAACTTCGTTAGAATATAAATATGCCTTGTTATGAACGAGATGTAAATTACATGGAATTTCCCCGCTATATATTCGAAGAATGTATTTCGCGGTAATGTTTATTCACGGCATATTATCTGATCATATTGATTGTCCTCAAATTTTATCTTTAATTGGTTTCAATGTTCCATCGAGAATGCTGAGAGAACATTTACTTTTTAGCATCCCATACCTTAGAACTGTTTATGCCGCCAATGAACCTTTATCCAGGTGTTAAAACAAGCAAATTCTGTTTGCAACATGATTGATTTTAATCTCAGCAGATTTTTATTTAAAGCAAGTTTAAATAATTTTTAAAGTGAAAGTGAAATAAGTTTCAAATATATGTATGTATGTATCAATTAATCTCTGAAGTATTGTATATAACTTTGTTTGATGAAATAAATGAAATGAAATAAACGTTGATGTCATTTTGTTCAAATTCCTGTCAAATTTGACCAAAATCTCATCACTTTGATAAGAGAAAATTTAGCCATCCGGCCAGATCCATTTTTGACTGAAACGTTCGAATTTCTTGAGCAAAATAAAAATGTTTAGTTTCTGAGAAATAATATGTTTCTATGAAACAACTATTTCTATATCACACGACACGCATTGCACTAGGAAATTCTATTGTGAAAAACCACAGTCGGGTGATCTTGTAGAATTGATTTTTTAACCCATGCAATCTAAACTGCAATCTAAATAGAATGTCGATACAACATTTATCTTTATTTGGTTTGACGTTTGCTAATTTTCGCCAAGCAGGCAGAAACAAAAGTTCGTCGTTAGTCTGCTACGCGAGATTTAAGAAATTAAACTCTCTTTCTCTTTCTGCAGGTTCCGCTCCCAAACATCGCTGCTCCTTCCGTGGTATGTGCTTTTCGCAAGGCAGGTGCCTATGACAACATTACCTTGGCTGCACGCTATGCTGAACATACATGTACAGTTTCATACGGAGTTTCATTTCCTTCTATGCATATCGAACAAAAAAAATTGTATCGACAATGCTAACGAAACTGTTGGGAGGAGACGTACTGTAGCAGCTTTTCCATATACGTGTACATTCCATATGTTCAAATTTAAAGGAACTGACAATAACCTCTATATTAAATATATATACAGCTTTATTTATAAACGTATTTTAAGGAGTGTACAGTTATGCAAAAACGTTATTTATAAAACTTATAAAAGGTTGCTTAGAGGTTGTCTAACTTAAACGCGTTTACAGGTTGTTTAGTAGACGCTTAAGTGTAGTTTTGTATGGAAATGTAATTTTATTTTGCTCCTTCACTTCGTACCTATTTTAAATGCTCCATTCAATTATCAATTATAGATTATTATCAATTAAGGATTTTAAAGTGTATGTGCAACCGAAAAAGAATAGTAAGAAACATTATTTGTGTGGCAGGGATATGACAGTGTAGTAATCATTCGTATGTAGTTCGAAGTTAAAGTGGCGGATTTAATGACGGATTAAATTATGTATGGATTTTTACAAAAAATGCACAACCACTTAATATATATTAAAAATGCTTACTTCGCTTGCATGTTGTGCTTAATACGAAATTTCCGGGTCTCAGCTAAATACATTCAATTAGTTTTTCTACAAACAGTAATAGATTTCGCCTTTTTGGTACTTTACCTGACACAAGCACTGTATAACTAATATGAGTAGAAAAATATTTTAAAAATAGGGATTTATGCAACGTTGTATAGAGGCCACTTAAAAACTTCGACCCTGTATAACTATGTAACTGTTTAGAGAACTCTAATAAATACGGCTGATAATGTTTAGTTCGTTTCATGTTTGTTGACTTAATGTATTTATAGGTGTGCATATCGTTTATATAAAAAAAAAAGATACTTTTTTTACGACGCGTGTTGCGAAAATCGATCCGGTTTTACCAATATCAAACGCCGAAGCAGAAAATTCCACCTTCATATTATTATTATTATTTATTTGACCGGATTTTCAGGAAAAAAGTTAAATGTTAACCTTTGACCGAATTTGCTCAGATTAATACGAATTGTCTCTTTTTAGTGGCAACACTGTCAGTAAAATTAATTCAAAAGGCTTTTATTTTACTTTAGTACATGGTTGATGTAATACCTAGTGACAAACCAAAACTACAGAGCACCGATGAGGGATTAACCAGATAGTCAATACGAGAGAGAATCTCTCAGCTCGCCTACAAGCTAAGTCGAGACATAGTTTGCACTTATATGGAGTTTTACGAGAAAATGAAATGGGAACCGTGCACACATGTATCGAATTATATGGGTTTCAATGGGGACGGCCATTGAAATGGTATGAAATGTAATTTTTTATAGCAAGAAGTTGGGAACAGTTGATGAATTTGTGCAAATTACACCTTACTATTTGAGTGTGTAAAATAAACATGCAAAATATTGGATGAATATGGATTTATAAAAACATACTTACCTCACAACTAATAGCATAATAAAATATTATAATATTGAGAATAAAGCTATGTTACCAATTTATTCTAATTTTTAATGAAAAATAATCAAAATAATATTGATTAACGTGACTAACATATAATAAATAAGTTGATCATACTTTTTCGGTTGACAATAAATTTAAGTATAACTATCCAAACACGGATCTCATAGTTTATGGATGGTTATATTGAAGCAGTTGAGTGCTTTTACACAATTGGGCGCTTGTTTAAAACGCTTTTTAATAAAACGTGATCCAAATTCTTACAGATATTATTTTTGGTACGTGAAAACACTTTTTTAACAACATTTGCAATCACTTACTGGCAGTAGTAGTAGTAAAATGTTTTGTTTATTTTCATAAAAAAAATTACAAAACATTATAACTTGACAAATAAATTAATAACATAAAATAATTTAAAAACGATTAAAAATAACAATACTATAATAAGAGATAAATAATAAGGCAATCAAAGAATTTAATATATATGTATTTAAAAAACAATTTGCAATAAAAATTTTCCTCCCAAACATTACAAAATGGATAAAATATAACAACCCAAGTTTGTTTTTTAAAAGCAGATCTTAAATAGAGAACTATTTCTTATAACCTCAAAAAATATTCGAATTAAATTGTAACAAACTTCGTATTTATTGGGTAGCTAATTTTTTGTTTCATCATAAACATTTACGTTGAAATAGCTATAAAAGTTTATTTACGTAAACTCAACACTTCGCAGGGCTTCCAATTGGCGAACACATACGCTGTTTTTTTTCTTGCCATTTGGAAATGTTGCAGAACTGTACACAGTTATTTTTGGCAGGTAATTAAGGATGACCTTAAAGTTCACGAGTAGGGCGAACTCTATGAGCTGTAGATGTAGTCCGGAAAGCCAAAACACGACGACTACATTGGCTTGGCCACATCGAGAGAATGGACAATAATGCTCCAGCCAAGAGGATCTTCAAATTCCAGCCCCCAGGTTGGAGTCGACAAGAAAGGCCGAACCTCCGTTTCAAAGACCAAGCCATCGCGGATGCCACAGCTCTTGGTCTTGATAACTTGAAGCAGTGTACCCGGGACCGTAGAGGTTGGAAGGCCGCTCTGCCCCAGACAGAGACTTTTCACGGGTCGGGAGCCCGTTAAGTAAGTAAAGTAGTAATTAAGGAGATTAGATCCAACTTCATGTGTCTGGCTCACACGTATCCACAGATAGGAAAATATAAATATATACAATAGGGGTCTACGGCGAATTTTAAGAGGTGTTACAAACTATGTGTCAAAATACCCTTAGGATAGGGTATAAAAATGCTCACCAAATGTAGGCGAGCAAAAAATTGTATGTGACAAACCTGTGAAAGTCGACAGCGTCTTCATATTTTTTAAGTTTCTAAAAATATACCTATAGTCTTAAAACGTTCTTTCCTAAATTTTGGGGTGACAGTGGGCGTATTCAAAAGGCAAAAACAATTTTACGCAAAGATCTGAGTTCAAAGATTTACAATTTCTTGTTCATGAACCAATTGTAGCCTGCGTCGACATTTGTGTGGAAAGGAACAAAATCTCAACTGGTATTGACTCAGCTGTTTTACCAAAATATTCTGTTCAGCGAAAGCTCATTTACAGAAGATTATCTACATGAGATTAGTGAAACGTCGTTACATTCGTAACGATGACATACAACGAACAAATTAATCAACTTGTGGAAGAAAACAATTGATCGACGAAAAATATCGCGTAATGGACTTGTAAACTGATCTTGAAGATGTTTATGACATCACGCATCTTGATTATTTTCTTTAGACATACGAAAAATCGTCTATGCCGACAAACTAAAAGCAATTGCAAACTCAACATTATTGGTGTTATTGAGGACACACGACCAGAAATACTTAAGCAGTTAAGGGCAGTCAGAGGCATGAACAATTTATTACCATTTTCTTTTGTTTTTTTGTGAAGTAATAATACATAATCATCTCATTTCAACTTGATTTCACCTAAATTTGAAAACAAAATATTAATTATATAAATATCTATGTTCCAAAGGTACAAAAAGGTTTTTGCGGTGACTATGATAACATCGCTAAAGTTCACCCGAAATAAATTAAATAAAAAAAGAAGAAAATTAATCTATTGCCCAATCGAAGTCTTTTCTTAAAAAAAAGACTATTGTAAATGACAAATCTAAGTTTTGAAAAACAAAAAAAAAATCCTTCAGCAGACACTAGTTTAATATGTTATTAAAAAGTTGTATAAATTTAATTTAAATCCATCAAGCGGTTTTTGAATGATAGTGGTTACAGGCTTTTAAAACATAGTTTAGAGGAAAGTAAGTTTAAAGTTTGACACTCGACGCTCTCGGGCGTCAGAGAGCCCGGCGTTCATTGTTGAGTAACTCGAAAAGTATTTATCGGATTCTCTTGATGTTTTCAGAGAATATTTTCAAAATATTATACTTTGAATCGATTTTTTGAAACTCTGACTGCGTATAATGAAGTTTTAACGCGAGAGCTTTCGGTTTTCAGTGCACTTTTTTTACGTTATTTGTAATATAAGTAGTCGTCAGTGGTTTAGTTTGTTCTCGCTCACGATTTCTGTAGAAGCTGCATGGACTTCGAAGAAAAGATAACTTTCAAAACTGAAAACTATTATAGAGCTTTTTTAGCCAGCCCTCATTTATCTTCTTCTGGAAAAATTGAATACGAAGTAGTCTGAGATATATTTTATCAGTATAGGTCTACCCCTCTGCAGATGATTCGTGATCCCCTTCCAATGTGGTATTACAATCGAACATTTAAAGGTCAGGGTTGGCTAATATGCAAGGGCAGCCACCTTACGTAACTTAACCTATAACCAAGGTTAGCAATGTCCAAAGTGACAAAGTGTTCATTTAATAAAAAAAATTAAGATAAACTCTACTGCAGAATTAATATTCAATTTTGCCTATCATCTACATTACGCAGGCTCTAAATACGTGTACTGATACCAGATATTGGCATTGATAGGTGAGTCTTTGCAATACTCACTAAACGAATCAAGGCAAATTCACTTTATTTTTAAGAAACGTTTTCCGTGAATTTCAAACTTATCGATTTAAGTGTTCACCCACTTCTATAGAAAAAAATGTTGTGTAACCGAAACAGTTGGACACTTTATTTTGCTCACGATGAAAGCGAACACAAACACTAGTATTTAATATGTATATAAATCACTTCAAAGTTGCTGTGGCTTGAAGTTTCACTTTGCCTATTTACAATTCGTTTGATTAATGAATCAGTAACTGTAAGCTTATAATGTTGGCAAGCGAAGCACTTCATTTAGTTGTGTTTTTTTTCTTATTAAATTTTTTGTAATTTACAGAAAAGATTTACGAAGACATGATGCTCAGGGTCATTTAGGGAAATTCAAACATAATTATAAACATTTGTTACCAGTATGAGTAAAATAGCAATAATCTTCTGATTACATTAAATAAAACGAAAAGGCATACATAGCAACTTTCCTAGCCTGATTATGATAAGCATAAGGAATTTGATTTTGTCATCTATCTAGGCACACATTTCAATGTCAGTTCATGTTCCGTATACGTCCGCACTCGTATATGGCAAGAGGATCTCAAGATCTCAGTATTTAAATTTATTGGTCCAGATAAGTTAAGTAAATTTTTCTATCTGCCCTATTCTTCAAGGCTTTTCTATTTAAGGAAATCGATATCCAAGAAGCACTCAGACTCGGTTATGTTCGATGCGTATTGGGTATTGAACCTGCTCCTGTACATTCGAGAGTGGAGTAGTGCCAATAACATCATTTTCAACAGCTTGTTATGTGAAATTTGCAATTTTTTTATATGGCACGCTGCAGAATCGCCCCATACCTGGCACCCAAACAATAAAATTGCTTGAAAGATAACTTTGTGTAGAATAATTTTGTTTTCAATTAATTAAATTTTTTTGATTAATAAATGGGTACAACATTTTGAATGCTATTCGAATTTGTCTGATTGTCTCATTAATATGATATTTGAATGTTAGCCTGGTATCTAGATATATGCCTGGTATCTAACATAAGGTTCCCAATTTATATAACTCGCATTGAGTTGAAGCTGATTACAAGGAAAAGCGCAATATTTTCTTTTTCGAGTGAAAAAAATAGCATGCGTTTTCCCTTCAGTAATTTTTATCTTCCATTTGTGGTAGTATTTATTTAGTAATATTTCTAAACCATATTGTAAATTCCTCTCAATATTAAGAGCGAGTTCATGGGAAGAAATTATTGCAGCGTCATCTGCAAAAAAAGCTTTATCACAGTGTGGATGTTTTGGAAAGTCATAAGTATAGATATTATATAAGATGGGGCAAGAACTGACCCTTGTGGGACACCGGAATGAAAATATATTAAGACAGACACACTACTATTAACATAAAACGACGACTGCAAAAGAAACTTTGGACTACTTTACGTATATATGAAGGAAAATTTAAACTGATCATTTTGTATAGCAGGCCATCATGCCATACGGAATCGAATGCTTTTTCGAGGTCTAAAAGGACCATCCAAGTAGATTTTCCTTGAGACCGGTTTCTTTTAACGCTGTTGCATATTCGCAGTGCTTGATGAGATGTACTGTTGTTTTTCGCGTGTATAAAGCCGGGCCACATCTTTAGTTACAAAAATGTATATATATCTATCTGTTCTTTTTTGATTTGTAAATCGTGCATAGGATTTTGATGAAGATTTGTGTTAAGAGACTGGATCATCAGCTCCATAAGGAGATCCTATTGTGTAAACGTTTTCTAGAACCCTTCTGCAACAAACTAATCGGCACGTACCAGTGTGTCTTCCGTCCCGGCAGATCGGCCCTGGAGAAGATAGTGCGCAGGGCAGGTGTCAACTGAATATGCGGACGATATTGACATCATCGGACGCTCCCAAGTAGTAGAGGCTTTTATGGCTTTTACGGCTATTGATTAGTCTTGAAGTAAATAAGGACAAGACATGCTATCAACAAACAAACATCTGTCCACCAACTAGACAAAATTTCACTATAGCAACAACTTCGAGGTAGTTAGAAGTTCATCTACCTCGGTATAAACATCAACTACAACTTGGTGGAGATCCGGCGAAGAATTACCCTAGGAAACCGCTGCTACGTCGGTTTGTCGAATCAATTGGGTTCAAAACTCCTAACTCGAAGGATAAAGTGCATGCTCTAAGTTACCTTATTCTGCCAGTTCTGCTATACGGAGCCGAGTGCTGGACGATAAGCAGGAAAAGAGTGATAATACTGGGCTCCTTCGAAAGAAAAATTCTTCGACGTATATTTTGTCCTGTGTGTGAGGAGGGCGAATGGAGGAGAAGATACAGTTTTACTTCTTGCGAAGGTCTGACAAATATCCTAGAGTAAGAACTCTTATGAGACTTCTTTAAAACCAATTGTCATTCGGAACCGGCATTCAACTATCCCTTCCATTCGTGTGAAACAATATATATTCGCACGCACAATGGTTGTAGGAGCTAGGCTTTATTGGCCGTTTTTGAATAATATTTATTTATTTTATAACAACCTTATGACTTGATGTTGGAACAAATTAAACCTTCCATTTTTCATGTTTTTCGTTAAAATTGTTAAGTAAGCTGTTTTGTTCTCAATACGAGCCTTAAATTTTAAGACCTTCATCTTATTCTTATTTTTTTATGTGAGTTAAAGTAATCGTTAGATGTTTCCTGTCTATTTGAATCATTTTGACCCGTATCAACAGATAAACATTTTTTAATCAAATTAGCTACTTCAATTTGTATAAATGTTTTTTTTCAACCCATTTTAGCATCATCTATTGTGGATTTAAAATATGCGGAACTTATTTCGCATAAAACCATTCCATCAATGACTTCTGAGTCATTAACAACATTCCTATTCTTAAGAAAATTATAATTTATTGCGCTGCGCTTCATAATTTATTCAACATTTGTGACGGCATATCTACCTATCTAGAGCCGTAGGTTATGTAGGTTGCGTGCAAAATTTAATTCCCCATTAAGGTTTTCAAAACAAATCAAAGCAGAACATTATACAATTTCAATGAAAACTTTGCATTTATTTGACTTAAATAACAAACTCATTTTAAAAGGGGGCAGGCTTCATTACCAATTACAAGCGTTCATCTGTGTTCTTATCCAGTCCAAGTAGTAGTAGACACTTGCATGCATATCTGGATAGCCTATCGCACAGGGATAGCCCCAATTAACCACTCCATAGAGTGTGTCATTCTTTACAAGTGGTCCTCCAGAATCTCCATTACAGGCACCTTCTCCCGGCTTCGTGTAAGTACAAATGTGACCAATATCAACACCGGTACTGCCCGTTAAATCTTCCAAGCATTTTTCATGCGAAATATACTTAAGAGTGACTTTCTGCAGATCATCTGCATATGCACCCCATGCCTCTGTATTACCCCATCCGGTGAGTATAATTTCGTCGCCATCCAATAGTGGCGCAGTGGGCAGATTAACTTTCGCGGTCCTCTCATCGAATACAATCGATGAATTTAGTCGGATGAGCGCTATGTCATTGTGAAAAAACGGTCTGTCATAGTTGCAGTGCAAAAATAGCTTGTCCACCATATAAACGGCACCTGGTTCAGCATATCGATTGGTTCCGGTGATAATTCGAAGCTGTGATTCTAAGTGATAGAAAATATTGTCCTCTATGCAATGACCTGCGGTAAGGATGAATCGATCACTGAGTATAGCACCACCACAGATATGATCGCCGATTAAGCTTTGCAATGAGATTTGGTAAGGAGCAAATCCTGGTTCTGCTGTTTCTCCACCGACAACACGATTATCCATGCGAGATTGAGAATAATTCAACGGTAATAGCATTCGAATGCCCAGGATGGGGTTCACTGCTAAGACGATGAGCAACAGAACTGTCTGCATGACTTCGACTTTGATTTATGGAGCGCTGGTTATTGGATATTGAGTTATACTTGTGATAAGACATTTGCTTATCATCAAAAACCATAGAAATGCCATACTGTATGTACTTGCAATTCCTTTCTGATTAGATACAATTGGTAAAACAGATATTTGCTTGAAAATAAAATCATATAGCAATTATTGATTTATAGTTAATTGCTATAAATTTACTAGTGAGTTATTAAATAGGTTCATTGGGGCATTTAAAGTAAGCTTTTTTAATACCAGGTTATCACATGGAAAAAACAATTAAAATGTAGATATCGAATTGTAAATCGGCAAAGCCATATATCCGTGTAGCGCAAATAGTCTGCCCTCTTTAACCCTGGATGTACATGCGTAGAGTGGATGAAGTGGCCGGAAAACTCTGCCATTTTCTGTGACCGAAAAATGTCCTCTAAGCTAAACGGAAGGCTCTACAATGCGTCCGTCGCTCACATACCGTTCACAATCCTCGACAATGTACAAAAAGTATGAGGGAAACATTACAGCAGCTGAGATGAAGATGCTTCGCACGACAGCAGGAGTAATAAAGCTTGGTCGAATTAGAAGTTCCAAAATTCGAGGAAGCCGTCACGCCAAAGAAACCATCTCGAAAAAATTGGGGCATAACCGACTGAGTTGATATTTTCATGTTCAAAGGAGGGATCCTACGATCCCCGTAAAAAAGGCAATGGCAATCAACATTCTCTTACAATCGCGTAAGAGAGGCAGGCCTACAAACTCCTGGATCACACAAATGCAGAAACACCAGCATTTGATTGGTCTCAATGAAGAAGTTAACCTCACAGGCGGATCATTACAAATGCAGTGAAGTGGGAGGTTTAAAATTTGGGTTATGACGTTTTTGAAAAGGACGTCGACAACGCTCTTATTACTGCCTTTTTTATATATAGGTATTTAATTATCTATATTTGTCTGTTTATAAATATTTTTATATGCTTTTTATTAAGGTATGTTGGTCTTGCATTTAAGATAATGCAATACATGGTAAAAGCTATTTACATTTCCACGAGGTGTTTTTAAGAAAACTAGATGAACTTAACGAGCTTAAACAACGACCGTAATAGGAGCGAATAATCAATAATTCATTCATAATTCTCGATTGGTTGTGAAACTCTAGATTTTGTTTATTAGATCCCTTAACGGGTTACATGGGCTTATTCGGGAAAAAAAGTTTTTTTTTATATAAAAAATTAAATATTTTATTCAAACTTTTACTGTCTTTCAGATATACATTTGAAAAAGAATTTCTGAAATTTTCAAAGGAATATATTCAAAACTTCATCATTGTGACGTCATTTCCGGTGATCCCTGGAAAAAATGGTGCGTCCGCGTTGACAGTAGAACTCGTGACAAGATCATCAGAAGTAAAAAAAAAATCGTGCTTAAGTTAAGACCATAAATTAGAATTTGGACGAAGGGAAAAAAAGCTGAAAATTTCATTTTTGGCAGACCTTTCTACAAAAAAATTTTAATTTTGGTAAAATTTGCTCAACATTTTTTTTTAATGGTTGTAATTGAAAAAAAAAAATCCTTCGTCCAAGTCTTCGTGAATTGTATCTCGAAGACCTGTGTTAAATTTCATCAAGATCGGTTAAGTGGTTTTCGAGAACTTTTGACAACCGACTTTTAAAACACAGTTTCGAGGAAAACGCGTTTAAAATGTGGTTAATCTCAAATAAACCTCGTGATTCAATTGAGTGCGCACCTTCCCAAGGCTATATCTCCGAAACTTTTATTCGGAATGACTTGAAAATTTAGGATAATATTCTCGAGATGATGTAGAAATTAAAAAGGCAATAAAAAAATCGATTTTTTGAAGCTGTGGAACCCATGTAGCCCCATAAGGAAAGTGCACCACTTTTACAAGAGAAGGAAGCATGCACTTGATGAAAGTTGCGAGTTGCAACTAGCAAGTTGTTTTGGTAATTCGGACTTTTGAATATTTGTTCGATCAGCTACAAGTATGAATTATGTAGCACATCCCTACCGACGCGATGTGCCAAATCTAACCAAGCCATATTTAAAATGTTTGGTATGAAGATTTTCTCTACCTTGGTGCGCTCTAAAGCAAGAAGAACATCCTAATGGGTAATATGTTTGACATGTTTACTGAAAATTAACTTTTCGGTTGGAGTCGGTTCGGTGTTGCGCTTGATGCAGTTGAACATCCATATAAGAGAATGAATATTTCGATCTTTCTTGGAAAACATTTTGTACGCTAAAGTGAAGCGAACTTCCTAGGGTGAATTGTTAGATATTATTATTCACTTTTATTTTTTGTTTACACATTTAAATTAAAAAAATTGCTGGGTGTACGGAGAACACCTGCGCGCCTTTGAATACCAAGGGTATATTAATTTTCACACATAGTTTAACACGCCTTAATACTCGTCATAGACCCCTAAAAGTATATATATTTATGATCAGGCCCAAAACCGAAGACTATTTGGCAATGTCCATCCTTTAAGATAGGAAACTTTGTAGTCTGTCCTTTTGTTTTTATTTGTCATACGAAATAAAACCAAATCAAAAGTAATACCTATCCTTAACGTAAGTCAGGTTTTATTCTGGTTGTTTTGATGGCTTATTACATTTCATTCTCGATAACCATTCATATTATCACAAGAAATTTTAAAACTAACTTATGATATCATAAATTTCACTATTGAGAATATATTATGGGGTGTTTCAAATTATGCATCATAATTAATATAACCTAAGGTTTTGTAGGGTATAATCACTTAAACTTTATGAAGCCAGTATATAAGTTCAAGGAATTCCGCGTCTAAGGATAATAACTTAGACAATACAATTCTCAATATTTCACACATACAACGTTTTTAGACACGCCCACTTTTTAAAAAAAGCAAAATGCATCGTAATGTCGACAACACAACAATCGCAAGACAACACGCTTTCTCCATGATATCTCAAAAGCAGTATTCGAGTATCTAAAGCTAAATAAAACACTTAAAAACTTTAAAACTACACAAATTTTATTTATTTGAATTTCATTTGGTTTATACACGCTATTACCATCCATTGCAGCCTGAAATATGTTGACGAATCCAATCTGAGAAGTACCACACATTCGCATGCATATCGGGGTATCCCAAGGCACACGGATTGCCCCAATTGACTAAACCATACAAAGCTCCAGTGGCCTTATGTACCAATGGACCACCAGAATCACCATGACAAGCTCCTTCACCTTCCCTAGTAAAGGTACAAATGTGACTAAGTCCTACGCCGGTATCTCCATTCAAATCGGCTACACACTTTTCATGTGGAACAAAATTCAATGTCACAGTTTGTAAATTTAAAGGTGTTCCACCCCAAAGTATCGTCGATCCCCATCCAGTTAGAACAAGCTCATCGCCGCTCTCCAGCGGCTTCTCAGGAAGATTAACTTTGGATGTCTTTTCGTCGAAGACAATCGATGAGTTTAGCTTGATAAGTGCAATGTCATTATTGTAGTCAGGATTGTCGTAGTTACAGTGCACTATTAATTTTTCCACAAAGTGTATGCCTCGGGGTTGGGTGTACTGATTGGTTCCCGTTACAACTCGCAGATAATTTTCCCTGCCGGAAATCACATAATTGATGACACAATGTGCGGCAGTAAGGACCCATCGTTCATCAACAATAGCACCACCACACATATGGCTACCCTCAAGGGATTGAAGTGAAATCTGATATGGTGCTGCTCCCTCATCAGCCGGAACTCCTCCGATGACACGGTTTTCGATGTCGAACTGCCCGGTTTTAACAGCTGACTTCACTCGAATACCAACTGCGACACTAACTCCTAACAGCACTAAGAAAATTGCGGTCCTCATGTTGACTTTGTCCAACAGCCCAACGTCAATGGACTTTCATAATTAAAAAATTTTCGTTTTTATATCGTCATTAAGTCGATATCTAGAAATATAATGCGCTGACAAGACAGTTAACAAGCTGACGATATTGAACTAAAATTTTAGATTGCATTCGATAAGATTGCGATGTTATTACTTATTGTAAAGCAATACATTTTCGATAATAATTGTTTAGTGTACCTATAATGGGCTCTGTAAAGTTGAAAATAATTTATCGAATTTAGTGCTTTATTTCGGTTTTTTTTATTATACACTATTATAATTTGTGAAAAATTGAAACACAGGACCGGAAAGCAACATAATATTATGTTTCTCAAAATTAAAGAAATGGATTTGACTTGTTAAAACTGGAGTCAATGTACTTTACTGTTAATGTTATATAACAATCGATTTTGACAACAAGTCAGCCACCGAGTCTAAAAACGAAAGGAATTATAAAACACTTTATTTTTTAGGAAAACACTGGGATATGAAAGGACTTGCAGTTATCGAAGATTAAGCAATTTGTTAATATTTATGTTGTTATACTTAATAAGTTTCTTGTTTTTAGATTTCATAAATATGTATTTTCAGTAGTCAAGTGACAATAGCACAACTTGCCAAATATATAAAAGTACTTGATACATTTACATATGTTTTTGCTGTGATTTCAATACTTTTGGCTATGAAATAAAACTATCGACATGTGAAATATCATAATAAAATGAGAATGGCCTTTATTGGTTCTTCTAGTGCAACAAATTAAACTGTGCACCTGATATGTGCAGACGCTCAAGTGATCTTATCTCAAGTTGTACACGATTTTCAAAAACTTACCGAGAATTAAGTATTACTCAGCCCAGGATATAGGGGTGATCAGGCCGGGACTTATCCCCCGGGCGGCAATTCAAATGGTGGCCTAATTCACATTTTATAGACAAATGGACAACTCAGCATTTACTTAACTTTGACCACGGATTAAATAATAGTACAGGTACAGAAATTTAATTTCCATATAAACTCGACCGATACCCAGAGCGCGGAGTGAGACGTGCTGCACGATTCGCCCGCAGCAATCGCAGATCTATCTTTATACCCTATCCTAAGGGTATATTAATTTTGACACATAGTTTGTAACACCCCTTAATATTCGTCGTAGACCCATAAAAGTATATATATTTATGATCAGGACCAAATCCTAAGACTATCTAACAATGTCCGTCCGTCCGTCCGTCCGTCCGTCCGTCCGTACGCAATTTTTAGGCCTTTAAAATTAAGCTAGGAAGCTGAAATTTTGACCACATATTCCCTAGGGCTCCAAAATGGTTAAGTGTACGCCCACTGCCACGCCCACAATTTAGAAAAAATCGTTTTAAAGCTAAAGTTAGAGAAATAGAGTGTTACAACCTTCACAAGATATGTAGGCACTGCCCCTGCTTTATAAGTTTGTCATATGGGAGCCATCGGATGACTGAGAAGTAAAACAGCTTTTCATTATAGCCATTAATTCAACACTTGTAGGAGTTAAGAGTTAAATTAGGACAAGGCCATAGATTTATCTGGTGAACAAAAAACTCAAAGAGTAAAATTGTAATTTTAATTAACAAATTCAATAGTATATTTGATTTTTATTTTTGTTACACATATTTTTATTATAAATCCTATCATGTGCTGTGTATAAATTATATATCCTACACGTTGATATCTATATATCTGTAAATAAATAGGCTTAAAACAGGAAGAACAGCGATCGATGCATTATTTTCGGAAAGTCTATGTAGGCTACGTCCAAATGTCAATCAATTAGTGGACATCTCATAGCTAAAATTATATTTATTTAATATTATATATTTTATAAATATTAGTGACATTTTTCAGTTTTATCACCGCCTAAAAATTGCACAAACTATTCAATCGCTACCAAAATCTTGCGAAAGTTTGACGAACATTCAAGAATGAGAATTGTCATTAGAAGCTTATCAAAAATAAATTCGCAAAAGGTGGGTTAGCGAAAAAAAAGTTCAATTGGTGCGGTTCGGATTTGAGTCGGGGACTGCACCCACAAACAATATTGTCAACAATGCATAAAAGAAAAACTATGTTAAAAACTTAAACTTGCCTACAGTATAAACTTTCGTTGCTGATGGCGAACTGCTTATTGTACCCCGTGTTCTCCAGCATTACAGTTAGATAATTTTTGCAGGGATACCGAAGTTCGTTGGTCTTTTCCACGATTAGTGTTAGTGTAAAAAATTAATCTTCCGGCCGAAACCTACACTGGTTTAGACATTTTGGAAAGGATTTTATATACGACATTATATCAGGAACGCATTTCATTTAGATAGGGCATAATGGAGCTCCTGCATTCCGGCCATCCTGTAGCCAGCTACTTCTCATCCCGTCTCGGGCTCGGTTCTCTTCTCCAGCTGCACTTAATTTCGGCTGCAGCCTTCCGATGCGTTCATCATCTGTAACTTTTTTATGATACACGTATATTTCATAATGCACTGAATTTTTCTCTTTGATAATATGACGATACTGGTACCATTGGTTGCTTGCGTTTGTGGTAGGTGCACAGTTCTGCACAGTGTAGGTTTTACAAGATTTTTTTCTCGTAAACCCAGTCCTATTTATCAGTGTATTACAAGGTGCTGAAAAGTTAGTAAGTCGGTAGCCTTTATTTGTTGTCATTTCATGAAGGCTGTGCTTAGCATCTAAGTCTCCAAGTAAACATTTTCACATCGTTCAATTCATTAACAATTCGACATTGATAGATTCCTTAGTCTTGTCGGTGGAGGAATTCGCACATATATTTAAATAATGTTTTTGCATGTAGCTCTAATCAGAGCTAAGCAATCCCTTATCGGCTTGAAGTTAGTTACTTCTGACCCAAGCCGAAACATACATACATATGTGTTCATTATTTATGTAGGGTTTGTTAACATTGAAGATATTTTGTTTATTTCTTTCAAAACTTTTTTATAAAAAAATAATTGTTGTTTTTTTTTCCAGAAAAAAAGTAAATTATCCTAGGCCATTTTGTATATTTAAAAAAAAAGCTTCGATTAGGCATTAGATTAACTATTAGTATACACTTTTTTTTATTTGAATGAATTCGGGTAAGCTATAGAGAAATTTTGATGGCCACCGCAAAGGACTACTTGTGGAGCAGGGGCTGATACCTATGTTTTTTTTTTCCAGAAAAAAAGTAAATTATCCTAGGCCGCCATTTTGTATATTTAAAAAAAAAGCTTCGATTAGGCATTAGATTAACTATTAGTATACAATTTTTTTTATTTGAATGAATTCGGGTAAGCTATAGAGAAATTTTGATGGCCACCGCAAAGGACTACTTGTGGAGCAGGGGCTGATACCTATAACGATAAATTTTTATATAATTTGGACGAACTCAAGTTGAAACATGACAATGATGTAGTATTGTTATTTTGTAAGAAAAAATTAAAAAATTACTGATAAAAAAAATTATTAAAATAAATTGTTTTTTCGTGCCTCTGACTGCCCCTAACCCCTTAAGCACAGGTACATAACCAACAATTTCAGAATGCTGAAAAATTAAGGACAAAACACAGTAACACAGAGTCAATGTTGTAGAACGAAGATGTACTTTAAAGAGAGTAAATACTTATCCTTATATAGCATTCCGTCAATGCAGTAACTACTAGGTATAGGTACTTGTCCATTGCGCAATAAATATGCCTTTCAAATCGCTTAATTTAGTGAACGATTTAGACACATATGATCTCATAAACATTGACATCAAAGGTCTACTTCGCTTCGTCTGAAGCTCCAATTGGGTCTACGAGTAGGGGGGAAGCTTTATCACTGATCCCTGTGGTATCACAATTGTACCTTATCTCTCCCAGTACCTCAGTACATAGAACACTCGATGGGACAAATCCATTTCCACACTCGTACTGTGGCAAGAGTACTTCCAGATCTCCACATTCACAAATCCGCTGAACCATATGGCATTTTCCCTATCGTTATGAAGAGGTGTTCTTCCACGCTGAAAATCATTGCATAAGCTTTTCTATCTTTTCTATTCTTTAGGGCTCTTTCAATCTCAAAAGAAGGCGAATCTTCTTCACCCTCCTCCTACCGACCAATTGCAATTACGTCCCTTCTTTCCCAGGTCATTTAAATACTGATAAATACTAAATACTGATAAAATACTAATATCTGGAATCCCAAAAACTTATTGACTAGCAGTATTGTTTTCGTAGCAACAGGTCCACTGCATTTGGGATCGATGATACCGTTCTTCAATGCATTAGAATTTACCTTTCCGAACGTTCAATGCAATTTGTGCAAGGCTCATTAAATTCAAACTTAGATGTTTTATCCCATCCCATCCAAAAGACCATTCCAAAACACAATGCTGTAATGGAAGCGAAGCCTTACCCGCTATGATATATAAAGATTCGTTCATCAGCCGTTCGACACGCTTCATCCCAAAACCAAAACCAAAAAATTAATTTTTTGTGTGAAATTTTAAATTTGAGCTTGTTTGGTCAAATATTTTATTTTATGTAAAAAAAAACCATTGACTTAAATGTTTACCCTAGGTTTCGACGGTATTCCTCAGCTTCTTCAGGGGCATTTATTTATCGAGTATTATGGTTGTTATTTAATTTTATTTTACATTTTTATACTTACCGCTTTTTTGTACTTGTTATGATCTTAACAATTAAATTGACTAATAAAATTTAAGAATTAAAATTGAAATAAAACATTTAGGAAACACACCTTTACTTTACACTGAACTTTAGGTAGAGAATTGGAAGATTGTTCATTTTTACTTTGGGCGATTATTCATGCTGCTTTATTGGGCAATTGTTCATAATGAAAAATCACCAAAAAAATTATAAATTGATATTTGCCCAAAATTGAGTTTTGGCCCATTGTTCATATTTATAAAACCATCAATTTGGACCGAAGTTTGCAGCTTTGAATTTGAATGAAAACAATGGCATATGTGTATAGCTAAATAATGTTTGCATATACCCAACCTCGCACCTACTCCAAATCTAACAGTGAAACTAAACAGGGCGGTTGCCTACTCCATTACCTATGCATTGTGGACAAACATATGAACATAATTGCAAAATGACTGATTGTTGCCCTCCGAATTTGCTGCCGCTTGGAGAAAGAAAGTTGAAAATGTCAAAAAAAACGTTTGTGCGATCGTTCATCCTTCTGACAGAAGGGCGATTTTGACTTAGCAACAGATCCATATGCTTGGGCGATTGTTCATATCAACTTCTGTTTTAACGTTCATATTTTTTTTGGGCGATTATTGGTTTTTTTTTGGCGATATTTCATTATGGCCCCGTATTCTTCGGCGATTAATAATTTTATGGTTTTGAGCAATTATAAGTTGGCCCATTATTCGTCCTAAAATTTCCTTAATTCCAGCATCAGGTGTACTCCAAAAATACTAGAGCGCGTTAATTAGGTATAAAAAAAACATTAAATTAATTGTTAATTAATACATATATGTAATATAGAAAATTCGCACTTCTCAGGGAAAGTTCCTTTTCCTTTTAAGTAGCTGTTAAAAGAAACTACACTACAAACATAAATCATATGTTGAATCACATATGTATAGTTCTGCATTTCAGATAAGTTAATTTGTTTCTGTTAACTGAGCATATCCGGCTTTTTTGTGGAAATTGATTGGATCGAAGAAAGATAGTACAGCTGGCTTGAGGTAATCAAAAAATTAATTGTGATGATAACAATGGCGTCTAGAAACAGCAAAACTAAACCACTTAACAATTTCAAGCGGAAATATACAGCAAAATATTCCATTAGACCTACCTTGTGACATCTTGCAAAAGTAAGGGAACTACATATGTGAAGTTCGTGCGAATTGATCTTGCAATAATTGAGTGAATTCACTACACCTTCGCATGCGATAGTACCTGCATCATTTACTTTTTAACGAGGCAACAAACTGCTTTTAATTTTCAACATTTATATATTGTCGTCTTACTTTTTTTTTTTTAATAAAACAATTTTGTCTATTTACTCAGTGTGTCCATAGACCCCACGTGCAGAAGGTAAATGAAAAGGATTCTTTGAATAGAACCATAATTCTTTTTAAGTGATATCAACAAATTCCGATATAATATATTGCATATTCATTTAGTGCCTACAAATATCGTGTATTCAGCTCGTGCACACCATTATCACAAATTTTAAGCTGACCATGACAATTTAATTCAGATTAACATAATTAGAAGCGGTCGATGTACCCACTATCTTTAAAGTATGTACCTTATCTAACTATTTAAAATGTAAGATCTTCCCATAGAGAAAGCTGCCTTCCATTGATAAGGGATATCTCCAAATCTTTCCCAGACAGAGTTTCAATTCTGTTTACACTTATTTGCTTCCGAGAATATTTACGCAGTCATAGAAAACATTTCTGAATCACAATCCAAAATAAAATTTAAGCACTATAACAGTTCTATCTTGTAGATCTAATCTGTTTACTTGAATTGGCATTTGGCTGGATAGAGTTTGGTTGAATTCCCCAAGATAACTTGTTTTCAATTTTATTGGGGGTATATAAGCCGAATTGTCCCCATAAGTCAGCAATAAATACAAAGTAATCGTTTAGCTATGAAGTTCATTTTATTGTGCGTTCTTTTGGCGGCAAGTGCCACGTTGGCCATGGCCAAGCGAATTAACAATATCACAAGCAGTGATAATGCTAATTTTGAAAATCGTATTATCGGTGGAGTAACCGCTGAGGTTGGGTCAGCTCCTTATCAGGTGTCGATACAGGGATTGTACTCGAATCATATGTGCGGGGGAGCCATTATCGGCGACCGATGGATAGTTACAGCGGCTCACTGCATTGACGACTTTCTTGTCTATAACATGAAGGATAAACTAAAAATAATCACCGGAACAAACACATACAACAAGCCTGGTGCAATCTATTTTGTAGAAGAATTAATAACACATTGCAACTACAACAGTCCGAATTTCCACAATGACATAGGCCTGATAATGTTGAACGAGTCCATTGTTTTTGACCAGTGGACAGCCAAAGCTGATCTACCGACAGAACCATTAAAGGATGACGATGAAATTACCGTAACCGGATGGGGCAGTCAACAGTTATGGGGTTCACTACCGAAGGACTTACAAATGGCTGAATTGAAGTTCGTCTCGCACGACCGATGTAAAGAGTTGATGAACGGTAACGAGGGTGTTGGCGTTGGACACATTTGTACATACACCAAGGCGGGTAAGGGTACATGCCACGGCGATTCAGGAGGTCCATTGGTGCGAGAAAACAAGTTGTACGGCCTGGTGAATTGGGGTACTCCCTGCGCAGTTGGTGATCCCGATATGCATTCGAATGTGTACTACTATTCTGACTGGATACAGACACAGATCAATGGTTGCAGAACATGAAAAATCATACTGAAATTAAAAACGTTAATTCATAGACTGATATTTTAAGTTTTTTAATTAAATTTATTTATTTAAATACATGTAAATATAAGTAAGCATTTCTTGAAAAAAATACTTTTACTGATTGTTTTTTCTTTTCTGGTTTTAAAGTTTTTTGAACGCATTTTAGTAGATATTGTTTATCCTCAAAGGAGAATCTTGAAATCTTATCTTAAATTTTGAACTCAAACTTCGGATGCACTATTGTGACTCGACGGTAATCAGTCCATGTCTGCACATACGACCCGACGCGACTTATAATAGACCGGAATTTGCGGCAAAGATTACATTTAACATTAGTACATATTTGGAGCTTTAGGGCTAGTAAGCATCTTGCGGTTGTTTTTATATTGTTGCATAGCTTATATAATCACACATAAACCAATATTTTGTCCGTTATTCGATACCTTTTAAAAGTGATGTGCACGGCGGCGTCATTACTTTCTACCTGTTTAACATGCGTTTTTGAATATTATCGATTTTTTTTTTGATGTGAAAAGGTATGTAAGGTTGTCTAATGAGTACGTTACCAAATGTGTTAAAATCAGTTTTTTAATTTTGCAACAAACAATTTTGTTGAAAACTCTAAATAACTCTCAATAGAAACTTGGAAGAAAATCTATAGAACCGTTTAGCAATAGGTACTGAGCCAGACTTAGCAACAGACCGAGCTATCGAGTTTCCTTATATTCTCTATTTACAATCTCTAGTTTACAATATCAGAACATCGATGGACATTAATAATAGCTTTGAAATAATAAATCCCAGGGAGTATATGTTCCAAATCTCAGCTTCCTAGCTTAAATATAAAGGCCTCGGGAGTTGATTCGAACGGAGGAAAAGTGTTAAATCGTCTTAGCCTTAAACTCTGATATATATACAGTGGCCGCCATAAGTCTACATACGCTCACTTTAAATTGAAGTATCCCCTCTTATATTTACATATAAGTCACATCAGAATATCTCAGCATTGAAAAAAACTTTTTTAGGATGAAATTAATAGAATCTGACGAAACTAAAATGGTATGGCAGTGGGGTCTACTATCACCTTAACGCATGTAATACCAGTTAAAGTTAAAATGCCCGATTACCAGGAATAACTACTCTAAGTGATATTACTTCAGAGCTGTTAGATACAGCTGAAAAATCCACTTAACATATTTCGTAGACCTAATATAATTAAGCAAAATTAATTAATAGTGTAGTATAAGCCAAAAAAAGTTTAATGCCTTAAGTAAAATTTATAAAACAACGATTTTTAGCTTTTCATTTCAAATGTATTTTTTTCAAACCATTTATTCTGCACAAATTTTGTTGTTTTCAAAAATTTATAGAGAATCGATCAGAGAAATAACTCCTAAAAAGAATTACATTTCGATGGAGTAAATTTTTGGGAAAGCTAAAAATCGTAGTGTTTTTAATTTTAACTTAAGGCATTATAATTTTTGTTTTGGTTTTAATATTACACTACACAATAAATTAACTTTTGCGTAATTAAATTAGGTCTACAAAATATGTTTAGTGGTTTTTGTAGCTATATCTAACAGTTTTGAAGTTATATCACTCAAAGTAATTATACATCGAAATCGGGCATTTTCACTTTAACTGGATATTACTTGCGTTAGGGTGATAGTAGACCCCACTACCATACCATTTTATTTTCGTTAGATTTCCATTAATTCTATCCTTAAAAAGTTTTTTTCAATGCTGAGATATTCTGATGTGACTTATACGTAAATATAAGAGGGGATACTTCAATTTAAAGTAAGCGTATGTTGATTTATGGCGGCCATTCGAATATAAAGGGGTGTTTCAAACTATGCATCAAAATAAATATACCCTTAGGGTATCCAAATTAACCTTATTATGTGCAGCACCGCTAGAAGTGCGTGTGCACGTTCCAATTTGGTTGTGTGTACTTTTGGACGCAAGAGGTTCAACGCAGCAGTGCCCTTTAACTCAGATCTATCTCACGAGCTAACTAAACGATGGAATAAGACTTAACTCACTAGTTAATTAGTTATATTAATTTTAATATTGCTTTAATATGCCACTCATAATACTTAACATTATTTTAAAACGTTAAAATCATACTTTTATAAGAATCCTAATTTTGGAGTAATAGAACCAGTCTATTAAAAGTTACAATTATGCATAAAATTTTAAATTAAATTTATTGTACTCAAACATTCGCAAACAGCCTAATTTTATTTGTTCATCTTTGAAATTATTAAGAATGTTTTTATTGTCAACTAAGCACATGATTTTTCTTGAGACTTGCCACCACCTAAGATGCTCTGGTAGCTACACCCATTGATATTAGTCCTTATCCAGTCCGAAAAGTAATAAACATTTGCGTGCATATCTGGCTTTCCTTGCCCACATGGAAATCCCCAGTTGACCAATCCATACAACTGATTATTTTTTACTAACGGGCCTCCAGAATCACCATGACACGATCCCTCACCATAACTACTAAATGTGCAGATGTGTCCAAAACTCAAACCGACATCACCATCTAACTTTTCCAAGCACTCGGTGTAAGGGACATATGGCAAAGTTATCTTATGTAGCATTATTGGTCTTTCGCCCCAAAGTTCAGTGGTACCCCATCCGGTTAAAACAACATTATCACCCTCTTGCAGTGGACTTGTAGGAAGCTCAATAGATCTTGTATATTCGTCAAACATAATCGAAGAATTGACACGAATTAATCCGATATCATTGTGGTAGATTTCCGGGCTGTCATAGTTGCAATGCATTATTAGCTTATCCACAAAATAAATTGCACCAGGTTGTGTGCGATTTTGTGTTCCAGTTATAATCCGAAGGTTTTCCTGAGTACCATAAAGAACGTAAATTTCGATACAATGGCCGGCCGTTAGAATCCAATTATTGTTTACTATAACACCGCCACAGAGGTGACTACCGTAGTCCGTCTGCAATGAGACTTGATATGGTGCAAATCTGTCTTCAGCTTCAACGCCACCCAAAATTCGGCCATCCGTGATGATATTTGGAATTTCACTTTTTAAATACTTTATTCTTGTCGCCAAAGTGGCTGGAAATACCAGGAAAGACAAATAAAATATCACTTTCATTTCAAGAATATGCCTTTATATCTACAACACTGGTCTTTTATATCTATATAGTGTTATCGATGTCAGCTAAAACTTATCTAAATTTTTTTCCAAATATGCAGATATCTTTACGATCATGTTGACATCGAGTGAAACCGTTTTATGGTACTTCAGTTCTTTAATTGAACTAGCATTATAGGTACTAAGCTACGTTTTACAAATTTCACAAATATTATTCACATTTTTATACTTGGCTAGTTATCAAATTTGAATTTTTGAAGAGATATATACATAAATAAAACACATGTGTATAGGGCCCGAATTTTCACGATTTTAAAAACTTGCCAAGTATAAAGTATCTATACTATTTGCGAAATTTTTAATAATTTCAATAAAAACGTTCATCTTTAGATCTCAGTACTTTTTGTGGCTGACTTGTTAGGCAAAAGGGATTTTTTATAAGAAAACTTGGCTATTCTTTAAAATTTATGTTTTTGGTATGATATCAATACTTTTTGCAAAGATTTTGGAAAGTTTTAAAATTGTAGGAATTTTGACCGAAAGTAAACGCCCTTTTTTCGAGGAAAATACAATTTGTTTTATTGTATTTTCCTTGTTTGCCTTTAAAAGAACTACCGACATGTAAAATTTTATAACTGTAGAATGAGTTAAAAATATATGGGCGGTTGCCACGCCTCATTTTTTTTTTTTGTATATACACAGTGTTGAATTTGTACTTCAAATCCTACCTCCAAGTCGTTTATCTGCAAAGTTCAAGAAAAGGAAAATAAACAATATTTAATTTTTTTGACGTGTTTGTTCCTAAAATCCAACCCTCATGTAAAAAACCATAATTTTGAGTTACTATTTTTGGGCATTTTAACCCAGGAACTGCTCGTGTTAAACAGTTGAAATTTGGTATGGAGCCTGCTGTTGTGTGTCCCAATAAATGCTAAATAAAATTATATAGTATATCTCTAGGTTTATGGTCAGCGAAGTTTTAGAGGGGGGGGGGGGGCAAAATGGCCTGAGTCGTGTAAATAAGGGTGTAGTGCCAGTTGCTTAAGAACTACATTGCCCTTAATTCAAATTTGTTCTTGTTCCAGCAAAATATATAATATTTCTTAACGAGAAACCATTGCAAGAAAAATTGATTCACTGTAGTCCTCATTGTCACGGTTCGATTGAATCCTATTAAACCTGCTAGTTTTTTTCAGCCTTTGTAGGTTGGCAGGGTTTTATTCGGTTTGGCAAGTTTTTTCTACAACTCCTAATTTTTATTTATAGGTAGCACTAACAAATTCTAAATTACGTACATGTGAATTATGTTTATTTTTATTTTATGTAACGTGTTAATTACTTGGTATTGTTATCTGTTTATACCCTATCCTAAGGGTATATTAATTTTGACACATAGTTTGTAACACCCCTTAATATTCGTCGTAGACCCATAAAAGTATATATATTTATGATCAGGACCAAATCCTAAGACTATCTAGCAATGTCCGTCCGTCCGTCCGTACGCAATTTTTAGGCCTTTAAATTCAAGCTAGAAAGCTGAAATTTGGACCACATACTCCCTAGGGCTCCGAAATGGTTAAGTGTAAAATTTTTTTGAATACGCCCACTGCCACGCCCACAATTTAGAAAAAACCGATTTAAAGCTACAGATGGACAGATAGAGGGTTATAACCTTCACAAAATATGTAGCCACTGCCCTCCTTTATAAGTTTGTCATATAAAGTTTTTTGCCACGCCTACTCTTTGTGGGCGTTTTTCACTAAAATGCTGTTTTCTTCGATAATTTTCATAGAAACCGAAAAAAAGTGTTTAACAAGATATTTAGCCAATATTTTTTCCAATATATCGCCCATACAAAGTTTTTGGCCACGCCCACTTTTTGGGGGCGTTTTTTCAAAAAATGTTTTTTTTTTTTCTAAATTTTATAGAATGAAATAAAATGCTATCCATCATCTTCTTAAGGTTTTTTTTGGGGCATATTGGGATAGGGATAGGGTATCATACTGTTCGCCTCAAGCGGACTGTAGCCTTTCCTTATGTTTTTATTAAGAATGGAATAAACATGTTTTCTGTTTTTTATTTTTGTAAATAAAATAAATATAATTAAAAACATAAAACGCCTTTGGCGAACAGTATGATACCCTATCCATATCCCTATATGTCGCAAAGAAAAAATTGTTAAGAAGATGATGGATAGCAATTTATTTCATTCTATTAAATTTAAAATAAAAATTTTATATTATTATTTAAAAAGTGGGCGTGGCCAAAATCTTTGTATGGGCTCTTGTTAAACATTTTTTTCGGTTTCTATGAAAACTAAAACTGAAAAACGAAGAAGAGTAAGAAACTCTCATTAGAATCTTCTCAAAATTATCCGATTTATACAATTGTACCATTTGTGCCATAAGTATATCATGGGACATACAATGATTTCAGTAATACCTACCATGTGAAAAAGTAGAGAAAGGCAAAACACAGATATATGTTACTGTGCAATGTTACCAAAAAGCTCGAACACGTAAAAGTTTCTTACTTGGTTACAGATGTCGAAGTTTGGCCCAGCTTAGGTTACAGATGTGAAATTGACTTCTTTTTAATACGTCATGGCTGATTTGGTAGTATCTACATATACCGTAGTGGATGTAACAAGCACTTCCCTTGGCGTTTCATGTCATATCGACATGACACTTTGGAACACCTGGAATTGACTTTTGCCTAACAGTTTGCCCGATATATTGTAATATGATTGTAATTTCTCTCAAATCGGTTGATATGCCAAAAAAAAAAAATAAAGAAACTAGCAAGGCCATTGTTAAAATCGCTTGAGTCGATTGCTGGATTTTCGAAGATAATAAATCCAAAAAATAAATCCCATTATAAAAAAATACTTCAGATAGAAACTGGTCGAAAAGTAGACGCTATAATTAATTAACGATTAGATTATTTTTTGTTGGAATATGTTAATTCGCATGTCTACGCAGTTAAACCAGAAACAATTGAGTACCTGGAAACCAACATTTGACGTGATATTGCCGAAATGACATGCCATTTCAATGAATTCAATGACAATGTCCTGCAATGCACCAAAAAGGTACGTCATATTGACAACAAAGTTCGTCATATTGAAGAAAAAGTTGTTAACTTTGAGCCAACAACCGCAGTTATCAATATGAAGAATTTTTATGTAGTTGAATTCTAAAATTTTCATATTGAGAATCGTGATTGTCAATGTGATGAACGCGGTTGTTAATTTTAAGATTGTAATCTTCATAACGAAAATGGAAATTGTCAATATGATGAACACATTAGTAAATTAAATAGATTCGATTATCAAATTGAAATATTCGATAGCCAAAGTAAAATAGCTGCCATGTTAATAAAACTGTACTTAGGAATTACTAACCTGAAATATGACAAAGCTAAAAAAAAGTATTAAGACACCTTTGTTTATATATTTTAAATATAATATTTTATATTGGATAACAATTTGAATACATACAAATTTTGTTTGCTGTGGAATATTTTAAATTAATATTATATTATAAGGCTGAAAACAAACAAAAATTGATCATTGGAAAAAAGAAAAGAAAAGAAATAATCTGAAAACAAACAATCTAAAGAAAACAGGAGAAAATAAATTTCATATGACTATTAAAAAGAGAATTATGTGAATCATAGAGAAAAAGAATGATTAAAAATAATTTAAACATTATGATTATGAAATAAAATGGAAAAATAATAAAAACATACCGATTTTAAAATAATGGATGAAAAAATAATAATATTAAGATAACTGAAAATATATGTACCTTCCTATCTATAAAATTAAAGTTAAATAATAGAAATACAATTACCTGAAGAAGCTAAAACTTACTTATTTTCTTAAATAAGAAATAACTTTAGTAACATTTAAAATCATTTAAACTTCTATTTCCTAGCAATAACTAAACACTTTTACCGTCAAAAGAGAAATGACCATCAAGTTTATAAATATTTCAATTTGAAGACATAACAATGTTTGCATTTTCATATTGATAACTACGATTATCACTGTAACGTACTCTGTATCAAATATGATTACTACGAAAGAAAATACGTTATATTAACAACCGTAAACTTGTTTTATTCTGCTTTTTTATTTTAATTTTACCGTTTTTTGTTTTCTTTAAAATACAAGAGTTTTCATATTGATAACCGCGATTGTCTGCAAGGCTGACGAACTCGTCAAACTTGAAACTACCCTCTCAATCTTGCCTGAAAAAGGCTCCTTAGGCATACCAGTTTCCACATGCAAACTCTTATTGAAACTAGTTGCAATAGATAAAACAAAATTTCCATCTAGGAGCTTACTTCTACAATGATCTTAATGATTTAAATTCTACCGTCTATGTATAATCTTTGCAGGGTTTAAGTTTCTTAAGTGTCCTGTGAGATCACCCTTTTTTAATTTTCCACGTACTGGAAACTAAACTAAGAAAAAATAAATATTCCTTCACCTATTTTTATCTATCTACATTTCAACTTTACAATTTCCGAGAATTTTGGGTCGAACATAAACTCAGTGCAGACGACAGAAAATTGGCTATTAAATATTACATGGAGGATGATGCAAAAAGTCCGGGTGTTGTAAAATAATAATGGGAAAGCCTTAGCTTATAATTAATAAAATAAAAATAAACTTTGCTATTTTTCCATTGAAGAAACCTTACATATCATAAAAATGTTATTTAACTTCAACACTGCAATTAGTTTGTAATGTTCAGTCGATTCTAAATAAGCGAAATTTATTAATAAATATACGATTAGTGAGAACATTAGAACTCCCTCTCTAAACGAGGGATATATACTTTTCGTTTTTCAATGTGATAATTGTGGAAGCGTTCAAGGAGTTTGTGTTACATAATTTTATTAATACCTTTTGAATCAGTTCAGGAATATAAGGTCACAGTATTTCTGTAATTTAAAATAAAACAATTTCATGATTGCAAAAATTATAAAATTCCATTTTTGTTTCAGCGCCCTTGAAGAATTTGATGCTTCTTAAGAAGCCTCGACTAAAGAAATTAAAAAGTTTACTTAAAGTACACCTCAACCGTTTTACACTCAAATGGAAATGCATCCTTTGCACCCTTTTTAAGGGCAATTTGGTTGTAAACTATGTTGATAGAAGAAAAACAAGTTCCCATGAATATTCAGCTTAATTACCTCTAAATATTAACAACATTTAAATGAACAGTGACGACCATAGAAAATAAATGAAAACAATGTCACCAATTGCATCAAATGTTATTTTTAAATTACATACATGTACTACTGCAAGTACATGTTTATCAATAAATTTTATTTTAATTCATTAGAAAGAAAATCTTTTAAAATTTAATGTTCACAACCGTTTATTTGTGTCCTTATCCAATCGACATAGAAATACACATTGGCATGCATGTCCGGTTGTCCAACGCCACATGGGAATCCCCAATTAACTATTCCGTACAATTGATTATCCTTTACTAGCGGTCCACCCGAATCACCGTGGCATGATCCCTCGCCAGCCTTTGTGAAAGTACATATGTGTCCAATATCCAAACCGGCATCGCCCTTCAACTTGTCCCAGCACTCGGTATGAGGTAGATAGTGCAAATCGATCTTGTTAAGTTCAGCTGGTCTTTCGCCCCACAGCGCGGTGGTGCCCCATCCAGTTAAAGTGATGTCATCACCGATATGCAACGGACTCGTGGGCAAATCGATGGCGCGTGTGTTTTCATCAAACACCAACGAGGAGTTGAGACGCACAAGAGCGATATCATTATAGAAGACAGGATTATCATAGTTGCAATGCATAATCATTCGATCTACAAAGCTAATGGTTCCGGGTTGCTTGTAGTTTTGCGTTCCAGTAACAATTCGAAGGCTCTCCTGAGTGCCGAAATAAACATAGATTTCGATGCAATGACTGGCTGTTATAATCCAATCCTTATTAAGTATGGCTCCACCGCAGAGATGGCTGCCATAGTCTGTCTGCAAAGACACTTGGTATGGTGCAAATCCGCTTTCTGCTTCAGTACCGCCCAAAATTCGTTCATCTTTGATAATGCTTTGGATCCCACCTTCTAAACGCTTTATTCTTATGGCCAGAATGCAAGGCAAAGCCAAAAGAACAAGACACAATACAACTTTCATTTTTAAAAGACTATACTTTTTGGGGTAACGTATTGCTGCGGGTTTATATAGTGAGCGGAATTCAGCGATTATCCGTTTGCACACTTATCTATGATACAAATCCGCAAGATTTAGATCTTTATAATGCCGAATATCAGACGGTCATGAGTGCAACAATAAAGCAATAAACTGAGTAAAAAGGCCCGACTACTCATGCTATTGAATGAAATTTAAGTTATCGTTCTTAACTTTCCCCGGTATACTGAAGAGAAAGATATTGAAATCGTGCTAACATATCGAAAGAAAATTCAGAATGCGACTGTAGAGACGTTTTGTTAGATTTGCAATATTTCTTTTGACGGTTTAGACGCAAGTTCTACAAACTGTATCTGGATCTGCTTATAGCGCATCTTAAATATATTAAATATTAAATTTATCTATATTATAAGTTAAGACGAGAAAAAAAATCTCTGACCAAACGATGATTATTTTCCATTGTCCAGTGTCAGCCTATTTTTATGGATTTTTCGCTTTTAGCCTCTTGGAACAACTTAAGGAACTTAAAGGAACTATCTATCTACAATTTGTTACTCTTTTAAAAAAAGGTTTGTTTACAATATTTATAAAATTGTTTTTCTTAAGTCTAGGATAAATCTAATATTCTGCGAGTATTGATGGGGCTCTGCATTGCGCAAATGTTGTTTTATTATTACATTTTAATTTAAAAAAGTGTTTATGAAATTTATTTACATTCATTATTGATAATTTATGGGCTCAAAGAAACATCACTGTTAACATTTAAGAAACAAACTACTAGATATTTTATAGAAGGGGAAAGTTTCGTATGACCCAGTCGTGCACTTAATTTTGTTGTCATAATCGAATATGGAAAAACCGCTTAAGAGTGCGTTATTACTTTAAATTTGTTAAAAAACTTATGATACCGTTTTATTTAAAATTATGATGTTGCATTTATTTGGACAGTCGTCATTCTGTGGGGTCAAAAGCTGTCCATTTCGTTTCTCTCTTGCATTGATATTACAAACTCTACACAAACTCATGAAACTACATATTTCAAAAGAAGTACTTATCGAGCCAAATAGTATCTCGGTGTAGTTTTTTTCCTTCTACAATAAAATTGTCATATAAGGAGTTTAGCAGATTTACACGCCAACCTGTATTACATTTTTCTTAATATTTATTTTAATTTTAATTTGGTAAGGATAAACTTCAGCATGTGATTTTATTTATTGAATTACCTAGTTAGGTCCTTGATAGTTACAAATTCCGGGTTCGATATTGTGTTAATTTGTATTTATTTTAAAACATTAGTGGATTTAATGATGCCAGTCAGAACACAAAAAAGGCCCTAAAAACATAATGAATGACATTTCATTTCGTTTTCTACACTGAACAAAATTTTGGATGTCAAATTGACAATCGGCGGTTGTTAACTGGAAACTGTCATATAGATGATCAAAGTTGTCGGTATGATGAATATATTCTGAAAACATCGACGTCGTTTAACAACCGAATACTCAAAATGAAGAATATTCATTTGTCAATTTTTTGTACTTCAAATGATGAATCAAGATGTAAGATTAACAATTTCAGTTGTCAATATGAATACCAAAATTAGTATTCAAAATATTCATATTGACAACCGTAGTTGTTAAATAGATAATCAAAGCTGTCAACATAAAAATTCGTCTATTCTATTCTAAACTAATAACGGTTAATTAAAAATAGAAAACAAAGCAGTGTAGAACATCCTCACATTGACGAACTCGGTTGTTATATTGACAATCACAGTTGTAAATATGACGTATTTTCTTTAGTAGTCATCATATTGAATATTGAAATCTAAACATTGTTATGTCTTGAAATTGAAACTTATATAAACTCGATGTTCGTTTTTTAGTTGACGATGAATCTGTTTGGTTATTTCTAATGAAGTTAACGGTCAACTGATTTTAATTTCAGTTATTTCGTATTTAAGAAAAAGTTTGTTTTAACTTCTTCATGTAAGTGTGTCTATAAAAAATAAATAATAAAAAAATAAATATTACGCGTGAACGGCCCCATACACGACCTAAAGCCTAGCTTCTCCAACCATTGTGTGTGCGAAGTTTTATAGTTTTTTACACGAATGGAGGGACCTTCAGTTTAATGCCGGTTCCGAACGGCAATTTATTTTTGAGAAGCTTCTCATGACATTTCTTGCTCTTGGATGTTTGTCAGACGTTCGCAATAGGTGGGGCAGCGAAAAAAAGCTTTCAGGTGGTACAGGTCGGGATTTGAATCAGCGGACCCTCACTTAGTGGTCCAACGCAATTAAACAAATTAAAAAATGCAATTATTAATTAAAATCCCATATTTCAATTCGATAATCGAATCTATTCAATGGACTACTAGGTCACAATATTGACAATTGTCAATTTTATTATGATAATTGCAGTCTTCAAATTAACAACCGCGTTCATCACATTGACAACCACGATTTTCAATATGAAAATTTAATTTAGAGGCAGTTGGCCTCTTTGTGCATCCACAACGGGTCAATGTTTGGTAATTGGGGCTGGATGCATCATTGGACCCTACTTAATAAAACATGAGGCTGGTAATTTGTGCTTGATATCACGACATGATATCCGAGTTCTTTCTGTCTTAATTAGATTATATTGATAAGGTGCGACATAGAAATTCACTCTCTCGTTTCGGCAATTAGAATTAATCCTTGAGAATGTGATTTATTGCCACTAAAGCTTGTTAACATCAAATATCGATGCTAAAATGCCCACGGCCATCCGTCTATTGCAGGAGAAGATTCAACGCTGCATATTGGAGTATGATTTTGTCCTTTCGGATTTTTCGATTTTCGTGATTGCGGCTTTTCGGGATTTTGGATTTTTGGCTTTTTGGGCTTTCGGGATTAGGATTATATTTAATTCAAGTTTTGCGTGGTTTTTTAGAAACCGTTTATAAGGTAGGAGTCGACTTTCTGGGATTCAAGGACACAACAGCCTATATTTATACTGGCTCTTTAATTCTTCCGAAAAACTTTTTATTTCTTCTTTCCTTACTGAAAGGTCAAAGGTAACCCCACGATCATTAAAGCGATTCACACTGCCCACTACTTCATCATCTATGAAATAAATAGGCGCAGCTGTGTTTTCACGCCTGAATTTTAGGGATTTACATATAACTGTGTATGGTTTTCTTAACATCTTACATGACATCAATATTATACTGCAAAAAGTTGCATCCTTGTGGGTTTTTTTTTATAAATCAGCATATAGTTAGCTATCCGCATATGTTGGACACAATGTATAGCATTATTAAATAACAAAAACAGACGAGGAGCAAATTGATTGATATTGGAATCCATATAATTGTAATTCTTTTCAACAAAACATCGTGATTCACTTCATCACAGCGTGGAAAACATCTTTATCCTTTTATCATATGCTCTCACTGTAAATGAATGTCATGAAAATTATAAGTGACCAAACGTTTTGTTCGTAAGCAAAAGCATTACAGCAATGATATTGCGAATAGCTATAAATAATTTTTCAAATAACATTATACTAGTTTGCAATTCTTTCATAATTTTCATGTGATTTTTGTTACCAATTTTGTTTAGATACACGATAAACGACAATTTTCACATTAACTGTGATAGACTAAATAAGCAAATTCGTTATGAGAGAAACACAGTTCGGCTCATGACAGCCATTTAACAAACAGACCCGGAATCTTATGTCCCTAGAATGTACGAATACTATACACATATCTATTGGGAAAGATTCAAGATTACAGCCATGAGCACCAGATGTTAAAGTAACTTTATATCAAAAATGACAAAGTTAATATGCTTCATATGATACCAAAGAAGAGGGCTTAGTTTTTTGCAATAATTTTATAATGAGTTAATGTCTCAACTTCATCATAATGAACTATATTGCCAATGAATGGCGATTATTTCTTGATCCAAAAAAAATCGCATTTCCATCCAAAACACCAGCTTTCCCCAATTATCATAAAATATATGGGTTTTTCCGCAAACTAATAAAAATATTTTTTTATTGACCATTAAACATTAAACATAAAGAATGGTGACAGTCCGCTAGGGGAGTATGATTCATAAAAAAACATTGCAACTACAGTCTGCTTATGTTTTTCTTAAGTTTAATAAAAATTTACAAAATATGTCTTTTGTTTTATGTAACACAATAATGAATTGTAAGTCAAATTGCACAGTTACTTTAATTTTACACTTAAATGCCCTAATAGGGCTATGCCGTGTTTAAAATATAAGCAATTGCAATTTTTATTATCAAAAAATTTGTGCTTCAGTTTAATAACCGCATTCATTAGATTGGCAACAGCGATTTTTGAAATGCAAAATTAATTATTGAAAAACTTTAAGAACATAATTTCTTCATATTGACAACTGCGATTGGTGGCTCAAAAAATATCATCTGTTTATTCAATATAGCTGCTTGTAAGGTTGTTATTCGAGTGACGCTGTGTACACTAGATACAGTTAAATATACCTACCCTTGATTTCTAATACAAAATATTTTGTTTAATAAAACCTTACCTTACCTTTTTTCATATCTGAAGTTTTAAGGGTTATTGCTACGTTTTTTTGTTATTGCATTATTATTTTAAATAAGGGTAAATGTCAATAAAATGTACAAAGCAATTGATTTGTTTTAGTATTTTTAGCTATTTTGATTTTGTTCCATTAAATTTCAAAATTTTATTTTATTCTATTGCAGGAGAAGATTCAACGCTGCATATTGGAGTATGATTTTGTCCTTTCGGATTTTTCGATTTTCGTGATTGCGGCTTTTCGGGATTTTGGATTTTTGGCTTTTTGGGCTTTCGGGATTAGGATTATATTTAATTCAAGTTTTGCGTGGTTTTTTAGAAACCGTTTATAAGGTAGGAGTCGACTTTCTGGGATTCAAGGACACAACAGCCTATATTTATACTGGCTCTTTAATTCTTCCGAAAAACTTTTTATTTCTTCTTTCCTTACTGAAAGGTCAAAGGTAACCCCACGATCATTAAAGCGATTCACACTGCCCACTACTTCATCATCTATGAAATAAATAGGCGCAGCTGTGTTTTCACGCCTGAATTTTAGGGATTTACATATAACTGTGTATGGTTTTCTTAACATCTTACATGACATCAATATTATACTGCAAAAAGTTGCATCCTTGTGGGTTTTTTTTTATAAATCAGCATATAGTTAGCTATCCGCATATGTTGGACACAATGTATAGCATTATTAAATAACAAAAACAGACGAGGAGCAAATTGATTGATATTGGAATCCATATAATTGTAATTCTTTTCAACAAAACATCGTGATTCACTTCATCACAGCGTGGAAAACATCTTTATCCTTTTATCATATGCTCTCACTGTAAATGAATGTCATGAAAATTATAAGTGACCAAACGTTTTGTTCGTAAGCAAAAGCATTACAGCAATGATATTGCGAATAGCTATAAATAATTTTTCAAATAACATTATACTAGTTTGCAATTCTTTCATAATTTTCATGTGATTTTTGTTACCAATTTTGTTTAGATACACGATAAACGACAATTTTCACATTAACTGTGATAGACTAAATAAGCAAATTCGTTATGAGAGAAACACAGTTCGGCTCATGACAGCCATTTAACAAACAGACCCGGAATCTTATGTCCCTAGAATGTACGAATACTATACACATATCTATTGGGAAAGATTCAAGATTACAGCCATGAGCACCAGATGTTAAAGTAACTTTATATCAAAAATGACAAAGTTAATATGCTTCATATGATACCAAAGAAGAGGGCTTAGTTTTTTGCAATAATTTTATAATGAGTTAATGTCTCAACTTCATCATAATGAACTATATTGCCAATGAATGGCGATTATTTCTTGATCCAAAAAAAATCGCATTTCCATCCAAAACACCAGCTTTCCCCAATTATCATAAAATATATGGGTTTTTCCGCAAACTAATAAAAATATTTTTTTATTGACCATTAAACATTAAACATAAAGAATGGTGACAGTCCGCTAGGGGAGTATGATTCATAAAAAAACATTGCAACTACAGTCTGCTTATGTTTTTCTTAAGTTTAATAAAAATTTACAAAATATGTCTTTTGTTTTATGTAACACAATAATGAATTGTAAGTCAAATTGCACAGTTACTTTAATTTTACACTTAAATGCCCTAATAGGGCTATGCCGTGTTTAAAATATAAGCAATTGCAATTTTTATTATCAAAAAATTTGTGCTTCAGTTTAATAACCGCATTCATTAGATTGGCAACAGCGATTTTTGAAATGCAAAATTAATTATTGAAAAACTTTAAGAACATAATTTCTTCATATTGACAACTGCGATTGGTGGCTCAAAAAATATCATCTGTTTATTCAATATAGCTGCTTGTAAGGTTGTTATTCGAGTGACGCTGTGTACACTAGATACAGTTAAATATACCTACCCTTGATTTCTAATACAAAATATTTTGTTTAATAAAACCTTACCTTACCTTTTTTCATATCTGAAGTTTTAAGGGTTATTGCTACGTTTTTTTGTTATTGCATTATTATTTTAAATAAGGGTAAATGTCAATAAAATGTACAAAGCAATTGATTTGTTTTAGTATTTTTAGCTATTTTGATTTTGTTCCATTAAATTTCAAAATTTTATGACTTCTTCCCTAATTCGAACAACTCTATGACAAGGAATGGGAATGATTGATCATAACTTTTTATCCTTTACTGCACTTCGACCTAAAAAAGTTGATCTGGTGAGTCCCTCCCTTTTTTACGGACGCTACATTGCAGGGACATGCATGGACGGGTTGAGAACCGTAGGGCTGTTGGTCGTTGTTGAAGACTTTTGACTTATAGGATTGCAAAATTTTTGGTGCTAGTGTATATCAATCTTCGAGGACAAACCCATTATTTGAGTAAAAGAACAATGCACAAAATTGACCGTTTATTGGGGTTTATCCATAGAAAGGTAGAGATTTGTATTTTACTTAAACTACAGCAATACCCGGATTAAACCTTCCTTCCCTAGCTGAGTAAACCGCATTTCTAACAAATTGCTGGTTCAAACGTATAACTTCCCCTCTTAAGTGCCCAAATAAATCAGAAATAATCTTAAAGCATGTCGATAGTTTATACACAGCATGAACAATTGGATCGAACGAATCGAACATAGCGTAAACATCACTACATTCCAAACTACATTCTTAACACTTTTTTGTTTTCACACTATAGTTATGAAGAAAATTGCATTATCAATGAAACCACTAATAATAATATCAATTAAAACCAGTTCAAAGGACACAAACCATAGGTCAAGACAGATTTTGGAGGAGGAATCATGTACTTACAACCGCGACTTCTATTTCTTTACACAATATACAGAAAACTAATAAGCTTTAACTTCGATATCACAAGTCTAGAATATAATCAATTTTATCTCTTTATTGGTTGAATAAACTTCAAATAAATACATGTCCATCATATAACAACTAATTGTAGTCATAATCGACAAAGTAAAGCTGCTTCCTCTTCGCAAAAAAAAAACGAAATAAAAGATTTTATTTATCCACATTGCTATCGATGATAGTAAAACGATAAATTAAATCATCGATTGTAACAATCTTATCGATGCAAAGACCAAGAGTCCACTTATAAAAGAAACCCCACTTCATTCTTTAGGCGAAAAGCTATGAAGTCACTTGTAATTATCACATTGCTGGTGCTCGCGTTGCACGCCACTCAAGGCATCCGAGTTCGTAGCCCGGAGGTGGCTGGCCGCTATTCTAACGAATCATCATTCAGCATTGAAAATTACATCATTGGAGGCGAAATTGCAGCCGAAGCATCTGCACCATACCACGTGTCCTTGCAGACAATTATCGGCAGTCATTTTTGTTCAGGAGCAATCATCAGCAATCATTGGGTACTTACCGCTGGACATTGTGTAATTGGATGGGATCCAGAAAGGTTCCTTATATCATCGGGATCTAATGACATTTGGGGTCCGAAGGCCTACTACTACCCTGACAGGGTTATAATTCACTGCAATTACGATAAACCGTTGTACCACAATGATATTGCGTTAGTTCACCTGGAATCGCCGATTGAATACGATCCACAGACGCAGCCCATTGATTTGGCAACGGAGCTGTTGACCAGTGGAAGCAAGATCTCGATCACTGGCTGGGGTAAGTCTGATGTTAATGGCGATGTTTCCCAATACCTACGAAGTGCTGAGGTTGATTATGTCGACTATGAAAACTGCAAAGAGCGATACAGTGGCGATAAAGGAGTGGATTTCGGCCACATTTGTTCTCTCTCCAGTCAGGGTCAAGGTGTTTGCCATGGCGATTCGGGCGCACCATTGGTTAGCAACAACAAGCTGGTCGGCATTGTTAACTGGGGTCAACCTTGTGCTAAGGGCTTTCCAGATGTGCATGCCAGTGTGGCATTCTTCTACGATTGGATCAGGAGAAATCTTGATGGGTGTTACTATAATTTTGACTAGAAAAAGGGTTTCGAAAATAAATTTTGTAATTGTTTGTGCTTTGTGTTTCATTGTTTTATATAACGTTTTTATATAACTTGAATATATTCTTGAAGTAAATGTTTGGCTTTGCTTTAATCATGCGAAAAAACCAAGTGAAGATTAATAATGGACCTAATGATATATTTATTATACCATTGAGGAGAACCATGTTCTCCTTTGCTGTAGGGCTTTTTCAGTGGATTTTTAAAACAAGTTTCAGGTGTCGAAGTTACAAAAATGTTGCATAACGTTACAATTTAAAAAGTTTTCCAATAGTCTAAATCATAGAAATACGTCGAATTTATTGATGGATTTGGCAGGCGTTAGTACATATTCGTACCAATCGGAATGCTCCTACCTATAATACAAAATAACACAAAGCACTAGTTTTGATAAGGCAATAAAGAAAAGAAGAAAAGTCTGCTCAAGAATCATTCAAGAATCTTTCAATTTCTTCGGCCTCTATTGAAATCTTGGAATAAAAAAAAAACATAACATAGCAGCGGAAAAGGGACGAGCGGTACATATAAATATCAACATCCAGGACGAACGTTCCACTTAAGTTTATTTATTTATAATTATTGGATAGGATAGGATAGGAATTTCGACCGAAGGTAAACTACTTCTTGTAGGAGTAGGGCTTAATTAGTCTTTTGGATTGTCTTAATCCCGGGACACTTTCCCAGTGGTTCAGATAAAGTTGTTGCATCCCATTCATAATTACTTAAAGCATCAGCCCAGTTGACTCTGCAGTAGGGTTCTGCTACTAAAAACGCAGATTCTGATCCAGCTCGCCTTCACGTTCGTTGCCTGCAATACCTTGGTGACCAGGAACCCATCCAAGTTTTACCTTGTTATGCTTGGCTAGGTTTTGCAAGGCAACGTAGCAGTACTTCACTGTCGCAGAATTTACAGTCTTAGATGATAGTGTCTGTAGTGCTGCTTGACTATCCGAGAAGATATGAATTCTGGCACCTTTAATTCATTTTCGGGAAACCAAATTAGCACAGATCTCAACCATTTCACGATTTCAGATAGTTTTTTTAGCTTTCAATACTCAAAGAAATTATATTTTTGCGAATAATCCTCGATGCCGTTTTCTTCCATTTCTGTCTTCTTGTATTTTATTCGGTATCGAATGAAAAACATATAGATACATTGCTTTTTTAGTAATTCACAACCAAGATAATATATAAAATCAATTTTCCTCTTGATAAGAAAATTTGCTGTTGGTAAAGTGGGACAGTTACCGACAGTAGGAATGTTGTTTTTATACCCTATCCTAAGGGTATATTAATTTTGCCACATAGTTTGTAACACCCCTTAATATTCGTCGTCGACCCATAAAAGTATATATATTTATGATCAGGACCAAATCCTAAGACTATTAAGCAATGTCCATCCGTCCGTCCGTCCGTACGCAATTTTTAGGCCTTTAAAATTAAGCTAGGAAGCTGTAATTTGGAACACATACTCTCTAGGGCTCCGAAATTTTTAAGTGTACACATTTTTTTTAAATACGCAAACTGCCACGCCCACTTTTTAGAAAAAACCGTTTTTAAGCTAAAGTTAGAGAGATAGAGTGGTACAACCTTCACAAGAGAAGTAAGCACTGCCCTCCTTTATAAGTTTGTCATATAAAGTTTTTGCCACGCCTACTTTTTTGGGCGTTTTTCACTAAAATGCTGTTTTCTTCGAAAATTTTCATAGAAAGCGAAACAAATTTTTTACATGATATTTAGCCAATATTTTTTCCAACATATTTCTCATACAAAGTTTTTGTCCACGCCCACTTTTTGGGGGCGTTTTTTCAAAAAATATTTTTTTTTTAATTTAAAAGAATGCAATAAAATGCTAATGCATTTCTCTTTGGGGCATATAGGGATATGGATAGGGTATCATACTGTTCGCCCTAAGCGGACTGTAGCCTTTCCTTATGTTTTATTTTTTTTAAATTGATGAGATTTATGCCGACAGTAATTCTTTATCCATTCATTTTCTGCTTGGTGAAAAAAAATGACTATCGTAATAGCGTATACAAAAATATGCAATGGGCACAGGTGGCATACAATTCTACTGGATAATCCTTACTCTACGGATGCAGGTTCAACGGATTCTGGAGCGAGCTATTTATTGTAATCACTTGAGCCTATCAAATGTAGTAAAAGGGTATCTAGATCACCACCATTGGAATCTATGCCACAATTAAAATCAAAATAAAGTCCTACGACGCCCAAAGGAGGAGGAAAGTTATGACCTCCGTAGAAAGTTTAATGAACTCGAACTGCTCTGCAATGAGCTGAAAATCAAGTTAGACCAGCTTAAAGTCGAGGATAACCCACTAAAAAGTACAAATTTTATACAAATTTTTTCGGTGTAGTTTTTGACAATTAAAAATCCACCTATTATTTTTTTTGGCGTAGAATGAACTTTGCAGGAAATTCATTGCGAAAAGTTAAGTCTCTTTACCTTTCGAGTTAATTATAAATGTTGTAAGGTATCGAAACTCCATTTAAATTTCACAGTTCAATTGTCTCAAAACTAAAACATAAAAAAATTTGTTTGTGATCCTCCTGTCTCAACAATTTCATCCATAAACATTACAAACGCATTGCCATACAGACATTAAAAAATTATCTCAAGATACTTAAATTTGAAGCCGTCAATATTAGAGGTGGACCAGGAATAATATATCGCCTTTAATCTGTACTTAGTACCATTTGATGGTAGTAAGACCAGATTACTGCCAATTTAAGTCAGAACGGTTTTATTATAGATTTAAATAGGAATTTGTTGTAATGTATTTTTTGGAAGACATATCTTTTTTAATAAAAATTATATGCAAAGAAAATACAATTCAAGGCAACGTAGCAGTACTTCACTGTCGCAGAATTTACAGTCTTAGATGATAGTGTCTGTAGTGCTGCTTGACTATCCGAGAAGATATGAATTCTGGCACCTTTAATTCATTTTCGGGAAACCAAATTAGCACAGATCTCAACCATTTCACGATTTCAGATAGTTTTTTTAGCTTTCAATACTCAAAGAAATTATATTTTTGCGAATAATCCTCGATGCCGTTTTCTTCCATTTCTGTCTTCTTGTATTTTATTCGGTATCGAATGAAAAACATATAGATACATTGCTTTTTTAGTAATTCACAACCAAGATAATATATAAAATCAATTTTCCTCTTGATAAGAAAATTTGCTGTTGGTAAAGTGGGACAGTTACCGACAGTAGGAATGTTGTTTTTATACCCTATCCTAAGGGTATATTAATTTTGCCACATAGTTTGTAACACCCCTTAATATTCGTCGTCGACCCATAAAAGTATATATATTTATGATCAGGACCAAATCCTAAGACTATTAAGCAATGTCCATCCGTCCGTCCGTCCGTACGCAATTTTTAGGCCTTTAAAATTAAGCTAGGAAGCTGTAATTTGGAACACATACTCTCTAGGGCTCCGAAATTTTTAAGTGTACACATTTTTTTTAAATACGCAAACTGCCACGCCCACTTTTTAGAAAAAACCGTTTTTAAGCTCAAGTTAGAGAGATAGAGTGGTACAACCTTCACAAGAGAAGTAAGCACTGCCCTCCTTTATAAGTTTGTCATATAAAGTTTTTGCCACGCCTACTTTTTTGGGCGTTTTTCACTAAAATGCTGTTTTCTTCGAAAATTTTCATAGAAAGCGAAACAAATTTTTTACATGATATTTAGCCAATATTTTTTCCAACATATTTCTCATACAAAGTTTTTGTCCACGCCCACTTTTTGGGGGCGTTTTTTCAAAAAATATTTTTTTTTTAATTTAAAAGAATGCAATAAAATGCTAATGCATTTCTCTTTGGGGCATATAGGGATATGGATAGGGTATCATACTGTTCGCCCTAAGCGGACTGTAGCCTTTCCTTATGTTTTATTTTTTTTAAATTGATGAGATTTATGCCGACAGTAATTCTTTATCGATTCATTTTCTGCTTGGTGAAAAAAAATGACTATCGTAATAGCGTATACAAAAATATGCAATGGGCACAGGTGGCATACAATTCTACTGGATAATCCTTACTCTACGGATGCAGGTTCAACGGATTCTGGAGCGAGCTATTTATTGTAATCACTTGAGCCTATCAAATGTAGTAAAAGGGTATCTAGATCACCACCATTGGAATCTATGCCACAATTAAAATCAAAATAAAGTCCTACGACGCCCAAAGGAGGAGGAAAGTTATGACCTCCGTAGAAAGTTTAATGAACTCGAACTGCTCTGCAATGAGCTGAAAATCAAGTTAGACCAGCTTAAAGTCGAGGATAACCCACTAAAAAGTACAAATTTTATACAAATTTTTTCGGTGTAGTTTTTGACAATTAAAAATCCACCTATTATTTTTTTTGGCGTAGAATGAACTTTGCAGGAAATTCATTGCGAAAAGTTAAGTCTCTTTACCTTTCGAGTTAATTATAAATGTTGTAAGGTATCGAAACTCCATTTAAATTTCACAGTTCAATTGTCTCAAAACTAAAACATAAAAAAATTTGTTTGTGATCCTCCTGTCTCAACAATTTCATCCATAAACATTACAAACGCATTGCCATACAGACATTAAAAAATTATCTCAAGATACTTAAATTTGAAGCCGTCAATATTAGAGGTGGACCAGGAATAATATATCGCCTTTAATCTGTACTTAGTACCATTTGATGGTAGTAAGACCAGATTACTGCCAATTTAAGTCAGAACGGTTTTATTATAGATTTAAATAGGAATTTGTTGTAATGTATTTTTTGGAAGACATATCTTTTTTAATAAAAATTATATGCAAAGAAAATACAATTCTTCGTGAAGTAAAATCATAACCTTTTGAACAAAAATTGGCTGATCATTTTTATTGAATTTCGTTCACAGCACAAAACTATTTAAACATTCGAGATATGAAAATAATGTTTGTTCGTATGATTTGACGTGAACTGAGAATAGATATGGTAAGAACAATTTAATTACACAATAAAATTTCTAATGCAATGAAGCCGCGCCTAATATGTTCCTAAAATAATTTTTAAATTATCTCATCTCAAAAATATGTAACTGTGTATTTTTATCGCTCGAAAATATTAATAAATACTTTGCATACTTTTCGGAGCCGAATATTTTTATAAAAAAATTGTTTCCATAATTTTATTAGCAGAGATAATTTCCATAGCAATTAGTTATTGTCACTAAGCAAGCATATTATTCACGGAAATCATCGGCTGATAAATAACGTGATAGAGGTAATGCTATATATTATGTATCAAAATATTGGAACGTAAATAGATTTCTTGTAATATTCTTAATAACATTTAGAAAATAAGTATGTTTTTACAATGGATTAAAGCTGCCCGCGCCTTTAACGACTTTTAAAATTACACAAAAATTTTAGAACATTACATAAGTATAAACTTAATCTATAACGAAAACCTTTTTTGAAAGCTGGATATTACAACAGCGAAACGTTCCAAAAAATGGTCTTCAGAGTTACATGAGCTTAACCCTCTAACCGATAAACTGTTAAAAATGGAAAAAAAAAATTTGCATTAGAGTAATTCCTCTCTCCATTTAACGACGAGATTATGATCAGGATTACAGGGATCATAACCCTCCCACTTCCCTGCATTCCTACTGATCCGCCTGCGGGGTTCGAAAGATATCAGCAGGGCACCCGATTTTGGATCACTTCATCTTTAAGGCCAATCAAATGCTGGTGTTTCTGCACAGAAGATGGCAGAGTTTTCCTGCCACTTCATCCACCCTACGCTTACACGTTGATTAATGTCGTCATCAACGGTTGCTTCGTTGTTAATCATTGATCCCAGATATTTAAACATTTCGCACTTGGGAACCACCACCCTATTCAAATAAATGTCTGGAATGGGTTTGCTTGGGTCAGAGAATGGGCAGTACAGATAATCTGTCTTTTTTTGGCTAATACGATACACATTCCCTTCTAAAACATCAGTTGCTCGTTGCAGGGAAGTCTTACCATCACTAATGATGGCGTCAGCAAAGAATAACTGATGCACTTTAGGGTCCGTCACTTTTCCCTCAAGCAGATAATCTAGGACCTTTATAAATAGCAAAGGACTTAAGACACTTCCCTGGTGAACACCGATTTTTATTAGAAATTCATCGGTGACTCCTGCGGGACATCTAACTTTTGTCTTCGGTCCCTCGTACATGTCCATGATCATCTGTACGTAGGTTTCAGGAACTCCTCGTTGTCTTGGTGCTACCCATATCAGATCTCTTGGTTGTCTATCGAATGCTTTGCCAGAATCATATGCAGATCCTTTAAGGAATCACGATGCTTTCCATTACAGCCGTATTATATGTCTTAGGCGACCATCTAATACCAGCTCAACAATCTTCATGGTGTGTGACATCAATTTATTTGAACGGCTACTCACAGTTTCGAGTATCTCCCTTTCCTTTGTGCAAAGGAAAAAGATAACTTTCCCTCCACTGATTGAGCATTGGATCACCTCTCATGAGTTTGGAGATAATATTCATGAGCAATCTGAGCCCGATGACTCCCATCGTTTTCCAGAACTCACTGGGTATCTCAACCGGCCCAACCGCTTTTCTCTTCTTGGAGTTCTTGACCGCATTCCCAACTTCTTCGACTGTTATGTCGGTCACTTCTTCGTTGTTGGGGGCGGCTACTGGAAAATAGAGCCGGGGAAACTGTTCGTTTAAAAGCTACTCTCGCCACCTGCGTAAATTTTTTTCGTCGTCCACAAGTGCATTGAGCATTGTTAATGAACTTCGGCGAAAGAATTGCCTGAGCTTTCTTCTTCTCTGTACCGCAATCTTGAAAATTGTTGTTCCCTTGTTCGCGTTTTTTGTCGAAGCTCTTGGGTTACCTGGTTCCTAGTAGCAGGCGAAGAAGATATCTACTCCAGCTCCTGATACAGACTCTCCATACACTTAGCTTGAATTTGGATAAACTTTTTCTTCCCGATACTTTTACAACGTCTGGCGAGCTTTTTCAACTATATTATTAGAGGCGCACTTTGACCAGGCTTTGAAAGCCACTTTCTTAGCCTTTATTGCTGCTTGAACTTCCTCTGTCCACAACCAAGTTTCCTTTCCGTGCTGGTAGTGACCCTTCGAGGCTCCAACCAGTACTTTAGCTGTCTCTAAGCGGGCTCGTTGTAGGGAATCGCACATTTCTTGTGCGCTGCATTTTTAATGCTCAACTTCGTTGGTGTTATTATGGAGGAAATTTTTCATGTTGATAATAAATAACTCGCCTTTTTCTTTGACCATGTTGTACCAATTGATTTTCGCAAAAAACATTTGTTTGTTAATTTTTGTTCTTCTTCTCTTCCCGATATGTCCATTCAAATCTCCGCCAATAAACAAAAGCTTATCCTTTGGGATACTCTTGATGAGGTTGTGAAAATCAAGCCAGAATACATCTCTTTTCTTCTGCACGCACCCGATTTGGGGAGCATATGAACGGACAATATTTCACACCATGCCTTGAATCACCAGTTTAAGAGATATCAAACGGTCACTAGACTTCGAAATGGTCAATATGTTGCTAAGTAACTCTGCCGCAAGGATGATACTGATACCATTCTTACCCTGTTCTTTATCGTAGTAGAACATCTTGTATGTATTTGTGTTAACGTCCAAGAAACGCGCCGGATTTCCGGTGTTTCGCCATTTCGTTTCTTGGACACAGAAGATTTCCAATCGCCTTCTTGCCATCATCTATTCCAGCTCGTAGCTGCGACCACTCATACTTCCAATGTTCCTTCCCTTAGGTTTCGCCTAAGTCCTTGCATTATTTTGCTATCCCCCGGAAACCGAATAGCTCTGATCCTGATCTTACTTTTATGACACCGGTGATCTCCAGTCGTGTCTACTCACGGATTTGCATGCACACTTGTAGGGCAGTTTAAAGGTGTTAAATATGTTGATAGGCTCACCTGGATGTTGAAATTGCCTAGAAGTGATTTCCTCCACCTTAGTCGCCTTTTACGACAAGTATTGACGACAAGTATTTTATTAAAAAAAACAAAAAGTTGTTTTGAAAAAAACGCCACCAAAAAGTGGGCGTGGCCAAAAACCCATACAAAGTTTTTTTTAAAAAAAAAAATTTTTTTTTTTTTTAATTAATAGAACTAAATAAAATGCTATCCATCATCTTCTTAATGCTCTAGGGATATGGATAGGATATCCGATATGTTGAAAAAAATATTGGGTAAATATTTTGTTAAACATTTTTTTTCGCTTTCTGTGAAAATGTTCGAAGAAAACAGCATTTTAGTAAAAAACGCCCACAAAAAGTAAGCGTGGAAAAAAACTTTATATGACAAACTTATAAATGAGGGTAGTGCCTACATATCTTGTGAAGGTTGTAACACTCTATCTCTATAACTTTAGCTTTAAAACGGTTTTTTCTAAATTGTGGGCGTGGCAGTGGGCATATTCAAAAAATGTTTACACTTAACCATTTCGGAACACTAGGGAATATGTGGTCCAAATTTCAGCTTCCTAGCTTAATTTTAAAGGCCTAAAAATTGCGTACGGACAGACGGACGGACATTGCTAGATAGTCTTAGGATTTGGTCCTGATCATAAATATATATACTTTTATGGGTCTACGGCGAATATTAAGGGGTGTTACAAATTATGTGTCAAAATTAATATACCCTTAGGATAGGGTATAAATACAGTCAGTTATCACGATCGAATCTTAACCTAATCTACAAAAAATATAAACGATGCACACGCGCATCCGCTTCACACTCAGATGTCAGTCCCATCGGGAAACCTGATCCGAGGCGCATGAGGTGTGGTGGATCTGCATGAACTGCAGCTCAGCCTTAATTCGGCACTCATTGGAAATAAACGCGAGTCATGAAAATAAATAATTTTACACTGTTACATATTATTTGTAAACATATCAGTTCTTAATTCATTTTAATAAAAGAAACAAACTTCAGATTAACAAAAAACAGAGAAATAGACAAAAACAATGAACGATCTATTTAAGTGTGGCTTTTGTTGTTGTATAGTATAATGTCATGTAGTTTATATCAGGGTTGTATTTTGTCACTTTAAGCAAAATGCAGGCTGAACTGGAATCATCTGACAAAGGGTTTCTAAGCAAATCTTTAATGTTATTAATTTCTGAAAATAAGGATTCGCACGCATAAGTAGACGAAAATATTGTTAATATATCGACCGCCAACTTTTTCAAGCAATTATGTATGTCGGGAATTGAATTGCAAGTTTCCACTAATTTTGAATTGGCATTCTTCTTCGTATTGCCTAAAAGCTCGATATAGCTCGATTGATTCCAACTCTTTCCGGGTTTCGACGAATTTTTGAGTCCATATGGAACTAGAACGGAATTCGTTGAGCTGCATTTCAATTTCTTCAATTTCCAACAAAGCAAATGGCTTACCAGAGACCTCGGAGAACGCCAATAAGAGAATTAAGATATCCAGAATTTGGTAATAATATCGAATGAGAGGCAAAAAGAAAAACAACTTAACTCAGTGTAGACAACTGATGCTGTCGCTCAAAGGTGCCATCGGATTTCTCAATTGGTGACGTGCCCATAATATTTCGTCGGTTGCCATTGGTTCGCCGTTCCATTGGTTCGCCATCGCCATACATTTTCAACAAAAAACATAAGGAAAGGCTACAGTCCGCTTGGGGCGAACAGTATGATACCCTATCGTCATCCCTATGTACCCCAAAGAAAAAAAGCATTAGGAAGATGATGGATAGCATTTTATTTCATTCTATGAAATTTATAGAAAAAAAAATATTTTTTTCAAAAAACGCCCCCAAAAAGTGGGCGTGGCAAAAAACTTTGTATGGGCGATATATTGAGAAAAATATTGGCTAATATATTGTTAAACTTTTTTTTTCGATTTCTATAAAATTTTTTAAAGAAAACAGCATTTTAGTGAAAAACGCCCACAAAAAGTAGGCGTGGCAAAAAATTTCATATGACAAATTAATAAAGGTGGGCAGTATCTACATATCTTGTGAAGGTTGTACAACTTTATCTCTCTAACTTAAGCCTTAAAACGGTTTTTTCTAAATTGTGGGCGTGGCAGTGAACGTATTTTGAAAATTTTAACACTTTACCATTTCGGAACCCTAGGGAGTATATGTTCCAAATTTCAGCTTGCTAGCATAATTTTAAAGGCCTCAAAAATTGATACGGACGGACGGACGGACATTGCTAAATAGTCTTCGGATTTGGTCCCGATCATAAATATATATACTTTTAGGGGTCTGCGACGAATATTAAGGGGTGTTACAAACTATGTGTCAAAATTAATATACCCTTAGGATAGGGTATAAAAACGATCACTTCGATCGCACAATAATTTCGGTTTTCCAAAATCAAGTTTTTTTATCAAAAATGTTGCTACTGCAATTATTGATTTCTTATTGGAAAGTACCGATAGAGAATGAAAACGAAATGTCAAATTCACTTCTAGCCTTGGACAGAATTGTCACGTGCTATGTAAGTCAAGGCAATGCAATCAGTTTCATGAAAACAAATTTACTTTTCTAGTAAAATTTAGTTTTGTGATGCGTGCATTGAGGCACTCTTATCGGCTAGAGGGTTAAGCTAGTTTAATGAAATATCTAAATACTCGTTAACAGTACAGCATGACCATAATTGGATTATGATAATGCGTTACTTTAAATTTTGGTTAACTTGAGTGGACTTACGGAAAGTGTAAATTAAGTGAGACACAGTGAAGAAATTTAACATTTTACACCAACAGAAAAAATCATGAATATATGCCAATTTTCCTACTTTACATCACTTTACATTGCTACTATATTTTTTAAATCCCATGTAAGAAACAATTACCTAAGATAGTTTAAAAAGTTAATTTTTCACATTTGAGATAACAGATGTCACAGTTCTTTCTCCATAACTACCTGAAGCCTGACAGTTTTGAACTAATTACATATCTACATAATATTGAATGTACATATTCAATATTTTTAACAGATTCCTATTAAAAATGGATATTGATTTAAATAGAGCAATTGCATTGATTTCTTCATCGTCATCGTCATTGTCGTCATCATTATCATCGTTAATTTTTGATGTAAAGAACAAAATAAATAGTTTTGGTTATACGTAGTTGTTGTCGGTATTTTAGTATTTCGCAAAAAAACAGCAGCAGTAATTACTGAGCAGTTTGCCAATTCAAGGCATTACCTTAAAACACATACATATGTGTGGAGAAAAAAGGCCATCAGCCCTTAAACTCAACGTCTAGCATTTTTATGGTATGTTATTATGATGTAATAATAAATTAATTTTAATACAATAAAATATATTTAAAGGTTTGAGGGAACGAAAATTCGAATTGACAAGTCTCAAATCTGCCATTGGTTTTTTTTCCGAAGGTAAGTTGAAAATCTTCCATGAGACACTAAGGCGACAGCCCGCACGTGCTCATAATAGTGTGAAAATCTTACTCACTAAAAACACCTTCCTTCAAATTACTTTTACTATAATTAGGTTATTTCCTATATAGAAGTTTTTAATACCTTATATTCGTGGCAGCTTCCCATCGGAGGCACCTGCTTGTACCGCCAAAAACACGCGGTTAAATTTTATTGCGCTAATTCAAATGGTTTTATCCGTTGAAGTCGGCGCACTAAATTTGTATCGTTCAAAATATATATCATATCGTTATTGCAATGACCGCGAAGCCGAGTCCGTTGCTTACAATTCATCTTCGATTGCAACATCCAAATCTCTGTGGATATCACAATTTCGGATATACCAAGGGGCGTTTACAATAAGCACTTTGTATAGAAAAGATTGTAAAATATTGATTTTATTTGCTTTGGTACAACCCCAAACTTGTGTACCATACGTCCAAACCGGTTTTAGAGTTTGCTTGTATAAAAGCAGCTAATTTCGCATGTAAATCGACCAGGCAGCCAATTCATTTGATTATATTTAAGTTTCGCATATAATTTTATTCCAAAATATTTAACTTCATTTGGATACGGACTTTGTACGGAGTCAATTAAAATGGGTAGCGCATTAACATTCCTGTAAGTAAAATTAGCTTGAGTAGATTTTGTTTCATTATCAACAGGACAAACGTAGTAGCTGCAGTTGTGCCTCGAGTAAAGATTAAAAATAAAATCGGACCCAGGACGCTTCCTTGTGGAACTCCAGCGCAATTTCTTTGAATTCGGAATACTATTTTCCGTGCTTAAAACGGAAGAGTATATCCGCTAAATAGGAACCCTTTTAAAATGTAAAAATCTATAAGGTCTGGAGTTTTTGCCAAATTGTCCACCGGAATTGTATACCGGATTTCTATAGAACTTTTTCTTTTGGTGAAATGCATCGTGAACTTCAAAAGCTGTGTTTTGCATTAAAATCATCACCGACAACAAAGTTCTGTACGAGCGTGTTAAAAATACTAGTGAAATCAATTTTTTTGTCTTTTCCTTTGTAGATATATATATATATAGTCGCAAATATCATAAGTTTATTTTAGATATTATTTTTACCACGAACCGTTATTATTTGAACATTATCTAGCTCGAATTTTGTTCCTTTTGTTTGCTCAATGGTGTCTTTTATAAACAAAGACGCTCGGACTCTAGCCCTTCCCGAATGCATGATTGGCACTATATCCTTTGGTCATTTGCAGTCCACGCTACTATTTCGATTTTGGATTTTTTGTTAGTATTCATATTCATATTTATATGCGATGAAGTGAGGCCCGAAGTTTATGGTCTAGCTCGTCAAACTTTTCAAATATGCGTTTATTAATATGTTTATACCCTATCCTAAGGGTATATTAATTTTGACACATAGTTTGTAACACCCCTTAATATTCGTCGTAGACCCATAAAAGTATACCAACATCTAAGACTATTTAGCAATGTCCGTCCGTCCGTCCGTCCGTATCAACTTTTGAGGCCTTTATAGTTATGCTAGGAGGCTGAAATTTGGAGCATATACTCCCTAGGGTCCCGAAATGGTAAAGTGTTAAAAATTTTTTAATCCGCCCACTGCCACGCCCACAATTTAGAAAAAACCGTTTTAAGGCTTAAGTTAGAGAGATAAAGTTATAAAACCTTCACAAGATATGTAGGTACTGCCTACCTTTATAAATTTGTCATATAAAGTTTTTTGCCACGCCTACTTTTTATGGGCATTTTTCACTAAAATGCTGTTTTCTTTGAAAATTTCCATAGAAATCGAAAAAAAATGTTTAACAATATATTTAGCCAATATTTTTTCCAATATATCGCCTATACAAAGTTTTTGGCCACGCCCACTTTTTGGGGGCGTTTTTTCCAAAAAATATTTTTTTTTCTATAAATTTCATAGAATGAAAAAAAATGCAATCTAACATCTTCTTTATGAATTTTTTCTTTGGGGTACATAGGGATAAGTATCACACTGTTCACCCCATGCGGACTGTAGCCTTTCCTTATGTTTTTTAATTGTCTTTCTCTCGACAGCTTAGACATTTCCTGAACATTTTTTTATCCTTCAATTGATTTGCTTGCTGGAATGTCATGGGAGATGCGACAAACCCGCCAAAAATATGTATCAATACATGGGGCAGGCACTTGACGTAAAGGTCATCACTAAAAATCATTTAATTTTATTTAGTAAAAAAGTAATTTAAAAACAAAATTGGATTATTAATTCTTCACCACCTTGTAAATATCCGGATGTAATATCACAAATATTCGTCTATCGTCTAAAGAAACGCCTATCGCCTAAAAAATTGTCAGGTCATTTTTTTTTTAAAACTTGTTACTTATTTACTGTTCTGATTTGTGCAATTTGGTTTTGTGCGAATTGAGTGAGTACTAGCAGGTCCTATACCCATGATATATTTCGAAAGTCTGCGGTGAAGAGTTATGATGATCTGTCAGTGAGTTAGAGTTGTGTCAATTTGATGATCAAATCGTTTAAGTATTGGTGGGAAAAATGAATCGATCACTTCAATCAAATCATTCAATGACAGATGCGAGTCTTACCTTTCTCCATTCAATTTCAAAATAATCAGAAATCCCAATCGGTCCTAATTGAGTTTAGTTCTGATAGAGACAAAGAGATTCTGATGAATTGTGAGAGTGAATACAACCAAATAAATGCATACCATTGGAACACATTTTTTGCGGAACTATACTTCTTAAAGTGACGTATCAAGACACATAAACCTGGCAGTTGCGCAAGAAAAGTATTGCTTTTGTAAATGACTGATGAGTTAGATTAATAAATAAGTCAGATGCGTACCAAAAGTATTGACGCTGTGAATGATTGATATGTGGCTATGTGATTTCAATAACCAATACATTATTGTGATAGGACCAAAAAGATCAAATCACAATTGGTCCAGCTCTATAGTAAGTCCAACCAAATTTAATCTTGCCACCAGAAATGATTAAACTTAATTTGTTTGCAATAATGAAAAATATCATTTATTCTATACTTAAAATACTAGTAAACAACATAAAACAAAAAACTTAACAACAATCAGGAACAGAGCTAGCAGTTGGAAAACCCCGAATCGGAGTAGCCGACGTGCAGCTTACACTTTTCACTTCTCTACAACGAAAATCGATCTAATACTGGGGTGGCAGGTAGCCATTGCCATTGGACGACACACTATCAACAGCTTCCTCATAACCCTGGCTTTGGGCAGCCTCTTCTTCCTCTGTAAGTTGGGGATCCAAAGAGCCAATGACGGATGTAACTGGAGCCAATCCCTCATCAGAGATGGTTGAGCTTCCTCCCAAACTATCGTACTGCGATTGAATCTGCCTTTGAGCGTTGGCAGCCTCCTCGGGAGTACGGTACTTGATGAAGAACACCTCGGGCTTAGTAGTCTTCTGTGGCGCCTCACGAACAGCGTCCTGTAAGTCGGCAGCTGTTGTCTTCTTTGTCAACACATATACGACGGTCTTTTCTTCGTTCAATGCCTTGGCGAAGTTCAAAGCAGTGTGTTTGTTGGTCTGAGATGGTGACTTAATGAACAGGACATTGTAGTGTTTGCGAGGTTGCTGAGACAGTTGAGCAATCTCATCTTGAACTTCTTCCTCGGTTTCCTCTGGAGCAGAATGGATAAAGAAGCTCTTGGTTACGACTGGCTTTCTTGGGCGGGCATATCCTCGTGGACGATAGTATTTTGGTTGTTTCAACTGTGGTTGTGGCAAAAATGGAGGAAGAGATTGTGGTGGTTGAATCAGTGAGTTCGAGGGAAGCTGAACAGATGGAGTTATTTGCATCACCAGGGGCTGTTGGGGATAGTATGAATTCTGTTGTTGCTGCGGCAGCAGTTGTTGTTGTTGCTGTTGTTGTTGCTGTTGGTGGTGTTGCAACTGTTGCTGCTGCTGCTGCTGTGGTAGACTTGGATAGTTGTATCCTTGTGATGCCACCATGGCAACGGATGCCAAAAACACAGTCTAAAAGAAAAAAAAATTATTTTGTTTTGGTTAATTTTATCCGTGGGAGAAAATCCGTCAATTTAATTATCCATATAATTTATATAGGTATCCGTAATCCCAAAGTATACGGTTTTATGCGTACCAGAAAGATTTTCATGTTTGCGCTTAAGAAAGTTGTGCTGTTGCTTCTTGAAGTTGTTAAAGTTTACTGATACCAATCGTTGGTCGAGATTCGATTTATATATCACCGACCGAGATGTGTTAATTTAGATTTGATAACAATATCAATCGCTAGTTCGACGTAACAATCCCCCAAAACATAGTCCAAGAGAGTTAACGAAGCAACCAACAATACCAACGGATTTTCATCTGCATAAATTAGTCTAATTTATCTGAATGATTAGTGAGCTTCTTTCTTTTAGCTGTATCTACGTGCTTTTGTCACCACGATTCGCAGGATATGCAAATCGATTAAGTATAGTACGTTGGCTGACGTTCGGTCTTGGTTGCAAAAGTTAGTCCAAAATTAATCTGATCACATTAAAATAGTCGTTTACCATCATCTGTGTCATTCTCATCTATATGCTGTTACGATTCTCAATATATGAATATCTCATCATCGTTTTTGCTTCATTTTTGCGAATTTTTGAGGAATATTTGCATTTATTTTGTAAAGTGAGAGGTTTTTCTTTAAACTATCATAACAAGGTATCAATATTTGCATGTAAAATGCGGCAAATGAAATTCAAATTAATGAGCCAAATGCTGTCATAATAAAAGAAATAGTTTGTTTAAATCCGAGCTACATGGTTTAGGTAGGGCTACATGTTTATTAATAGTAGCGACTGAATAGTAGTGGAATCTCGTCAGTCTTGTTTAAGATCTGCAATTTGTGGTGTCCTTTCTTCAAGCGCAATTTTATTTAGCGATTTTCATTTCTTTTAATTCCAGCAAGTTTACAATCGTGATGTTTAATTAATTATCAATTAAGTTGTCTTCGAAGTCTCTCCATTAATAAACTCAACAACATTTTTTACATTCTAAACAGAATTTATTAATTTAGTTTTCCGTTTTGATGAATTATAAAAGGTGTACACATCCGGTGGTGCTTGTGTTGGTCACATACATTTTGAAATTATCAGCTAATGAAAAATTACAGGAGTAACTGCCTTTTCAGAAGCCGTATGATGAGAAGATTTGACGGATATGCTTGTCTATTTGGGATAGTGCCAAAATACTGCTTACTTAGTTTTTCGAAAAAGGATACATTACAAAAACGTTTACATTTAAAATATATCAAAATTGTTTGTACTAGATATCACATCACAAATCAACATTCTTCGATTTTTAAAGTATTTATTTAAATTAGTTTTTTCTAAAATTTAAATTTAACTGAATTTGCAAATGAAATGGGGAGTACACGTCGAATAGACTTAGGTTATCTGACTGTATAAAAAAGGGTTAGGCGGTTTAATAATATTTGTTTACCCTATCCTAAGGGTATATTAATTTTGACGCATAGTTTGTATAACCTTTTTATATTCGTCGTAGACAATGAATTAAGATAAAAACTCAAGATTTAGATTTAGCAATGCCCGTCCGTCTGTCCTTATCATCTTTTGAGAGCTTCCTTTTGGTCTCGAAATGGTAAGGGGTAACATTTTCTTAATACGTCCACAGCCACGTCCATAATTAAGAAAACCCCGCTTTAAAGCTTAAGTTAAAGGTGTAAGAGGTTAGAATCTTACACACTGACCTGTTTTTTACCAAAATATTGTTTTCTTCCAAAATTTCCACAGAAAATTATAAAAATATTTACAATTATGGACATGCCCAACTTATTGTAGTCGTTTTTTACAAAATATTTTTTTTACAAATTTCATAGAAAATTAAATAGAATGTCATCCATCATAGTCTTAAAGATTATTTTCTTTGCGATATATAGGGACATGTATAGGATATCATTGTGAAGTTCAAGAACAAAGAACGTATACAAATAATTAAGTGTGTGACGGCAGCTTGAAGAGCGTTAACGCTAATTTTGATGCAGCTCATTTTTAGCAAACGGCTTCGTCAACAAACAGAATATGCGTTATAATTTAAGCGCAATATTTTGATAGGCCTCCCATTTTGACTGAGGCCTTAAAAAAGCTATTGGTGTTATTTTTGTGTCGGCTTCGGTCTTGGCTTCGGCTACATTTGGCCAAATTTTCGACCTCCGGCAACACATTCGGCTTCGGCGAAAAAAGACAGAAGGTTTAGCCGAAGCCGAATATTGACGTTTTCAACCGCTTTTCCGAGAATTTTCGCATGAGCGATTTCGAGCAAGTCATTATATCCTATCCTAAGGGTATATTAATTTTGACACATAGTATGTAACACCCCAATATTATTCGTTATAGACCCATAAAAGTATATATATTTATGATTAGGACCAAATCCTAAGACTATCTAGCAATGTCCGTCCGTCCGAACGCAATTTTTTGGCCTTAATAATTAAGCTAGGAAGCTGAATTGGACCACAATTTCCCTAGGGCTCCGAATTGGTTAAGTGTAAACATTTTAGAAAAAACCGTTTTAAAGCTAAAGTTAAAGAGATAGAGCGTTACAACCTTCACAAGATATGTAGGCACTCCTTTATAAGTTTGTCATATGAAGTTATCTGCCACGCCTACCTTTTGTGGGCGTTTTTTACTAAAAATGCTGTTTTCTTCAAAAATGTTCATAGAAAGCGAATGTTTAACAAGATATTTACCCAAACATTACGCCCATACAAAGTTTTTGCCCACGCCCACTTTTTGGGGGCGTTTTTTTTTTCAAAAAAACATTTTTTTTTATAATAGAATGAAATAATATGTTATCCATCATCTTCTTAATGCTTTTTTCTTTGGGGCATATAGGGATATGGATAGGGTATCGTACTGTTCGCCCCAAGCGGACTGGCCTTTCCTGATGTTTTTTTTTGTTTCGTTTCTATAGTTGCATCTGAATGAATGTTAGTTTGAATTTGTAGCTATTCACAGGCAATCAAACGGTTTATTAACTGGCTATTTTTTGCTTTTGTTTATTTGTAAAATGCATTTTGTTATGATTATGAGTTATTTTATCTAATAAATTGTATACAGGACAATTCATTTGACGGATGATTTACTTTAGGTTCCTTCCTATTTCATGTTGTACTACATTGGGCTTCGGCCGGACCCATCTAAATTATCCAAGGTACAGAAAAATACCAAAATCTTTGAAACCATTTTCGGAGAATATTAGTGATAAGTGATTTTCACAAATAAAACTGCACGTTGCTTAAAACGATAAAGCTAAAAATAAAAAAAAAAAAAACCATACGAAGTTTGAAGCAAATCCGTTGAACCATTTTTACATACGGCTCCCGGACAGACTTACCGACGGATGGCATTGCGGACCCACTTCTGTGGACTTCTCTGTAGTCGTAGATTAGTACTTCTAAAAGACGATTATAACTAAAAGAGCTTTTATTGACAATTTAAACTAAAAGCAAAGAATATAAAAAGAAGTAGTATCTGCCGTTGAAAATTAAATTTAACACAAAACGCTTCTTCCAACGTAACAAAAGAAAGGGCCGACAGAAAAATAATTGAGAGTCGTTCCTCACTGTCACTCATCAAAGCAGGTAATACAGGATATTCGGTTGGTATATGTGAGTTTGCCTAAACGGATACAAATAAAGATGTATCTCCGTCGCTCGTCTTGCTATGTTGTGGATGACTAAGCCACTGTGTGTTGTATATATCTCGTTGCACTGGCCTATGAAGTCCTCTGAGCAAGGGATTTAAAAGTTCTTGATAAAGCAAAGCAATAGCAAAAGCTGTGGGAGCGGGTTTCAGTATTATTTGTGATTGGGCTAGAGGTAATTTCTTCGAATTTCAAATCGGTATGCTAAGCGGCGTACATCTAAAGGCTCTCAAGCAATGACCAATTTCTCAAATGTAAGAATCAAGGAACGCAAATTGCGATGGACGCAAAGGATGCACATTTTTGCCATTTTTTTTCTCAGAGGCTGGTATGACATGGTGCGTATGACATAAAAAACTTATACTCATGCTTCTTAGGGCTTTAATGGAACACAGTGTTATGAAATTAAAACAAAGCGACTAAAACATCTGTGCGCATATAGAAATTGTATAGATTATAACAAATTCCTACTAAAAAATATGATTCATTATCTCGTACGATGTGTGTTTTGACTAATAATAGTAATTATTATAATTTTAATGTTTTATAATATTGAGACTTTGGAAGGTATTCAAAATTTTAAGAACAAAATTATAATGCAGTCAATCTTTCTAACTCTTATCAAGTAGTATCACGAAGTGTTAAGTTTTCTAATTCAAATCCAGGCATTGTTTTTGCTACTGTTGAAAAATGAAAACATTTTTAATATATCCTTGTGGCCTATTTTGTGCGTCGACACATAAATGTGAGCTTTTTACTGTGTGTAAAACTTTGTATTTTCTAATCCCCTTAGTTTTAATATACTGAAAATGTCAAAGTTTGTGCGATATTTCAGGCAAGCACTTGCTCGCAAATATTTGAAATAAGACTCACAAATATGGTCTCATTCCAGATTATTTATAGCCAAATGCGACCTTATTTTAATTATTAATAGATTTCGCTAATTGGCCTACATAACGACCTTTATTAAGCTATTCAAAAAGGCCTTTCTATTTAACGGCGAATCCGCTTCTCATTTCACATAACTTTTGCTTTTGTCAATATTATAATTTTTGCTTATTTTATTTAAAACTAAAAAACACCAAAAGCACAACTCATAAATTATGTTAATGTATACTACAAACTCTTTTAATTACGTTTTTCGTATTTTCTAACGCCTCTCTCTGACGAATGTGCAGCTTTTATTGCCAGATTTGTTTAGGGCATCTCTAATTTGCATACATTAATGTCAACTGGCGTGAGAATGCTTAAAACCAGTATTGCTCACAATTGAAGTCCATTGACCAGCCGTAGTGCCATCAGTATACATACAATACGTTTATCCATCAATGAATCAAGTTTAAGGTCAATATTGTGTGCAATACGATATTTCATTAGTTAACGACATTATTTTGATTGCTACTTAATTCATTTGGGAATTGATTTAGATCTTCCGTTTGTCAAATGATTATTAAAATTTGTACGTTTACCTAAATAGCTGAGGAGGAACCAAAGAGCTAATAGCCATTTTCCTGTTTTAGGTACAAAGAAGCAAGCTTGGCTAAATAATTATTATTTGGGTCAAACCAAATATTGAATTGAATGAATTCCAATTCGTGGGAAGATTGAAAAACTTGCATTTATGGTAATGACTTTAATTGGAGACAGGAAACTGCGTTTTATAAAACCAGGTCAGTGTTTAGGAATATCTATCATTCACCATTGTTACAGACAGAGTGTCACAGTGGATGTAGATCTACATATTTTGCAAAGTCAACATTCATGAAAGTAAAAGCTCAAAGTTCTCAAATTTATTAATTAAATAGGTGCAAAATAATTTTATATTAAGTTTAGGAAATTTTTGACATTTTGTTTATGTGGTAGTTATTGGATTCAGTTGGTTAGATTTAAAGAGAACTCCAGCTATGACATCAAAGCGAAGATAAGTAGTGGAATTTCACTTTCCAACTGCTGCGTTTATAGACTAAGAAGAGATGTACTATTTTTTTATTTTGCTATGTACGAGTGTTGCGTTTTAAACCAGACTAAGTTTGTGTACTCCCACTTCTCCCATTAGGTTTATATAAAGTTCTAAGATACACATTGTGGGTGCAGTGACTTAGTGGGTAAGTACGTTGGACCATTAAACGAGAGGTCGCTGATTCAAATTCCACTCTGTACCACTTGAAAGTTTTTATTCGCTGCTCCACCTATTGCGAACGTCTGACAAACATCCAAGAGTAAGAACTTTCATGAGAAACTTCTCAAAAATTAATTGCCGTTAGGATTCCGCATTAAACTGTAGGTCCCTTTCAGTCGTGTCAAAAAAATATATTTTCGAAGACACAGTGGTTTATGAAGCTAGGCTTTGGGTCCTATGTGGGCCATTTACGCCTAATATTTATTTATTTATTCTTAGAGACACATTTAACTCAACTTAATCTGTCCAATTTTCCCAAAATAATCTGGGTGCAATATCCATTTTTCCATAGGAATGTCCTTAATAGTCGGAATGACTGGCGAGTCGTCAGAGGAGAGATCGAAACATTCCTCAGTTTTAACATTTTGGAATTTTCGTGGAATCCGAGGTTCAATAAGAGGGTTTATCTGACGATAAATGCTTTTACAATTCTTTGCGTCATTGGTTACGCGAGCAGAGTCTTTTAGGATGATCTAATAACACTTACAATTAGACTATTTAAAAAAAAAGTAGAATGATTGCAAAAAATGGCTCTTCCCCGAATCCGTAGAACCTGTCTCCGAATAATTTGAGCTTTCTAGTAAAACTGGGCTGGCCACAGGATGTTTCGTCGTTGTCATTGCATATTTGGCATACTATACAATTTGCATATCAACCCTGGGTATATTTTTACCACTACCCTAAGAAGGATGCAAAACTCTCATATATAATATATATTCACCTGTGAGTTTTGAGAATTTATTAATTTCCATGAGTAAATCAAACCCGACTTTACACATTTTTTACGTAACTTAAAACAATTAAGGGAACACTCAACGGAGGATGGTGATTACACTATGATTAGCAAACATACACTTGTACTTTTAATTTTTAGGAAAACTTTGAGCTTTCGGTCTGGCAAAACGAGTTGATGCATCATTTTTAAAATGATTATGGTCATTGTGGGAATATCATACTGTAAAAATTCCTTAAACAATTTAGTCTTTCCATCAATACCTATTTGTAAAGTAGCGGTATATATACTAATAAAAACAAAAATATTATTTTTCTTAGTACTTTTCAAATTAATCTTAGGGCTTACAAAAAAAGCTTTTTTCAGAAATAAATAGAAGGCCCTAAGGTATTCGTAGAGCCAGTAGTGCTTCCATTTTTTCAAAATATGTTATTTGACATGTTGGCTTTCTTTTGGAACTTGGAATTAGATCAAGCTTTATTACTCCTGCTGGAAGCATCTTCATTTCAGCTGCTGTCAATTTGACCTCACACTTTTTGTCGATTGTCCAACATCGTAAACCGTATGTGAGCGGCATACGAAAAACTGCGGGTTAGAGCCTTTGTTTTAGCTCACGGGGCATTATTCGGTCACATTTATCATCCATGGTTGCTCCGCTGTTGACTATATATTAACATTTAATTATTTAATTAAATTTCCTAACGTTACGTAAACAGTAAAGCACTATCAAAAAGAGAGTACAATCTGTTAAATGATAATATTGGTAAAAATGAGTATGAATGTGAGCTTTTACCACCTATTTGACCTTTTCAGCAAAAAGTAACCACGAATGTACTAATGTGCTGAATTAGAATCATGCACATGCCATACTCGTATTTCTGGCTTAACTTAATAGGACTGAATTTTTCACTCGTGTAATTGACATTGTAAAATATTATAATTTCCTTGCAGATATAGTATCCTATAGGTTTTGGCATAGCATAGAACACCCAAAGGGGTTGATATCAAATCGCAGCTGAAATAACTTGATGAAGAAAATATTCACTTGTCGTCAACCACTGAGAAAAAAAAATTATTTTGTGCTTCGCGCAATTTTTAAAAACTGTGCATTAACCATTGTTTACAAAAATAGAGGCTTTAAAATAATTTTATTTCATCTCGATGCGGCCTATTTCGGCAAACATACCTAAAGCTTTAAAAACAAAATAAAAAATTAGTGCTGTTTTTCAGTAGTAGATATATTTGGTGGCGTTAGAAATATGGATATGACACATATAAGGGGTGCAACATTTATTATACTACTTTTGTTTTTTATTTCGTCAAATATTGTTGTTTTGTCAATTTAACTTTCACACAGATTGTAAGAAGGGGCAAGACCTAACACTCAGTTTTTTAAAGACTTTCGTAACTATATCTTAAAAAATATCTAAAAGAAATAGGTATTGAGGAAATACCAACAGAATTTACAATATTAGTATATGCACCATCAGGCTATTTGTATTTCATACTACATATATACCAATGCTGATTTAATAATATTTTTTATATGTAAAATAAAAAATCTAGTGTAACAAATACAGGAGCGAAACAAAGCAACTTTGAGTACAAGTGCAAGATTATTTCTTCCCCTTATTGACAGATAACTGTAATCTGAAAGTGACAACTAGCGAAGATATTTCAGCTTATCACACAATGAGAGCAAATTCTCACTTCTTCAAATAAAACACGAACGGTTGTAGCTGGTTGCGCCAAGAAACTCGCCACTTTTACCAACAAATAAAAGACTTCAATAACAGATCCACAAGTTCATCATCGCCTGAAAATAATCCTTTATTTATCAGTTTGTGCAGCATATGTTTAGGATGAACTAACATTACTTAAATGTGCGCCAGATTACATACCACAGTAAATTCTTTGTGATTCAATAATATTATCTTACCTACCAAAAATTTAAAGATCGACGTTATTCTTGATCTTATGACCAGGACGTGCGGCACCAACATTTGTAGGGTAGACATTATGATTTTACTGTGCCTCTCACTCTATGTTGCTTGATCTTCCGTGCCTTCTTAATCCTAAACGCGCAATAATTCTGTGCAGTTATTAAATACGACGTCAAAATAATCGCTGAAAGAAATAAAGACAGGAACTCAGGCTGTGTTGTTAATCCTAATGGTTTACAAGACCTTGAATACATATTTAGAAAGCTGTTGAATAACAAACAACCTCCTTAACATCCTCAATGCATTATGTTGATCCCGACAGAAAATGAAAGAAAGAAGAAACTCACAGCCTTTATAATCCCTAGATAACATTAAAATAATACGAAAAGCCTTAGATTGGCCTAAGTCAAAACGGGAGGCCTGACAAAATTTGTTTAAGTAGAACAAGAGTACCTATCGCACAGGGAGATCTGAAGATATTATAGAAGAAGAAGTTGAAATAATTAAAATCTCCTGAAAAATCCGTGTACATAAAATATAAACCACATGATTTGTTTGAACAAATCATAACTATAAGCGACATAAGTTGCAAGAGTGGCTCTATTCTCATTGCATAGGCGAAGTAGACAGATTGGATTGTGTCTACCTACAGTTGATCAATATCAATATATTTCCTTGAAACAGGTTTGTAATTTGAATGATCTGAAAATAAGAGTTATTATATGTGCCATGAAACGAAGAGAGACAGTGGAAAGAGGAGTTTAGAAATGCGTTTTCTACAAATCTTTCTCTTAACGTTATTATAAGCCTTTTAGTTTTTTTTCTTCTCTATTTTTTGGGTAGACAGTGTCTAACTCGTCTCAATGACGCACCTTCACTGCCTATGACGACAAATTGTTATCACCAGAACATTAACGTTTTGTACATGGCCGTGGCAAACTATGTGGTCAAAGTTATATTCTCTGACAAACAAATAATTTCCAAAGTAAAAAAAAATAACATTCATAACTTACTATTCACTGCATTTATTTTTAAATGTGTAACAGTTAACATTCTAATGTTGATTAAAAAAACTACCGAATTGGTTACGCATTGGGAAAGCGTTATTACATACTAAAGGGAAACATTTTTTGTTTGTAAATTCCAAGTCAAAATTACATTTTATTACTCATAGAACATTATTATAATCTCTAGGTACCTATAAAATGCAGTACTTCCCGGATAATAGCACATCCGCATGGGTATAAAATTATAATCCTTTTAATCTTGAACCCTTTTAAAAACAAATTTTATTTATTATTAATAATCTTTTTTGAGGCAAACACAGAAAGAAAAACAAAAACTATCTGATCGTCGCAGTAGGATTCAATGACGGCACGAATGCGGTTGAATCATTTGCAAAAGTGTTTATAGACAACTTGTATTTACAAGATTCGTTTGACAGCGGCGAGCTACTCAAGTGTAAACTGATACCGTCAATTGGTTTTGTGAAGTTACACTCAAATTCCAAAATCATGTTCGTTTGTAAAGTTCGAATGTGCTTATAAAAGAATAAAACACATAGTGAAATACAATATTTGTTCCGATTTTTATTTGATAATAAAAAGGTGTTGCTTTAAGCCGTGTTGTTATAAAGCCTACAAGTTGATACAATTGCATGGGATGACGTTTGTGAATCGCAACCCTGAATAATTTGTTGTTATTTAAAGTGTTTTTTTATAAAGAGGGTTTCTTATATCCGGGGAGTACTTTGTCCTGACTGACCTAGCAGCGCATGGCCAAAACTGCAAATGGCAGAGTTATGTAACTTCCACTCAACTGTAGTTGCAGCAGATCTATGTCTTTTTGCGCAATAAATATAGTGCACGACTGCGTCATATGAAACTTTATTTATTTTGTTTGATTCGGCTCAAACAAAATGGAAAATTTGATCACAAATCACCAACTTTATATAAGTTACTTTTTTAGTTTTGAAAAATTGAAGAATTGGATGTAATTTTGCATATTGGACACATTTAAGGTGATTGTCCAAAATACAAGAACCGATCAAAATTCTTAGAGGCATTTTAAAGAAAAACGAATTTAGTTTAAATGTAAGAAATTCGTTACATGAAAAGCAAATTAAAAAAAATTATTTCAAAAATAGCAGTACGTAGATTTGTTCAACTCAACATCCCTTTATTAGTTTTTCAGATATTGTCAGTTTTATAAAGTACCGTTATTACTTTTTTTTCAAACGTATCCAATCAAGCCCCATCTCAAGTATACAAAAAGACCAAAATCCTGGGAACCATTTTTGAGAAACTTAGGGATAAGTGATTTTAAAAAAAAAAAAGGTTACGGCAGGTACCGTTCTTTCAAACGATAAATCAAAATTTAAAAAAGCGCCGTAAGATTATCCCAGAAACTTTATATATGAACTTTAAAGCAAATCCACAGTTTCAGCCATACGACTCGCGGACAGGACGACGGACAGCACTGGCACTATATAGTCGTAATATCATTCCCCATACTTAGTTTAAGTTCGAAATTTCCGCAAAAACATTCTCTTTAGTATACTTACTTATGTATACGAGAAAGTTAAGAATATAATGCACGAAAATTTATTTAACTGCATTTTGACGAAAATGAAGAAAATTAAACCTTGAACCCAACAAAGCCAAAACATATAAATAAACAAAACTATCCGCAGCCAGCTTTGGAGTCTGAAGCAGTTTATACAAAATATGCTTTTAAACTCTTGAAAACAACAAAATAAATTTAGAACGGCATGCTATATCCAAAATTATTGTGTTTCTCTATGCACGAAAACAAATTGCAGTAAAGTTCTAAGAAGTTAAAAATGTTCTATAATAATAAATGAGACTACAAATGTCTCATTCACAAAGGGATGCGCACGAATACTTACTTTACTTAACGGGCTCCCGACCTGTGAAGAGTCCCTGCCTGAGACACGGCAGCCTTCCATCCTCTGCTGACGATTAGAGAACATTTTTATGATCTGGTGAAATTTGATTCCTAGATTCTCAGAAAATGCTATGCTATGCTAAGTTGTTGGTTAAAGGTATTATGACCTCAGTTTTGCCTATATGAACTTTTTCCTTAATAGTCACTGGGGATCTTTGTGAAAAAAATTGCTGTGTATTTAGAACTGGGTCAGATTATTCCCGAGGACGTCGGAGAATTCCCAAGAAAATCGGAGAATTCCCAAGAACGCCGTACATGTAGTGAATAAAGCCCTCCGCAGTCATCTTCTGTGGTTAACTAGGATTATAGCTTTTAGTGAAAGATCTGGTTTCGTACACTAAGTTTTAGTTATAGATAATACAGAAGATTACTTGACGGTTTTGATTTAACGACAATCTACCCATCGCTTTTGTAACTACGACAGGGATAAGAGTTTTGAAGGTCGAGTTTTTCCAAAAACGAAATGTGGATTAAGAGATACTAGGGTTTCACTCTGCTCTCCTCTTTCAGTCCCTTACCAATGGAACCGCTTTTGACTAGAAGTTTGATTATAAAAGATTTTGAGGGAGAACGAACTGATAATAAATATATTTTCTAAAGCACATAAAAGAAAAGGAAACCATCTTCTGGACTTTATGCTGTCGTCTGATCTTACCTTTAACAATGGTTAATCAGTGCTTATTTTTAATACGGGCAGAATAAAAACACCACTCGGAGCTAGAGGACGATGGTTGTAGATGCCAATTATGGCCGATATTTAATGACAGTGGTGATCTCTGTCGATCGACTCTTCTCTGGCCATGGTCAACGCTTCTGGTCGTTGTTGTTTCTGTCGGATAGGGACTTGTGAATGATTGTGCGAGAGCGCAAGCGATGTTGAATGTGGTCGACGGTGTAAAAGATGTTATTCTCTTTATGAAAAGGAGGAAAACGACGGGTTTGTGTCAACTAGTACTAAAAGGTTGAAGCTGCATTTTGAAGTAATCCGCAGTAACAAGGTCTTTTGGACCATGCAAGTGGAAGGTATTCATTGGGTTTATCACCTTAAACAGTCCCATGAATCTGATTAGTCCAACTAGAAAATACGTCATTGCTAATTGCACTTTAGTACCAGGAACGATATGCTTAGGGCTGCATCGGAGACATCCCTGTCTTTACGCTTAATGCTAGAATGGCAGCAACCCCGGAGGCCTTATAAGGGCTTGCATTAATAACATTAATAGGGTCTCATATTGACACACCGCTTGATGGCATAATCCTTCGGTTTGCAGACCGACCAAAGTAGTTTAACTTGTATCGTTCTGTTCGCACCAGCGAGAAAAGACTACCGGCACAATCTTTTATTTTGATGGGCCAATATAGGCTTGCAAAGCACTTAAAATGCACGATAAAAAAATACTAATTTTAGTTCTAAAACATTTAAAAACATTTCGCTAGTTTTATTTTTAAAAAAATTGACTAGTTACTTTGAAACAACAACATTCATGAGTCATGTATACACAATAATATAAAAAACATAATTACACACGTTACTTATTCGTAAGATTTATCCATAAAGAGCATTTGAATATAAATTAATTAAAAAATAGGTAAAACATAATAAATAGCTGTAGAATTTGTTAATGGCAACACTTTTTCGGCAGAAAATCAAATAACCCCGTCAATTATGTAGCCGAAGTGTGATTTTTGGTCTCGAGGTAATTTAGAGTTCGATTTAGAATTTCAGCAACTAGTGAAGGAGACGACGCACATACAGAACTCCTATTGAGGACATTACAGCCAAAATGGATGAGCTCACTGAAGGCGTGGCCATTGATCTTGATTCTTGGACAACAATAACGGCACGATTGTTCTTCTTTTGGATGTCACGGTAGTTGTCGTTCAACTTTTTGCCCTGTTCGTATTCAATATCTTTGAAATGATTCACCTGAAAATAATCGTTTCGATATTATCGCAAATAATTGAAACTCTTTTTAATGGACTACCTGTTCCAATGTAACTGGGAATGTATCAAGTAAAACAATCCATGTTACTGACTCAGCACAGGATGGAGTTGTCAGTGAGCCCTCATATGTCAAGTAGCCACTTGAAATCTGGGGGAACAGTTCTCGGAGGCTTAACTTTTGTTCCATTTTAACTGCCTTGTTGATTTCATCGTAGCCGTTGATAAATTCAATGTTCTCAACGATTTTTCCGATCCCGGTATTGGCTTCATTTGAAACATGGAAAAGAACTCCAACCACAGAGATACCATCTTTGTGCTTCGCAGCTTCAGTGATGTTTCCATAGCGTTTGTTGCGATGTACAATATGCGCTTCTAAGGGATACCTGAAAGGGAATGATTGTTCAATGAATTCTTGGTTGTAAAAGTGCTGGTATGCTAACTACCTGATTTTGTCAATTGTATGCTCAGACCACCAGTGCAAATGGACTTGCTCAACGATAAATTTGTCATCCAGTGGACCGTCGCTCAATGTCATTTCCACAGAGAATTGCGATAGTTGTACTAAGAGAAAAGGAGAGGAATATTGCAATTAAATTAACTTTTGGGGTAATAGAAAAGAATATCTTACCTGTGTGTCCATTATTGACCAGAGATGGAGAGCTCAGTGCCTTTTCGTAGTTGTTGAAATTCAATTCGGGATAGGTTCCCTTCAGTGAGCCAGCGATGCTTAGGTCAATTGGACTCTGAAGATGCCCAGTGTCACAGATTCCGCCCCATTGAGGAAATGCTAAAAATATAATATAATCAGATTTTCCGCGAAGAATACTTGCAAAAGAAACAAATAATATACGTGAAATGGGGCATTAGTCTTCATTTACATTATCTGATACAATATTTTCTTATGAGAACGTATCGATCTATCGACTTATATAATGCTCATCAACCTATGCTATGTAATGGCAAAATCATTTTTACTTCATACTCTGTTAGCGGAATTCAGCGAAGGTTCACCTTAACCCACATTCGAAGGAATTGTTTTTTATATGAGTTTATAAATAAAGATTAGAGGTCTTAAATTTTGAGCTAGAAAGCTGAAATTTGGAATATATAGTCGTGGGTGCAGTGGCTTGCATGGGTGGGCAGATTTTTTTATATGAGCAACTACCACTAATCTTTTACAAACGTCGCGGTCCGCTTTGTTAGATTAGTCCGTTTCTCTGGGAAAAAAACATATCATTTTAAATAGTTCTTATAAGTTGAAACAATAGCACTGCATAAAGTCCACTAAGTTTGCATACTGTAGTTACTTATTCTTTATAAATATGCTTCAAGTATATATCACCAACGAAGTCACCATATTTTTTTTATATAACATTTAATGTTGAAAACATAGATTCGAATGTATTCGACTGAAGATTGACGTTCTCATCTTGTTCTCGTACTCACTTTTCTTCGTTCATGAGCGTCCAGAAGTTTTTCTCGCTATCCGCACAACGAGTCTTGCAGTGCACATGCAAATCATTTTAAAGTAGCAGAACATCGCACTTCATTTCATTTTAATCTAGTGTAAGATAAATTAACTCTCAATTTCTTCGACATAAATTTTCAAATGGACAGGCCATGAATCCTCAGCTTAAGACAAATGTAATCAAATTTTTAAATATGTTAAAAAATATAACAGCGCTCTGTTTAGTTATATCATTCTTACATTTTCATGTTTCTTATATTTTTTAAATTTTTGAGTAAAAGGTATGAGAAATGTCCACGTAGGTGGGCACCCTCATAACCTTTCTAAAGGGTATATTAATTTTGATACAGAGTATCAACTAACACGAGCACATTTTAGTAACTGCTGTTTTAAAGCTAAGATTGACAGAATTGAGTGCTAAGGATATAAAGACAATATTCTTTCCAATATATCACCCATACATACATTTTGTACTTTCTGTTTTATATTGATTAATTTAAAATAAAATAAAATGTCATCTATAAGAAGCCGTTTTTAACGCATATATTCGTATATTCCTATACTGGCAGGGTACCTTTCCTGAAGGGTTTTTTTTGTAATTACAAATTAGAAAAATACTGCCTACGAATTATTCTCGCAAAATAAATTTTAATTGGACGCAATCGGTCTATTGGTCTGATGTTTAACACACCAACGCACCAATGATTTTATATATAACATAAATAAATTACAACATTAAAAATTTAAAAAATGAAACTGACTGGATGCATTGCTTTAGATTCTCACTTTTCACTATCCCATCTCTTGTGCAGGTCTGACATAACTTGCCTAGAGAAGCATCTCAATATTCCGCTCAGAATAGGGGTTAAATTGTAGGTAACTTCTATATGTGCCAAAAGTATATAACTTGCACAAGCAATAGTTGCAGAAACTATTGTTCCACTTCGACTTTAATTTAAATGAAGTCCAGTTTCCATTCTGTTCTAAACGCATTTTATACTTCACTTTTGTATACTGAATCTTATTATAGTTCAGCTCCCTTTTATGAATTTGAAGGTCAAATTAAAACCCATTATGGAACACTCTGAAGAAGCTGATCCCCAGTACGATCAGAACCTCTTTAGAACACATCATCACTCGAGTGCAGATAATGTAAAATATCTAACGTCCGCTATTAAAGTAGGCATACCATTTATACACATTTAGTCTTTAAACCATCCAATTAGGTACTGTGCCTACAACACACATCCAAGTAGGCAATTTAACAATTTAAGTAATTTGTGTGTTGTGATAGCGCACTGATATTATTCAAACATTTTGTTATCCAGAGTTGTCCAGATTCTTGGGATTTGCTACATTTGCATAAACCTTAAGCAAACAATAGGCGAGCTTTTTCCGCCGAGAGTGAGAGTAATTTATTCGTAAATTGTTGCGACGATTTGAAACGATGGGAGTGTGCTAGATACTCGCATTTTTTATTAGAAAATTGTTGTGATATCTTTGGATAAATAGTCTAAATGAGGAACGTGCAAATTGAGTGAAATTAAATATTTTGAACTTTGTTCACTTACAGTCTGTGACTTCCCGATCAGGATAGCTCCAGTGTTGTTCGGCTGCTAATGCGGATTGTAGAAACAAGAGACCTGTAAATATAACCTTAAAATATTAGATTTTGGATACACATAAATATTTATTAATTAATAATAAGAAGGCAAAAAAACGTAACTAAATGATTAACAAATCAACTTAACCTTCTAAGACCTGAGTTTTTATCAGGTTGTAATTTTCATAGACCGAAAATAAAAAAAAAATATTTTTGAGGAATGTTAAGGTGAAGTGAAAGAAAATAAATGTCTCATAATTGGTTAGCTACAAAAGGTTAGGCATATAAAGCACGGTAAATATAGTACACCGGAAAAATAACAAGATTGGTCTGAATGCAATAGTGGAATATGTACATTGTGCACTATTGAGTCTTTGGAGGCATGGGATAATGTATTAGCGGTAAGTATATCTGCACTTCATGGCTGATATTCAACAATCGTTGAAAAATATTGCACAATGTTTTTTATAGATTTGTTTAAAAGAAACACTTCAAAACCTCTAGAGACCAGAGTATAATTTACCTACAGGGTTGGCCTTTATCTTTTTAAGAATGCAATAAAGTGAAAAAAATTATATTATTAGAGCTCGAATCGTTTCCGGATTGTTGGCATCATATCGGTCCTTCTCGGTTCCCCATAAAACCAAATCCAAAGGTGTCAAAACGCGATTTGGGAATTTGGCGCGCAAAAGGTCTACTGTGGCATGGCATATTTCCTTTTTTTTAGCAATAGTATTTAAATTTCCATCAAGAGACTTCATTCGGATTAAAGTCCTTAACTGGAGAAGATAGCCATAGACTGCGATATCGGGAGATACTTAGTGGTAAAAGTCCAAGTCTACATAGAGCAATTATAATGATCTTTAATATAGCTTTAGTGTTCCTTTGCCGTGCAACCAACGGATCTCTTTATCGTTCGTCGTCTATTTAAAACATTAATATAGCCGGATTTGAATACATCAAAATCTACATCTTTTTACATCTTAAATAAGGAATTGTTGTGTGTAATTTGTGTTAGCTGACAGGTGCCACAAAACCCGTTCTCTAGAAAAAGGTCCACTTCAATATTGATGTTTGAGTAAAGAATTTGAGCCCAACTATGATTCACACTGCTAGAATACGACGACAAGTCCCTTTGTTGTGAGTCGTCTTAAGAAAATTATCAATGTCATAACCTTTCTAAAATCGTATAAATAATACTGAGTCTAGGACGATTTTGCTCTTGGATACTGGCATGAAACGTTAGTTTTCAAAGAGTTGCTGGTGTCTCTAGGTCTCTATTCCTACTTCTTATTTTGACATAACAATCATGCAGTGGACATGTGTCTTGCTACCCAAATAAATCCCCTTGACAATTTCCAAAGAAAAATTGCTGAGCAACTTACTTTAAACCGTTTGATTTTATCGCTTATAATAGACTAGACAATTATCAAAGTCCGACCAGGCACTTGTCACTACATGGTGTTGTCTAATATACAATAATCTTCCATAGCCTATAAGTCTTATCAAAACATAAAATATTTAATTGAATTTGGCAAAACATCACCAGATAAAATCACCATTAAGTTTGACTAAAAATTGACCTCGAGTCATATTGAGGAGCGAAAATCTATTTTTAGTTAAAATACTAAGGTCTCTTTTGCTGGGAATTTTTAATTTATCGCTTTCTTGAAAAGTAAGCACTCGTAACACACGCTGCTTATCTATTCGATTAAAGAGGGAGTCATAAATCATAAATGTTACCCTGTAATCAATCAAAATAAATATTTGCATTGTGTTGCCACTTAAGAATATTATACTGCTTTTTGTTATGTTGATGTGTTTTAATGGTGCACAATATTGGCTATACAATTATATCAACTAGTTTATAGAATTTGTAGGGCAATGTTATCAGCTTGAGTTGACATTTGCTATTTTAACACTATCAGAAAAAACTTATTGGCCTATATAGTCCATGCCGCCGCGCTGAGGGAAAATAATTGAAGTAATTTGAAGTATTTGATCGTTGCCTTTTTTTTTACTGTATATCACTGCTGCCCCAATAGTTCGCAGGATTACTTTATATAAGGACTAGTTGTTTCAAGTACATCAAATAGTTCATATTCTATTAGCTCTATACAAAATAAAAGTGAAAGGTTTCTGTAATTTAATCTCTTAATGATTTTTCACGACCTTATCACCCATGATTTATCGATCTTAGAGATCAATTTACTAATGAAGTGTGTAGCAAGACTCATCGAATTTATTATATAAGGCATCGTGTGTCACCAGGGCCTGCGAAGAATATGACTGAGTAGACCACCAGCCAAAGTTGACCAACTTTCTACTTTTCCATCTGTCGTCGTTCATGCATGCTCATAATTTAGGTTCACCCATGCTAAAATTGCGGTAATCATATCCAATGGTGATCAAATTGAGAGCAGTTACACCACCATTGAAAGCTGGCACTTTAATTGGTAGAAAATTAGGCATTTAACTCTTTTGCATTCTGTGAGATGAATCCAATCTATCATCATTGAATGGAATTTTTTATTTTTCTAAATGCCAAGAGCCATAGAAATCTTTAAGAGAATGATTGTAACTTGAAGTATTTTCTGTGACACCTCCTTCCGCCAAATACGTGGACGGAAAGATTTTACCCGACGAAATGCACGCGACGTATTCTATAGGTCGGGGTCTTAAGAAAGTCGGCAATTTTTCTGCCAAAAATGTAAGAAGCAGCAACGCTTTTGTATAATATAATGTTCTGCGGGCAACATCTAGCTTAATACTGTACCAGATACTATCTCGTTTTTGTCCCCTCTGACGTATTCGGAAACTGAGTGTTGCCAAAAAGTCCCCTTTGTTTTGGCCCTTGACCAACAAATCTTGGTATTGTGTAACAATTCTATTAGACAGGCTTTTATATTGCCTAGTACAAATTGATTACTGCCTGTTTATTTGTGAGTGTTTACTTGCTCATTCAAGAGATTTGCACAAAACGCTTTTATTAATATTAATTATTTGAAAGTTCGCGATCGTCGTGTTCGATAGAACTTTTTACTAAACTAGTAATACGTAGTTGCTATTAGTTTGATAATTATTGCAAATAAATTTATTTTTGCAATATCGAAAATTTATCTTAATTTCTTACGACGAGACACAAGCACGTAAGATTTTGGTTATCCGGTAAGCTATTCAGAAGCTTTAAGGAAGTGGCCCTTACATTAAGCAAACGGCCTCAATATTTTATTGGCAACGCTGGTGAGTTTTAAAAGTCTTTCCTTCAAGCAATTATCAGATTGGAGTTGATTGTTGTTGGTGCAATTGTGGGAAATCCAGTTTGTCAGGAGTTTTCTTAGTTGGATAGTGGCGGAAATACTTTCTGATTATGTTAAGGACTCACTATTCAGCTAGAGCTTCAGAATTTAGAGTACCTTGGTAATCTTTCTTCGTAAAAATCCCAATAGGTTGTATGTTGCAGAATGTTTCCCGCCCTAGTTAAGATGTGAATTTTATCAAACTTGTAAGAATAACTTACAGAAAATAAAACCTAACATTACCATGACATTAAATGACAGGCATTCTGCTTAAGATATATAGTGCATAACCCTATTAACTCACATATTTTTTTTATGGTAATCGTTCATTGTGCCTTTTTTTTGGTGCAGTGGTTCGGCAAAAAGAATGTAGGTCATTAATTTCTCATTTTTAACGGGTGGCGTACATCGTTGATCCCCGTTGGACATTGAACCTGTACTTCCTTATTCACAAGGCAACACACTAACCTTTACGCTCTACACCGTACACCCACAATAACTTACTTACTACAACGTTCTTGAATTTTTTTTTCTGAAAACGAAAGCCTTATTATGTGACTGCATTTAGTGACTGAGGATATACAGCAATGTCCACTTGCATCACACACTAATCGCATTATATCTTCAACAGATACAGCTAATGGAGTAAGAGAAAGAGAATCGCAGTGACAGAGTAGTTACATCTTTGGGGCCAAAACTTACATATGTTCTAATGGATCTTCATCATTTCTACACAAGTAGCAGCCAAACAGAAAGCAGATTTATATCGCGCATGTATTGCACTTCAACAATCTCTCTGGAAAATACGTTAATGTCAATCAAGTCACATGACAACTTGTATGAGTTATTATTATTTCGATTTTTTGACAAGCAAAACGTAAGTCACATGCATTTGATATTTGATTTGATACCAATTGACGCCTATGATATGCCAGCTTAAAAACCTTTTAAGTGAATGTCTGATAAAAATTAATCTTTTGTGCATTAATACAAAGCATACCTAGGATGAAGTAGGCTAAGAATTTAAATTTGTGTCAATAGTTAAATATCTAAAGATTTAAGTATAAAGAAAATACTTGAACTCGTTCGTTATGTAATGGAGGTATATTGCAATAGATTTTAATATTGTGCTGTTAAGGGAAACTTAGGAATCTAGTCGCAGCTCAATTTTTTTTTAAATAAGTTACCACAGAGTAACGAAGTAACGTAAGTGCTTTCTTTTTTAACTCGAAATATCCATCATCCAATAAAAAATAGAGGATGGAAAGCATGTCGATGATGTTTTAATCCATCGTGTTAATAAAATTAAACTGTGTGCCAAACATAAAATACCGCTTGTCAATAGTCTATTATTATAGCCACAATCTACATAGCTATTTTGCAAATCGCATGTGTAAAGAAAACCTCTTGGCAGCACCATCCGCCCTTGTACTTGAATAAAAGCCAGCCCACCTGCTGCTTTAGCACAGAGAAACTTCCAACGAATAAAAAAAAAATTAAACACACAACGAACAGAATAGACAGAATTAAAATGCCGACACCGGAAAATGCAATACAGTCACTTGACACATCTTGCCATCTATAAATAACGAGAAAATAAAAATAGTCCAACGTCAAAAGCAAATTAGTCAAAGTTTGAGCTTTTCGATCAAAACACACCGAACAAACGAAAAAAAAAATATGCAATAGCCATTGTCGGGACGAGCAATAACAAGACGAGCCTCCCACACAATCAGCTGGCACAAACCTGTAGCAGGTACTTATGTAATTTTCGGCATATCTTTATCTTTTTTAATGAGAACCCCATAATTGAGCCAATTTGCATTGTTTCCTGGTGATGCATGTGCAACATAATGAAATGAGTACCTCAAAGCCGTTCGCTTTGCTATTATAATAAATAGAACAATTTGCCAATGGCGCACGGTCGTAATCGTAATGTCTGAGCAACGAAAATATTTATTTGTCCGTATTTAGCTGAATGAAATTGTTTACTAGATGAATGGATGTAATCGCAGTTGAAGATACTCGTGGAGGCACACTTTTCTGACAGACGACGAATGAATCACAGATTTGCAATGGGTCGTTACAAATCGGGTGCACGTTGGGGTATATTTGCTTTTTGTTGGTAACTATGGACGCACGCACTGACAGGCAGAGAGTGGGAGCTGAAGCTAATTTAGCGAATAATCAATTAGGTTGAATAATTATCTTGTAAATTGGTGTTGAAAAGCGTGTCAACGATGAATAATTTGGGCGTTTGTTCGTTGTGTTTGATCTATCGTATTCTAGGTGTATGGAGGGATTTAATCGATTCTGAGAGCAGTCAATTTATAAAGGAAATGATCTTAACACGAATTTATTATTCAGATTATTTCGTTTAAGGTAAATTGTGCACATTTTGCAATGAGTTTCCGATGGCTCAGCAGGTGGCCGATAACACAGGGGAATGTGTATCCGGAATAATATTTAAAAAAAAATTGGCAGCTGAATCGGTAATAGAAACAGACTGTGGTGGATGTCATGCAATGACACAAATGAGGTAAGGGATCAATGTAACCAACATGTGAGATTTTCTATAGGTACCAACATTTCGTCTTGGAAATCGTTGTTCTTTTCTACATTCACTGATATTGCCGTGTCGTGGATTTAGATTACAAGCGACCATTTATCGATGGTCTTAGGCGATTGACCAGATTGCTATTAGAAATTTATACAAAAACTGGCTGCTGGTTTTAAGTGCGGGCTCTTCGAACAGCGAAGGAAACCTAGTTAATGCCGCTAAATGGTCATCATGTTGTTGGGAAAGAATCCCACCTCCAGTCAATAAAGAACCAGTCTAGGCTGCTATGGTCAATTTGCAGAGCTTTTCAGAAATTATGTTTTGATAAGGCGCATCCATCAAATCATCAACCCAGTTTGGGTAGAGTAAAGATGACTAGATCATCAGCTCCATTTGCCCCATATAACAAGTTTTTTTTTTAAGTTGGGAACACTATTTTAACTGGCGGCCATTTTGTCAGCTGTCAAGTGATTTATTTTTAGTTTGGTTCGGCATTTCAACATGAATAGACTGACGGCTGAACAACGCTTCCAAATTGCGCCAATTTATTTTGAAAATCATGATTTTGTTCGAAATACGAATCGAGCAATAGTTACCCGTTATGGACCCGTGAATTGTCCTCCAAGATCGTTCGACGCCGCTTGACTGTTTTCTTTGGATATATGAAATCGCTAGTCTACTCTGATAAGCCCGAAACGATTGACCACTTGGAGGACAACATTCGCCGCGTTATTGCCGATGTACCGCCAGAAATGTTGGAAAAAGTCATCGAAAATTGGACCTACAGATTAGACTAAGTCCGAGCCAGCCGGTGTGGTCATATGAGAGAAACCATATTTAAATTTAATGCCAGAAGATTATCTTTCGAATAAAGTAAATTTCATATCAATTAAAAAAAAACATCTTTGTTTTATTCCATTCCAAAGTTCTATACCCCTAAAAAACACCCTACACAAGAAAGGCATGCGTAGGTTATTTCGGGGGGTACAAATGTATCAGGAACTGCCGAACGTTTTATCGCAGGCCATATTCACGATCCTATGGCAAACGTATATAGGACTAAAAGACTCATAATAAAACTTTTTAAAACTGCTTTTCAGCAGTTTTCTTATCAGCTTTTAAGAAAACCAATATAAAATTTTTTCCCGTTTCAATATCTTCTTTGTGGATTTTTTATTTTTAACCCTCTTTCCAGTACTTTTACCGAAAATAAAATGTTGCTTTTTACCATATCTACGGTATTCCTGTCTCAACTGAAGCCTGCGGGACAGTGGGACATACTCCATAAACGCTAGACATGTAGACACATTAGCCATGCTACACATAGTACTATTATTAACTTTGATTATAATCACATTTTTAGGGAAGCTATCAATCATTGAAACAATAAACTGAATTTCAATATTTTTTGTGATTATAGTCTGATATCGGGGGGTCAATTTTTAAAAATCACCCCAATAGCTATTTTGGATCTTTTATTGCTTCAATTTATTGGTAATTGATTAAAATTCTTCAGTACATACTAAATGTTTTAATTTTGTATTTCCTAAGATTGCACGTGATTATTTTGCCGCTTGGGTTGCACACCACACAAGTGAAACTGTACAGATATGACTAACACAAGTTTTAATATTAATCTGTTCGATTAAGAAAGTGATGGTAAATTAGTGTTAACAAATTTTCTGGGGGAAATAGTGTACAACATTGAACAATGCGATGTGTTTTTCAATAATACGTACAAACCAGCAACTCGAATCATCTCATTTATTCCCGATCTATGGATATTAATCTACATTTATGTATGTAGGGCTCGGATTTTTATGTAAATGTAAAAATCATAAATTGGAATGTTATTAACTGGCTAAACAAAATGGTATATGATCTAACACATGGACTTCACAATTTAATTCTTGCAACGTTTGCACTCAGCTTAGTAGTCAGGACAACGATTATAGATTCGTTTTTAAGTCTATCACCGGTCTAGAATTGCTTAAAATAATTACAACTCTTCCAAATTTCAATTCGCATGGTAGTGATGAAATTTGGTGCTTAAGAACATTGAATTCAATATAGTGGATATTTTGTCTAATTTTTTTTAATTTCAGATTTGTTTGCACTGTACTAAAATGTGCTGTAGTGATTTCATTATTTAATATGACTAACAAATCAAATTACAGACCAATTTCTTTATTTCTAGTTAAAACAAAAATTATAGCTGATCTTTATCATATTGCTTTTTTTTAGTCCGATGTAGTTTGGTTTCAGATCTGACCTCTCAACTGAGGATGCTCTATTGGACTTTTGCTCAATTTTATATAAGGGTTTAGATGACAAATATTTTTGTGCTGGGCTTTTTATCGATATAACTAAGGCATTCGACATGGTTGACCATAAAATTATCTTAGATAAATTAGATTTATAAATGATTTGAATTCAGTATATTAAAATTGGTACCAATAAAGCAGTTCAAACACAAATAACTTAAGTGTGTCCAATTGGACCAAGTCCAATAGTATTTTCAATTAATATAAATTTCTTATTTTCACTTCTTTTAATAGGTAAAACTAAAGCTTTTTCCGCTGACCTTGGAATTGCATATTCAGTCCGTTGGATCTAATCGCTAGCATAAACCACGATGTATTTTTATTACGACGTTGGCTTACCAATCGTAGACTCATTGTTTGCAGTAGTTTTTTGATGTATGACAGTATAACTAAGAAGAAATACCCCGAATTAGATATAATATTTCATTTACTGTGACTGTGCGTGTCACGATCTATTATACAACCAATGCAGTGGTTTAACTTTCAATAGAAACGCTAGATCAAAATTCAACCTGATTAGCAATACGATCAAGAAAGAGATCTTTTGAGCTCTCTCTGAATGTTCAATAAGTGATTTTGTCTGGCGACAATCCTTTTTAGCCTCTTTTGGATGATTGCAGGGCAGTCGCATAGGTCGTGTTCTGCCGTTTTTGATTGTTCAAGACAGAGTCTGCACAGACCTGTAGAACTTTTTTCCATTTTCATGAGATGATGATTCAAGGCGCAGAGACCTGCTAGGAAGTCAATTACGATCTTAGCATCACGCTTGCTCATAGAGAGGATCTGAAGAGCGCGTTTTTTCTTGGTAAGCCTAATGAATTTTTAAGCATTGCGTAATCCTTAGATAGAGTTCCATTGGGATATGCACATTTGGTGTTCCCATGTATTAAGTTCAAATTTGATATTACTGGTAGGTAGTGAAATGAAATGGATATGAATGCGTAATGAAAGGGAAGCAGAGCTTTCTCGTCCTTCGTGTCCTGGGACTCATTAATATTTTTGAACCGTAAACCAGACTAAGTGGGACTTGTCTAGCCTAGGGCCTCCAGTTTCCCACACCGAACGCTCAGGTTCATATAACAATCGGTTTACTACAGTTTATTACAATCAAGATTGCCTTATAGACTTTTGCAGCTTTTGTGGCGCTTATTTTAATAAAGTGCATTAAATAACTGTCACATAAAAATCTTCAATAAGGAAAGTGTTGTTTTACCGTTCTGCATACAACTGGAACTATACAGGTCTTTGGAAATTATTCCGTTGTGACACTTATTCTAATACTTCAAAGATCTGAAGGTCTTTTTCATGAGGGGCAGATTTATCAATAATCCAATTTCTGACTTACCCTACTAACGTAGCCATTCAAACTTTATTGTTACAAAAACTTTTATTCCATTGTTTCATGCAAACTATTCAATACTTGTAAATATATACGTTCCATTCGAAATTTGTGCGAACATTTTGGAATTTTAATTTTTCTTAATGTTTGACAGCTCGTATGTCTATAACTTGCACTTTTGTGTTCAGATAGTTATTCTGTTAAGTATCATAAAAATATTTATATTTTATTCAAAGGGATTATGATTTTATATTTATAGATATGACAAGTGTCTACCCGTGATCAGTATTTTTTTTAAATTTTTATTTAAGGGTTCCAAAATAGTACATCTAATACGAGTATGTATGTAAATAGTGAAACATCTATACAAATCGAGCCCCTATCTATTTTACGCAGTCTTTACTTTAAGCCTTTTGGCAGCCCCAAATCATTTTTTCCCTAAAGACTTCAAAATATACAGAGAATTTCAAGTTTCCGAAGTTTCAACCGGCGTACTAGAGAGACCTTAGTTGTCCTTCAGTTGTGGATTGGGATAATAGCCGAGTGCTGCGAATGCAACAATTAAATCCCAAACTTCACCATTTGGCAATTCCTGGCAATCACTGCTTAATTTTCTATAAGGATCACAAGAGTTCTGTCATCTATCGGTTTACCAAGACCAAAGAATTGTAAGCAAAAATCTGAGAAGAGTAAAAGAAAGAACTTTGACTAAAATGCAACAGTCTTGTGTAGGCACCTAAAAAGTGCTAGTTATATCGATAAACAATAGAAATCTCATTGACTGAACTTGTATCTTCGAAGGCGTACAGTATAGAATGGCCCCACAGCCACAAAAAGAGAAAACACAAAGAAAACACCAAATATTAATTGTAAACCTTAATTTTAAAGTTTCTATGGCTTAAGCAAAAATAAGTAAGATTTTCAAGTTTCTTAAAGCTTTCTTCGAAGCAGAACATTTTTTTTAAAAACCTACGTAGTTATCTAAATATAGCTCTTTATTTTAATCTTCACGGATTTTGGAAAAACATGAAACATAAAATGTAACCTGTACCAACGAAGCAATAACAATATAGTAATAAAGTAAGATATATATGAAAAAATTATTATTTTCAAAAAACAACCGACAGTTTTTACTGTATCCGCCCCTGGATAAAATTTTTTTTTAATTTATCAAGCCATTTACGTAAAAGATTTATTTACATCTTAATACTTTTTATGACAGGGCGTACCTACAGACTACTTCTCTGTCGGGTGATTAACTATCATGACCGGGCACTGATTTTACATGTTTTTGCTGACGCAAGTAACTGATTAAGAACATATCATTTATACCAATTTTTCAATACTTAATATTATTTTTGTATATTTTTTTATGACTTAATTATGATTCTTTTTAATTTAATGATCAAATAAAAACTATCCTCAAACGAATTCATAGAACTCTTAAAATATAAAATGTTAAATTATTGTCATAAAATAGGGAATTTTCAAAAACATTTTAAGGATTTATATTTGCGTCACAAAAGCCTTTTGGTTAAAGGAACCATTCAATTTGAATTAAACTACAAACGAAAAATTCGAAACCGATTCGAAAACCGATAATTTAGTCTATTTTAAATGTTTGATAAAAATGTTTAACATACTTGTTGTCTTTCATTAAAGTTATCAATTAGCTAGATGTGTTTATCTTCGAGTTGTCGAGCTAAAATTACTTTTAAAGCTAAATATTTTTAAGCATTCGTTGAAATGTATACGGTATATTTTTTTCCGAAAAAACACGTACCTGTGTACAAACATAGAATATATTGAATCTACTTTTAACATCGGGTCAATGATGTACATACCGTAGAAATGTATTAAAGTGAGTGTGGAGCATTTTAATGTTCCAATTTATGAGCTGACAATGTGTACACACTACATAGTATGAAAATCGGATTATATTCTAAAGTCTTGCGGATAATTTTAATTTTTGTTTGGTTAAACAATAATATCAAAATATATATGATCGGATCGTGCTCTTTAATTTATTTGATTATATTCCGTTTCACAGAAGATGTTTACAGAATGTTTAAATTCTGTGGGGCGGCTATCAAAACCATTGTTTTTTTCTATGGACCAGCGCCAAGAAATATTAATGTCAAGCCACTGGAAAAATCCAACCACAAAAATTTATTTTCGACACATTGTGATAGTTGAAAAATATAAATCTTTTAAAAACTCATAAATATAGTAGGTATTATGTGGTCATGATTAGTTGCAAGTGTTATGTAGATAACAAATACATTTGGCAAATTCCATTTTAACATTGTTGCCACCTCTATATAGAATTGAATGAATCGGGCAAATTCAAAGACTTTTCATTAAATCAGCTCAGTACCTTCCCTCAAATGCTATTTGAATTTAAATGTAAATTACGCAATTGATTTTGTTCAACAAATACCTACGATTTGCATTTTAAGGAAGACATAGGTTTACCCAACATCCCGCTTATGACTTAACGCCGATCCTCATAGTTCCTTATTATTCTAATTTGAGACTCAAAATATTCACTATGAATCAACACAGAAGATCTTGGAAGAAATCAGGATTTCCACAACACTACCACCTGCTTATCGGTTTGTGCACCAAATACCGTTTTGTACGTTTGTACTGTACCGTGCTCTAATGTTATTATTAGAGTCACGTCAATTTCGTGGATCTATGTATGTACGTGTTTCCTTTTATAGTTCCAGCGCGCACAAGGTTGTTTAATAAAAGACCTATCTCCAAAAAATTCCCGTGGAACTAAGGTATTTCTTTCAACACGATTTGCACTTAGAACTTTCTTGCTTAGCCATTAGATTTTCGGATAGGCAAAGAATACCACGACACTAGAGGCACTATGATCAAAAATCTTTTGAAGAAGGTAGGAATAACGTTGCCATAATCAGAAGCACTGTTCCAATGCTGAACTGAATAGATATACCTCCAAGGAAGTTTGACTGAGCTTTTGAATCTTCTCTATAAAACAATGACATTTGTGAACAGATGAGATGTTAAATTTATTTTACAAATCGGGCTATAAGAAGCAAAACCTACTATCAGTTAACAAAAAAAATATACAATACAAACAACATTGAATTGAAAAGTCAGATTACTTTGCCTAAGGTGGTTACAATATATTAAGCATCAACACTCCAGAGCGAAAAATCTTTGAAGCCAGCCCAGAGCAAAAACATGAGACAAAACAACTATGTATGGTGTCACCTATAAGCTCAGCTGGATCGAGCTGCTAAAAGAGGCTTGGGCCACCCACGTTTTGCTGGGTTATTAATGAATTTCAACATTCGTGGCTTCCAACACGACACTTATAATGTACGAATAGTTAATAGTCACTTAAGATATTTGTTATCATGATGTGTGCGCTAGGTTGTTATAATCGTCAATATTGCTTTACATATAGCAGCATGTGAAGACCACGAATTTTATTTTAAATTCAATTTCACGTTTACACATGTTTCAATAAATTGTCTGGTTTAGTATTAGTCACGAGCTTGCGATTATAGACAGCTTGTTTCTATAAAATTGGAAAATAATGTGCAATTTTTTTTTGACTAATCTTCTTTTTTTCTTACTATTTTTGGCAGAACAGTAAATATTTAACGACAACGTGCAAAATAGTTGTAAGTTTTTTTTTCACATTTTTAGCTGAAATTCTAGTTAATTAATATATATTTTATATATGCATGCCAGAATTTTGAACACAAGTTTGTATTTGAAAGTCTAATGGCAAAAAACAACATTCAAACAGTAATCGAGGAATAATTACTTAAATCATCAAAACATATCAAAAAAAATATTAAAATAACATCAATACGAAGTTGATCTTAGCGCCTTATTTTTGGGAGCTTATTGGGATGTGGATTGTAATTTATGAAGTTAGCAGGTTTACACTCTAAGCCGACAATATTATAATAACAGACGATGCGTCTGCATTTGATTTCTTTTATGGCAGGTAGGTATAATATATATAATATATCTCAAATATTCTAAAAAAAAATTCTTATCCTTTTTCCAGACGACTTAAATTTATTACAATCAATGTTAACATACTGCCAACATGCTTGTAGGTAATAAATAATTGTAAGGAAATAATCCATATTGAAATTGTTTGCTCCTACTGAGCTTTAGATATCTCAAATGACACTAAGTGTCTTACGCTAAATCGGCTGGAGATAATCAGTTGAAGAGTTAAATCTGTTACAAGTAATATTAAAAGTTAAAAGTAGTAATAAGTATAATTGAGTAGCCTCTTGTGTTGTTGGTTTTGTCAAACCGAAATTGCAGTGTTACTACATGTTAAACTGTATGTTAAGCTAAACGCCGTCCGTCGTATAAGTCCACATATTTATTTACATAACTTTACCTCGCTGATTACATAAAATTCCTGTTCAAAATAACTATCTACACCGAAATACATATTTGCATTCGGCTCATCTCCACACACTCTCTAAAGATTTTTTTAAAGATGTATGTACTCTGTATTTTAATCGTGTCTTGTTAAAAGATAATAAATCCCGCATAGCCTATATTTTATGCCTATACATCGTCAACTATCAGGCGACAGATGAAACGTTTTCACGTATATTTTTCCAAAAAAAATCAGCATCTGACTACATCGTCACCAGCGTCACTATCTTAAAGCGCTTTGTTATCTCGGACGTAGGTCCCCTCAAAAATGTTTACGACAAATACGAGCAACATGAAAGAATTTGCTCCATTTAGTGAATGGAAGATTAGAATTTGAAGAGAGATAAAGTAGGTATCTAACAAAATGAAATTTTTACCAGACAATAACGGACTGCAAATTCAATACTCAATCAAGATGCTGTCAAATTTTCTTGCACTTTGAAAATTGTATTTATCTTGACATTTAAAATTTATTGCCATGTTAACGAATTAATATCATTTGACAAATGACAGGTGGGATGACGTTTCTACTATCGATAGTCTTAATAATTTCAGAGAATTTTTTTCATAAAACTCAGTTGTCAAGTTAAGAAAATTATCAGTAATAAGTTATACAGGGTTTTTACAACCACCAACATAAATTCAGTCAGTCAGTCAGTACTCAGTTTACTACTTTAAGTGATAAATGTAAAATCCATCCTCAAACATGATTACACTTGGATTATGTCACTAATTATTCTTGAGCTAAAGATAAATACACAAATGCCTCCATGAAAATATACTATGATTCGAATTGTAAATGTTTATTTTTCAATTGAAATACTGATTATCTTTATGATTGCTCTCGTAACACCTCGGGAATATCAGTTGACAGTTGTTGTCGTGATTGCATGTCAAAGGATGGTTTATGGCGCCCTTAAGCAGTAATTTATGGTGACTTAGTACCTCGCAGTTTTGCGTGTGAAATTAATTGGCGAATTTTTCAAATAAAAATATTGGTCTAGCTATCCTTGACAGCCAACTGAAGAATTTTTCGATGAAAAGAATTTGTGTTTTATTTTTTAAAAGAAATAAAACAAAACGTCAGTTTAAAAATAAACACGACACTAGCAAGGTCATTATGTAGATTATGAAATGAAGAGCATGAACATTAATATAGATATTTTGTTAAGATGAACCAGCACATGGACTGTTCTGTACATGCGAAGATAAAATTTAGCCACATGTTGTGTTTACATAACAAGTGTCTTGACCTAACAGTGTTGTCAACATTGGAATTTTTCACATCAAGATGTCTGTGATAATATAAACAAAAATACTTTGATAGACAACAAAATGTTTGATTCTTATTACGTCCAACATTTATTTGTCTTTTGAACTAGTATTCACACTAGGGTTCGCCAGACATGTAACAAACAAATAAGTACCTAATATTATTGACTGTTGGTCTTGGATCGAGTCCCAGTGGACGAAAAGGTTTTTTAAATAATAATTAGCAACTAGCAACAATAGACCAGCACCCAAAAATTAATATATTTAGCAGGCTTTGACAAGTCACTATACGAGCTCTAATTAAAACCTCACCTCACCAGAAGTTGCTTTTGCTTCCTTCAAACCATTTAAAATTCGTTTTTAAATTTTCTGCTAGAGGTGAGGGGGCGCTTACATATATCATTCCAATGAAAACCGCTTAATCTACAATTTTTTAAACCCAGCACAAGATGCCTTGAACAAAATGAAAACTCGTCCTTTTTTATAAACTAAGAGAGCATCCAAAATTAAATACCTATGATTAATTATTAAAAAAAACTAACAAAAATAGAAAACCAAATTATCAAAAGACAAATTTTATGGTTAACCCAAGGTTAAAAACATAAACTAAGCCACTACAATTTATCAATTGAGCCACTTAATTAACTGAATCGATTCCATTTCACATTAAATCCGAAGAAAATAATTCAGTTATTTTTTTTTAATTTAAATATTGTGCAATATTTATTTCTCCTTTTTATCACATACATATTAGAATTCAAGTCACTTTTATCTCAAAAATGGATAGTTACTACATAAATGTAAGAGACAGCAAGGAATATTAAAGTAATGCCACTTACCAGCTAAGACAATTAGGGAATATCCTGTCGCCATATTTTTTTTACTACTTTGTTTTGCACAATATTACAGGAAAAACTGAATAAAATATAGAAAATATCGCGAATTACTCTTTCACTTTGCACGAGCTAAACCAAGACCAGTGAACTTGAACTCTTTGTCACGAATTTAAATGCGAAACTGAAAGTGAGTATTGCCGCTCGTTCGATTATCTACCCCTTTTCGGATGGTCGAACGCACTTTAGTACACGCCACACTAACACCCTCGAAGAGCACAAGCCGATATCGCACTAGTCAAATACACCATACGGGTGCGAAATTGCGGAAGGCGAAATGATGGAGGGCTGCTCAAATGCCCATTGAAGTGAACAGAATCGTTCGTTTCAATCGGGGGGGGGGGGATGATTATGACGATGAGTCCGATGTGGTCAAAATCTAAGCACTCACTGAACTAAATTAAAGAAGAACAAGAAGAATGCCAGCAGAATATATTTTTTTTTCTATGTAATCAGAATTCTAAGCGACGCGACGTAAAATTGCAAACGACAGCGTCAACGATAGAGGCGGGCGACAAGACCACCATCGCTGGTCGTGCTTTTTACTAAAAAAAAAATCATCGTCATCAACAGCCACCGACTATGAATATAGATAATATAAATACTCTTAGTGCTTAGCTAGTATATTCGTAGTAACACAAAAATATAGTGGCAGAAAAATAGCATTTAAAGTGTCAACAAAAATTCCTCAACATTCTAGCCATAAAAGTACCAGATATGAGTTTCTGCAGGAATACTGTTTACATTTAGACTTGCTGGCAGCGAAATTATTTATCTATCACATAGTGGGCGTGCTCTTGAACTTGGCACTTGGCAACCCTCAATGTGACTATAATTGTACATCATTACTAAAGACACAGTGGGGTTGCGGGCAATTTTTAGAAGCTGTGATCAGACTGAAAATGATTTTATTCGGTGGCACATATTAAATGTAATGGATATTTTACGCTTTGTTCGTTATTTAACGTCATCGTATTACGTATCCTTTTCAGATCCGATCATGGAAAAAGGACAATTTTTTGTAAAGATTGGATTGGCTTTTGCTCATCGCACACTGGATCAAATATCTGCCAAGATTTTTTTTCGTAGGCATAAAGCAGAACTAACACAATAAATGTTCTGTAGAGAATACATTTTGTCCTTCGACAAAAGTTTGGAACCAATTTGTTTAGTCGAAGTGAAGTAGCAACTGTTTTGTTCTTCTTCTTCGGATCCATACTATTATTCGCAGAGTTAATATTTACTCCGATGTAGAGAGCAACCACCTCAAAGTTCCTAGGAGGTGGAAAGAGGTTTATGTGTTTCAAAAAATATATATTATTTTTTATACTATACAAAAATAGTATATATTCAATATATACTAATATATACTATTTTTTGAAATCCACAAAGACATTGCCGTGTACATCCAACAAAAATATTTACTATATTTTCTAGTTGAACAAATTACCCACTTAAATTAATGAAATTATGGGTCCGCCAAATAACTTCTTTTTTTTAAAAATGCTATAAAAAAATATTCCAAATATTTTCTCAAATTTCTTTTTTTATTTGAAAGTAAAATCCTTCCGGTTAATAATGGAAAATAATTTTATTCAAATGGCTGCCTCGGTTGGCCATGCCTACACTATCGTTCCAATTTTTAAGCACATTATCGATTGTGTGCAGCTGTATTCACCAATGGCTTCACGATTGTCCTTCATATTCATATTAAAAGCATTCATATTGTCCTTTAAAGCGTCAATTGTGTCTGGCATGTCGGCGTAACACTTATCTTTTACGGCACCTCACAAATAATAGTCCAACGGTGTCAAATCGCAGCTCCGCGGTGGCCAAACGACATCAACTCTGCGGCTGATAATGCGATCTTCAAAAACAGGGCGCAAAACATCGGCTGTGTGGCACGTAGCGCCGTCCTGTTGAAACCAAATATTGCAAATATCCTCCTCTTCAATTTTTGTGAACAAAAATTCGTTCAACATGGCCCGATAACGATCGCCATTGACTGTAACGGCCACTCCTTGCTCATTTTCGAAGAAAAATGGGCCAATTATGCCTCTGGACCAAAATCCGCACCAAACAGTGACTCTATGAACCAAATGCCACAATTTTGCTTGTTTACATACCCGCCAAGATCAAAATGAGCTTCATCTGAAAAGATAATTTTTTTGGCAAAATCGGCATCTTCTCTAAGTCGATCGCAGGCCCACTTAGCGAAGCGAAAACTCATTGGATTTTCAGTTGGCTTCAACTCCTAAACCAATTGGACTTTGTATGGCGTCATACCAAGGTCTTTATGCAAAATTCGTCTGAATGATGTCTCCGTAATGTTCAAATGTTGAGAACGACGGTGAGTTGATGTTGATGGCGCTTCACGCACACTTTCTGCCACAGCAGCAATTTTCTCGGGTGTACGCACTGTTTTTGGCTTTTCACGCTTTGGTTTATCGATGAGGATTCTTTCACTTTTTTCACAAGATAACGAACATACAGAGCTGACGGTGCTTCTCTTCTTCCAAAATCCGTACGCAATATTTCGCAGCGTTGTTCAAGTGTATATACAACCATATTCGTTCAGCGGAAGGATAAAACTAATTATCTGTCAAATCAGACATGAGCTAAGTGTTACCATTCGCGAAATAAGCAATAGCTAACGGTTAAGGACTTTTTTTATTGGTAGTTTTGATACAATTATTTTCTTAATATGCCCCACTTATGTAAATAAACTAAAACTGAATTTTATTAATTGAATATTTAAGTATAGCTAACAATAAGTCTTAAGCCAAGACAGGATAGAAACTGCTTTAAAGCTTATGAAATATATTACTTATCCTGAAAAAATTAAATAACTTTGTCTACAATTTTGCCTGCTAGATGCTGTTAAGTGTAACAGTGCCATTTTGGGCAATAAGCACTTCAAATCAAATTCTAGTAACTAGAAATCAAGTAGACTTTAGAATATATTAATTTATTGCCGTCAGTATATTATGTAAAGTTAACAAGGTACACTATTTGTTAACAAGGTACACTATTTGTTAACATCAAGTCAGTAAAAACACACACGGTATAAGAGAGATTAGAAACAGTAGACCCTTTTTGGTATAACGTGAATTGTTTTTTTTTTTTGCCTGCTCTATAGAAGGTGTATATGGATATAAAATTCATTTATGTTCCATTCGTGCCTGCTCGGAGAATGGTCTGTTAAAATCCTAGGTAACATGTAGCCGGCGCTAACGTTGTTTCCTAAATAAATTCTCAAAATGTATGCGTGCCCTAAGATACCTGGCTTCCAGCTGACTGTTTCGCTGATTCTCAAGGCGGTATTGACAGCTGATTCATGAAAGTTTCGATCTAAGTATAGCAAATTAAGAATCACTTCCAAACCAGCATTTGGTGTCGTTCTAATTTCCCTATGGCTCACCACAAGACATTATTTTGTGTTAGGTCCCCACTTTATGCAGGCATAAAATGCATTAGCTGCCTTCTCTACTCCATTATTGATTTCAAGGATTATACATATATACTTTGCACTCTACGCCACTTTTAGACGGATTTGCCTGGAAATTCGACTTCGTAAGTAATTAGCTTAACCCTCTGTTTTTTTTTTAATTCCCCTTATTACCCTCCCTGAGGCGTACTACTGGATGCTGTAACTCTTAGGTCAGCGTCATCTCAGACTTGGTCACACATTCTCGGTACATGCGATGCGTTTTTAAATAGCCAAATAGCCAAATAGCAAAAACAGACCAAAATCATTGGAACCGATTTTGAGTAAAGAGTGAAAACAAAAAAAACAATTGTATGGCAGGTACCGTTATTTAAAAAGATAAAGATAAACAGAAAAAAGCGCCGCGAGATGTTACCCCGGAACGTTATATACGAACTTTGAAGCAAATCCGTAGAACTATTGTACCACACAACTCATGAGCAGACAGGCAGACATATTGACGTACGGCATTGGCGAACCCACTTTTTTGGACTTCTATAGTTATAATACCATCCATCATTCTCAGTTTGCGTTCGAAATTTTCGGACGATCGCAATAACTTTCTCTTAAGTACAAGGCAAAATCATCACAATCTATGTTTTAACCGCACGTCACATTTATTAAAAACAACATAACTAAGCTTAATATAGATGTAACGAGGCTGCCAGTAGTTGAAACTTTCCTATTTGGGACTGTTGCTTTCAAGCACGCGAAAAAACAAATTCCATTACACTTTACTGTCGGTCACACTGTGCTGTTCAATGATCATCTAGATCAAAATCAGAGGGTAGTTTCTTCGTTTGTTACACGCTAATAGCTACAGTTTGCCAATGCAAATTAGTACAAGTGCAACACAATTACTACTAATGCACGCCGTATTGTAGATAAGAAACATAACTGTGATGGGGGGTAGTGCCAATGGACAATGAATGAAGCAACAAGCCATGTCGACATATCCGCCGCACTCATTGTAGTACTACCCAGCTGCAGCCCACTCGAATGCATTTGTAAAGTTCTTCAAGGTGAAAGATAAACATTTCATTCTTGACAGTGAATTGATTGACTAAACCCAAAAGATAACGTGAATCGTTCGGGTGAATAAAGCTTTTCTACAAGTTTTTAAGTATATACAAACAAGTGCGACAAATTATCGCAGAACACAATCATGTCAACCTGATGACTATTCGCATGCGGAATGACGTGTGAATATGGCAAATGCAAAGGTTTTCCTACGAGGGGCGGGTATGCCCCTCGATATTAGGAAACACTCAGCTTGTCAATCGCGGGGAACCGATAATGTTATAAGAAATTGCTGATTGAACTTTAGATATCAATGCTAGTAATTGGATTTTCACCGAAGAGCCTTAGAGTAATAGATTTAAAAATATGATGACGGTCCGATAGGTAGATGTAGCCTAAGCGGTTTAAATGTCAAAATTGGTATTACAGTTCTAATTGCTGATGGATTATCACATGTTTTTTTTTTGTTGTGCTTGATAATTGTTAACTTGCTGATTATAATTGGAAAAAAATAACATGTACACAGGAAGATATTCAATGTCGTGACGTATGTATTGTTTGTGATCGGCACGCTCTAAAAACAACAACAGTAGATATGAGAATTTGTTAGCTTTTGTAAGAGGTTGATAGACAATATAACTGTTTATACGTGCATACAGCATGTGTAAATGGAATTCTCACGCATAGGCAGTAGGTTCTTGTCATTATACATCTCACTGATGTCAGTAAACTTAAAACGAAAAGGCCAACCACGATGTGTATAAGCTTGCAAGATGCATAAATACCAAAAATAAGTATGTTTGTGTACGGTTATACCAAAATATCAATTCAAATTGGTTGTTGTTCCTTAAATCCCTAGGTAGGAAACTTTTGAAAAATTTGTCAGAAAGCATGTCTCTTACTTCATTTAGAAATTTCTCGTTTGTCAATTATTTTTGAATGTCAAAAACCCCTATGCAAAGTACCGTTGCTGGAGTACTTTGCATAGGCTTAACGAAACGAAAAAAAACGATATTGCGGTTTGATTAAGGAAGTCTAGTATGCATTCGTACTTTCCAGAACGTTTGCTTATGAATGCTTATGTCCATTGCGGTTGGCCCTAATGTGTTTGAAACTGAAAACAACAAAACAACTTTGACAAGTTTGAGACTTAAATGCCATCTCATGCTAAGCTATAGCGCCTTAATGTGGGTCACCTTTGGACTTTGGGTGAATTGTTTGATATTTCAGTTAAAGTTTTTGTATTTCATATTGCAATTTAGCCTGCGGTACTAAATATCTGAATCCCATTCCAGACCACCAGAACGGACCACAAACCACCAACAGAAAATGATGCGAAATATGATTCATTCTTTGTATGTATGTATGTATTAGGCATTACAAATATTAATTTGAATACTTGATCCTTAGGGTAAATTCATTTGGACAAATATTTAGTTTGTAGCACCCCTTAATAATTAACCACCAAAACTATATATATTTATGATCAGCATTAAAATCTAAGACGATTTGGGAATATCCGAATATCTAGAAATTTGGAACACATACTTCTTAGGGTCCCGAAATGGAAAAATGTAAAATTTAGAAAAATAACAGATTTAAACCTATAGTTATATAGAGATGGAACCTTTAAAAAATATGTAAAATCTACTTTCTAAGTCTTTGGAACCCAATATTACTTTTCCATTCCTGCTTATCGTCCAACACTCGAGGCCATCTAGCCCAACTTACATGGTTCAGTAGACCATGCAATTTAGCGTTTAAGTCAGAAGTTTTGAACTCATTTGACTCTTCGATTTCCTTGAGTTGAAATACTGCGTATTCTCTGTTCCTTTTAAACAAGACCTTCTTCTCCTGGGTCTACTTTTCACTTTCTGCTATTCTTTTCCGCAGCAGTGTTCTCGTATGTGCGTACATCTTCGCGATAGTAGGAATGAATTGATGTCTGTGGTAGATGAATTCACAGTGGAGATTCAGACGGTTTTAATAATCGCTAGTTACAGTTCGCAGCTCGTTAGACAGTCGAACTCTGATTGTAGCAACCAGAAAGTAGTCAGGGTCCCACGTTTGCCGCTCGGTAAGTGTGTTCAGGATGTACAGTTAGCATATAGTCAATTTAGTTAGCAGTTCAAACATCTGAAGAGCTCCAGACTGCTGTGTGAATCCTAAGCCGCACAAACCTATTGATAACTATCACCATATTACAAGCTGCTGCAAAATCAATTAGTCGATGGCCGATGTTTCGTAAAGGCTGTTCTTACCAACTAACCCACTAAAGAAGTTTTTCTTTCCGACTTTAGCATTGAAATTTCAGAGCACGACTTTTTAAATTTGGTAGGCTGTATTAACTGTATTCATTTCTTTGCTCAAATAGTATACATGCAATTAATAACTCGAGCCTGTCCTATTAAGTTTAGGTGTTATCGATTTTAATATGGGAAATTCATGTAAGCAGTCACTAGATGCTCAATATTATTGAACTTATATTGCGCATAAAATATTAGATATCAAAACATTTTAATTTAACGCAATATAATTGCATAATAATATTGAGTTTTTATAGGCTGATTAAAATAATAAAATCATTTAAATTGCTGAGGTGTTTTATGTGGAACAAAGAACCATATTATTGCATTACTATTGTATTTGCATTAAATTTATATTTTGTTGTGCTTATATCGTAATGTTCATAAAAATTTAAATTGCTAGATAAACTAATAAACATTCGATAACTGTATAAGAACGTAACTTCATTAAACTTCAAGGTTAGTTTCAAAATAGCTCAACTCCTTTGGGTTGAAAATCATTACAATAACTAAATACCAATTTCTTTTTACGGACAATTTTTAAAAATATGATTGCAGTCGTCCTACAAAAACTCAAAAACCATATGAACAAATTTATATAAGTACAATCGAACTTATTTAACTATAATCAGTTAAATTGCTACGTGCTGTAAAATATAGATTTTCCGTCTTTAAACTGGAGTGATGAGATTTTGTTGAATATGAATAATAAAACAGTTAAATAACGTATTCTTTAAAAACAAATAAACATTTGTTTGTTCGTACGAATAATCTTTTGTTTTTTTTTTTTTTGCGTGTAGCTAGGTGAAAATCGTTGAAAGACATCGCATGCGAGCTTTGCGATAGTGTGGGACTGGAAACACCCACTAAAAACACCCAGGGAAGGCATGGTGTTACCATCCTTCCAATAATCGCACCTAGTCGTCAGACTAATCAGCAATTTTGTTCTAATATGTACTAATGTACTTACGTACAGTTTTAAGGAACTAACTTTGGTTTGTTGCCTTTTCTTTTTTAATTCATTATCACTTTTTTAGTGTGATTATGTTGTTACATATTTCTTTTCTTTTCACCTAGTTAACTAGTTCAAAAGGTTTTACTCTACGTCTACTCTTCTAACTAAATTAGTATTATTAAGTATTTGGACTACTTCTAAATTAGCATGGTTGCGAAGCCTAACTTCATGTCTTCTAGCGAGCTTCCGAACCTCGTCCTCTACCATTTCAATTTTTAGATCCCTATGTAGATCAGCGTTACGTACGTACCACGGCGCATTAACAATATTGCGTAATGCTTTGTTTTGGAAGCATTGTATGCTTTGAAGGTTGGACTTACTTGTGCACCCCCATAATTGGAGGCCATATGTCCAAACTGGTTTTAATATTTGCTTGTAGAGGAGCAGTTTATTGTGGATTGAGAGGCATGAATACCTCCCTATGAGCCAATATATTTTAATATATCGTAAATTTAGTTCATCACGTTTTTTCTTGACATGAGTTTTCCAGCGCAACTTTGCGTCCAAAGTCAAGCCTAAGTACTTAGCTGAGTTCGAATGCTGAACCATTTTATTATTTATATACACAGGTATGTGTTGTACGTGTTTATTTGTAAAGTTAACATGAACCGACTTCAGTTCATTTAATTTTATTTGCCATTTGTTGGTCCAATTAGATATATCATTTACTGTCCTTTGCAGTTTTTCGGTAACTTCCTGCAAGGTTTTTCCTACTGCAAGTACAGCAGTATCGTCTGCAAAAGTGGCAACAGTAGTTTCTTCATTTTGTGGTAGGTCGTTCGTGTATAGGAGAAATAGTACAGGTCCCAGCACACTTCCTTGCGGTACTCCAGCTTTAATGTGTTTCGATGCTGAGTATTCATCTTTTTCAGAGTACTGTTTTGGAAGATATTTTTGTAGCTTACGGACTAATCCTTTGTGCCAAACTTTATCAAAAGCCTGTGTTACATCAAGGAAGATGGTAGAGCATATTTGTTTTTCTTCTAAAGCCTTTTCTACTATGATCTATAGTTGAATATTTATTTCTAAATCCGAACTGATGGTTTGGGATCAGTGTTTTTTCTTCTAGAATCGGATGGAGTCGTTTTAGAAGGATTTTTTCGAATAGCTTAGAAAGGATTGGCAGCAATGATATCGGCCGATATGACGTTACTTCACTGGGCAATTTGCCCGGCTTAGGTACCATAATGACTTCCGCGACCTTCCACATATGTGGAACATACCTTAGTCTGAACGCTGCATTTATTATCTGTGCCATTTTTTTCATACCTTTTTTAGGCAGTTTTTTCAGAATTTCACCCGTTATTAGATCAAATCCCGGAGCTTTTTTCGGGTTGATCTTTTCTTTTATTTCTTTGGCTATTTCCCTAGAGGTTACTGCTGAAATCGATCTCTCGTCTTCACACATTTCTTCCATTTGTTGGGAATTATCATTATCGTCATATGGCTGGAAGACATTTTCAATGTGTTCCGCGAATAGATCCGCCTTTTGTTTGTTTGTTTTAGCCCAGTTACCACTGCTGTTTTTCACTGGCGGAATGTATGCCGTTGGTCTTTTCATTTTTTTTGTAGCCTTCCACAGTGAGTATTGTGTACTAGCATCGTTTGTCAGATTTGTAAGGTATCTTTCCATCGATGCATTTTTAAATTCTGCTATCTTTTTTCTGAGTTTATTGTTTAAACTATTAAGTCTATTTTTATCACTCGGAGCTCTTGTCAGTTGCCATCGTTTGCGAGCTCTTCTCTTTTCTGATATAATGTCGCAGACTTCTTTGGGATACACGTTTCTTTTTACTTTGCTATTTAGTTCAGGCGTTGCAGCCCATGCAGCCTTTTGTATAGCTAAGGTGAAGGACTGTACTTCGCTTTCTAATTGCTCTATTGTATTAATTGTTGTGGATAGTTCGATGCATTCATCTATTAGGTATCTGAAATATATCCAGTCAGTTAGTTTGTTTACTAGACGTGGGTTGTGTTCCTTCATTATAATTTTATTACCAAGTGTAAGCAGCACAGATGAGTGATCTGAGTCAAGATCTGGCCCTTCCTTAACATGGGTAGTATTTGAAGAAATATTCTTAGTTATGAAGAAGTCGACAACATCCGGGATTTTGTTCCTATCTGTGGGGCAGTAAGTAGGATTTCCCGTTGAATGGTAGTTAGCATTGGTTTTTTTAATAGATTCAAGGAGTTCTCTTCCTCTTGTATTTGTTAATCTTGATCCCCAAGATTTGTTCTTAGCGTTGAAATCTCCACCTATTATGAATTTATTTCCGAATTTGCGTAAGAGGCATTCAAAATTGTTTTGTTTCAGTCTGTAGCTAGGAGAACAATATGCCGCTGTTACCGTTATCTGCCCGGTGCTTGTTTTTATGTTTCCGGATTTGGCTTGTATTTCACACGACTGGTATTCTTCATCTTCATCGTGTTTAACACCTTCCTTATTTATAACTGCGGCCCCTCCTCTTGCTGCATTGTGAGGATGTGGGGTATGGTATGTCTTGTATCCGCGAAGCTTGTATTTTGTTTCAATTTTAAAATGTGTCTCGGAGACTAGACATATGTCAATTTTGTTTATATCGAGAGTCGCTTGTAATTCATCTTTGCGATTCTCGAGGCCACTGGCATTCCATAACAAGATTTGTATGTTTTTAGCCATTATGATCTTTTAGGTACAGTTCTTTTATTACTGTTTTGTTTTTCAAGAAAAGATATTCTGTTAAGAATTCTTTGCATTATATCCTCCATAACATTGCTGGGAGGCTTGGGGGTTCCGACTGGTTTTGCAACGTTTGTCGAAGCAACATGTGCATATGTTTTCTTTGGACCGGCTATGGGGCTTAATTTGCCATTTTTGCTTAAGGGTAGATTTCCTTTATCTCTATCCAATTTTTTATTAATTTTGGGCCTAGATTTCGGTCTCGAGTCTTTTTTGTTTTGTTTTTCTCTGTCTTTAATTGCGTCTATTTGAACAGGCTTTTGCATTTTTTTTTTTGCTTGTTGTCTTTTACCTGCTGTAGCTCTTTTGCTACTATACACCCTCTGTAGTTGGCTGGGTGTCTTTCGCTACAATTGGCGCATTTAGGGACAGCCTTTTTTTCCTTTATGCAGTCTTTTGTATGGTGGTCTCCTGCACATTTAACGCATTTCGGGTTAGAGCTGCAGTATTTGTGAGTGTGACCATTTGATTTCCGCAAAGGATGAATTTGTACTTTCATTCCTAAGATATCTTTAATTTCATAAATTTTCTTGATGTCTTCATCTTGCTCAAAAGTAAGCATGAACATTGGTAGCGGTGCTTTACTCTTGTGCTTAAGCATGTTGACGACTTCAAGTATTTTGAAGTTTTTCTTCTTAAGGTCTTTCGCAATGCGTTCAGGTGTAGTTTCTTTGCAACAACCTTTATTGGTCTTGTTTGTTTATTTTCAAACGAATACCATTGCACCTTTTTCTGGTTTAGTAATTTTGTCAAGTTTCTGTAGGATTCTTCGTTATCTACATTTATTTTAACATCATTACTATTTAGAAGAGCTGTATTAGCTTTTATTTTATTTTCTTCTAGAATATTCAATAAGCCTTCGTACTTCGTAATACAGAGCACTATAATTGGGGGAGGCTTTATTGGCTTGAGTGGTTTAGTTTCTCTATCTTTCACCTTTTCAGGGCTTTTCTGGTTCTCCTTTGGTGGTGAAAGCTCTGGAGACATGCTGATTTTTCTTTTCTTGTTCCGTTTTGTCCTTCTACAGGATGGTTCTGTCTCTCTGCGCAGTTCTTCTTCATCCGTAGAGTACACTACAGTTTTAGGTATCTGTTCATTTTGATTGTTATTATTGACCTGGTCTTTAAGCAGCTGCAGCTCAAGCTTTAATTTATCAATTTCACTTGCCAGTTTTTCACTGAGTTGCTTAAAATTATCTCTTTCTTCACAGGCTTTTTTATAATTAGCTTCCAACATTGAATTTTCTCTGGATGGTTGGGATGGTGGTGTCCTTACCAATTTACGACTCTTTATAAAAGGGTCATCTTTCAGCAACAAATGGTTCCCCCCAGAATCCATGGAACCGGCCTCCGAAGAGGGTGGATTTACCAGTTTACCTGGCTTACCACCTGGGGTAGTTATATTATTAGTTTTGTTCATTACATATTTTTCGTTTTTGGTTAACTTTTTTTCAAAAAGTTTAAAAATTTGGACTTTAGTCGCCTCTTACGACAGGCATGCCTACCTCGGGCATATTCTTTCGCCTACCGGAAGGGGACTACAATTTCAGCCGCCCCTCTGGGATCAGACGCTGACCGGTGTGCCGCGCAATATGCATCAAACGCTCCCGGATTTAACCTTTAGTTTCATCTTTCAGCTATGACCATACTGCCAAGGGAGGCCCTACCAGGAGTACAAATCTCCAGACAGTGTCGCTCATACCGTTATTAAGACTACATCTTCGGGTGGATTTTAGTCGCCTTCTACGACAGGCATACCTTACCTCAGGGCTATTCTACCCCCGTCCCTGCAGGGGGAAAACGTACGAATAATCTAAATACGTATACTGCAATAGTAATAGGTATTGTGTGACGGTTTATTTTAAATTTATATTATTAAAATTTGTATACCAAAAGACGATATATAGCTACTTAGTTAGGTATTGTATGGACATTACTTTAGCATTATTATAAATTATTAAATGACAAGCTGTTTGTGTCCAGAGGTGTATATGGAAAGCTACTTCAATAAGCCCCCTCTATACAAATAAACAACGAACTTAATCCTCATTATCATAATTGATTAGCATAATTCATACAGAATGTCCTCGGTGGCCCACTGCGCGTGAATACAGGACTTAAACCGTTTTTCTGCAGGCGGCAATGTTCCGCTCACGCCTATGACAACTTTATCTTGATTTTACGCTACGCTGAATGTATGAACATAGGCAGGTAGGTAAAGTAGTCGTTGCCTGGCATAAGGTAGGGCAAGCAAATAGCGCGATAGCGCCGTTTTGATATCACCACTCATGAGGTCCTAGGAATAGGGGGTTGAAAGTTTTGTAGTAAAGCTCAGATCCACCCGGTGGAATTGAGGAATGTTATGATATGATTGACACCGATATCTGGTATGTGAGAGAGGTCGGCAAAGAATTGTTCCCAAACGCTCGGAGTCTGGCACTTGCCTTACCCGGATTCCGGATAGAAGATAAAATACGGTTTCAGTTTTATTAAAGTCATCGCAACTATGGCAGTGGGTGTTATAAGGTATGCGGAGCCTGAACTGTATTGCTGATATTTGATGAAACAGTCTATAGTACGCACCGCTTCATGCAGGGCTGTCTCAGTGGACCTTCCTCTGAGGTAGGCATGTTGAGAATTGCATAATGGCGACCTGACTAGGCCTGATCCTATGTGGATGTCTAGTATACGTTCATTCAGAATTAAGGGGCAAGATAGAGCCCAGTCAAGTTCTTTAGCAATTTTGGCACTTAACCCTTATTTACACGAACCAACTCAGGCCGTTTTGACCCCTCTCTAACATGGCTTTATTTCAGTATATCTAACATGAACAGTTCCTGCGTTAAAAAACCCAGGGAAATATCTAACATTTGTTAACATTGACAGCCGCCCACTCCTCTTAACTTAGCCCCCAAAAGACCTAAGATTATGATTTTTTGCAGGAGGATCGGCTCTGAAAATCAAACACGGGAACAAAGAAAATATTGTTTGTGTTCCATTTATGGGGCGTGCTAACCTCCCCTTCTATTTAACTTTGCACCCAAAAGACTTAGTTATGAAATTATACGTGGCGGTAGGATGTAAAGCACAGACACCGAAACAAATAAAAAGTTGAGTATTTTTCAAAAAAGAGGCGTGGCAACCGACCACATATCGACTTTATTCTACAGATATGAAATGTTACATGTCGGTAGTTGTTTTTAAAGCAAACAAGGAAGCAAACAAAGCTGCTTTGCCACGCCTCTTTTTTGAAAAATACTCAACTTTTTATTTGTTTCGGTGTCTGTGCTTCAAATCCTACCGCCCCGTATAATTTCATAACTAAATTGTCTGCGTAAAAATAATATTTTAATGTCGCAATGTAATCTGCATGGGTTTGTACAAAACCGTTCCTTTTATGTTGAGCACTTGTTCAAACTCATAAGAAAACAAGAAAACAATAATGAAATAAGCAATCGATTACACTGACTTCTCTAAGTATCCCATGAAATAATCGAGTTTAAGCTTAATACTGATAGTTTTCCACCGTTTTTGGGACCATTTTTAGTATACCCTTAAACACAGCAATGACCCCTAAGTTACGCAGGCATTGCTTCGTTCTTTCGCATCTTGAGTATGCTTCACAAGTTTGGACTCCGTACTACAACATTCACTCAAATCGAATTTAAGCCATTCAAAGTAGCTTTATTCGATTTGTTCAAGAAGGTCTTACATGCCGAAACACGAATGCATTCATGACCGGTGAGTATTACTGGATTTTTAGTTACGGCTACAGTAAAGGAACAAGACACGTGTGCTTGCTCTGTTAGAAAAATTGTTCATGGATTTATCATAGGAAAAGATAAGTCAATAAGTCAGATAAAGCCAAAGCGAATTCGTGACCATTGAAAAAAGGTCAGTACAGCTTATTTATAATGTGTATTTACTAAACCGTCCTGTCCCTATTACGAGCTAGGGCAATATCTTTTACAATAAAACAATAAAAATAACTATAAGGGCTATTATTGCCTGAGTACTTATTCCGTTAGTCGTAAGACGACATAAATAGTTTTGTAAATGCTTACAGAACACATAAACATAGTTATAGTTGCTATATATTTAACTGTATAACTTTTATCATCTGTGATAAATCCATGCATTAATCAAATACGTAAATGCAATTCCTTTCTATATATTCCTCCTTCAATAGAATAAACAGCCGTGACCATCAAACAAAATTAATTTTATGAAGATTATATTTATTTTGATAAATTTTCATTAAATGCGTATTAGATTTTATTAGTTGTCGGCGCCAGTGGGTAAGTGGTCCTTCAATAGAATAAACAGCCGTGACCATCAAACAAAATTAATTTTATGAAGATTATATTTATTTTGATAAATTTTCATTAAATGCGTATTAGATTTTATTAGTTGTCGGCGCCAGTGGGTAAGTGGTGTAGTATATTTTTTACCCGCTATATTCACACTAGTACTCTCCCACACAAGGTGTTTTTAATTTAAATTAATTTAATTTAAATTTTGTAACATCTGTGTAACATCATAATAGCCAAACCGCCGGAGCGATAAATTTACTGACATACCAGGCGACCACAGGGGATGACCGCTTTAGGACAAATTCTACGTCAGCATGTCATCCGGATAACAAGTTTGGATGTAATTTACGACAAAACTTACAAAATATTAAGCTCAAATGATTTTCTTTCGTGCAAGTACCAGTCTAACCTTAAACATAAATGAATTTATACGATCTAATAAGAGAATTTTTTGGAAGAGGCATCAGATACTTAGAAATAAATTGAAACTTTGATCAAATTTTCTTCTGTCGAATAGAATCAATTAGGCCAAATTTTACCGATATTATTTTAAAATGGCAACTGTGATAAGCAGTGGTGCGCAAATTGGAGCTTTGCGTGTACCGATGCCTTGAGGCATAACATTTTCAAAACGAATTTACTAACTACATGAGTTGGTTTCCACCTCAAACTGTTCGAAAAACTTAACTTAAGGCTCCCGAAAATTACGGCAGAAGAAATTGCGGCTGAAATTTTTGTGGAAAAATCCCCAGAAAATGCATTCAATGTCGGAATTTTTTTATTAAAATAAAAACATATTTTTCTAGCATGTTTTCAAAAAAAATTAAGAAATGAAAAAAGAGTCAGAAAAAAAATTTAAAAATAAACCAGAAAACTGTATTTTATATGAATTGTTCGAACGAACATTGTTATAATAAAATGAAAGATTTTGGGAAAAAGTCCAATTTGAACATGAATTCTTAAGGCCTATGGATCTAATTGGGTTTAATTTTAATAGAAATACTTGATAAATGATTTTGTGCATACGCACTTCCAAAACATTATCCCTTTTTTCTGTCAAATCATTATAGCGAGCGGTTTCATAATTTTTTTATATAGCTGGCCCAATCTCTTATATCATAGATGACGAGATTAATTCTTCAATGACAAAACATGGTTGCGCTTCTTGCCCCATCACTCTTTTTACATGCCCGTAGAGCTGCTGCCGGAAATACTGCTTAAATTACTTTATTACTTTATTACATTTAATACCAGGGGAATTATTTCCCCTAGTTAAAAACATTACGATGTTCGAAATCGGCTATAAACTCTTGTTACCTATGTTCGTGCGAAAAATATATCTTGGCACACAAAATGTTTGGAGAAGCTGGGCTCAAGGTCCTGTATGAGCCGTTTACACCTAAAAAAAAAATTTATATTTATCTTCTTCAAAATTGGTCGTAATAAAAAAATACAAAGCATTTTCAGTTTCAATTTTTTGGTTTGAGAGGCAAAACATTTTTGTAATTTATAGTTGCTGCGCAGACAATAAGTAATTTTAAAAAAATTTTCAAACATCCATCCAATACAATTATTTTAATAACAACCAAGGAATCCGATAAAAAAAATATATGTATTAAAAATCGTACCACTACGTTTATTGAATATATTCCAAGGAAATCTATTATAACATCATGTACCTAAGCATCCGTAGATATATTAATTAAATAAGCTTCTTTAAAAGCAATACTTTTGTAGTTATTGGGCTTGTTTCCATACTAACTATATACAAGAACCAATTTTTATAAATCTGTATCAGTGGAAAAAGCTTTTATTTAGAAAGATACAGCCAGGGCTGACAGTATAACGATTTTTTTTTTCATATATAAATATCATAAACATTAACAGGCTTATTTATAAACGTATTTTAAAGAATGCATAAAGTTTAAGAAAGTTATTTATTAAACTTATGCACTAACTTAAACGCATTTGGAGGTTTTTTAGTGCCCGTATAAGTGCGTTTTTGTATGGATATGTAATTATATTTTTTTCTTTCTCTTACTACCACCGACTTGATAGAATTTGTGTTCGACGATACTTTTTGTAATGTAAAAATTATTTCATAACTTCTATTGAATAATAATACTGAGTATTAAGATTAATTAATAGTTTTATTTGTGTGCCAGTGTAGGTCGCATTCGTGGTTGAAGTTGCGGTTGGGATTTTGTGACACACCCTACGCTAAGAATTCAGGAAATCGGAAAAGGAGAACATTTCGAGATCTCCAAAGTCTGAGACAAGCCAAAAAATGCATAGGAGATTATAATCTCAAAAGATTTAAAGCATATATCAGTCTTAGCAAAAATAACATACGTATCCTAACTGGTTTCCTAACGGGGCATTGTAAACTCAGGGAACACCTGAGGAAGATAGGGATATCAGGTGAAGGTTTCTGCAGATTCTGCAATCAGTCCACACAAACTCCAGAAAACATAAAACATAGGTTTTATAGGTAAAGAATTTAATAGGTCCCATTAGAATTAAAACGCTTACTAAGAATACAGCTTTGAATCGGTCCGCTTCTGAACCTTTGGGGGTTATAGTGGATGGCCGACAGCCGTTAGAGACACAATGTACGATTTTGTTGGGTGCGGGTACAACGATTTTTTAGTTTTATTTCAAATCATTATAAAATACTACTACCATATCTCAATTCTGATTTTAAAGAAATTATTTAGTGACTCGTATTATAACAATAGTTTAATTATTGGGTGGAGTGACCCTTAAATAGTACTTAACACATTTGAATAAGAGAAAAAAAATACGAACACATTTAGAAGTGCAATTCAAGTTAAAGAAAAGGAAAGTGTTATATTTTTAAGATACTCCAAAATTTAGAAAAATTGGTTCAATAAAATAAAAAATAGATTCAGTTTGTGAGACGCGACGTTTAACACATTTATCAAACATACTGGAAGCGGGTAATGATCGGATCGATAGTGGTAGCTTATTAAAATGCCGACACAGTGAAACCAATTAAGATATGCAAAAAGCGGTGGCTGTAGGTAATCAGTATGTAACCCTAAATTAAGGGGCACTAATTTAATAGTCCCAACTCAGTTCATTTTCAACCCCCGTCCAAATTCGCTTACAACAAAGCTAGAGACGTAAAGTTTTCATGATTTATTGAGACGCATAGCAACATTCTTCATACCAAATTTCAATTGTTAAACATGATAGCAGTTTCTGGGCAAAGAAGGATCTATATTAAACACATCAATTTTGCATAATTGATGGACCATCCGATGTCAAAATATCTATGTAAGTAATATGAAACAAAATCGCTTCTATATAGTAAATTTAGATTAAAATCACCTGTAATAATTAAATTAAGTTTGTCGTCCGTCCGTCACCAATTTGTAGGCCTTTAAATTTAAGCCAGAAAGCTAGAACGTCCCAAACTTGTGAGAATTTAAAATTTTGTTTGATACGTCAACAATTAAGAAAAAACTGTTTTATGCCTAAAGTTAATAGAATTAAACCTTCACAAAATATGTAGACACACCTCCGTAACAATTTTGCCATACACGAATTTTTTTGCCATGGCTACTTTATGGGGGCGTTTTTTTTTAACAAAATATTGTTTTCTTAGAAAACAAAAAAAACAATTCTCAACATTCCGCCCATGTACACTTTTTAGAGTTTTTTTTTAATAAAAAAAATTGGTTAACATAATATTTAGAAAATATTCGCCTTAACATTGGTTTAATACAACATTTTTGGCCATGCTCACTTCTTGAGGGCATTTTTCAAAAAACAAAAATTTGTATGGTTTTATAATAGAAAATCAAATAAAATGTCATACATCGTGTTGTATATTCCTTTCTCGTAAGGAGGGATTTGGATAGGATATCATACTGTTCGCCCCAAATTTCATCCATACGAAATTGTTTTCTACGCCTTTTTCCGGGTACGTTCCCTATACATGTAATAGTTTTAGGGTATAATACTGTTTGACACGATCGGACTGTATCTCAACTAAATTCAGGACATTTTTTGAATATTCATTTACAGCTAGGTTCCAGAAATCGAGTGAAATGAAATCGAAATCGATATTGCAAATCGAGTGAAATCATTTTCAGTATTCTATACTTCGACCGGTTTGGTAACTTCGAATATTTTTCGAAATCACTTCGCGTGAAATTGAAAACAGATGATATCTGTCATTTGACACATTTTTAAAAGTGTTTTTATTTTGGAAAATTGTTTGCTAGTAAATTGTTTTGTTGTGCACGCGTTTTAAAGTATAATTAATGAGTTTTGTGTTAGTTGTTGTTTAAATACATAAAAAAAGGACGAAAGATGAGAGATATATCGTATCGCTTTAAAATTGAAGAGGCTGCAAGCTGAAAATTAAAGTTTAATTGTTATTAATTGTGAAATTAACTATTTACATTCTACCGTCTAAATGAAAGACATTCACAATAGTTCTGCAATTGCGGAACCTTATCTTGAGCAATCTTCAATTTCTGTCACGTTGTAGCTAGCCGCTTGCGTTTTCTTGCCGAAGAACATTTCCATAGGTCAATCTGAAAAGGTGCTAACGTCGCCTTGGGGCGAAGCACTATTTAGACAAAAGTGCTAACGATTTTGGTGAATCGAATTTGTTTCTTCCATCCACTCGCGTCCTTCTGTGGTGGACAATGCCTGTTCACCTTTTCTTAAATTTTCCCACAAAACTTCTGTGACACTCGATCTCTTTTCCTAAAACCCCTTAGAAGATCTTCAGATTCCTCAGACTTGTTTAAAATTTAATTTCTTACTCTGTTTTCACCGTTTCACATTGAACGTCAAAGATCGATTTGAAATCACTTTGAAATCGACAAAATCGAATTGTGGAACACAACAATTTCACTTTGGTTCAATTTCGAAAAATTTTAAATCGAAATCGATTAAAGTGAAATGTAGAACGCACAAATTTATTTTCGAGAGATTTCGATGTCATTTCGAGTGAAAGTGAAATGTGGAACCTAGCTGTTAGTTTAGTTTCTTACAAGCGGACATGTTTTATAAACGGACAAATCAGGGTCCAATTCTATTTACAATAACTGAGTGAACACAATGGCATGCTGTAATACTTTTACGCATGCCATAGCTGCACGAGTTCAATGCAAATCAACTCAACAGCATGATTGTGTTCGCCACATTGAAACTTGACTTCAATGTTTCACAGCTCGTACGTCTACAACTAAGTATTGCGTTTGCAGCATTATTGTGTTCATCCAGTTTTCGCACAACATTTTTTTCCAAGCTGCAGTTGCATCGAGACGCATACGAAGAGTGCATACTGAAGAGAATATTCCATTTTATTGAAAACTTAACATGAATACCTTGATTTAAAGGCTCAAGCTCGAGCAGCAACTGACGCGGAATGGACATCCAGGTATGGTTATCAAAACGTCGTTACACCCCAAAAAAAAACAAAAGTTTATATTTTTTTTGGTTTAAATAAGGCAAACATCATGTTATTTTCAACGGTATTTACCGTAGAGGCATGATAAATGACTTTTTCGTTTACCGATTGAATGGTTAGAGTGTGCAAGTACGAAATAATAAACTTATGGAAGAGAGCCCATAATTTTGCGTAATAGACCTGTAAATAAGCCTCCACGATTTCTGTGATTTGAGGCTTTTTGATTATTACTAACATTAATTAATGCATTTATTATTCCTGTTATTGAGGACAAGCGTCCACAAATACTTGAAAAGGTAATCGTTAAACTTTGTCTCTCGAATTACATCTTCAGATGTTCGCACATAAATAAATGGCTGATTGATTAAATTTCTTGTGTGTTGTTGCAAATTAAAGTTAGTACAAATGGTTAAAGGCAATTAAAATTTTATATATTTCGTATTGATTACAATTTTTACGATTACAAATATTTACTTATTTTAAGCTCACTTTTAAGACCAGTCCGAACAACATTATTTTCTATTCTCTCGTAAAGAGGTAAGATCATATAACTGCGGCAGTGAGTTTCAGTAGAAATATGTATCTTCATATATCTCTTTGAAGATTGAAGTTAAACTGAAAATGTATGCAACTAGCAGGTTTAGTCGGAAATATCTTGGCAACAAAAAAAAATAGAGAAATCGTAAAGACATCGACACAAAACCATTAAACCGTCTAATTCGAATGGATTTTAGACAGTTTTACCTTTTTCCAATTTTCTACTTAAAAAGTTATACTACTATATCAGACTAATTTTTCGTTGACGTGAAATAACACAGTAACAGAAGTCCCGGGACATAAGTCCATTATGGACTAGGGTTGGGTATATGCAAAAATTATTTATAACAGTACACGCACAGTTTGCATCCACCCAACCTCGCGCCTACTCCAAATCTAACTGTGAAACCAAGAAGGAGGGTTGTAGCGGGCAGAATGCCCCCAATACATATGTATGTCACTGTTTATGCATTCATGTAATTTAAGGCTGGTCCATCGTCCAAGGGGACAGTACTTTCCAAAAAAAAAACAAAATATGTCAAATGGGACACAATTCCACACATGTTTTTTAAGGAACTATGTCCCACTTGGGTGAGACATTAGTTCATAATCAAATTATGTAATTGTATTGGTTAATTGAGAGTTACTTTTTTTTTAATTAATAATAAAATATTGCTTTAAAAGCAATTAGACTTTTAATTGTCTAATTAATAATAAAATATTGCTTTAAAAGCAAGTTCTAAAACAAATATGGACCAGAAATGGATCCAGCAATGGGATGTATATCCAAAATAAACATACAAAAAATTCTAACATTCTAAAATAAAGTTGTAAGGAACGTCGCCAAGCTCTATGGTGCATAAAGAAAATTAGATTGGAAAAATCGCTCAAGCACACAGTGCTAAACTCCTTAATCACGCCAATGGAGAAACAATTAAATTAATAATGACTGCCAATACGGCCAGAAGGCTAAGATGGATAAAACCCCTAAACCTATAATAGTTGGCTAGTATTTAGCAAATTAAGATATTAGAAAATAATTTCAATAAAAATAATTTTATATTTTCATAATAATTTTTAATACAATCACTAATATGTACTCTAAATTTAAATTGCTAAGTGCATTAATACAGACGTTAGTCAGTCTTCGAGGTTAATAAGGTTAAAGTCCCTCGATACTGCTCCGGGGCCCCTTGCGTTTAAACCTGCTGCAGTGACTTTCGACGATTTTTCCTTCCAGAAAACCCTCCAAACGAACAAATAAAAAAATTAATACAATTCATGCCACCGGTGTAGCCTTCGGGCCATCAGATCAACCATAGACCATGTACATTGTAGTCAGAAATATATTAATTTTGAGAAAACTTGACGGAAATTGCATGTTTCCATTACGCTCCGTAATTTTTAAGATATTCTTATTGTATAGTTTAAATGTAGACTACCATATTTTTGCTATAATAATTCAACCTAATTACAAAAATAACGAAAAGAATGTAAGGAACCACTTGAACATCTAAATACCAAATGTGTGGTTTAATGAATTGAGTAATTATGTTATATGCCTTAAAAACATTAAAATGAAGAACTCTTTAGGTATACAAATAAAAATCGACTTGCCACCGTCGATAATTAGATTCCTTTGTTATGCTGGTGTGGCTGGAACATGATCCTAGACCAGCGATCTTGTCAGACGGGCAAAATATGCAGTACGCCTTCGAAGCCACAAGTTCAACTCTGACTCAATAAGAATTCTATTGTTTATCGATATAACTAGCATTTTTTTAAGTGCCCGCAAAGGTCTATCGCAATATAAGTTTCTTTCTTTCACTGCTATTAGATTTTCGCTAACAATTCGTTGCTCTTTGTAAGCTAATAGATGGTAAAACTCTCGTGATACTTATAAACTTATAAAAAATAATTACTTACTTACTTTCTAAAATTTCAAACAAAGTATTCCGTTATAAATTTTGAGGGGAGGGGGTTTGAACACCTAAAACCCCTACCTGGATCCGCCATGATGCTTTCATATGGCAACTTTATTAAAAGCATTCTCGTTTTCGATTGGTGTTCGTTTGGTACTTTTCTCTTCTGGAAAAAAGTGAAATTTGCTTCTGGCTTTGAAGTCAGAATCAAAACCAGAAGCACTAATATAACCAAACACATCATGTTGCTGTTGTTATTTCTGATGCATTTAATAATTTTTCAGTTTTGACTAGATTAGCTGAATATTATAACCAAATTTAATTAAACAATAAAGAAATAATATTCGGTATATTATAAACATATTTCAATAGCTAATAATGTCTTTCATCCATATTCTCTTCATCGTAATCAGATACAACGATAAAAACACTTTAAATTCAAATGTGATATGTTTGCTTGTTTGATTGGCATCGCGGAGAGCTCTTTCGGATTACCAAAAGAAAACATTACTTAAGGTTAAAAAGAAGAAAAATTCAATCCGCAAGAGAAATATATGGTAGTAGTGAATATCACAATATACATTTTTTTATAATAAACAAAATTAAATAAGTTTAATTGAAGCTTTCAGGCAGAAGTCGTCCTTTCGGTCAAGTAGTTGCACAATTTAGAGGTTGTGTGTCGTGAATGGTAATATTTTTGAAAATATTGCTACACAAATCGCTTTCCAACCACATTAACTAAAGCGAGCTGAAATTTCAACAGATTACAAAACCATTGTATAACTATCGTTTTAATTTTATTAAATAATTATTTACATGTATGATTTGGGCACATCGTGTAGTAAACGGTTTTGCTACTATGTGCATTTTATTGAAAGAATAATTTTGGAAATAGACTTATTTTAATGTCAACCTCTATTTGTGATGCCAGAGGTCAGTGTTGACCGACCTACATATGTACTTTATGAGTATTTTTCATTAATTTAAAGATGATTAGTTTGAATTTTAACAGTTTTGTCTATATTTTAAGCAATACAGTTATTGAAAAGAATGCATCTATAATACATAGAAAAAATCTAGCATTTTAACAGAGTTAGAACTCCCGACTGCGCATTTTTAATTGTTTCTACACAGCGGAAGAAAAAATAACATTTTAAACAATTCATTCGAAGTAAAACAATATAAGGGAATATTATTATCAACTTTCAACTCACAAATTCGTAATATTTTCTAAACTAATGTTCTAATTCCCATAGTCAAATAACTTATTTCATTATTTAATAATTTTTCAGTATTGTTTTTCCTCGGTACAAATGAGTTTACATTTGATGGTAAGAACTACGACGAAAACTACATTTTCTGTTTCGATGAAATATTCATTATATGCAATTAAAACACACAACGAAAATTAATAAAGAATCGGTCTTTCTGGCAACTAAGTATTTAGCTTTGTTTGCGAAGTCTGAAACGCAATATTTTGAGAGAAGAAAAACAAAAATAAATATTTTAATAGTTAAACTGGCATAAGATTTCATTTTAGAACGGAAGAAATGAGAATTAATTTCCTAACCTACAACTCTAAACTAGGTATGGTCTTCCGCTAGTTCAACCATGCTAATGTTTTTTAGTTTTCCTAAATTCCGATATGACATCATATTCCTGGTACTCCTGTGGTGTTTCACTCAAACTATCATAGTAGGCGTAGTCGTAACTCGTGTCGACATCCGCATGTGGCGGCCTTTTCGAAGCCGATGACTTTTTCGGCTTAGAAGAGGGAATTGGTGTTCGAACCGTAGTGGTGGTGGATATGAAACTGGTCGTCGGTCTCCATGTTGTTGTGGGCGTGGCTGGTGTCGATATTGTAGTAGGATAGGTTGATCTATCGAAACCGAAATTCGGACTAGATTGCTGTGGTGTCTTGTCGGCTGTTTTTAAAGTGTCAGCCCGTAATTTGTTGATACTAGCAGCGCCTAAATTTAGCGAATGTGCGGTCTTGAAGAGCTCTTCTTCTTCACTAAGATCTATCGGTGTAGCAGGGGAGTACTTTTGTTGAGGTTGCTGGATTTGCTTTTGGAAAGAAGTCTGCTGTTGTGACTGAAGATGGGTTTGGGGTGATCGGGTGGTTTGTACAATAGGTGTTGGTTGTTGTCTCTGATGATACTGTTGAGGGGTACTGCTGAATGATGATTCCGTGAAGGGTACAGTTTGAGGAGCGGGTCGTTTGGTTGGCGAGACATTATTGCGGGAATAATCGACCTCATAAAGTTCTGGGTGGTATTGACCATCGTTTTCATCGGGAGTATTAAACGACTGTGAAGCGCTACTGGGCAAAGGTGTGGTGGTGCTGGAGTAAGAGTTTTCTTTCAACTTTGGCTCTACATATTTGGTGGGCTTCTGTTCGAAGGCCTTTTTGTAGGACGTTGGCTTGAAGGTTGTGGGATAATATTGATCTTTGGGCACTAGGGTAGAGAATTTTTTTACACCACTTGTTGTAGATTGCACAGAGTTATCGAGCGATCTGCCTTGGTACTGAGTAGTTGCCTTGTAATTGATTCGCCCGCGCCCCCTAGATGGGGTTACTTCAGCGACGCTTGCACCCGTGGTTGAGGTAAAATCTGAATTAATACGATTGTAGTCCTTTTGTGAATTTGGCCGGCCATTGTATTCATTAAAGTTTGACTCGAATTGCTTGGGTGATGGCCGTTCTTCTGGTCGAGCTCGAGAGTAGCTGTTATCAAAAGGTTTTGATGTCTGTTGCTGTTGAGTCTCCCCATTTGATGCACCTCCCGTTCGCTGCTTCGATCTAGTTCTAGTTATTTCTCTCTGAGGAGAGCTGTATCCGTTGTAGCTTGAATCGAATGGTTTCGATATCTGCTGCGGTTGAGCTTCAACTCCTACACGCTGATCTGGCTTAATTTTCGTGCTTGTGTCCAATACCTGTTGCTGTTCAAACCCAGCTCTGAGTTCTCCTTTTAGCCGGCTGAACTCCCGGTGTCCATTTAAATTATTTTCGAATGGTTTTTGCTGCTGCGTTACTGAAAATGGCGCTGGAGTCTCCTGTGGTCTTACCCGGAAATATTGCGGTTCTGTTTGTTGGCGGTCATTAAACCGACTGTTGGATACTCGTCCTCGCTGTTGCGTTTGATTTGTGTTTCTCAATTCGGAGTTTAATTTACCAGGATCCAGTGGTTGTACATTTAGTTCATGATTTACAGGGCTTGTAGCAGTGTAGCTTTGTATCGGTTGCGACTTTGAAGATACTTGGAACCCACTCGGTGTTTTATTTTTCGTAAAATCAGTGAACTCATTTCGATTAGCCAGCGTAGTGTTCTTAGACTGCTGCTTCTGAATAGTTCGTTCCGAATTCTGTGTCTTGCGATTGGATACTCTATTGAAGATTTCAATGTTTTGGTTCTCATACTGGTCCGGCTTCTCGCCCCGCAAAGCTGTCTCATTGATATCGTCATACTTGCTCGTTGTGGTCTTATAGCGGAATGCGCTACTTGGATTGTAGGTAGTGGGTTGGATATTTTGTTGATAGTCATTTGTGCCGAATGCAAACTTTGAGGCAGTGCTCGAGGTACGTTGGGTGGTTGTGGTTGATGTAGAACTGCTTGATGAACTCGTCTGTCTGTAGAAATCATTGCCAAAGTTGAAGCCGGCATTGAACGATGTCTGTAACGTGAGTCTTTTTGTCGTTTTTGGTACATCTGGGACCGTTGTGGCATATGTTGTGGTTGAAGTATTTGGCCTACTTGTTGGACTGGTAATCAAACTATTTGGATTGTTTTGAGCAGGTCGTCGGCTTCTATGTGGACGTTTTGTGCTACCGGAGGAAATTTTATTAAAATCATTGAAGTCACTCTGCGGTCCGTTTCCATTGAAATACTGCTTTTGAGAGTTATAGGGCTTTGATGTTGTTGTGGTGGTGGATTTCGATGGTTTGATATCATATAAATCATCTTCCCGGCCGCCATTGCGGTTGCTAAAGAAATTCGAGCTGTGGGACCCCTTGAAGAGGTCATCTGCATCTTCTGCAAAAAAAAAGTTAATGAAAAACGAATTGCGTCATAGAATTTTGCAAGCAACTTACGCTTTGAATCGGCATTACTATGAAAATCGTTGGCTCTCGGAGTTGTATAATAGCTCAAAGTTGTTGACTTTTTTGGAGTTTCAAGTTTTTGAGTGGCTTTATTGAAATCATTGTTTTGGTCATAGTTAATTTTTCGAACTTCGGAATCATAAAATGTGTTTTTCGTTGAAGTTTCATATTTCTTTGAGTAGCTATGCGGTTCAGGACGGGTTTTCTGGTCGACACGAGTTTCTTTTGAACGTCGTATGTCACCTGTAGAAAAACAGTGCACGTGTTACTGGAAGTATAATATTTTGATAGTGATAGACTTACCAGTTTCTGCTCGTTGCAGGTGGAACGTTGCTTCTTCCTCTTCGGCTAGTGGTGCTCGTTTACTTTCGAAACCAGAACCCAGGCGATACAAGTCGAAGTTATCACTACCGTAGTATAGGACTGCCTGTTCGCAGTCTACGTCACCCCAATCAGCACATATTTGTGCTTCTTGATCGAAGGCAGTACTGTTTGGGCATAGAAAGCGAAAGTCTTGAGTCTGTAGATAAATAAAAGATTAGTTGGTTAATTAGGTAGTATTGCCCGGCAATGTAAAAGTTTATTTTGATCTTGGAGCGCAGAGAACAAATAGATGATTCATCAACAAACGTGTGATGAATCATCAAGAATTCATTTTTAGATATGTGAAATGATCGTCAGTTGAATACGTTTGAAGAACTTTCGAATTGTTGTCGAAGGGGAACATTAGCCAATTTGTCAACCTAAAATACAACTGAAAACACAATTTTGGTTCTGTTTTCTTGGAGTTATCTAAGATTCCTTTGCAAAAGATTCGTTTAATGGAATGGGACAAGTGCTGCGATTTGGAGAAGCAGAGATCCTAATTAACTCCACTGCAATACACTGATCAGCACGTACTTATTACGTTCATTAGAACAGGCACCGGATTTCGGCAAGCGGAATTCTCCTATCATGTTGCGTCTTAAAACTTTTTCTTGAGCAAATGGTGCGCTTGGCACTATATTCAACAGATCAGTTGGCAACTGAGGTATGCGGGCGATATTGACATCATCATACATTGGCAACGGGCAATAGTCTTCCAGCCAAGAAGATCTCCGAGTTCCAGACCCCAGGTTTGAGAGGACACAGAAGACCAAACCTGTTCCAAAAGTTCCCGGGATCGCAGAGGATGCAAGTCTGCCTTATCTCAGGCAGATACTCGCCGGTCGAAAGCCCGTTATGTAAGTATAGGGTCCACCATCTAACGTTTTTATACCCTATCCTAAGGGTATATTAATTTTGACACATAGTTTGTAACACCCCTTAATATTCGTCGCAGACCCCTAAAAGTATATATATTTATGATCAGGACCAAAATCTAAGACTATTTAGCAATGTCCGTCCGTCCGTCCGTCCGTATCAACTTTTGAGGCCTTTAAAATTATGCTAGGAAGCTGAAATTTGGAACATATACTCCCTAGGGCTCCGAAATGGTAAAGTGTTAAAAATTTCAAAATACGCCCACTGCCACGCCCACAATTTAGAAAAAACCGTTTTAAGGCTTAAGTTAGAGAGATAAAGTTGTACAACCTTCACAAGATATGTAGATAATGCCCACCTTTATTAATTTGTTATATAAAATTTTTTGCCACGCCTACTTTGTGTGGTCGTTTTTCACTAAAATGCTGTTTTCTTCGAAAATTTTCATAGAAATAGAAAAAAAATGTTTAACAATATATTATGCCAATATTTTTCTCAATATATCGCCATACAAAGTTTTTGGCCACGCCCACTTTTTGGGGGCGTTTTTTTTGAAAAAAATAATTTTTTTTCTATAAATTTCATAGAATGAAATAAAATGCTATCCATCATCTTCTTAATGCTTTTTTCTTTGTGGTACATAGGGATAAGGATAGGGTATCATACTGTTCGCCCCAAGCGGACTGTAGCCTTTCCTTATGTTTTTTTTTCAACTAGTGCTTATTTCGCGAATGGTAACACTTATCTCATGTCTGATTTGACAGATAATTAATTTATCCTTCCGCTGAACGAATATGGTTGTGCATACGCTTGAACAACGCTGGGAAATATTGCGACATAATTGGGCCATTTTTCTTCGGCAAACTAAATATAAAGAATTAATTTAAGCACTTGATCTGCCTAGTTAAGGGTGCAATGGGTTATCAGGCTAGGCATGTCATGCTGCACTCGTTACTCGTGCACCAAACTATGGTGTGGGGAAAAGTGAAGATCGTGTTTATTACAGAAGAGGTTAATTAAAGCCACTCAACATCGAAGGTCTTTGGACCAAAAGTCTTTTGTTCATTCTTCTTTAAAATATAAAAATACTATTTAAAGTCTTTATCGAACGGACCTTCATCCGGGACCGGGAGGTCCGGTATTGCGCGTTGTTACATATATAATATTGAGCAGGGGTTCACCAACTAGTTGCACAAAATACCTTCAAGGACTGTTTCCTACACTTTTTGCCATCAGATAGCTTCTTTAATTGCGGAAGAGATTCGTGATAAGGAAAAAAGAATCATAACAGTGACACACACACTACAGATGAGCGCAATGACGAACAACATGAAAACGATAAGAAAAATGAAGAAGGACAAAACACGATGGCTGCAACGTCATTCAGCGAAAAAACGAACCAAAGGAAGAGAACAAAAATGAGTGATATTAATAAAACGAGTGAAATAAATGCAAATGAGTGGAAGTCAATGGCAAAAGAAATAGAAGTGCTGAAAAAAGAAGTTGACTTACAAAGGAGAAAAAATGACATTCTAAAGAAAGAAAATGAGTGGTTGAAAAAGAAGTGTAATAATGATCGTGAAACAAATGAAAGAAATAGTGACAGTGGGGAAAAAGAAAGTTTAACGAATTTTTCGAATTTGAAAGATCTCTTGGCCGAATTTTCTGGTGAAGAGGATTGATTTTTCCCATTGGGAAGCACAACTTCAAAATCTCATATCAGCGTACGAATTGGGCGAAAAAAATATCAGAGTGCTAATATCCTGTCGGCTGAGGGGGAAGGCTCTCAAATGGTTCCATTCGAAATCAAGTTCATTGACCATGCCGACACAAGAGCTGTTGAAGGAAATGAAGGAGATGTTTGGGGGTTACACAAGTCGGTTAACCCTCAAGCGGCAGCCGAAGGAAGAAAATGGTCAGCTGGCGAAACATTTCAGACCTATTTCCATGAGAAGACTATCATAGCCAATAAACTATCAATGGAGGACGACGGATTACTCGAGTGCCTCATTGACGGGATACCCGACATGAATTTACGTTCCCAAGCGAGAATGCAATGTTTTCGGCAGAAATGGGTCACTTTGCGGCGGAATGCCCAAAAAGGAAAATGAACCAGCAGGTACATCATGTCAACGATGAAAAAGAGGACGAATATGTAAGTGATTTAGAATGCATATTTAAAAATAAAAATTATAGCTATCGTCTAACATTAGGAATATTGATCGATACCGGGAGTCCAGTGAGTTTCGTAAGACAGCAGTTTATATTACCAGAATTCATGAGAACAAATTTAAAAAATGTAACTTTGTTGGCATTAATAAAAACCTTTTAGCATTATTTGGCGAAATTAAATGCAAAATTTTATTTAATGGAAGACACGTTGATTTGAATTTGTTAGTTGTACCAGATGGTACGATGAGGTATCCAGCGGTGTTAGGTAACGATTTTTTGAAAAAGGCTGGTGTGAAAATGATTCCTATGTCCAATGAAAATAAAGATAAAATGGTAACTAAGAGTAAAAATGATGTAATTCAAAAAGAGTGTAATAATTTGAAATTGTATTACGAATGTATTTATGAAGATAAGTATTTGAATTTGATGAAGATAGAGTAAATGAATAGCTTGTTATACAAAAAAGGTTCGACGAACTGTTAAACGAATTTTATGTAAAATGCAAACGCCCTGAAAGTCCTGAGGCAATACAAGAAATGAAATTAATATTGAATAATGAAAAGCCCTTCCACTGTTCTCCGCGGAGGTTGTCCTATTACGAAAAGGAACAAGTTCAAATTATTCTAGGCAATTTAGTCAAACAGGGTGTTATTCGAAAAAGCCAAACCGAATATTCATCTCCAATTGTTTTAGTGAAAAAAAAAAACTGGTGACATTAGGTTACTAGATTAGTAAGTCTAAAAGTAAATCATCCACTTCCATTGATAGAAGATATATTGGACGGATTTACGGGTAAGAAGGTGTTTACGTTATTAGATTTCAAAAATGCATTTTATCACGTTTGCATGCATGAGGAATTCATTAAATACACCTCGTTTGTGACTCCCATGGGTCCATTTAAATATTTATGTATGCCGTTTGGGCTAAAAAATGTCCCTTCGAAGTTTCAGGAATATATTAGTATTAGTGAAAAATAAATTAGAGTTAAGGCTAGACAAATGTAAGTTTTGATGTCGGAAATCACTTACTTGGGGTACAGGGTGTCAAAAGATGGTATTAAACCGGATGTGAGAAATTTGGAATCGGTAAGTGGATTCCCAATCCCCCAGACTGCGAAGGCTGTGCACAGTTTCCTGGGACTGTGCTCATATTTTAGACGATTTGTAGAGGGATTTTCAATTATTGCACAGCCCTTATATCATCTTATAAAAAAGATGCTGTTTTTAAATTCGGTGAAAACGAACTTCGGTGTTTTGAACAGTTGAAGAAAAAACTGATTGAAGCAACTATACTATACATATACGACCCTAAAGACGAAACTGAACTCCATTGCGATGCCAGTTCTATTGGGTTCGGAGCTATTCATATGCAGAAGAAGGGCGATGGAAAGTTCCACCCAATATTTTATTTTTCATAGTTTCGAATTGGAAACATTAGCGATTATTTATGCTCTGAGAAGGTTTAGAGTATATTTACACGGGTTAAGATTTAAGATAGTTACTGATTGTAATTCGTTGACGTAAACTTTAAAGAACAAAGAAATAAATCCGAGAATAGCACGTTGGGTTTTAGAATTACAAAACTATGGTTATTTTACGGAACACCGTAGTACAACCAGAATGAAGCATGTATATGCGCTGAGCCGTATGTCGAATGTTCTAGTTTTCAAAGAAAACACGTTTGAACAAAATCTATTCATTCAACAGTACAAGGATGAGGCCATAAACCGGATAAGAGATCAATTAGGTAAAGAGGAAAATCAATTTTACGAAATGCGCAACGGACTTATTTATAGGAAAATGGACCAAAAGATATTATTTTATGTGCCGAAAACGATGGAGGGAAACGCGCTAAGGATTTATTATGACGATATGGGACATTTGGGGCATGACAAAGCCGTGGATGTTATTATGAAGACATACTGGTTTCCTAAAATGAGAGAAAAAGTGAAGACTCACATCGAGAATTGTTTTAAGTGTATCGCATTTTCCTCTAAGTCGGGAAAACATGAAGGTCTAATGCATAATATTCCTAAAGGAGACGTTCCTTTTTAAACTGTGCACATAGACCATTTCGGTCCGATTTCACTAAAGAACGCGAAGAAAAAATATGTATTTCTGGTAATAGACGCATTTACGAAATACGTAAAGCTCTACGCAATGCGGTCTGCCAATACTAAAGAAGTTTTAAGTTGTTTGAGGTCTTATTTTATGCACTATAGCCGACCGAAAACATTAATATCAGATAGAGGTAGTGCATTTACGTCAGGAGATTTAACGAATTTCATTGAAGAACATAACGTCCGTCATGTAAAGGTTACTACTGGTTCCCCTCAAGCGAACGGACAGGTGGAACGTGTTAATAGAAGCCTGGGTCCTATGATCGCAAAACTGACGCGTTCGGGCTTACATTATTCTCTAGACGGGGTATTACCGAGGATAGAATTAGCATTGAATAACACATTTAGTAGTGTTACTGGGATGTTGTCAAGTGAATTATTGTTCGGGGTCAAACAAAGGGGTACGGTTATAGATTTTCTGAAGGAAAGTTTGGACGAATGCGAAGGAATAAAATGGAATTTAGTACGAATGAGAGCTGAAGCAGCAAAAATAATCGTAAGAAGTCAAGATTACAATAAGGGGTTTAAAGATCGTTTTAGGGCTAGATTTGAAAATAAAAAGGGCGATTACGTTATGGTCAAGAATCATGTTAGTCAAGCTGGCATTTGTAAAAAATTGGTGCCTAAGTTTAAGGGACCGTATGAGGTGGTGAAAGTTTTACCTAACGGCAGATATGTTGTAAATGATGTAGAGGCATGTCAAATAGGGCAGGTTCCGTATGAGGGAATATTGGAAGTGGCAAATATGAAACCCTGGGTAAACGCTAAAGAAGAAATTCCACACAAAATCGGGACGATTCTTAGTCAGGATGGTCGAGCTGTAGCCGCCAAACGAAAGAAAGAAACAAATAGAACAAACCTAACATGTAAGAAAAGAAAGAAACACAAAAAATAGACTACCGGTCGATCATTTAGGTAGGGGAAAGTATAGGGTCCGCCAAATAACTTTTTTTTTTTAAACAGGGCGCAAAACATCGAGTGTAGCTTTGGCTGTGTGGCGCGTAGCGCCGTCCTGTTGAAACCAAATGTTGCCAATATTCTCCTCTTCAATTTTTGTGAACGAAAATTCGTTCAACATGGCCCGATAACGATCGCCATTGACTGTAACGGCCATTCCTTGCTCATTTAAAAAAAAAAATTAAAAATTGCCCAATTATGCTGCAATATTTCCCAGCGTTGTTCAAGCATATACACAACCATTCATTCAGCGGTATAGCGGTATATTATCTGTCAAATCAGACATGAGCTAAGTGTTACCTTTCGCGGAATAAGCACTAGTTAAAAAAAACGTTAGATGGCGGACCCTATATATTCCAGTTTAGTTTTTAGTATATTGTTGAAGCTGTCGGACGTGTGCTAAAGTTGTTCTCAAAAGGTGTGATTTAAAGAAAGAAAACTAAAAAATCTCGATTTTTTAATTATTAATAACATTTTTGTGAAAAGTGCCTCTGACAGTTTATAAAAATGCAGGCGCCACTCACGGCTTCCAAAAAAGTTGCACTGTTATCCAATTGGACTTTTAAACTGCCACGCAAGGTCTTGGAATGTCTGCTTATGATTTTTGTTGACTTTTGAATTTGGTTCTCTCAGGGATCGGTATGGCCCCAGGTGCTTCACTTAACGTAACCCAACAATAATTTTTTTTTAATTTTTTTCAACGCATGATGGAGTTTTTTAATCCACCTCTATTCACCTTCAGCTTGCACCAAGATCAAATAGACAACTCATTAGCAACAATGATTACAAAATGGCCCCAAAAACTTATTTTTTTGAATAAATTTTGCGACGGCAAAAGCAATTCTACAACTCCGCAGCTTTAACTTGAATTTTTATACATGAACTGTTGCATCTTCGATAAAGGTCACAACTGTCTCTCGGGCTTGCGGCATATCTTTACTGCAGATGTTCAGTCACGAAGCGCTCGTTTGACATTTAAACAATTATTACCACGAGAATATGGATAAAGTCATATCATATATACGTGTGGCATACTCCATGTATAATTTTACTCGTATAGCAAAGCACTAACTAGGAAAACGACAGTACTTTAATCGCGCGGCTATTCACGTTCTCGATTGGAATGCATAACCAAAGATCTATTAGACTGGTTCATTGAATTTATGGTCTTGACTCCTCTGCTTTGTGTTGCATGCATGCTGCGCATTTATACTTTCGCAATAAGTTGGATACAACAATCGATGCGATGAGTAACTTACCCCCACTCCGGCGACTTTAACGCAAACATGAAACATCTGACATTGGGTCTCTGGATCTGCATAGTAGCCACCGAGAATCTTGTCATGGCATGTAAATCTCGTCTGTGGCATATTCTGTAGACTATACGTTGGCCATGGCTTCTTGTGGCTAAACTGTCCTAGTGTGGTGGAAGCGCCAAGTATAATAACTGAAATGAAACGAAAAAAGAAGGGGTTACACGTTAGAGTGGCCATTTGAATGTACATACATAATATTATAGTTAATCAATTAGAAGCGCAATGTTTATTCCAGCAATACGATTGGCATTGTAGCATTGAAGATATGGTTTACTTACAAGCTAGTATTGCATAGAATACATTAAGCGCTGCGTAATTGGATCTGAAAAATGGGGGAAGTTCCTGATTGAGTTCATTAGATAAATAAATATGTATGGTGCTTTTTGCATGCTAATGTGATAAGATCCAGCTTTTACAACTATTTGAGAATAAGTAAGTACAAATATTGATGAAATTCTGGATAGGAACTAGCTAAAAGAAGGAAATCAAGTTTTAACTATCATTTAGGGAGGAAATGGTTAAACTAAAAAGGTTTTTCCCTTGACAACTCAAGTAACAATTTAGTTTTCATAGGAGTCAAGGAAAGCTATTTTTTTTTCTTTTTGATAATTGTCGCCATCAGATCATCTTCCAAGAGACACTATAAGGCACGTGCTCATAATAGTGTGAGATTCTTAATCACTTAAAACACCTCTCTCCAAATTACTTTATACTACAACTAGGTTATTTCCTGTAGTAGTTTAAATTTAATAATTTATATTAGTGTTTACCAAGCAGATTGCCATCAGCGGCAACCTGCTTGTATCGCCAAACACACGCGGTTAAATTTTATTGCGCTAATTCAAATGGTCAGCGCACTTAATTTGGATCGTTCAAAAAATATATCATTTCGTTATTTCAATAACCGCGAAGGCGAGTCTACTAGCAAATGATTTTATTTCATCTTCGATGGTAGCCACATCCAAGTCCTTGTAGATTTCACTGTTTCGGATATATCACGGTGCGCGTTTAAATTTCTCTTCATTACTTTCTTTTGAAAATATAGAAAAATTTGGATGTTATGTACAACTCCAAATTTGTACCAAACTGGTTTTAGAACTTGCTGTAAAAAAGCGGCTTGTTGCAATGCTGAGTTTTGCAAGCCGACCAAATCATACGTATTTGCACTTTCGCAATAAGCCGGCGCGTTGCGTAGTAGGAGGATATCAGCGCCAATATTGAACGTTACCGTTAAAATGTGTGGCCCAGACATTGAACATTGAGTTCAACGAATAGTCCACGACCACAGATGAGGAATTAACCAGATAGTCAACTCTGCAATCCCCTATCACATTCAACCCGAAAAATATATCTAATAATGGGCGCAAAATCCTCTCTCAATTTTCCTATCTGTGAATACGTGTGAGCCAGCCACATGAAGTTACATCTAATTTGCTTAATTACCCGCCCAAAATAAGTTTGGGGAGTTTTGCAACATATCCAAATCGCAACAACAAAACAGCTGGTCATGCGGATGTGTTGGGAAATAGGAAGTGCTGCGAAGTGTTGAGTTTATGTGATTCAACTTTTATAGATATTTGAATGTAAATGTTTATGAACAAACAAAAAATTAGTTACCCAATAAATAAGAAGTTGTTAATTTAATTCGAATACTTTTTGCGGTTATAAGACATAGTTCTCCATTTTTTATCTGCCTTTAATAAACATTCTTGGGTTGTTATACCTTTTCCATTTTGGTTAATAATATGAGATAAAATGTAAATTTGGTTGTATTATTCCATAAATATTACTAAATTAGTAATGTTTGTGTGTAAAATATTTGTAGTAAATAGTTTGCAATGGTTTTTTATATATATATATTAAATTCTTTGATTGATTTATTATTTGATTGTTTTTATTCAACATAAGAAAGCTTAATGAATATACATACATATTCGGGTTCCGCGCATCGATAAAAAAAGTGGTAAAGAAGTATTATTAATCCTTTTTAAATAATTTTTGTTACAAACTTTGTACGTTTAGTCAATAAAGTTTCTTAGCTGTTTGTTTTCTTAGGCGGTTTTGGACATTTTTTATATAAGTTGAGTTTCTGCACCTTTAAAGCAAAATATAGTAGAATATTATGTTTTTTGTACTAGTTTTTAAAGTTTTCTTACTTACTTAGACACAAACCTCGTTTAGTTAAAACACAGAAGAAAATCGTTTATAAATCAGAATTTCAGCAAAGATGCGTAAAGGTTGCGTAAATATTTACGTGTTATTTAACTAAACAACATCTGAGAGGTGTTTTAAGGAAATCTAATAAATACGGCTGATAATGTTTTGTAATTTTTTTAAAAAATTTTTTTATGAAAATAAACAAAACAATTTACTACTACAGTAAGTGATTGCAAATTTAGTTAAAAAAGTGTTTTCATGTAGCAAAAATAATATTTGTAAGGATTTGGTTCACGTTACATTAAAAAGCGTTTTAAACCAGTGCCCAATTGTGTAATGCAAAGTTTCCACCGCGCACTAAACCGGGATTAAGGTTAATCCGCTCTTAATCCACCAATGCCCAAATCTCAAGATTAACCATACAAATTTTAATCTGCTAAACACAAGATTAAAAATAAATCTAGTTAATAAACTTCGTTTGCATGAAAATCCGGGTTGCGAACACACTCTATACGCCTCTACAGTACTCTCCTACTCTCAACATGTCTCATTTTTTTTTTTTAATTGCAATTTTGTTCCTTCTAGCTACCCCAATATTCATTAAGCACTGATGGCGGTGTTTTCTGTATATGCGACTTCTCCCGCCCAAAGCAACCATTAAAACCTTGATATTGGTTTGAAGAATAAAATGGTGTGCCAATAATATTTTTATTCTTTGTCCACCATTAAACTATAGTAAAGCAAAGATGCAATAAAGAGAGCCAAACGTCAGATTAATCTATTTTCTTCGGTGGAAACGCTGAAAGATTAATTTTTAATTTTTTCTTAATCTCAGTTTATTTTTTGGTGGAAACGTAGCATAAAAGTACTTAAATGCTTCAAAATAACCATTCATAACAACAGACGTTTTTGTAAAGTTATACTCAAATTTGTTGTCAACCGAAAATGTATGATCAACTTACTTATTATATATTAGTCTCGTTAATCAATATTATTTTGATTATTTTTCATTAAAAAATAGAATATATTCGTTAAAATATATCTCTATTCTCCATATTATAATATTTTATTATATTAGTTGTGTGGTAAGTATGTTTTTATAAATCCATATTCACTGCATATTTTGCATGTTTATTTTTCACACCCAAATTGTGAGGTGTAATATGCTGAAATTCATCAACTGTTCCCAATTTCTTGCAATAAAAAATGACAATTCTTGGCGGCGGCCATTAGCCCTATATAATTCGATTCATGTGTGCGTGATTAGCATTTGATTTGCACGTAAAAGCTCATATCAGTGCAAATTATGTGGGGCTTATCAGTTCGACTTAGCTTGTAGGCAAGGTGAGACATTCCCTCTCGAGTTGACTATCGGGTCGTATATATTAGTAAACTATAGTAAAGAGAAAGTTATTGCGATCGTGCGGAAATTTCGAACTCAAACTGAGTATGAGGGATGATTTTACGACTATAGGGAAGTCCAAAAAAGTGGGTCTGCCAATGCCGTCCGTCGGTCTGTCTGTCTGTCTATCTGTCTGTCCGCGCGCCGTATTGCGAAACGGTTCGACGGATTTGCTTCAAAGTTCGTATATAAAGTTCTTGGGGTTACATATCGGGGCATCTTTTTATTTTCTGATTTATCTTTTGAAAAAATGGTACCTGCCATACAAATTTTTTTGTGAAAATCACTTATCAATTTTTTTCTCGAAAGTTTTCCCAAGGATTTCGGTCTTTTTTTGTACTAAGGATACTTGGGATGGGGTGCATACTCCATTTTTGGAAAAAAAATCGTTTAACGGTAATTTATAAAACAGGTGATATCTTGAAAACTAATAAAGGGAACTTAAAAAAAATTTAAAGTTTCTTTTATACTATAAACTCAAACAAATCTGCATACTTAGATTTTTTAAATAATTTTTTTTATTTTTTTTTCACGATTTTCTTAAATTTAAATTAAATTCGTTTTCTCAAAAACGGCTTTAACGATTTTGATAATTTTTTTGTATTTCGAACAATTATGTTAAAAATGTCCAATGTGCGATATTACATCAAAATCGTAGTGCCGTTTTTGAGAAAATCAAATTTTTAAAAAACTAAAGTGATTTCAATAAATTTCTCACCATTAATTTTCGATTCATTTTCTCTCATCTCATGTAAGAAAGAAAGTTTCGTATGACGCAGTCGTGTACTTTATTTCTTTTTTAAAATAATGTTTTCTCACCCATTATTTAGCTGAAAGTCATTTGAACGTGATATGTATCTTAAAGCTGGAAATTGACATAAATTTCTATTCAAGCTCTTGAAATTTTAAATAAATCAAAATAGTTGATAGTTGTGATAGGCAATAGAGAATTAAATATGTCGATTTTAACCAATTTGGATTTTATAAATAGACTCTAATACAGGCTTCCTACTACAGGTACACGTTAACCAATTTAGTATGTATGTATGTTGCTTTAATATCTGCTCAAAACTAGTTATTACCATCAGAGTTTAATCTATTCCAATCACTTTAGTTACAAATGACAATGTATTATAATACATAACGTATATCTACACATAATTATTTATCTTTCTCTTTAGCTACCTAATTGGACATGAATTACAAGTAAAGCAAATGGTCCCAAGCAATCATATTAGTTCGACGCTAATGGAAATTCAACTTCAAAACTTTATCACTTCGAATCTTTTTAAAGACAACGGTTAAACAACAAATGTTTTATCTTTCAACATAATAGACGACGGGCAGCGGTGTAGATGATTCGCGGCCAATCAAGCCCCAAATAGCCGATGAGTTTCTGTAAATCATCTGCACAGTGTTGCTAATATAGAAGTCCAATAAAAGTATCTTAATGCTAAGGCTGTAGCCCGTTGGAGGGTATGGCCTAAGGCGGTCATTCATTGCGTTGTGCTTATTAACAATGCACTGCCTATATCAATCTACTATATCTTCGTTTCTCACAATAATCCTCAAGATCGTAATGAAACTGAAATGCATGCAAGATCAGCTGAAAGTCGTTCGTGTTGTCGAAGCAAAACAAATTGATAAATCCGACTTAATAGTTGCTTTTACACTTTTGTTTTCGTTAAACGATTCGAGTGGCGGAGAGTTAATCACAAGGATGTTTAGATAATTGAATGAGCTTTAGATAATGGGCATGTGCGTGATCTACAATGAAGTGATATTGAAGAAAAATAAACCAATTTAGATGACAGGGTGCGCTCGTCAAAGAGCTCTTGAAGATTAGGTTGACCTCGTCTGGTGAGGAAGAATCTACAGATTTGTGTATCTATAGGAAGTGGCTTACATGCATGTATATTGGTACATACTAAGAGCTCTTTTAAGTTCAACTTGTTGCAATAGTTTGGCAACGAATTACAAAACGAAATGTTTTAAAAACTTAATACTCACACAAACATACTTATGACACTTAAGTCTTCTATCTATTTTTAACAGCGTGTGAAACGGAAATGCTTACATATTTTACAAAGTTCTTTGCACAGTTATTAAACCATTAACAAATTTACGAATCTGTAGGAAACTTAGATATCTGAAATTGGCAATTATTGACAAATTTTAGAAAAATTAAGTTTGTTTTCGTCACAATTCGATTGAAAAACTTAACGCCATGACTTTGCTGACACCATCATAACTCATCTGCTATTGACTGCATATGGAAACTAACACTCAAATTTATTTTAACTTTCAAAATCTAAGAGGTCTCTAATTGGAAGATGATTTTTTTAAGCTTATACAATTTTGATCGCAAAACCAGTAAAAATACATGGGTTTTATTTTCCTTCTCAATACATATATTTGTACAACTTTTTAATAATCTGCGGCATAAGCTAGTGCTTAAATGTAAACAATTAGGTATACATTAAGGGGAACTACATTGTCCCCGCAAGTTCTTCAGCAACTTTGGCACACCTTTATTTACACGAACCAACTCAGGCCATTTTGACACTCCCTCTAACTGCGATAAAAACAAAGACATAACATCTTCAGGATTTATTGGGACGCACAGCAGTAGGCTCTGTTAAACATGAGCAGTTCCTGGGTTATAAGGCCCCAAAATTAGTAAAAATATTAACTCACTGACTCACTGATTCACTGACAGATCATCAAAAATATGGAGCACTTCCAATTATCGCAGAGCCTTGAAATTTGGAACAGTAATAGGGTTTGCGGAAAAACCCCAAGAAAAAATCTAACATTTGTAGTATTTCATCCAGGGGACGTGGCAGAAACCCACTTCTCTTAACTCAGCCCCCAAACTAACAATTACGTTTTTTTACACAAAGGAAACAAAATAAAATATTGTTTGTTCCTTGCTAAGTATAAAAATGTAAATACTATTTGTGGAATTTTTAATAATTACAACACAAACTTGGTGTTCTTTGTCAGACCTCAGTACTTTTTGTGGCTGACTTGAAAGGCAAAAGCGATTTTTGTATAAGAGAACTTGGCTATTCTTTGACATTTATATTTTCGGTGTGATTTATGATTGTGGCTGTAAACAACCACACCACTGCTTACATTTAAATATTCAAAAGTTTTAGTAGTTAATATATATAATTATATGAGTTTACCAGAGTGTAATAAAATTCAGTAGGTCGATACTCCTGAAGTTATGTCAAAAATATGATGGTATTGTAGGAGGGAATTTACAGGGTGGGCCATCTAGTGGTTTCTTTTTAAATCGTATGTTATTTAGGCACTGACAAATGTTTCCCGCTCGAAATCTTGACAGAAACTCAGTATCATACCTCCGCAGAAAGAATTGAGCAGCTTTACCCTTGAACTACGTTGGGAAATATTGAAAACTTATTTCCAAAGTGAGTGCTGCGTAGCCCAGACATTGCCTTTTTTGAAAAAGAATGTTTCGACGAAATGAAGCATCCATCGCGCCTGCTGTATTGATTGAATCGGAGCTGCGATTTGAACCCTTTGGACTATTTTTGTGGGGAACCGTAAAGGACCGATGTTATGCCACCAGTAATCCGGGAATGATTAAAGCACTTAAGGCCAATATCATCCAACAATCCGTGAGCCATCAACAAGGTTTTGGACAATTGGAGTGACAGAATGGGCTACTGCGGAGACGGCCTAGGCAGCCATGAACGTTGTTGTGTTCCATAGTTAATGGCACTTTTTGCTCTTACTAAAAAAGAATATACATGGTAGATACATGGAAGAAATTTTTTTTATTGCATTGTTTTTTCACTTCAAATGTTCTTCAAAGTCAAAATGAAGTAGGTTTAACCCCTCTAAGTAATATGTCTTTGGAACTACTATACATAAAAAAATAATTATGGGAATCTTGGTGAGCTAATTTAACGAGCAACAAATAAATAAAGGTTGTATACAGTGTGACGTTTTTTCAGTGACGAAAAGAGGACTTTCTTTAAGTAAAAATACGGGTGAATTTGTTAAAAAGATATATATTTATTATTAAAGTTTGTAATTCATATCACATTATTTTAAAATCAGTTATAATTTGAAAATATGATTTTATAAAATTAATATTTACATTAATAGGTACATATGAATAAATATAAAGGCATTATGTGTTATACTTTGCATATTTTTCCATTGGACTTTGAAGAAAGATGCCTGAAAATTCATATTTTTCAGCACCAATGCATAACGATAGCTAGATTTAAAAAGATTTAAACTACTATCAAAACCGCTCGCCGTCAATATCAAAAAATAAATTAAAAGTAGAAGCAGCTGAGTGATCAGAGGCGCCAAGAAGCTACATAGGCTTAAGTCTATATACCGTCCCACTCCAGTTGGGTATCCGGTAGCGTTGCAACGGGATAGGTCGGCCTTACCAGCGGAAGGAAACCGGACCCTTCTATAGGGAATTGCCTCCTCTTCTTCTGATTCGAAAAGCTAGAAGAACCCAAGCTCGTTAAATGATATAACCCTCCTCAAGCTCTTGTGTCTGCCCGCGCCCTGTCTCCAAATTAAGCCAGTGCTTCTACCTGCAAGAATTGTAGTACTGACGGACGGAAATAAGAAATGAAGGAAGTCGTGAACTCACCACTGGTGATGCCAGTGTATCTGTATACTCGTGCTGGTGCGGTAGCCAATACAGGGTGCAGCACAAGTGGAAAGAGCTTTGTCGACGCGGAAGTCCCGATACTCTGTGTGCGTCAAAAGCAAGATTAGTGTTGCAGAGCACTAATAAGGTATTAGGTTACATCTCGGGGCATCTTTTTTTTTTGATTTATCTTTTGCCATACAATTTTTTGGTGAAAATCACTTATCACCATTTGTCTCGAAAGTGGTTCGAAGGAATTCGGTCTTATTGTGTACTAAGGATATTTGGGATTGGGTCAAAAATTCTACATACTCAGTTTTTCGAAACAAAATCGATTAACTGTAATTTATAAAACCGGAAATATCTCGAAAACTAATAAAGGGAACTTCAAAATCGTAGATGCCGTTTTTGTGAAAATCTAATTTTTCAAAACCTAAAAAGTGATTTAAATAAATTTGTCACCATTCATTTTCGATTCAAAAACGAATCTCATGTACCAAGAAAGTTTCGTATGACGCAGTCGTGCACTTTATTATTATTAGTATTTCTGTGAAGTAGTTTGTTTTCCTACTTTTTTTGTAATTTGAGCATTTTCGTGAGAGAATTTAAAGAATTTATCTCCACTCTTCTAAATTTAGAAAGTTAGTCGAAGTTAATTGAAAAAATAAAGGAACCTAATATTTCTTTCCAGTGCCTATTTTATTTTTAACACTCCTATAATCAACTTCATGAGTATCGACATACTGAAGTTTACTATTTTGCCGAAACACTCCTATGTGCAGATGGTTAAAGATATTAAATACTAAAACTGACTTGGCGATGGTTAGCAACAGACGTTATACCGACGATAAAAGTATTATAAAGCAAAGATTGATATTGCCCAGATTATACCATACTTATTGCGCATGACCGGAGGGCGTCGCGATTGCTACTAATTAAAGACACATTTCAATTCATGTATCAGTTGCTTTTTTATATACCGTCCTTGATTTCGAAAGTCATTAAGATCATGATAAAACTAAGTTTTAAGTTTAGACTGCTTTGTATGAGGGATTGCATGCTACCTAAATGCCAATAATATTGTCAGCGAAAACAAAATGAATAAAGTTGACATTATGTTATTTCTTCACACTTTCGAATTTGTTAAACGATTCAAGTAGCAAAGATGTCATCGCAAGGATGACTAAACAATTGAGCTCAAATGCTTATGTATAATACATGTGCGCGTTCAAGTGATCTTCAAGCCAAACAAACCTATCAAAAGTGTTGGCTGAATGTACCTACTTCTGAAGCATATCCACAAACACTCGTGACCTCACCTTAATGAGCGGGCATTTACGAATGTTGATAAAAGTATACAATATTCAAAAGTTTTGATTTTAACTTCTGTGTTGAATAACTTGTAAGAGTTTTTGAATTGTAATTACCGATGTCAACTTATGTAAGAAATTATATTCATATATTGAGATCGATCGACTTTTTGCGACATCTTCGTACTGGAAATGTTTTTTGGTCCAGCATATTTCATGTCTTGCCCACAGCCTTCTTAATATCATAGGTGATTAATGTCAGCCACCTGATTTTAGCCATAATTTGTATAATGCATTCCATTTATTGGAAGGGGTGGCTTAATTTAATGAATTATGTTCTTGATCAATTGGAAGGTCCCTTTTTTCGTCAAAATGTCCCTGTGACGAATTTTTGAGAGCTTTGATATTTTTTATTTGTAACAAGTTTAGTACATATATTATACACATATACATATTTATACATATGTTAGTCCACAATGTTTAAACTATGGATTTTGTGACCTCTTGCTTGAGGTCGCGAATTGGTATTGGGTGATATGACATAGACTTGTCTTAATATGCAGAAAAACATAAGCGCCCAAAAATTTTTTTTTTTTGGTCTCTTCACATCAAACACCCAAAAATTAAAAATGACAAATCGCCCAACCATTTTTTTGGGCGATTTGGCATTTCCCCCATCTATTTCCATTTTGGGCGATTTGTCGCGCCACCCCAAATCACTTGTTAAACAGTCGATTGTGAAGTGAGAGGATTCATTGTATTGGCCCGTTCTCATATAAAGTTGTTCCTTAGATATACGTTTTAACCAAAAAAATTCTCAAAATGATTCTAACGTCTTTATGTTCTAAATTGAAATAAAAATAAATTTATTCAAAAATAGTTTATTTCTTCACAAAATACCAAACATTTCATATAAAATAAAATAGTCTTGCATCATACGAAACTTTCTCGATACATAAGATGCATTTTTGAGTCACAAAATGAATCGAAAATAAATGGTGAGAAATTCATTTAAATCACTTTTTAGGTTTTAAAAAATTTGATTTTCTCAAAAACGGCACCCACGATTTTGATGAAACTTCGCACATTGGACACTTTGAACATAATTGTTCGAATTACAAAAAATTATCAAAATCGTTAAAGTCGTTTTGGAGAAAACGAATTTGATTTAAATTTAAGAAAATTGATATATGAACAAAAAATTATTGGAGAAATCTAAGTATGCAGATTTGTTTCAGTTTACAGTATAAAAGAACTATACATTTTTTGGAAGTTTTCTTTTTTAGTTTTCGAGATACTGCCCGTTTTATAAATTACCTTTAGTCGATTTTTTTTCTGAGTATGCAGACTTTTTGACCCCATCCTAAAGAAATTAGTACAAAAACATAAGGAAAGGCTACAGTCCGCTTGGAGCGAACAGTATGATATCCTATCCCTATCCCTATATGCCCCCAAAAAAACCTTAAGAAGATGATGGATAGCATTTTATTTCATTCTATAAAATTTAGAAAAAAATAAAACATTTTTTGAAAAAACGCCCTCAAAAAGTGGGCTTGGCCAAAAACTTTGTATGGGCAATATATTGGAAAAAATATTGGCTAAATATCTTGTTAAACATTTTTTTTCGGTTTCTATGAAAATTATCGAAGAAAACAGCATTTTAGTGAAAAACGCCCACTAAAAGTAGGCGTGGCAAAAAACTTTATATGACAAACTTATAAAGTAGGGCAGTGCCTACATATCTTGTGAAGGTTATAACCCTCTATCTGTCCATCTGTAGCTTTAAATCGGTTTTTTCTAAATTGTGGGCGTGGCAGTGGGCGTATTCAAAAAAATTTTACACTTAACCATTTCGGAGCCCTAGGGAGTATGTGGTCCAAATTTCAGCTTTCTACCTTGATTTTAAAGGCCTAAAAATTGCGTACGGACGGACGGACGGACATTGCTAAATAGTCTTAGGATTTGGTCCTGATCATAAATATATATACTTTTATGGGTCTACGACGAATATTAAGGGGTGTTACAAACTATATGTCAAAATTAATATACCCTTAGGATAGGGTATAATAATATACCCTTAGGATAGGGTATAAAAAGAGCGAAATTCTTGGAACCACTTTCGAAAAAAATAGTGATAAGTGATTTTCACAAAAAAAATTGTATGGCAGGTACTGCTATTTCAAAAGATAAAGCAAAACATAAGGAAAGGCTACAGTCCGCTTGGAGCGAACAGTATGATACCCTATCCCTATCCCTATATGCCCCAAAAAAAACCTTAAGAAGATGATGGATAGCATTTTATTTCATTCTATAAAATTTAGAAAAAAAAAAAACATTTTTTGAAAAAACGCCCCCAAAAAGTGGGCGTGGCCAAAAACTTTGTATGGGCAATATATTGGAAAAAATATTGGCTAAATATCTTGTTAAACACTTTTTTTCGGTTTCTATGAAAATTATCGAAGAAAACAGCATTTTAGTGAAAAACGCCCACAAAAAGTAGGCGTGGCAAAAAACTTTATATGACAAACTTATAAAGGAGGGCAGTGCCTACATATCTTGTGAAGGTTATAACCCTCTATCTGTCCATCTGTAGCTTTAAATCGGTTTTTTCTAAATTGTGGGCGTGGCAGTGGGCGTATTCCAAAAAATTTTACACTTAACCATTTCGGAGCCCTAGGGAGTATGTGGTCCAAATTTCAGCTTTCTAGCTTGAATTTAAAGGCCTAAAAATTGCGTACGGACGGACGGACGGACGGACGGACGGACATTGCTAGATAGTCTTAGGATTTGGTCCTGATCATAAATATATATACTTTTATGGGTCTACGACGAATATTAAGGGGTGTTACAAACTATGTGTCAAACTTAATATACCCTTAGGATAGGGTATAAAAATTAAAAGATCCCCCGAGATGTAACTCCAAGAACCTTATATACGAACTTTGAAGCAAATCCGTCCAACGGTTTCACCATACGGCGCTCGGACAGACAGAGAGACAGACTTTGTTGGGATTCTCTATAGTCGTAATATCATCCCTCATACTCAGTTTGACTTCGAAATTTCCGCACGATCGCAATAACTTTCTCCGTAGTATACTAATGTATACGAGAAAGTAAAATATAATTTGCACTGCACTCTTTCTTTATTATTATAAGTATCTTGTTATGGTGTAAAAAAATATTAATTTATTCCTCATAACAACACATATAATAGCTAATATACCCCAAAACTAAAACTTTAATTAACGGAATGTCACTTTCGACCTCTTGTGATCTGCTCTAAAGCAGACTGTGACTCTACCAGAATACCAAAAAACAGAAATAGACATGTTCACCTCACGTTGTGATGGTGTTGTGACTAGTAAGCATTTATTATGAAGGCTTGCAGCTTGCGTTCGTTAATGGTTTCCAATTTTTAAGTAGTTCCACTTTTTATTAGATGCGGAACAGACGCCGTTTGGTTCATAAGCTGATAACATTGCTTCTCACATTTCGAACGGAGCTTTATCCTTCCCAATTCTGCCCTCACACATTAAGTGCCCCGTGATTTTCCGTGTTCACGCCTCATAGATATAGAAAATTGTCTTTCTGAATGTGGCAATAAACCGGCACGCTTCTTCTTGACGACATGGAATTCTGTAGAATGACGTAGATGACGTAGAATTCTGAATGGTCTCTATTCAGGGTGTCATCTTTTCAGTTTCGTTTATATCGCAAATATTGATAACAAAGCCGAAAGTGGGTGGAGTTGTGACCAAAACGGGGGCTCCCACTATTTCGAGGAAAAGTAGTAAATAGAAGACTTCGATATTAGTGAATACACTACCAACTGTTTTTTTAAAATCAAATTGTCATGTCAAAAATACAGTTGGTTCCAGAAGATGTAACGAATCCAATCAAACAACGGTTCTATAAAATCCACATTTGGTTAGCCAAATTATGAAGTGATACGATTCCAGAAAGTCTGCGAACACATTTTGATGTTAAAGTGAGAGGATAATGTTCCCTTAATCGAAGTCGGCTAAAGAAGAAGAATATATTCATAGACTTAATGCTGCTACCGGTTTGAGAGCCTCTTAAATATGTTGACATTCTTAAGAAGATAAAGTAATTACAATTCAAAGGCGTTTTCAAAACGTGCGCTAATCTATGAAAGAGAAAGGTTTCAAACAAACATTCCTACAGCTGCGTGCGAATTTTTTTAAAGATAACCCATTCACCGATATTCCAAGGAGCTACCGACCGATTGAACTGGTAAACAATTCGTCTTAGGAAAATATTACGGCAAAGCCACATCGCATCAAGACGATAAGATGGCACATCAAATCTTAGCTATGCAGTATTAGCAAGTAGGCAACCAACCAAAGGAGGAAGACGCAAGGCGAAGAAAAAAAAGAGTAAGGCCGCCAATGATGTTGGCAACGGTAGGACGTCACTCAGAGGTGCAATCGCTGAATTGGTTGTGCAACTCCAATTGTAGATTTTCTTAGATTTCTTGTTGTTGTTTTGAATTGCATCTCTAACAAGTGAATGCATTTGAATGGTTTTTGTATTCATCTTCGACTTTGTTGTTTTCAGCTTAGCGTCGCGTCGCGTCGCACCGTTCGACTATGTTGGAGGACATTGCTGGTTGTGGTGTGCCTTCATGGCGTGTTCAACAATAGGAGGAATTTCAATGCACACCTTAGTTTCGAGTGTGTAGTAGATACTTGTATTTGTTTTGGTTGGCGCTGGAGTGCCTCTTTGGCATCAGTCACAGCGAAAAGATGGTATTTGGCAGTGCGGTGGTGGTACACCACGACGAAACATTTTCACACGGCATTATGCAGATACAACGATGAGGTAATTAATCAAAACCCATAAGAAATGCTTCGAAAGCCAGCAAAAGCATTGAGATAGTGTGCGCCGCATGATAAATTGCAAATGCTGAGTTAGTTTTATCCCATAGTTTCGGGGATGACAGTTACGGCGACGGTGCATGTACAAGTAGACGCAGATACCTACCCGTCCTCATTGTGACTTTTATTGTTCTTATTACAATTTTTTTCTGCTATGTATGTAGTTGTGTAGATATTAAGGTTCATTGCAAAATTTGTGCTGCTACCATGTCGAAGGCGTACCTATTAAGTTCTTCTGAATAAAGTAAGGTTAGGTGCTTTATTGGCAGGAATAAACTCCTACTGAACTAAAATGTTAATTGATAATATCTGTTGGCGCCTTAAACGACAATTACCAATTATGACTCATCATTCAGTAATCGTTTCCACCCACGTCACTTCCTGTAATCCACAACATCATCCATACATTGCACTGTTTAATATTGCCTCATGCGCCGATTTTCTGCATAAAATGGGAAAGTGTTAAGGTAGTTAGTTAGTTAAGTTTTTCAAATGAAGATATGCATCAATTAATGCTAGTTAATAGTCAAGTAAGCTCACAGACGATGCAAATAAGTCGAGAGCTTCAAGAATATGTCAACAAAATTAATCCCCAGTCCAAGGCCAGCGAGATTGAGTAACATATTAAGTGCTTCACCCCATTTTCCCATATTAAAATATTTAAACACATCTCGTCGTTAGTTATAACAATAAGTAATGAAACTTGATTGTCCACTTGCTTATTTCGACAGTTATGTGTTGTGTAACAAATTAAATTGAGTATAAATAAAGAATTGTATTCCACTGCCAGTATTTTGTCGTAATGGGAAAGCGGAACCAAAGTAACTATGGTATGCTATAAAATAGCGAAAGCATTCATAATTATAGAAGTGATTGGACAGTTAATTTGTCAAGCCCAAAAATCAGACAGTGAACAAAGCACAAGATGAGTATAATTCCTATTGCGTGATTTGATGGAAGGTTTTGTTGTACTGTTTGGCGACGTTAACTGAATATGCAAGTAAACAGTGAAGGGCTGAAACTCACATTGCAAGATAATAAGATCATACAAATGACCTTGAAATGATAAGCTAGTACAGCTTGATAGGGTTAATTTTAGTTACAGGCACGCCATTTTTGACGAAGGTTTTATAACTAGCATAGAAGAACGCTAGTTGAGTCAAGACATTTACTCCCAGGTACCTAGCAATGATAATTTACTTTTGCTCACAAATTCAAATAGAAATACATACTTTGACCATATTTATTTTTGTTGATATTTAACTTTCTTGTAGTACACTAAAGAGAAAGTTTTTGCGATCGTGCTAAAATTTCACACTCAAACTGAGTATGATTAGAACTTTAGAAAAGTCCAAAATGCCGTCGTATGCCTGTTCGGGGGGCCGTATGGCGAAACATTTCGACGGACTTTCTTCAATGTTCAGTATAAAGGCGTTTGTTCATTTTTTGCTTTATCGTTTGAAATAACGGTACCTGCCATACAATTTTTTAGTGAAAATCACTTTTTTTCTAGAAAATGGTTCTAATTTTACTACTGCATACTTAGATTTTTGAAATATATATTTTTTTCATAACGGGTGATCCAAGTAGAGATACTTTTTTCAATAGCCTTTTTTGACAGATCGCGTGTGAGTCGTGTCATGCTGTCATGTTATTTTTGTTTAGTATTGTTTAACATTTCATAATGGAAAGACTTACGCGTGAACAACGTTTACAAATTGTTCAACTTTATTATGAAAATTCACGTTCTGTGAGGAATGTGTTTCGTGCACTTCGCTCAACTTATGGTCAACATAATCGGCCTACTGAGCGTACTATTCGCAACACCATCACCCATTTTGAGACCCAGCATTCATTATTGGATAATATTCGACCGAATAGACCACGTCCAGCACGCTGTGAAAAAAATATAGCGGCCGTAGCTGAGAGTGTACACGAAGACCGTAGAGAGTCGATTCGGCGCCGTTCGCAGCAACTCGGACTGACGTATGGAAGGACTTGGCGCATTTTACGTCAAGATCTTAAATTGAAAGCGCACAAAATACAGCTTGTGCAACAACTGAAGCCGCTCGACCTTCCCAAGCGACATCGCTTCGCTCTATGGGCTCTTGAAAAGTTCCAAGAAGATCCGACGTTTTCGAGGCAAATTTTGTTTAGCGATGAGGCCTATTTCTGGCTCAATGGGTATGTAAACAAACAAATTTGCCGCATTTGGGACGAAGAGCAACCTGAAGAGATTGAAGAACTGCCACTTCATCCAGAAAAAACAACGGTTTGGTGTGGTTTGTGGGCCGGTGGAATCATCGGTCCATATTTCTTTAAAAATTATGCCGGTGCGAACGTAACCGTCAATGGCGACCGTTATCGTGCCATGATAACCGACTATTTGATGCCTGAAATTGAAGCTCGTGATCTCGGCGACATTTGGTTTCAGCAAGACGGCGCCGCTTCCCACACATCGCACCAATCAATGGACTTATTGAGAGAACATTTCGGTGAGCACATAATTTCACGTTTTGGGCCGGTCGATTGGCCACCAAGATCGTGTGATATCACACCGTTAGACTTTTTCCTGTGGGGATATGTAAAGTCAAAAGCTTATGCCGACAAACCCACTTCGATTCAGGCCTTGGAGGAAAACATCACGCGTGTCATTTGCCAGTTACCAGTCGAAATGCTCGAACGAGTGATCGAAAATTGGACTCAACGGATGGAACATCTGCGACGTAGCAACGGCCAACATTTGATAGACATAATCTTCAAAAAATAAATGCCAAAGAATGTTCTTTCAAATGATAATAAACATTCTCCATTAAATTTGAATTTTCTGTGTTTTTTTTTTCTTTAAAAAAGTAGGGAACCTCGAAATGGATCACCCTTTATAACGGTTTTCTTTAATTTAAATTAAATTCGTTTTCTAAAAAACGGCTCTAACGATTTTGATAAATTTCTTTATTTTGAACAACAGTGTTAAAAGTGTACAATGCGCGAAATTGAATCAAAATCGTAGGTGCCGTTTTTAGAACATCACATTTTTAAAATCTTAAAAGTGATTAATATAAATTTGGTATGAGATCAAAAGTTATTATTCTTTTAGAGGCGATTCAAAATAGCACCTCATATACCGAGAAAGTTTTGTATGACGCAGTCGTGCACATTTTTTTTTGGTTGTTTTGATGAATTTGAGAAAGTTAATTAGTTTGTCACTCGCAGACGTCATAGACGATATTAGGCAGCCAAGTTCATCTTCTTAAGTCGGTATCTGTATGGCTACGATTAGCTTGCCATCAAACACCTCGCTTTTGTATTGCTTACGTAGCCTCTTTGAAATTTCTTGGAGGTACTCGTAAATAAGTATGGTCGGTATTTACAAACAATTACCCATGCTTTTTAAAAATCGAACTCTTGTGTTGCATAGAAGTCACATTAATGCACTTAGATGTACTGGGACTCTCCTACAAGCTTGTTCATCGTTGCAGGACTCTGTAACAGGGACTTATTTCCTCTTCTCTTTTTTCGGCGCTTCGCCCTTCTATGAAAAGCCTTTTGAAGGAATGGCAGTGTCAGATATACTAATGGATTTCGTCGTGACAGTGCTGCCACTAATCTTAAGTAGGTACTTACCTAAATCACTTTGAAGGTTAAGTGAGGCTTGAATTAAAATAACTTTGTCTATTACTGATGACTAGATACAGATGTTCTTGTTTCTTGTCATTTATTATATATTCCATGAGACTCCTCGCCCACCAAACAAATAATACCACCCACTAGATCAGCCTCCGCATGTTTTTTGGTACTAATTTGTTCACTACGATCGCCTCATTCAAGTGTTAAATGGTAAATCGCTTTTTTATAGCAACTGTCCAAGGTCAACAGAGGTACCACTTATGTGCTATACGTAGACCCACAATGTTACTCGCTATACCTTTTTGTTCTTCAGGAAATTACTTTACGGTTCCGTGCACTTAAGTACGATAATGAGGCGATTACACGCCTTTTACTTGCATTGGTTTGATAATGTTGTGTGATGTCAATGCCATTGCAGTTCAGGCGTCGTATCTTGTATGTCTTATTAATCTTGTCATTTGCCAGAAAGGATGTATACGTCGTCGTTTGCATATAAACGTCGCGGTCTATACACTGAAGTGGAGGCCTTAACACTCTTGATCGTTGGTATAATATGCAACCTTTGATGGTTCGCTGATTTTCTTTTGTAAGTGAAACCATTTTTGAACTCATAAAGCAGAATATAGTGTCGCAAGTGGAAAACCACAGACCATGCTGTTTCCTGTTGGATTATCGGTCCGACATTGTTCTAGATAAAGAATACATATTTTTGACGTGGCCACGAGTGAATATAGTATGTAATTAATTTATATTGCAACATTTATTGCTTATGCAAATTTTGATGAAACGTAAACAGTGTTACGAAAATAAATTTGAGTGCAGTAGAGCACGCATAAAGAAATGAAATTCTGTGTCTTCATATTCCAAATGATTTATAGAAACGGGTTCACGGCCCGCGGAGAGCCGCTTCTAGGGACACATCAGCCTTCAACTTGCTATGGTCTCAGGCATGGTGTTTCCAGTTCTATAGACTGTTTTCCAGGCTCTGTTATTGATACTGACCGCAAGTCTTGCAAGACAGGATGTTTGGTCATTTCCAGGTATGAATTGTGCAGTTCGAATGGAAGAAACGTTCCCAAAAAATATGTAGAGCAAACAACATTCTATGGGTAATTTATTAATAAGTGTATTGTCTAAATATTTTCCAAAAGTCACATTGTTATCAGAAATTCAATAAACTGTATAAGTGACTATTTAAAATCACACCTGCATTCCTGATGATTGGAGTACGGCCATTACTTCCTTCTTCGGGGTAGATGTCAGAATATTGACATGGTCAGGCATGCTCGTCGTACGAGGTGACTTGAGTACAACTCAACGAGGTGAAAAAGCGGTTTCTGTAGCTAAGCTTAGATAATTTTGTTGTCAAGATTTGGTTGCTGCAGCCATAAGCAATGAAGCAAACTAAATTGACATTCATTCGTTGTTGCGACTGCTTATTTGCCCTATGATTCTGTTACTCTACAACATCTTACGGTGGTGTCGGAACTAACGGAATACTGCGATGACCAGAGGATAGGCCTAGTCCGCTGCGGTGATGCAAATGGTCAAAATACTTTTCATGCTGATGTCTAATTTTACATTTAACAATGTTGGCTACAAACCTACCAACAGGAGGTGATAGATCTTACTTAATCTAATAGATATTTGACCCGGTTACCAAGCACAAAGACATAGCCGCTATTGAGCTATTGGTACATCGAGAGGTACTAACCACATCATTTGAGGACTTTAAGTCGCCTGGCACCGACTATCCAGCTTTGTTGCAACACGGTAAAATTCAGTTGCTGTAATTTTTGATGAAAATCTATATGGTTTGCTTAGCACTGGCCTACATCTCATCTTCCTGGCAAATGGTTAGAGTGGCATTCGTTCCAAAAATTGGTGATCGAATTAGTCTAACATTATTCATCTAAAATGCATGGTAAGCCATGTACGGGGCCAACCCACTTACATATCAACGAGGAAATTAATGCGAGAAGACTCTCCAGAACCTTGATGAAAGGTTAGAGAACGCGCTCAAAAAGAAAGAGTACACAAACGGAACGATGCTTGCAGATGTGGCTGCCGACAATATTTTATGGCAGGCTTAAGCGGGAGCTGCCCATAAGGCGACGTTCTATCTCCACTGCTATGGTGCATGGCGGTCGAATATGACCACACTCTACGTTATCGGTATCTACGCTGGTTTTAGCTACATCCGAGTATCGAAGAGCACCGTTCTACAATCGATCAGGTTAATAGAATAACACATGAAATAGAAAAAGCCCTAGAAGAGAAACATATTTGTTCTAGCGTTTTTCTTGACGTCTCCCAGCCCCAGGCTTTTAAAAAAAGAATGGCATACGGTATTAAAATCTAAGCTTAAATTGGCCTCTCCAAGGCAGTTCTAGAAGATACTAAGTTCTTATCTAGCGGACACACTTTTTCGTGTTAAGCACGGAAACTTATATTCCGAATTCAAAGAAATCGGGGCAGGAGTTCCACGAGGGAGCGTTCTGAGTCCGATTTTATGTTTAATCTGTAATCGAGATATTCCGCAAGAGGAAGGCACAACTTTAGCTACGTTTTCAGGTTGATATAGTATGTAGCTTTATCAGCCGTGAGTAATATGGTTGAATCCAACGGACTATTGACAGCGTTTTTGAGTGGACAAAAACATGGCCTTTTTCCTTTAATGAATCCAAATCCACGCATGTTAAATTTACTTACAGAAATGTTAATACACTTCCTATTTTCATAGACTCGGTACAAATTCCATACGCAAATTATACTAAATATTTGGGAATGACATTAGATGCGAAATTCAAATGAAATCGCAAGTAAAAAAAACCGGAAGAGCTCGTTATTCAATAACAATGCATTGGCTGCTTAGCCGATTTGCCCAACTCAACATGCACAACAAGTTGAAATAAAAAAGTTTGCCCGTAAGCAATGGACACGGATTCATGATCATTGCAATAACTTTATGCTACAAATTCTATATGAAACGAATCTAGTGCGCGGAATCTAATTATAGCTAGCGCAAAAAGATGTTAGGGCGAGCAATTGGCGGTATAAGCAGGTACTAAATATAAAACAACAGTATGTTTAGGTTGCATTACGGCCTTACCTGGCACACCTGCTGCTGCCTGGAGGCCATTTTTTTATGACACTGCGAAAGAAGTATTCTCACGACCTCTGTATAATAGATATGACATCTAAAGCAATGATACTGACTACGTCAACATTTCAAATCTGCTTCCCTCAAGTTCAAGAATGGTTTCGTTACCAGTAGTGACAAAATACTGCGGGAGTATAGTGGGCATTCTAAAGGACCACAGCCCACAACGCTTTTGCTAAGCAACCAAATGTGTAAGGCTTAAATGATACAATTATCCACGACGCTTGTGGAAATGGTGAACACACCGCTGAGCATTACCCCTGTGGACTCACCGGACTCACTTATCACTGAAGTGCCTTTTCGGCTTTCTGGAAAAAAAATCGGGTAAATTACTAAAGTAAAATGAAGAATCTTTTTTCGAATGCTAATGCGACTACGACCCTGTGTCATATTTGAATTACTAAATATTTTAAGTCACTAAAAGCTATTACGTACCTTAAGTACTTCAAAAGCATTATCTTTAATGCGTAAGAAAACAAATTTAATTTGCCCAACATTCTAACCTCTGAAATTGATTTATGAAAATGTACAATATCTGCTGACTGTATAACTTTTCCATCAAATCAAAGAATTGTCGGCTTGATAATGGTCAAGTTCAATTTTGCAAACAGTAATTTCCAACAGCTACGTAACTGGCGTGATGCACGAATGAGATAGGTCGAAATTAAGTCATGAATTTTAAGTAGCAGATAAAAATCAATGCCAGATCCCAAATTGATAAGAACATATAAAACTAGACTAGGGGTTAATTGAGGTCCTATTTGTTCTGGTAAACCGATCAAGGTGTACAGCAGCTTTGAAAATGGATAAGGCAAATTTTATTCAATCTCAAGCAGCTCTTACCAAGAAGATTATACTTCCATTCGAAGAAGCATTGGAACAAGCAGGTAGACTTCAGCTTAAACAACTCACCTTCATTACACTATTTCAATTCCAGGTTTCGGATTATTCAACTACTTCCTTATTTTAATAGGTGGCCTGGCACTAGCTAATGTATTTGTAGAAACAGTTTCTATTGGATTCATTCTACCGGTTGCAGAATGCGATCTCAATCTGACAAATATCGACAAGGGAGTCCTTAGTGCGATGGGGTATGTTGGCATCATTGTGAGCTCCCATTTATGGGGCTTGTTGGCTGATACTAAAGGAAGGCGAGCTGTCATTATGCCTACCTTAATTATTGGCTATATTGTCACAATTGCATCGAGCTTCTCGTTCCATCTGTGGGTACTTATTTTGCTTAGATTCATGAATGGCTTTTGGTAAGAAAATTAGCTTCTTCATGAAAAGCGGAATACATACTTGTTTTTTTAGTATTTCTGGATCATCGGCAACAATCTATGCCTACGTGGGAGAGTTCCACACTATTCGAAATCGATCCAGAGCAGTAATGGCATCTTCTTTTATTTATTCAGTCGGTGGGATGTTCCTTCCAGTCATTGGTTGGGGTGTTATCAATCAGAGCTGGTCGCTACCTATACCATTTCTCGGCATAGTATACCTGCCATGGAGGCTCTTCATTGTAGTATGTGGTACTTTTGGAATTGCGGGTGGATTAGCTATACTCTTTTATCCCGAGAGCCCCAAATTTCTGCTATCCATTGGCAAGGAAAAGGAGGCAATTGAAGTTATAAAAAAGATGCATAAATGGAATCTCAAAAGTGAAGATTTACAGGTGAGCCCCTTTTTCGAATGAACACCCGATTATGAAAATATTGTACCCAGATTGATGGCATCTTACCTGAAAAAGACATCATAGTTCGGAATTCGGCAGAACGAGGAAATTTCTGCCACCTAATATGGACGCAGACAATAGAAATATTCAAACCGAATTTCCTACGATGCACAGTGATAATATGTACGATTCAATTCTGGATGTACGTGATATTCGGAGTTAGTATGTGGTTTCCACACGTAGTGGATGCTATTGCCCAATTCAGAAATAAAAATCCTGATAACAGTTCATTTATATGTGACATTATTTATGCCAAAGAATCTGAGCTAAATCAGGATCCCAAGGTAAGGTTACTAAGATCTTCTGTGATCTCTGAGTTTAATTTTGAAAAATCAGATCAAGCACTGCACTAGGAAACTAGAAAGTTCAACATTTTTATACTCGCTGACAATAGAAACGCTTGTCGCTGTTGGATTCGCAATTTTAGGAACTTTTATAAATAAAGTTCGGAAAACGTACATTCTATGTAATAACTTTAGATCAGTTCGTTTCTTATTGTTAACTTAATAAAGCCTTTTTCGCCTTTCAGTTGTCATTTTAGTGGTGTTTGGAGCTTGTGGACTAGCTTGTATTAACATTCAGAACCTTCAAGTAGCACTCTGCATATACGTGTTATTTTTTGTCTCCTTTCTTGGAGTTCAAGTTTTATGCGAAACTACAGTCGAACTATATCCAACACATTTAAGGTAGGTATAAATGCAATTATGAACACAAAGAACATTGTCGAATTGTTTATCTTCTTCTATAGGGGAATGGTGCTGTGCATATCTTTAATGGCTGGCCGCCTTGGTGGTATATTCGGATCAAATATGGACGGACTTTTATTGGGTAGCAATTGTGAACTTACTTTTTATATTGCAGCAATAGCCCTTATTGTTTGCGGATTCTTAGGGTTACTTCTACCAAAGGAGATTAGGGTTGCTGACGGTGAAAAAGTCTTAGATCAATAATACCTATAGTTAGTTGACAATTAAAATAGTAGATTTGTATTTCTTTAATGAATTCAAAAGTGAAAATATATTTGATGGATTTATGGAAGATATTTCAATATGTCTTCTTTCTGTCAAATTGTACAAGGTTTGGCAATAGCAATGGTCTAGGACTGCAGAAAATCAAATTTAAAAATAGATATTCCTTAAATGTGTATTATAATCCTGTCCATTTTCAAAATATAGGGTGATTTTTTAGCTGGTTTGGTTTTGGCAACACTGGTTTTGACAGCTGACGTGTGTTTAGTACCTTGTGTCACTGTCAAATTATTGAATTTTACTATCAAAATTCGTGCTCGGTTCGAAATGTTCATCGCGCGCTGCTTCCACTTTATGATCGGCATTCTCGACCTTCTGAGCAGTCTATTCGGAAGATTGTGACCAAATTTCGCACCAAATTTACTTTGTTGGACATTAAACCACCAACACGTTTACGTACTGTGCGTATTGAAGAAAATATTGCGGCCGTATCAGCTAGTGTGACAGAAGACCGCGAAATGTCGATTCGGCGCCGTTCCCAGCAGTTAGGCCTTTGTTACAGCACTACGTGGAAAATTTTGCGGAAGGATTTGGGCGTAAAGCCTTTTAAGATACAGCTGGTGCAAGAACTAAAGCCAGCCGACCTACCACAACGCCGAATTTTTGGTGAATGGGCTCTTGGAAAGCTGGCCGAGGATCCACTTTTTTATCGAAAAATTGTGTTCAGCGATGAGGCTCATTTTTGGTTGAATGGGTACGTAAATAAGCAAAATTGCCGCATTTGGAGTGAAGATCAGCCAGAAGCATTGCAACAGCTACCAATGCATCCCGAAAAAGCCACTGTTTGGTGCGGTTTATGGGCCGGCGGCATTATTGGGCCATATTTCTTCAAAGATGATGCGAATCGCAGCGTTACTGTCAATGGTGAACGCTACCGAGCGATAACAAACTTTTTTTTGCCCGAAATGGAAGTTCTTGACTTGCATGATATGTGGTTTCAACAATACGGTGCCACATGCCACACAGCACGCGAAACAATGGCGCAATTGCGAGGCGAGTTTGGTGAACAGTTAATTTCACGTTTCGGGACGGTCAATTGGCCGCCTAGATCGTGCGATTTGACACCATTAGATTATTTTTTGTGGGGGTATGCCAAGGCTAATGTGTATAGGGACAAGCCCGCTTCGATTGACGCACTGGAAGCCAACATCCATGCATTCATTCGTGAGATACCGGCCGATATGTGTGAAAGAGTATGCCAAAATTGGACTCAGCGGATGGGCTACCTGAGACGCAGCCGCGGTCAACATTTGCATGAAATTATCTTTAAACATTAAATTGCAAGGTTCAAACTATCGATTCAAATAAATATTTCATTCATTTTTTCGAATTTTTTGTGTGTTTTTTTTTTAAAAAGTTCTAAACCTCTTAAAAAATCACCCTTTAGTTGCACAGCAAAGAAGAAGAGCTCAAGAAAACCGTGCATACTTGAGAAAGTTATTGCATTCGTCTATCTATATGCCGTTTTGAAGAAAATCGATTTTTTTTAAAACATAAAAAGTGATTTAAATAAGTTTGGTATATTACCATTTTGTTTGAGGCGACATCTCATGTAGCGAAAAAGTGTCCTAATACCCATTTGTACACTTTCTAGGCGCACTAAAGGAAATTTGGATAATCTTACTGAAAACGATAGACATTGCAAAGACGACTAAGAGTTTTATCTCACTTTTTTAAATCCCTCCACGTAGCTTTAAATATGTGATTGGTGCACCCGATTAGCATTACAATCGCGTTTTGGGGGCGTATAACCGCCTTATACATTTTAGCCAGGTCAGTATGGGAAGAAATATTTATACCATCGATTGGAAAATACATTTTACAGCGTTCTAGTCGACATCGAATATGTGGTCATTCCAACGAAGGTTGTAATTAACTGTTTAAGCGATGCAAGTGCCATTCACGGATGATGGCAGTGCTTTGGGGTTTCGCTTTTATGGCAGAAGAAATTGAGTTTCGGAAGCATTACAGTCTACCCAATTGGTTTTACCCCACTTAATGTGAAGCCATAATGTGCTTAACATACGTCGCCGTTCCAGCTCCATGCCCGATGATGAGGGACGTAAATCTGAAAACGAACATGCAAAGCTAAGGGTACTTTCATCGCCTTTTTTGGGACGACCTGAACCGGAAAAAGCCCTGAATGATCTAGAAGTGCTCTTGCCACTGTACGAGTGCGCAAGTAGATTTGTTCCACGAAGTGTTATGAAGAATGTCTCTACACCGCATCGGTGCTCACATGTTGTTCGCAAAGTTGGACAATGTACACAAATTATTAATAAATTGGACAATGTACCAATGTAATGATTGCCGGAGAGATTCTACGAACAAGCTCGAAAGAAACGAAGACCTTAAACTCATCGATCACACAAATGCAACAATACCAACATTTGATTGGCCACAGTGGCAAAGTGGTACGAAACGAGAAGACACACAGATTTAAACAGCTTCCTAGCTGTAATTTAAAGGCCAAAAATTGGTGACGAATGGACATTGCTAAATAGTCTTAGGATTTTAATGTTGATCATAAATATATATACTTTTAGGGGGTCTACGACGAATATTAAGGGGTTTTACAAACTATTTGTCAAAATTAATAAACCTCTAGGATAGAGTATACAAAATAGAATCGGACTCAGGACACATACTTGTGGAACTTCTGCATCGATTTCTTGGAATTTGGAATATTCGTTTTGGTGCTTAACACGGAGAAGTGTGTCCGTTAGATAAGAAGTTAATTACTCACACTGTTCCTTTGAAAAGGCTAATTTTAGCTTATGTTTCAATCCCGTTTGTCATACTTTACCTACCTATACCTATTTATTTTCTTCTCGAGAGCCCACTTGTGGGCGTTCTTAATCAAATTTTAAGATAATAGTAATTTTAGTAGAAAATCAAAACAAGTTGTATCTAACAATGGATCGTTATTAAAAATAAACGAATGACAACCGATAATAGAATTAAATGTATATGACCTTAAATAGCTGGGGGTAACTGAAAAGATGCACGAACCGGACACATGCATCCAAATTAAGTAATTTATTTTACGTGCCCGATACGAATCAAATAATAAGTACATATGTATGTACGTGTGTATGTAAAATATAGACGGATGATTAAATAGAACGCAATATCTTCCAGTTTGCCAGTCAAACAGCATCAAGTACAAAAATGAGTAAAGTAAATATTAATCCGAATGTCTATCAAATAAACAAGAGCATACTACCGTTCAAAGAGGCAGTGGAACAAGCGGGTAAGCTACATATTATATTTATAAACTTGATAAAAAAGTTTTGTTTCCAGGATTCGGAATATTCAATTACGTTCTTATTCTTATTGGTGGCCTGGTGTTGTCAAATGGGTTTCTAGAAACAGCATCCATTGGATTCATTCTTCCCGTTGCAGGATGTGATCTCAATATGAATAATTCCGCGAAGGGAGTTTTAAGTGTGATTGGGTTCGTTGGCATAATTGTAAGTTCCCATTTATGGGGCTTTTTATCTGACACTAAAGGGAGGCGGGCAGTCATTTTGCCCACATTAATTGTTGGTTACGTGGTGACAGTTGTATCAAGTTTCTCAACTCATCTTTGGATGCTTGCGATGCTTAGATTCATCAATGGCTTTTGGTAAGAAACTGATATAATCAGAATTATTCTGAATAAACATTTCCAAAAAATATCACTAAATCAGAAATTTATTCAGAATATCCCTGAACTTATTGTGATATTTGTGTTCTAGTATTTCTGGCTCATCGGCAACAATCTATGCCTACGTAGGAGAGTTTCACACTAAACGAACACGATCAAGAGTAATCATGGCATCCGCATTTATATTAGCAATTTTAGGAATTATGCTGCCAGTCATTTCTTGGGGCATCATTAATCAGAACTGGTCGTTGCCGATTTCATTTATTGGCATATCATATGCACCATGGAGGCTATTTATGTTAGTATGTGGAACTCCAGGAATTGTTGGTGGATTAGTTATGCTCTTATACCCAGAGAGCCCCAAATTCCTGCTTACCATTGGGAAGGAAAAGGAGGCAATTGAAGTTCTAAAAAAGATGCATAAATGGAATCTTCAAAGTGGAAGTTTACAGGTAAAAACTGTTTAATCCCAAGCAAGTTATAAATCTTTATTTCCCAGATTGATGGCATCATACCTGAACGAGACATCATAGTTCGAAATTCCACAAAAAGTGGAAACTTCTGCCACTTGATGTGGACACAGACAATACAAATTTTCAAACCAAATTTCCTAAGATGCACTCTTATCATTTGTATTATCCAGTTCTGGATGTATGTCGTGTTTGGAGTTATGGTTTGGTTCCCCTACTTGGTTGATGTTATTGTTCGATTCGAGAATAATAACCCTCACACGAATTTTTGCATATGTGACGTAACATATTTAAAAAATGCTAAACATGGAAAAGAACTCGAAGTAAGTTTAAACTCTTCACTCTGATTCTAGTTTAACTGAGTAAGACTTATGAAGCCAAAATGGAAGGTGTGCGCTGATAGTGATTTGACGTTCTTTATGAGTCATTGTGCATTTTAATTGAAATATTTAATTCTCTTCCAAGTTGAAAAAAAGTTAATGTGCTACATTTTTTAATAAGATAACTTAATATTTCTTTTAACTATTATTGATTGATTGTGTGCGCAGTGGCTCAGTGGTTAGTTCCTGATTTAAAAATGTCCCAGACCTAATACCACCTGAAGTTGTATTCGCTACCCCATCTCTTGCAATCAACATTCAAGCGCATTAACTTCCATGAGAAGCTTCTTAAATTTGCGGTTCGGATTCAAGCCTTTTTTATTCGTGTCTGAAACAATATATTCTCACATACAATGGTTGGAGATTCTAGGCTTAAGGTTCTGTATGGGTAGTTTTTTTTTAAACACCTGCCCACATGGCTGACACTGCGACCACAAAGGTTTATTGTATCTCAAGGGGACTAAGAGACGAGTGACTTTACAAGTGAATGCCACAATATCCTTAGTTGCAGAGTTTCCTAATTCTGATGATGTAAGGAATTCTATATGGAAGATCCGTCGTCTTAACCAATGAAGGGCCGGACACTCACGGAGGATATGTTCAAAAGTCTCATCGTCCTCTAGACAGAATCGACATTCAGTCTCTGTTATGAGCCGTTTAACCCTTTGCGCCCCTCCCTCTGGCGTGCTCTAATTTTCAGAGTTCAACTGACTTGGTAGTACACCAGGCAACATTTTGGGACCTTATATTTTTAAAATTTGTTGTATATTCGTACTTTTAACGATTGTGTTTTAAAGTTATGAGGGTTTATTATTATCTAAAAACACTAATATATAAAATCAGAAAGACGTATAAAGTTGAACAACATACAGCGACGCAGAATAAGCTTTTCGTTTGTTTGGTGGCAGTCATACACCACGTTAGTGCATAGTAATTTGAAACATTAGAAGACTATTAAGAATAAAAAAAGTTCCCTTGAAAGTATTAAATTTCAGTCCCCAAAAACCATTTCACTGTTGGTAAAAGTATTTCATTTGCAGTTTTCAAAAATTTAAATTCCTTATTATGGACTAGCTGCCTATACCGGCTATAGAGTGTAAATAAGATACCTATGCAAGGCAGCTTGTTGCCTACTACTAGAGTCAATACATCAATCAGGAAAACTGCAATAAAGACATCTTAATGAAAGCATATCCTATCTTTTAATATCTTAAAACAAAATGGTAACATTTAATCACATAAGAAGGACAGCATTACCGGAACTACTTTTTTTATTTGTCTCTAGCTTATCATCCCTCATACTTAGTTTGAGTTCGCAATAACTTACTCTTCAGTATACGAGAATTTAAAAAAAAAATTAAATGAAATATAAATTATCCTATACCAACCGAATTATTTGAATAGGTTCAGTAGTTTAAACCCTACAGACTTCTTAGAGCCTATATGCACTTGATTCCTTCGTAGGATGGGTTTCAAGCTTATGTCGATATCATTTGTGTGAGTAGTAACTAGTGAGTGCACGTTATTATCTTTTTTTTTTGGTTTTGTAGTTAAAATTGACTTTTAATCAAGAAAGAATTACAGAAAAAACTTTTTCGGCTAGGTCAGCTGCTATATCAGACATTTCTTAAGCCTTCGGTCTGGAAGTCGACGACTTTTCTTGCTATCAGCAGTTTAGACATAGATACAAATGTATGTATTCCTGATTTCATTAATTTGTTGGTAGTTCTTTTGGATTTTTGATTCTATTTAATTCCGACGGGTAACAATCTCTTCTTAACTATATCACGCTTGATTTGAAGTTCCTGAGCATCTTCGCAGCCGGGATAGTTTATCGGATGATTTCGAGTACAGTTTAAAGGTAAATCTTGCCTTTTTAAGCCGCGATCTGTGAATACATTTTTTTCCGCGAATTTAATGCAACGCGTTTCTTTTTGACAGTATGCGTTTGTGTGTTTTAAGCCTTCGCAACGCTTGCATTGAAGGATGAGTCTTGTCGTTAGACGCATTGGTTCAATTTTTAATCCAATATTTATGATACTTTTAACATTGTAAATTTTTTTAATATCTCCTGACATTTCGAAGCTTAACGTGAATAGCGAAAGTTCGCGCTTCGCTAAATTTATCTCATCTTTATCAGTTTTTCCCATCTTATTCTTAAGTAAATGAACTGTCGATAATTTTAATGCCTTTCGATTTAAGGAAGATTGCGAAAAGTCATCTTTGCAGCACGAAGAATGGAGTCATCTGGCTACTACTTGGAGTGGCCTTTCTGACTTATTTTCGTACACTGGGATTGTCTCAGTATTTAGTTCATGTGGTAGCCCGTTATTCCGCTAACATTAATCAGCGGTGAAAGGCATGGTTTATCTGTAGGATTTTTTTTTTTAGTTCAATTTTTATTCCTTAATGACTTTTTAAGACTTTCCTTAACCACCACAATTTCTGGTGGTAGTAAAATCAGTTTTGTGCCTAGATCTTCTTCATCCGTGAAGTAGTAGCTTCACCATCAGAGTGGTTTTCCATCAGAGATTCTCTTAGTACTTAAACCATTGTATGGAGGTCATTATTTTCCTCCTCAAAGCTTTACTTTCGGTGGGTACTCGCGGAAAGTCTTACGACGTCCTAGGACTTCTTTTTGATTTTGATCGTTGCGTAGATATCGATGGTGGTAATCTAATTACCCTTTTACTACATTTGATAGACTCAAATGGTTACAGAAATTAGCCCTCTACAGAATCCTTTGACCCTTCATCAGAGAAGAGTAAATTCTCAGTCGAATTAGTCTTCAAACTGGAGTATTGTATCCTATTATTGTGCCCATTGCATACTTTTGTATATGCTAATATACTCGGTACACGGAGGTGAATTTCATAATGTAATCCCTACCTGAATCAGGTATTTATATTACAAAAATAAATTAAAATGCATTCAGAACAATGTTGTAGGGTTCAGGCGATAACATCAACAGTAGTATGAAATATTGAATGGGAGTAATATGACTAGTACCAAAAAATATAGAAATACCAAGAAGTCGCTTCTCATATAAATTTTTTGTATGGAGGGTTCCAACATTAAAATCCGCTCTCAAAGCTTTTGCTATTGCTCCGCTTTATCAAGAACTTTAAAATCCTTTCCTCGGAGAACTTCATAAACTATGCTCTGTCCAACATAAATTGGCATTACAGGGACGATTGGGATGTTTGCCCATTTCCGCACTCTTTTGTTTTCCATAAGGTGCTATTCTAACATCTTACAGGGTTCCCGTAGTAATGATTTGAAATCAGCAAAATCCTTAAAGAATATTAAGAAATGCTTTTTTTAAGATTGAGATTTTCATTTAAATTCATATTCATTTTTATAAATAAAACAAAATTATCTTTTTTCACACCAGTAAGAGGTAAAATGAAAGCCGTGTTTTTGAAGGGTATCTCCAGTAGGCCTGATCCCTTTTATATAAAAAACAAACAAAAGTAAAAAAATGTAGGTATTCATTAAGATAAAATTAGTTTAGAATTAAATAAACAAGTATAAAAAAAATATATATAAATTCATCTTTTAAATAATAATATTAGCAAAATATTTTTTCAACAATTTCTTTTTTTTTCGGCACTGAAGTCTTTTGATGATTTTGGAGCCATTTCTAACTACTAACTTACTATCCAACACAAAACAAGTTGTAAAATTAAAAATTTACTGCGCGCTACGAAAACCTACGTAAATAATCCTTTTCCTTAAAAAAAAAAAAAAAGTACAATATTGTAACTCCATTTTGACGTATTTTCCACACATAAAAGAAACACATAACACATACAAGAAAAGATCAAAGCAAGATCCCCACGATAACACTTACCATTAAAAACTTTTTTAAGGCTCTAAAACCAAAAGCTACTCAACAGAATCCCAAGGAAACAGCTGAACGAGTAACTAAACGAACAGCAGCTACAGGCCACAGCCAATCAGATGTGCACTGAACAAAAGATGCTGGATCTATGTAATTTGCAATTAGAAATTCACTGGCGGGTAAACACTTTTTATGAGAGTTTCTTTCAATTTAGTATGGCGTTAAAATATGGCACGTTACTGATTTAAAAAAAACTTCTCGATAAGACGCGTACTACCAATTTATGTTGGACAGAGTATAGTCCAACGAGATACCGGCATAGTCGTCCATACCATAGCACGACGAGTGACGGAGATACCTCGTTATTCCTATACATTTAGGAAAACTCACATATGCCAACAAAATATCCTGTATAACCTATTTTTGATGAGTGACGGTAAGAATCGATGATACGACCATTGCACAGAGAAAGAGCTTTCACTCAATTACTTTTCAGTCTGACATTTTTTTTGTTATTTAAGAGAGAGCTTTTTGTGTTCAATTTCATTTTCAAAGGTAGATAATATTTCTTGGTACTTTTAAATTCTTTGCTAGTACGCAAGCCAAATTTTAACAGCCATTGTGGCTTCCTGTCCCTTCGGCTTTCCAGAAGTAGGTAAATTCAATTTAACCACAAACTAAAAAAAAATTCATATAGACAAAGCTTTGCCAGAAAACACTCGAAGTCTCTGCATATTTCTATTCGCTGATCACACAAACCCTGATCGCCGTGGGATTCGCAGTTGTTGGATTTATTGTCAATAAAGTTCAGAAATCGTTCATTCTATGTTAAGTTCTGTATAAATAAACTTTGATCCCAATGTAACCTGGTCTCCATTTTGCAGTTGTCATTTTGGTTATCTTTGGAGCTTGTGGAGTAGCTGCCGTTAACATACCGGATCTCCGAGTAGCACTTTGGATGAATGCGCTTTTTTTTATTTCCTTAGTTGGAGTTCAACTTTTAAGTGCAATAACTGCCGAACTATATCCAACACATTTGAGGTGAGTATGGGAATGCGTGATAATGAAGATGTACCCGACATAATTTATAATTGCTTTAGAGGAATGGCGCTGTGCATCTCCTTAATGGCTGGTCATTTTGGCGCTATATTTGGCTCAAATAACTTGGGACTATTATTAGACAGCAATTGCAAATTAAGTTTTCACATTCCGGGATTTGCTCTTTTTTTTTGCGCATTCTTGGCGTTCCTAATACCAAAACAGCTAAAATTTAATAATGCTGCCAAGGTTTAATGAATCTTTTATGACAGACTGATCGTTTTTATAAAGTTTGCAAAGCAATCCAATAAAGTATTGAATTGTTTTACATATATAAATGCTGGAAATATACATAGTGAAACTTATTCGCACCTTCGTTGTGTATCACTTCGTCACTGAGGTCAATCAAATGCTAGTGTTGTTGCATTTGTGTGATCAAGGAGTTTTAGGTTTGTCACTTTTTGGCGCTTGTGGAGGAACGTTCATTGAACGACATTGAAATGGAAAATGGAATAAAAATCATAAGGATAACATTATGATACCCTATCTATGTTCCTATATGCCGCTAAGAAAAAAGCGTTAAGAACATGATGGATAGCATTTTATTTCATTCTATGAAATTTATAAAAAAATATATTTTTATTGGAAAAACGCCCCACAAAGTGAGCATAACCAAAAACTTTGCATGGGCCATATATTGGAAAAAATATTGGCTTAATATCTTGTTAACCATTTTTTCTGGTTTCTATAAAAATGTTTGAGGAAAATAACATTTTAATGCCAAACGCCCACAAACTTTATGTGACAAACTTATAAAGGAGGGCAGTGCCTACATATATTGTAAAGGTTTTAACACTCTATCCCTTTAAAACGCTTTTTTTATTTTTTTGTAGGCGTGGCAGTGGGCGTATGTGGTCCAAATTTCAGCTTTCTTGCTTAAATTTAAAGGCCCAAAAGTTGGGCACTTACGGACGGGCGGACGAATATATATAAATATATATATTTTTAGGGGTCTACAACGAATATTAAGGGGTGTTTTAACGATGTGCCAAAATGAATATACCCTTAGGATAGGTTTTTAAATTAAAACAAGGCTTGAAGAAAATGTTAGGACCAAGTGCAAGTGACTTTGCTGAAAAAATATTCCCGGCATCATTTGAAATCTCAAAATTGATTACAAAAGCAGATACAAGTGGTGAGACGTAGATTACGCCATGTTTGCTGAGAATGTTTTGAATGACTTAGATTCACAAACAACAAAATACGCCGACATCATTGGCTCGACCGCATCAAGCAAGTAGTCAACAGTGCTCCAGCCAAAAATATTTTCGCCCCCAGCTTCACCAGTTGCCACTTGTACCGACATCCTGTATTTGGGTTTCGCCTATAACTCCAGTGAAATGGGCCTAAGAATTAGCAAAGTCTGCGCAAGTAAAATTACTCGAAAAGAGTATTAATATAGAGAAAATATTACCTTTTGCATTAGTAAAGATGCTAACGAAATCTCTAAGTGCTTCCACGAACATTGAAAAAGTTTTGTTGAAATATTAAACAAATATAAAATTATATTAAAAGTTTAAAAATTACTTTAATGAAGAAAACGCAAACAACTCTGTAGCCATAACCATACCACTCATAACTGTCGATTGTTCCTACTTTTCAAAAGAGCAGTTTAAGGTTAACAACTAGAGTTTTAAATAATTACTTTGATGCTAAAATTATAAAAAAAAGGGTTGGTAGAATCAAGCGTGCTCAAGACGCTTAATTATATCGTATAGCTTGTGGCAACAAATATTTTAAACTGAAAACATTCATTGGGAAGACATTGGCTTAACTTTTTATTACAAATTCAACTCGTTTTGTTATTTCAGTAATTTCAATATTCAAATTGGAAATCTTTTCAATCACTTACCACAAAGTGTAGCTCCCCAATTATATTGATGTGATATCCCCATACCTCTTGCTTCCTGTTTAAATATTCGCGGAAATCTTTTATATTCACAGGGTGTTATAAGATACTCCTTTTAGAGTTATCACTTTGTTTAAAGTTTAAAAACCAAAAAAAACACCTTTCAACTGAAAATTAATTTATTTTATTTAACCCACTTTTAGCACCGAATCGCTACTTTTAATGTCGGACGCGAAAATATGAATCCTTCACTCTCAACAAAACCAAATACACAATTTATTAGAAGCTTGAACTTCTTATCCAGGCGATCCGCGATGGCTCAAACTTCATCAGTTACCGACTCGACGCGAAATGAAATTGTAAAATCGAAAGGAAAACCTCTGTGCTCGTCGACGTCGTTGTTGTGGTTGTTGCCGTCGTTTAGTAGCAATATCTTCGCACCATAATCGAGGTCTTTGGATGTACCATAGATGCTACAGAACAATATTTCAGAGTGGGGTAACTTAAGTTTTTCTTTACAGTGCGCACGGTAAGCTCAGCATGTAATAATGGCGCTGCTTCATCTATTGTTTGTCAAATGGGCATGAGGTGGTATGGGACTGGTGTGTGCTCTATGCGATCTTTCTCTATTTTTTTGTGGGTACATACGAGTAACTACTTGTATCTGTATCTATGAGCTGGGATGGGGTCATCCTCTTTACCTCCTACTATGATGTGGAACAAAACGTGCAAGTATCCACAAAATATTCACATGCGATCGTGTAACCATGGTGTGCGGGTGATGGATTTTTCACTTTTATCGGTCGTCTTCTTTGTCGTTGTAGTCATAGTCGTTGTCGTCGTCGTCGTCGTGGTCTAGGCTTACATCATTGTGATCGAGGTGGATGTTGTTGTAAGTTTGGCAAACAATCGCACATGCAACGAGGACAAGCGAGTGAGAAACATTCACTTGGTACTAATACAAATGGGAATCTATTCGAGAGCTTGCCACGGAGTGTAGGTATACTGGCGGCAGTAGCAGCGGCATTTCTGACACATTCTTAGTTTTTGGACGACACCCTGTATGTAGTTACTTGGTTAGTCTACAGACAACCGATGAGTTGTTTGTAACTTTTGAAAAATTTGTTTGCTCGGAGAAGCGCGACCAACATGGTGCTAGAAGGTCTCTTGGTCTGAGAATGGAATGAGCTTGATGGTGGAAGTGTGGGAACTGTGCACTAAAAGCTATGCATGAGTTTCCTCTTCTGGTGTTAAAATCGTAAAATGTATGCCTTAACTCAAATACCAAGAGGTAAAAAGGTTGTCGTGGTGGATTTCTGGGTTCATGACGTCTCCGAAATGTTGCCACTTTGTATAAAATATTTTATTGGATGTATTTGGGAGAATATTGGCAAATGTGTGGCTCACGGGTATGGAGAGTGTACCGCTTGAAGTTAATCAATGATCAGATCGATGTATTCAATTGATTTTTTTCCTACATAGTTGAAGAAAGTAAAACTGATATTTAACTGAAACTAAGCATGGTTAGTTATCTGTCTTAGGTAATATTACCAATGAACTGGATCCTTTATATAGATTTCGTAAAGAGTAACTGGTGGTTTATCTACAATATACTCAGTGGATTGAGTGAAAATCCTATTGATAGTCACGAAGTCACGATGAATGGTCTACATTTAAAGTAGAATTGCTAAGAATTACACCTTTCAAAAATTCCTCTGTATAAAAAAAGGAGCAGCAAGGAATGCAAAGGTGTTCCGCAACAACCATCTACACATATACTTAAACAATACTTAAATTCGTTAAGCACTGGAACCTTAAGAGGTGAGCTGCTGGTGAATTTGACATATTCTTCATTTAAAAATATATTAACCCCTAAAAGATACCCACATCCGAACAGTAATGTACATCAAGTGAGAAGTTCATGTCTAATAACGGTAGGCTGTAACTAGAGCAGAGTCTTTTTAATTACTTGGATACTCCGAAAATAGTTGCAGGAAAGCTCTACTGCATGTGCATGAGGTGGAAGGAAAACTCAGCTATCTTATGTGAGCGAAAAATGCGATACCAAATTTGATAGGGCAATTGACAGCAGACGATGTGAAAATTGTTTGCATAATAGCAGAAGGAACAAAAGTTGTTTAAATCCGAAGAAGCCTTCGCGTCTCACATAGAGAACCAATCTCGAAGGCAACTCCAGCATATGAATGAACTGTGAGGCTTACGTTTTGGCTTAAGCCGGCTTACCCCACAGAAGGGCCGGGTCATGCAGTATGACCTCCATAATTCTCGTCGAATAACAGAAAAAAATACATATTGAACTCATCTGCTCGATTTTTAACTTTCTCGTATACAACTCAAACTAAGTATGAGGGACGGATATTACGACTATAGAGAAGTCCCAAGAAGTGGGTCCGCCAATGCCGTCCGTCGGTCTGTCTATCTGTCTGTCTGTCCGTCTGTCCGTCTGGGCACCGTATGGCTTCAAATTTTTTACTTGCCATACAATTTTTTCGTGAAATTCACTATTTTTCTATAAAATGGTTCCAAGAATTTTGGTCTTTTTTTGTACTAAGGATACTTGGGATGGGGCCAAAAATACTAGATTAACGGTAATTTATAAAACTCGAAAACTAACAAAGCGAATTTCAAAAAATTGTACTACCTTTTTTATACTTTTAAGTTGAACAGATTTGCATACTTCGATTTTTGAAAAAAAAAAATTTTAATTTTTTTGTTTATAACGATTTTCTTAAATTTAAATTAAATTCGTTTTCTCAAAAATGGCTCTAACGATTTTTTTGAACAATTATATTAGATGTGTCTAATGTGCGAAACTACATTAAAATCGTATGTGCAGTTTTTGAAAAAATTGAATTTTTCAAAACCTAAAAAGTGATTTAAATAAATTGATTACCATTCACTTTCGATTCATTTTGCGATTCAAAAACGCATCTCATGTCATGATTTAAATTATCATGTGATTGATTTTCATGTTAGTAAGCTGAATCTTACAAATTTTCAGACGAATCTTCGTCGAAGCTTCTTGAGAATATAATTTCTCTAATCCAAGCGATCAACTCTCACAAATTTAAACACAAAAATTCCTACAAGATGCAAAGGTCAAGTTGTCACTAAGATTCAATGTCAAAAAGCAAACAAAAAAAACACACACACACATTCTTAACCGCCAATCAGACAACCCAAAAATTTGTTGTATTTAGCAAGTCAGTTTAGTCGCACGAAATGCCAACTTGCAATCACAAACGGTCATCATCAAACGCAATAACGCGTCTCGGTACAGATATGATGAAAATACGTCATTAAAACCGTCGAAATCCCTGCCAAAGTGCCAACGCCGCCGTATGTCAGCCTCCAAAATATAACAAATAATTAAAAAAAAAATATTTTTCTTTTTACCGAAAAGAAAATTTCATAATCATCATCATCTGCAATAATATCCGCCGCAATAAAAGCCAGCTAAGCTGTGAGAAATTTGTTGAAGGTAAAAATGTTTCCAAATCCAAGCATTACTTAGTTGTTTTAAAGAAATGCAAAAAAAAATTAACTAAAATTATTTCTAAGGAAGATATTTGATCGATGTACTTATGGATTTTGACGGGAATGGAACAAAATGTTTGAAAACTTAAAATTATTAGTTACACAAAATTTAATTAGCAATGAACCCTTGTCAATTTTAATGAGCAGTGTGTATGAGAAGCATTCATTGTTGGGCGGGACTGGGAATAAGCCATGTCATATTATTATGCAAATGCTCATCCATAGCTGTTCGATGTGAAAGTAACTATATGGAAGAAGCACACAGCGAAGATACCATCACAAATACAAGTTGCTTTCTTACCAAAAGCTGACTTAGATGCATCTGAATTTGGAAAAGTTGCATAAAGTGGCCTAATCGAGAAAATTAGTGCTACTTATACACATCATTGCACTTGATGATATGTATTTCCTGTTGAGCAATTGGAGATTTAGTGCCAAGCAATTGTCGTTATATAGGAACATTATCTGGGATCTGGCATTACTGCACCCACATGCGATAGAGTAAACCAAAACGGAATAACATTATATAGAAGTGTTTCAGTTTAGGAATTAGGTTAGGTCACGGTGTGAAATCCCAACCTAAATCCAAGTTCTTTTTCTACATTTTTATTACGACCATCTTTTTCTCTACCTGTAAGTTAATGCTTAATTAAAGAAACTATATTACATTGACATGTACCATATATTATGTCCGCATTCTTTCAACAATGCTTGTCAAAAAAAATGTATTCCCACAAAAAAGTTTTGCAACTTCCAGTTTAAGATTTATATGTATTCACAAAACGGAGAGTTGTATAAAAATATCAATCATTACAATGGCATTGGGTGGGCGGATTTTTTATAATTCACATCATTAACCTCCTGTTCAACAAAATTTCAGAGAATTAGGTAAGATCTGCAAATATTCGCGCAAATGATGATTATTTTGTAATAACTAAAAAGGCGTATAAAGTTTAACTAGAATAAATAAGATAATTTTTTAAAATATAAAATGCTAGAGTTTAATTCTAAAATAACAGGGCGATATATTATAGCAGACCGACCATTAAACAATGCTTTTTACTTGTAGACTTGCAGTCAATTGTAGTAAATTTAATTCCTCGGAAGTCAGGACAAAATTCAGTGACAAGACTTCGATGTGCTTGCTGTTTTGGATGCCTATTAAACTGACTGTCTGCTATGGAACTTGCACCTTGCAATAGAAAGAAAAATAATTTCGGAGTAATGTGCCTTTTATTTATAAATATATATTAAAGCTAATTTTAATTTTAACTGTGTGGTTGTCAAACATAAATTGAATTATCTTCGCATTGAAGGCAACCAAATTAATTTTCTGTCTCCTCAATATTTTGTCAAGATCTTGCATGCCGCAGCTTTTTTATTATCCAAACTTAGTGACGACTTTTAAATCTTAGAACTACGACAAGTTCATTTCTTCTGGCCTAAAGTTTTGCTACATATTCTGTTGATGTCGTCGGATCAAGCTTGAACTTTTTTCACGTCTTGGTAAAACCATTGATAAACTAATAAAAAAAAATCTGCTTCATTTAACGATAACGAAATCATTTTGCGAGACAACTAATTTCATTCATTAAACCAAAATACCAACCTTTAGACTTCCCTGTTCAAATAACCTATATCTAATACACCCTAAGCTGCATTGGAAGTTAAATGTCGAACACTGAGTGCAAAACGTTAGCGCAGCATTTTATGCCTGCAGTAAAACTTTTGGCTGGACTTAAGCCAAAATATTCTCTTTGCATGTACACTAATGTTATACATCCCATTTTCAATAATGTGTCATATTTATTATGCCCTGCCGCAAGCAAAGCCTACAATATCAGCTAATTGAATTCCAAAGAACAGACGAAATTAAGCGATAAGATCGTCACGAAGCAGAACATCTTTCTCCTGGATCTGCATATTAAATTTATAGTATCGTCTAGTGCGGTAAGACTAGGAGAATCTGAATGTTGGGAATTTTAAACCCTTTGGGAATAGTTAAATCTTAGATGGACCAATTATTCAATACAAAAACTCAACCTAAATAACACTTCTTTTGTAAGCTTCCCATCCAGATTGGAATCGGAGTCAGACACTCCACTCTCTTGTAAGTAAAACTGAGGGAGGAAGTCCATCCCCCACTAGAATCCTTAAGGAGAGAATCTGAGAAATTGCCATACCATATCGGAAGATGTACTGAATGTACAGATACAGAAAAGCGGAGAAATTTTGAAGTTTAACGATTCTCCGGGCCATTTCACTCCAGTGTGAACTAAAAAAGTAACATTAATTTTGTGGGAAAGGGCGAACGTGAAAGTGGTTCGATCTGATCCAGGAAAAGAAAAAGGAAATGTTGGGCGACAACAAAGAGTATCGAGCCAGGAGAAGAAAATTTTGCGTAACAAATCTAAGTAGCATGTTTTGACAGAGCCTTTTGAGGCAATTGGAGAACAGGCGAATTTAGATTGTCTTTAAGTTAACGAGGGCAAACAATTAACAAACAAACGAGCATCTGTCCACCGGCTAGGACATAACGTTTAACTACATCGGGGTTAATATCACTTTAGACAAGCTTTGAAGAAAAAATTACATTAGGAAACCGCTCTTACTTCGGTGTGACAATAAACTAATTTAAAGTAAAATTCTTCAAAGAATATATGCCCCAGTTTGATATAACCACGAACTCTATGAACAGTTCTAATATAGCATTGAAGCCCAAGAAAGCCACAACGCATCGACTATATTGCCTCGCTGGCAAGGAGAATCTTCGTTCGAATCCCAAACCCAGGTTCGAGACGATTATTCCAAATCTCGCAGTCCAAGCCATCGCGGATGCCACACCACTGGGCCTGAATAACCTAAGAAAGGGTGCTTTAGAGGATGGAAGATTGCTGTATCTCTGACAGAGATTCTGCGTGTCTGCAGCTCGTTAAGTGAGTAAGTAATTTGTTATTTTTCCAATAAATAATAAAACAAAATAAATGTTTTAGCAAAAAAACAAAGAGGAGCTTACCAACTTAGCAGCTGTATTTGCAGAAAAAATAAAAGTACTTTATAAATAAAATCGCCTTTTTAATACTCATACATATTTTACTAGGCAAAATTGATTGTGAACTGTTTCGGATTCTCTACTTATGGCCTTTTCTTTTACGTAAATTAGTTCAAATAACATACTCTACAATTTATTTAATACACCCTTTTTATTAGTCAAATAATTTTTTTGTGCGTCGACAGATTAGTAAATTCACAACTGCAACGCAGATGACGTATCGAACATCATCCATCCGAAAACGTAGCTTTTCATACCATTTATGTTATTGACTCCATATTTTTCAGAATTTAATGTGCTCCTGTTCCAAACAGAAATTGAACTTTAAAGCCTCATTATTGAATTTACACAGTTTGGGATGTTTAAAAGACTTTGCAAGGTGTTGACTATGAAAAACTTTGGGTTGGATGGAAAAAAGAGAAAGAGCGATCATAAATTACTATGTAACGCAAAAGCGTTTTTTCCAAATTACGATTTGCAATCTAGTCCAGTCTAGTTTACTTTAGCGCCCCACATTTGGTGGGAACTTCTGTTCCTCATTTTATTATCTGCCACTTCTACTTCTTTAATTATGTCATTCTTTAAAGACGGCCCACCATGAAAGTCTAACTTAGTGCACTTACGTCATAATTATATCTATCATCGTTTTAATGAGCTGTAAAATCATGACATCTCACTGCCATTCACTCAACACTTCCTCATAAAAAAAATTATTCACCCCTCGTGCGCAATGAAATTCTAAGCTTCGTGGATCAAATAAAATCGCATAACAGTCTCATTTTCACATAACCACATACCCATCCATTATTATGAACTCTTCTTCCCACGCAAGGTCTCTTCCGGCACATTAAGCTATTCCATGAACCGATCGTACGTTGCTCAGGCCCGATTTATATCTTTTTACTTTATAATAATGCACAGGTCGTACCGCAGTCAAAGCGTATGCCAATGCCAAATGGGAAAATAGTGAGTTTCCTCAAACGCTTCCCAAAGACATGGACGCCTCATCGATATCCAATCCAACCATATTGAACACACAGACGTAATGTCGATATTTGCATAGAGAATCGAAGAAACCACACAAATGGAGTGCATAAGGTTTTCCGGGACAACCTCGGCTTTGAAAAGAGACCTGTCACTGATTGTTTGGTTTTAGGTTGCTTTGGGATAGAGTGCACTTTTAAATATTTACGGCGCACCGGCGGCGATGCGGCGCAGCTCATCAGGTCGTGTTGGCCGTAATCAACTTCCACTGAGTTGGCGTAAGTATCACGACAAATGAATGATTCCGCATCGCAAAGGGAATGATTTCTACTCGAATCGTTATTTCCCTCGATAAACAAAAACAAAAGTAGATAAATACAAACAATGTTTAGATGAACTATATGAACGACATCTTAAGAGAGAGACTCTCATGGCGTACTTAAATTGGTGAGGGCCAGTGTTGTTGTGGCATGATTTAGCTCTTAATGTGGTATTTTATGTTACATAATGGTTAAAAAATTCAATTTGACCCATTCGGAGTTTCTTACTTGCTTACGCCCCTGGATTAGTTGAAACCACACGTGCATAATGCACTATAATCGTGGTGCACAGTGAAATAAGTGATCGACGATTATGAATATTAGGTACCTGATAAATTGTGTAACTTTGAGTAGTGACTTTGACTTTGAGGTAGTTTTTTTTATAGTTCCGCATTTTTATTTAGGGGTGGCACGCTATTGAACCATTTGTTTGGTATGTTTTCATGGTTTGAATTCGTTTATACTTTTTGAAGTATTGTTCGCTTAGAAAATTACATTCTTTCTATCATATTATGGTTATTGAGTGTTGTAGAATAGAGTAGACATTGTTCGACTTGGCAATATCCCGTGTTGTAACTGATTCTACGTTTATTTTAATATACGGGATAATCGAGTTTGGTAAGATACGCGAGTTATACAGATTTTAATTATAGTTACCCATGACTAAAGTAATTTATGTAACTAATTGTTAACTTATGTGTTTAAGGAATCCCTACATGAACACAGCCCCGTGAATACACCCATGTTTCAAGTCGCAGCTTTATTTTGGTTTCATTTTTATAAAATTCGAAACAAACCTTCCAAAATGTTTAATTGTTTTTTTCCGATGTCTCAATCGAATTACCCTTTATTAAACTGATTTGTTATTTTTATTACACACATCTATACATTCTCTTAATATCTTTTAAAAAAGATAATTTTATCACATTTCTTTATTATTTAACATATTCAGTAAAAAAGTTGTACAAAAGTTATACTAGAAAAATTCAACTTGACTAATTACAATTAGTTACGCGCAACTATATGGGTAGCTTACACAAAGAAATTTATGTTGCCAACACTGATAATCACAGGTCGATATTATGGCTAACCACAAATCACTTGCACTTACTAATATGCACCAGTGTTCAACACTGATTGTAAAATAAAAAGAAGAAATCAATATAATAACACTATACCCGGTACCAATAACAAATTGTATGTAGACTTAAATTTGTCGACCATAACGCACTTATGAAAAAGAAAATTCGAGAGAACGGGATAACAAATTTAATTCTTGCATTAAGTTTGTTATTGGTAAGGCTCTCTGTCCAAGATAACTTGCTTTCGACCAGTCTCTGAGATTAACATGGAATTGAATATGAATTAAATGGTCATAATATTTAGGTACGAGATTTACATATATGTTTGATATTTCAAAGTAAGAAAAAATGTACCGACACAACAAGATTCGGAATATCAAATAGATATGAAAGTATCTTCCTAATGGAATGGAAAGAGTTTTGCCTTTTTTTCAGGTGTTACTCAAAAAAAGGTGAAGGTCAGAGTTGAGGATCAGAGAAAGTTTTCACTTCCAATGGATAAAAGAGATCGCCTGAATAAGGATCACTACCCAAAATTAATTGCTTAGTAAGTAACGGTCAATACATTAAACTGGTACTGGCCTTCGCCTTGACAGTGCAAGATGCATTCTCTTCTCAAAACACATAATAAATATAAAATATATTTATTTGACTAGAAATTAATAGAAAAGATGTATACACTGTCATTCCAGAGGTGTCTATTAAAATATCCCATAGTCATATAACGCATCAATCTCGGGTAAACATATTAAAGAACCTCTTTCGTTCGGATAACGTGCCATATCTAGTAATCATTAAATGTCATCGTCCGGCTGATCACTTAGAATGCATCAATTGCCTCGCAGTTAAGTGTTATATGTACCCGGAGGCCAACATTTAAGTCTAAGTAACACCTACAAATGTTCATCTCCAGTAATGCCTTCTTCGACTGACAGTGATCACGTAACGTACTCGTAATTGCTAGCTGGGTTGTGCCTTTAAAACGTTCACCATCTCTCTTGAGACCATAGACTCACAACCACCGATGGCTATCTTTCTTTAACAAAACTTCTGCCAGTGGTGTATAATATTTTTTAAAATAACAATAACAGGCGTCCAGCAGGGATACCATTCGACTAACAGGACACAAAAATGCCAAATAGAAGTCTTAAGATTTAATGCAAAAGATAATGACGATTGATAAGCCATCCGAACGCCACTCACAGCGAAAAATGTGGAAATAAGTCAAAGATGCCATAAAGCTAAAGAAAAGAACACAGACGCAGGAGACGCAAGGTATACACCGCAGTACACATAAGCCATCAAGTTATTTAATTGTGACGATGATGGGATTGGTATTGGTATTACACTTATAAAAGTTGCACAAAAACTAATAAAAGACAGCTGCTATTTCTGCCATCGTCGAGGCTAATTTGGTTTTTTTTAAGGAGACAGTGAGGTCTAGCGATGTAGGCAGTTACATTCTTCTCGTCATTAAAACAATGGCAGACAAAAAAAGGCGATATAACCGGCCGATGGCGTATCTACAGTTAGTTTAACTACAGTTTCATTTACTAAACCTTATTAAGACGTCTAATGGGTGCCGTGGCTAAGTGGTGGTAAGTGCGTTGGACCACTTAGCGGGAGGTCGCTGGTTCAAATCCAGTACCACCTGAAAGTTTTTATTCGCTGCCCCACCTCTTGCGAACGTCTGACAAGCATCCAAGAGTAAAAACTGTCATTATCAAAAATTAATTTCCAAGCGGAATCGGCACTAAACTGTAAGTCCCTTCCCTTCCATTCGTGTCCAAAAATACATCTACGCACACACAGCTGTTCGGTAAGTTAGGCTTTGAGTTCTGTAAGAGTAGTTTACGCCGAATATATAACACGACGTCTGACGCTTTTGGAAAGATTTAAAAGAATATATATATCATTAATAGTCTATATATTTAATTAATAATCTATGTATTCTTTTTTCGTAATCCGAATCATTGTAGCATACTCCATACAACCGCTATTTTTTTATTATTATTCGTCGTGTTAATGGTCAAAAATTAAAAAATAATAAATAAAAGAAGACAAAATTGAGAAAAGTACAGGAAGGCAAAAAAAAATGTTCCCCTGGTTGGAACGATTCTGACCCCCTCTGTGATATGAAACACAAAATTTCGTATAACTTTTCAATGGTATTGAATTTTCATTTAACTAGAGCGAATTGTTTTTAAAAATTTTGTTTATTCCTTGTTTTTTAAGTTTTGGGAATTTTTTTTAAATAATTTCAAACATAATTTCAAAAAATCTCTCCTCAAACGCAAAAACTCAAAGCAATCGGCCCACTAGAACTTGAGATATCATGTCAACTGTCTCAAAAAACAAAGTTCCGAGAAAAAACGAATTAAATTTTTGGGGTCATTTGTCATAAATAAAAGTTGAAACACCGTAAATAATTTAATTTTCTAAAAATTCTTTTACAGGCTTAGTTTTCAATCTAATCTTTGAAATTATGCAAAAAAATTAATTACTTTTAATTTCAACACCAGAAATCTCATATTTTTGTTTAATCTGTATGTACTAGCGGCCGATGGCCACGCGAATTCGACATACGCGGTGCTTTTTTGGAATTTTGAAATGCATCCCTCGCCTATAGTTAAAGAATTCCTGTCCTTGAAATCATCTCCTTTGTTTCCCTAGTACTGTCAATCTTTAAGAGATGCCGGATTTTTTTAAATAAAGTACATTGTCGAAAATTGCCAACCGTATGTAAGCGCCGGACGAACAACTGCGGAGTAGAGCCTATCTTTCGGGTTAGCCGACATTTTTTGGTCACAGAAGATAGCTTTTTATCTCGCCTAGGCTAGATAAAAAGATTTTGTTATGAATTGTAATAGAATTTGTTACAATTGACTGTTTAATATTAATTAATTTTAATTTAATTTAATTTAATTTACGATCTTATTCGTTCCACTTATATAGAATGTTGGCTTCATTCACTAGGAGTTGGTCTTCACCTTGAACATTATTGATAAACTTCAACAAATGCATTTTCTGATAATTTTTCTTTCTTCGGCCGTCTTAAATATGGTTGTATTCTTGTTCAAGTTGTTTTGTCATTGCTGCCCATGGGTAGCCTGATTTATATCAGCAGGCGAAAAATATATTTTTCCAGCTCAGGATACATATACACTTGGATTGACTGTCATGTTTTTTTGGAGTATTTTTTATTGCGATTCCCTTAACCGTCTGTGATTTTTTTGCGACGCCCTTCTAAAAAAAGATACCTCTAGCATACAAAAATATAAAAGATGAAACATATTGACACCCTACCAACTTTTGATGAAAGAGCGCAATGAACAACTCCGATGATTTATTTCACTCTACGTACTTCACTTTGGGTGTACATCAAAAGTCATACTATGTAAATGCTGATAAAGGGAATCCCACGTGCGAGTATTAACAGCACTTGTCATCCTTAACTTCTTCGATGTTGTTACGAAGATTGTTTTACCTATTGATTTTTGCGGATATTCTTATTCTTTATATATTTCTATAATAATTGACTAATATGTGCAACATGGTTATGATGTCTAAAATAGGAGAGTTCCTAGTCCGTGGCAATCTTTATATTTCTCGCTAGACTTCCCCACATGCCCGTTCAAACCAAGATAGAAAAGATTTTTCGTTGGGATATTTTTTTTGTTGTTGTCGAAATCTAGCCATTTCATTTGATTTCCTCTACTCGCACCCAACCTGGGGGGCATATGTACTGACAATCGTCTTCTCTTCCGGCTCGTGGCTATCGATCACTTATTCCTCTAGGGTTCTAACTCGAAACCCTTTGGCTTTGCTAAAGTCTATGCTTTATTCTACTATCCCCGGAAACCATGCGTTGCATAAGTTAATAATGCTGAGTTTCAGCGATTTTGTCTTACACGCGATTGATCCTTTATGTATAGTTGTTTTGACACCAGCAATCACGGATTTGCATGCACACCTGCGGGACAGTTTTAAGAAGTTAAGTGTGTTGATGTTAAAAAGTGAATTCCTTCTTCCTTTTAGTCCCCTTTTACGACAAGCACAATTTAGCTATCTCTGCTCCGGCCTAAGAGAGTTTGTTCTAAGTGATGAAACATGTGGCAACCTATACAACGATAGGCCTAGTGTCAAATCGCAAAACTGGCTGATTTATTTCCAAAATAATTTCTTAGACGATTTGAGATATAATGTTATTTTTCAAGTTAGTCCATTTTTGGCGCTGTAAAATATCTGAGATAAAGTCGATTTAAAAAAGGACGATATCGCGTAGGAAGAAAATATTTTCAAGTTTCATTGTATCACATGAGAACAATCAATCATTACCAACTGCAAGTTGATATCTGTATAAATGTAGTCATATCAATTATTAACAGTCATGCAACGAGTTCAACGTCCTCGTCGACAAACCTAGGGATCCACTGTTACTGTATTTTTGTTATCTACGTACATACATATGTATGTATTTGTTATTGCTATTTTTCTTTATGTAATGACATTTGCGGCAAACAATTCGGCAACGTACCTTACCTACCTACTTAATCGTGGTGGCTTCGCGCAAATCCAAGCCCACAACAACCGGCAGAAGCCGTCATTGGTAATTTGCCATCGGCTCGCATAAATGGCATCGCATAACATCCCCGATGGAATGGGATGAGTCGCGAGAAGTCGTTTTTGTTGTGTGGCAGACAAGATGAATATTTTTAACCATACGACAACGAAGACGATGCGATGTTGCATAACGTGGCAGATTGTGCGATGACTCCGGGATGAGCATCATAGACGCTCATTAAATGTGAGAGAATGATGATGCGGTGGCTGCTGAAGCCAAAAGCCAAAGACACGACAAAGCCAAGAAGAGGGTTGCACCGTCAGCGCGCCATAGGTTTGGCCGAACTCCTTAGGTAATAAAAAGTGGAAAATGTTTGAAAAGAAGATGCGCTTTCAATTGAATAGCTCGTTTGCTGGAAGTCGATTTGATTTAGGTATTCATTTGATGCTGGGTTCATGTTAGCGTGCTGGAAGATGATACTGATTTCTCGTGCCGATGCTGAATTGCATTTTTTGTTTTGTTAGTTTCTGGCCTTAATGTGATGGCATTTTCGATTTCAGGAAGACAATATGACTTAATTGAAACTCTTCTGCGTTCATAAAGTTGATAATTAAGAAGCCAACGGAAATGAGAAATGAGATACTTAAACGTTCGATGTAAACAGGTTGCTTCTCAAGTGGAATTTAATGTTTCTTCTTCATTTCAAAATTAAGCAATGATATATAACTTATTTAAAGAATGTTCAGATATTTTATAATGTACCTACATAACTAGCCCACACACATACATTTAAATAGAATATGCTTTAACTTATTCTACGTATTCCAATTTCACGTAAGTCAAATGTAAAAATACCCCCCCCCCCCCTCCCTCTCTTAGAAAGCGCCCCATGAAAAAATTGCACACAAATATATCATCTAACAACAATATCATCAAAATCTAACGTTTTCTACAAACGTGCAAAATTTCAAATCAATCAATACCTACCACAGATAGTTTTTTCAATATTCAGATATGCCCCTTAGCCCTTATTCAGCACCCCTATGGATAAGTCCAAACGCTTATTTTTGAATATTTTAACTTTAAATTTTTTGATATTATTGTCTATTTAAGGAAATGAATAGGTGCAGCGGAGCTGTAATAAACTTTTGTCAAATTTCTTATGAGTTTTTCCTTTTTGATACTCTATATATCTGGCATTTTTTGATCCCAAGGAATTTATGGAATGACTGCAAAAGAAAACCAATTTTCACAGCTACGATTCGAATATTTAAAGATACATATATCGACAGCTATACTGCCGTGGTAAGCAATAAAGTCCTATATCCATTTTTATACTTTTAAGTAAATTAACTTTGTCTGTTTCGATCTCTGCTGGTTAGAATATGTTGTTTCGCATATATGAAACGACTGTGGGATTCAATTCATTCAATTTTTCAATACACATAGATTTAATTTGAATAAGTCAAGAAAAATTGACACATGAAAAATCACTGGATATACATATTACTTTTTGGCATATATCCACATTTTCATATAAATATTTGCAGTTCATACCATACCATTCATACCAGGCACCTGGGGCAAAATGGGCCCCCGCTATATTTCTCTATTAAGTAAGGCGAGAACTCTGAAAATAAGCTGTCTGCTTTAATGTATCGGTGACAATTAGGGGAAAACCATTTTTTGAACAAAAGTGGCATATGCATTGTGATTTGGCTAAGAAAAGCTTTTACATTGAATTGAAGTTATTTTGAAGCAAAATAAAGTGTGTATTTTGAAACGAAGGTCAATTTTAAATTGGATTTTTACCATTTAATAACAAAGTACGTACCATTTTTGTTTGTATAAATCGATTTATTTCTCTTTTGCAGAATAGGACAATGGGGCGGAATGGAAGAGGCATAATGGGCACCCATACGCAAGGAGCGTAACCAATATGCGACGAGCTGTTAAAGACGTCAAACCGAAAAAGAAATGAGCTGTAAGGTAGCTGCCGTGAACTATGAAATTCCTCGAACTACATAACAGAGATTCCTAAAAAAAGCAAATCAAACCAGTTCAAAAACAGTTGACCAGAGCAAACAAAAAATTCTAAGCGTCGAGGAAAGACCGCAGTAATAACAAGCTCTTCATACAATCGCAGGTTGAAGGTGAATCCAACAATTCTAAGCACCTCACTATAAAAATGAAAAAAAAACCGGAACAAAAAAGAAAAAAAACAGGAAGGAAGAATCTTTCGAAAGCGAGCAGGATAAGGTGTGTCTATATAACACAATCCTGCAGAGCATGTGGGAAGTGGGCGCATTGTTCTTGTGCTGAGGAGAATGATGTTGATGATAAATCCAGGCACATTTTTTTTCGTTGCAACTCAGTTTACCCCTGTGCCCATCATGCCCCACCCATCCAATACAATCATTTATGTAAATCCATAAAACATGCTGAATTATTAATATTTATTTACCTTTCTTTTGTTTAATAATATATTAATAAATCCTTTTTCTAATAAAATTATTTTGGAGATAAAAAAAACGTCGATAAAGTTTTTATTTAAAAAAAAGTTTTTTCGAAATTGTGGGAGTGGGCGTATTAAAAACGACATGGTGTAGAAGATTCATTTCGGAGCCCTATGTAGTATGTGGTCCAAATTTCAGCTTTCTAGCTTAAATTTAAAGGCCTAAAAATTGCGTACAGATGGACGGACTTTGCTTAATAGTCTTAGGATTTGGTCCCGCTCATTTATATATATACTTTTATGGGTCTACGACCAATATTAAGGAGTGTTACAAACTATTTGTCAAAATTAATATACCTTTAGGATAGAGTACAAAAAGCCCTGTTTATATATGAGCCCAAATATACACCTGCAACCATGGGCCTACTTAAAAAAAATTGTTTGGATCCACGCTACAAGTGAATCTTCTATACCATGTCGTCTAGCTGCACATCAAAAGTATTGCCAAAGGTACCCTTTATATCGATAAAAATGTCCAGCGCTATATATTTCTCGGCGAGCGCACCCACGATCCTATCGTCTGCAAAGCGCCGCCTCGCAGGATTTTTCTCTTTGAAAGAAATGTTGCATTTTAGAAAGTATGAATGGGACCGCAAGTGTTGGGCAAGTATTTACATGTGTTTTAACAGAAATTATAATTCGAATACCACTAACACTAACTATTTGCCAGGGAGATGGGCCTACACTGGCCTACAGTCCCAAAATTATCTTAAAGATTCTCTTCAAAACAGGCAGCAGCTATTTTAAAACGTATTGCAAGCAACTACTAGAACATTGTAACTTACGACTTCTCATATTTAACAATTGAAATTTGGCAAGTTATCTGTTGGTGTGCGCCTTGACAAATCCTGGTTTAATAGAAAAATTCTGTTAAGGCTTCACTATACTATGTATTATTTACGCTAAGTGTGCCTGGTAGATGACCAAGAATGTACTTTAAACCCCCGCTATGTCTCGTATAACCTTGTAATAAGAGTTCCAATATCACTTCATTAAAAATTTAATCGTGGATACTATCCCTCGGCAAGTACACAACTAAGCACTCTAATAGTGTTACGAATTTCTACAATTCAATACAGATATCAAAATTAGGATGTTTAAACGTAATCAACTAGACTAAAGGAAAAGAGAATGTTTCATGCAAGATATAATGAAAACAGACCGTGTAGTCTCTGTATAAAATTTTTCCCATCTTATTTATGTAAATTACCTTGAGCTAAACTAAAAAAAAAACATTTCCAAAAATAATAAATCTGTGATGATGAGAAGCGAAAAATAAATTATTATTGTTATTATTGTGTGTATCATGCGCGAAAAGCTATGTATAAAACTAATTGCAATTTTTCATAAAAAAAAACAGCAAATAATAATAAATTAATCCCTCTGTCAGTCGTCATTAAAAATACCAAATAGACAGAAAATCGAGAATATTCAACTCAAGTGTGGAATGCGATCTCATCATCTTCGTCGGGCTATGAAAGGTCACTTGCTTCGAGATAATTCTATGAGCATCATTATTTTCAGGATCAAATGAGGTTCAAGTGAATGGAGCTTATTGCGTGGTAATTGTTGGATTTAAAGAAACAAATTGAACGTAATCGATTTATGGATTGAAAAAATTTAAGACTTATCACAATGAATCTCAGAATAGTTCATCGCGATAGACCTTGATGGGAATTATGACATCAAACGAACAAAGCTGTTGTTGGGTAATTGAGTGAGAAAATCTAAGGTACCTATGAGCCACGAGTAGGTACATGTTGCGCAAGCGGCTGATGTTCAGCGACATGGGTTGAGAATACGGTAGCCAAAAAGTAAAACCCCATTAGCATTGTCGTCATCATCGACGTGAAATTGTAGATCATTAAGGCAAAGGCCAAATGTAAACAAAAAATTGTGGAAAGGAATCGGCCGAAGACAACGCATCGCACAAAGAGCTGAAGAATTTACGGATTTTGAGGTTAAAATGATGGGTAAGCATGCAAGTGAGTTAAAACGGTGCTGACATATTGTCGATCAACACCCATAAATTGTAGCCAAAAACCTGAGCTTGGAATTAGTGGTGCTTTGTTCAAAATTTGGATAACGCGACTATCCAATGTGGGCATTGGTTCTCTTGTGTGATATAATCTTCTTTGCTTAGTTTTATAAATCTAGAAACTCGGAGAAGAAATTAAATCTTGAACATTTTTTCATTGAATACCGACATATTGCTCTTGAACTCCCTTGGTAAATAGGCAGAGGGATTATCTCTGGAACTTTGCCGATACTAAAAATGGTTTCAACGTTGTAATAATGTAAACCCGGAAGAGGGGTAAAACGGGTACAGTGGCTATTTCTGGAGGTACATAGCCAATTTTAAAAAATATTTTAGTATCCGGATAGTATCCGCACATTGTCGTGCATGCCTTTGTAAAGGCGCCTGGTGCGGAGGCTTAACATCGCAATGACTCAACGGGCTATGCTGTCGACGACTTTAGTCGTCACAAGAGCCACCCATGGCAAACAGGCTGCTGACGAGCGATTAACTAAGAACTACCCAACCCTAATCCACAGTGTTAAGCGACACGTGCTTATTAGACGGTTTGCAGTCAGGGTAACCGGCTGTAGTCTAACGGAGCCTCTTCGAGACAGGGCCGCCTCGGAGTGTAACCATGGCCTTACCACGCCAATATGGGGCTCTGGCGTAGCTGGCTGTCTTTCTCGCGTTACTCGTGGGACATGAAACCAAGAAAAAGCCAAACATAATTTTTAAACAAATTGCGGGGACAAACCCCCTCAGAAGTTGTAGGTCGAGTGGAGCATGACATCCATAATGACCGCTCGTTGCAAGATATGCCCTGAACGAGTCGAGAGGGAGAGTTCTGGAAAGTGCGTCATAGCACTAGCCAGAAAGCCGCCACCACCTCACGACGACTTTCGGACAATACAGGGAGTCGAAACCCTATCAGTAGGGGCGGGAGCCAAGCTCCAACCTCATCCTCGACGGGCAGTAAGGACAGAAGTCTCTAATCCCCAAAAAGAATTAAAGGCGCAGCCTTACCTCCACCTGGAAAACCAGGCGGAAGAGATGATCCTCTAAGAAAGGGGCTAAGTGGTGCTGAAGCGAGATGGTACCTACGCTAGCAAAGGCTTTCAGCCAGAGGAAGCGAGAAGGAGAGCCGCAGAACATCGGGCTAAGCCTGAAACATAAGGCGTGGCTGCCGAGAAAAGAGGGACCGCCAAACAACCCCCCCCTCCCACCAATCAACGCAGCCAAGAAGCAAAAGGTGGAAGAAGGTGCCAAGAGCGCTGCGGGTATGCCTGTGAAAGCCAATATCACCGTGGTCAGTCGTAGTTACGCTGCGGCGGCGAAAGCTGTCGCAACGCGGGTGCGACAAACTACTGGTGCGGCTGAGCAGGTATCTGTCCTCCCTGGGAGCACAAACTTAAATTCCAGGGCATACATTTCAAGCCTGGGATGCTGCTGGTGGACTGCGAGACTTCACAGACAGAGGACTAGCTGAAAGCAATGGCGTCCAAGCTTAGGAAATGGAAGGGAGCCGAAATAACGCCCTGTTGTGGGGAAGACAGACCACTGGCACATTCGGTGACCATTTTTCTACCGCGGTAGCGCAAACCAGGAGTCTAAGACATCATTGGCACTACTGGAAGCGCAGAACGAGGGATTAAACATGAAGGTGTGGAGGGTACTTGCTCTTAGTCCATTAGTCCTTTGATGCCATCAAAGGGGAAAAAGGTTCCTTGAGCTACCGATTCGGCAAGGTAGCGGTGTGTGGACTCATGAAGTCTGAGTTGAACACCGGGCAGGCACCTGAAGATTCGACTCCGGCCCGCAGAGTACAGAGCTTCGGACACGGCCAGCATCTGGATCGCAAACACCAATACTCTCGGACGAATCGACGATTCAAGTAACGACCGAAGAATCCATGTCCATCTCAAGGAGCTCGCTCTAAGAGGTGGATCTGGACACAACGGTCGTAGACCTCTATATAACACCGGAAGAAGAGGATACGCTGCTGACAGAGAATGGGGCACCAGCCCCATGCGAGACTTGGTGCCAATACAGGTGACTCTAAAAATCGAAGAAGTTCACCACACCATCATCATCGTATCAGCGTATTGTCCAGGAGATGAGCAAATGACATCATATGAGCTGCAACGACTTGTGGAGCACGCAAATAGGATTAACATGCCGTTGGGGAAGTGAGGAAATACCCCCACTTTTGTGAATAGAATTAGGGAAGAAGTTCTTGAGAAGTTTCTTGACACTTTGTAGTCCGAGTGTAAACAAATTAATTAGAAACTGGAGAGTATCTAGTGAGCCGTCATCCGATCATAGAATCATACTGTTCGATCTGGATAATACTTGTATCACAGGAAATACAGTGACAAACCCCAGGAAAACTAGCTGGTATTCCTACCAACAAGTCCTAGAAAACAATCTAGGAAAACTCGAAATGGGAAAATCTTCAGGACATTTTCTGAAGGTCGAAAACGCAGTAGAAGACGTTACCCACGCCATCACAAATGCGTTTGAAGCAAGCTGTCCCCTTTCAGGGAAAAAGAGAAGGAAAGACATGCAATGGTGTAACAATACTTTGTCAAAACTCAGATCCGAAGTGCGCAAGCTGTTTAATGCAGCAAAATGCAATGGAGAATGGCAAAGATATCAAACGGCTCTTACCATCTATAATAAGGAAATGAGAAAGGCTAAAAGACAAAGCTTCAGGAAATTCTGCGAGACAATCACAAACAACCCTACAGCGGCAAGACTGCATAAGGCCCTTGCCAAGTCAGGAGGAGTACCAACCTCGGCATTGTTACTTCTACGATCTCACGTTCCAGAAAGCTCGTTAAAGCACTAGCTTAGAGAACAGAACCATTCCACCTATACCTCGAAAGGATGACTGGGAAATCGCATCAGGCATCTGCTCTAGGGGACGGCTAGAATGTGCAAAATGTTCCTTTCACCCCTTCAAGTCTTCAGGTGTGGATGGTATTACGCCAGTTCTACTACAGTTCTACTACTTTGTTCATACCAAAGGTGGGGAAAAAAGACCCGACAAGCCAAAATCGTACAGACCGATCAGCCTTACTTCGTTTCTGTTGAAAACAATAGAGAAGGTTGTGGATAATTATCTAATTGAGGAAACACTAAGCCTGATCCCTCTGAATAATCAACAACATGCATACAGGGTGGGTAGATCAACGGAAACTGTCCTCTATCAGCTAACAGAAGTTATCCAAAGTGCTCTGAATCCAATAGAGATAGCATTGTGTGCCTTCCATGATATTAGGGGGGCGTTTGATAACACCTCACATGAGGCCATCAAACGAGCCCTGCAACGAAAAAGAGCCAACAACACAGTATCCAGATGGTTGTGCGAACTGCTGAGCACTAGATCAGCAGAGACACAGACAACGACAGGAACTATTAACGTAGGAACTACAAGAGCATGCCCACAAGGAGGGGTATTATCATCCTTGATGTGGAGATTAGTTATGGAACAATTAACTACCCTTGGCATCAGCCGTCAGGCGCACGCTGATAACATAGTATTAATTGCCAGCGGAAATTTTGAAGAAACTCTCTGCGACATCATACAACTAGGTCTGAGGGTAACACAGGAATGGTGCCTCACTGCTGGACATCAATCCGGCTAAAACAACGATAGTGCCATTCGCAAGGAAAAGGAAACTTCAAAGACTCAAGGAAATTCGATTGTCAGGCACGACACTGATTCCGGTCAATGAGGTGAAGTAGCTAGGAAATGCAACCCGTGCTCCTATGATATGCAAGAGCCTAGCGGGAAAGATGTGCGGCTGTTCCCCCAATATTCTACGATGGATGTACGTAGCGATGGTGAGACCAATGATCACATATGGTGCAGTAGCATGAGCAAAACGAACAAGTCTCATCACGACGAGAGAACTCTCAACAAAGTGCAAAGACTAGCATGCCTATGCATCACCGGCGCAATGCGGACATGCCCAACCGCTGCAATGTAGGTGCTTTTGGAATTAACTCCCCTACACCTCATTGCCTCAGAGCGGCGGACAAAACTATTCTTAGAATAGCAAAAGAAGGAACTGGAAAGGGGAAATGTATCAGCTCGAAAGAATATGATGCACTACTCGGAAAACTTCCTCTCTTGGCTATTTCAAGAGATGATAGCATTAGGAAATACAACTTTGAAAATAATTTCTTAACAAAGCTCTATCTATGCACTGAGCGACCACACGTACAGACGGATCGGGAACTGATGAAAGAATTGGTGCAGGAGTGTTTGGGCCAAGAACGAAACAATACGAATCCATGGGCAAAAGTACCAGCGTCTTTCAAGCAGAAATATGCGCCATAGAAAGATGTGTTCGAATCAATCTCGAAAAGAATTACAGAAACTGTAACATAGCAATAATGTCAGATAGTCAAGCAGCTATCAAAGCACTGGACTCCTTTGTCATTAAATCCAAACTTGTATGGGAATGCCTACAAAGTCTCAACAAATTGTGCAAGAAAAATAGAGCATCTGTCTGGATACTCTATTTCTATTGCTGGATATACCTCTCCAAGGTATAAGTAGGGGTCACAATAGACCACAAGTGTACAAGTTCGCAGTGTACTAGTCGCCAATATAAACAAAACATAGGTTTGGGAATGATAGGTACTGGCAAATTTGTATCACTATTGCCATTTTGCCTTTTACAAGCCAGCTAGAATTTTCTAGGGAAATCAACAGCGGTGAGTGCAGTGGTTTAGTAAGTGCGTTCGACTAGTCAGTGAGTTTTTATTCGCTGCCATTCCTTTCACCAATTACCAAAGTCTGACAAAAATCCAACTGTAAGAAATGTCACGAAAAGTTTCTCAAATTCGGGTTTCGCAATATTCAGGTTAAAGTTCGTGTTGGGCTTTTTTTTGAACTATTCTAGATATAAACTTCCTTGCGAAACATTTATATAACATTTTAATTGCTATACATATTGCGTGGTCAAAAAAATGAAGTATCATTTGGCTCGTTTTGACACCTGTGTACATAGTAAAACGCTGTTAGGAAACAATATTGTTTTGCTTCTTGGAGACACTTAAGCTTAATAGTTGTCCCATCTTTGTATTGAAATATTGCTTATGAAATGCAAAACGAATTAAGGTATTACGAAAGTGATCAATAAACTAAATTTTTTTTTACAGAAAAGTTGATCTCCAGTCAGTCGTGTCAACCCGTGGATTCGAATGCCCATTTGCATGGTTATTAAGATGTTAATTTGTTCCCAACATCCATCCAAACTCTTGGAAAAATGGCGACTATAACATACTAAAATTTCCTCAAATAAATAGTACCAAAAAAGTCCCTTCTTTGGTACTATTTATGAAATCATTTCTCGTCACGAAATCAATAAGCAGATATAGGGTGGTTGTATACTTAATTTTGTTTTATAATGAAACAACTAAAAGTTTTGAAGAGACACCCAATACAACTTTAAATGAAAATCACAATTAGTTAACACCGAATTATTTCTTGAGATTCATAACAGTGTGAATATAATACTTATTCTGCGTGACACCTCTCTCTGTCCAGAGGCTATCCATTACAGGCAATTACAGACATCACACACAAAAATCAGTTTAAATTTATTTTTATTAAACTACATAAAAGAGGTCTTAAATTTCTAAGAAAATATTAATCCTACAACATGAGCATCAACTGAAAGATCGCCAATTACACGACTCTGTGCCTTCCAACACATTATGGATACGTAACGTACAAAAAATGTATGTATACAGGTACCTTGTTGTAACTTAACTGAATGCCCAGCTTCAAGGTAACAAAATAACTTTCAATTTTATTAAATCGTTAAGCCGCGTTGAAAACGAAACTCAAATGCCCCACGGGTCACTTAGCGAATACCTGCATAGAACGTGCTGATTGACGGGAATACAATGCTTAATACTTACAGTAGCGGTTCGCCACAAAGCATACGAAAAAGAGTGTTAACCACGAATTAATGAACTAAATGTGTCATTCTCAGTGAGATAATGAGGAAACGTCTGTTCTTCTTGAAGCGGAGTTTTTGCTTAAGCTTCAAGCCGGTTGATACCTAAAATATTTCGACCGAGTTTTGGTTTATATAATTGACTTAAGCGATCGCTCGGTGATGGAAGAACTTATTCATTGAACTCAGTTGTGCAGAAAAACAACAAAACAAACAAATCATCATTTCATGTATATGATTATTGCAACTTTGCAATGTTATGTGGAGATAAATTGACCGCCTATTTGCAGTTTGCAAGGCAATTGTAGTGAAATTATTTCTCTTTAAATAATTAGTATTTAAAATGGAATTTAAGATGTTAAAGATACTACATATCACAAATGGAAAAGTTAACTAAACGAAGTAAAAACACAAGTATGATTTTATATGCAAAAGGGAATGACTTGATTTCTTCCCGGCAAACAGTTATAATTCTGGAATGCAGTTATATAAATTGGGAGCCTTCAGTAAGGTTTCTTGGCATTTATTTGATAATACCATTAAGAAAATAGACATAGCATCTATAATGTCGTACGCATTTATCTGCTTAAAAGTAAAGCACGGCACCTACAATTTTAATGTAATTTCGCACATTGGATACTTTTGACATAATTGTTCAAAATACAAAAATTAATCAAAATCGTTAGACATGTTTTTGAGAAAACGAATTTAATTTCAAATTAAGAAACTCGTTATATGAAAAAAAAAATAAAAAAATCAAAGTACGCAGATTTTTTCAACTTAACATCATAAAAAAATAGTAAAATTTTTCGGAATTTCCTTTATTAGTTTATGAGACAGTGGCGGTTTTATAAATAACCTTTATTAGAATTTGTTACCAAAAACTGAGTATGCAGTATTTTTGGCCCGATGTCAAGCATCCTTAGTACAAAAAAGACCAAAATCCTAATTACCATTTTCTAGAAAAATAGTGATAATTGATTTTCACCAAAAAAAAATTGTATCTCAGGGTGTTTCAAACGATAAAGAAAAACATAAGGAAAGGCTACAGTCCGCTTGGAGCGAACAGTATGATACCCTATCCCTATCCCTATATGCCCCAAAAAAAATCTTAAGAAGATGATGGATAGCATTTTATTTCATTCTATAAAATTTAGAAAAAAAAAAAACATTTTTTGAAAAAACGCCCCCAAAAAGTGGGCGTGGCCAAAAACTTTGTATGGGCGATATATTGCAAAAAATATTGGCTAAATATCTTGTTAAACACTTTTTTTCGGTTTCTATGAAAATTATCGAAGAAAACAGCATTTTAGTGAAAAACGCCCACAAAAAGTAGGCGTGGCAAAAAACTTTATATGACAAACTTATAAAGGAGGGCAGTGCCTACATATCTTGTGAAGGTTATAACCCTCTATCTGTCCATCTGTAGCTTTAAATCGGTTTTTTCTAAATTGTGGGCGTGGCAGTGGGCGTATTCCAAAAAATTTTACACTTAACCATTTCGGAGCCCTAGGGAGTATGTGGTCCAAATTTCAGCTTTCTAGCTTGAATTTAAAGGCCTAAAAATTGCGTACGGACGGACGGACGGACGGACGGACGGACGGACGGACGGACGGACATTGCTAGATAGTCTTAGGATTTGGTCCTGATCATAAATATATATACTTTTATGGGTCTACGACGAATATTAAGGGGTGTTACAAACTATGTGTCAAAATTAATATACCCTTAGGATAGGGTATAAAGAAACCCAAAAAACCTTATATACGAACTTAGAAGCAAATCCGTCGAACTGTTTCGCCTTACGGTGCCCGGACAGACTCACTTTTCTGGACTTCTCTTTAGTCGTATCATCACTCATACTCAGATTGAGTTCGAAATTCCTGCACTATACCATAAAGTTAAAAACAGAAGTTTAAAGCAACAAACCCACATCCACATGTGCTTAAACGGACTCCATTGCATACCCTTGATGAACTGTCAAAAGCTGCATTTTGAATGTAACCCTTACTTGTACCAAAAAACATACATTATGAATAAGCTAGTTATATGGTGTCGACTTGTGAAGTGATATATACAATTTTCCACAGGTTGCAACCATAAGCACATTACCTAAACAAACCAGTAAATCAATGTCATCATAGTTGAAGCACCAGCTGATCTATTTAATCTTTTAACCACTTGAAGTTTGACACTTACGAATAATAAAACACCGAAAATTCGAGTACAACAACAAACAAATATTGGCAATGAGGACCAAAGTGAATTTGATTTATATGTCTCATATTGAGGTATTAAAGTGTTAACATTTTTTATCGTGAATAAGTAAACTAAAGAAGCACTTTCTTAAAGTGCCCTTCAGCGAGGGTATTTACATTGAATATCTTCAGCATTTAGCATTGTTATGATAATGAGTTTTTCTTTTTATAAATTTTAATTTGGCATGTTTCCATAAGTGTTGAAATAAAATGTATAAAGTGTAGATGTTGACATTAGTTTTTTAGCAGAATGGCATGGTGTTCAAGTGGAATGAGGTTTGGAACTGCAGATGCATGGCATAAAAAATGTACAAAAATTGTTTGAACTGAATTTATGCTGGTTTTTATTGAGCGCTATTAGATTTGCTTTGAGAAGTCGCATTTTTTGGGACCAATGAAACAACTAGATTACCTAATAAGAATGTAATTACATACATATGTATATAGAGGTATGTGTAGATGTAGAGGTGTTTAAGCAGAAACCAACTCGACTCGAAAAAGTGGTAGGCCAAGATCGCGCGACCATATACTGCAGAAGAAATTCGGCCTACCAGTTGAAAAGACGTAGGTAGGTACTGAATTGAAAAGGTGTAAACAATAGGTCAGCTGGCTCTAATAGGATTCATGCAGAAAAAATGCTTGATGACTGAACCATCAGTTCCATATGACCCATCTATATGGCTCAGAGCTAATAAGCAAAAAAGGAGAGAAGATACGTAATTCTTTTAAAAGAGAAAATTTTCAGTTTGCGAGGAGGACAAATGGAAGTGAAGATGCAACCGCAAACTCTGTAAAGTGTTGCAATATGTGGGTGTAGCCCAAAAGGACTTATAAATGTAAATAGCATAAAAATTCGATTCAACACAACAATACAACCCCAAATTCCAAATCTCAACCAACAATACAAACCCTAATTTAAAATCTCCACAAAGTATTTTTGTGTATGTTACAATTCGATATAAGAGTAAGTATTTAAAAGTTTTTAGAAATCGAATTACACAAAATATGTAAATTAAAAGACTGCTGTTTACAATGTGGAAAATGCTTATGTCATGCCCAAATATATACCTGCTACTTTCTGTGTTTGTCTTTGTGACTTTGTTGTCTTCAGTTAAAAATTAAACCCTTTGAACTTATTTGGTATTTATTTTGGAATTATTAGAATGACAGTCCTTCGCCTTTTGGTGCATCTGTGAGAATAATGTCATGTTTTATATTTCTTCTCAACTCTGCAATGCATAATCAGTAGAACCCCAGTTTATAAGACGGTACTCCAAATACCTCTACGGAGTTTAAAAAGTCAGTAAAAAAGGCATTACTATCATCGTTGGTCATTACAATATCTATCGAAAGATGTCTAATATTTTACTAATAATTTCATTAACTTAATCTCACCTGGGCGTTCAAATTTTCCTTGCAAAATAAATAAGTTACAAAATCATATTACATGTAACTAAATTTGTATTATTTATACATGGTACACTGTTTTACGTTAATTATTATTATATGATTATCTGAAACATCAAAGCATTTGTGCAGCCCGGAGCCATAAATGGCGTGTCATCTCTACCCTTCAACTAACGAACTATTTCACTTTTTTCAATGTAATGGAAACGCCTTCGTAGGAATGACCACATATTTGATGTCGCCAAGAACGCTAACCTAGGAATAAACTTATAATTGGCCAATTCAAATGTATTTATGGTGTATCTAGTAAAGTTTTTTCGTACCCGCCCGATTCTATTTTTATGAACATCTTAATGAGGACACCAAACAACAGCGGTTTTTTCTATAACTCACCTTACTAAAGAAAAAAAAATATATGTTATAGTAGTTAAAGCCAAATGAATTTCACTTTCAAAACCCAAGCAATGAATTATCCCTAGATCTGATTACATCGTTTGAGAAGTAAAAGAAATTTTGCAATTGAACCTGATGCCCGAGATCAGCTTATATCAGTATAGAAATGTAACGTGAATAAGTCGTCTAGTGGCAGTTAAAATCTTCTACTTTTCTACGATTAATGTTAGTGAGTTAATCTTACACCAGCAAATTAAGTTTTGAAAACCATTTGAACGATCTTTTAGCAAAAGCTATCCAATAATCGGCATAGCCCAAGCAGCTTGAAAATTCTATAAATGAAAAAAATATTTAATAAAGATTGTCAAATAGGCGGTGGTAAATCTACCATCAGCCATAAAACTTTATCAAGCTTTCCAGTAGTATAGTATATAGGAAAGTTTGCAAATGGGTCCTGAAAATAGGTGTTATGAAATGAATTTAAGATTTGTTCCAGAGAATAAGAACAATTTTCTTAAGACAATGGGAGATATAGGTACCATCATATCCACTATCCAGAGGTGCAATTGCAATTTAAATTCTTAAGTTATTTCTCAAACACATCCTCCTCTGATAAGTAAATTGCAATCGGATCAATAACCGAGAAAGTATTAGAGCGAATTATATTATTAGATTGTGAAGTGAAGTGAACTTTAAGTGAAGTCAGTGCGATGCAGAGTTTCGCATTGGATCCGGTGGATGGCATTTACCTACACATGAGATGAATGGCATCTTCTCTTGAATACCTCGGCGTAGGGGACTGTTTCACTATAATGGACACTGAGGTGGAGCTAACTGGCTAATAACTTGCTCACCTTTACCTACTGAGGAGCAGGATGTAGTTTCAATGATATTTGTATAGAGTCGGATCCTGTTTCTATACTGTACATGAATATTACATAATGCAGTAAGGTAAGCAAGAAGAAAAATGTTGGCGAGACCAACTGATCAATGTGATCATTCTTCAATTTATTCAATGAGCTAAATACATTAGACGGATTTTAATCAAATGCAAAATTCTTTTCTACCGTGGCCTTGACAAAGTGTAAATATATAATTCTGTTATTTACTGTTGGATTTAGGATACGGGTTTTTCATAAGTAAAAATCATTAAAGTAGGATTACAATTGAAACATTTTTAAATTTGTCCAAATGACCGTCATTTATGTTATGTTATTATGTTATTTCCCCGATAGAATTTGGGATGCAGTTGTAAATTTCTGCCATCTACCATTTTCGTGGCCCGTTCGATTTAAAGCGTCAAATGGTCTTTCCGGTTTCAATTGGTACTAAGAAATTCTTTAACTTGGCTTTACATATAAAGGGTGAATAAATTTGACGTATTTAGAATGATATTAGTACGTTGGGGAATGTTAGCACTTACATTTGTCTTGTATTACTCTGTAGCTTTAAAATACACTTCCTCACAATTATATCCGGCAGAGTAAAGTTACTAAGTTCTGATTTGGTGTTTGTTAAGAATTAAGATTTGAGTTTCCTATTAATTTTTAGGTTTTTTCTCTTCTCTTTAATCACCTCATATTAACTTAACTTTTTAAAAACCAATTTTAAATCTCTCAGTTCTCTCACTCTATCAATTGATTGAGATTATCAATTTTGTAATTGGCACTTGGTCATTAGTAGTTTAGCCATTTCAAAGCAATTATTTGTGATTTATTTCAAAACTTTGTTCCACTTAAGTCTAGAGCGGTTAAGAAAACAAGATTGGTTTAATAAAGGCTAAACAATTTTAAAAAATTTAAAAAGATTAAGCTACACATTTTGGTAAATATTTCGTGCGACTGCGGAAAAAGTATGATTTTCTGCATCGCTTTCTTTAAACACAATACATTTTGTCAACTGAATCAAAAATAGTCAATTTTTTTTGGGATTTTTCTCAACTCCAAGCGTATAATTATTGATAAATTATTGAGGAGAAAAGTGTCTACATATTTTGTGAAGGTGCCTTATTCCATCAACTTAAGGCTTAAAATAGTTTATTCTTAATTGTGGGTGTGGCGGTGGGCGTTTCAAAAAAAATATTACACTCTACCATTTCGGGGCCATAGGGAGTTCTAAATTTTAGCTTCCTAAATTTAAAGGCCTGAAAATTGATAACGGACAGACGGACGTACGTTGTTAAATCGTCTTAAGTTTTGGTCCTTACCATACTTTTAGGGGTCTACAAATATTAAGGGGTGTACAAACTATGTGTCAAAATTATTTTACCCTTAGAATAGGGTATAAAAATAGTGGAATTCCAAAATTCATAGAGCAATCTGAACTGATGAAATGACTTCTTACCAGTTATTCATGTTTTTTTTAAAACAGTTTACATTCAATCTAATAATATAATTCGCTCTAATACTTTCTCGGTTATTGATCCGATTGCAATTTACTTATCAGAGGAGGATGTGTTTGAGAAATAACTTAAGAATTTAAATTGCAATTGCACCTCTGGATAGTGGATATAGGTACCATAGGTACCATCATATTAAAGTATTAGAGCAAATTATATTATTAGATTGAATGTAAACTGTTTTAAAAAAAAACATGAATAACTGGTAAGAAGTCATTTCATCAGTTCAGATTGCTCTATGAATTTTGGAATTCCACTATTTTTATACCCTATTCTAAGGGTAAAATAATTTTGACACATAGTTTGTACACCCCTTAATATTTGTAGACCCCTAAAAGTATGGTAAGGACCAAAACTTAAGACGATTTAACAACGTACGTCCGTCTGTCCGTTATCAATTTTCAGGCCTTTAAATTTAGGAAGCTAAAATTTAGAACTCCCTATGGCCCCGAAATGGTAGAGTGTAATATTTTTTTTGAAACGCCCACCGCCACACCCACAATTAAGAATAAACTATTTTAAGCCTTAAGTTGATGGAATAAGGCACCTTCACAAAATATGTAGACACTTCTCTCCTCAATAATTTATCAATAATTATACGCTTGGAGTTGAGAAAAATCCCAAAAAAAATTGACTATTTTTGATTCAGTTGACAAAATGTATTGTGTTTAAAGAAAGCGATGCAGAAAATCATACTTTTTCCGCAGTCGCACGAAATATTTACCAAAATGTGTAGCTTAATCTTTTTAAATTTTTTAAAATTGTTTAGCCTTTATTAAACCAATCTTGTTTTCTTAACCGCTCTAGACTTAAGTGGAACAAAGTTTTGAAATAAATCACAAATAATTGCTTTGAAATGGCTAAACTACTAATGACCAAGTGCCAATTACAAAATTGATAATCTCAATCAATTGATAGAGTGAGAGAACTGAGAGATTTAAAATTGGTTTTTAAAAAGTTAAGTTAATATGAGGTGATTAAAGAGAAGAGAAAAAACCTAAAAATTAATAGGAAACTCAAATCTTAATTCTTAACAAACACCAAATCAGAACTTAGTAACTTTACTCTGCCGGATATAATTGTGAGGAAGTGTATTTTAAAGCTACAGAGTAATACAAGACAAATGTAAGTGCTAACATTCCCCAACGTACTAATATCATTCTAAATACGTCAAATTTATTCACCCTTTATATGTAAAGCCAAGTTAAAGAATTTCGTATTTAGCTCATTGAATAAATTGAAGAATGATCACATTGATCAGTTGGTCTCGCCAACATTTTTCTTCTTGCTTACCTTACTGCACTATGTAATATTCATGTACAGTATAGAAACAGGATCCGACTCTATACAAATATCATTGAAACTACATCCTGCTCCTCAGTAGGTAAAGGTGAGCAAGTTATTAGCCAGTTAGCTCCACCTCAGTGTCCATTATAGTGAAACAGACAAATGTCCCCTACGCCGAGGTATTCAAGAGAAGATGCCATTCATCTCATGTGTAGGTAAATGCCATCCACCGGATCCAATGCGAAACTCTGCATCGCACTGACTTCACTTTAAGTTGAAAATCAAGTTTTGGAATACGAACATCGCGGATTATCGTTGGAAGAATCATGATTAATAAGCGATTACGAAATCGCATCATTATTGAGGCCCGCGAGCAGGCATGCCGTGCATGTTGGTGTGATAAAATTGTAATTAGCATCGAAAAGCAAATTAAGTATCTGCACATTGTGCGATTCTCTCAGGTGCAGCGCGTCTTTGTCTGCAGGTAGACTTCAAATTGCCTTCGCACGTTTGTCAGTCATATTTAGACGGCAGAGTGGCTTTTAAAAATAATTTTGTATTTTATAAAAAGAATGCAGACTTAAGTCTATGAGTTGTGATATAATGAACAAGCTGGGAATTAACAGGCATAAAGTGATGCAAAAAGTATGTATGTATTCGATATATCTTCAAATTATGAATAGAAAATTGTAGGGTTCAAGGGTAGTTTAAACTAGAACTAGAATTAAACCCCTTTTTTAAAATCTTGCTATATTCGCAGCCAAATTGGACACGAAAGATCAACACGACCCAAAATCACTCGGAAACTTTACAACATACGAAGCTAAAATTTGGAATATAGGAAATAAAAAACGGAAAGAATGAATAAATATTTTGAGGCTTCTTATAAGCACTTTAAGTTAACAGCGCCATCTAGATTTAAGAATGGATTACTCAAGAATCATAATACTTGTGACGTAAATCGAAGGTAAACATAAAATATACGCCATCTGGATTGGAGTAGAAGGTAGTTGATAGATAGTTCAGTACTTCAGCCGTAGTTATAATAAAAATTATAACAAATCGGCACGATATTAAATAAAATATTCATATTGGATTATTGAGAAATTAGTTTTTAATAAATAAGAGTTTATTTTAAATTATTAACAATTTACAAATGACGACAAGATTTTTGTTACATAACATTTAAATTGTTACAATATTTAAGAAGAAAACTACCAATGTAATTGCGGTAAAAGGGCGAAACTTCATTCACAATCGGAACCTTGATCATGACTCGTGTCGATTTTTTTATTTGTTTACCAAAAGATAAGACCCATAAGTCTGTTGCTGTTCGCTTTCTTATTTAGTAAGAATTGAAAAGACTCTTAATGAATGAGGTGGATTTTCTCATAAAGAGAGAAATTTACGAACAAATTAGGTAATGCTTTTTTTAATACCATCAGAGAGCACACCACAAAACACAACATTCAGTAAATGTAAGCTCTCAATATCGTTTTACTTAACGGTTGTTTTTTGCGTGTTTATCGATCTTCAACTTATAGACTATTTTAAATAAGCATAAAATCCAATATTTTACAGTTTAAAATTAAATGAGCTTTCTAAAATCTGCTCGCAAAAATTTATTGAATGTACTTATGCACCTAGTAATTGGCTCATTATTATTATAATTGGTTCTGTGGCTATCTTTAGAAAATAAGCTTATAACCCGCAGTGACATTTGCAAATCATACATATTTAAAAGAAAGATCAATTTTAGTCTTATAATAATTTAGAACATCGCGTCTGAAACTTAATGTTTGCAGACCAACTAAATTACACCTTCTGCCATAATTAGGAAACTCATCAAACATATTTAATTTACGTACCGTGTACCTAGTAAAGTTTTTTGAACTCTTTCGAATCTAAGTTCGTGAACTGCATATGGCGAAACCCAAATTCCAGAACAATGCTCTAAAAAACCTCTGACTAATGAGCAAATAACAGCCTGAATGACTTTTATTAGTCATTTTAGCATTAAAGATTGAAAACCCAAAGACTTAATTTTAGCCAAAAGAAGGGTGTGATGCACCCTGTCAAACGCTTTTGTGAAGTCAGTGTAAAGTACATCAACTTGTAATCGTTTTTCAAAATGATTAAATACATATATAATTAGTTAACAAACCTAAATTAGTAGCACATGATCCACCACGAACAAAGCCATGCTGATTTTAAATATTTTCTAAAACGCGAAAAATACTTTCAAATAATTTTGGTATTTCAGAAAGCTTTTATATAGGCCCATAGTTTTCTGTTTTTTGCCTTAAACCGCTTTTATTCATAGGTGTTATGAAAAAATGCTTCCATTCGTTTAGGAAGTTTCTAGTTACAAGAGACAGGTTTCGTAGTAAGATGTTTTAGGTAGTAACGAATGTTTGAATGAAACAACAACAACTGGTGATTGTCACCACAAACAATGAAGGCTGGTTTTTTGGTTACAAATTATGTCCTCTTTATTATTTTGAGCTATAAAGACACCCTACCTTAGGCCGAAGCACAGTTTCTAAAATGTTTAAGAAAATAATTTAACCTATATGAATTAGTTTTGTTGGTTAAGTATCGATGGTAACAGAAACTTCTTAAACGCAATGATTTTAGTAGATATACAAAATATTCTTTATTAAACAGATTACATTACGCTTTTATTGTATAAAAAATGATGATGATATATACGTTAATTTATTACTTATAAACACTCTACTCTACTTGCGGATTGATTACAATTTTTCCTATTTATTTATTACATAGAACAACATTTCCCTGAAGTATCGTACTCTTAGACTTTATATCCATATTGGGACAACTTGAAGTTCATGTTGCCGTATCACAATTTGTTTTTTCACCTAGTACCAGGTTTTCCCGCAAACGTATTAATGAATATGACCTGAAATCAATTACATATTTGCATTTGCAAGAAAAACTCAGCTCGAACTTATGGCTAACATTGCTCCAGCAAAAAAAAGCTTTAAGTCAGCAACAAGTTGAGGACGTTGTTTTATTTAAAGAATTTATTTTATTTCAAAAGAAATTACATTTATAAAATGAATTTGATACTAGAAAACACACACAAAAAGCAATACAGAAAGTATTTATGTTAGAATCGAATGATTTAGTTAGTTTTTAACTTAGCAGCAGTCTTAGTAGATCCATAATACTTTTTAATCATCGACAGCGAACTTATCACAGGAACCATGATTGGTAAAAACAGTGGAATGTAAATGGCATACCTAATTGAAACTATTTTTACTAACATGTTCAATAGATATTATTTTACGAAACAACTTACTTTTGTTCATCGGGGAAATATAACTGTGCTAGTAGACTTGCGTCGAAGAATGCCTTCTCAGATGAAGCGAAAGCTTTCTTGGCATGTGTTGATGCTTGGAGCAATTCACCCTTTTTTAGGTACTGCTTTGCCAACAGAATGTTTTCATATGCGTCATGGATAGCCACCCCTACATCATCGTTAATGACAATATAGCTTATTTCATCTGCAATATTTTAATATTATTTACAATAGATATTAAAAAATATACAAAGCAACGATGTACCTAGTAACTGTATCAAACTTTGAAGTGTATGCGTGGATGTAATAATGTGGTTTACAACACTTCTACGGATAAAAGCATCATATTCCCATGTCCTTGGACTTATTTGGTCAACATCAACGGCTTTTACTCCTGCCAGTGTTACCTTTAAAAATTAAAAAAAAAGAAACAACAGCGAAAGTGGACTCAATAATTTGGAATATATAAGAAAGCCAACTGTTAGATTTCAATAACATGTACCCACCTCAACGTGTATATCTAAGAGCTTGTGTAACTGATAAAGCATAATCTGCATCACATCATTGGTATTCACATAGAAGCTGACTTTTTCCAAATTCTCATTGTAGGCGACGCATACTTCTTCGGGAGGATTGAATATGATGACACCACCCCATTTTGGAGATATGAACGAGTCCACCTTGTTGCGCGTTGCCATTTCGTTGTTTCCCTTGTAGATATGTACGGGAGCAATATCGCATGGAGGCACATACACTACCATGTTAATTACAGAGTTGTGCGTAATTCCGGCTCCCAAGTTCTTTTCGATTGATGTTATGATATGTGGCATTGCAGTCTCAGGTAAAGCATAGTGACGACCCAACTTACTGTCATCCCGAATCTGCCTCAAATTCCCATCGAATGGTAACTGGTATTTCCATTGCGTTTTTAGCGTAAAGTTTGAAATTTCACTTACTTCATTAAGGAACGGTTCAATGTAAGCTATAAATATTCGGGATTAGTAATTTGTTAAGAGATCATCTAAACTTACTTTTGGTTGCCAGTTGAACGTTCCACTTGACATTCATCGAGTCTGGACGTGGATTAAGAACTGACACGACTACGTCATATTTGAGCTGCGGTGGTGAGCTTTTAGTTACCGTACGTCGATCATCTTCATCTTCCACAAGAATAGCTCGAATGCGATGAGTTTGTAGGATGTTAACATTAAGGACATTCTGCAGTTTCATGGAACCTAAGCAAAAAAAAAATCTTAGATTCTTAAATATGGAACAGAATAACGTACTTGTATCTGATTTAATAAACGCGGAACGTTCTGTAGTAAGGAGGACATCTTCCTGCAATTTTCCCCATTCAATGAAAATGAAGTCTCCTGATTTTATAGGATAGTGTTTCAGTACTGTTGCTTCCAAGCCGGCAGGGGTTTTCGATTGGGCTGCTCCTTTGATAGGTGGAATTTGTTCAAATGCAATACTCCACAGTTCTGCAATGCAATTAGTGTGTGAGAGAGATTTGCAAGACTAAGTTCAAGTTACCATTGTTTTTGAATGCATCAGTTAGCTCTCGAATAAGAAGCGCAGATCGTTCTGGCTTGAACGTATAGATGCCAACCTTAATTTTTATTTGAAGTGCTGATTCACCAAGGTCTCGTATATCGGAGTATGGTAGACTTACTCTGTATAGTATATAAAAAATTGCCGACTACAACTATGATTATGAAAGTATGTACAAACCTGTAAACTTCAGTTGTCTTCCACCACATTGGCACTCCAATTACTATTACGACAACCATGAATGCTACCGAGGCATATATGCGATATTTATCTGGAAAAAAACCAAAAAAATGTTTGTTTTATTTAAGAGCACAAAATCAGTTTTAAGATGACGGCCTCAATTCAACAGATTTAAGAAGGTTTGAAGGTTATATTGTTAAGAAAATTTTGATTTTAGGACTATATCGGGGGGACTTTGTGTACACCGCATTTGGCATTCTGGCATTTTTTCTGGCATTCAACATCAATCTACTCAAACCTGCATCTCATTTTGACAATGCTTTGATCAAATAAAAACAATGTTTTGACCAATAAAATGCTGTTGGTGTTTTCAAGATTTTGTGATCTAGGTGTTCTTAAAACCGCCATGATGCATTTAAAGCATTAAAAGTAAAATAAGTGAGGTTATTTTTTCTTTGTTTTTTTTCCGAGACACGACAAAACATGTTGAGGTTGTCAATGAGTTTGTATGTCATAAAACATCTATTCAAAAAAGTTTGTAAGGTCGCGTAAACCATACAAAAACATCCATAGTTTCTGTTTCTATTGTTAAGAGCGATTTCGACGTCGTGTTCATTAACTGCGCCTTAGAACTTTTGCTCGTTTAGGATTAAGAAGGCGCAGGGTGCACACTTTCAAGAAACATCCTATAAGAGTGAGAGGAAATGGTAGCGTCTACCCTAAAAATGTTGATGCTGCCAAATACATCTAATATTCCATGTGCGTCGGTGACTAGGTATTCTTGGCTGTTAAGAGCCTGTGAAGAGACTGTGTTCCGGTCTTAAATCCATTAACTTGGTATAATTTTAATCCTCCGAGACTCTTTAATTTCCTTGGGTTTGGAACGCTTTTCTTTTCCCTTCTCCTACCGCGGAACACCTCCCTTGCTCTTCTGTTACCTTTTTCCAGTATACGTATACATAATCATACTACGGGCTCTTTCGATACTGGGACCACTGGTTGTTTGCGTCTGTGGTAGGTGAATGCACAGTGGAGAGTTTCTCACTCAGGTTGCCTTTGTAGACTCTGGCTACTTCAAGTGCGCTAAGGCAGCTTCGTAGCTTCTTCTAGTTAGACAGTCGAGCTTTGAAACTAGCTGCAACAAGAAAGCAATCAGAGTGGAACTTTGCCCGTCGAAATGCATGCAAATTCAGGATGTTAGATGCGCGCCCCGCATCGATTAGCACATGGTCTATTTCATTGGCGGTTTGACTGTCTGGAGAACTCCACTTAGCCGTGGAAACCTAGCGCTACTTATCACCTTATCACAAGCTGCAGCAAAGTAAAGATATGCATTGACCAAATAAAAACGAAACCACCAAAAGCGTGCTCATTCAATTTCAACAAAAAAAACAATAGGAAATGCCGCTTGGTATTATTCCCTATCCATATGCCTTTATGTCCTCCAGAAAAAGTCGTTAGGTCCATGATGGATGACATTTTATTTAGTTTTTAGAAAATCTAACAAACTTGGGACGTATAGTTCCGAATTTCAGACATTATTAAGTTGTCTTACCTTTTGATGTTGATCGTAAACTTTATGTATTTCTTTTAAATTCTTATCCTTTCTTATATTTACGTTTAAGTCACATTATAATATCACAGTATTGTTAAACCTTTTTTAGAGTGAAATGAATGGAGTGAAATTAAATAATCCAATAAAATGGTTTGTAAAAGTTAAAATGTACGATTTGACCATTACTACTCTAAGTTCTATAACTTCAGAACTATTAGATATAGCTACAAAACCAACTATAAATATTTTGTCGCGTGATCCTTGAAACCACGCGATGACCAATAGCATTTTAACAGGGAGCTGACAGGCAGCGAAAAACTGGATTTAAACATTTTGCTTAAAGTTCAACGCCCAAACCACTGAGCCGCGGCATCATGGAGAAACCCTATTCACTCGCAAATAAAAACACATTTCTTCTGCCAAAGTTTTCGTCTCCTTAATTTTATTCGCAGCAATACTTAACACAACACAACATCTGTCTCTATTGCTATTCCTTATAACTGCAACATAAAATATAAACGGGACCTTTATCGATTGGCGTCAGTTTGGAGACGTACTTAGTAAATTTTGTTGTTCCCTCGCATCGGTAGACAATGTTCAGTGCATTGTCCTTTGGCGTTATCGTAAGCAGCACAGACTCATCATAATCGGAATCGTTTTCCTCCTCCGGTGACAAGTAGGTTATCACCCCAACGTCCTCTGATGTGTTTAAGAAAAACATTAAGTCCAGTGTATTCTCGTCACAGTGAGCACTATCACCTAGCACGGTATAGCAGCCCGGTGTCCACCGTTGCAACTCTAAACTAACACTTGGCTCTGTTGCATTTGGTTCAGCCAGATCAAGATCAGTGCACTCTTGGAGCAGCTGAAACATCTGTGCACTGCTGAAGGTGTCTATGACGTGCTTGACATTCTCTGTGGCACTCGTCAAGTCCAATATCTCGTAACGTTGACCATTAGCAGGACCTTTCAGCGACCAAACTAGACTGTCACTATCTTTCAGCTCTATTCGAATTTTCTCAAAGAAATCGGTTTGTAGGAATTGCTCCAAACAAATCTCCGAATTATCTTCGATGTGTTTCTGAATGTGTTCTTTGCACTCCTCTTTTAGATAGGTTACATTGATGACCTTTGTCAAGTCGATGGGAGTCAACAGCTGCGGTCCCGTAAACACCATCTTTGTGAGTGGACGCAGCGAGTCTTCAACAGTGTCGTTGTTTAGTTCGCCGTGAAACCAACCGTTGATCGTCATTCGCGGGTACTCGCTGGTCGTCACTTCGCCTACTTGGTGGAAGGATTTGGACCCGACTTTAAAGAATGCAAACTGATTGTTTCGTGGATTGATTTTCCGCATAACAGGAAAGTGTGGGAAACAGTTTGCGTCTGTCTTAAAAATCTCCAGACAGCCGCCCATTTCGTCTGTCCACTGGTCCACCTCCTCCCACGGGGAGAGGTAGTAGACGAAAGCAATTTGTCGATCCTTCAGCAGGTCATCGTGCACCAGGAGATAGTCTCCACAATTGTACATAGAACAGGAGGCAGACACAGATGTTAGTTTCAGATTGCAGAGTTTCTCCAGCCACGGCTTCACCGATGTTTTCAGCATTTGGAGGAATTTCTGCAGATACATAGTTTGAATGTTGGACAGGTCGGCTGTCTGATCAAATTCGTAAAGATCCATCTGTTTGTGCGACCAATCCACGTCTTCCTCCATTTCATTCACTAGAAAGCCAGTAACTTTCTTGTCAGACAGAAAATCTTGGAGAACGCAAATCCGAAATGGTTCGCTGTAGAGTTGAATACCAGGTTTGTCCTTTGAAAAGTCAGTGCACTGAGTCCAATTTGTTTTTAGCTTTTCAAGAAGTGACGGATCATTGTATTGCTCATTAATTGACACGACGAGGTCATCATCGTCCTCATCATCGTCGTCATTTTCGTCATCACTATTCTCAGGTTCTTGGCGAACTGAATCTGCGGCAACATTTAGCTTTGGAATCTTTTTCTTTGGCTCATTGTCGTTGCTATCTTCAGTATCTTCCTCTTTTTTCATCGCGTTGCAGCGTTCTAAAAAGAAGAAATGATGAATGGAATGGGACATTAATCAGTAATTGTTTACGGCATACCTTAGAATTTACATATTTGTTGATTTAGTTTAAGTCTTGTTTTTTTTTTAAGTACTATAAAGGATGGATTAACACGAAACACTTTTCTTTTTACTTCAGAACACATAAACATAAAAAAATTACTTTTGACAAAAGAAATAAGAAAATAATTTTGCAAGAGGTGTATTCAAATTGATTGTTACATACCGTCATCATTGCGGTCTTCTTGTTTGGTGGTCTCGGGTTGCTTAGATTTTTCCATTTGCACTGTAATGTTTAACAGTATATTGTTTAAACAAAAATAAATGCAACTAAATTAGAAAAACTTTAGTGGAATTTATCAATATATGAAATGTTGGCATGAAACAGGCTATATTTTTCTCGTTGGAGACAAGACAGTCGTACAGTAAGCGTCACTTTGACACTTCAAAATGCGGTTTGACAAGTCTGAAGATGGCGACCGGTTAGAAAAATTAAATTGGATTGGAGATGGGTAATAAATACATGAAGAAAATGCGAATTCAGCGAATAAAACCCAACAATATAAAATTCTGTTTTTAAATCCTTTACTGTTTTCATCGAGCTGAAGTTATCGTTTGTATTTAAATAATTTTGCACTGAACAATTTTTGTTTTTTCTTTTTGAATTGAGTTCAACTTCAAAATAAAATTTAAAACAAGACGAAATAGAATTAGACGTAAAATATATCTGCCAACAACAAATGGCTAGATTTTACTTTACTGCCCCACCTCCAAAATCGCTCTTACCGTTTGGGTGTGGCACGCCCCCAAAGTTTCGAAAATGGAATATTAAATGGTCCGAAAATTTCTGGAACGGAGTGTCCAAATGTTATAAAATAAATTTTATTTTTCTCGTGAAAAGTGTAGTTAGTTAATAAAAAAGTTTCATCAGAATCGATTCGTGAAAAGGTTCGATATGCAACAAAGAAACACTAATATTGTTTTCGTTTTGGTTCGCTGGTGGGAAAAATCGTCGAAAAACGATGCCTGACAAAAAGCATATGCCCCGAGCGTGAGCGGTACCTGCCGCCTGCGGAAAGAGGGATGAAACCCCTTAATCCCGCGAATCTGGCCACCCAGGTACTGTTGCCATACCCGAAAAGCATATACCAACGATTGCAGGGGCTAGCTGTGCATCCTGAATGATCACAACGTGACAAAAATTATATAAATTGTCATTTGGTCATTTAAGGCATTTGTTATTTATTGTAAATTGAGGTAACACCGTAAATATAATTGAGCACAAAATATAATTTGAATATATAATAATCGCGAATAAGAAAACGAGAGGTATTATTGGTTTTCAATTCCTTAAAGCGTTGATCTGATTATTCGCCTTTTTTGACTTCGTCGGCATCGTCACCCTTTGAGATTTGGTTTCATACAAAAAAGAGCTATAAACATTAAATAAGAATTAAAAACAAACAAAAAACATATCAATTGAAGCAATGAAATTAACAAAACAAGGTGCATGCTAAACTAATAACAACAATAGCAAACACAAATCGGCGGCAAATAGTTAATTAAATACACAATGGTTAGTGGTTAGTATCGGATTACACTACTTGCTTTCTGGTCAAATTTATCTGTCAAAAGCACGATCAATTGTGGTCATTTAGTCATTTGGTCATCTAAGAAATGCTCATTTTGCTGCATGACCTTATTTTGACAGCAATACTGTCAGAATTGGTCATTATTTGTCCACTTGACATGCAATCTAATCCTACCTTTAGATCATCAGATTTTGATTGGTCTAAAGGTGCGACCTTGGCATCTGGATGACATGCTGACGTCAGAATACTTCTTTATTTAAGACGAGATGACTACTTAAGGATAAATTCTAAGTTATAGTGACGTCAGGAAGTCATCCGGATGACAAGTTTGGATGACCGTCTGATCCCACCTTAAGTCAAAATGGGAGGCCTGACGAAATTTGTTTAATTAGAAGTACGCCACATGGGAATCTGTAGAAATACAGTCTAAAAAGTGATTTTTCCACTTATTCGCTAAATATATCTTCATAAGCTATGCAAACTATACACCTAAATTTTTTTTTAATGAATGGAAAGCCTATGTTGTACATTCCTTCACATTTTCGAAAACGTTTTAGTAAAAAAAAACCTAATGATACCTTCTGCACAGAGGCAGATAAAGCGGAATCTAGAAACAAGCCTTGAAGATGGAAAGGTGACTCAATTCACAGAATAAAATTTTGGAGAAAGTCTGAAGTGAAAGGTGATCATATTAGGACTATTACGAAGTTCAAAAAAAGGGGGGCACGCAACTATGAGTTCGTCTGTATAGAAGGCGTTGATATGTGTAAGAAAATTACGTACACAGTTTTTTCAAAGAAATAAATGTTTGAAAAGGTACATTTGGAAAATGCTAATGTATTCTGGATTTAAATTTTTTTAAATATTAGCTTGTTATTTAAAAACGATTTTAAGATAGAAAAATAATTTCATATTACCCAGTCCTGCAATTTATATATATTTGCTGAAATACGATACTAATTTCTGATGTTAGGTTTTCAGTTTTAGCATTATGTGAACGTTATAATCTTTCGTGAACGATTGTTACAAATTTACAAATCTGGCTTTTCATCCACACACTGGCCTACAGAGGTAATATTTTTAGGTATTTTTGCGTAATTGGAGTTCATCATATTATTAACTTGTTCTAGCAATTTAAGTTATTGATTCAATTTTAGGTAGACCGAAAATACTACATATATACAAAATGCTACTATACAAATAATAAAACTTATGCACAAACAAAAAATAAATATTCACCGTTGTAGTGAATAGCGATTTGAATTTCAATACTTTCTTTTAGTAGGTATTGCTCCATTTTTATTAAAATCGTATTTTTGTCTTGATTGATGAACGCCACACAAGGTTAATGAAATGCATGCAAAAAGGCTTTGTGTTAAGTTTTCGTATGGAGATTAAAAAGCATGGATAGGAAAACGCTGTTTAAAGTAGAATGATAAAGGGTGGTAGAATTTCCGAACACAGTGGTATATTGGGCAAATATGCAGATAAAGTGGTGCCGACTTTTCATAAACTTATTGCCACTTTTCCATAAGAAATAATCATATATGTATTTTTTTTTATTTATTAATAATGCCGATTTAACTGACTGATAACTCTAACACACTTTTAACTCATTAGTTAAACTCAATTTCTTATTAATAATATTTTTCTTAGGATTTATCCGCTGCATAAAAAGTAATTCACTGATGTAGGTATTAACAAGTTGATAACTTTGAAATAATTTTGCTCGACTAAAAAAAGAAGTTTTTGTGCAAATCATTGTTAATTTAGGTGTTGCAACAGTATAAAAATATAAAAAAATTTTTGGTATAATTGTTCATTTATCCACTCAAATAATAAACTGTTTTTTCCTTAAGTAATCCAAAAAGGCTTATGCCTTTTTCCAGTTAATTTTTCAAAACAGTCAGTTAGTTATTGTATGGAGAACCATTCATTATTAATAAGAAAAATTAACAAACGGATAAATTTTTTATCCGTGTGATATCTAACACATGAGTAAACGACCGAGTAGGGTTTTATTAATAATAAGGCTGAATGTGTATTTCATACCAAATTGAATCTTCAAAAAATAAACAGTGGCAGGTAACCTTGTCCTAATAGAAAGAGAACACATGCATTTTTATAGAAATAAAAAATAATATAATAATAAAATGTATAGTTTTGCCTAACCTAGCCTACATAAATATATCACTGACGATCATATTACAACAGGTATCCTGGAATGGAACCGTGGCATTTTCTATGAATTACCAAAATCCAAATAATAAGATCCATAGCTTCTTTCCAATGTAGAGTACTCCGCTAATTCGTACATTCGATCAAGACTCAAATATTGGAATTCTTAAATGTTCTATTTATTATGATCCATTTGTAGTTAATTTAAAATAAATACACGAATGACATTTATTTTTGATAAAAAATCGAATATTTTATTTTATTTGCAATTGCCCCTTTTTAAACTTGGGCCCTTCTTTTTGTTTGTGTTATCGGATACGCTTATCAGAGGTAGTGCCGCAGTAGGCAGAACTCACTCTATGGCCCTCTACTTGCGTGTGTGGATGTGGTAAAACATACATTTTCATTTCTAAAACAAGCGTATGTCACATCTGTGGTATGTCACCAGCGCAAACTGTCGATGAATGCATAAAATTCTGTTGTGAAGTAGAAGTGGAGGCAAAACAATTTCGCGATAAGAGAAAAAAAAAGTTTAAATCTAAATCAAGTAATAAGACAGTAATAATGCCGTCAAAGTGCTCTGTTGTGGGTTGCTGTAATCGAGCTGATCGCGAAAGAAATGTACGATATTTTCGATTCCCGGGAGTAAACAAAAGAAGCAAGGAATTACTAGAGCTCTCAATTAAGAGAAGGTCAGCATGGCTAAACGCAATGAAAAGGAAAGACCTAAAAGAAAGCTCACTTAAAAATACTCGAGTATGTTCTAAACACTTTGTCAATGGTATGCATTATAATTTGAAATTACATTACATTTATGCAATATAAGAAATTTTTATACAGGTTCTCCGTCTCATATAAAAAATTATCTGCATCCAGACTGGGTTCCAAACGTACAAATGGGATTTGGTGGTAAAAAATCAAATGCTTCCGCTGTGAAACGATTTGAAAGAAAGCAAAATCGTGAAATACAAAAGCAGAAGATGCGAAACGCTGTCTCTGTCAGTACTACTGAGAATACTTGGCCTGAAACTAAAACTGAAACTTTTGAAATCGTTGAAATCGAATTTTATGATCATGAGCATGAGCTAGAGCCAGAGCTTGAGCCAGAGCTTGAGCCAGAGCTAGAGCCAGAGCTTGTGCCAGAGCTAGAGCCAGAGCTTGAGCCAGAGCTAGAGCAACAAGAAGATGAATTGACCGAGTTGGATGCTCTCAAAATGGAACTTAATTTAAAAAATAAACTCATTGGAAAGTATGAGCAAAAGATTAATTACCTTGAAAATGACTTAAAAGAAGTAATGCGATTTTATTTTGTTAATGATTTTAGTAATTATAATAATTTTGTATTTTATTACATGCAGGTAATAAATGAATACCAACTAAAGCTGGCAGAAAAATCCAATGAAATCGAAAAAATGTTTAAACAGTTACGTGTTAAAGGAATGGGTATCAATGATTTTATAGACAGCGATGCAAAAGTTGTCTATTTTACAGGTCTCTCCAGTTTTGATATTTTAAATTACCTATTTGAATTTGTTAAAGGTGATTTAACAGCAAGTCTGAAGAAGAATATCAACGTATTCGATGCTTTTGTTTTGACTCTTTTAAAGCTGCGACTTGATTTTCCGTTTACATATTTGGCATACAAATACGGAGTATCACTAAAGTGTATATCAAAAATATTTCACGACAATATTATTGTTTTAAATGCCAAGTTAGCCCCACTCGTGCATTGGCCGGACAAAACAGAGTTAGAGAGCGCAATGGAAAATTCTTTTACAGCTATCATTGACTATTTTGAGATTTTTATTAAAAACTCAGGTAAATGAATTGTATGAATGAAAAACACTTATCTTATTTTGTTTATCTTTCAAATACACTCTCCCCTAAATTAGATTTATCGAACAAACATCAGAGTACGATTAAATATTTGTTGGCTGTATCTCCTAAGGGTGCAATTAGTTTTGTGTCAAAAGGATTTGACGGTAATTGCAGCGACAAAACTATTGTTGAAACATCCGGACTTTTCGAAATTATAGATATAGGTGACACAATTTTGTCAGACGGCGGAATGTTGGTAAACGAAGTGATTGTGGAGGAAGGTGTCAAACTACTCATACCTGCTTTTCGGGAGGGAGATGGAACTGCTGATATTTGGCAGATAAAAAATATGACAAAACTAAGATCTCACGCAGAGCGAATAATTAGGCTTCTCCGGCAAAAATATTTCATCTTGTCCAATCAGCATTCAATAATAGCAACAAAAAAGCTAAATGGTGATAAAAAGTATCTTGATTATATCGTAAAGTCTTGCTGTGCTATGGTTAATTTAAGCCCTTCAATTATAAACGTTGAAGGTAATGAACAAAATTTATCAAACTAATTAAAAACATACATTAATCTAAGTTTGACATGTAAATAAATACGTTAAATGTACATAATTAATTTAAAAATTAAGTTTAGTGCTACTAATCCAGCCAAAAGAGAGCAAGTTCAAAACAATTTATATATATAACTCAACAATGTAATGTCAGTTTAAAATATAAAAATATTATTTTTCATATTTCACCATTAAAACTGTATTTAGATCAATTTTTGCTGATTTCAGAGCAGTTTTGTCTTTCAATTCACCAGAAAAATTAGTGTACTAAAGGGGAAGTTATTGCTATCGTTCTGTGATTCCGACGGATTTGCTTCAATATTTGTATACCTATACACTAATTTTCTTAAAAATGGTTTCAAAACTAATATGGGGAATTTTAAAACATGTTACTATTTTTTGTATACTGTTGAGTTCAACAAATCTGCGTACTTTATACTATAATATATTTATACTATTATAAAAATTTAAAAATTGGTTTTCTCAAAAACGGCTCTAAGAATTGTGATGAAAGAGGTCAAGAACTCCTAGAAGAGAAAAGCGGTTGGGACGGATGAGATTCTCAGTGAGTTCTGGAAAAAGATATTAAATCAAACACAGATGCAATCCAAAGAATAATTCGTAGCGCTGACAGATGATCATGGGCATGTATAAGAAAGCGTGGATAAAAGTTAGATGTCCCGCAGGAGTCACAAATGATTTCCCAATAAAAGTCGGTGTTTACCAGGGAAGTGTCTTAAGTCCTGTGCTCTTAATTACAGTCCTAGATTATCTGCTTGAGGGAAAGTGACGAACCCTAAAGTGCATCAGTTATTCTTTGCTGAAGATGGAGCCAACATAAGTGATGATTAGACTTCGCACTTGATGTTTGGGTAGATGTTTTAGAGTTGAATGCATATCGTATTAACCAAAAAAAGACAGTATCTGTACTGCCCATTCTCTGACGCAAGCCAACCCAATCCAGACATTTATTTGAATGGAGTGGTGGTTCCCAAGTGTGCAAAGTTCAAATATCAGGGATCAATGATCAACAGCAAAGCCACCGTTGATGACGGCGATGCTTCGCATGACAGCAGGAGTAACAAAGCTTGATCGAATTAGATCTCGGAAAATTTGGAGCATGACCGAATCAGTTGGTATTGTCATGTTGAAAAGAGGGATCCTACGAACCCCGTCAAAAAGGCAATGGCAATCAACGTTTCCTTACAATCGCGTAAAAGAGGCAGGCCTAAAAACTCCTGGAACACACAAATGCAGAAACACCAGCATTTGATTAGCCTCAATAATGAAGTGATTGAAAATCGATAGGCCTGCATATATTTTATGAGGTCAAAATGGCGAACCACACAGGCGGACCAGTAGCAGTGTAGTGGGAGGGTTATGATCCCTATAATCCTAATCATAAACATAACCTCGTCTTTAAATGTAGAGAAGAATAGTTTAAATAGTAAAATTTAATTAAGAAAAATATTTTTCTGGTGGGTAAAACGTAAATCGAAACATTTATATTGGATAGGCGATAATAAAAAGATAAAGGGAAAGGGTGTAATGAAGTGCTGAAGTTGAGGAGAAGTGGAAAAGGATTGTACTTTTAAAGAAGTAGTATTACGAATTGTTTTAATTTTCAAAGTCGGAGAGTTCCATAACTCTACAGCATGAAACAAACCAGGCGAATATAAAAAGCGATAGTGAGGTAAGTCTTTGTGGGTGCAAAGGGTTAGCGGGGGATCGAAGGTTTAAACCCCGCCCGGTACAACCCTAAAGTTTTTATTCGATGCTCCACCTCTTGTGAAAGTCTGACAAACATCCAAGAGGTCCCACTCATGTCAAAAAATGTATCTTCGCACACACAATGCTTTGGAGAAGTTGGGCTAAAATCAGCTTGTTTTGCATGCTTTTGAATTCGTTTTCGTGCTTAAAACGGAAGAGTCTGTCTGCTTAATAAGAACTTAATATCTCATATATGTATTTGCTTTGGAAATGCTAATTTTAGGTTATGATTTAATCCCGTAGCCATAATTTATCGAAAGCCTTGAAAACGTCGAGGAAAACGCTAGACATTTTTTTGTCTTCGTGGGCTTTTTCTATTTCATTACCCGACCCGTGAAGAATCCCTGCCGCGACGGCCTGGTCTTTAAAACGACGAGTTTTGCATTTTTAGACTACATCCACATCTTGGTACATCATATAGAGTTCGCGGTTGTATCCATTCCTACATTCACCCTCATTGCACACAGGACCAATATACCAATATATTTATATTTTATTGCTTATTCGATAAAACTGGTCGATTGTGGGGTGCTTAATTCTAATTCCGAATTGGTGACCAGGTATTAATCGGCACTCTTCAATAATCGGATGGAACCGTGTCAGTAAACTTTCCCCAATATCTTTAAAATAATTTATAAAAGAGATATTGGTCTTTACGATTTCTTGTCATAAGCTTCTTTCTATTGTCGGGGACCATATAGCGAAGCATTTATGAGATATACAAACATGATTTGTTAAGGCCCTGCCCCGTTATCAAATCGTATCCAAGAGCCTTGTTTAAATTAAGTATTTGTTTTTCACAAAGTAGTTTACCTAGCGATAGTTTATTATCACTCATATCGTGACAAACGCCGTATCTGAGATTCACTTTCACTTGTCGTATGCATCATGGAATCCTTGGGGGAAACTTCCTTATCGATGTGAATTTCGATAAATGACAGGAGTGAAAGTAGGAAAATAATTTTAAATTTTAATTAAATAAGTAAAATCAGTAGCAAAATTGATAGTATAGCATATTTGAATGTTTAACAATCAGGATAAAGCATCCCCCCGACAGGAAAAATTAAGGAAAAGCGCGCATGATTAGGAAGAACTGCAGAAGACATAATAGATATTGTATATTCAACGTGAGTTTTGTAACACAATCATAATCTATTAATAGGTTTAATTAATCTTCTAAGTTTGTTAAAGCTTTCGTCAATAACGCATAATTTTAATATATTTTGAATATTTCGAAAACGGAGCTTAATACTAACTTGTTCTCGTATTCATCTTCACTGCTTGCTTGTTTACGATTCTTTAGCGAAGAAACTTTTGCGTAGCACAGTCCAACGTTTTCAGAAATGCCACAAATGGCTTTTGTTACAAATGAGTGATGTTGAAAACCACAAGCCAAGAGATATTTTTATGACAAATTTTGAATCCAAGAAATGGTAATTTGTGTTTATGGAACGCATATTGTCATCAAAACCCAACCACAAAATAGACATTTATACAATAATTGATCATCTAAAAATTAGCAATATTCTTACTACATGATGCGTGATGTGTAGATGCAACGAATCCAGGCTCCATCCAGGACTGATCACACCATCAACGCATTCAATTTACCGACAGGTGAATGTTTCACCTTGAAAGTATTCTACGATGACGATTTATGAATTTTAGTGACACGTTATCCCCGTCGGATTCTACGATAGGGCTGTACTTGAAAATTGTCTGGTATTTTGGCTAAGACCGGTTCTTTAATTACCTCTTAACCATCATCAAAGAACTAACAGATTTCTTGCCGACCAGATGAGGAATTAACCTGATAGCCAACTCAGGAGCGAATCTCTCAGCTTGCCTACAAGGCACAGATGAGGAATTAACCAGATAGTCAACTCGAGAGCGAATCTCTCACGTTGCCTACAAGCTAAGTCGAACTGATAAGCCCCACATAATTTGCACTTATATGGACTTTTACGTGCAAATCAAATGGGAATCACGCACCCATAAATCGAATTATATGGGGCTAATGGCCGCGCCCATGAAATGTCATTTTTTATAGCAAGAAGTTGGGAACAGTTGATGAATTTCAGCAGATTACAACTCACAATTTGGGTGTGTAAAATAAACAAGGTCATTATGCGGTGAATATAGATTGATAAAAACATACTTACCACACAACTAATAACATAATAAAATATTATAATATTAAGAATAAAGCTGTGTTTTAACTAATTTATTCTAATTTTTAATGAAAAATAATCAAAATAATATTGATTAACGTGAATATATAACAAGTAAGTTCATCATACATTTTCGGTTGACAATAAATTTAAGTATAACTATACTAGCAAGGATTTCGTAGATTATTGATGGTTATATTGAAGCAGTTAAGTAACTCTACACAATTGAACACTGGTTTAAAACGCTTTTAATAAAACGTAATCCAAATTCTTACAAATATTATTTTTGGTACATCAAAACCCTTTTTTAACAAAATTTGCAATTACTTCCTAGTAGTAGTAGTAGTAGTAGTAGTAGTAAATTGTTTTGTTTATTTTCATATAAAATAAAATTACAAAACATTATAACTTGACAAATAAAGTCGGCTGTTAAAAAAAGTGGCCAAATAATTCAATATATATGTAACAAAATGTGTATGCTTATTTATGATATGTACTCAAATACCAAACATTTTCGTGATGTACTCAACTACCAAGCATTTTCGATAAAAAAATGCACCCCCAATATATTTATGCAGTGCATTCCAGCTACCTTTTTTTCTCGTTCTTCCGTCTATCGCTTACTTTAAATTTTAAAATAAAGCATATTAACTTATATAAAAAATTTCAAAACCGCCTTAGAAAAGAAACAGCTAAGAAAATTGATTGACTAAACGTACAAATCTTGTAAAACAACATAATTTAAAGAGGATTACAAATACTTCTTTTTCGCTTTTTTTTATCCATGCACGCAACCCGAATATATACATATATTCATTAAACTTTCATATGTTGAATAAAAACAATCAAATAATAAATAAATAATAAAACAATCAAAGAATTTAATATGTATATATTTAAAAAACCATTGCAAACTATTTACTACAAATATTTTGAACCCAAACATTACTAATTTAGTAATATTTATGCAATAATACAATAAAATATGCATTTTATCTCATTTTATTAACCAAAATGGAGAAGTACAAAAACCCAAGAATGTTTATTTTTAGGCAGATAAAAATTAGAGAACTATTTCTTATAACCGCAAAAAATATTCCAACTAAATTGTAACAACTTTATTGGGTAACTAATTTTTTGCTTCTTTATAAATATTTATATTAAAATAAAATAAAAAGTTGAATCACATAAACTCAACACTTCGCAGAATTTCCTATTTCCCAACACATCCGCCGTGACCAGCTGTTTTGTTGTTGCGATTTGGATATATTGCAAAACTCCCCACAATTATTTTTGGCGGGTAATCTAGTAGATTAGATCTAACTTCATGTGTCTGGCTCACACGTATTCACAGATGGGAAAATTTAGAGAGGATTTTGCGGCTGTCATTAAATATTTTTTGCGGGTTGAAAGTGATAGGGGATTGCAGAGTTGACTATCTGGTTAATTCCTCATCTGTGCTACAAGGTAAGTCGAACTGATAAGCCCCACATAATTTGCACTTATTTAATCTTTTACGTGCAAATCAAATGGGAATCACGCACACATAAATCGAATTATATGGGGCTAATGGCTGCGCCCATGAAATGTCATTTTTTATAGCAAGAAGCTGGGAACAGTTGATGAATTTCAGCAGATTACAACTCACAATTTGGGTGTGTAAAATAAATATGGTCAATATGCGGTGAATATGGAGTGATAAAAACATACTTACCACATAACTAATAACATAATAAAATATTATAATATTAAGAATAAAGCTGTGTTTTAACTAATTTATTCTAATTTTTAATGAAAAATAATCAAAATAATATTGATTAACGTGAATATATAACAAGTAAGTTCATCATACATTTTCGGTTGACAATAAATTTAAGTATAACTATACTAGCAAGGATTTCGTAGATTATTGATGGTTATATTGAAGCAGTTAAGTAACTCTACACAATTGAACACTGGTTTAAAACACTTTTTAATAAAACGTAATCCAAATTCGTACAAATATTATTTTTGGTACATCAAAACACATTTTTAACAAAATTTGCAATTACTTCCTAGTAGTAGTCGTAGTAGTAAATTGTTTTGTTTATCTTCATATAAAATAAAATTAGAAAAGAAACAGCTAAGAAAATTGATTGACTAAACGTACAAATCTTGTAACACAACATAATTTCAAAAGGATTACAAATACTTCTTTTTCACCTTTTTTTATCCATGCACGGAACCCGAATATGTACATATATTCATTAAACTTTCATATGATGAATAAAAACAATCAAATAATAAATAAGTAATAAAACAATCAAAGAATTTAATATTTATATATAAAAAACCATTGCAAACTATTTCCTACAAATATTTTACACACAAACATTACTAATTTAGTAATATTTATGCAATAATACAACCAAATTTACATTTTATTCCCATTTTATTAACCAAAATGGAAAAGGTATAACAACCCAAGAATGTTTATTAAAGGCAGATAAAAAATGGAGAACTATGTCTTATAACCGCCAAAAATATTCGAATTAAATTAACAACTTCTTATTTATTGGGTAACTAATTTTTTCTTTGTTCATAAACATTTACATTCAAATATCTATAAAAGTTGAATCACATAAACTCAACACTTCGCAGCACTTCCTATTTCCCAACACATCCGCCATGACCAGCTGTTTTGTTGTTGCGATTTGGATATATTGCAAAACTCCCCACAATTATTTTTGGCGGATAATCTAGTAAATTAGATCTAACTTCATGTGTCTGGCTCACACGTATTCACAGATGGGAAAATTGAGTGAGGATTTTGCGGTCGTTATTAAATATTTTTTGCGGGTTGAAAGTGATAGGGGATTGCAGAGTCGACTATCTGGTTAATTCCTCATCTGTGCACATAATTTGCACTCATATGTTCTTTTACGTGCAAATCAAATGGGAATCAATTGTATGAATTGAATTGTATGGGGCTAATGGCCGCCGCCAAGAAATGTCCTATTTTATAGCAAGAAGTTGGGAGCAGTTGATGAACTTCAGCAGATTACACCTTGCAATTTGGGTATGTAAAATAAACATGCAAAATATGCGGTGAATATGAAATTTCAAAAGGGAACAGATGTTTTTCTTGAACGTCAAACAAAGCGAAATTAAAATTAAAATTGATGGCTATAATTTAATAAGTGGTAAGAGAAAAAAAAATATTATTAGCACACCATTTTATCCTTCAAACCAATATCAAGGTTTTAATGGTTGCATTGGCTGGGAGAAGTCGCATATACAGAAAACACCGCCGTCAGCACCGTAACAAACGAGGTTTATTACCTAGATTTATTTTCAATCTTGTGTTTAGCAGCTTAAAATTTGTATGGTTAATCTTGAGATTTGGGCATTGGTGGATTAAGGGCGGATTAACCTTAATCTCGGTTTAGTGCTCGGTGGAAACTTTGCATTACACAATTGGGCACTGGTTTAAAACGCCTATTAATGTAACGTGAACCAGATCCTTACAAATATTATTTTTGGTACGTGAAAACACTTTTTTCTTAACAACATTTGCATCACTTACTAATAGTAGTAGTAGTAAATTGTTTTGTTTATTTTCATAAAAAAAAAGTTTATAAAAAATTACAAAACATAACTTGACAAATAAAGTCCTCTGTTAAAAAGAGTTAATTCAATATATATATGTAAGATAATGTGCATGTTTTATATATGAGTTGTACTCAACTACCAAACATTTTCGATAGAAAAATGAACCAACAATATATTTATGCAGTGCATTCCAGCTACCTTCTGTTCTTCTGTCGATCATTTACTATACATTTAAAAGTAAAGCATATTAATTTATATAAAAAAGCCGCATAAGAAAACAAACAGCTAAGAAACTTCATTGACTAAATGTACAAAGTTTGTAACAAAAATTATTTAAAACGGATTAAAAATACTTCTTTCCCATTATATCTTTTTTTTTATCGATGCGCGGAATCCTAATATGTATGTATATTCATTAAGCTTTCATATGTTGAGTAAAAACTATCAAATAATAAATAAATAATAAATCAATCAAAGAATTTAATATAAATATAAAAAACCATTGCAAAGTATGTACTACAAATATTTTACACACGAACATTACTAATTTAGTAATATTTATGCAATAATACAACTAAATATACATTTTATTTCATTTTATCAACCAAAATGGAGAAGTATAACAAACCAAGAATGTTTATTTAAAGGCAGATAAAAAAAAATCGCAAAAAATATTCGAATTAAATTAACAACAACGTATTTATTGGTAACTAATTTTTTATTTCTTCATAAACATTTACATTCAAATATCTATAAAAGTTGAATCACATAAACTCAAAACTTTGCAGCACTTCCTATTTCCCAAGTCAATTCGAAAATTGTTGAGGTACCAACAATAAAAAAAAATTATAATGGTTGTTGCCAACAAATAATTAGATATAATAATTGCTGTATTAAAAAATAATACATTCATTTTTAGGCGATATTCAAGCAAATAAATGAGGGAATACTTTTGTTCATCCTAAAGTAATATGAATCTTCACCGAAAATGTAAAGAAGCCATGCAATTCACTAATGTGTATTCTATAATTGAAGATTTTTTAAAATTCGTTTTCTCTATTCACCTAAACAGACAAAAAGCTAGAATTTATATGCCAGGAGATATTTTTTAATATGGATCGAAATGTAAATAACAAAATTTTAAAAAGGAAAATTAAAATAGTACGAATTATTTCAAAGAGTTTCTGAACGTCTGGGCAAAGTGAAAGCATTAGTTTATGAGCTCTAATGAAATAAAAGAACAACTATAATTTTCCCAAAATGTTTTTTGGTTTAATTTTTTTTCTACACAATTTAAATATTTGATATTTATTTCTTTAGTTTAAAACATTTACAAAGATTACGATGAAGTATCTATAATGAGGTAAATGTTATCATGAATGATTTATTTACTTTTTACAATTTAATATTAAATTATAAAATTTGATGTAGGTTAGCATGAGAGTTAAATTTAAATTGAAATTGGATACAAATGCTTACATTAAAATGATAAAAGAAAAAAGAGAAAGGTACTAAATATGCCGAAAATTCATATCACTGCCAATAAATTAGTAATATGACCTCCAGATTTTTTTTTTGTTTTAATGAATTGTCATCTGTAAAAATGTCACCTTATAGTTACCATAATAAATGATTTATATTTCTGTATTTGGGTAACAAATTCAAGCCTATGCGAAAAGGCAATCAGATATGGTTAATTGTTTTATTATATTTTTTTAACCGAATAATATTGCCAAACAAAACATGAATAGTGAAAATTGTGTATTAATTTACTGCAACCACTTATACACTTTTTTATTAAATTTTTATTACATTTTAATAAGTAAATATTACATTTGTTTCATGGGGAACTTTAATTACTACAAGTAAAGCTGAATACATTCACTTTATTTCATTTGACGTATAAAATACAATTTTACTAAGCTTTACTGAATACATCCATTGCCATATATGAGGTGAACATTCAAACATATGTTTTTAATAAGTTTAAAAGTAAAGTGAATTTTTTTTTTAATTAAAGTGATTAAAATGAACCTTGTAAAAAAGAAAAAAATGTTCTTTGATATGCAAAATAACTTAAATTTAACAAAGAAATGACACATTTTACTTACGAAACCACGAGAATACAAAACAACTGTTTACTTTGATTAAGAGAAATGTCAAAATACTTACCACTGATAAATAGGTGCGTCCAGACCAAAAAATTTCGAGTGCTGAATTGATTCTTTCAGGTTCACATATATTCACCGACACGGCCGTCACTGGAAATCGATTACAACAAAAACAATGTACTCAAATGGGTTTTGAGGGGCAAGGGAGGTAAGAGTTTGGCATCTCTTTGCTTCTATCATCTCTGATTCTAAACAAGTAAACTTAAAAGAAGGCCATACGTTACAGCCATCAACTTAATGTACATATATTAATTGCCACAATTGTTAAATTAATTCATTAGTGATTCAATAAGGCCCAAATAAAGAAATTTCAATTTCAATTTCATGTGTCTGGCTCGCACGTATTCACAGATAGGAAAATTGAGAAAGGATTTTGTGGCCATTATTAAATATTTTTTTACGGTGAAAGTGATAGGGGAATGCAGAGTTGACTATCTGGTTAATTCCTCATCTGTGGAGGAGACGCTACAGCAACTTTAATGTCCACAATGTTATTTTCCTCCAGATATTTACCGAATTCCTGTGAATGGAATTTGAAGATTATTATTCCAACAAATCAATTTGATCCGTTTTCCTTATTTTCCGTATTCCTTAAAATTGTTGAGACGAATAAAAATTCGAGTTAAGTTAAGTCAAACTAATTTTTAAAAATTGCTTTTTATTTAACATCTTCAACATTCACGAATCTCCATACATATGTACATGCTAGGTTTATAGAGTAACAACCACAGATGAGTAATTAAACAGATAGTCAACTCTGTGAATAACGTGGATTTTTTAATGGCTGGTTTACATGGCCACACAAGCCTACCACGCAACATAACAAGGTTTGATAAGGGATATACTTTTTATACATTTACATTTTAACGCATTGTAAAATGTCCGCATATTGTGTACCAATAAAGTACATTATACAAAATAATCTAGTGTTTCAAACAATGCGAAGACGTAAGTGCAGTGAACAATTTCAAATAATCTGCCAGTGGTAAAATATAAAAAAATAATAAAAGTAGTTATCACGTTTGTTAGTTTTTGTGAAAATAAATAAGGTAAGTGGTTAAACAAGTTTAAAGCGTATTTTGACGAACAACAGCTTCATAGGAACCTACAGTTTTCCTTGTTCTGAAGTGTACGTCAGAGCAGTTTTTCGTCAAATTACGCATCTACTGTAACCGTAGCCTTATGCGCAAACACTGCGAATGTTTACATTAGGTGTTATTTTTTTTTTTTTTTTAAATAAACACTATCAGATCTGTGTCGTGGAGTGCTTATTACAAGCAGCTGTCACGAGCAGAAATTAACCAGCACAAAAGTGCACCACAGGCTCATCATTTAGTGCTGGTGTTAGTTAATACGTACACAAAGAAGCAAACATATATTAATAACACAAACACAAAAGATATAAAAATTATCTAACACTAAGACACTAGAATATGATTACGCAAACACATTTTCAGTTTAAATTTACTGACATGCAAATCAATCACATGATTGTTTAAATTATAAAATCTACTCATGCGAGTAATTGGTTCATTCCTGCCATAATTGGTCCTATGATAACCACTTATTAAAAGATCAACACTACGTAAATTGTGAGCACCACCACGGAAGTTGAATGCAATGGAGGACAACAGATCAGGAGCATCTATGTTACCAGCTATAAGTTGCTGTACGAAAACTATATCATTATTCAGTCTACGTTGAGATAGGGGTAACATTTGAAGAAGTTTGATACGTTGACCGTAGGGGGGAAGGTTGTATGGATCATCCCATGGAAGACCTCTAAGGGCAAAACGAATAAAGTTACGTTGAATACCTTCAATTCGAATTGATTGAATATTGTAGTACGGAGTCCAAACTTGTGAAGCATATCTAGATGCGGACGGACGAAACAGATTTAACAGATTTAAAAATTTTCATATCATCTGCGTATATTAAAATATTGCTGGATTTTATGCAGGCTTAATTTTAGGTATGAATTAATCCATTTTATAAAAACAGGTGGGAAACCATACGCCCTGAGTTTAAATCTGATTATCTCATGGGTCAGCTGATCGAAAGCCTTAGAGAAGTCGGTGTATATGCAATCGACTTCATTATTATTTTCTAAGGAACTAGAGCATGCACGCAAAAAACATAACAAATTTGTAACAGTGGACCTGTTTCTTACAAATCCATGTTGTTCGTTACAAATGACACTACGACACAGAAATATTAATTTTTCGCAGACTATTTGCTCAAAAAGCTTAGGAATACACGAAAGCTTAAAAGTTGGTCTGTAATTCGTGATATCACCACGTTCACCCTTTTTAAATACAGGCGTCATAAAGGCACTTTTCTGTATGTTATGTTATGTATGTACATTGTTTCAGATGCGTACATTTTATCACTCATACCCATCTGGACCTTACAGATGTTGATTTCCATTCGCCCAATTGGCGTAGTTTTAACCAAACTTACCAAATTGGCACTTCGGTTTCCAAAGAACATGCATTACATGTATATGCACTACCACCAAGCCGATTCAACATTTCTTGCGCGTCCTGTCATTTTGTTTATTTTCAGTGTGGCCAGCGTTACCTTCGTGGACTCCGCGACTCATCTTTCTGAAAATCAAGGAAATTTGACTCCTTTTTAAAATAGGGACGGTTTTCTCTTTAATTCAACCAGAAAAATTTAATTTTTTTTTTATCTATTCTGCATTCGTCGAATACTGACAAAAATTTTAAGGATTCAACTCTTTTAATTGAATTTCTTAATTTCTACTTCAACACACGGAAAACTGAACTGGCATTGAAAAATGCATAGATGGATTTATTTAACTAACTCTGTGTCATGTTATGTGTTTGTGCTGTGATATAGTTGGCTGTGCGTTGAATTGTTGTCGGTGAGGCTACACAAAATTGTAGCCAATTTTATTCTCCCTTTAGAAATTAAACTGTAAAGAAATTAGCTGACCAAAAATAAACTAACCAACCGACTTGTTCGTCAATGTTTGCACTAAATTTACTTAGGCCGGTATTTACAGACCATTCGTAAGCTATGAGCTTCGTAAACCTATTCACCAACCCCTATTAGTATAGATTTACGAGCGCTCATAAGAATTACGAGAGGTCCCAACCAGTGTCGATATGTCTTTGGAATGGTTTTTCCCACTAAAACAACTTTTTTCCCCTTTTTCCCTCTCCGTTCGACCGAAACTCCCATAATTTTCCCACAATGATAAATTTAAATAATTGTAAATTAAAACCGAATCAAAAAATGTTTTTAATGCTGGTCATCAACTATTACTAGTTGATACATAATGTATAATTTGAAACAACAGTGGCTTTATATCAATAAATAAATTTTGCGACCTATAGTTTCAAAGGTGTTGACCCAGATGTGGTCTTTTGGGGTCATCAGTGGACTGCCATATACCCATCTAATCCATACGCACTTTTCTTTTCGATTTCTTGCCGAGTATGTGCTTGTTTTCAAGTGTGAATTATGACCGCTACACAAAATCTTCACTTTGAACACAATGACCGAATTTTTTAAAAAAGCTTTATTAAAACGGAACAATTGCTGTTTGTCACAAACAAATATAAAATATTTTATAATTCAGTTAAACGAAATCACAGTAAAATTAAATAACTTCAAAATGACTAAAAAAAAACACTATACATTATATAGGCTCATATTTTTTGTAGCGATTGAACAAAAAGATTGCCTTTATGCAGTCGCGTCTATTTTATTTCTTTTTTTAGTTTTCACATCCGTTGCTATAGAAAAATTGTTAGGATTCTGCATTGGAACGAGGTAACGATAAGGAATATTCGACAACTTTCATTAAATTTGAACAAGATTTAGACCCATCATGTTTTTAATTTTTGAAATCTTCCTCCAAAAACCTTCTATTTTTTTGGTTTTCAACAACAATTTTTCATCACTTGAAATGTGATGCCAAAAATGGCAGGTCGAACAGTGAAATACAACAAACCTTGTATTTCGTGTGCAAGGATTTACCTCCGAACACACGTACCTGATGTCACTTTTAGCTTTCAAACATACCTAGTGTTCTTTTTGCAATTTTAGCTTATTGTTTAAAAAGCCTATTTTATTAATTAAAGAAAAACTGCAAGTTTATTTCAAATTTATTTGCAAAATATATGCTCTCAATATCTACAAAATCTTTTAATTTGTTTGTTAAAAGCTCTCAGCAGTAAAGTAAAAGTTGTGTGCATATTCGCTTCTGTTGACATTCTAAGTAAAAAAGACATTTTTAGCTGTATTTATAAACATATTTTAAAGCCGCCTTAACGCAATACTTAAACTGCCTTATGCTACGTTTCCACCAGGTACTGAAACGAGACTAAAATTTACCTGCCAAATAATTCTTAAATCTCGAGATTAGCATTCAAATTTTAATCTGTTAAACACCATATAAAAACAAAAGGAAAGGCTACAGCCCGCTTGGGGCGTACAGTATGATACCCTATCCATATCCCTACATGCCGCAAACAATAAGCATTATTGCATTTTATTTCATTCTATTAAATTTAAATGTGGGCGCGGTCAACAACTTTGTATGAGCGATATATTGAAACATAAAATTAGCTAAATATTTTGTTAAACAATTTTTTTCGGCTTCTATGAAAATTTGCGAAGAAAACAGTATTTTAGTGAAAAATGCCCACAAAAAGTACCATATTGTAAAAAGTAGGCGTTGCAAAAAACTTTATATGACAAACTTATTATGGAGGGCAGTGCCTACATATCTTGTGAAGGTTGTAACACTCTATCGCTCTAACTTTAGTTTTAAAACATTTTTTGGGTACCTATATTTTTAAAAAGTCAGGAAGCCTTCAATATAATTTTCTTGCATTTTCAGCAGAAATGGAATCAACGTTGATATCAATAATTTATGGGAAAAACTCATCATAATATTACTTGTGTATATATGTTAATAAAATTGCTAAAGTTGCTATAAACTATCGAATACGACGCTGTTACATTGGCATAGTTATGTATATCAATTTTGACAATTGTTTGGCAATCAATTTTACCAACGCGCCTTTTTTTCTATGAGGTACTAACTATAGAGTACTTTCTTGTACTACTAAATACTTAATAAACATAATAGAACATGGCAACGCAACCCATCAAACAAAAAAGATGCGCATGGGTTTCAAAGAGAATTTACAAAAATTCTGCTCTGTGTGCCGTGTTAATTCATATATATCAGCTCAGCTGATTGCAGGTATATAAAAATATCACAAATAAACAGAACAGATAATAAACTGTTGTTGGGATTTGTTTTGTCGTGCATAAAGACTGCGTACATATACATATGGATATGTATTTCGTTTATGTTTAGGCTTCGCTTTTTAAAACCTTTCATCCATGTATACTTAAAACTGATAAACGTGTTTAGCTGAACAGAACAGATATAAAATGATGTAAGCACATACATACTTGTGTGTTATTTGTATGGATTTCAACTAGGGTAGGAGAAAACAAATTTTTTTGTATTTGCCTGGCGTCGTCTTGTTGTGTCAGTCTGTTTTATATGTTAATCGCGTGCTTAGGCGGACATACCTACATACATTTATATTTAATTGAGTGTAGTTAAAACAAGTTTATTAATTAGAATGCAGCACGATGTGGTCAAATTAATAAATCTTATCGAAAAAAGACCATGCATTTATGATCAAACATCATCGAAGGATGTTTTAAATAAAATAAAAATTGATCAGCAATGGGCAGAAGTCGCTGCAGAAATGGACTACACTGGTAAGTGAGAACTCAAAGAACGTAAATAAAAATAAAGTAAACCTGCAATGATTGTTAATGTACAATTTAAATAAATAAGATGTAGGTACCTATCTGTAGAAGAAATTGTTTTGTTCATTCTATGACATTCGAAAAAGACAAGACAATACTTGTAATAAACCTCAAGCAAATCAAATTATTTTGATCGATAACTTAGTGTTCAGGCATTTAGTTGGTTTTGGGCTATAGAATGCTGCTATTTAATTTATTTTGTTTGGGTCAGATATGAATTATTTAAACACTTAAATAAAAAATAAAATAAATCAACATTAAGTTCTTGATGAAATAGAATTAAATCGAACGTAAACAAGATTAATCATTTTAAAAGTCATCCAGATATGAAACAATCCCGTAAATTGGTTTTAATTACATCAAAGGTAGGCTTATATATGAAATAAGGAAGAAATATTTAAAAAAAGTTTGAATTATTAAAGGACTATTCACGTGAGAGCGAATTGCGAACAAATCAATTTAAATGTATTTATAAATTGAAAATTTCTATTGGTTCTACCACAAAGGCATTATATTTAGTTGATCTATAATCTTATCTATAAAAATCTGAGTCTAAATTAATTTAAATAGCTAAATTTAAGAATGTAACAATTTTACCGCGATTTGATAGGTTCTTGTCGGGAACTGTCACACTTTATTCACATAATCCACATAATATATGTGTATATGTATATGTATAGTACCCTATACAGGGTATATTAATTTTGACACAGAGTTTGTAACACATCATAATATTTGTCGTAGACCCCCATATATTCACGATCAGGATAAAAACTTAAGACGATTTAACAATGTCCGTCCGTCCGGCGGTCCGTATTAATTTTTGAGTTAATTTTCTGTTTTAAATATGGATGGAAAAGGAATTTGAATTTTCATAAAGTTTCCAATGGACATAGGTACATATGTATTTGTTACATGTATCTTTTGGGAATACTAGGATTTTAGTAAGAAAACATCAACTGTTTATACTATATTGCGAAGTGTCCAATTATATTTTGTGGAAATTGTGTTTCATGACAAATTTTATGGTTATAAGAACTTCTTAGGTTTCAAGGAAAAAGGAAAATTTCGGAAAATGTCCCCAGATCTTTGTAATCTCGCAAAAGGTCTATGAAGCCTAAAAAAGGACATTTTTGAAAAATATCCTTAGAATAAACTCACTATTTGCGGTTGCTATGATTTTTTTGCAGAGTTCCTTGGAGCCTTACAAAATTATATTTTCCAAATGTTTCCTTAGAATCTCGTGACTATTTGCTGCTGCTGCTTTTATTTCGAGGTCCTTGGAATCTTGAAAAATGTCCTTACAGCCTCAAAAAGGACATATAAAATCACATGGGCATTTTTAGTAAGAATAACTTTTAACAAACTAAGGAATAGACAGTTCAATTATGCGGGTTATAGTATACCCGGATAATTAATTAAAAATCCGGATATTCGTACATTCAAAAATTAAATATGCAGACTCAAATCCGGAACCATTAAGAATCCGGATATCCGTGTTCTGAGTTCGGATAATAGGGGGCTCTAGTTAAAACCTTAACAAAATATGTAGACATTAAACTCCTTTAAGTTTGGCATATAAAGTTTTTTGCCACTCCGATTTTTTGTGGGCGTTATTTAACATAATTTTTTTTCCAAAATTTCAATAGAAAATGAAAATATGTTAATGTACAAGATATTTAGACCAATTTTTGCTTGGGTTTTTTCAAATAATATTTTTTTTGGTAAATAAATTTTATACGATGATATAAAATGTCATCCATCATGATCTGAACGCTTTTTTTTTGTCATGTAGGGATATGTATAGGAATCGCATACTGTTCGTCCCAAGCGGATTGTTTTAAATTTAAAATTTACCCCACTTTATGTAGATCAATTTTTATTTCTAGTTTTTGATTGCAAATCCAAATGGGCGAATCTACGCAGCGCCTATTGTCGATATTTAAGAGAAGGAGAAAATACTCCACAAGGTCGTCCCCGTAAGAAATGGTATATGGCTAAACCATTGGAGTTTTTGAGAGAGCACATAGTCATACAAACAGCACCGACTACTCGGTCAAAAAAATCTTGGACTAGAGCTAAAGGGAAATCTCTTACGGAAACATCAATGGCATTTGATACAGATTCCAATACGCGGTCAGATTTGGTTACTCCTATAGATTCGCAGCAAAAGGTTGCATTGCATGAAATAAAAACTGAAGACTCCATGGATATACCTTCGGCGTATGACGTGATTCAGCTTTCTGATGAAGAGGACAAATATTCAAATCACAACAGCTCAGTTGGATGTATTGCCATGAACAAGTTAGGATTGGAAGTTGGTAGGACAATACAAGTTCAACCGCCGTACGTGCCACCGCAGTCGATAAACTACCAACCTACCTCCGAGGAAGATCCTCATACAATGTTTTTTAAAAGTATCTTAGTTGACTATAAGGGTCTAACACAAAAGCGAAAACGACATTTTCGTGAACTTATGGTAACTACAATGAATAAACTCCAGGAAGAGGATGAAAATGATCAAAAGCGGCCATGTGCATGTGAATGTAAAAATCATTGTATTTCTAAATAACGTAATTTAATATGTAGATATTTAATTAAATCAATAATTTGGTCATTATTATTGTTCTAATATACACACGCGAAGCGGTTTAATGTTACTGTAACAACGATTGACAAAGCAAGTTGTGAATAAAATATTTTTCTTGTCTAATGTTTTTGATTTTCGTCTGTAGTATTCTGAAGTGTTCCACTGCATTTTAATTCAGAATGAATCCTTTTCTTCATAATCACATCGCTTAAAAACATACTGGCATACTACGCATATCTCAAAATTGTACTTTTTGCACTTGGTATGATTGAGTTTTTTAATGCAAGACGGAACACTCATATATAATGAATTTGACAAATAGGCCTTACTAATAATCACATTTATTGAATGATTAAATAAAAATCTTCACACTTAATAGAAATCATGTACCAATAAAGAATTTAGTGCTGAAGTAAGTCACAGCATAAGGGGTTGTGCCATGACTAAGTCGTAACGTAACGTTAAAAAAAAATATAAATTGACAGTTCGCAGCAGGTTTTCCCTGTTGTACAATATGATGGTTCCTAAATTACGTATTTTAGTAAGCAAATGTACTTCATAGTACATGTAAGAAATTAATTTGAACACATGTATGATTCGGAGGGAACGATAACGAGGACGATCAACAAACATCCCAACGCACACAATCATCAAAGAAGAAAAAATTAATGGTAATTATTTAGAAGTGGGGCTCCAGACAAAACTCGCTTAAAAAAATTTTTCACCCCCTTGAGACAATTTTATATGGTAGAAATTGATGTTTTGTGGTGGGGGAGACACTTTATATGGGCTGATTTGAAAGAAAAACCATGTTTTAGCTTCTTAAAAAGCGCAGTAAGAGCTAATTATTTATTTTTTTATGTTATTAATTTAAGTAACAATTCTAGTGGTAAAAATAACAAAAAATGATTTATACTGTTCAAGAAACAAAACAAAAATAAACAATATCGTATTTGAAGCAAAAATTTAAAAAAAAATTAACAAAATAAGTTTTTTCAAAAACAAAATAAAAACAATATTCTTTATATTTATGAATTTAATTGATTGTAAAATGAACAAAACATTATTTTTATTACGATTCTTGGGCATTCATTTTCCCATGAAAATCATGTATGGCCATAGCCAATTGATGTAGTCTTAAAGTATGATTTGGGAAGCGATGCCTGAACAATAATTCGGCGATGTACCCTGTCATGTGGTAATCCCGACGACCATATTTGGGCATGTTTTCACGTGCATCACGCCAAACACGTTCTATGTTCTGCGTGTATGCACCTGAGTCAGGATCTACAAAATTTTCCCCGAAAGAATAATAAATGGTCAAAGTATTTAATTAAATGAAAAATAAAAAAATTACTTAAAAAAATTTTTTTTTGTTTATTACAATGTTTTTGTTTATAAACAATTATTGAAAATGTCTTCCCCCACCGTAAATGAACTATTTTGATGTATTAAAATGGTCTCCAAGGGGTAAAAATTTTTTTGGGGCCAGTTTTGTCTGGAGCCCCACTTCTAAATAATTACCAAATTAATAAATTACAACATGTCTAGACGCAGACCATACTAACGATGGAGATCATAAAGGACGATAGAGGACAAAACAAAACACAGGTATGCGCAAAAAATAAAAGGAGCAGCGCTGCCAGAATGGCTTCTTTAGATTTTGTTTCCATTGCTTAGAACTGGACCACTTGATCGAATTAGTGTTCGACGAAATTTTTTCTAATGAAAAATGAATTTCAAATGTTCCTTTCAATTATCAATGAGTATTTTAAAGTGTATGTGCAACCGATAAAAATCTATAAGAAAAATAATTTGGGTGCCAAGTATGCCACAGTGTAGAATCATTTGTGTGCAGTTTGAAGTGAAAGTTGGTGTAGTATTGGTGATGGATTGAATAATGTATGTTTCTTGCTTAGAACGTGTTCGAAAAACCATTTCCATTATATTAAACAAATTTTATTTCGTTTGCATATAACGCTTCAAACGAAATTTTCGATTCGCAACAAAATACATTCATACCATTCGCAACAAAATACAAACAGATGAGTTGTGTTTATAATTCGGTCAACAATTGTAACAGATATGTTGGTACATAATCTGACACAAACACTGTATAACTAATATGTTTTATAAATAAGGATTTATGCAACGATGTATATAAAAAAATAAATATTAGGCGTAAACGGCCCATACAGGACCTAAAGCCTAGCTTCTCCAACCATTGTGTGTGCGATGTTTTATTTTTGAGACGAATGGAGGAACCTACAGTTTAATGACGATTCCGAACGGCAATTTATTTTTGAGAAGCTTCTCATGACATTTCTTACTCTAGGATGTTTATCAGACGTTTCAACGCACTTAACCACTAAGCCACTGTACTCACAACGTTGTATATAGGCGGCTTAAATACTTCGACCCTGTAAAACTATGCAACTGTTTAGAGGCATTTCAGTGAATTCTAATAAATACGGCTGCATATATACATCTGGTCGAAAAACACTCAAAGAAGCTTGAGAAATAGAGTATTCTTCGTCAAAGCGTAGCATACACATTTTTGAAGTAAAAGCAATCTGTCTCATCTAAAGCCTTCGTCGGCGGAACGTTCTTCAGTATCGATTAACACGGGGATTTCGTTTTGTTCAAGAAAATGACTTAGAAGTTGTTATATCGTGCCTATATTACCGCAATGTAGATTACAAAAAGTAACAATAGTTTTTGAAAGGATATCTGTTTTGTTCTGCTCTTGAATGGAATTTAAAGATTATTATTCCAAGAAATCAATTTGATCCGTTTTCGTATTCCTTAAAATTGTTGAGAGGAATAAAAATTAAAGTTAAGTTAAGTCAAACTAATTTTTAAAAATAGCTTTTTATTTAACATCTTGAACATTCACGAATCTCCATACATATGTACATGCTAGGTTTATAGAGTAACAACCACAGATGAGTAATTAAACAGATAGCCAACTCTGTGAAGAACGTGGTTTTTTTAATGGCTGGTTTACATGGCACAAGCCTACCACGCAGTATAAGTGGGATGCACAATACTAACATAACAATAAAGTACATTATACAAAATAATCTAGTGTTTCAAACAATGCGAAGACGTAAGTGCAGCGAACAATTTCAAATAATCTGCAAGTGGTAACATATAAAAACTAGTTATCAAACGTGGTAGTTTTTGTGAAAATATATAAAAAACATTTTTTTTTAATTTTTTGGTTTTATGTATTTGCATTAGAAGGTATTTAGTGTATGTTACTTGTAGACTTCATTAGCCTACGGCACAGTTGAGGAATTAACCAGATAGTCAACTCGAGAGAGAATCTCTCAGCTTGCCTGCAAGCTAAGTCAATTTGAAAATACCCACATAATTTTCACTAATATGGGTTTTAACGTGCAAATCAAATGGGAACCGTGCACACATGTATCGAATTATAAGGGTTTTCATGGGGGCGGCCATTGAAATTATATGAAATGTCAATTTTTATAGCAAAAAGTTGGGAACAGTTGATAAATTTGAGTAGATTTCACCTCACAATTTGGGTGTGTAAAATAAACATGAAAAATACACATAAAATATTTATGTAATAATACAATAAAATATAACTTTTTCTCATTTTATTTACCGAAATGGGAAAAATAAAACAAATCAAGTATATTTGTTTTAAGACAGATATAAAATAGAGAACCGCAAACAAATTTTAGAATTTAATTGTAACAACTTCGTGCTTATTGTGTAACTAATTTTTTGTTTCTTTATAAACATTTACATTAAAATAGCTATATAAGTTGAATCACATAAACTCAACATTTCGCAGCACTTTCTATCTCCCAACACATCCGCCGAGACCAGCTGTTTTTGTTGTCATTTGGAAGTTTTTCAAAACTCCTCACACTTATTTTTGGCGCGTAAGTAATCAAATTATATCTAACTTCCTGTGTCTGGCTTACACGTATTCACAGATGGGGAAATTGAGAGAGGATTTTCCGGCCATTATTAAATATTTTTTAGGGGTTGAAAGTGATGATTGCAGAGTTGACTATCTGGTTAATTCCTCATCTGTGAACTGGACTAACTAAAAATCAAAACGGCTCTCCAAATTTTAAAATTTTTAGATTTGAATAGAACAATAATAAAACGTTAAGAACATTCTAATACATAATAATAAACAAAATTTGCATTCGCTTCAAAATATATTCGTTGCATACATAACTACATACATATAAAAACATCTCTATTTCGAGTACAAAATGCACTTCCCTAATCCATTGATAATGTTAAAAATTGTTGAACATTAATCCGCGAATAAGTACTTCAGTTTTGCAACCAATAATTTGTTTCCTTCTGGCTTCGAGCAAATAAAAATGGATAAGTAAGTTGCTTAAAGATTTTTTAGTTATTCGTAGAGATACAATTTTTACTTTTTTGGTGGCTAATCTTTCACTGAAATGGGTCCCCAAAATCTTCAAATGGGCTTTTTCAAATTGAAAAACGACAGCTCTGAGTAGTTGTTGAAAGTCCAACAAGACACGCCGTCATTGTCACTCCGCATCCATAGCTATTAAAATTCTTTACGTTTATGTTATTTTTCTACTTTTAAATTCATTTTGAACTAAAGATAATTACAGTACTGAATCTGCGGTATTTTATTTATTTTAAAAAATAATCGCCCACATACATATACCTAATATATACATTAATAACAGCAATAAATAAATCAAAAGTACTTTGTGTTGAAATTCATACTACTACCACTAGATCACAGATGAGTACTAAATAATGGTAGTAATTACCTACTGATACCTGAAGTAACGGATATAGTTTTGACAAATGTAAATACATTATTACCAATCTCGACTAGATTCATTATTATTACACAAATAAACTTTCGTCACATTTTAATATTAAATATTGCAATTCTTTTTTATTGTTTTTGAGAACTACAAAAGTGATTTTGACATAAAAGGCTGTTTGACAACAACTTTGATGGAAATTGTAGCAGATTGAAAGAAAATACGAATATTTCTTAATGAATATGTGAAAACGGATTCTATTGAACCTCACTACAATACTTTAACCTTGCAAATAGCTAGTAGTCGACATTTTTGCATAATTATTAGTAAGGCCCATAGTGAATAATATTCGTCATAAGGTCGTCAAAAGGTCGTCCGCATAAGAAAGGGTAGATACATGGCATACACAGTTAGAGTTCTTAAGTAAACACGAAGTCCCGCAAATAAATCCTTAAATGCGGGGGAAGAAACAGGCTATCTGTTACTGATTCCATTTTAAAAACAGATTCTCATAGAAAATAGATTTGGACAGAAATGTAACTATTAATTCGAATGAAATAAAATCGATGGACATTTTATCGTAGTTTGATGATTGATCGTTGGTTCAGCTTTCTGAAGAAGGAGAGAATTAACTGAAATAAAGGAAAAGACTGAATCGAAACTAGTGAGAGCTTTTTTGTGTAAATGTATTAGTTTTTTTCGAACTTTCACAAAGTGTGTCACTTGGAAGTTAGAGGTACGTCTAACTTTCAAGTAAGTAACTTTTTGAAAAGTTGAGAGAAAAAAAAAAGAATTGCAAACGTTGTGGAAAGAGAAAAAACATTTTCGTGTGTGTACTTCACTTTTTGCCGAGTGCCTTTACAATTACAAATCTTGCCGCGAACTGTTACTCTTTATTCACAATCTATATAATACAGACGTGATCCACAAATCCGCGAACGAAAAATTCGTTCGAACATAACCTTAAAATTGACAAATCTTGCTGCTAACATTTACAAATCAGATTCGCGGGTACCTGCGACCAAAAAAAGTCGTCATGTGAAAGAAATGTTAGAATTTACGAATATTCCCTTATCCGCAGGTCGCGATTCGCTCTCATGTGAATGATCCTTTACACAGAAGCTCATTTTCGTATGGTATAACCTACTATGGTATAACCTACTATAATAACCTACACGAATAGGATGAAGATGATCAGAAGAGAGAGGGTCGTTGGCCAAACAAACAATTTTCTGCATTACTGCTTATGAATTTTTTTATGAATCCGGTGCATTAAAATGCGTTTACAAACGCATTCTCATGGTTCAGTATATTGGAAGTTGATGAGGATTTAATGTTTCTGTCGCTACCTGCGTGGTTTATGTAATCATAAAATCCGCTTTAGTAAATTTATTCCACATATGCGGTAGTGAAACACGAAAAAACTACTGATCTACTTTGTAGATAAATTAGGTGTCAGTTACTAATCAAAACATTGTAAAACAAACTCTTAAAGCTACATAATAACATATTGTTTTACGGGAAAGTTTATTTAAAGTTATTGAATTAAAGAAACCTCTGTTTAAGCTCGCGAGCGCATTGCTATTTGAGCGCCCAGCAACGACAAGAACATTTATTTTATGATTTGACTGCTATGTTGTAAAAACGTGTGGTATCTAAAACATGAATCTGTATCGTGAAATTAATCAACTTCTAACTTTCCATGAGATTTGACGTTGGAACTGTATTTAACCAAATCGACAACGTACAACATATTGAACTTATGCGATATTAATACACATATTGTAATTACATAGAGAACTATTTTGGAAGAATTTGAAATACAGCGTAGTCATTACTACTAGCTTAATAACTGTGCCATTTATTTTTGTTATTAACTATGTTGACCCATTTTGTGTTTTTTTAACTTCAATGAAGTTTAAATGAACATTGTTAACAATGAAGTTTGTTAAGAATGAACATTGTTCCCCGTATTAATAAATGCCATTTAAGAGTGAGTTATCTCCAAGTCATGAGTTGGTGTTAAATGCTATTAATAAAACATGTAAACATATATGTAGGTTTTTTTTATTCCTACAGAAATTTCTGTAATTCTCTTTCGTTTTTTTTGTACAATTCTCCATTTTTACTGCCTACATTGCAGTTTTAAATTATTTGTGTACATTAATTTGAAAAATGCTTTATAGACAAAGAACATTTTACTGACTTTAAAATAAATATAAATAGGTATTACTGAACGTCAGAATTTTTTTTAATAAGAACAATCCATCGCTTAGTTAGCTCGTGAGTTAAGGGGTTTTATTATAGGGCTGTAAAAAATCTCATAAATAAAAACAAAATAAATTAGATTTATGCACAAAACATGAACATTTTTTGTTTTTGTTTTTTAAACTAAAACTAAAACACAAAATGACAAGCATATGTGCACATATTAACAATCGTCGACATTCTGTTCGAGGTAAGCAGTATGCCAAGTATCTGTGATATAGACTCAGCTTAAGATTCGGATACAGATCAATATTCTGATGAGCCCTTTAACGTTAAGGAGCGTTGAAAAAATTGACGACACTTTCTAAAGGCGAAAGCACTGATTTGGTTAGGCTATATGTCAGTGTAATAGGTTAGCAGAGTATATACAAAGTTTTTGCTTCGGTCACGGTGCGGGTTAGTAGGGTAGATGTATACAAAGTTTGTGATTCAGTCACGGTGCATATAAAGATTTGGCTTACAAGAATATTTGTCGTGTAAAATGGAAATGGTGCACGATGTCAACAAATTAATAAATCTTGTCAGGCAGAGACCAATGATATACAATCATTCATCAAAGGATGGTAAAAATAAATTGCAAATTGATAAACATTGGAAAGATATCACTGAGGAAATGAATTTTACTGGTAAGTTGAGTACCTACCCCAGAACATCCACTTCACTAAATGGGTTGTATAGTCCTCACCTCATACAATGGAAAAATTCTGATTAGATTTAATACATTAAAGATTGAGTTTCAGCTAACAAAAAAATAAAAAATTCTAGAATGTAGTGTGCAAAAGTTCTAAAATTAATTTACTCGTGAAATGTATAGTGAATTGATAAAAAAAGTTTCTTCCAAATGGGTTTATAAAAACCCTGGATATCTTGCAATATCGTACCTAGGTGAAACAGAAGTTTGCCAATTCTGATTACTGACCTAAGCAAAAAAATTAATGTAGGAAATATCTTATTGACAGATAAATAGCAGCTCTATAACAGATTTACCATCATAACGCTTCGTAACTGATCGTTATTTCTCGTCAAAGTACGTTGTTAACCCATCAAGCGACAACATTGTTCAACAAGTTTCGACTCCGATTTTGAATAGCATAAATGAAAATAATAAATCTAAACATTCGTCTCCGAATGACAATCTTCCCTTCCTCAAAGAAGCCAAAAATAATCAAAAATAAAAAAAAAATTGGCATTGACATCGACAAAGTACCCAATCGTTCATGTATGCAAAGACTATGCTCCACAAAGAAATTCTTCCTGCGCAACAAAGATATTTGTCTAAAAGCCGAACGTTACACATTGGCGTGCATATCGAGCAACTCAATGTGCTTTATTTTTATGTACATACCTACTTCCGTAGAGCTATTTGGATACCATATAAAATTCAAAAACGAAAACAAAATCAATTTTTATATATGTAGATTACACTTATTTTGAAATATATGCATCTGTCCTTCTGTAAACAAAAAAATGTTTTTTTATTTCAAATTCAGGTTTTTTGCTAAGTCTAACTGCGATTTATTAACTGTCATCACAAAACAGTCATTGGGCTTATTTCTATAAGAATCATGTCAACCAAAGTAAAACCTACGTCGATTCCTGTATTTTAGTCTAATAAAATGTTTATTAAAAATTTCTATAATTTTAATTGTTTCATGTTTATTCATTGTTTCACCCAAACAAAAACATCTTTGGAAATCATTTTGCTTCAAACTCAATCTACCTATACTCCAAATATTTATCAGATTGGAGTTCCCGTTGCGAACTATTTACAAACACAATTTTATTTGCGTATCTTCAGACAAAAGGTTAGAGTGATGGACATACCCAAGAACTGTCTTATGCCATTTTTAAATAATGAACAAAATTAGCTATAATTTGGTGTGATACACTTGTTTCTAGCTTTGAGGGTGGCGTTCAAGTTGGTTTTCAAATCTTATAGATCATTTTTTCATATTAAAAAGCTTTAAAATGGGGTGTTCTTAATTATGGGTATGGCAGAGGGCGTATTAAAACAATGTTTACACATAAAAATTTCAGAGTATATGTTTCAAATTTCAGCATTCTAGCTCAAATTTTAAGGTCTAAAAATCAGTGACGGACGATCACCCTGTATTAGGGAGTGTTACAAACTATGCCGAAATATATACTTTTGAGATAGGGTATAACCAGGAACCCGCCATATAAAATCTGTCTTTGTTGTCATTGGAATTTCAATTGATTTAATTTTAACTCATTGTCAGTTCCAAATCAATGTAAGTTAACTAATTAATCCTATCAGAATACGATTACATTCCACATCATGGAGTAAAAAGTGCCAGTGGGTAGGTGTCATGCAACACGAAATCTTGTACTTTTGTGAGGTTTTCTGTAATATTCTTTGCAGCTCAGTTTATTAAACACAATAATTCATTATACACACATTTTTCTTTTGAGCTTTTGACTTTTCTCGTAGATTTTTGAATTAAATTTTCCACGCCAATTTCAATAAAATTTAACCATAGGCGAAGATTTTTTTGTCCAAACGAAACGTACAACTTACTTTCCCACCCTTATTTTGGCTATTGTATTTTTAGCTGGCCAAAAATATCAAACAACTGCTCGTGCCAGCTGCCTAATTAGTAATTAGCTCGACACAAATATAGTAGTGTTATTATGGAATTTTTAAAAATATATTATTAAATTATAGTGTATGACCTTGTCCACCGATAATTACGTTTTCTATGTGTCGCGCTTTAGTTGAACCATTTCCTACTGTTTTGACTAATCGCTTTTTCTTAGAAGTGGTGATTAACCAGGAAGTCGTAAAAGAAAAAGGAGCATTCCCAAAGAAAATATGTGTCTATTTGTCATGGACAAGGCTTTTTACTGAAGAAGATGCTTTGTTGCGAATTTACGTTTAAACGAGAGATCAGAAATAAATCTCAACCTTTCGAAAGGTGCCTTAATAACTTTTATTTGTTGTTATTTTCAATAAAATTCACTCAACAACCTTTATTCTAAAAAAAATATTTTCGATCAAGGTATGTCAGAAACCTTTATAATTTTTATACTAAGGGTATATTATTTGACACATAGTTTGTAACAGCTCTTAATATTCGTTAGCAATCTCCGTCTGTCCGTTACAAATGTTTAGGCCTTTAAACAATTAGAGTCGGAGTAATATTTCCTGGCCAATTCTGTTAATAATTTGTTACTAGCTGAATGCCCGGCCTAGACCGCGTTAAAAGAAATACATTTTGCTATCCAACTTAATTATACATATTATAGCATGGGGACCCCATGTATAGTAACAGTACATTTTTAGCAAAAAAAATTCAGGATTTTACGAAATAAAAAAATAATTTAAATTTTTCTGTTTATACTGAACTTTCAACATTCTAAATGGCAATAAAAGTGCTTTGTACTGCAGTGTAATGCTTAGCGCTACAACGGTGAAATTTTGTCAGCGTTTAAAATTTACGTGCTGATATTATTGATAGGATAATTGATATTTTTTCCGTTTTACTCGTATTTGAAATGGTAAAAAGTTATTCTCATAAACTAATCTTTAATTATAAATTTAGCTTAATTTTCCTCTCGAATATTGTAAATAATCGACAACTAAACTCCTGTTTGCAGCAAGAAAAGAAAATTGGCATACAAAATGTTTGCAAAAAAAAATGGCAATACTTATTGTCTTATATGGCAGTTCAACTTCAACATCAAGCGCAAGGCCACCACACCACCGACGACCGACCCCAACCGAAAACTTAATTTTGAATAAAAATCAAACATTAATACTCATTAGGATGTTCTCTTACTTCAGCGCACCAAGGTAAGGAAATTCTTCATACAAAATGTTTTCAAACAATGAACGCATTACTCGTCTCCTTATATAGCTTAGTGTTCTCCTTCATCAAGCGCACCTCGCTTTGGTAATCGATTCATTCCACATTTTCATACCTGAACAAATATTCAAAAGTCCTAATTACCAACCGAAGCGATTTGCTAGTTGCTTGCAACTAATATAAATGTTTACAAGGAATATAATAGGAAAGTAAAGATTATCTAAACTTATTTGAATTGTGAAATCATTTATGAAGTTTTGCTAGTTAATGCGATACCCATTCCTTGTCATGTCCCTCGAAAAAAACTAATAACACAGAGAAAAGAATTAAATGAGCAGCCTACGTCACTGCTCGCGCTACATTTAGTGTAGATGACGCTATTTTTTATACCCTATCCTAAGGGTATATTAATTTTGACACATAGTTTGTAACACCCCTTAATATTCGTCGGAGACCCATAAAAGTATATATATTTATGATCAGGACCAAATCCTAAGACTATTTAGCAATGTCCGTCCGTCCGTATCAACTTTTGAGGCCTTTAAAGTTATGCTAGGAGGCTGAAATTTGGAGCATATACTCCCTAGGGTCCCGAAATGGTAAAGTGTTAAAAGTTTTTAAATCCGCCCACTGCCACGCCCACAATTTAGAAAAAACCGTTTTAAGGCTTAAGTTAGAGAGATAAAGTTGTAAAACCTTCACAAGATATGTAGGTACTGCCTACCTTTATAAATTTGTCATATGAAGTTTTTTGCCACGCCTACTTTTTGTGGGCGTTTTTCACTAAAATGCTGTTTTCTTTGAAAATTTTCATAGAAATCGAAAAAAAATGTTTAACAATATATTTAGCCTATATTTTTCCCAATATATTTCCCATACAAAGTTTTTGGCCACGCCCACTTTTTGGGGGCGTTTTTTCAAAAAACATTTTTTTTTCTTTAAATTTCATAGAATGAAATAAAATGCTATCCATCATCTTCCTAATGCTTTTTTTTCTTTGGGGTACATAGGGATAAGGATAGGGTATCATACTGTTCGCCCCAAGCGGACTGTAGCCTTTCCTTATGTTTTTTTTATACAAATATAACTTGGATTTCTTTTTCTCTCTATTAAACGACGAGATTATGATCAGGATTCCACTTCACTGCATTCCGACTGGTCCGCCAGTGGGGTTCGCCGGCTAAAAAAATATCTTCGTGCCTCCCGATTTTGAATCACTTCATCATTGTGATTAAATGCTGGTGTTTCGTAGGATCATGACAATACAAGCTCCAATTTTTTCGAGATGGGTTCTTTGGAAGCCTTTACTCCTCGGATTCTGGAACTTCTAATTTGATCAAGCTTTGTAACTCCTGCTGTCATGCGAAGCATCTTCATCTCAGCTAGTGTCAACCTCATTGGCCTCATACTTTTTGTACATTGTCCAGCTTTGTGAACCGTATGTGAGCGCCGGACGAACAACTGCGGTGTAGAGCCTTCCTTTCAGCTTAGGGGACCTTTTTCGGTTACAGAAGGTGGCAGAGTTTTCCTGCCACTTCATCCACCCTACGCTTACACGATGATTGATGTGGTCATCAACGGTTGCTTCGCTGTTGATCATTGATCCCAGATATTTGAACTTTTTACACTTGGGAGCCACCACCCTATTCAAATAAATGTCTGGAATGGGTTGGCTTGGGTCAGAGAATGGGCAGTACAGATACTCTGTCTTGATCATCACTTATGATGGCTCCATCGTCAGCAAAGAATAACTGATGCACTTAAGGGTCCGTCACTTTTCCCTCAAGCAGATAATCTATGACTGTAATAAAGAGCGGTCCCCTGGTGAACATCGACTTTAATTGGGAATTCATCGGTGACTCCTGCGGGACATCTGCACGTAGGTTTCAGGAACTCCTCGTTGTCTTAGCGCTACACATATGATATCTCTTGGTTGTCTATCGAATGCTTTTTTAAAATCAACCAGAATCATATGCAGATCCTTTAAGGATGATTCCGGTGCTTTCCCATTATGATCCTTATAATTTGGATTGCTTCTTTGGAAATCAACCCGCGACAAACCCGGTTGGAGTACTGATGCCGGTCGTCCACTACGTGCCCAACTCATCAATTTCATGTTCGACGCATTCAATTCTAGTGTACGAGGCTCTCAACTTTATTCAACCAACGCGTTGAAGGTGATCAACGAATTCCAAATAATGTGCAACAAATTTTCTGTTCAACGCGTTGCTCAACTTTTTTAATTCTTCGTTGGTTGAGTGTAGTGAAAACGAGTTGAAGAGCCGCCATTGATAAACTTGTTGTTGTCCGTTAGCACTCAATTATCTGGTCACAAGTATTGACGCCATCCATACTAGCATTGTATGAAGATACACAGTCGGGACAATGAACATCGATTTGGGCTTTCGTAGATTTGTCCCATCGTTTCACAGTGCTAACTGGTTGAATGCCAGTGAAACTTGAATTTACTTAACACGGTTAATTTTATTAACACACTCTTATTGTCTTTCCATTTTAACATGCACAGAGAGTTATCGTTTACCGTCCCTTTTCATCTTGGAATCTTTGGTAAAAGTATAGCTGTTCTGGCGGTTGTTCATCAAAGTTCCTGTCGCAGAAATATGTCGTTCCTTTAGCTGTCGAAAAAGCGGGAGTGTGCCTAAGTATCGATCAAAATAGAGACAAGAATTTGTTGGTAACGTTTCCGTTAGTAGCAAGACAACTGCTGGTCCTAGCCCATGGGTAACCGCCTTTTTCAACAAATCAAATTGTGTTTTAACAGCCTAAAAAAGAATACACGCTGAAATATATACACACTAAAGCACCCTATAACCTGTATCTCTTCTGGAACACGAATATGTGTTGGTATATCAAGCTGAAATGATTTTTTGACCCACTGAAATTTTCTTTTCTGTGAAGTTAAAACTGGAGTAGAAGTTTCTGGATCTGATAATTTAGGGTGCTGAGCTAGTGGAATCTCATCTTCGGGACCAAAACTGTCAGATTCCATGCCATCTTCTACTTCACCAATAAAAATTTCTTCAATTTTCTGATCACCTTCTATCTGTAAAACATTATCACTAATTATCATGTCAAAAATATATTGCTCAGTAACAAATTTACGGGCAACGGAAACAACGGAAAAAATTCAATATTGAAAGCTGAGCAAAATACTCGTTTAGGCGGTAAATAAAACTGGAGCTCACAATTGTGAATATCTTACTTTACAATCTAAAATAAACTCAATCACTGTATAACTTTATATAAAAACTTTTAAAACAATTGCCTGAAATTTAACAAAAAGAGAAGTTAATTTCAAAAACACTATAACTTTATTTATTAACAATTTATGATGACGGGACGAAAGAGTCGCGGAATGCACTGTAAACAAGTCGATTGATACACATAAATGTACCGCTAGATTCTTCGAAATGCCGCAAAGTGAATCTACGACGAATTCACAATTATGTGGTGCAGGAGTAAGCCCAGTGAGTTAATTTTGCTTCATTTTACAGAGTAAATTTGGAAACTGACAAATTTGAATCTATAGAGGGAAAGGAATACTAATGCTTATATTCACCATTTTAGCTTAATAGGCCTTTATTACAGTTTCCGGGAAATTTTGGGTTGGACAGACACGCAGTATAGAAGACAAAAAATTGACTTGGCTATTATTATATGAAAGATTGTGTTACTTACCAATAGACTTAAGAACAAATACGTCATCAGAGCTCCTAAAACTGTGCGTTCTAGGCATATATAATAGGCATCTGCGCTATTTTGTTCTCTTCGTCAAAAAGTGTTGGTAAAGCGGTCGTTTGGCGTTGTAGTAAACCGTGGTTGCATTACGTTTTATAAGTGACAGAACTACTTGTCTCCTAAACTGTAGCAGGGATTCTCATTGGAGTATTGTACGTATTTGGAAACAAGCCAATCATGTTTATCAATTCCACCCATATAAGCGTTGTAATGTTTTACTAACTGCTGCTGGGGTGATTCAATTATTTTTTTTTTCTTTTTGTGAGAAGCGTGTTAAGTTTTTTCAACGCCCCACTTTTTGGGAGAGATATGGATATCATACTGTTCACCCCAAGCAGACTGTAGCCTTTCCGTATGTTTTTGTCATCTAATGAGATTTATCTTATTTATAATTCTTATCTGAAAATTAAGTAGTATTTTGCAAGCCCTGCGTGCGAAAATCAATTCAATTTAGATACAAAAACCTTGAGAACTCATTATTAGTAAAACTTAATAAATAAACTAAAAATAAAAAAAATCAAATACATATATATACTATAAATTTGTTATTTGTATTTTGAAAAATAAAGAAATTTATGATATATTCGAAATTTTGCGTTGCATTAACCATTTTTGATTTATTTTCGACTGAAAAGTTTGATGGTTGACCTTTGGATATGGATAGGGTATTATACTGTTAGTCCCAAGCGGGCTTAATTTGTGTTTTTAAATTATTTTTAAACCAAAATATTTTTGAAGGAATGCAGAAATTCATTTCCGATCTCTGCTTTGCTTTTCAATAATAAGTTTATCCTCAAGTGCATTACAGGTCGAACTTTAAATGGACGATCTGTACAATTAGGTGGTCAGAGGGCAACATCAACTTGATGCTCCTGCAAATAGTTTTCTAAAACACGTCGACAGGTGATACGCGTATCGACGTTTATATATTTAAATATAATTAAATATATATATATATATATATTTTTATACCCTATCCTAAGGGTATATTAATTTTGACACATAGTTTGTAACACCCCTTAATATTCGTCGCAGACCCCTAAAAGTATATATATTTATGATCAGGACCAAAATCTAAGACTATTTAGCAATGTCCGTCCGTATCAACTTTTGAGGCCTTTAAAATTATGCTAGGAAGCTGAAATTTGGAACATATACTCCCTAGGGTTCCGAAATGGTAAAGTGTTAAAATTTTTAAAATACGCCCACTGCCACGCCCACAATTTAGAAAAAACCGTTTTAAGGCTTAAGTTAGAGAGATAAAGTTGTACAACCTTCACAAGATATGTAGGTACTGCCCACCTTTATTAATTTGTCATATAAAGTTTTTGGCCACGCCCACTTTTTGAGGGCGTTGTTTTTGAAAAAAATTATTTTTTTTCTATAAATTTCATAGAATGAAATAAAATGCTATCCATCATCTTCCTAATGCTTTTTTTCTTTGGAGTACATAGGGATAAGGATAGGGTATCATACTGTTCGCCCCAAGCGGACTGTAGCCTTTCCTTATGTTTATACCCTATCCTAAGGGTATATTAATTTTGACACATAGTTTGTAACACCCCTTAATATTCGTCGGAGACCCATAAAAGTATATATATTTATGATCAGGACCAAATCCTAAGACTATTTAGCAATGTCCGTCCGTCCGTCCGTCCGTCCGTCCGTCCGTCCGTCCGTCCGTCCGTCCGTATCAACTTTTGAGGCCTTTAAAGTTATGCTAGGAGGCTGAAATTTGGAGCATATACTCCCTAGGGTCCCGAAATGGTAAAGTGTTAAAAGTTTTTAAATCCGCCCACTGCCACGCCCACAATTTAGAAAAAACCGTTTTAAGGCTTAAGTTAGAGAGATAAAGTTGTAAAACCTTCACAAGATATGTAGGTACTGCCTACCTTTATAAATTTGTCATATGAAGTTTTTTGCCACGCCTACTTTTTGTGGGCGTTTTTCACTAAAATGCTGTTTTCTTTGAAAATTTTCATAGAAATCGAAAAAAAATGTTTAACAATATATTTAGCCTATATTTTTCCCAATATATTTCCCATACAAAGTTTTTGGCCACGCCCACTTTTTGGGGGCGTTTTTTCAAAAAACATTTTTTTTTCTTTAAATTTCATAGAATGAAATAAAATGCTATCCATCATCTTCCTAATGCTTTTTTTTCTTTGGGGTACATAGGGATAAGGATAGGGTATCATACTGTTCGCCCCAAGCGGACTGTAGCCTTTCCTTATGTTTTTTTTATACAAATATAACTTGGATTTCTTTTTCTCTCTATTAGACGACGAGATTATGATCAGGATTCCACTTCACTGCATTCCGACTGGTCCGCCAGTGGGGTTCGCCGGCTAAAAAAATATCTTCGTGCCTCCCGATTTTGAATCACTTCATCATTGTGATTAAATGCTGGTGTTTCGTAGGATCATGACAATACAAGCTCCAATTTTTTCGAGATGGGTTCTTTGGAAGCCTTTACTCCTCGGATTCTGGAACTTCTAATTTGATCAAGCTTTGTAACTCCTGCTGTCATGCGAAGCATCTTTATCTCAGCTAGTGTCAACCTCATTGGCCTCATACTTTTTGTACATTGTCCAGCTTTGTGAACCGTATGTGAGCGCCGGACGAACAACTGCGGTGTAGAGCCTTCCTTTCAGCTTAGGGGACCTTTTTCGGTTACAGAAGGTGGCAGAGTTTTCCTGCCACTTCATCCACCCTACGCTTACACGATGATTGATGTGGTCATCAACGGTTGCTTCGCTGTTGATCATTGATCCCAGATATTTGAACTTTTTACACTTGGGAGCCACCACCCTATTCAAATAAATGTCTGGAATGGGTTGGCTTGGGTCAGAGAATGGGCAGTACAGATACTCTGTCTTGATCATCACTTATGATGGCTCCATCGTCAGCAAAGAATAACTGATGCACTTAAGGGTCCGTCACTTTTCCCTCAAGCAGATAATCTATGACTGTAATAAAGAGCGGTCCCCTGGTGAACATCGACTTTAATTGGGAATTCATCGGTGACTCCTGCGGGACATCTGCACGTAGGTTTCAGGAACTCCTCGTTGTCTTAGCGCTACACATATGAGATCTCTTGGTTGTCTATCGAATGCTTTTTTAAAATCAACCAGAATCATATGCAGATCCTTTAAGGATGATTCCGGTGCTTTCCCATTATGATCCTTATAATTTGGATTGCTTCTTTGGAAATCAACCTGCGACAAACCCGGTTGGAGTACTGATGCCGGTCGTCCACTACGTGCCCAACTCATCAATTTCATGTTCGACGCATTCAATTCTAGTGTACGAGGCTCTCAACTTTATTCAACCAACGCGTTGAAGGTGATCAACGAATTCCAAATAATGTGCAACAAATTTTCTGTTCAACGCGTTGCTCAACTTTTTTAATTCTTCGTTGGTTGAGTGTAGTGAAAACGAGTTGAAGAGCCGCCATTGATAAACTTGTTGTTGTCCGTTAGCACTCAATTATCTGGTCACAAGTATTGACGCCATCCATACTAGCATTGTATGAAGATACACAGTCGGGACAATGAACATCGATTTGGGCTTTCGTAGATTTGTCCCATCGTTTCACAGTGCTAACTGGTTGAATGCCAGTGAAACTTGAATTTACTTAACACGGTTAATTTTATTAACACACTCTTATTGTCTTTCCATTTTAACATGCACAGAGAGTTATCGTTTACCGTCCCTTTTCATCTTGGAATCTTTGGTAAAAGTATAGCTGTTCTGGCGGTTGTTCATCAAAGTTCCTGTCGCAGAAATATGTCGTTCCTTTAGCTGTCGAAAAAGCGGGAGTGTGCCTAAGTATCGATCAAAATAGAGACAAGAATTTGTTGGTAACGTTTCCGTTAGTAGCAAGACAACTGCTGGTCCTAGCCCATGGGTAACCGCCTTTTTCAACAAATCAAATTGTGTTTTAACAGCCTAAAAAAGAATACACGCTGAAATATATACACACTAAAGCACCCTATAACCTGTATCTCTTCTGGAACACGAATATGTGTTGGTATATCAAGCTGAAATGATTTTTTGACCCACTGAAATTTTCTTTTCTGTGAAGTTAAAACTGGAGTAGAAGTTTCTGGATCTGATAATTTAGGGTGCTGAGCTAGTGGAATCTCATCTTCGGGACCAAAACTGTCAGATTCCATGCCATCTTCTACTTCACCAATAAAAATTTCTTCAATTTTCTGATCACCTTCTATCTGTAAAACATTATCACTAATTATCATGTCAAAAATATATTGCTCAGTAACAAATTTACGGGCAACGGAAACAACGGAAAAAATTCAATATTGAAACTGAGCAAAATACTCGTTTAGGCGGTAAATAAAACTGGAGCTCACAATTGTGAATATCTTACTTTACAATCTAAAATAAACTCAATCACTGTATAACTTTATATAAAAACTTTTAAAACAATTGCCTGAAATTTAACAAAAAGAGAAGTTAATTTCAAAAACACTATAACTTTATTTATTAACAATTTATGATGACGGGACGAAAGAGTCGCGGAATGCACTGTAAACAAGTCGATTGATACACATAAATGTACCGCTAGATTCTTCGAAATGCCGCAAAGTGAATCTACGACGAATTCACAATTATGTGGTGCAGGAGTAAGCCCAGTGAGTTAATTTTGCTTCATTTTACAGAGTAAATTTGGAAACTGACAAATTTGAATCTATAGAGGGAAAGGAATACTAATGCTTATATTCACCATTTTAGCTTAATAGGCCTTTATTACAGTTTCCGGGAAATTTTGGGTTGGACAGACACGCAGTATAGAAGACAAAAAATTGACTTGGCTATTATTATATGAAAGATTGTGTTACTTACCAATAGACTTAAGAACAAATACGTCATCAGAGCTCCTAAAACTGTGCGTTCTAGGCATATATAATAGGCATCTGCGCTATTTTGTTCTCTTCGTCAAAAAGTGTTGGTGAAGCGGTCGTTTGGCGTTGTAGTAAACCGTGGTTGCATTACGTTTTATAAGTGACAGAACTACTTGTCTCCTAAACTGTAGCAGGGATTCTCATTGGAGTATTGTACGTATTTGGAAACAAGCCAATCATGTTTATCAATTCCACCCATATAAGCGTTGTAATGTTTTACTAACTGCTGCTGGGGTGATTCAATTATTTTTTTTTTCTTTTTGTGAGAAGCGTGTTAAGTTTTTTCAACGCCCCACTTTTTGGGAGAGATATGGATATCATACTGTTCACCCCAAGCAGACTGTAGCCTTTCCGTATGTTTTTGTCATCTAATGAGATTTATCTTATTTATAATTCTTATCTGAAAATTAAGTAGTATTTTGCAAGCCCTGCGTGCGAAAATCCATTCAATTTAGATACAAAAACCTTGAGAACTCATTATTAGTAAAACTTAATAAATAAACTAAAAATAAAAAAAATCAAATACATATATATACTATAAATTTGTTATTTGTATTTTGAAAAATAAAGAAATTTATGATATATTCGAAATTTTGCGTTGCATTAACCATTTTTGATTTATTTTCGACTGAAAAGTTTGATGGTTGACCTTTGGATATGGATAGGGTATTATACTGTTAGTCCCAAGCGGGCTTAATTTGTGTTTTTAAATTATTTTTAAACCAAAATATTTTTGAAGGAATGCAGAAATTCATTTCCGATCTCTGCTTTGCTTTTCAATAATAAGTTTATCCTCAAGTGCATTACAGGTCGAACTTTAAATGGACGATCTGTACAATTAGGTGGTCAGAGGGCAACATCAACTTGATGCTCCTGCAAATAGTTTTCTAAAACACGTCGACAGGTGATACGCGTATCGACGTTTATATATTTAAATATAATTAAATATATATATATATATATATTTTTATACCCTATCCTAAGGGTATATTAATTTTGACACATAGTTTGTAACACCCCTTAATATTCGTCGCAGACCCCTAAAAGTATATATATTTATGATCAGGACCAAAATCTAAGACTATTTAGCAATGTCCGTCCGTATCAACTTTTGAGGCCTTTAAAATTATGCTAGGAAGCTGAAATTTGGAACATATACTCCCTAGGGTTCCGAAATGGTAAAGTGTTAAAATTTTTAAAATACGCCCACTGCCACGCCCACAATTTAGAAAAAACCGTTTTAAGGCTTAAGTTAGAGAGATAAAGTTGTACAACCTTCACAAGATATGTAGGTACTGCCCACCTTTATTAATTTGTCATATAAAGTTTTTGGCCACGCCCACTTTTTGAGGGCGTTGTTTTTGAAAAAAATTATTTTTTTTCTATAAATTTCATAGAATGAAATAAAATGCTATCCATCATCTTCCTAATGCTTTTTTTCTTTGGAGTACATAGGGATAAGGATAGGGTATCATACTGTTCGCCCCAAGCGGACTGTAGCCTTTCCTTATGTTTTTTTTAAGCTTCTGACTCGCCGATGCGATAGGGACTGCACATCGACCTGAAAGAGCTTTTGTGCTAAATGTCAGAAACATTGCTTAGGAAAGTAGAGCCCCCACTTTTTTAATGTAGCTGATGATACGATTAGCAGAAGAATTTTTAACAGGGTCAGTGCTTATTACTTTTCTGAAAAAAGTCGGCACTCCGGCATCGTTTCTGAAGGGCTGTATAACATTTTTGGTCTGTCTAAGACCTAAGATGCTTTCCCAATAAGAGATGTACATTTTGTGTTCCCAGGTTTTTAATTTCAGATTTGCTGATTTGTTTATTGGAAATGCTCGGGTCCTATAAAGGGAGTCCCGAGGCTTTTATAGCCAGTTCGTCATGTCCGGGAACCCACCAGATTTTGGTTTTGTTCCTGGTACTGAGTGCTTGAATAGTTCGGATGTTTCCGGTAGCAGTTGCATTAAATTGAAGTGTTTACTTATGGTTTGCTTTTTCGTTTGTTTGAAACTTTTTTTACGAAAATGTGGAGGGGTGTTCACACATTAGAGCTTCTATGGCCGTCGTGGGACAGGTTCTCATGGCACCGGAGATATCAATGCATTCGACCCTTTGTACCTTATTGAGATTGATTATCGCGGGTGGTTTTGGGTGGTTTTCTTCCACTATATGGACCACTTATTATGGACCTAATAATTTCTGTTTAGATCCAGTGATTGATCTTTGAGGAGATACCCCAGTTTTTTCCATACATGCGGCGGCAAGCCCAGAAAGCGTTCGATGATTTTTTAATTTTGTTGTTCAGGTGTGAGTTCCAATTCAGTTTTTTTTTATCCAAGATCACTCCCAGATATTTGACCTCGGAATACTCTATGGATTATCATTTATGGAAATTTGGTTTTGATTTAAATTTTTTCTCTTTGTGAAATGAAGTATGAAAGCCTTGTTCGGATTGATGGAAAGTCCCTTTTTGTTACACCAATCAAGGACTATCTTAAGAGCATTTTGCATACATAGTGACATCATTTGCTACATTACCCCGAATAATGATGACCAGGTCATCGGCGTATCCAACTACGTGGAAGAATAAATTATTAAGGTCTTGGAGTAGGTTGTCAATAACCAGTGACTATAGTAGGGGTGAGAGAACTCCTCCTTGAGGGGAGCCTTTCTTTCTGCTTGGTCTATTCGTCTATGAACCAAAGCGTTTGATATTTAATTATATCCAGTATTTTCAAAAGCACCCTTTATGTCCAGAAAAGCGCAAAGTGCAACCTCTAAAAGCATTTTATATATGTTAGTTCAGTTTAAACTACAGAGTTTTTGCAAATATTTTTAACCCATATCTTGTACTTGTAACTAATTGGATAATGTAAACTAATATTATTATTATTTCTAGTTTATGACTGCAGATCTAAATGGGCGAACCTGCGGTCCTCCTTTAAACAATATTTACAAAGATCAGAAAACACTCCAAATGGTCGTCCTCGTAAACAATGGTACATGGCAAAACAAATGGAGTTCTTCAGACAGTACGTAGTAAAAAAAACAACTCAGAAAAAAGAAGTAAATAAACCATACATTAAAAAGAAACAGACAGAGCTATCCGACACAGACTCTAGCAGACAATCGGATTCGACTAATACAATAGATTTGGAGCAAAGGCAAACTATTGTTTTAAATAAAATAAAAAATAAAGACTCAATAGACATACCATCTACGTCTGATGATATCTCATTTACTCAGTCTTCTAAGAACACACCATCGGTGATTGCTGACGATGACGGCAGACGTTCAAGTCAGAATAGTTCAACTGATCTGATGTTACATTCGTACAAATACAATCGTCAAATAAGCCTCCGCAATCGACGAACTACAACAATAAATCCGACGAAGATTCACATTCATTGTTTTTCAAAAGCCTTCTTCTTGACTATAAGGGTCTTAAACAAAAGCGGAAACGACGTTTTCGAGAGATTATGGTAGCTACAATGAATAAGCTTCAGGAAGAAGATGAAGATGAGTAGAAGCAGCTGTGTGGATGCGAGTGTAAACAAAATATTATTCGGCAGTAGCTAGGTATCCGCCGGAACGGAAAATATTCCGCAACTCATACATGTCGAAGACCCTTATTACATTCGAGGTATCCGATATCGGAAAAGGATAATTTAAATGCGAGGACTCATTGATTTGACATGCGGCAAATGCTAGATTCTGATAGGAATGTACAAAATATACCGACATATCAAAAAGACGATATATGTATGTTCACAAATATTTCAATTTACAGGACTTTAAACTTATATATGAAGACAGGAGACAGGAATTTCATACTTAATACAAGAAAGTATGCGAATAAGCTTACTAGCGTAAGTTAAAAACCAGTTTTCGAGGTACCGATATTTACATTCAAAATATATTGAATCTGTAGATATTGATATATTTTAGAAAAAGCCTTTTCTATGATTTAACATTAAGTTTGTTTTAAATAACCGAAATGTCGAAAAAGTGCAAGAAATATTATCGAAGCTATAATAGCATCCTCCAAACCAGAAGTTCATATTGCCTTGTTTGTTTATACCATATCTATGGGTAAATTAAATTTGACACATAATTTGTAACACCTCTTATATTCGTCGTAGACCCCTTAGAGTTCATATATTTATTATCAGGACCAAAACCTAAGACGATTTAATAATGTCCGTCCTTCCGTCAACAGTTTTTAGGCCTTTAATTTTAAGCTGGGAAGCTGCAATTTGGAAAATGTACTCTCTCGGGCCCCGAAATAGTAGAGTGTACATTTTTTTAATGAGCCCACTGCCACGCCCAAAATTAAGAAAAAACTGATTTAAGTATAAAATTGATGGAAGAAAGCGCTAAGGCCTTCACAAAATATGTAGACACTGACCTCCTTAACATATTTGCCAAATAAAGTTTTTTGCCACGCTCACTTTCTGGGCAAAAAATGGTGTGATACTATCACAAATGTCACTGAAAATGTACTTCATCGCACTGCAACGCAGGTTAGCGCGTTATATTCTGTCGGAACAATGTTCGGAAAAATACTTGGAAGGAGAATTTTCCGTTCGGACGGATAACTCGCTAGGGCCGATTATTTTTAAATAAGTTATTTTATTTAAGTATTCAAAAAATGATTGCTATAATGCCTTTTAAAAGTGAGTATAAATATAAAAGTAAGACCAACTTATATTGTTACTACGAAGCATTATATGCTGTTTCATTGTACGCCTTAAGTCGCAAAACAAGTGTGTCTACACAAAACATTAACAAAATGGTTAATGTTTATATTTAATAAATTTAAGTATTAAAAAAATGTTCGCTATAATGTCTTTTAAATTGCTTAAAAGTGAGACCAACCTATATTATTACTACGAAGCATTGGATGCTGTTTCATTATAACAAAATGGTTTCAAAATGTATTCCATGTGCCCAGCAGAGCAGCAGCAAACGAGTGGGACTGGAGGGATTGCTCTAAAACAATGCACTTTTTTTATAATTACTGCACAGCACACGGGTTTTTTTTTTGTTGTGTACACGGCTGCGGATAGTTTAAAAAAAATTCGTGTGCACGCGTCGTGAGGCAATTCGGTACTTCAAATTTGGTCGTAGGAGAATTTGACACGATTCATGTGGGCATTTCAGTCATTTAGGCCTTGTTTAAACTTTTTCGATAAATTTTTTGATACCCACTACCACGCCCTAAATTAAGAAAAAACTGTTTTAAGCCTAAAGTTGATGGAAGAATGCACTACGCCCTTCACAAAATATGTAGACACTGACCTCCTTAACAAATTTGCCATATAAAAAAAATTATTCGTGGCAATCTTTCTGGTATTAGATATAATATAGTATTAAAATTAAATAAACTTTTAGAGATCTACGATGAATATAAAGAGGTGTTACAAACTAATATACCCTTATTAGGATTGGGTATAAAAATAACTTATTCTTATATGTATATGCTATTCTGATAGCACAAACCATCTTTTGTATCAATAGCTTCTTGACAAATATTCTTTGACTGTTCTTTTTTTAATATATCCGCCTCAAAGTTGGATTTATCGGTTATCCCTTCTTTCGAACTGTTTCCGAACTTGTTTAAATCTGGAGCTGATATTCATATTCGATTTCGTTTCGAAATGGCTTTATTACAAAGACATACCCTTATGGCATGCTATAAGAAATAACATTATTCCTTGGGCTAGGCTATCGTGTTGCCTTTGCAATTCAGCTTAAAGTATCCGAAAGAAGTCGTTGCTTCGTGGATTTTGTTGACTAGTGTTCATAGTTTTTTTGGAAACACTTAGTTTTAAATTTAGCATTGCATGTAGAGCCTCAGCTAATTTTTCGTCTGCGCGCGGTCTGCTCAAGGTGCGAACATTCCGCATGCAGATCCGAAAGTCTTTGTCCTTTGTTTGTAGCAAAAGAAGCCGGTAAAATTCCGGTAAAATTGGGATTTCAGTTTTGCCGTTGAGACCTGGTATTCAAATACCTTAAAGCAGGTCGCATAGGGATATAACTATTTCGACCTAACTGAAACTGTGAATGAACATTGGCATTGATGCTATTATAAGAATTCGTTCGCTGCCGCTTGGAAGTAGGAGAAGGTGTCGTAGTGAGATGACACTTCACTTATTATTCTAAAGAAGATGAAGGCAATAATAAACCACAGAGACAATCGTGTATTGAGTTTTGTATTGAGACTGCGATGTGTTGCTGTAGAGCCTTGCAGACCAATGTATAAGCTGCAGATATGCTAAAGAAAACTAAACTCTTCATCATCTACTATGTAACCTCTCTAACCCTTTAAAATAATCTGCTTGATATGAACCTTATTAGTTCTGATGTATTGATTGTAACTGATTTGTATTGATGTTTTCCCGAACAAAAAGATTTGTGGGCGAAGTTCCGAATTAAAAGGATCGATTACAGTTTGAAAGAGGTTACAAGTATGAAAGTGCATTTTAAAGAGGGTTCGACGATGATTTTTTAAAAAAAGCATTGCTCGTCTCCAAGCAAGACATACCTTTGTTGATTTATAAGCGTTGAAATGCGGTATGAAATGAACACTTTACAGCACATCCGTTCACATATAGGATTGTACCAAGCCCGGAATTTCGGACATTGCAAAAATTGCCTGTATGCGCTTAAAAGTGAACACACATACATAATACATAAATGTGAACATATAAAAATATATCAAATTGACACCACAGCAAATTTGCTTACCTAACTAAAAAAAAAGTTCTATGATTTTGTAAAGAGATCTGAAATATTTGTTCCTCATTTAATACAGGAAATACTCATAGTTCTGTAAAACACATTTATTTTAAAACTTTGAATAAATAATACAATTTAAAGCTCTTCACAACTAGCACTGTTCAAACGGACTCAATAACCCCTTTGCTTGTACCCAGATGTTCTTCCATAAGAGTACGAGTTTGTACCACTTGCAGCTCCATAACTGTTGCTTTCATATTGGCTTGGATAGCGTTCTTCATAAGGACTTGGTGGACCCTGAATGTAATTAGTCGAAGGATACGGTCTATTTGGTGCTGGTCGTGCTGGAATGTATGTTCCGGGGTAGTGTGGTGCTCTTGGATCTACAGGATAAGGAGAATAAGGTCCTTGCTGATATGGCGATGGATATGGTGCTTCACCAGGATAAGGCCCGTTAGGGTAAGGATAATATCCTGGGGGTGGTTCATACACAGTTTTATGCGATCTGTAGCCACCATCGTAATTTTCATTATGCGGTATTAACTCTTTTCCAATTTCGTGAGCTGCTTGAAGAAGTAGATCCAGGGTAGGTCTAGCATCAGTTGCGTAAAAAGCGACAGCAAAAATTGTTAGCAACACTTTCAATTTCATTATTTTGTATTTAATTTTTGTTTCAGTTTCTTATAACAAAAATTCTCTTCCAGTATTTAATTGAGCACTGAATTATTTTAGCCGCAATTGAGACTTTTATATCAATTTAATTAGAGCAAAATGGGGACAACAGAATTGATAATAGATCAGTTTAGGTTAAGGTCGTTGAAATAATTCAATGGAATGTGCGTTAGTGTTTGTTTGATTTCAATACACCACTTGCGATGATTGAGTGATAAGTTGTGATTCCGAGAATATGGTGGAATGTTGTGTACGAAATTAACTTATTCTTCAAAACCGGAAACGGCATCATTACTTCTTTCGCTATAAAAAAAATAAACAATGATCAGCATTGCATTTCAAATGTATTTTTCTGAAAACAAGTACTCTGCACAAATTTTGATATTTTCAAAAATTCATAGAGAATTTATCAGAAAAATGGAGATGGAATACATTTTTGGAGAAAAATGCATATAAAATGAAATTTGAAAAATGTACTTTTTTAGCTTTTATTTCAGACATCATAACTTTGGACTTATAATGTCACACGATGCTACATACATTTATTGTTTAGTTAAATAACATCTACAAAATAATGTTAGTTCTGAAGTTATATTACCTAGGGTTGTTATACCTTGAAATAGGATATTTTCACTTTAATTGGATATAACTTGGGGTGATAATACCCCACTAGAAAATAAATATTAGCTTCTCCAACCAATGTGTGTGCGAAGATATATTTTTGAGAAGCTTCTCATGACAGTTCTTACTCTTGGATGTTTGTCAGACGTTCGCAAGAGGTGAGACAGCAAATAAAAACTTTCAGGTGGTACAGATCGGGATTTGAACCAGCGACCTCTCGCTTAGTGGTCCAACACACTTAGCCACTAAGCCACTACACCCAAATACCATTTTATTTTCGTCGGATTTAGATTAAATTCACACTAAAAAATACTTTTCAATACTGTGATATTCTAATGTGACTATACGTAAATATAAAAAAGGATACTTAAATTTAAAGGATTTATGTCGGCCACTGTGATACATATACATTACATACATTTCATGTACAAATATACATGAACACTATACTCGCATATGGTACTAAATATAATAAATGTTAGGCGTAAATACTAAAGCTATCCAGGAATCTCTCATCGAGGTAAATGTTGAGGAGTTCATCACCAAACGGATCGTTTCCAAGCTACAAACAAGGATCATTGGGTAATTGCCTTTTAACAAAATCTGTAAGCAGGTACGCCAAAGGATGGGGTTATCTTGCCCCTGCTATGAATTTGGGTCCTCAAAAAAATCCTGTCGTATGTAGATAGCGTAGGTATCAAAGCGCTTGCATATGCGGACGACGTGGAGTGTATGATTAGTGAAATCATAGAAAAGGCGGTGGGTAATATTAAAGTTTGAGCCGCAAGGTGCGGTCTTGGCACTAACCAAAGCAAAACTAAACTGATGCTCTTCGACACAAAAACCAAAAAACGAATCTTCCTGATTTTGAAGCTAAATTTCGAACACCGAGTGCGGAAAGCCAATTCTACATGCTTTTTAACAAATGTAGCATGTAGCAAAACTTTTGGTAAAAAGCTTGTATTATCACCAAGTTGAGCAGCATCAAGAGAACGACAATTAGGACCACAGGAGCGCTGCGGTCAGGCCCGAACGAGACACTAAATATGATTCTTGGTATTCTTTTTCGGGGCCTGCATAGCAAACCATATGCCGGCTGCTGGTCGGCAGGACCATACGGGCATTGCAATATCCTTGATTCGCTACTCAGGAGCTTAGGAATAATATCTTCTGACAACATTCCACCCAAACTTAACTTATAAACAGCATTCTCTGCAGAATTCCCGATCAGAGCGAAATGGGCAGACTCCGTTATTACCTCGCTCGCTCTAATATTACTCTAAATATGGTTCTAGCGATTAGGGACACGAGTTACAATCAAGGCACTTATCTCAACCAGGACAACTTCCGTTGTGCTTTGACCCCTGTCTTATGGATATGCCGTCTGATGCAATGACACCAGAAATCCTTCTGCGAAAAAACTACCACGTCAACTGTCCACAGGTAACGAAATGGCTTCGGTCGGACTCTGAACCATGAATTGAATGCCATCCTATTTTCACGGATGGCTCCAAAAAGGGTCTGGTGCTGGAGTCTTTGTGGAACGCGATGACATACGATTTTACTACCCCTTGGGTAAACATGCATCTGTTTTCCCAGCAGAGATTTTTGTTATCCTAATGACTATGCGCTATATTGTGAAAAACAGGTTGAGGGCTAGAGGCATTTGCATTTGCATTGATAGCCAAGCTGCATTAAAAGGGCTGCTAAACCCTCTTACCTCGTCTAAGTTAGTGGTAGAACTCAAGCTTTCTCTAAATTTGGTCGGAAGACTGAATACAGTGAATCTTGTCTGGCTCCCAGGTCACACTGGCATCCAGGGAAATGAGATCTCGGATGAGCTTGCTAGGTTAGGTTCAGACGTTTTCTCAGGACCCGAACCTGTTGGGTCTGCCTACATCTTTAGTCATGTCTTCTATTGATTCTTGGGTTTCTCGTTTCTCGACCAAACTACTGCGCCCGGACATTTGCAAAAGGTCAGCATCTATTCTGCTATCTCTGAGGAGAATCGACTGTAGGCTGCTTGTAGGCGTCATTAAGACACTTATACGCGCGCGGGCGTTGCTAGGCTGAGGTGGCCGTTAGCACACACACGCTGCAAAACTCGGAATACCCCATAACACCCACTTTAATGAAGGACAAATAGTGTTTTACCTTCAATGCGGGTGCCCGGATCTGGCAAGGGTCAGACATTGAAAGATAGGGAAACCATTCTTGAACGACCTGTTAGACATCACAGATATCGGTCTCAGTACCATTTAAGTTTGCGTTTCTTCTTTCCACCCTTACTTATAGCTGCCCATGAGTTGTGGTTTCAAAACGGCGCTATAGCACTTCTTCACCTACCTACCTCTCCTTCCGAACTTATCCAGCTTCTTCCAGGCAGAGGTCCTGGTTATATGGGAAGCAGGAAAGATAATTTTAAATAGCACATTATGGATGAGGGTACACCAAATTGGGACTTTCCTTAAATCCTCAGTAACTGTGGTAAAAATTGGAATATAATTTTTTTTTCTTAGAATATGTCCTATTCGCCTCAGGCAGACTATAGCCTTTCTTTATGTTTTCTACTTGCAAACAAAAAGACATGTATACATCGATAAATAATATGGAACAAGTTTTTTTTAAATATCGCTTGAGACCTTCATTTTTCTTAATAAAATAGTCTTCGATTTTTAATTAAAACAAGCAAATCGAGCACGTAATAGAAAAGAAGAAGGCATAATCTGCATCAAAACTTTAACTTTATTGAAATTAAAGCCATGTTATTTTATTTTACATATTTTATATATTTAAGACTATTCGTTGATAATAGTAGTATTTGATGAAGATGACGATGTTGATAACGGGGATGTTGTTGGTGGAAGAGACTGTGGAAATGGTGGATAATTAACTGGAGCTGATTGTTGCTGAATGTGTGGATAGTAAGTTTGTTGATGGGGCTGACCTCCGTATGTGCCGTATGCTGGGGGTGGCTGAATGTATCCTGTATGCTGCTGCCCTTGAGGAGAAGGGGATCCTTGATATGGTAAAGAGTTTTGTAAATATTGATACATTGGAGGATGTTGAGCTGGATATCCTAATGGCTGCTGATGGAAATAACCTCCTTCATGAGGCTGTGGGTACCAATTATACCCAGGATGTACCATGGGATATGCCGGGTGATTGTACGTATGTGATACAAATCCATTTGAATGTGGAGGTGGCGGAGAGTCATACCAATTATTATGTTTACTATATTTTTTACCAGATTCATTGCTATCACTGCTGTCACTACTATCTGCGCCAATAAGCGCCATGAATGAAAATAATAACCACAAAGGCAGAGACACCATTTTGCACAATGAAAATTCGATTTTCAACTGACAACGATGGAAGCAGTGCAATGCTTGATCGAAGTGATAAGGCAACGCGACGTTAATAAAATCATTTGAAGTGTTTTAACGTTCTTATAGCTTTTCCATTTGATTAAAAGGATTTGACCTTTATTAGCTTTTAATGATTACTTAAAGTGGAAGTTGTTCTATCTCGACAAGTGTAATCTGAATAAATTCTGGAAATACAGATTATTATCAACCAATAAGTATATACATATAAACAATTAAGAATACATAATTGTGTGGAGACATTTTATAGTTGGATCGATTTCACAATTGTAAACAATTTACTTAAGTATCTATTCGTAAGAGTTTCATTTGTAGGCACAGAAATGTAAATAAAGTATGAAATTTTATGTATGTTGTTTGTTGAATTGAGCTGGGCTTATTTTTCAAAAACGTTTGGTTTCAAATTGATTTTGCGTATTATTCTTAATCTTTTATATAATAAAAAGACAAACAATTTAATCAAAATCTTAACGAGGAAAAGATTCGAATTGAAAGGAACTACAAAGGAGTACTGCTGAGAAATATAACCTGTATGTCGAGGTCTAGACAAATTTTAAAAAAAATAAGATTTCATATGAATAATTGAGAAATACATATTTGACGTATTAAACATTTACTTTTGCAAACGCGAGTGTCAAAGACGAAGAGAAAAAAATCGTCATCGCGTCCCACTTACAACAGGCGAACAACCTCATAGATCTGCTTGAGGTAAGGTCACAAAAAAGGGCAAGGTTAATTGTGATTGGATTGACTCAACATGGAAATGGGTTGCAGGAATTACTGAAGCTGGAGACTGCAACAAAATCCTCCGAAAATCAGTATAAAGAAAACTAATGAAACGGTTTGACACGGGACATTAAATAAAAGGACTTACCAAAATTATTTACACCTTCAACCATGAAGTTCACACGACAAACGTGGACAAATTTGAAGAGAACATCCTTAATCAGAAAACAATTATCAAAAGTAATCACGAACCTTCTGGGTGATGAAGAAATAAGCCGAATAATTAGTGAAATTAAAAAACTGCCTTATGAAAATGAAATTCAGGCTATAGAATATTGAACTCCTTCGGTTTACACTGATGAACGTAAACTTATATATATTCTTTCAATGATCAAAGTAAGGAAGTCAGAGTTCAACTTAGTCTGAAAAAGAGCGACGATAGCCGATGGTAGGCAAATCGACCTGCAATTCGAGCAAATTTTAAGAAATCACAAGGAACCTTCGGCATAAGTTCGTCGTTGCTTTTCGATGAACAATTCAACGATTTCAACATGCGCTTCAGAGAAATCGAGAAGAAGATTACATAACTTGGGTATTTAAAGAAAGTCAAGCTGCAACTATTACACTTATACAGGAAACCATTTTAAGGCTCTTTAATTAAAAAATGAAACAAATCAGTAAGGAAAAAGAACATACTCGAGTTTACTGACTACTAGTCTTCAGGTCCTTCCCGTTCTGACGGGAAGAATCACTACGTATGATACGTACACAACCTGAGCCTGACAAACATTAATCGGCTAAAGGATTTAACTTGATCTAGATATCCCTGCAGTGAATAGGCCTCATAGAACCATGAAGTTGGACCACAACCTCATGCGCGGGTTACTTTCTCTCGTGGTTCTGATGTATGGTGCGTAAATTTTTCGCGTGGGAGGAGATAACGCCTCGGCCAAACGTCGCTTTGGCTTTTGAATTGTAAGTCGAACAGTAGGCGTGCCTTTGGCCAGGCGTTTATCTTTGTTCTATTCTTTGCCCATACTTTTTATACTACTACTGGCTAACATTTCGCAGAAGATCGAATTTTGGGGCTTCCTTTTAGATGGACCAATCGCCCCAAATTGGCTGAGCCAATGTAGTCGACATGTCTTTGAGAATACATCTTTATAGTACATCTCATAGCGTTTGCGGTTGTATTTTCTTCTCCATTCGCCCTCTTTGCATACATGACCAATTTCCTGCTTATCGTCCATAACTCGGCGGCGTATAATAGAACTGACACAATAAGGGTTCTTTAGAGCATGAACTTTCTCCTTTTAGTTATGAGGTTTGAAGTCGTTTATTTCGGCAAACCGAAGAATAGCAACGTTTTCCTAGGGTAATTCTATGACGGATTTCATCTTATTTGTCATTCGTGGAGCTGTTGTTTACACAGAGGTAAATAGGCAGATGTTTGTTGAATGCATATATTTTCTTGACTTGTCTTATCCTCATTTACTTGTTATACTAACTAATTAGTAATTGATGTATAAATTAAGCCATGTAAACAGGGCTCAAACAGGGAACATATACTAGATTATAGATAGATATATAGATTTGAAGCTAAAGTTGAAGAGATGTAGGACCTTAATAAAATATGTAGACACTGACTTCTTTTACGAGTTTGCATTAAATAGCTTTTCTCAACTCCTACTTTTTGAGCGTTTTGTTTATACCAAAATGTTTTTTTTGTTTTTAAAGTTTACAAAAATTTGTTTTCAACTATTTATAGGGATAAAGGATTCATTCTTTAGCCCCAACCGGACTGTAGCCTTTCCTTGTGTTTATCAATGGATTTCATTGATACACTATTAATTGCACCACTTACTCAATTCAATAACCACAGCTTTAAGGGGCTTTAACCACTTCTACCAGTTCTCTAACACATAAATATGTAGATATGTTTTTAGACTATAATATAATGAAAAGCTGCTGCTTGCAAAATTAAAAATAGTCTTCGGACTACAGTCAAATACATGAAAACAAATTTGTACACAAAACGTTTAATAGTTTATTTTATTTATTAAAAAAATGAAAACTCATTTCCTCACCGACTTAGAAGACAAGAACACAATAACACAATATATCACAACTCTTACTTTAAACTGATAACAACTATGTTGATTTATCTGGTAATTCAGTCTTACTTTCGAAAATTTCGGTTGTTGATGGCGATGGAGTAACAGGAGTATGATACTGTTTTAAAAACAGTTGATCGTCGTTGTTTGTATTATGTAAACGAACCCGCGGTGATAATGGCGACGACGGTACATGTTGTGAAAGTGACAGCGTTGGATATATTGAAGCTGGTTGCTGCACTGCAGGCTGCTGCATAGCTGTATTTGTATAATACAAACCAGCTGGAAACTGTCTTCCATATGCCTCATAGCTCGGCTGCTGAATTTGAGATGGAAGAGGGCTGGAAGGTGGTGTATAGCTCTGTGGTGTTGGGGGGCCATACCCCTGCTGTGGTGGTGGAACGTAAACATATGCAGGTGAAGGTCCATATCCTTGTTGGGGTGCAGGCCCATACGCCTGTTGTGGAAAACCATATCCCTGTTGTGCTTGCTGAGCATATCCTAATGGAAATTGTGAACCGTATCCCTGTGGTGATGGTTGTGGCATATATCCCTCTGGTGAGGGCGGTGGACCGTATCCCTGTGGTGACGATGGAACCTGTCCTTGTGGCAATGGTAAAGTATTTCCCTGTGGTGTGGAGCCATAAAACGGAGCATGTTGACCAATATAGTTTTGGTATCCTTGGGGGTGTTGCTGACCAATAAGTCCCGGATATCCATATCCAATCGGTGGCGGTTGATGCCAACCGTATATGGGTTGTTTATTCAGAACAGGATGTGCCGGGTTATTATGCGAAGGAGGTTGTGCTGGATTGTTACCGTGCCAGGAGTTTAGGTCACGATGACTTTCTACTGACTCGACACTCCCACTGTCACTGACACTGTTACTGCTAGCGCTTCTCAATGACAAACAAGAAAACAAAACAACCAACGGGAACAGTGACATTTTATTCAATGAAAATTCAAAAATATACTGACTGTCTGCTCTATGATCGACCCTGATGAAAGCATTGCGATGCCTGATCAACGTGATAGCATGATCTGTTTAAAACAAAAGCGAATAAATTTATGAACGCGTCATTTCCAGCTGAGTGATAACTGATAACCTATCCGTAAATACTAAACACTGAATTCACTAAAATACAAAGAACATTATGAGTCGGTACAATATAAAAATACAATAATATAAAATAGCTCGTTTTCAAAAAGCTCTGATTAAATTTTGTTTTAAAATAAAGTTATTAATTTAATAACACAAAATGACACATTGATCTTAGAGTAAGGAAAATGTATGTAGAACCATTTAGAACCTTCAACAGGGAAATCCCGAAAAAGTATAAGGAGATTCACTAATTGTGTTTATTTGTTCATCAACTTAAAGGTCGTGTATGTCAGTATAACCACATAAACTGTCTAGATCTCTGAAAGATACTGAAATATGTGTAAATATATTTAAATCTCGTCACTCGGAATATCACTCTTAAATCCAACCAATTATATAATATTTTCGTCAATTATTTTATTTATTAACACATAAAAAAATTCTTATCTACAAAGCGCTTACATATTCGTTTGCGGGGCTGTGTTAGGCACCACACACTCCCCCATTAGTACACGCGCTAGGTTGTCCAGTTTGTCCACCAAGGACGTATACAATATCTCCGGGGCGTTGCTCCCCAATTGGATGGTAGACGTATTCAGTACCCGAACCTATAACAGGCGTTGGAGCTGGAGTTTTGGGTTCCGTTTTACCATTTATTACTGTTGTAGTTGATGAAGATGTAGCTGACGATGTAGCTGGGGCTGCTTGTGGTAATTGTGGATAATAGTATGGAACTGGTTGCTGTGCTGATGCCTGCTGCCCAATAGCATTTGGGTAATATCCAACCGCTGGTGGCTGTTGCCCAGCATACGCTGCATAGCCTATTGAAAACGGTGGTGCACTGAATCCCTGTGGTGGAGCATAAGCCTGCTGTGGTGGCGGACCATAGCCGGGTTGATGGCTGTAAGCTGGAGTTTGTTGAGAAATATAGCCCGTGTAGAATTGAGCATGTTGACCGATATTTCCAGGATAACCATAACCTAGTGGTGCTGGCGGGTACCAATTGTATGCTGGTCCATTTGGAATAGTATATGCCGGGTGGTTAAATGTATGCTGAGTTGGAGGATAAGAACCATGCCATGAGTGGCGGTTACGTTTTCTATGTTTTTCCTCAGACTCGTCACTTCCACTTTCACTGTCAGCGCAGCTTAGCGCAAAACAGTAGAGCAATACACAGAACGGAAGCAACACCATTTTTCCTAACGAAAGTTAAAAATCAAACTGTTTAGCTTCTACTTTTCAGACTGTGATGAAAGCACAAAGACTTTTGATCTAGCTGATACGACGACACGAGAAAAGCCAAAGATGGTGTATATATGTAGAATTCCTGGAATCGTCATCAAATTTAAAATCAACATTGAAGGTGAAAAGCTTGTGTGACGCACTAGAGCAAAGTGAGATATGGCGCCTTTTTGAATTTTTAAATTTATGAGCCGTAATCATATATTTATAATTAAGTGTAATTCGTTGATACACTATAACCTCAATTCTAATAATAATTATTTTAAAGTAAGTAATTATTGTTGATCTGGTAAGGACGCCTGTTTTCTTTTAAATAAATTGAAAGATGATGGATCAATAGAATGGAGCAGATCATAGCTATGAAGATAAATATCGCCAAAACGATATATTTAGACAATAGAGCCTTAATACGCTAACAAAAAATGGTTCTACTGTAATGATTTAACTCCAATGTGTACATTATTAAATAATGATTATAGAAATGATCATATTGACAAGACTCTGCAGTACGTTCTCTCCAAGCAGGCTACGAACTTAATTAACATCTTCATACAGATGTCGACATAAAATTTATTTGGTTTGCTGTAAGTTGTGTGATTTCCACAAGAGTTCATCGGGGAACCGCTACACGGGATTACAGGATTTCAACTCTCTTTTTACAGGCGGCAGGTTCCACTCACCCAACTTCGTTGCTCCGCTCATAGTATGTGCTTTTCGTCAGGCAGGCGCCTATGACCACATAAAACGAAAATGTGGCTTAAAGAGGTGGCTACAAGTTTAATACACAATATTGGTCCCTTTTTTCAAAAAGAAATGGCATTCATATAATTATTTTGAAATACGAAACTCAAATTCAACAAGGCTCCTGGATATGATTTAATTTCGGGTCAGGTTCTTAAAGAGCTGCCCAGAAAAACAGCAATTAAGTTTGTTTATCTTATAAATGCTTCAATTAGGCTTTTGTAAGTTCCCCGAGGTTTTTCAGGATACCTGCATCAATATGTTCGTTTAGTCAATGGTATTTATGAAGTCTAGGTTAGGCGAAACCATACCTAATTTCACAATATTGAGAAGAAAAAAATGGATGCAGAGAATATTTCCTTAAAAAAAGTGCATGTCGCACATCCGATGGTTCAACGACGTAAGTCCAAAAAATAAATGTTCCGAAGGTATGTATGCCAACATTTTCAAAACAGTTTTACTTACATAGATCCAATTTTTGTAATTTTTTAATTATTTTAAATACCGTACCTATGACACAAATGGGTTTTGTTAGCAATAACTTTCGTCACAACGGCTGTAACTTTTTGGTATTTTGGAAGACATGGTTCTTTGAAGTAATGTTGAATAACAGTACTCTTAAACAGCCCATATCTCCTAAACAGAAACAAAAAAAAAAAATAGGAAAAGGAATACTTACGATTTGTTTTTACTATCACGTATTATACTAATCTGTATAAATATATTTTTCAAATAATTTTTGAAAAAATTTATATTGCCTTTGTTCTTTTTGTATAAGATAACTTTTTTTTAGTCTTCCTTAATCAATGCAAGAAATATTTCACCCCTTCTGATCTGGCTAGAAACAATAAGGCGTGTCATATTTGGTCCGGTGAACCAATAACATATTTAGAGCTACTTGAGTAGTAGTATTCAAAAACGCGCGGTAAAACCTTTTGGCAATCGAGATATCGAGAAATCGCTTGACTCTGTTAGTCATCGTCGCAATGTCTCCTGCCTGTCTTTGTTATATCGGTACTTCCATCATAAGTGCTCTAACGAAATAGCTATTTGCATTCCACCCCTTCAACAATTCAACCGCAATGCACATCAGCTTACCCTTAAGCCAATATATATTCGAACGTGCTGTGAAATATAAAAATTCCACCTTCAAATTAGAGGTCACCTACTTTAATGGGCTGCAACTTTAAATGGAGTGAGAATAGATCACCTCCGCCATTCAAACTTTTATTCGGCGGATTTTAAAACATTATACTGCTAAACTCGCAAACCCTGTGTAATGATAAAGAGTTCTTGTAGTTGACAAGCATATTCTTATTTTAAAGTTTATTTTCATTTTTAAGCTTATACATTCATGACATTTTTAATATTCATAAAAATCGAACAAAACTGTTTGCCAGTTATATATTTATTCGTTACTGTTATCATAGTAATGGATCAAAATAGTTTAAGAAGGATGTATTGAGATACAACGGAAAATCTGACCCAAAGGTTTTCAAAGAAATAAAACATGTTTTTATAAGACTGTTTAACTTTTTTTCTTTATAAATTCAGTAAATAGAAATAAAAGCGAACACTTTATTACAAAAAAAATTAAGGCGGATGTCTTTCAAAAACTGTGGGTGTTTTTAGGAAATTGACTGCAAATTATAAATTTTTAGGCCAATAGTAAAAACGATTATAATGAATTTGGTCTGTTATATCTTTAGGATACCCAAGTATTCCAATGCAAAATGTTAGGTACGTTAGAACCGCTTGTGAGGAAAATAATTTTTGTTAATATTAATATTTAGAATAGAAGTGATTTAACTCGTAAATGAATGAGATCAGCCGCCAACCATTATTACCAACCCACTCTAATGTAAAATCACGCGCTTAACACGAATTGCGCATTCAAGCTAAAGCATATTTCAAGGAAGACTTTTGATATGTATGGGAGATTTGTCTTGAGTGTAGGAAAATATGATTTGCAAATAGTAGGTAGTCGGTTGTTATTTAGGTAATTGATTAATGCAATTCATCTTTATAATAACATAATTTCATTACCATCGTGATTCCTTGAGTTTTGCACAAAAACACAATGTAGACGATGACGACTAATATTTAATTTTATAAATTATTTCGAAACCTGCCAAAGCACAACCGGCCGAGCATGGAAAGAGGAAAAAAGCTCGTCAAATCATTGAATACATCATATGAATGGCGTGTGTAATTTTGTTCGTGGACATTTATGTCGCACAGTAGAAAAATCATCAGTAATCGTGAGAATTATTTTTTGACCTCAACTTCAAATATGTTTAAGCAGTTTCATAAGGTATCTCCTATGATGACACCTTCAATTAAATGCAGTAAATTCATCTGGCATACGTTCTCATTTTGAAAGGTCAATGTCAATGCTAAAGGTTCAAAGGCATTATTTTATGGGTCTACGCTACTAAATTAGGTTTAAGAATGAAAACACACATATATGAAAATTGTTTGCCAGAGGACGAAAAGTCAAAGTTTAAAGTTTCTTAAGATACGGCCGAAAATTCAAAGCCTACGAATCCGTGTAAGTAATATTGCCGGAATTTCGAACGCTTTTGCGAATTTCCTTATCACTATGATACTTGCTCCCTTCAAGCAATGACAACCACATTATTCTTGAGAAAATGGTTACAAGGTTTTCGGTCAACATGAGAACCCGACGGTCAGCAAAATAAAATTATTTGACCGTACCTTGGACTTCTTATCTTTTGAAAGCCAAATCAACCAGTCCTCCCTATATATAAAATTCTTTATGCCATTAGAATGCTGGAGCGAAAATATTTTAGTACAAATTCTGTTTATCATGAAAACGTTTGCATTTTCATTGGCTATGTTTCTTACTGCTTTGGCGATCTCAGTAGCTGGGCCTATTTTTCAAACGTTATTTAGTTTTGGACAACCCCAAGGCGGATATATCCATAGTAACCAGTACCAGCAACCCAGGTCTAACACTGGCTACAATCGCCCACAACAGATACGCCAACCAACTCGTAATTACAAAGATATGTGCCGTCTGGTAAATCACGATGCGTTTTTAAATCCCGGTGGAGGTTCAAAATGTCCCTTTTAACATTACACTATATGAAAATATTGCGGTATATTAAATTGTTATTTTGTATATTTATTGTTAACGAAATAAAAATAAATATACATTTGTATGTATAATTTTCATATTGTTTTAATACTTAAAAACAGGGCCAAAACACAGATTGCTTCTATCATCTCTGGTCCCAATGATATACTGACTCGGCCTCGGCAAGCTATCTGATTTGTTTTGACAGACTCGGTGTAACTAATTCATTCTACAAGGCTTTTTCTATTTTGACAGCTGACAGTTAGTTCACTCACATAAAAAAATTCAGTGTATAAAAGTGCGTACGCGTACTAACAAATTTAATCTACATTAAAATTTAAATAGCCAGTTCATTTTAAAATTATTCTCATTGCTTTAGTATCATTGAAATATTTCCCAAATAAAGAACCGTCGAACAATACCCAAAGTGCGGCCTTATGATTGCATTGTAAACATTAATTGCACAAATCGTTGACATTCTCTTTCTAATTCTAGCGCGAAAACCTACTTGTTTGCTTATATTTTAGATGTTCTTTAAACTTTATTTTATTATCTATCACAATTCCTAAGCATTTAAATTCAAAAACTAAACTATGTTTTCATTATAAATTGATATTTTCAGTAATGATTCACCGTTAATAAACATACATTTAGTCTTTCCAGTGTTTAAGCGTAGCTTATTACTTTTAAACCACCCACTACGGTTGTTCAAATAAAGGTTTAATTTATTAACACATTCATTAATATTTTTACCCGGAAGTATATAGTAACCCATCGTCAACAAACAATCTTCGCAGTGTAAATTTAACTACTCTCGGCATCACGTTAACATAAATTATAAATAACAAAGCACCAAGCACTGAATTTTCTGGGATCCCAAGACCGACGTTTATTGCCTCCGACGTTGATTCTACAATTCGAGTCCTCTGCCTACGTGAATGCAGGTAAGATTCAAACTTTTCAATACCTTTTATTTAATTACATATATCCGTACTTTTCCAACTTCAGCAGCAGAATGTGTCTATCTACGGTCTCAAACGCTCTCCTAAGATCGATGACGACTGCAGCGATGGGTTTTTTATTGCTTACTTCTTCCCTCCAATCGGTGAAGCTATAACGAGGTTTAATAATGATTCAAAGCTGTAAAGTAAAAAGTTGTAAAAAAGCTACTTTTGTAGCTTCATTTGGACAATTTTTTCCAGAATTTTGGGTAACACATTGTCAGGAGGGGTTTGACAGAATTTTTAACATTTTTGATTAGTAAATGACAGATTCCTCCCAGCAGTCTGGGAAAATACCTTTAGTTAATGAATTATTTTACCAGAAACTGACTAGTGACTATTAAAATACTAACACTAAACATATTAACTTCTTTTTTATTTTTCATACATTTCATTACACTTTTTTATTTGCTGGGAGTAATAATACCAAACGCAAAAGTACTGCAAGCTTCTTCAACAAAACTCACGAGAGGGAAATTTGGAGGCTTCTATTCAGTTTACTAACACTCTCAACAAAATACATATTAAAATTATACATTGTCTTTAATCAAAACGTTTTGGAATATAGCACCTTTTAATGCATTTTAGTTTCTTTTAGCACTAGGGATTTTATCAATTGCCACATTGACTTTTTGCATAACGAATCTTAAGCTCGATATGTTTATTTATGGTTCTATCAATGTCGGAATTCAACGATACCTCGCCAAGAGTTTCATAACGTGTATTTCATATTAGTCCATACTGCCATGTTGTATTTATTTATTTTATCTTGTCGCATTATTTTGAGTTCATTATAAAATCACTCCTGTGTGAATCTGTTACCAACATATTAATATGCGGGTGTTTTTTTTAGAGTTAAAGAACTTCGAATTGAAATAAAACACATCATAATTTCCATCAATTTGGCTTTATTGGAAGAATAATTTTATGCCATTAATGTTTAAATATGATTTCGGGCATGTGGCCGCCGCGGCTGGTTCAAATAAAGACAAGTCTAGAGGTCCAATTTTAACCACTTGGGGCTGTTTGTCGGCAATAACGCCACGAATGGTGTTAAATCACAGGATCTTGGTGGCCAATTGACAGGTCCATTCCGCGAAATTATGCGCTCATCGATTGTTTCCTTCAATAAATCGATTGTGACGTGCGCTGTGTGGCATGTAGAGCCGTCTTGTTGGAACCACATCTCATCCACATTCGTGCCATCCAATTCGGGAACCAAATAGTCGGTTATCATGGCTCTATACCGGTCTCCATTAACGCTAACTGACTCTCCAGCATCATTTCGGAAGAAGTATGGCCCAATGACTCCACCAGCCCATAGAGCACACCAAACATTATTTTTTTGTGGATTTAATGGCGTTTCAAGGGTCTAAGTGGAAATTATAAGCAAATTTAATTAAACAAATAAAGAAATAGTATTAGGTATAATATACATATTTCAATAGCTTATTCTGTTTTTCTTTTATACTGTTCATCGTCATCCATCACATTGGCAGTGAGACGATTGGAAATACATATACACAAATGCAATGAAAAACATAAGGAAAGGCTACAGTAGGGCGAACAGTATGATACCCTATCCATATCCCTATATGCCCCAAAGAAAAAAGCATTAAGAAGATGATGGATAGCATTTAATATCATTCTAGTATTTAAATTTTTTTTTTTAAAACGCCCCCAAAAAGTGGGCGTGTTCAAAAACTTTGTATGAGCGATATGTTGGAAAAAATATTGGCTAAATATCTTGTTAAACATTTTTTTTGCTTTCTATGAAAATTTTCGAAGAAAACAGCATTTTATTAAAAAACGCCCACAAAAAGTAGGCGCCCTAGGGAATATGTGGTCCAAATTTCAGCTTCCTAGCTTAATTTTAAAGGTCGGACGGACATTGCTAGATAGTCTAAGGATTTGGTCCTGATCATAAATATATATACTTTTATGGGTCTATGACGAATATTAAGGGGTGTTACAAACTATGTGTCAAAATTAATATACCCTTAAGATAGGGTATAAATACACTATTCAAATTCAAATTTGATGTGTTTACTTGCTCGTTTGGGGTCCCGGATCGGAGAGCTCTCCGGATTACCAAACGAAAACGACATTAATTGATTTGTCCAATACACATTTCAGTATACCCGAATATAACTTTATTTTAGCACACCATTTCTTTAGCGTAATAACAGCTGGAAGTGGACACGATCTTTTCAAAAGCAATCAGTACGCTCGTGGACGTTGATATATCGCAACAGCATTTAGTATCTCCTCTTTCGACTATTTTCATAGCTATTTTTCCTTAAGCGGATAATTTTATACTTATTATAATCTAACAAACGCATAAAAAAAAATAAGAGGACATATTACATTGCAAATGCGAAATATCCTGTACGTATGCAGGAAAATCAGTTTGAATCAGTTTTGCTGGAATCAACAACTTGAGCTGCTAAATATGATGAGGCATCTATAACTTTCACTGCAACTAGCGTGCTTCTGATGATTTCGGACTGTTATCTACCAACCGAATAACAAATCAATAAAAATATTACATCTTAATGTTTTACTTCTTGTTCATATAAAGGAGTGATAGAATCAGTCTGCGTACTGAGATGCCAATTTCATCAAACGACTATTTGCAGAAACTTCATTGTAGGTTGGTGGTTGTAGTAGCACCTTTGCCAATTCAATGACCTCGGCTTGAGCTTTGATTCGTGTAAATTAAAATGAGACATTTCTCGTTTTTTTACTCTTTCACTGAGAGATGTTGATGATTTGTCCTGTTGTTTTGGCGGCACCTGAAGCGAAGGAGACACATTCGGTTTCAGGCGTTTCGCTTAAGTTCGTATTCCAATTTGTAACAATAATGGTTTTACTTTAAAGTACTCATTTGGCACAAGACAAATTCGAGAAGTTCTTTTACTAAATTTGTCGTTTTTTTCCTCTTTAGAAATTTATGAAAATGTATTTCCTTATTTAAATTTTTCCTGATATTATTTACACTGAACCCGTAAAGTGGACACCGCATATTTTTTAATAAAATTGCTTGAAAGACTGAAAAAACCAAAACAAAAAAAAAATTATAAATAATAAAAACACAAGCTGCTTTTACGTTTTAGCCACAATTACCAGCCACTATTTGATTTTTTGACATTTGGGCGGAAGTATATTACCTTCTATTCATATACCTTGAATTTTGGAAGTCTGTTTTGTAAATGTACAGCCGAGTTCTTTTGTTTGTTGGTTTCAAATGTGGTCACATCTAAAAAGTATGAAAACATATATCGTTTTAATATTAAATACCACAATTAGAGTGTGCGTGGACTATGAATCCAATTTACAAAAAACAGGAACACAATAATCCTTCAGTGTTTTTATTGAGTTTTTTGAGGTACAAAAATTTGCTTTAAAATTATTGGACAATATGTTAAACATTTTCTGTGCAGCGGGAGGATATATATATAAGAAAATATTTACAGCGCATCTTTAAATAAACAGCGCTTGTCGTAAAAGGCAACTTAATATGAGGTATTACGTATAACATCATTATAACATCTTAGAACTGACCCGCAAGTAAATGTATAAGTCCATGGGTTGTCACGGCTGGAGATCACCGGTGTCGCAAAGGGAAGAACAAATAAAATCAATGAGAGCATGCACATGTTGAATGTGAGAGGTATAAATTTCACTGGATCACACAAATGTAATCAGAGTCCTTACCTCAGTGGCATGCTTAATCTTTTTTGAGTTATAACCACGAGCAGTGTTTTTTTTTATATTTCTGACACAAACGGACGAGTGGGGATGCAGTGAAAGTGAAAAAGTTATGATCCCTTAATCCTGATCTTAACATCGTCCCAAAAAGGAATAGAGGAAAAATAAGAAGGAAGTATATTAAAACGCAATGTGGTAGTAAGACAGTAGCAATTTTACTACAATGGTTTTAAAACTGACAACACTGCTAGTTTTGAAGATGTTGTTTTGATCAACGAATTTTTCGATCTCCTTGAATTCCGAGACTGCGTACTCAACGACTTAGCTGTAACTTCCAAAAAAATATGTCCTTAAAATGTATCTATTGTTGTACCTCTTTTCTAAACGAAACACAAATAGATACTGAATTTTAAGGCGGGGACACACTCAATACCCAAAAATATTTGTTTTACTCGAAACGTCAGCAGTCTTGACTTTCTTAAATGGAACACCCTGATCAACAAGTTGTTTTCTATAATACGATATATTAGATACTGAAAAACGTTACACGCAACTGTATTCAAAATTAAGACTTTATTTTCTATTATCATTTATTTATATTTATTTTAATTTTAAATTGTACCTTCAGAAAATCCCAATAGATGTCCAATTCTGGATACAGCTTTTAGTCAAGACACACATCCAAGCAAATAAAGAGTTTCGCTCGTACCGTTGTATATGAAAACCAAGTTTTCATATTATATAAAGCTCGTACTAAAAAAAGTTCCCACAACATTCATCGGCATAAAGCAGGTAAGTACGACAATCTCAAGAGTCCATTAATTACGGCGCGACGTCCGCAATCAGTTCATTTCGAGATAACAGACAAGCAGCATTGGCCCATACGCATTAAAGTTAAACAAATTTAATAAATTACTACCTATACCAAGCAGAAAACAACCCTTCTTTGGCATTTAATCCGGAAGTAGCTATCTGACCACCGATTTTCAACTTTTTAAATCGTCAATTGCCTCTGTGTCGCTCTATCAGCATATATGCGGTGTCGGTTCAGTTAAAAAAAAAAACAATTTTCTTTAATAAGATTGAAAGTGTTAAAGTTTCATATCTTTTTTATTTGATAAATTTCCAACTAATTACCTATGTGTTCTGCTATAAGTACCAGGTTTCTAAAGTGCTAATAAATTTGAAAGTAAAATATTTGTAAAATAAATTTTTCTCAAAACGGATAACACCCCCAATTTACGTATCTAACTTCCTTATTGGAAAGCAGTGAAAAACATGGCGGATGTACTAGAAAGCTCATCCATGGAGGCTGTAAAGATTTCTCCTGCTGCTGCAAAAACAACTTTAGCATCTCCGCAACCATGTGAAGGATCTCAACCACAACAACAGCCGCCACCATTGCAGCAGCAGCAACAACAACAACCAGCACAACAACAGCAACAGCAGCAGGACAAACAGGAGGAACAACAACAAAAAGGTGTGTATGAATATTCAGGTTTTCACGAGTTTATAATAAAAAAAATCGATATTTTGTATTTCGACCATTAAGCAATGAGTACATAAAAAACGGGACAATTCAATGAAGGGGATGAATTTCACATCCGGTGGCTTTAAAGTAGCTTTAATAGAAATTTAAGTTCAAAGACCTTTGGAGTGAGAAGTTGCATCGGCTGGTTAACGGTGGGTGCGGGTATCGTTGTGGGTGGATTTAGCTTAAACAACTATTTAGAAACTTGTCGATGTTTTTTAATTAATTTCAACTAGCGGAATTGCGTAGAGTATACATACCTAGAGGGAAATGCTCGAATCGATTTTAAGCATAAGAGTACCTCTGACATTAAAACGTTGGATTTAGTTGTTTTTTATCGAATGAAAAGCCGACATTTAGCTCTCTGTCCGTCTGTCACCAAATTTGCATTCTTTTAATTTAAAGCTATAACGCTAAAAACTACAACTCTTTGAATTTTAAAAATCAAAATTTGTCCACTTTCAGGAGAGTAGAACAAATTATTGTTTATTTTGCGGTACCAAACTGAGAAAACAAATTATAAGTCATTTTTATGTGGTTGAGTCCCTGGACTACTAATAATAAGTAAAGGGTCTCCGGTCCAAATCCGACAGATGCAACAAGTCGCTTTCGGTATAAAATAATTCTAACGGGTTAATTTTTATGAAAATTCGATTACTAATACTAATTTTACTAAATTCGACGGTAAACTACAGAGGAAGTGTTTCGCTGCGTTATCCTCCTCACCATAAGCATCTGATGGTGTCGCTCACGTCCAACACATTTAAGTGTGAAGCAAAAGCTTGGTTCCCCGAAAGGACGCCTACAAGCAGCGTTGTAATTCCATGTTATTTTATTTATCCGATAAAAAGTTACATGCCTCTTAACTAATAAAAAAAAGGATTAATTTGGCTAATAGTAATAACTTACCAAATCATATTATCCCAAAACTTTTGCTCCCAAATCGTTTTCTTACTTAAAATTCGCTCGTTTTATATTTTATCAGGTGGAAAGCAAAAAAATACAGTTTATTGAAAACTCACGTCGTTTTTATAGAACGACTTCTTGAGCTTTTACATGTGCGCTCCGCACCCCCCTACGGAACCGTTGTACACATTTGTGTTCCTAATACTGCTTGATTACAGATCAAAACAGTGCGATACGACTCACTAATTAGGGTTAATTAATGAGCAATACTTTTGGACATGGGACGGTCCTAACGGAGTTTCTTCGGCATTCCATATGATAATATATTCGGATGAAGAATTTTAGTAAATATATGCAATAATCAGGTCGAACGAAATTGCTCAATGCATTATGCAATTAGAACTCCGGGTGCCAAGACACTGCGGTATTGAGGAAAATGACCAAGCGGATGAGCTTCTTGCTAGAAGAGGAGGGCTACTAGAAAAAAGCACGGTTAATGATGGCAACCCTCTCTCCCCTATCTGCATAGTAAAGGCACTTTAGGAGAAAACCCCATTAGACTACCATACTAACATGGTCAAGTTTGAAAGAACACAGGGAATCTTAGGCCTGCTGGCCAATATTCAACGGTAAAAGATCTCGAGAGTTAATAAAATTAAGCATGGATAAGCTAATGATAACGAGGGAAATCCTGACAGAACACTGCGAACACTGCGGAAACAAGCAAAGAAACTCAGATTGCCAGATGCACATATTTGCAAATTCTACGGAATATCGCGTAGTCGAAGAAAATGTGCAGGTTTCTTCGAAACCCTAGAGATAATGTAATTTCAATAATGTTGTTTTAAGGTTAAATACTTCAATTTATTAAAAACTGGCATACCTATACTTTTTTATTTTTTTTTTGCGATTCGAAAACGAATCTTTAGTAGTGTAACGCAGTCATGCACCTTCTTTTAACGTCGCTAAAAGAATGATAAATTTTCGAATTATCCTACATTCTTTTCAACCTTCAATAGGAAGATTTTCCTAATTACTTTGAGTACATATAGCGTGCTTATTTTTCATTTCAACAAAACTTTACCGTTGAACTATAAATCTACAAGAAAACCTTGCCAATTTGTGTACGAGTACTTAAGCTGTAAACTAATTATAAAAAAATAACACAAATGAATCATAGGCAAAATAAGCTTTTTCGTTTAAAAATAGCTCTGCAAAAGTGTCAGGCTATTCACTTCTAGCAATTGAAAATATCACAATTCTTTGATGTAAATAGTATTTAGCCCGACGCTTCCTCTCTCAGATTTAAACTGAGAAAATGGTGTTTCTTTACAAACAATACAAAGACACGAAACAACCAAGCTCCATTTTCCTTATAGCACTACAAAAGCTACTAAAATTATAACTGCACTTTGGGGCGAATATTTTTTTTTATATTTGTCCCTTAAAACACATCAGGTGCATCTACATAGATACATAATGTATATCAGCCAAAATTAGGTAACAACTATGACATCAGCATTTTTATAGTGCTTGAGTAGATTAATTTTATTTAGACGTAGACAAAGTACTGGTACCATAGTGGTTTGTGAATAGCACTCGAGTGCATGACTTAACCGCGCTATAATATGAAATTGCTGATATACAATCAGGGGATGATTATCAGAATTTCAACTCTACGCGTTTTTACAACGCCATAACTAGTTTTTGGGCCATAACTAGGCTTTCAAAGTCACAAGCCATTGCGTTCGAATTGACATGGCCTGGACAGACAGATACTTTCCATGTGCATTGTCATACTTAATTTACATAATACGAATTCGCTTTTTACGACCAGTTCACGTATATTAGTTACCCCTTTAAATTAGCAGATCATGTTAATTGATGATTATTTCCTTGGACCGTGAACATGGTGAATTGTAGAATGAATGCAATTCAAAACGAATGAATGATTTTCGTTGGATCTATTTTTGAGTAGATATAACATAAGTTAGCGCGGAGATCTACATAAATTAGTATTGTTTGTAGGTATATTTTTGATGGCAATGAGGATTGCTTTGCTTTGATGATTCGGTAAAGGTTGGTAGTGGGTATGAGTCACATAAGCGAATTGGTATAGTAATAATAAGACTTTTGAAACCGCGAACCCTATGAGTTGAATGACAACAATCCTCCAGCACCCATTTTAAAGACTAAGCCATCGCGGATGCTACAGCGCTTGGTTGCCGGACGCAGAGGATGCCGTGTCTCAGGTAGAGACTTTTAGCGGGTCGGGAATGCATTACTATTTTTCCCTCTGTACCAGAGATCTTTTTTTTTTATTGGACCGGTTCTCACTTAAATTTTCACTAGAAATAGGAAGGGCTGCCTTATGACCAAGACCCACCCGGATTATTATCCAGATTTGTTCAACGATGTCCAAAGTTTAATTGAAAACAATTAATCCGTAAGAAATATTCGAGTTATGAACTCCCTAATATCTGATCTATAGTTATAAAAATGTATTTTATATCACTGACGAGGATGTTATTAGGGATCATAGCCTTCTCACCTTTACTGTAACCGTTTCGACAAAAAAAAATGTCGGCCTTTCCAATCAAATGCTAGTTTTGTTACATTTGTGTGATCAATGCAGGGACTGATCAGCAAATTTGAGAAGCTTCTAATGAAAGTTCTTACTGTTAAATGTTTTTCAGACCTGCGCGGTTGTCAGAGGTGGGGCGGCAAAGTAAAAATTTAGGTGAAGTACCAGTTTGGAACGTAGGATCCCTCGCACTGAGCGCTGAGTCACTACAACTAGAAAATGCAATTACTTGAAAGTAGTTCAAATGTAATTAAATCTCTAATATGCAAATTATTTGAATGTAATTTAGGCTAAGCTAAAAACTATTAATAACATTTTTTACTACATTACATAGGATACTTTGCACATATGTATATCTACTTCTTTTAACAATTCTTTTTCGAATTGCAGGAAATTTTTGATATATTAAATGCGTTACCAGCCCACCTGTATGTTAAAATTTCCCTATTGCCATTTTCCATTTGTCTGCAATGACATTAGTTACATTGCTCGTCAGATTGCATATTCTTAAATTGTTATTCCTTATTCATAGTAATTAGTATTTCCTGATATTCAACAACATTCCTAATTGCAGGCTTGTAATTAAAATTTTAATAACAAAATATTTAACAAATACATTTATTAATGTATGTTATTTTATTTTCATCCTGATGGAGGAAATGTTGTATAACCTGAACGTATTATTTAAACCATTTAACCGTTTTAACTTCCAACATGAAGGAGTTCTTACATCGGTCAAGGGAGATCGTGCTTATGCTATGTTTTGGTAGAAGCTTCATAAATCATTTACGTCCCATGCAACTAAAATATATACAGCTTTGTTTGCTGCTTCATAAAGTTAGCCTGTTGCAAAGTTATTTCTCCTGCTTCTTATATCTAATCAATAATATTTGTGTTAATGCTTGATTTATAATCCAATCGGTAGTAATGATAACACACAACATCAACGGCTAAATATGATTGCAAATATCACTGAAAATCTAAGCCTGCATACGAGTACGTGTGTAGGATTGTTCTTACTAATATTATTTGTGACTAATATTCGACAATGGACTTCACGCTAAATATTAAATAAATTTTCCTGAAAATTGTGTATTAGTGAACATCATATATTTGCCATTACTATGTTTATTTGTAGTTTTATTTGTTTTTCAACCATTAAACCAATATAACCAAGGGCCAATTCGTTTTATATTAAACAATTGAGAGAAATATAGATATAAAATAAAAAAACTTACATTGCGTTGTTATTGCAAGTCAAGGTACTGATAACATTTTGATGTATTAGAGAATTTTAGAACATACCTAACTTATCTCAATTAATAACGAATAGTGAGAGTGCCTGCTTAGAGGTTGCGTGTAGATGTCAGAATTGCATAGAAGTTGCATGTAACTTGTTTTTTTCCCCAAACTGGAAATAGTCTCTGCCTAAGATATGGCAGTCTTCCAGTATCTGTGACATGCTACTTCCAAGAGCAATGCCGTCCGCGATGACTTGAATTCAAAACGTATGTTTGGACTACCTTGTTTATTTTGCTTTCATTTCAAATTGTTGATAACTGTCTTGCTCAAGAATAGAAGAATAACACATTACCTTCTTGACGAAATCCGAAGCATATTTAGAAAAGATAAGATGTCTTTTCTAACTGTGTCTATTGATCTCTTCTCCGCTTCATAAATATTTTAACCCTTACTATATTATTTCTTAATAAAGAATGCATTTTAAAAAATAATTCTCTTCCTACCTATTTATCTGCCTTTGAAATAAAAAATAGACATACTTGGATGGATAAAGACGTGTAATAATTTAATAGCAAATATTTTTGGATTGGTTTATATGAAATTTATTGATTGTTTATATATATATATATATATATATATATATATTTACATATATAAATATATATACATATATATATTCGCTTTCTGCAGCCATAAAAAAAACAATTATTTTTAATAGTTTTTGAAAGTATTTTATGTTACAAACTCAGTATGTAAAGTAATGAATTGTTTTAGCTGTTTGTTTCCTTAGGCGGCTTTGAAAATTGTATATCTAAATTAATATGCTGTATCTTACAATTTATGTATAGTAGGCGCGATTGCAAATGTTTAAAAAAGTGTTTTTCATGTACCAAAAATAATATTCTCAAGAATTTGGTCTACGTTATATCAGCAGTTATAAAGCAGTTTAAACTAGTGCCCACTAGTGTATAAGTACCTAATTGGTTCAATATAACAACTTACGTAATCCGTTTGGTTATAAATTTATTTTCAACCGAAACTGTATGATCAACTTTCTTATTATATATTAGTCGGGTTAGTCAATATAATTTTGACTATTTTCATTGAAAATTAGAATAAATTTAGTTGTTTATTTTCCACAGCAAAATTTTGAGATCTGATCAAATGCATTAACTGTTCCCTACTTCTTGCTACTTAAAATGACATTTCAGGGGGACGGTCATTTAAACCCATATAGGGTCATGTGTGCATGATTCCCATTTGATTTGCAAGTAAAAGCCCTCTCTTGGAGTTGACTATCTGGGTAATTCCTCATCTGTGTTTAGTATGAGAGAAAGTTAAGAACTAAATGACTTATGCGTTGTCCAAATCTTAACGGACCATTTATTTTAACGACTCGTTGGCGATGAGCAAAAATAAACAGATCAAGCAAAAGTGCTTCCTTAAAATTTGGCATACATAATTAATATGTATATATTATTTATTAACGTATGTTTACCGGTCCAAAATGGGTTCTCCCATAAAAGTATTGGTACAAATTTAGACAATTAATACTATAATAGGTAAAAAAAAAATAAAACAATATCCGTAAATTGCTTGTGGCTTTTAAATTGGGCATAAAACCATCCACGCAATTGGCTATGAGATATGCGGTTCTTTAATTATACATAATTGGAGGGAACAAACCTCTCTTGTCTGCCCCAAACTTGGGTGTCATTACTTTCTGCGCCATTAGGTCAAATTTTTTTTTTTAACGTCTTTTCCGAACGGAAATCAATTAATGTACATATTCGATTTGGTAATTGATTTTTCTTTATTTGCCTTCCCATTTTACTCTATAATGACAAATAAAAATTGTTCTTATATGAAGTGCAATGCATTAGTGTAACAGCAATTATAGAACTCGTTCAATTTCAGCTATGTTTAGAGTATTTATATTATGACAACTCAAAAGTTAACTTTATACTGCACCCATTCCACTCCACTTCGCTTACTCACTGAGTGAGTAAAACATGAAGCCAGAGGTGGAAAACAATTTCTTCTTCAGACATGACAACAAATTTTGAACTTGAAAAATTCCTTGTAAATTGACAGTACCTACTACAAGTACATCTGACATGAGCATAATGCATGTTACACGTTTTTCCAATTTAAACTTTGTCTGCTTTGAGTACCTATTTACAAATGTATGTACTTGGGTGCAAATCGTATCTTGTTGAAAATAATGTCAAAGACGCGCGGATAAAAATCGCATTTCTAGATAAAATGCAATGCATTTTGAGGAAAAATGTAACTACAGGATATTAATTTAAAAACCCTAAGAAAAAAAGTATGAAGGTGTACTTCATAGTACTTCCACTGGGAATTTGTGTAATGCTAACAATTCCAAAACTCTCATCGAATACAATGTAAATTTGTTCGTCGCCATTGTTAGTGCAACAATAGATTGATATACAACTATTCATTGCTTGATATGCATATGCTAATAAGGCTAATGAGACCTTCTTAACGAATTGAATAGCTTCTTGAAATCAACATGCTAATAGTAGTTTCTTAGATCCAATCTAGTTGCAATAGAGCCTAACTTGGGCGAGCTGATTTAAAAGTAAATTTTTCAAGATGATGGATGAGCACCCATCTCCATGTCGGCCGATGAGACACCACCACATAAGCTTTGTTAAATACTATCGAACACTTCAGTCCAGCAGTCTTAGGAATAAAACTAGGAACATATGTATGTAACAATTTAACAACCTTTAAGTTGGAACATATCATCAAGTAAGAGTGTCAAATGCACAACTGATTATTTCTATGGAGTATGTAACTTCATTCATAGCGTGACATTTAAAAATATGTATTACCATAATTTTTGTAGACTGTAAATAACCTTATGTAAAGGCAGATGTCAAAGAAAATAGCACATACTTTCATTTTTAGCATCAACTGCAACGATAGCAACGATATTGTAATTAATGCAGTTATTTTGTTGGAATTTATGATAAATGAAGACAGATATTGAATTGAATGATTAACAAAATCGTTACCAACTCCATCGTGCACTTATTACACTTTTCTAAAATGATTGCTCGAAGCTGTTGAAGGTACTTCTTACTTATTTAATGGGCTCCCTTGGAGAGACACAGCCGTCTGCTATCCCCTACGGTCCCGGGCACGCTACATCCGGGCAAAGTATGTTAAGGTGATTTTATGCCCACTTTGAGAGTATACCGGATTAGTGTTAATATAATAGAGTGGAATTTAATGCTACCAAAACACAATGCTGTCTTCTATTTTTAAAGTGAAAACCTAATTCTTTGCCATTGCCCATAAATGGCACTTTCATTGTCAATACCTTCTTTGGAAGTATCATGTATTCGAATTCACTAAAAACACAGCGAAATGTCTAGGTTTCACTTACTTGCATCGCTTAGCAAGCAATATTTCTGATTTGGCTAGAATTTATAAGGCAGCCAGCATTACCAGTAAAACGCTAATATCAGGTCCGAAGCCGTTATTCCATCGTCGAAATGTTTTCTGTCTGTCGTTGTTTTACCCTATCCTTATTATTGTGGCACATAGTTCGTAACACCCCTTAGTATTCCTCGTAGGTCCCTAAAAGTATATATATAGTTATGATCAATACCAAAACCTACGACTATTTAGCAATTTCCGTCCGTACGCAATTTTTAGGCATTTAAATGCAAGCTAAGAAGCTGAAATTTGGAACACATATTCCCTAGTTTTTTTGATACGCCCACTGTCACGCCCACAATTTAGAAAAAAACCGTTTTAAAGCTAAAATTAAGGAGATAGAGTGTTACAACCATAACACGATATGTGGGCACTGCACTATATATAAAGTTGTTTGCCACGCCTTCTTTTTGTGGGCGTTTTTCATTAAAATGCGGTTTTACTCAAAAATTTTCATAGAAATCGAAAAAAAAATTTTAAAAAGATATTTAGCCGAAATTTTTTCCAATATATTGCCCATACAAAGTTTTGGTGACGTGAAATAAAGCCAAATTCTAAAAATTTAGCATTATTTCCGTTCCAAAATGGAACCGCCTGCGGAAAGAGGGTTGAAGTCTCTTAATACCGCCTAGCGGGCCACTCAGGTACTATTGCCGTAGGCGCCTGCCTGATGAAAAGCACATACCTCGAGCGGAGCAACGAAGTTACGTGAGCGGTACCTGAAGCCTCAGAAAGAGGGTTGAAATCCCTTAAAGGCGCCTTAATTAAAATTTGGCGTTATTTCACGTCACCCAAAGGTTTTGCTACGCAAATTTGTTTTTAAAAAAATATATTTTTTCCATCATGTTCTTAACGCTTTTTTCTTAGCGCCATGTAGGGACATGGATAGGGTATCATATTATTCACCCCAAGCGGACTGTAGCCTTTCCTTATGTTCTCTTGGTATTTATACAACATGCACTCAACCGAATGGTATAAGAGTGCATGTTCGGAGTGCAATTGGACTCAACGAGTTTTCGCATTGTGTTATTGCTGGTCTTAGGTTCGATTAATTTTAAGTTTATATTTTCCTTAAGGCCATGTTACTCGGGTTACGACTTTTTCTAATCGGTTAGAACTTGAACCTTACACGTGTCTTCGAGAAAACTAGGAAGGGTTAAGGACCATTCACTCTCGAGAAAAGACTTAAATATGTAAATTCATTCCTACTAGGAACTGAACATCTAAGCAGAGTATCAGTTTTTGCCGCACCAACTGTCCTAACAAGTTGCGATTAAAACTGTTTAAATGCCTGCATTCGTAAATGTGAAAATTTGATAACTTCATATATTCATACAAGCTTTAGAGTATAACAAACGTATACTAAAACTTCTTATAATATTTTATAACGAATAATTCATATAACTTACGGACATAAATATACCTACATCATAAAGTTTTAATTACTTGAGGCAAGGCTGTAAACGTCTTTGTTGATACTCGTAGCACACGACTGTCCATCACAAGAGATGCACGCAAATTTTTAATTTAAAATTTATCGATCAAACCTTTCTCTGAAACGTTATGATTTTCTTCATGTAGATTTAGCTTGTACCTAAATTATGACATAATACGTAAGTCGTTCATGTTCACATAATATGCAGATACAAAAGTTGTGAATTAATAATAATTATGTTCAAATTGTTTGTCAACAAACTGTAGTTTGTATTAGTCTTGGACCCAGATTTGACACATTTTTTGTCACTTTAAAACAGCTCACTCGTAGTTAAAAAGTATTCACCGCTTATTTTTAAATCTGTACACTAAATAAAAAAATAAAAAATTGAGCGTCGGAAGTTATGTATACTCGTTGTGAACTGAATATGTGCTTGGTGCATGCACTGGGAGGACATTAAACCTTGTCAATACGGTTTTTTTGCAGGAAACATTGTAGCTATTAGCGTAGACATGTTACGGCACATAAAATATTGTCTCTCTCCTACACTACAACCATATAGCTTACACATAATGTACTTAAACAAAAGTGTGCTTCTATGCTTTTAATGACAATTATAATCGCTAAGCTAGTGAGTGAGTTGTACTATGTAGTGGTTCTGTCGTTTCCGATGACACTTATTGTGCATTGCCGGTAAGGGAATCAGATACATTTACTATAACACATATTAACCCCTAAAATATGTTCTCCTTTATTTTTCCGCTCATATAGTTTACTGTGGCATTTGACTTTTTAGGGGTTTTTATAATTATACTCTATCCGCACTGATTTTGTAGCTTGTAAAAAAAATTTTCCTAAATATATTAAATCCACCAGTTGCTGGTAAATTGTATTCTACATATATATTTTGTTTTTTTTTCTCTATGATCATCATCTGATATCCTATGAAATTAATCAATGAAATGGTACTGACTGCAAGAGCTTAAATATATCGGAGAGTAAAATAACTCAGCTACGCCAACACCCTACCACACATGTGTATCTATTTGGCACCCCCGAAAGTTTGTATTTAATGTTCCCCTTCGTGGAATAGTTTAAATGGGGGAAACATTTTTTTAGTACTAATTTGAACTTTACAAGCTCTTTATTCGAAGACATTGTTTTTGTTGATTTCCACAAGATGGAGTGGAAAATGCGAAGCAAAGAAGACAAATAAGCTTTTAGCTTTTACGATGACAAATACGCAGGGTGTCTACAAAAACATGTGTATGAACTTATGTTAAATTGAATGGTGGGGTTTGGATCAGTTAAACAAAGATTTACTTTGTTGAATATTTTTTAAATCGAATAGTGTAATTACTACAGAGGCCAGACGTGGTCAACAATTTGAAAATCATCCGTAATTTCAATGCAGTGTTGTTAGTGATTAGAAGTTTGTAAGTGTGTTTTGAGTTCCTTGATACTCAAGGACATTAAGTTGTGATAACTTCTTTTAGTAATATGTATTAATATATAGTTCGTCATTGGTTTTTGTTAATATTTCACGTAAAAATCCATAGCAAGTAGTTCCTCAAAAGACTTGAAGATATTGGTTAATTTCGTTATAAAGTTGTTGCAAATTTGTGTTGATCTTTAAGCGTTTTGTAGCGAAACGGTTAAGTTAAAAAAAATAATTTAATCAATAATTTTGACTCTCTAAGACTAAGTTAATCGGAATCGGGAATCAATTTTTATTTAAAAAACAAGAAAAATAAAGTGGACTACTGCGTCATATTGGACCCTTTTAATATTAATATTTGTTCAAAATACAAAGATTGATCAAAATCGATAGAGCCGTTTTTTAGGAAAATGAATTTAATTGAAATTTAATAAAATCGTTATATGGAAAAGAATTTTTTTTTTAAAATCATTTCCAAAATCTAAGTATGTAGATTTGTTCAACTTATCATTGGACCACTAATCGAGGGGTCGCTGCTTCAAATCTCGGCTCGTACCACCTTAAGGTTTTTATTCGTTGTCCCACCTGCTGCGAACGTCGGACAAACATCCAAGAGTAAGGAATGAGAAGCTTCTCAAAAATGTGGCAATTTATTTTTCGTAAACGGCATTAAATTGTAGGTCCTTTCATTCGTGCCAAAAATATATCATTGCATACACAATGGTTTGAGAAGGTTGGCTTTAGGTCCTGTATGGGCCGTCTTTGCCTTATATTTATTTAATAAATTACCGTTATTAATTTTTTTTTTACGAAAACCGAGTATGCATTATTTTTGGCCCCATCTCAAGTATCCAAAGTACGAAAAAAGTCATAAGTGATAAGTGATATTCACAAAAAAAAAATTGTATGATAGGAACCGTTATTTACAACAAGAAAGCAATAAATAAAAAAACACCGCGACTCTCTAAGCTCTCTCTTGAGCTCTCGGACAGACAGACACACCGACCAATTTTTTTATTTTATAAACAGCAACTTAGCTGATTTGTCGACATTCAATCTATTCCGTAGTAGGTTATACATTAAACCTGTCGACGAAAACCCTTTGTTTGCTTCTAGGATGAACTTAACAAAAAACAAACTCATTTTCTTTTCTTCCCATAATGTATATGGGCATTGGCGAATTTATAAAAATATATGTTCGTTTGAGAAACCGACTACTATAACAAATTATAGTATTATTTATTTTACAATACCCCATTCCCCGTGAGGTGCCCTAGTCTTACCGGAGCCTCACCATTCAATACTGAAAGCTTCACGAATGGTCTACTCCCGACGAAGTTTTGATCTCGGCTGAGCGAACTTGATTGTCTTGACCTGGAAACACTCTGGTTGCTATTCCCCTTTTCCATCGGCTTCTTGGCATCCGTTCGTTATCAATACTGGATGGCGTAAGGCGGTTTTCGGCGAGTTGTCCCATCAGCGGCGTCGACGGCATGGCGGAGCGAATTCGCCAAAATTGTCAGTAATTTTTGGTTCGTCGTACTAAGGTGCGAAGACTAGGTACCCAAAACCTTTGGCGAACTTCATTGGCTATTAATTCTTCATTTTGGTGATGGAGGCGGCGGTGAAAATGATCCACGAATAGCTCTGTTTGCCTGTAAGTTTTGCGAAAAATAATGGGTCGGCTGGCTGCAAATGTTTGGGTGGTAACGGCATCTATGCGTCCGTAGAGGCGTGGAAGACCATAATCGTCCAAGTACGGAGTAAGTTTGTGGATACTGCTGGATTTTTCGACGTGTTGCTGGGAACTTAGTTGGGCAATTTCACCGGCGAACATTTCGGATTGGGCTTCTGAACAGAGTACTTTCTCGGGGTAGTCGAGCTCTTCGGCTGAAAGCTCCTTCTTTTCTGTGTTCTTTCGCTTGCATGCTTTAATAAACCTTATAACCCAGGCCGTGGTCCTCTGCAGCTTTAAATACCTTTGAGAAGTCAATAAAGGAACTACTCACCAACTTGGCATGTAAAAGGTATCTGGGCCGGATCTCCTCCTCACAGACGTAGCTCCTGACCTCATCTGACGGGAAAAGCCAAGAATCCTCAGGTTGTTGGAGAAAGTGAGGTCCGGATAACCACGTCCTCGGGTCGCATCGCCCGCTGAGTTGAGTTTGGATGGTACCCATCGCCATTCATTGGACCGAATACTCTTAAGCGAGGGTTGATCGAAGCCAATTTAGAATCATCTTTGAGTCACTCCAAAACACCCTACTATCGAGTGACAAACTGTGATGCTCACATATCATATTGTAAAGTCGTACGCCTAAAATGGCGGCTGATAGCTCTATCCGTGGGATGGATATGTGCTTGCTCGGAACTGTCTTCGTCTTGCCACATACAAAAGACATTATATTATATACATTAATTTGACCACTTCCTTCTATTCTTCAGTACGCAACTGCACTGAAGGCCTCTTCACTCGCATTGACGAAAATGTGAAGAACTGTGCGATCCGCTGATGAATGATAAGGACTGTAGCACCTGGGAATCTTGCAACTGACTAGCGTCGGAAGGTCCGCCGTCTACAATATTCAACTTTGGAAGACCTCTAGTTCGCTCATCTCAGGTAACACAATGGATCAATATTATCCGGAGCAGCAACTTTATATGGATGACGAAATTGGCGATCATCCCGATAGGATCAAATATGGACATCTCCACACTCAGGAATTCATGCTTTATGGGGCATCTATTTCCCATTATGATGTCACCACTTACTCTAGCGAACTTGATTTCAAGTTAAAAATGTCTTCTGTAGGCTCCCAGCACAAAGCCAGAACTTTCTCCAGCGCACCTTCAATATTCATATCGACCTACTGTCTCTGCGATGCTGTCCACATAGTCGTCAACGTGGTGGTGGTCGAGTATCGCTTGAACGGCTTTAGGATGCCTCTCATCGCATTGAGGTTTTTTACGAAATTCGCCGAGCACGGGGAGCAACTGGCACCAAACGCCATGGATTCCATGAAGTAAACATCGATCTTCTGATCTCTTTTATCCCTCCACAAAAAACGTTGAGAGTCCTGGTCCTCTCTTCGTGTTGAAATTTGAAGCAACATTTCCTTGATATCCCCAGTGACCGCTACGGGTCGCATCCGGAAATTAAAGAGGATGGCCACCAATGGGTTAAGTGGACCTTTTGCAAAAAGTCATTTAATGATTTGCCACTCACCTTAGCCGCTATGTCGAAGACCAGCCGAACCTTTCCCGGCTTGTTCGGATTCTGGAAACCAAAATGGGTAAGATACCATGTTCTTGAAGTGTTTGCGCCTGCCTCCATAGATTATAGTTTCTTCGCATATCCACTTTGAATGTACTTCCTGATCATTTCTCGGGAAGCTGCACCAAACTCTGACTTCTTTTCCATCTTCGACTCAAGGCTTCGAAGTCTTTGCTTTGCCATTTCGAAGCTTGCTGCCCTTGTTTCAACGGCTGAGACTGGCAGTTTAGTTAACCTTTGCATACCAAAATTATCGAAGCCAATGGATAATTTCATTCACCATCTGGTCCAAACGTGTTTGTTCTTCATCTCTAACTGATTTACTATGAAAAATAAATTCACCATTCGGACTTTTGGGTGGTATGCAAAACTTAAAACACTAATGGATCATTCTGGCATTGGCATTGCCCTTTAGCAGGCTCTGAAGCCAACAGTAGATTCCTGGCCTTCATCTTGTTTTCGGTTTTGATAGGTGGTTGGAGCCAGGAAGTGGTGACAAGGCAGACATGTCGGGCGATTTCGCTCCACTATTCGTAGAAATTCCTTACAGTCGGGTACGGCTTCATGTAAATGATTCTTTGGGTCCATTCCAATCCCTAGCTGACAAGTTCATCGATTAAAGTGGGGTTAGTTGCCTTCCACTAGACTCAAGAAAAATGGAATAAGCATTTCCGGCCTTCAGGAATCGGTGCAATCTCTGTTACCTTAAATAGTTGGCTCTGCAGCAAGCACTCCGGGTGACCAAAACGAAACTCCAAAGCTGCTATTACTAACTTTGAATCCGCTTCAATACTGTTCTGCAGACGGAATAGGTTTTCCACGTTGGAGTATCCAAACATGTACGTGGACTCCAAAAAGGCAGTGCAAAACATCGGCCAATCCTCAGATCGACCAGTGAATGTAGGCAAGTCATGGAGTTTCCGTCCGTTTCCGTTCCCTGGGCCCTGGATTACCAGCAAAATTTGTCGATGCAAAGATTTGAGTGGATTGATTCACAGGCTGACTAATGGGCTGGAACGTGCTAAGCGGTGACAGATATGTTGCTACTTTCGGCACTGACGTTAAGATCTCTGGCGGGATAGGCTGTGACTCGTACTGTTTTGTCCCAACACCTTTTGGAAGCATTTGTGGTTGACTCTGGTTGTGGCGGCCATCGCCATTGCATGAGTACGTACTGAGCCGTTCCAGTACCGGTACTCATGACTGACGTTATAGCTGTCGGCATGGACAGTGGTGGTAATGAACATGTGGCCGGTGCGTACTGGACTGTTCCAATACCCGTGCACATGGGTGTACCTGTTGAAAAACTAGTTCCCATGTCATAACTTGCTGAAGGAGTGCCGGCGGTTGAGGAAGCCTTTGTGTGGGATTAAGGCAAGCTAGCTTGCTGATGGCTGTTGTACAATTGCTCAATGGGAAGGCTTTCCGATTTTTAAGTGTAGATGCTCCCAACTGCACCCAAAGATCCTTCATCTGGCTTTGAAGCTTCTCTATAGCTACAAGTTGTCTGTCTGTGTGGTTTCCCTCATGGTGGAATTCATGTCAGGATTACTTTCACCCGTATCGGAATGCTCTCGCCTTTCTTACTGCGACATCATCTGGACTTTTCCCTGCGCGATAAATGATTTTTTAATAAGGCAACAACTTTGGCATGGACAAGTACTTCAATTAGATGGCTGTGGCTATCGAAAATGTGGCGACTGGCTAGAGCAGTTAATGCAGTCTGGTGTTGTCTATGCAACATACTGTCGATGATTATAAAAACAATGCGGCTGGCAGAATAAATGGCTTTGGCAATGAATAAAGATGTCGACGAAAACCCTTTGTTTGCTTCTAGCACGAACTTAAAAAAAAGACAAACTCCTTTTTTTCTTAATAAAAAATGTTGTTCAGTGTTTTCGTTGGTTTTTTTTATAGCGATGATGGCGATGATTTGGGTTTCGTCGGCAGAATGACAAAATTGTTCTACTTGCTCTTGAGTTAAGCTTTTGGTGAATGTCATTTGCCTGTATTCCTACACGGTTTTCGCGCTCGAATCCAATTAATAAAAATATATTTCCTTTGAGAAATCCAAACCATCGTTTAGTACTATAATAAATTCTATTATTATTTATTTTACAGCAAAACCAGTTCCACTGAATTCGCTGAAGTTCGCTGGGAATGGACACTGGTGGAGCCGACAAAAATTTTCGCACGATTTGCTTCAAAATTTGACACTTTGAATTTAATTTCTACCATACCAATATTTTTGTCCACGCCTTTCTCTATTATACTCATTTAAAAGAGCTCTCCAAATGATAAATTTGTTACTCGCAGCAGAATCAGTTTTGGAACTATCCTACTCTTCATCAATATTTCCAAGACAAGATGTTAATGTAAATGATGTAAACAAATAAAAGTGTTAAAAGACAGTCGTATCGTAACATGTCGCAAATCCATCACTCTTTGGCTTTTGAGTTCGTTGGTCTTCACCGGTGGTGGTCCGAAAATCCTCCCTCATAATTATATCGGAACCGGATCCGAATTCGGTGGTGCAATTTAAACCGGAGGTTCCGATGTATCGGATTCGCAGTAGAAGCTCCGTCACCATTTCGGGTCACACAAATTCATTTTAACTTGATTTACAATTGGCAACCTAAACTGTAATTACTGCTTTGTTTATTAAGTTATGGTAAACTTGTTTGTATCAAACATTTCGTTTAACAATTTTTAATCATTTAATGTTACGTATATGATATAATTATATTAGGAATATAAATCATGGAAGTAAAAATCTTATACAAAATTCATATTAAAAACATAAGGAAAGGCAACAGTCCGCTTGGGGCGAACAGTATGATCCCCTATCCATATACCTATATGCTATAAAGAAACAATCATTAAGAGATGATGATAAAAAAAATATTTTTTTGAAAAAATGCCCCTAAAAAACGTGGCCATAAACTTGGTATAAGCGATATATTAGAAAAAATATTGGCTAAATGTCTTGTTAAACATTTTTTTTTGGTTTCTATGAACATTTTCGAAGAAAGCTGCATTTTAGTAAAAACGCCCACAAAAAGTAGGCAAAAAACTTTATATGACAAACTCATAAAGGAGGACAGTGCCCACATATCTTGTGAAGGTTGCAATACTCTATCTCTCTGAATTTAGCTTTAAAATGTTTTTTTTCTAAATTGTGAGCGCGGCAGTGGGCACATTCAAAAAGATTTTACACTTAACCATTTTGGAGCCATAGGGAGTACGTGGTCCAAATTTCAGCTTCCTTGCTTAAATTAAAAGGCTAGGATTTGGTCCTGATCATAAATATATATGCTTTTATGGGTCTACGATGAATATTAAGGGGTGTTACAAACTATGCGTCAAAATTAATATACCCTTAGGAAAGGGTATAAAAATGGTTTTTGTCAACCAACCTATACAAGCCCGAAAAAGAGGTAGGCCTAAGACTTCCTGGAGGCAGGCATAAAGCTCCACACAGATGCAGCACCACCAGCATTTGATTATAATATTGCAGATACTTTATGAAGTCAAACCGGCGGACCCCATAGGTGGACAAGTTGGTATGCATTGAAGTGTGAGGATTTTTATCCCAATAATTCTGATCATAACCTCATCAATAAAAGAATAAATGTGTCTACCTTTTTAAAAGGGGATATAACTACACAATAGCCTTAATCAACTTAATCAAGTTCGGGCCTATGGTTTTTATCCTATAGGTATAAAATTGTACTTGTACAACTATTACAATATTATTAGTTCCGTAACTTGAACTTTTTAGCAAGTGCATTGTTGTAGGCTGGGTAATACAGGGTCGAGGCAAACTTGTTTTAGGATTTTTTAAAGACCATAGACTTCATATCCTAGATAAATGTATTTCTTGAAAGAAGATGATATATTACCATCAGCTTATCTACAGTAACGCACACATCTGAGTTGAATGTTACTTGATTGTTATAAAGGGTGATCCATTTCGAGGTTCCCTACTTTTTTAAAGAAAAAAAACACAGAAAATTAAAATTTAATGGAGAATGTTTATTATCATTTAAAAGGACATTCTTTGGCATTTATTTTTTGAAGATTATGCCTATCAAATGTTGGCCGTTGCTACGTCGCTGATGGTCCATCCGTTGAGTCCAATTTTCGATCACTCGTTCGAGCATTTCGATTGGTAACTGGCGAATGACACGCGTGATGTTTTCCTCCAAGGCCTGAATCGAAGCGGGTTTGTCGGCATAAGCTTTTGACTTTACATATCCCCACAGGAAAAAGTCTAACGGTGTGATATCACACGATCTTGGTGGCCAATCGATCGGCCCAAAATGTGAAATTATGTGCTCACCTAAATGTTCTCTCAATAAGTCCATTGATTGATGCGATGTGTGGGAAGTGGAAGTGGAAGTCTTGCTGAAACCAAATGTCGCCGAGATCACGAGCTTCAATTTCAGGCATCAAATAGTCGGTTATCATGGCACGATAACGGTCGCCATTGACGGTTACGTTCGCACCGGCATAATTTTTAAAGAAATATGGACCGATGATTCCACCGGCCCACAAACTACACCAAACCGTTGTTTTTTCTGGATGAAGTGGCAGTTCTTCAATCTCTTCAGGTTGCTCTTCGTCCCAAATGCGGCAATTTTGTTTGTTTACATACCCATTGAGCCAGAAATGAGCCTCATCGCTAAAAAAAATTTGCCTCGAAAACGTCGGATCTTCTTGGAACTTTTCAAGAGCCCATAGAGCGAAGCGATGTCGCTTGGGAAGGTCGAGCGGCTTCAGTTGTTGCACAAGCTGTATTTTGTACGCTTTCAATTTAAGATCTTGACATAAAATGCGCCAAGTCGTTCCATACGTCAGTCCGAGTTGCTGCGAACGGCGCCGAATCGACTCTCTACGGTCTTCGTGTACACTCTCAGCTACGGCCGCTATATTTTCTTCACAGCGTGCTGGACGTGGTCTATTCGGTCGAATATTATCCAATAATGAATGCTGGGTCTCAAAATGGGTGATGGTGTTGCGAATAGTACGCTCAGTAGGCCGATTATGTTGACCATAAGTTGAGCGAAGTGCACGAAACACATTCCTCACAGAACGTGAATTTTCATAATAAAGTTGAACAATTTGTAAACGTTGTTCACGCGTAAGTCTTTCCATTATGAAATGCCAAACAATACTAAACAAAAATAACATGACAGCATGACACGACTCACACGTGATCTGTCAATAAAGGCTATTGAAAAAAGTATCTTTGCTTGGATCACCCGTTATATCCCTCTGTATCTGAAATTCCTTATTGTGGCAATATTATTTCGAGTTCGTCGTTCAATTCGGGCACACTTTTTATCGCAATGTATAACTGTCTATATTTTTGGAAACTTTCGAAGACTAGTTCTATAAATTCTCTTAATTCTCTTTTCTGTGGGACCAAAAAATAGCAGCCAGCAAAATCAGCGCAATATATGTTTCATTGCAAATCGACTCAACTCTAATTCAAGTTGACCCACGAATACAATGTGTGTTATTGACGGAAATCGTATCATAAAAACTTATATAATGAAGATATAGAGAGGTATATTGCAGTTGCATTAATTTCCTAAAAAAACAAATAATATTAGTATTATTTAAGCAATACGACCAATAAAACTTTCTTCAGACTTTGACAGTTCCAATAGTGTTAGCTCCTTAGGATGTAACTATTGGCACGCCTTGTCAATAATTGAACTATACTATGTTTTGCAATCAATAATTGGCCTCTTTCAATTACTGAAACAATGATTTTTTTTTAAAACAAGCAACATAATATTTTAATCACTTTTGTAATATATAAAAAAGTTTATATTGCTGATAATATTAGCTGTTTTCCTTTTAGCAGCCTTCCAGTCCTTGGAATTTTCTGACCGTTGATGTCGGTGTTTCCCTTGGATGTTCGGCTTCCATTGTGGTGGGAGAGTGGAAACCGCCGACTTCGATGACGGTTTCTCTTCGCGGCTCTTCCTTCGTTTGACCTTACCAACGACATATCAAATATTTCAAACAGCCTGTGCCGACTGTGAGTCTTATGATGACTGACTTGGTCAATAGCATAGCCTGTGGATTGCGATCTAAAGCCTTTAAAAAGACACGCTTGACAATATCTTCACCCTATAGGGTTATATACGGTCTTGTTAGTTGCTTCTGAGAGGGAAACAGCGACTGCCAAGTTATTATACAAAAATTTCGGGTTTTTTAACTGTTTCATAATATTTAACTAAAAATTTATTAATTTTTTTAAATTGTAATTTTAAACTGACAATTAAATATTTTAAAAATAAATTTTCTATTTTTACTTTTAGGTAAATAATATACTTGCAATTTCTTGCAACACTTATAAGGCTTCTGTTCAAATTTAAAAAATCAACATTAAGGTAAATATTGTATTGTTAGAACTGAAATATTATTCGCCACACATTATCAGATTATTGATTATGACAAAGGGAAAAATGAATTTAATTCAATTGCATTCAAAAAAATAAAAAAAAGGAATACATACCAGAAAGAAAAAAGTTCATAAAACGATTCTTCTGGAAATGAAATGCAAAGTCGCTCTGTTGTAAGATAGAAAACGCTTTTATAGTAAGAAGTTTTAAAATTTCAAATACGACGGCCTTTATTTTATAAATTTCAGTAGTGACTGGTGAACAAAACTGATAAACACGATGCAATTCTTGATTCAATACAGCAGTCCAATTCTGCTTGCAGATCCAAATGTTCCAAATATAAAAATGTTCCTATTTCTAATTTGACCAAGTTGATGCGTTTACCAAGCAAGTGTTGATATGGATCCAGTCTAAATAATGTGGAACATTTTTTAATCATCCGCGGGAAATAAAATAATTTCAAATCGACTGCCAGCGACGAAGTCGCTTACAGTTTTCCCATTCTTTACACAAGAAATTTATTGAATAAAAACAAAAAGTAGTAAGCACCTCTTGCGCTTTCTGACGCTCTTGCCACTCTCTTTAACGAATTTTTCGGTGTTAGGAACGGTAATGAAAATCGGATAACTCAATTTGTATCAAATTTGAGATATGACAATGTCGTTATAAGCGATTTTATAAAACTATGTTTTTTCTCTGGCATTACAAGTTTTGTTTGGTAGTGGTGAAACCATCCCGAATCTCTCAAAAACAAAACATTCACAAATCTGCATTACATTTTGCAATGTATATATATGATATATGATTTGCCCAAAGAAAAACCAACAGAAGTAAACCCAATTGTTACCCCATGTATCGTAACAGTACAATTTCAGCGCAACGGAATTCAACATTATGCCAATAAAATTCAATTTTTCTTTTCTTACTGAGCCTTAAACATTTCAAATAATTTCAAATATGCGATAACTTCATTTTTTGAAACAACTAAATCTGTGTGGACTTCCAACCAGTTGTAGAGCAACACCGGATATTACCACAAAAAACTTTAAATGAACTTTGAAGCAAATCCATAAAACTACCTCGCCGGCTTCTGGAAAGACAAGAAGAGTGACGAAATTGCGGGACGCACTTGCTTTTACTTCTCTATATAGCTTTATGTATGTGAGAAAGCAAAAAATTGTTATCAAATGGACAAAGGTTCATAGTCTAATTACAACCATTTAGTCGAGTAGAAGTAAGGATAACTTATTTAAGCGTGCGCAACCTTGGGTACCTTTTTATATATTGTATTCTGAAATCCCGTCACTAAAATATAGATGTATCTGCTACCAGTTAAAAAACAATGAAAATGAGGTCGAATAAATTTATTTTTAGTTTGATTCTCCAGAATTTAGCTGATCCCGGGTCATTACTCGGCTTTGCATAACTGGCGGAAACGCATATTTTTCATTTAGGCTTAATGTTCACATATATGTATAAAGGAAATGTGACAAGCAGCACCTTTGCGACTCCTGAATAGTTACATACTTCGATCAGGGTCAAACCGACGCACCCTTTATGCAAAACAGAAAAAAGTCAATGATGCAATCTATTGAACAGCGACACAAGGCTTATGTTGGAATGTGTTAAAGAATAATTTCGCCAAAGCAAATCTAACATAACCGACTAACTTTCAGGACAAGAGAAGGGGTATCGTTACTGTTTAATTCGTTCAAGGTAACGACAATCAAAGCATGTTGGCGATATCTTTCGATATCGCTTAGGAACTCGGTCGCGTTGGGATTCGAAAACACATTCTAATAGATATCCTCCTATTAACTATAGGGGCCATTTCATTGCCTATACACATATTTGTAGGAACGACTTTCATCGTTGCGTGTCTTTATCTACTTAATGTCTTCGCGCAAAGGGTTGGGGCTAACCCAGTCTAAAACTTTCCTACCTTTATTTAGCATTAACAAGGAATACGAAACAGTAATAGATGAGCAATTTGCAATAGAAACGTAAAGTATTCCCACTTTTTCTGTCCCTGAATTTGTTATCAATTTAGATCTATTCTTAGACTTTATAGTACGAGACTAAGGACGTGATTCGGTAGAACACATGTCTCTAAATTTGTACCAGAGAGGGCCTGTCTAGCCTGAACATTGAAGTATAACCCAATGACCTCAAAAATTACGCGCCATTTCCTAAGCACACAATAACGTTGCCAGGATATTATATTACACGCCCTTAGAGACTCAACATAAAAATCTCACAATAGGCAACGTACAAAGGGAAAGAAGATAGTCAAAACAATAAAAAAATGTTTTACCGTCACACTGCGCAAGGACATTTTTTTGCTTTTGTAGTTTTTCCAACATTTCTTTTGCCACCAAAGTGTGTGAAAGAAAAACCCAAAACAGTTGAGCTTTATCACCTGTGTCCATATGACTTATATTCGAAATAAAAATATTATACAAAATTTATAATTCTATACTGCAGGATATAAACGAAGCCACATTCTGTTTTATTAAATTAATTAATCAAGTGAAAATAATTAATTTTTAAATAAAAGTGTACAACTTTTAGTTACGAAGTAATGATGATATTTTTAAAATTTTGCAAATGGAAATCGATAAAGGACCTATACTCAAATTATTGTGCTTATAAATAGTTTATTTTATTTGCAAATTGTTTTAAATGGAAAGTAGTGCAATGGCAATAAAGCCGGTTTTATTATTCCAACAACTTTTTTTCGCTATTTTAGCTGTTGTGCTTCCTAAATTTAGACAATTACGCACCGATATTTAATGCGAACGTAGGCTCGACTAGTAACTGTGCTATGCTTATGTGGATTCTTAAATTTTAATTGATTTTTGTTTTTCTGAAACTTAAATTTACTGATTTAATTTTAACTTTATTTTATGTTTATGCGTGTAAATAAATGCTTTCAAATATCAAAAATTGGTTCAAAAAAACTTCAGTAGAAACAATATTTTTTGATTTAGTTTTGCCCCTGGAAAACCGCTATCATGTAAAGTAGTTTTGAATAGTATTACGAGTAGGAGGGCCATCTTTTTTTCATTCACAATCGTCCGTGAATTGTTTAGTTCTTTAATAAAAGAGTTTTGCAAGCTAAACATTTCAAAAAATTAAAAAAGTGTCGAAAGAATCCCGAAGAGTTACAAAGAATCGCTTGTCTGGATACAAGAGTTTTAATAAAAACCAATACCGCATTAAGGTTCCGCTTTTTCCTTAATGGCTGTAAAAGCCTCTATCAATGCACATTGAGAGCAATCGATAATGTCGATATCGTCGGCATTTCCCAGTACTGTTGAAGACACTTCCTTCCGTGTTTACGCCTGCTATCTGCTTCAGAATAAGATTAAAAAATTTACATGGTAGCGCATTTCCTTCCGTAACATATTTGGAACTATGGAACTGCACTCCGTGCACTTTAGTGCGTTACAAAACATCTTGTGTCGTTCGCAGAGTATAAGAGCTTAGATATAGCGGGATATAACACAATACTTCTTGAATGACATAGGATTTTGATTTGGTGCTGCTCCCTACCAAAATATCAACATATTGTTAAGAGAAATCAACTGAAAGACCATCAACGTTGGAGTTTATGTTTTTCAGCTTTTTAATAACACTGACTGGGCGCGGTTTCTCTTTTTGCCCTACCACTCTGTAGAAATTATGCCCATTTAGAAAATGCTGGAAATACTGTGTGACCACATTTTCAATTCTCTGCGCTTAGGTTACGTATTTCATTTATTACATATTTCGATGAGCCTGCGTTTTGGGCGTGAAGATTGGATTTATTATTTTTAAAGCATCCCGTTATTGTTTCGATCGCAAGACTCTTTGATTTTCTGGGCTGGAAAACTGCCGTCTTCTCCTGGGTAGAACGAATTTTCGACTCGACACTCCTTCCCGCTGCTCTTTGGTGATTTTGCGATATTGGTTCGTATGGATTTTGGCATGATGTTTGTATATGGAAAGGCAAGTGTACAGCAAAGAGTTTCTCGCGCAGACGCTCTATGTAGACTCTGGGTGTTGAGGCTTCTAACGTTAAATTAATTTTTCTGGGCGGTTCGCAGATAATTTTCATTAGACAGTCGAGCTCTGAAGAATCAACATATGCCCCGCTGCGCGTTTACATTTACCATGTTTGAACATGGCCCCACACATAAAATGTTGAATGCCTTGTCCAAAAACATCTTTTATTCGATTATAACGTGGGAAATTTTGGAAAAACCATGATCAGAAAGGCAGAGTTTTCAGCCTGTCCCTGTAGAACGCTTTTTCGAAAGACGTTTTTTTGTTAATTAAAATATAATATATAAAAATTAAATCCTGTTTGCTGGAATCTTCCACTTAAACCAACTAACCAACAATACCAGGTAGTTATTATGTATCTTGTTTTTTGCACAAGAATTTCATTTATAAAACAAAAAATTCTTTAACCACCACTTACAACCGAGTTAGTATGTTTTTGAAAGTCCATAAAGATCTATGAGAAAAAATTGAAGGAGAAATCTTTCATCATCCGTTTTGCAGTCAAACTCGAAACTCCCTCTCTACATAGCATATATTTATACATAGATAGATTCTTTTATTTACCGACAAACTCAAACTTCCTCAAATGCCAGCCCATTTACACTAAAACCAGCAAATGTGAAGCACTTAACAATTAATTAGATAGACATGACCACGAATGTGATATGCCATAGCGCCTATACTGGAAAGTGCAAAAAACAAACACCTAAACCAGCTAACATGCATTCAATTGTACTTAAAAAACTATAGAAGTGAATGAATGGCAGGATTAAGAAATCAATTTTCACACAATGCGCCAGGAAAATGCACAGTAAGGTGCATAGTACTCGTACCTACCTTCAAAGCACACCGTTGTTGGTCTGAATTTGCATGTGAAGGTGCAATGAATTGCCCGACAAGACCACTGAACTTGCATGAGGGTAATATGCTTCGCAAAAAGGATATGTTTGACCAGAAAAGTAAACTTTTTGTGTTGCTTAAAAATAATTGTTTCCCGGCGACACGCTTTTAGACGGCTATGGTGTGCGGTTTTGACTTTTTTACATTTGAAGTTTTTACTTTTTATTTCGTAGTCAGTAGTAGCATAGCGGTTTTGTTTTATCCTTTGAATTTTCACTTTTCTTGGATGATAACTTTGAATTATTGCTTTGAATGTTTTTTGTATGTATTTAGTTTCTGTGTCAGCAATTTTATAGATCTTAATACGTGTTTACCTAACCCGTTAACCTAATAGTATATAATCGAAAGGTGTAAAGTATACTTCTATTTTGTGTATTATTTTCAGGTATATTTAAATTAAATATTTTATTTTAAGTGAAAAGTTAAACGTATTGGAATGGCTGATACGGATTCGGCAAATAATGAACAGGTAATTGAATGTTAAACGTGTAGTTGTTGTAGACTTTTGCCGCTTTGAAAGCCGTGTCATTTGATTAAGGACCATCGGAGAAAGTCAGAAATTATTTTCACCTTTTGTACAAACATAAATATATATTTGCTAACGATTTCTATTAATCGATTAAAATCGAAGTTCTTGCAATAAAAATAATAAAATTTTTTGAATCTTAATAAAATAATTATTGATTTTACCGATTACATTTGGAACTTTATTGTATTTAATCTTTAGCTATTAAATAGTTTGTCCTGACTGAATGGCCTAGCAACGCAAGTCACAATCCTTTATTCACCTAGCCGCGCACCTATACGCGCAATAAATAATAATTTTTAAGTATAGCCAAATATTTTGTTTGTGTTTATTTCAAACATGAATATTTATATATACGGTGGTCCGATTTGTAATACAGATATTTTGGAAACTGAATCATTGATTCAACAAATCTTATGGGAGTGGATGTACTAACACCTAATGAGTTTCATGGCGTCATTTGAGTACAAGTAATGAATGAAAAATGCTATATTTATAGTAAACATTTACTACCGATTGCCGATCGATACGGTGACTACGATCCGGCACCAAAAATTCTAAGACGTTCTAAGCATGTGCAAGTCATACGGTCAAACAAAGCAAATAGCCGTAATGAGACCCACATTGACTACCATTTGGTAACCAGTTTCATGAAGCCTAGGGTAAAAGATTTCAAAGTTATCTTGGGAGAATCGATCACCCGGTAGCAACGTCTTCTCCTGACAGAAGTATTTATGAAGCAGAAGTACAAAAAGAAATAAACAGAAGCGTTAGAAGAAGTTAATTGACAATGCTCAATACACAACAATTATAAGCGCAGATTGACAGCGGCAACGAAACCTGATGGAATAAAAACTTTCAAAATCCTAGGAAGCCATAGAAAAGTCATGTTCATGTTCAAATAAGGGACACTACGAACCCCGTAAATGTAAAAAATCCCGGATCCCACAAAAAGAAAGAAGAAAAAGATAAATACACCTATGTTTCCGCCTATTTACTTGTTTTAAACTGTTATAATTTCTAATTATCAATATTTATTGTTGCTATTTGTCTCAATTTGACAAAATAAATAATATAAATAAGCAAAATATATAGCTATGCATTGTTGGACAGTAACAAAATATATATACAATGAATACAAGATTTTAATGGCCTTATTTAAAAACCTTTAGCTTCTGTACCTAGTGAACTATATGCGTACAAATGAAAATGGGTAGCTCACGCGATTCGTTATTTCGAAATACCTAAGCATTCATCGCCCTTACCGACTCGTATATTAAAACAATAAAATATGATTTAGTATTTAACTACAATTGCTACATATTGATCTTAATGTAAAGATTCATTAATATTTTTATTATAAGTAACAGAATTCGGTATCTATAAATTGAATTTATTGCTTTCTTTTTTAATAATTCTAGAAGCTGAAGAGAATACTTAAATTATTTTCCAATAATCCTGTTACAGATATAAATGTCAAACAATATCGAATTAATCAGTATTAAAGGAATATGAAATGAAATATGCATAAACGAACGTCACGTATGTATGTAATATTTTTAGAATACTTTCCTAATAAATATAATTTATCTTAATTCGTTAATGTTTGAACTTTATTTCTGAAAATATTGATTAGCTTTATGGTGCGCATCCGGTTAACCCCTAATCAGAGCGATCTTTGGCTAACTGCTCCTAGCTTAGCACCCCAAGCTGGTTGATGTCATTCTTACGGCAGACAAGATCTTATTCATATGTATATAGGGTATCCTCCCTTTTTACAGTGGCAGACTGTTAAGGTTTCATTCATCAGACGATTAACCATTTATGAAATGGTGTATGCTCTCTAAGTCATGTTTCATACACTATGACTTTTGTCGTACGTGTCGTCATTTTGAAGATGATGGTGATGAAAAAGTGTGGGGGATAGCTAAACACGGATAAGCCGCAGATTCCCATCCAATTCTTGTATTCTCTCTTTCTGGTCTTCTATCGTAAAATTCTGGTCTTCTTTATTCATGTATTCTACTCGGTCGTGTTTGCTTCGCGTTAGACAGAAACCCACCAATCAGCAATCAAGAATAAGTAAATGTCGTATGAAAGCCCAATGCGTGGCCAAAAGAGAATTAAGAAGTGTAGTATGACAAGAATCGTAGCGTATGAAACGTGACTAACAAGTCAAATAACGACGCTGCTGCTTCAAAAATTTCGAACCTTGTTGGACTTTAATTAAGTTATTATGGGTATCTGGTCGGATGGAATAAAAATGGATGGAATTTTTGAATCTTAAATGGTCGAAATAGCCGAATTTGTGATACCTATGATATCCTTTAACACTCTGCGAAGATGATTATTGCATAATGCTCAGCACCGAAAATGAATTCACTACATGGCCTAATAGTTTTCTCAACAAGTCGCACACTACAACCTTTTCAAAAATATAAATTCGTACCTTTTATGAGCTGTGAGCCCTTGAAACCCCATATGGGTAGAATTTGATGATATTTAACTTCATCTAAGTTTAATAATAACATAAAAATATTTTCATTTTCTTTTGAAGCTTGGGGCGAACAGTATGATACTCTATCCTTATCCCTGCCAATGAATATGCATTGAGAAAACAATGGATGTCCTTTTATGATATGATAAATTTATGAAATGATCGCATTAATGAAATAACTTCCCAAAAAAGTAGATATTGCTAAAAAAAATTGTACAGGTCAAATGTTTACTTACTTACTTAACGGGCTCCCGACCCGCGAAAAGTCCCTGCCTGAGATACGGCAGCCTTCCATCCTCTGTCATCCCGAGCACCCTCAGTTATGTTCTCATATAATCACATTCACTATCCCTTTGACCACCACAGGTCAAATGTTTAGGAAAATGTTTTCTAAAAACAATTTATATTAAACTTTGCATGGGTGGAAAATTGGATGGCTTTGGATGGGTATTGTCTACACGTCTTGTTATAAATTGTTCTTTTGTTTTTTTAAGGCAATTTTTAAAGAAATAACATTTTTTTAAAAAAAACTTTATATAGGTACCAAGCCTGTAAAGGAGATCAGTGTCTTCATATTTTGTGAATGTTCGCTTTCATCTATAGCTTCAAAATATGTTTTTCCAAATTGTGTGCGTCGCAGTAAAAATGTTTGCACTGTACAATTCGGGACTTCATATATATATATGTATATGTTCAAAATTTCAGCTTCCTGGCTTAAATTTAAAGATCTGAAAACTGGTGACTGACGTACAATGCTTAATTGTCTTATATTTCAATGCGTATCATCAATATTATAGTTGTTTACAAAAAAATTTTAAAAAAATTTATTAAAATCGTTTCAGCCCTTCTTTAGAAAACGAATTTAATTAAAATTTAAATAAAACGTTATATGAAAAAATTTAAAAATTCAAGTCACTACGACTATTTATTTAACTAAAAATCTGAATTTGTTTATATATATAGTTAAGACTTTTTTTATTGTATATGTATAACAAGATAAGATGATCTGAAAATAATTTGACCGGAATTAAATAACAACGAGTTATTATTCGTTTTTTATTCTGCCAGCTGTAACAGAATCATCATTAAAGTAACATTTATACAAAAACATATACAAATATTTTTGGATTTACATCATCCTATAATTCAATATGAGAACACTTTATTATACAGTGGAAGTCGCTTATAACCAACCATATAAGAACAGACAAGGCGAATCGACGGATAGAACAATATCATTTGCTAAGTTCCTTAAGCGTCTTTATAATTGACGTCGTCTGTATGTGTTTTGATCATTAATCGAGAAATAATTCGATTTTAAATTATATACCTACTTGCTTGCAAATATATAACTGATTTTTTTGGAAATTATACTACAACCAATAAAATAACTATCTTAGATCATATTTCGTTTACAATGCAAATATTAAATTTTAGATCAAAATTAACTCAAAAACAGGAAGGAACACCTATTAAATACGTTTTGCTGTGTTTTGGCTGATTATACGGCTATTCGCCTCAATGCTACTTTCCGGAAATTAATGGGGCCACTTCAGTATATATTTTAGAACTGGCATCCATACCATACCTCGACCTCATTTCGAAAGAATTTGTGTAGGCAGCATTCTCTGTAGAATACTTATCGTCTACCGAATCTAGCTGCATTAAAAATGCTGGAATATGTTTTCATTAATTAAATAGCAGTCCTAGATTGTCGAAGCAATGGGTTTGATGGGTAAAGGGGCGTAGAGATATTCCAGGAAGCTATGAGACTGATGCACCTGCCACATCCCTCGCTAAGGGCTCTCTAGGTATTCCTGTCGCCACATGTAAGATTATATGCTATTGAAAACACCAAACTCACATGAACAACATATCTGGCAAGAAAACAGATATGGACGAAACTGTATGTGATTCGCTCTATATTTCTGATCTCTCTAAATAGATTGCAAATTGGTGTTATCACTCTATACTGTTTCATAGGCACTAGTCCGGATGTATACTCTTACAATTTATTTATAAGCTTTATCGACGAGAAATGAAGGAGGTAGCTCCACCCTTTTTCTGCGTATGCCATATATATATATTGTGACAATATATATTTAGAACTTGTAGAGTACGATTAAAGTCATCGATCAATCGCATTATTTAAATTCTTACAGTGTTTGTCTAAGCAACAAGTTTTTAATTTTTAAGGATCATTCGAAAAGTCTTTATTTTATTCCCTCGACCCTTGTAGCAATTCAAATATAAATCTGTACATTTTTTCTGGTTTTATACAAAATATACGTATTTCGGTTTGGATTTTTGTCGTCTCTTCGTTTATTCTGTATATTCTATATTCTATATTGATGTACTTTTTGTTATTGCATCAAAATGCACAATGATACTGTAACTGTTACCATCTGTATAAACGTCATTCGTTTCTTTGAATCGCACTGGAAAGTAACGTTTAAGACTTTCCACGCGATTGCACCCTTATTTCAACTTTACATTTAATCAAATAAAGTTCTATGTTTAGTTCTCCCTTCGAAACATTCCATCAATTTAAATGCTATTACCATTTACGAATCCAGTAGTAAAAACTTCTTTCGAAGTAACAGGCTTATTCGATTGCTCCCCGCCGAAAGCCTTCAACTGTCCCAGCGCAAAATTTATGCTAGACCATCAAATATGCAATTATTTAATTTCAATACTATTCAATCCGTTGATATTATGACAACACCGCTTGTATAATCAATAAGTGATTTCGCAAATCTAGGTCATATTTCAAAAATAAAGAATCATTCCATGACAAAAATTATTCCTCCCTTCCTGCGACTGTCCTTTGCTTGGGGTTTAGCGTTAGTTTCTTCTAACTTGCCCACAAAGAAACCAAACAAACCTAGCGTAGAACTATTGAAGGAATCTTGTATTCTTTTGTTTTTACTTAGCGCGCACCCCTGTGACGGGAATCAATGATATGAGCTGCAAAGGGTTAAAGTACCAATAGGAAAGACGATACTTTGTCATGTCATTATTTTTTTTTATTTTATTTTTGTTTTAAATAGATTCGAACGATGTCGTCTGCACCCAGACCACCTTTTCCACAGCAGTCACAACAAATGCGCCCCCAAATGGGACCACCAGCGGTGGGGTCTGTTCCTCAAAGACAACCTACTCCCCAAGCTCAGGTGATGAGTAACCAGCAAAGACAGCAACATCCACCTCTGCGGCGAGTTGATAGCAAAGGAAATGCTATCGTCAATCCTGGTCAACCTATAAGGCCGCAACAGCAACCAAATCAACAAGTGCGACCACCACAAAGTAGTGGCCCTTTAAGTCCGCCAGGTCCCAGGCCACAGGGTGCATCTTCTTGGGCAGGTCAGCCAGGCGGCCAGCAAAATCTTCAAAATCGTCCTCCGAATTCGTTTGGAAATCCACAACAAAACCAAGGTGGTAGACCATTTCCGAGACCAGGGGTTGTACCTGGCGGGCAGCCACAATTTCGTCCACCATATCTACAACAGCAAAATCTGCAACCGCAGCAGCATCCTGGATCGCAGCAACAACCCCAACAGTACCAACAACTTCAACAGAGACCACATGCTACGCCATCTACAACGCAACCTAGCAACAACCACGATGACGATGACAGTGATGTGGTGTTTGGGCAAGCAATTACTCCACTTAAGACGCCATCAGTTGCAGCAGCATCACCCAATAGGGGCGATACGTTGCCACATGAAGTGAAAACTGTCCCGCAAGGCGTAGCAAGTACAGAAAATAATGGTCCTCAAAAGAGTACTACTTTTGGAGAATTAAATGGAAAGGAGCATCTTAAGGACATTGAAGAAGAAGCTGCCCTTTCCAATAGCGATCAAGAGCATCCCAAGGTGAATGAACATACATTCGGATCCTCCGAACCAAGTTCTCATTCCGCAAAGTTTACGAATTTTCAAAAATTAAGCAGTGATGTCGTCGAACAACCAAAAAAACCTGATAAGCCAGAAAAACCAAGCGAATCTAAGAAGCCACAGGCGTCATTAGTCAGTAAGGATATCAGTTAGTATGGTTATTTTTTAAATGCTCATAGGTTTTATCTTGAACTAGAAGCCTTAAACAAATTATCTGCCCTTTGAAATTGATATTGATATACGTGTACAATAGTACATTCTTGTATTTTAATGGTTGATGTAACTATTGTTTTTTTTTAATTCCAGAAGGAGATAATGACAGTGGAGTTGATGAGTCTACCCAGGAAAAGGTAAGCAAATATATGAAAATATAAAAAACGCAGAATTATTTAAAAGTATTAGTTGGTATGTTATTTGAGTGCTCGATGCTCGATACAACGATGTTCTGCAACTCTCGCACTGAACAATATCAACAGAATGCTGTGAATGGATTTAATGAAAATTTAATGACCTTAAAACGGAGTTTCGGTCTTCCTCGTTGTCTCTAACCTGGGGGCTGGGATTCGAAGATCCTCTTAGCTGGAGCATTATTGTCCATTCGCTTGATGTTGCCAAGCAAATGTAGTCGACGAGAAGTTAGAAAAATCCTTATAACATACTTCCGTACAGTCAGCGTATCAGACTTCTTGAATTGATAACCACTTTTTCAGCGAAGACTTAAAAGTGATGTAATGATTTTTACAGCAACTTTAATCCGGACTTCCATTACCTTCAACTTCCGTGGAGGAAGTTGTGTGGACATTTTTTTTTCTTTTGAGCCCACCACAATCACAATTTCTATTTGCTTGGTAAAATTAAGATTAACATTTTTTTTGGCTATTGTGCTAGCATATTTAGTATTCTTAACTCTTCCTCTCCGATTGGGATCATATGTCCCAAGCAACTTTCGATGAATTCTAGAAAGTCATATTTTAATAAAAACGCTATTTTAATGTGTCCCATTGGTAATATCGGGTATGATCATGCTTTTTATCTGTTATTTTTACCGTTTTCATATGCGATTTTCTATACAAGCTGGCAAAATAAATTAGTCGCCAGTTGGTCAATAATTAAAAACATAGAAGTATAATTAGTCATAAGTAGAATTTGTCCCATTGGAGGTTTTCGATGGGAAACATATATCCCATTGCATTAGTCCGCATTATTAATTATTATGTTTATTTTACGTAAAACAGTTTTTGAATGGCTGAGCTACCTGAACACCTACAACGTCTTTTGGAGGAAGACAACTCTGATGCAAGTGACATCAGTGCTTCAGAGTCTGAATCCAATCCTTCTAAGAGCCTTTAGTTGACGACGACTCAATGTCTGAACACGTGGATGTAGAACCTGAACAGCCTCCGCAGGCAGATATGGGGAAAAGTATTAACCATGCTACAAGTACTGAACAAAGAAAAGAATTTAATGTCTGGTCTACCCCAGTTCCAAACTATGTTCTGTAATAACGAATATTCAATAGAGCATCTTCTGGGATAGATGTTTTCTACCAGTTTTTTCCTTATATTTATCTTATTTATAGCCGAATGCACAAACAAAAGAATTGAAATTCTGGAAACGCAATCAGATAAGAAGTTCCCAAGAACTGATCAGTATGAATTTCTTGCCTTTCTTGGTGTTTGTCTTGTCATGAGCTACCAAAAATGCAAGATTATATGTGCATGAATCGTTCTCTTGGTAATGTGGCAATCAAAAATGCTTTATATAGAAATCGATTCCAGCTTTTGATGGCAAAGTTAAATAAATGTTAATTATCCATCAAAACCGACAGATTGTTCTAAGCTATACTACACTGAAGAGTTGGTGAATTGTGTAAAGACCACTTTTTCAGTTCAAAGAACAGATTCACCCTTTCAGTCTGTACATAAAAGCATTACGAAATTCAAAGGCAGATCATCTTTGAAACAGTAGCAACCGTTAAAACCAATAAAGCGCGTGACTAAATTTGGGTGCGATGAGACTCGAAAACAGGTTACACTTATGACTTGAATATATGTATGTCCCGCAAACCAGATTGAAAACCGCACTTAAACTGTTTGCGCTAGATGCTAGGTCGCTTTGTGCGTAACATGTTTTGATCTTTACTATAACTATTCAAATTTTTAATATTTTTTTTTTTAATACAAAACTTGAATTCTTGAAAAGGCAGGCTTTTTTTGGTTGACTTAAAATTACCATTGGGACAATATATCCCGGCCTAAAATTCAAAAAATCGGCCTTGAATTTAATGCAAACCTAAATAAAATATTTACGTTATTACAGTTTTACACAAAAATTCGAATAATATAGAAATAGAAAAGCGAAAGGGTGGTAATTTAAGGGGTTTATTAATTTTGGCACACAGTTACGGGGTTTATTAGTTCTAACACCCCGTAATATTCGTGCTGCACTCTTTAAAGCATAGATATTTATGTTCAGGATCAAAACCTATGACAATTTAATGTTTGTCCGTCCGTATCAACTTTAGATGCCTTTAAATTTAAGCTAGGAAGCTGAAATTTGGAATATATACTCCTTTGTTTTATGTGATGCAGGTGATAGTATATACAGATATTAAACAGGCAAATAAGTATAAAGTGCTATTACAATTAACTAAGGCAATAGTACATGATTACGCAAAATATTTTTAGGTTTCAGCTTACTAACATGCAAATCAATCACATGATCAATTAAATTATAAATTCTACTCATGCGACTAATAGGTATATTCCTTCCATAATCCTATGATTAGGAATAAGTAATCAATTCACAGTTGTGAGCACCTACACGGAAGTTAAAGTGAATTGAAGACAGCAATTCAGGTGCATCATATGACCAGATATAAGCTGCTGTAAGAAAACCATATGACTATTGACTTTACGTTAAGAAAGGGGTATTATTTGCAGAAGTTTGATAAAACGCTGTTGATAGCCCTTTGGAGCTTGTTCGTTGCTGATTCTACCTTATTACCCACGGAGAATATAACTGTATTATCCGCAAACGTAGCTACAGTTGTGCCTACTTCTTGCGGAATATCTCGAGTATAAATTAAAAAGAGAATCGGACTCTATTTCATTGGTTATTCGACAAACCTGATCGATTGTAAGGTGTTTAATTCTGAACCCAAAGTGGTGGTCAGGTATTAAGTGTAGCTCTTCGATAATCGGATGTAATCGCTTCAATAAAATGTTTTCAAATACTTTTGACATAATTGGTAAAAGCGATATTGGTCTATACGACTTTTTGTCACATGGAGGTTTTCCCGGCTTTGGAACCATTGTGACCTCAGCTACTTTCCATTGTCTTGGGACGTACAATAACCTAAATGCAGCATTTATTAGATAGACAAAGATGCTTTCATAAGAAACGCTTTAAGGACCTGCCCCGTAATTAAATCGTTTCTAGGATCTTTGTTCGGTTTAAATTTTTGTATTTCATAACACAGCTCAGCCAGCGATACACTTTTAATTTTAAAATTGTCATTTAACCCGGCTATGGCTGTATCTTCAATTAGCTCTTGGCCATCAAAGGGCTTAAACGTTTTTTCTAAGTGATCGGCAAATATCTCGGCTTTTCGTCCATTTGCCATTATCATTTCTGAGAGGAGGAGCTTACATTTTTGGCTTTTTAATGCCTTTCAAAGCTTTCCAGAGCGAAAAGTCCGAACTCTTATGCGCACACAGATTGAAACATTCTTCAACTTTAATATGGCTTTCGGATAACCCTTTAAGATGAAAAATTAATAAGATTTTGCCATAACCGATGGCTAATAAGTCGGTTTGCCTGACGAGTAAAAGTCTACCCCGAATTGCATACTGGCTTCGTGGAGGATTTTGCCTTTTCTTGAACCCAAAAGGTATGTCTTTCATGGCTTGTCACCATTGCTTCGGCTATCTCTTCGATGATGTCGCAGCACAGGATGTTAGTATCTATGAAAGGTGAATGCACAGTGAAGACGTTCTTTATAGGTTCTGGATACTAGGTAACAAAGAGGTCAGATTCGATGTGTGCACTCCCATATGTTAAATGAGTGCATCGGTAGATTTGGTTGACGGATCGACCATTTGGAGACCGTCAGGTTGGTGTGTGAATCGTTACCCTGAGCTACTTATCACCGTATTACAAGCTAGAGCTAAATCAATTAAATCACGGTAGACGTTTTTCGCAGTTGTTTTGTGGGATGACCTGAAATAACGCCAAACGAAATAAAGCCAAATTTCAAGATTTAGCATTATTTCCATTCCAGAATCGAACCACATGCGGCTGGAGGGTTGAAATCCTTTAATCGGGCCACTCAGGTACTGTTGCCTTAGCCGCCTGCCTGTAGAAAACAACATAACCTGAGCGGAGCAACGAAGTTGCATGAGCGGTATCTGGCATCTGCATAAAGAGGGTTGAAATTTCTTAATCCCGCGTAGCGTGTCACCAAGTTACTGTTGCCCAATGCGCCGTTTTTAACATTTGGCATTATTTCGATTGACAATATTTCACTTCACCGTTTTGTGGAGTCTGAGCTTACTAACTAAGATACCTGTCCTTTTCGACTATAGCATTGAAGTCTCTTCTTGATAGGATGCTCGGCCGAGACCTTCAATTTCCAGTATATCGACTATGTTTACCTCGTAGGCATTGACTCAGGTTTTAGAGTAGTACCTGAATTGTAGACGTCTGTTGACGTTTCGGGTTTAGTTATATATATTTCTTTCCATTTTACGGCACAATGATACGACCAGACCCAGGTCATAGATTTCAAAAGCATAGGATTCAAATATATCGAAGTAGCTCATACAGGGAAGAAATGCAATAATGAGAAGCCACCCTTCCTCCACTTTTCGAAAAATAAGACACCCGGTCGTATACACAACATTTGTAATTTTAATGCCTAAAATGTTAATTCCTTGGTGAGAACCAAATACAGTTATCAGTACAGGACCAATCAGAACGCGGTCTATTAAGATAAAAATGCTCTAGTTTCATTTGTATGCAAGTTGTCATATCCTTACGAGATGATTGCTAGCATCAGGCTTCTTGTAGTTTATAGAGATTGCTTCCAAAAATTCGTTTACAGCTATTCGCAAAGATGCTTATATCTTAGAAAATAAGACTTCGTTAGTCCTATTTGCAATATTACTGTTTGAAACATGATATATTATTATTGTTAAAAGAAAGGAAGGAGAGTTAACATAACCCAGTTTATCATGCACTGTTATTATCTGTCAGTCAAAAATCAGCAGGATTGCAAAAAATGTGTAATTTTCGAGAATGTGTAGAAAATCTGTCGAAGAAATCATATGAAGAACTTTCCATCGTTGTTACTGTGGACTATTTAGTTACGCCCTCTCCGAAACAACTTAATAAAGTTTATTATTTACATCTATGCACAGAGTCAAGCTTCTAAGCTAGACGAGTTGATTGAAGTTGACGCAATTTAACGTATTTGAAAAGTGGTTCACATTGAGTTACAATGACAATTTTTGCTATGTAGAATGCCAATCACATTTTTGCGTTGACCGAATTGATACTGTAGGCGGTGAAGTACCTAAATATATCTTTTCGAATTTAAGCAAAGTTATAATAGAGCTATTGAATATTTGTAACTACATTGACATTTAACCTTTTGTTAGAAGAGAATCTAATGTTGCCAACTGGGGGACATTTATTTCGTGTCATAATTTCGACCAGCACCTTGTTTTCATCGAAAACCGTTTTTTCATTTTTACTTTCTCGTATACATTATTATAGTTATTAAAGAGAAATTTACTGCGATCGTGCAAAAATTTCGAACTCAAGCTGAGTATGAGGGATGATATTACGACTATAGAGAATTCCAAAAGGTCCGCCAATGTCTGTATGTCTATCTATCGTTCTGCATGGTCGCCGTATGGCGAAACAGTTCAACGGATTTGCTTCAAAGTTCGTTTATTAAGTTTTTGGGATTACGAGGCGTTTTTTTTTATTTTTTGCTTTATCATTTAAAATAACGGTACCTACCATACAATTTTGTTGGTGAAAATCACTTGTCACTATTTTTCTAGAAAATGGCTACAAGGATTTTGGTCTTTTAAAAAGCAATATCTCAAAAACTAATAAAGGGAATTCCGAAAAATTTTACTATATGTTTTATGATGTTAAGTTGAAGAAATGCGTACTTCGATTTTTGAAATAATTTTTTTACTCAGATTGCTTGAATGTTTCTAAATTTACTCCTTTCGTACATTAAACATGTTCTGCCATGTACACCTGCTACCAACTATTTAAATTCCAAACACTGAAAAGAAGCTTAGATGCTCGAATTGCTGACTTCAGGCCTGCAGCGATTTAAATAACCTTCTTGAAATTAAATAAAAAAAATGCTTGGACATACAAATTATTTTAAGTAATGATTAGGGTTGCATATAAACACTTTATACACGCTTTATGTATGTATAACACGCCAATTTTATACGTCTATAACATTATGTAAAATGTTTTTAAGACTTCTAAATTTATCTTAACATGCAATAAATCTGGTACATACATATATAACCAGATGTCGCCAAGTGTTGGGAAGTAGATAATCTTATTCGCATTTTTACCAAATGGATCCATAAAGTACAATCTTGTTCTCAGTTTAGATTCCTTTTTTTTTTTATTGGAAAATCACAAGCTATCGCAATAAGTTTAATAAGCTTTATAATATATTTTTTCATTTTAGACACAATATAATGTTGCATGAATTGTTTTGTGACAATGAAATATAAAGAAATTGATTATTTTAAACTATGCAGTACCTTGCAGTAAAGCCAGAGCTGTAAAGTACTGCAGTACTGTATAAGTGTCATGTACTTTTACTTCTACTTAAGAAATTAAAGTAAACTGTACTTGGTATTTGAAAACCACCAAATACAAGTAACTCTTTCAAGTAGGTACATACATTTAATGGGTACAGCAATACTACTCAGTACATATTTAAGTACTTTTTAAGTAAAACTTATTTTTACAGTCTTTGATATGCGAATTGTGTTAAATTTACCCTTAAACTATACTTATGATCCATCATTGTCAATACGGCGCCATTAATTAATGTGATGAAGACAGATCATAAATGAAGTTTAAATCTACGTGGTCCTGCCATTTCCGTCTGTCAATGAAAATTTTTTAATTATTTTTTTTTAAAAATTGCAGAGATCGATAGGAAATGAATATGAATGATTATTAAGTTTGGTAAATAAGATTTTGAGATGCATTTTTGGAGTATATATGCACATATGTTTTTGTAATATATATTTTGGAAATACAAACATGTATGTTTATCAGTATTGCAGTACCCACTGAATGTATTTGAAAAAGGTACTTGAAAAAGTACTTGTACTTGGTAGTTTTGAAATACCAAGTACATTCTACTTAAATTTTTTAAGTGCAAGTACCAGTAAATGGTTCTTTTACTCTAAAGCTTACAGTTCCGAGTCTAAGACGAAAACGCGCGTCATTTTTTTAAAAGTATCTACTGCAATAATATTTGTGTTAATATATATATTTGGCATAAATAAATGTAACTATTAGATAATCTTCTAATAATAATTCATCACACTTTCGCTGTGCTAAAAGTATTGTACCTTATGTCTCTTTACCACTTAAGCTTTTGATTGCTCGGTTGTTTTATGCAATTAAAACTCGAAATTCTTTGTAATGAGTAATATTTATTAGGATAGTAGTTGCCAAGCCTCTTTCATTAGTAATCATATTCCTAGAACAAATCACTATCTAAATAATGGGATCTTTTAAGTTGTATTTTCTAAATTATTCTAAAAGAATACAAGGACATTCACCCAACCGCATATTTGTCGCTCTCCTATTAATTGCCATCAAATCTATTTTCGCGGCGATGATACAAATACGTAGGTAGGTACATACTTCCAACAAAAAATAACAGCAATTATACCACGGCATACCCACCGATATCTATTCGCGCATAACTACCACATTCATTGTTTTGCTACTGTTTTTTTTTTTTTCTTTGGAAAAAATACTGCAAACAACTTTGCAAATAAAAAGGCAAAACAAGACTCATGAAGACACCAACTGACTTAATCGACTTTTTGAGGATATATCCCTAATAAATTTATTTTAGCTTTAGTTTTGTTGTACCGTTCCGATCTGAAAATAAAAGGGGGCCGCTGTGGAGGGATTGTAGGTGGCTCTCACTTCTTTATGTACACTAATAATACACAACCACCACCCATCTCTATATCGAATAACTGTGCCACGGTTGATGAGCCTCATAAGTCGCATTCGATTGAACAAACAATCAGTTTTGTCAGAAGCGACCAAAAAGATACTTCTTTTGAAATTCTTACTCGCATAAAGTTGTATTATAGTTTTTTTGCAATTAAAAGTATTTTTGCTCGATTTAATAATAATGTTCAATAAAACTCCTTAAGTTAGAATTTTAAGCAAAAAAAAAGTGAATAATTGTGAATAAATTATATTTCGTCTATTTAGGAACGCAACGGTCCAACATCACCAAGTTCTCCCGCCAAGACACCAACTAAGCCTACCTCGGCCATCTCAAGACCCCCAAGTGCTACACCTTCGAACAAATCCAACAAGTCTAGAAGTACCTCTAGATCCAGGCTAGCCCTCAAGACACCAGAACCAGATTTAACAACCAAAAAAGGTTAGCACAGACAGCCCATACTCCTTCATACTAACGGCCTTGCCAATTATAGTTCCAATGAATAAGGTTCAAGTGGGTAACGCACCTTCACCCAACCTGAAGGCTGTTCGTTCAAAAATTGGATCCCTAGACAATGCCACATACAAACCCGGCGGAGGTAAGATCAAAATTGAGAGCAAGAAAATCGAGATTAAAGCTGCTCCAAGGATTGAGGCTAAGAATGAAAAATATACTCCAAAGGGTGGAGATAAAAAGGTAATTTGTATACATCTTCATCATTATTTTTTTATCTATTTTAGAAAAATGTATTTCTTTCATATTTTTTGGCAAAGCAAAAGTTTCTTAAATTGAAAACCTTCAGCTTCATTCTTGATGAATTTTAAATAAAAAAAAATTTGAATTAAAGTATCTTATGCAATTTACGAGTGCACAGTTATTGGATTGTAAGCAATTTCACGGTTCACTTAAAACAAACGCGTGTGTATATTCTTACATTAGTATGTAGAATAAAAAAAAATGTTTTTGTTTTACATTTTGTAGAGTTTATTTTTAGAATTTCACAAAATTTAAATCGAACAATACATCGGATAAAAAAATAACAATCTAGGTTTCTCGAGAGTCAATGCCATCTAATGAAATATATACAAAACTGCATAATATATATTCAATTTCGGTGTAATTATTGTAGATAGTTTCAACGAAACTACAATGGAATGCTAAATCCAAAATCGGATCTCTAGAGAACGCCAATCATAAACCTGGCGGTGGTGATAAAAAAATTGATACCATTAAGGCGGACTTTAAGGATAAAGCCAAGCCAAAAGTTGGCTCTAAGGACAATGTTAAACATGCTCCCGGGGGTGGTGATATTAAGGTAAGCTTTTTTTTTGAGAGTCTTCATCCGGCCGGTATCTAACCTAGTCTAGATTGGTGTACTAATTTCGCGAAGAGAAAAAAAACCAACAGCCGATTCTTAAGGAGCATGATATACCTTTTCTATCTTTAGGTACTATTAGTACATACTATCTCTTTGGCATGTCATTGGATGTGCATGGTAGAACTATTGCAATGTTTTTTCATACTTGTCGTTGGTCAATGTTTTTTAAAAGATTCATTTGTATACCAAAGCGAAAACAAGCATGTACATATCTACTAGTAAATAAAAACTAACACAATTAATTGGAACTGCCGAATAGTTAAAAAACAAAAACAAATATTGGGCGCAAACGGCCCATACTGATCACAAAGCCAAAGGTTTCCAACATTTATGTGTGCTAAGATATACATATTTTTTGACGCGAATGAAAGACGTTTAATGCCGATTAAAAAAGGGCAATTTCATTTTATTTTGGATGTTTGTCAGACTTTCGCAAGAGGTGTGGCAACAAATATAAACTTTATGTGGTACGGGGCGGATTTGAACGTGGGATCCCGTTTTTAGTAGTCTGACGCACTAAACGACTAAACTAAGCCACTGCTCCCAGCATAGTTTGTTCTGCTAGAAAATATCTTAATCTAATGGGTTTAAAAGAGACGTTTATAGCTCAAAATAATATACGTGACCTGTAAGGATAGTGATTAAACCTAATGCTTCTGTAAACATGGCGTCAGTAGAAATCATGTAATTCTAATCGACACTCTTCCTGCATCTGTCTTAATATTAACCTAAGAAATACCCAAAACTATGTAAATAAGAATATTGTTATTGATACGGTTTCCCATTGAAAGAAAATAGATAATAATTTCAACCAAAACAACATAATCTACCAAAACACAATTTTCTAAAACTATATTTTGAATATGGGAAAAAGGCATATATTTTAAACATAATTTTATTAATTATCATTTTTCTCGCAAGTTATATCTTTTCATGCTAACACATATCCATCAAAACGTAGTTTTTTTATAAAACAATTCAACTTTCGAATATCAAGAGCTGACCGTAATATTGATGGTTTGCTTTCTTGAGGCAAAATACGTGTATAAAATTATTCTTAAGACCAACAAGAATTTTTGTTCGCTGTTCGATGTTGCTGTTCTGTTGGACTCGAATTATTTAATTAATTAATTCGACATTAATTTTTTCGTGTATGGCTGTTCCAGTTGTTTATGTGGAACTTAAATCGTTATATATGAGTCGTAAAGGATTTGTTTTAAACCAGTGCTAAATATAATTCTGAACAAAACACATGGCATTTTATTTAAAAGTCATTTGTTTCTGTTTTTTAGAGAGAATACAAACTTCGATATATGCACACGATGGCTGGATCTGATATATTTCATCGGAGATAAAGTTTTTCAAGCAATTCCTAAAGCATTTGTGTGTCCAATAACACTAATAATGCGTCGATTGTAGTGTAAGTGTAGAAAGTGTCGTCACCCAACTTACCTTACCATAATAAAGAGGCGTTATCAAAACTTGTGAAATATTCCTTGAATCGTTTAGAAAAGCCTAGACATTTCGCAGCGTTCTTGGCGACATCGAATATGTGGTCATTCCAACGAAGTTTGTCGTTAACGAACATACCGATGATGAAAAGTCTTCAAGCCACTTCAAACAGCTCCTGCTATTCATTATATATTTGTTCTAAGAGTTTATATTCCAATTATCCAAGTATCCAATTATTTTTCATCAGCATCTAAAATTGGTATGTTCCCTTAAAAAGCGTTATCAAAAGGCTTCCCCCTCTCCAAAGGAACACGGGTATCTAAAGATTATCCCCCTAACTCTGTAGTGCAAAATTGACAAAGACTAAATGTGACACCTCACTCGTATTGAGAGATTTGGAAATAAAGAAGGGTTTTAACTAATAGGCTGCATACGGATTTGTAGCTACCCTAATAATGTTAAACTACTTTATACATATGTAGTATATCTTTAACTACATACACACAAAATTAAGTAACTACTGCAAAAAAGTATGTATTCTACAACACTGAACAAATGAAAGCACTTAATTTGACAACATTTAATGAAATTTGTTACTATTCGTAAACCAAATTACACGTAGCTAATCAAAGAATCGATATTAATTCTCGCATACATGCTTAGATTATATTGTTGCATAAAATACGAAGCTTCATTTATTTCATTATGCTCTATTAGAAACCACTTTCTCAGGTCTAGGTATAGCTTAAAGCATGATAATTATAACAACATAACACATAGGTACTTATCTCACGGACACAAACCAACTTATAATGCACTATGTATTACAACACTAAATAACTGTATTGCATATTATTTGTTCTCTCTGATCATTTATTTCTTAAATTTTCATTTGGCATATCATTTATCAGAAGGAAGATTCGCCAAAGGACGTAAGTAATTCATAACAAAAGAAAAGCCATATATGCTGACAGCACCATTGTTACCTACTTAAACTTTCGTATTATTTTATTATATACTATAAGATCAAAGCGCAATAAAACATAAATTTTATACACATTCGATTTAATTATGCTTAAACTGTTTTAGTTTGCAAATTTTTTTTCCTCAAAATCTTGTCTCGATATTAATCGTCTTCTACTTAGTAACACTAGTGGATTCTCCTGTGCATATTCTTCTTTTAGAGTTCCTTTTCCATTTTCTTATCAAAATTATATATCTAAAAAAAACAATTAATTTTATATTTATGTATTTTAATTTTTGTTCCGGACTTAACTATCATATTGTAAATATTTGCATACTAATCATTGAATAATTTTCAGATACAAACTCATAAGATAGAAATTAAGGCACAAAGCAAAGTTGGATCTTTGGATAATGTAAAGCACAAACCAGGTGGAGGGGATAAAAAAATATTTGACGACAAGGACTATTTAAAAAATGTTGAGCACCCTGTTGCACTGACTTCACCTTCACAGGTATAATAACTCAAGAAAAAAAACCGAAAAAAGTTTCCTTTCCAACCAAATCTAACAAATTTACTTTTTTTTTTAACCACATACTCTTACTTACTTTCCTTTAAAAAATGCATTGTATGGTTATTCAAAACCAAATTGGAATAGCGCACATTTTCAGCACAATTTTAAAAGTCTAACATATATTGATAGTTACTAACCTTCCCTTAGCTTTTATGTTTACAAATGCGGACATTTTTTTACATAGTACATATTTACACAAATTTCACTGGGGAACAAAAGAAACTTGTTCTGTGGTATTACTTTTGGTAGCGAATTTGCAATACACTCTTAGGGATATATGACTATTTTAAAATCGATTTGCAAGGACCTCTACAGCAAACTGCTCTTAATTAAAATTGCTAAAAAAAGCCTGCAAATACAATTAAAAAAAAAAACTGCGAATTTTAAGTGTCAAATTTTTGAAGCATACTCAAAATCTGGACGGACAATATTGTAGAGTGCTTGAATCACGCAGGGATTACCAAATTATTGTTTTTAGGTATTGTTGAGTTTTGACAGATCCAGACGTGAGTCTTCAATTTCATTGACATTGCATGGGAATATTCTTTTTCAATTTATATATAAATAAAAAAAATAAATTGTTTTTCAGTAGCATTTTATTGGGATTTCAGCTTAGTGTAACTTTTCCATAAAATCGTTAATATTCTTCTAAAGCTGCCTTAGTTCGTGATCATCAGCCTCTATTTCAATATTTCTGTTAAATAAGGAAAATGAGTTTTGTTTCAGTTTTAAAACTGGAATGAACCTTTTAGTGGCACCAAGGTTTTTGATATTTTCACAAAAATCTACTAGCCGGGCATGATAGTTTAAAACCGCTGGTAATGGCTCCAAACAGGTCATGAACGGCCTTCTCTACCCTTTGTCGTGACTGTGTTTTGGATGTGCTCCGACAGGATCGTCTAGCTTGTCTTCAAAACGCGTCCAGTTAGTTTTTCTCGGATTTATTCGCATTGTATCTTTTTGATATAGTAAGTTCGATCACTTTCTGTTTGAGAAGCTTCTCGTTACAGTTCTCACACTTGGATGTTTGTCAGACTTTTGTAAGAGACTTTAAAAGCGAATATATACATCTAAGTGTCACTGGGTCATATTTTAAAATGGACCCTTTGCTTAGCAGTCTACATAATTTAAATGCTAAATTTATGTAAGTAAATATTCTCAAGATAGTTACTGTGTTTCCCAGCACACTTTTTCGAAGCTGGTAGCGTTCTTCCTTTTCCGCGATCGTGCGGACATTTCGAACTCAAACTGAGTATTTAAATCACTTATCACTAATTTTCTCGAAGATGGTTTCAAGGATTTCGGTCTTTTTTTGTACTGTGTATACTTGGGATGGGGACAAAAATACTGCATACCCATTTTTTTGAAAAAAAAATGATTAAAGGTAATTTATAAAACCACCAATATCTACCGAAAAATTTTACTATTTTTTTTATGATGTTAAGACGTTAAGAACAAATCTGCGATAATCTGAAATAATTTTTTTGTTTCATATAACGATTTTCTTAAATTTAAACTAAATTCGTTTTCTCAAACATGATCAATTATATCCTTCAACCATATCCTTCAATTTCGTCCGACTCTTGGAAGGACACCCATCGAATACCGCCTCTATAGGGGCCCGTTTAGTGGAACGCTAACATGGCTTTTTCTACCCTTCCAAGAGTCGACAAAATCGTATTCACAATTCGTATTCATGACTTAGTCCTAGACTCATATAGCAACGATGTATATTTTAAGTACATCACCAACCAATATTTTATCATTAACGCTCTCCCAGTTTATTCCGCCAATTATACCTAATGTTCGTTCATTAATATTTTCTCCTACCTTAATTGCATAGCATTTGAAACACGGATAGTCTCAGACCAAATCTTCATTATCAGTTAACCTTTATATACAGGCTTCATATTTAGTCAGACAGAATCCCGAAACATAATCCCGAAAGCCTAAAATCCCGAAAATCTAAAATCTCGAAAGTGTAACAGAACATTTTTTAATAGCTCTATCTATTCAAGTACAAATTTCATCGATTTTATAAAGTTTTTAACTAATAATAAAGGTATGCAATTACTATACACTGTGTATTATGTAAGATATTCACGTGTATTGAAATAAATCCACGGTAATCCGCACATAAAAAATAAGGACTTATTTCCCACTATGTGTGGTTTAAATTCCCATGAGTAGTAAATTCCTGTGAATTAATTTTCTGCTCCGATGTTCACTGGCTAATTTTAACTCACTCGAAAAAAATGTTGTCTATCAACTATCACTCTGAAAGACATCAATACATCGGGATGTACATTGCGAACCGTTAAACATTGCAATGCTAACGCTAACGAGAATGTACAAACACTTGCATTTTATCTACATTCAAAGTAAAACAAAAATCCCGAAAAATGATATAAAACGAAAAATGTGCGCAAATTCGAAATAGTTATATGTTTGCGCAAATTTTTTATTTTATATAATTTTTCGGGATTTCGTATTCGGAATTTCGGTTTTCGGCATTCTAACCCCAACCCACTTTAACTCATTTCCAGCTTCAACCATGTTAAACCCCACATAAGCAGAACTTCATATTAATTTAATTATTTTTTTTTAGGAAAACACGATGGTAAATGTTCCGAAGTTATTGTAAAAACCTAACAAAACACTTTGTTACTATGTACGGTCTTATATATTTTTTACTCGTAGGTACTTCTGCTTCTATGATATCCTCCCCTATTTCTGAATTTACTTTCTAAATAATCCATTGTATGTAAAATACTTCACTTAACTAAATTAATAATTTTGTTTTTTATATCAAACTACAAGGTCCAACTAATTTACGTTTACGTCTTTATTTATAGCTCTGCCATGGGGGTATTCGTGCCTCAATCTATATTGAATTCGGTCTTTGCAACCATAAGAACAATGTGTGTACTAAAAACTTCATAATACATACATACATACTTTCCAACTTAACATGACACTCTTAAGAATATTCTTATTTCAATATTCATATTTCAACTTATTTTACTTAAACCAAATTCAAAAATAAAAGTTAGTAAACTCTACACATAGCTTATTGCGTAGCATGTGCTTTCAGCTGCAAAACAGTGCTTTGTTTATACCTTAATGCATTCTAAGAATCAGATTTAATTTTACATATTTATTCTAGGAATATCTCTTTACGTTTTACTAAGGGCGTGAGACTTATCTTGTCTCTGTCGAATATCGTTAAAAATTACGTAGTGTGTAAGTAAGATAAATTTGGATTGTACCTTAAAATGTGCTCTACCACCTCTCCCTTCGACTAAAATTAAATCTGCTTTTGAGTTCTTGAATAACAGGTTTGAAAATGTGTGGTGTGCTCTTGACTTTTTTGGTTTTAACTATACAAAATAAATTGAAAGCGATACTTTTTGTAGCTTCTTATCAAACTGTCTAGGAATAGCTAAATTCAAAGGAATTTAAATTGATTGTGTCATGCTTACTTGAGTTTCAACAAATAAGCCTCCAGTCTAATACACTGAGTTGATTTAAGTCCACTCTTGACAGAGATCATGCTTTTGTGTCCTACTGGGATGATAAAAGTCTTGATAAACAAAGTCCGGACTAACACCCTTTGTAATATTTCGAACAAGTCGGTAGTGTTCTTACCAAATTTAAAAAGAGAGAATCTTCTGCAATCTTCAAACGTTTGTTCGAACTAGTTTTGTCTATCTGTAGCCCGAAGAATCGCTATTTTAACACCTAGTTAATACATTTTATCACTCTGAAACCAAAAAATAATTTAAAATATTTAAGCGTAAATGGCCCTGCAGGACCTAAATCCTAGTTTCTCCTACCATTATGTGTGCGAAGATATATTTTTTGAAATGAATGGAACAGATAATGTATTGCACATTGCTTTTAAATCATTGCTGAAGTCGATATCGAACTATTTTAAACTGACAACGTGTCCACTACAAACAACGATAACCAACGCAATGGTAAAACAAAGTTGAGAGCTTTGCATATTGAGTGAGTTGAACATGAAATTGATGAGTAAGTAGTGGACGACAAACATAAAGAATAGCCCGAATCCCTCCAAATTATTCACCATCCGATGTTTGTGGTTTGTTCCTCGAAACGGAAAGGTAATTGCAATCAAAAACTTTCTAAATCAATCCATTCGAATGAAGAACATGCTAAGGACGAAGACAATCCAAATGCTTTGAGTAGAACAATATAAAAATAATCGCACTTCCCCAAAGCAATTCTTAGTTGGAATATGAGACCGAAACGCAATGTAAAGATCGAGCCAATTAAAATATGCATCTGCAAAACCAAATCAATGCAATACTAAGTACCGCCTTCAATCTAACTACAGTTTATGCAATTAAACCCAAATTGAATCAAATTGGGATAGGAATAGCAACTGTTTAACTCAATTTCCAAACTTTATGTAAACGACCCCCGGGTTGGGGTTCGAATAAGATGATTCGTCCATGTAAACGTCCTAAGTTGTATTTTCAAAAATCTGAACACAAACGGCAGTGTTATCGTGGTATAATTATGAGGAGCAGTATAATATGTAATATTTTCTGACAAAAATATGGGACGGGATTTGGCTTCCTAAAAACAGTAGTAAAAGCAAAATTTTTTTAGTAAATACAGATACATAAATTTGTGATTGATTGGTTAAAAAGATTAAATGTTAAAATTAACCGAAAGTGTAACGATTAAAATCTTCTAAAATGATACTTACAACAAATTTTTAAAGTACTAAGCCGTCACAGTATCGCCTTCAATACTCTGTGTATCTCTTTGCTACTTTCACACGAAAATCAATTTCCCAATCCACAGATTATTATCATATGTATTTTTTGAGTTAAGTTTTTTTTTTTATCAAAATTTGTTTTTTTGTTTAAATTTAAAACACAGAGTCCTCCACCTTCGTCCATGACAACATCAACCATCGGCGCAGATGAGAATTTAAATCAGCAGCAGCAACAGCAACAACAGCAGCCACAACCAACCTAAATAATTAAATTCTTAATTTGATTAACTATTTCTTTAAAAATATATACAAATTTTCATAATTTCTACTAAACACTAAGAAGCTATTTTAACAATTTTTAAATGTATTCTTTGAAATTATTTACTCTTTGTTTCTTTTCAAAATAAACCATGTTTATTCATTCACCAACATATTTTTTAATTTAAAAAAATATAGGCAAATTTGAATATGTTCTTTTTATAAACAATAAAACAATTGCAAGTGCAAAAATGATATTTTCTAAACCAAAACCAGTTTAAGAATAAGGATCTTATATAATAATAATAATATATTATATATGTATACATGTAGTACCAATGTTTATTGTAATTAAAATTATAAACATACATATTTACAACAGAAAACAAAATACAATATACACGTACATCAAAACTATATATTTGCGCATATTTACCATCTTATTAAAATTGAATTAAAAAAAATTAAGATAAAGTAGATATGGGTGGACGAAACGAAAACTACACAATTTTTATTGGAAACAGTGGCTTTCTCCTTCTGAATGACACACCACGTTTTGTGTGATTAAAGACCTAAGCTTATAGTTTAATTGAATATATTAATCATAATTTTGTGTTTTTTAATAAAATAGTTAACCGTTAAAATATTTAATAATTGTTTGGTATCATAGTGAATTTCATTTAATTTTGTTTTATTTTTAATTTTAGACGTGTGCACCTTATGGTACGTCATGTATAATATATTAAGAACTTACTTTTTCTTGCTTTCTGGTAGAGGTTGGTATTTCTTAGTTCACACAAGATAACGAGCAGTTGCAATTTCGTCACGTATAATGAATTACGAAATTTTCTTTTTTTAGTTTCTTTCTCGTAGAGGTTATTATTTCAAGATTACGAGCTTTTACTATTCTTCCCTTAGGCATAGGTATACGGTACCTTTCTTAGGTACCAACATTTTTTTTTATTAATTTCTGTAATGGTTGCTTTGTGGCCGATGGTGATTAGAAAAAGTATCAGAAATTATTTATGTCATTTAAAATATTTTCAATTTTCTACAAATCATTTTATATGTACAAGTTTTTTTTTGTCAAATTTCTCGTCATTCCCTAAAAAATATTTTAACTTACGACTTCTAGATACCAGAATTTGCAAAGTCATAAAACATATATTATAAAATGTAACGCAACAACGCATTGCTTGAATACTGTCCCTTAATTTGTTGTTAATTTTAAGATGAATGCCTCTTAATAAATTTTGTCTTACTAGGTTGCAAAAAAAATGTTGTAATTCTAACAGAGTACCTGTTGATATTAAAGTTCGAAATGAAATACAAGAGTCTAAAATAAGTTATGAGAATGCCTGATTTTTGTTGACATTTTGACATCTCCCCTATAATTTATTTTAAAATAAAAAACACTGTTCCTAACTATTCAATACGTACATCAGATTTTCGCATGTGCATTCGCTCATCACTTAATCATACAGTGCCAACTTCCGAAGGAAAACTGAAAATTTTCTGAATTGCATTCAATTTCATATTTAAAGTATAGATCATTTTTATTTATTGAATTATTATTCCTACACCAAGCTTTAATTCCACGTTTCTTGAGCTCGCTTAAAAAGATGTTAGTCTCCCTTGCAGTCCATTTATAATTATTAAAAGAAATATATAAAAAAAAACAAGTAATATTAAGTACCATTTAAATTGTATGTTAAACATTTTTATTTCGTTCTTTTTTATAAATATAAATAATAAAATTCAATTTAGTTAACCAAAAATTAATATTTATTAAGTAATTCACTTGGCATAAATAAGTAAAGAAATAAGAATATAAAAACTGCAAATAAAAACATAATTTGTGCAAATGAATAATAAATCTTTTCAATTTTGTGGCACTGTAAATCATATTTGGTAAAAAGTAATCCAACACCGTATTAAAAGAGTACAGTACATTTAAAAATTGCACCTACCAGTACTATTTAGCTATATTAACACGCTATCCATGCAGTAGGCAAAATGCAAACAACAACAGCAGCTGTAGTGAAGCGGCTCAATTGAAATAAAGTAATTCGTAAGTTTATTTTATAATTTTCAATCCTTCATTATATCACTTCGATAAACATTAATAAAAGTTTGATTTATTAAAAGCTAACATTACAAGTTCTATTTTCCTTTTTTCATCATCGCCACCGTTAAGTTCTGGAAAGCACCAAAAATTACTAGAGCTACAACATTAACGTCGTCAATGTCCCTGCCCGCTGAATGTTTGGTTCTATCTGTATCTATGCCATCACTTAATGAGAAACGACCAAAAAGTGCTGGACCAAAGAGTGCAAGAAAGGCAGGACAAGCAATCCATCCGAAACCGTTCCGATTATTCTAAAATTCGTTACACAATGAAAGTGCAAAAAATCTCAATATTGTTAAAATGCTTTTATTTTAAATGTTATTGTGTTTATTATGGTTTTACGTTTATAGTATTTAGCACATAAATAATATTGTATTTGGGTGTTTAATGCAAAAGTAAATAAAAAACTACAAATTTAATTTAAAAACAGTAAGCAAAAGTTATTTAGTTATTGACATACAAACAGAAGCTGGTAAGTAGCTTAATCTGCAAAGTTATCAAAAGTATGGAAGTAGAATCCACTATACCTACGGCTGTGAAATTTGTTATACTGAGGCTAGTCATTTTGGAATATGTATAACCCTAAAAGTATGCAATAATAAATTGTTGCGTACTATTTCACAAAGATCCATTGCAAGTTGTACAGACTTAATCAATTTGATAAGATTCGTATGATTAAAAACTAAGTGGAGTAAGCTGAAACTTTGCCACGTTCAAAAAGTGGCGCCACCGACCTCTTACTTAGAAAAATATGAAAAAAAACCTTGGCTCAGAATAATAAACGAAAAAAATAAACGTTTTTTACGCTTTAAAAACTTCTTATGGTTTCAAGGATACATCGGTTAAAAAAATTCTGGGGACTTTCTTGCTTACTGGCTTACAAGAACTAACAAAGGGGATTGTGCCACTACTCAGCACTCTAATAACGCCGCTTATCCTATATGGGAACACGGTCTCTCAACGGTCCGTCCCTCATCAGTCTTTAGCCCTTAAATTTTGAACTAGAAAACTAAAATATGAAACATGTACTTCCTAGGGTACCGAAACTATACTTTTTTTTGGAATACGCCCACTTCCACGCTTAAAATTTGGAAAAGATGCTTTTGAAGAAAAAGCTGAAAAGATAGGAACAAAATATGACACTGACCTTTTTCATAAGTGTGTCATATAAAGAATTTTTTTAATTTCATAGAAAACTAAATAAAATGTCAGAGTGCTTTTAGCGCCTTTTCTTGGGGCCATGAATGGGTATGGACTGGGTATCATACTGTTCGGAAGGAAGAATAAAAAAGACGGGTTTAGTATGTACATTTTTATATCATAATTTCTTAATGTATGTACATAGGTATGTACCTATACTGTAAACAAGTCCTTATAGTATTTAGTTTACTGATGTGATGTTTCCTCGTCAACACATTTATAGCACATATTTTTTTAGTGGGAGTCGTAAACTGGCCCTTATATCTCAGGTAATGGAAGACAATTTTTTTTGTATTTTTTTGTTTTGTACAAACATACGACAAAACAGGGTAATTAATGGTTGATGGGTCAATTATAGGCCCGTTATCGTCCAATAATATTGGAGAAGAAGGAGGCTACTTTTAATTTTGATACTAACAACTATGTCAACATTCCACAATTTTCATGGCATCTTTAATATGCTCAAACCGCGACGCCAATTTGCGTCAGGGCCACTCCCTTCTTCTGTTGTTCCAAACGGTTTCTGCTCATCATCAGCAGTATAGAAAGAATAGCATTTAAGCATTTAATTGCGCATTGTATTCTTATCTTATATCTTATTGGTTACCAGTAAGATTGCCAAAAAGCATGTTTCTGCGACACCCTTTCAACAGCATATCGGTTTCATTTATTTACACTTGATATACAATGATATACAAACACTACTTGCATGTTCTAATAACAATGAAAGATTATTATACACCAAAACCACACGCGAGACTTCAAGTAGTGGCCTTATAAAACAGCCTATTTTCAATGAAATCAGTATGTATCGGAAATCGCTAGTTTTTTTCAGTGCACTCAGTCAAAATAAGAAAAAAAAATAACAAAAGGAAAGGCTACAGTCCGCTTTGAGCGAAAGTATGATACCCTATTCATGCCCCTATATGCCCAAAAAAACAAAGCATTAAGAAGGTGATGGATAGCTTTTTTTCATTCTATGAAATTAAAATAAAAGAAATTATTATTTGAAAAAACTCTCCCTGAAAGTGGGCGTGATGGAAAAAAAATTGCCTTAATATCCAATTAAACATTGGAAAAAAAAAAATTGCTAAACAGTCTTAGGTTTTGGTCCTGATCATATGTATTTCCACTTTTAGGGGTCTACGATTAATATTAAGGGGTGTTACAAACTATGTGTAAAATTTAAAATACCCTTAGGATAGAGTATAAAAACGAAAGTAAATGCCTTGCCTACTCTCTTTCCTTGTACGCGTACATGAGCTGCCAAGTGCCGACCATTGGTATAAGCACATACTCCATGAATTCCTATAGAAAAATCGTTATTATTTTTGTGGTCTGAAATACAAATTTCTATTTTAAAATACATCGGAGTCGACTCGCTGCATCGAGTTTGACGAGGGTTAAGAGAAAGAGACAACAGTTGTGTTATTTTTCTATCGTAACGTTATCTTAATAAAGAGAGAATTATACAGTCAACATCACAGCTTCGCCATAGTCGACAAATAGTTTTCCATAATGTCATCGAGCAGATGCGAAGTTAAAGAAAGTATTGAATTATTAAAATCACTAACAGAAAATATTGTTTCTTCGCCTTGTTTCTCTAAAAATGTGATTGACTCGTCTAAATATATAGTAAAACACATTAAGAATGTAATTGTTAAGAACATTTCGAGTGCAATCATACAAGAGAATTTTTTTCCAAATACAGAAGCTTATCAATATGCACTTGAAGTTTACAATTACGATCGAAAAATATTTTCCGAAGTATTTGACAATGTTTTCAAGCAAATTTCCAACGACGAAAATGGCAAACGAATTTTTAATTCATTAAAGGAATTTCAAGACCCTGGCGCAGCAGTTGATGCTTATTGTGCGTTATTTAAATATATAAATTATATACAAGAATACCTTTGCGCATTTCAAAATGCCGTAAGTAATTTATTGAAGCAGCCTAACTTAAGTCCCCAGGTCATTGACAAATTAAAAGAATTAAAAATAAATATTGAAAAGAAATCCGATGAGGTAAACTATATAATATACTGATGGAAACCCATTTAATATAATTTTTATTTTTTTAGCATTTACGTTATCAAGTTATTAGTCAACAACTTACTGATTTATGGGACTAGTAAAGAAGAAAATATAGTCTCGATGCTGTTGCGAAATAGTGTTGAGGATGAGGAGAGAATGCTTTCATATTAATAAAATCGTTTTTTTAGGTTTTATTTGGTGAAAGGTGTACTTTTTTATGTAATAAAAAACATAAATGCATGTATATTAAATTTTGTTGTTGTCTTTAATTATTGTTGTCTCCTAATTATGTTGTTGATAAGACAATATTTAAAACACTTGCCATGGCGGGAAGAATTTAACAATGACCACATATGCAGCTTGCAATCATTAAACTTTAATTTTTATCAGCATACATATTAGTTATATTTTAAAGAAGATGAATTTCCAGCTTAAAACTTTATTGTATGGTTTATAATAATAGACTGTATTGATGGTAGATGATAAGTATATATGTAAGATGAGCACGAGATAAATGCAGTATAAGAGATTATGATAAAACAAAATATCCCACCTTGGGCAAAAATTTCATTTCTTTCTACAATTAATTAAATAAAACTTTAAAACATAAATTAATTTCTTTATTGTTGTTTTTATAAACTTTGATCAAGTCTTTATTTTGATTTCCTTGAATTCTTGTAGAACGTCTTAATGGAACCCCTGTCGATCTTTTACGAAAACATTGAGGTGGAGGTGCACATGCAGACCAGTTATTACTATGAAATATTTCGGTAGCGTTAATTAGCTCATTAATAAGTACCATTTATTTCAGTTGAAGGTAGCTTGTTTCTTAATTCTTTTTTACTAATGACAATGTGCCTTTTTACGTAATGTAATGTGGCACATTTTTACGTAATCAACTCGAATTAAATAAAATATTACTTGAAAGTTCCTCAACAATCGTTGCTGCAACCCATCTAAAAAAATTGTTTTTTAGATTTCGGGTTCAAATAAATATTTTCACAACTTTTGTTATTGAAAGAAGGTCGAATAAAATCAATTATTGTGCGCGCTTTGTATTTGAAAATGATCTGGCTAGGAGATAAAATAGTAACGGTTCCTGGGGAATTTCGATTTTGATATAAACATTTTTTTTTGAGAGCAGTTTCAACTACCTCAACATTTCGTTCTGCCAGTCCGTTCGAAGCTGGATGAGAATGGGGTAGTTAATATGATTCGAATTAAGTTAAATACGAAGTTCTTTAAAAGTGAAGGTCCAATATTACTAGAGTGGCAAGGCGCCTGTTTATTTCATTACAAAAACTTCCAACCACTTTGAATAATCGTCCACAAGCAAAAACATAACCTCGCCTTTAAATTTAAAAAAATCAAGGTGCATGCGTTTCAAATGATATATTAACTTAATCCCACAGGATTTTTAGAAGCACTGCTGGAACTGACCGTTGTCCAATGGAACAGTTTATTTTCCGACTTGCAAGCATGTTGTAAACCCTGTTCAATTTTACATTCCACGTTGTTGAAAGCTCCTTCTACATATATCTAGGAAAACCGCCAACGTAAACTCACACCGAAGAGTAGACTTTTTCTAATTTTCGCACTTCGTGCAGGGCGGTTTCCACAGCTTTGCCTCTTATGTATGCAGTGACTCAGCCAAAAAACCTTTTCTGCATCTATTCCTTATATGGATTTCCAATATTTGCTCTATGGTTTTAAGCACAAAAGAAGGCAAACTTATTGGTCTAAGATCTTCATGCTGTTATATACCAATATACCAACTTTACCAGCTTAACCACTCTAACCTTTCTCCAAGCTATTGGTATGTACCTTATTTTTAGACAGTGTCTAAGAATTTCCATAATTTTATTGGATGACTACCTCTGGTGCTTTCTGTAGCATAATTGGTAGACTACCATCCGGACCATACGGCTTAAAGAACTTCCTTACTAAGTGCTTTCCCATTGTGTCTGATGGGCGTTTGCACCTCAGTCTTCTCATCATAACTCTCCATCTTCACTGCATTCCTACTGGTCCGCCTGTGGGGTTCGCCGATTCAACCTCAAAAGATATTTGCAGGCATCCCGATTTTGGATCACTTCATTATTGAGGCCAAGCAAACGCTGGCGTTTCTTTAAGTGATCTAGGAGTTTTTAGGCCTGCCTCTCTTACGCGATTGTAAGGGAACGTTGATTGCCATTGCCTTTTTGACGGGGTTCGTAGGATCCTTTCTTTGAACATGACAACACTGAAAATAATATTTTTTATAAACTTATGAATTTTCGTTCGTTATGTAAAATTCATTTGCTCAATGTACAAATTTATTAAAAAAATTGTTGCTTAAATCATCTTTAATGTTTTATCATAGTTCAAACATAACTACTTATTTTTAATGAACAGTTTCTTTCTTTAAAGAACTGCACATTAACCTCAGCCATCAAATATATTAATAGTTCTATTCTTAAGAGAACTATTTTTATACCTATAGGAATTTTTATGAGCTTCTTTTCGTGGTTTGAAGACATCTTTTCGGACACTTTGAACTTATTATTTATTTTTCATCATAAACTATGTATATATAATGGGGATGATGGATAAGCTGTGACCGACTTTCGTAACTTAATGTACGATACATTAAACCAAAGAACTGTTTTCATGGAATAATGAAAACAGTTCTTCTTAAACAGATACCAATATAGTCACTGTAGTTCAGTGAAGTTTTGTTGAATTAATAAGGTTGGCCGGAAAATTTTATTTATATTTTAGGTAGACAACCAAAAAGATTGTTCACTCTTCAGGTTAATTTCAAGTATTGATGAGGTTAGCCGAGAAATTTAAATAAATTAATTATTAAAGTGACATTTATTTATACAAGTGTTTTTTTAAAAAAAGGAAAACACAACAAACAAAAGAAAGCATAAAGGTAAGTAAATTTTTTTTAAGTATACAATAAATACTTTAATATTTATGTGCTCATTTTCCCAGCTCAAAAATAAGGACCTCAATATCAATGACGAAAGGATTTATTGCCTTGTAGCTCATATTCCCGCCTTAAAGACTATAGTACATATAATCAAAAAAATTAGGTAAGCATTGTAGTGCAATGATGTGCACGTTTCTTCTGCTGCCATTTTATAAAAAGAAAACACTTTTATGCAGTAATTTCTTTTTTTTTTTTTTTCTTTTCTTTTCTTTTCATATTATATATTATATTATTATATTCTCAGTTTTATTTCATTTATTATTGTATATGTTATTATTATCTTGATTATATTGATAACTGTTAAGCCAATAACGAAATAAATAAATATTATAAAACTATTTTGAAGTTCTTTTCTTGTATTATGAAGTTATTTACTTACTTAGGTGGCGCTTCAGTCCGGGGTGGACCTGGGCCTCCACCAATACGCCTCTCCAGTTAGCACGATCTTTGGCTAACTGCCTCCAGTTGCGCACTCCAAGTTGGTTGAGGTCCCCTTCCACTTGCGCGCGCCACCTTAGGCGAGGTCTTCCTATACTGCGTTGTCCCTCCGGGTTGGATTCGAAGACTCTTCGGGCCGGAGCGTTGGTGTCCATTCGCTCTACATGACCCAGCCATCTTAGACGACTAATCCGTATTTTTCTGACCAGGTCGATGTCGCTGTACAGCTCGTAGAGTTCGCTGTTAAATCTCCTCCTCCAAAGCCCGTCAACGCAAAGCGGAGCCGAGGTAGATAAAGTCCCGAACTACCTCGAAGTTATAGCTCTCTATCGTGACGTTCTGTCCGAATTCGTCGATGTTGTGCGTCCCTTCTTGTCGACAGCATATATTTCGTTTTGCCCTCATTCACTTCTAAACCCATTTTTGCCGCCTCTACTTGCATACTTGCAAACGCACCAGTGACAGCTCGCTGTGTTCTGCCAATGATGTCGATGTCGTCGGCGTAAGCAAGTAGTTGCACAGACTTTTGGAAAATTGTGCCCCTGGTGTTGGCATGCGAGTTTCGCACAATTCACTCAAGTATGATGTTGAAGAAGTTACATGACAGCGCATCGCCTTGTCTAAATCCTTTTTTGACATCAAAGGTCTCGGTGAGATTGATTCCGACCTTAATGGAGCAGCGAGAGTTCTCCATCGTCATCCTGCACAATCTGACGAGTTTGGCAGGTATGCCAAAACTAGACATGGCTCTGTATAGCTCGTCTCTATAAATGCTGTCATATGGGGCCTTAAAATCGATAAAAAGATGGTGACTATCGATCTGGACTTCTTGGGTTTTTTCCAGGATCTGCCGAAGTGTGAAAATCTGGTCAGTTGTGGACTTACTGGGCCTAAAACCGCACTGATATGCTCCAATCAGTTCGTTGATGAATGACTTCAGGCGTTCACACAGCACGGCAGACAGGATCTTGTATGCGATGTTGAGGAGACTTATACCTCTATAGTTGGCGCAGTTAAGAGGGTCTCCTTTCTTGTGGATCGGGCAAATAATGCTGAGGTTCCATTCATCAGGCATACTTTCCTCTGACCAAATCTTGGAGACGAGCTGGTGCATGCTCTCTACCAAATCATCTCCCGCTGCCTTGAAAAGTTCGGCAGTTAAGCCGTCCGGCCCGGCAGCCTTGTTGGATTTCAGTTTGGATATTGCTATCCTCACTTCATTTTGGTCAGGTGGGCGGGAGTCTTGGCTTTCATCACCCATGTTGAATGATTCATTCTGCCTGACAGCGGAATTTGTGTCATCATCGCCATTTAACAGTCTGCAGAAATGGTTTTTCCATATCCTCAGCACCGACTGTGTTTCCACTACTAGGTTTCCTTGCTCGTCTCTACAGGTATCTGGGATATCCGCATACGTACCTTGGCTACAACAAGGTAGTGATCCGAGTCTATGTTGGCCGCTCGGAAAGTTCGGACATCTAGAATACTGGAGGAGTGCCTTGCGTCGGTCGCAACATGGTCAATTTGATTGACGGTTTGGTGATCTGGTGACCGCCATGTTCCTTTGTGGATATTGAGGTGAGGAAACCATGTGCTAGCTATAGTAACATTACGTCCCGCAGCAAAGTCAATTAGCCTAAGTCCGTTTCCAGACGTGGTGTCGTGTAGGCTTTGCTTTCCGATTGTGCTACCAAAGATGTCCTCCTTTCCTATTTTGGCGTTAAAATCACCTAGGACGATTTTAACGTCATATTTAGGACATTGCTCATATGTTTTCTCGAGGAGCTCGTAGAAACATTCTTTGGTAGCATCATCTTTCTCTTCTGTGGGGGCGTGAGCGCATAAAAGGCTGATGTTGGCGAATTTAGCCTTGATGCGGATGGTTGTAAGGCGTTCACTAACGTGTCGAAAGCTCAAGACTTCTTGCCTAAGTCTGCCGCTTACAACAAATCCACATCCAAATAGACGCTGCTTCTGTTCTCTATAGCAATCACCGTAGTAGATGTCACAGTTTTTCATTCTTCCTTTGCCCGGTCCATCCCATCGCACTTCCTGGATGGCGGTGATATCTGCATTGTAGCAGGTTAGGGCCTCCGCTAATTGTTCGGCTGCACGTGGTCTATTCAGGGTTCGAACATTCCACGTGCAGATCCGAAAGTCATTGTCCTTTTTCCGTTTTGCAGGGTCGTCAACAGTGAATCCGTCCGTATCCAAGGCTTTTGGTTGCTTCGTAACCATGTGGTTTTTCCGTGGTTGGGTAGTTAACCCCACGCACAACCCCCAACCTGGAGGACCAGGCCCTAAATTGACCCTAGGACAGCGGGTCGGGTAATCCGTTGTCAGTAACCCACTTCGGGGATATGAGCGCTGCCGTTGGCCCATAAAGGGTTCATCCGCCACCATCTCTATTTCAGCACCCTGACTAGTGCTGAAAAAAACCTTACCGACCTTTGCTCTAAATATGTCAGAGTAGCTCGCTTTAGGCATCTGCCATCCCGACTGTTGACAACACCGTTGATTCAATATGGCGAATTCATCCGCTGTATGTCCTCTTTCTGAGGGGCTCATGTAAGACCTCTGAGACTCATCAGCCAGTCATTCCGACAGAGCATTATAGTGTTGCTACTTCTTTCGTGTTCAACACTCGCGCTTATAAGTTTAGCAAGTCAAGCCCGGGTGGGCGAGACCAGTATCCGGCGGTTACCACTCGGAGGTAAAATAAGCACAATCGATGTGTACGAGATAGTTACAACGACTGGGCATCGCCAAGTTGATGCCAATCAGCGTCTACCCTATTCATACACACCCAACCACCTCTTGTATTATTAGTGGGTAGTTATTTATCATTTCAGATGGGTGAGACTTTTAACTGAATTAAAAAATTAACAAAGCTCGCAGTTTAACTAAAAAATATTTTTTTTTTCCAATAAACCATATACGTTTAATCAATGAACGCAATGCATTGAGTTAACGAACACAATACATTAGTTCAATAAACAAAGTTCTTTGTTTCAATAAACAATATTAGTTGATTCAATGTACGGATTACGTTGATTAATGAATAAAATACATAATTCGATGAATTGATTTTCATTAATACAAAGAAAAATTAATTATTTAATGAACAGGTTCATTGATTGATGAACGACTACTCTTTGATTCAAGGAACATGTTTATCGGCTGAATTTTAATGAAAAATTCTTTAATACAAAGAACTTTTTCTTTGTATTTAAGTACCTTTTTGTTTCAGTGAATACCAACTGAGTCGGTCGTGCTCCAATTTTTCGAGATGGGTTCTTCGACGTGAAGGCTTCCTCGGATTCTGGAACTTCTAATTCGATCAAGCTTTGTTACGCCTGCTGTCATGCGAAGCATCTTCATCTCAGCTGCTGTCAACTTGCCCTCATACTTTTTGTACATTGTCCTGCATTATGAACCGTATTTAAGCGCCGGACGAACAACTGCGGTGTAGAGCCTTCCTTTCAGCTTAGGGTACATTTTTCGATCACACCGGGCTGGTTTATATATCTTGACATGCCACTTTAAGAAAAAGCGAAGCAAGTATAGTTCTGCAAAAAATGTGTTCCAAAGGTATGCATTTATTTGGCTGTATTCACTCTTACAATCCAAAATTCAGCTTTTGCACCAATTGAATCCAAATCAAAATCAATTGACATTGGATCCGCTGTTTTACCAAGAAATCGTATTCGTTGATTATGCTCGTTTTTGGCTCAAAAAGTAAACTTTGTTCCATTCGGATCGTAAATAATCCGAAAAATGAACCGTTTGATGTGAAGTCAACAGTGAATGTAACTGAAAAAATAATGATGCATTGGGTACATGTGATCAATTGCAATTAGTTTAATGTCAGAATATGAAAGCGCAAGTGATTCGAAACGTTTGCGTAGTTGCACTGCAAATGGAAATGATCGCAATTATTTGAGATCTTGCTGTTACATTTTTAGTGCGCCTGCACTTTGGATGAATATTCGATTCGAAGAACCAGATCTTTCATCAAAAGTTGATGCTTGGTAGGGTTTCATTTCAATTCAATTCAATATGTACAATAGATGAAATAAACATAAAGAAAGGCTACAGTCCGCTTGGGGCGAACAGTATGATACCCCATCCTTATCCCTATGTACCCCAAAGAAAAAAAGCATTAGGAAGATGATGGATAGCATTTTATTTCATTCTATGAAATTTATAGAAAAAAAAAATTATTTAAAAAAAAAAACGCCCCCAAAAAGTGGGCGTGGCCAAAAACTTTGTATAGCGATATATTGAGAAAAATATTGGCATAATATATTGTTAAACATTTTTTTTCGATTTCTATAAAAATTTTGGAAGAAAACAGCATTTTAGGGAAAAACGCCCACAAAAAGTAGGCGTGGCAAAAAACTTTATATGACAAATTAATAAAGGTGGGCAGTATCTACATATCTTGTGAAGGTTGTACAACTTTATCCCTCTAACTTAAGCCTTAAAACGGTTTTTTCTAAATTGTGGGCGTGGCAGTAGGCGTATTTTGAAAATTTTACCATTTCGGAACCCTAGGGAGTATATGTTCCAAATTTCAGCTTCCTAGGATAATTTTAAAGGCCTCAAAAGTTGATACGCACGGACGGACGGACGGACGGACATTGCTAAATAGTCTTAGATTTTGGTCCTGATCATAAATATATATACTTTTAGGGGTCTGCGACGAATATTAAGGGGTGTTACAAACTATATGTCAAAATTAATATACCCTTAGGATAGGGTATACAAATTAATGGACGAACATTCAACGTCATAAATGAACCTTATGTGATGCATTCGTCGGTTGTGTTGGCAGCTTGGTGATATGTTGATTTTATTGTCAAAGAGACATTATATACACTAAAATAAAGAACACAGCTTGAAATCAAAAAAAAAAATAAGAGCTTTAACGCATTTTCGTTTTTGTATTCACTCCCCCGCCCCTTAACACGTATATTCAGATTATTCAAATTATAATTTTGTTGCTGGGTAATATCAAAGAATAAAAAAATGCCAAGAAGTATTATCTGCCTTTGAAAATTAAATGGAGCACAAAAAGCTCTTCCTTAAATAACAAAAAAACAGAGCCGACTGAAAAATAATTGAGAAAAAGCTCTTTGTCCGTGCAATGTCGATCCTTACTGGCGTTCATCAAAAACAGATTATAAACAGGATATTCTATATTTATATATTTGTATATGTGTGTTACTGAATTTATACGCATCATAAGTAGGTATATCTCGTGCTATCGTGGGGATGACTATGACGATGCGTATTGTATCTCGTTGGACTAGTTTACGACGTTATATGAGCAAAGTATTTAAAAGTTCTTTATAAAGTAAAGCAAAAGCAAGGCTGTGAGTGCGGGTTTCAATGTTGGAGCCCGCCATACAAAAAATTTCGTTAGAACCATTTACATATATGAGATGCACCTTCTTGGTATCTCTATATTCTTTGGTAATATTAATATGCATATTATTGAAACGACTTTAGACACATGCCAGATTGTCTGCGAAGCATATTTAGATATGTATAAATTGATAATATCAAATATACACACATAAAAATTCTGTTTCGTTTAAGTGGGATAAGCATAATAAGCAGAACCTTATAAACCGATCATTTGTTTTTTGCTTGCGGAATTGGTCTGGCTTATGCCTCGTTACTTGAGTACATGTATAACTGCATTGAAAATTGATGAATTAAGTAAGTCTTAATTTTATTTTCTTCCTGGAGTCTGGTTGGGTAAGAACGTTGAGCTTTCGCAGTGGGTTGTATCAATATAAATTTTCTAGAGGATTTGAAAGTTTTTCAACTTTTACTTCCATCTTTAAGACTATGATTTAGACTACGATTAAAAATGACAGACTGTAACTTTTTCACTTTTTTACTGTAAATCGTCTGGTCCACAAGCAGGTCTTTCATAAATTATACTCGGATGAATTTTTTATTTGTTTGATGCTTCTGTCGCTTCGAGAACAAAACAGATCGAGCTCTACCCGAGGAAATATCAAATCTTTCTATCGAAATCTATTGTTGATTATTATATAACAGCTTCTCATCATTTTTGTATATCATTAAATTGCTCGTTAACAGCTTTTCATACATTTTTTCAAACCAGAAAATCCATCTATGTGAATGAGCGTTATATTAAGTATCAACATTTAGCCAAATTTTCAGATTTTATTGTTAACGGCAATAATTTTGATTTCGAACTTCTATTTGAAGACTTTTTCTGGAAGTCATTCTAGATATTAAACTGAACTGGAAACACACACCCCTATTTGGCTGGGATATTAAATTAAATCAACAGATGAATCAAAAAACAAGGGACCAAATTATACCAAATTTGACATATCACGGCTCATTGACAACAAACTGAAGTCGAAACTAAGCGTAGGGTGCACAACCTAAAAATAATTACCGAGAGGTCGCATCCACAAAAACTATTAGGCCACACTCAGTTTACCAATCAGCACCTTTAAAAAGTTTTATGTCCAAATACTACCACTCTCTTCGTCTGAAATTCAAGAGTGTCGACCTACAGGAGTTCCCTTCTTAAATGGATCATCATATATTAAAGTATATTGCATCCTAAATATAACTTGCTGGTATTATATCGCGCATTTCTTCTGAATGCCTTTACAGTGAATGTATATCACGCATGTTCAAAAAGAATGAATTCTGCATTATTTTAAGTACCTATAGACCCGGCACGAGAAATATGTAGTATTTTTTATTTAGCCAAACACAATTTTATTTTAGGTTTTGTAATATTTTAACTTTATTCTTAATTATACAGACTTTTAAAAAGTTAATTTTACTTACACACGCAATTTATTTTTTTTCTCTCTTTTTAAAATTAAATTTTTGCTTTTGTTTTAAATGCATTTTTTTAAGTTTAAAATTTTCAGATACATTAATATTAATAAATAAAACAAAACCAACATGTTTTTATTTGCCGTCCCCACAATAGGGGTTTTTTTCGTTCTTCTTTCTTCGATAAGCTACATGCCTTTGTTTTCACCTTATGTTTATATTAAATATTTTTGTCTCTTGTATTTTTCTGTCTAAAAAAACATATACATAGTTAAATTAATAAAATAAAATGTTGTAGTTTGTTTTTAGAGTTTTTTTTTTTGTATACAAAAATATCTTATGTGAGATTCGTTAGTATATTCAATATAGTTTTAAAATTTATATTTAAACATAGATAATTGTTACACAAAATAGAAATAAAAACAATTTAAAAGCATCGGTCTTTGTTGCAAGCCAACCGATATTAACTGAAAAAAAAAAAAAAAAACAATATTTTGCAAAATACTTACAACGAAATAAACCTAACTTTTGCGTGCGTGCAACAAAAACTTTTACTTTTATTTATATTTCACTGTATTTTGTTTATTTTTTTATGAAAAATTTGATTGTTTGTGCTTTTGATTGCAAGAATAATAGGTAAGATTAGGGAGCAAATTTGTGTACGCCCATTTTGGATAATTTTTTATAAGAATTACGTTTTTGTCGAAGGTGCGATCGCAAGAGGTCGAAGTTACAACTTTTTGACGTGCGTGAACGGACGTAATATCTCCCATTTTATATAAATTTTTTAGTTCCTTTAATATATATCTTTTACTTCCAATTAACATTAGTAATCCTATTTTTGGGTTTGCAGGGGTCATTGAGTTGATGCATATTGACAGGAAACATATAAAAATGCTAACAGCTGCAGAAACATATTATAGGACACGTTCCAACCTAAAAGTATATATATTTATGATCAGGACGAAAAACCTAATACTATTCAGCAATGTCCGTCCGTCCACAATTTGTAGGGCCTTTAAATTTAAGCTAGAAAACTAAAATTTTTACCACATATTCTCTACGGTTCCGAAACGGCTAATTGTAAAAATTAAATACGCACACTGCCACGCCCACAATTTAGATTAAGGCGATAGTGTTAAAACCTTCTCAAAATATGTAGGCACTGCCCTCCTTCATAACTTTGTCATATGAAGTTTTTTGCCACAAATTTTGGCCACCCGAACTTTTTGAGGGCGTCATACACCATGCTTTTACGTCGTTTTATTTGAGACATATAGGGATATGTAAAGGGTATCATTCTGTTAGCCCCATTATTATTATGTTTCATTTTTTTCATTGGCCTGAACCTTACTCTCACACCTAAAAGAAAATTTAAGAAACAGGTCATTGAAGTCCCTTTTTTTCCAAATAAATGAGTACACATTGGCATCACATGCGGCATTCGCAAGAGGAGAATAGCCTGGAGATAGGGAATTGAGGTCGGGAGGGGATTAAGTGCGGCTATGGTTTTCAATTGATAAAGCCGTTGCTTATCTTGAAACCTGGATTTGACTGAGAGAATCACACGGCAAAGTTTACGTCAAACTTGCTTTCATATCCTACTCATATGAGATGGCAAAACACTTCTGCATTTTGGAAGACACTCGTCCATATTTGCAGCGTACACTTTTTTTTGGGAAAAAAGTGCAATGTGAACAAAACTTACTCTCGCTTCCCTTTAAGAAACGTATTCTATAATAAAACAATTAAATTCAAACTTTTATCAGATTCCGCAATGGGATACGATTCAATTGTTTTAATAATTCTGCAGTGAAAGGAAATATTAAGAAATTTTAATACATAATAATATTAAGCGCTGCTTAAACTGCCAGTTGTCCATAGTGTCCGTCGTCTCCTTTACAATCTATATCATTAGGTAACTAATTATCTTTTTATTTATTTTTTATTTTTTGTATTCGCATTTTATTCTCACTTTTCAATTCAATTGACTAGATAATCTAACTTCAAAGCGGTGACTTTGACTCGCCGTTGTTAAATCTGATTTTTCTTTTTTTAGCTCGTTTCACATTTTTTGTTTCAACTGTTAATTTTTTCTGAGAAAATTTTGAATGTTAAATAAGTGATGATATTCGATTTCGCGAATCGAATGTTTTTTACCATGTGTAATAATTCCATTTTAAAATTACTTGTATAAATTATTAAAATTTTTTATTTTTTTTTTTACTTTTTTAAAAAAGTATGCTGCTATGGCGCACAACTCAGTCTTTGTGACGGAAGTTTACTTTTCATGTTTTTTTTTGTTTGTATATCATTTGTGTGATGTGCAAAAACTTATTTAGGATTAGTATTCGAGTTTGCTATATAAATTTGTTTGGTTTTTTTTTGTTTTAGCTGGAAATAGGATTATTTAATACCAAACTGAGTATTAACTTAAAATATATAACAAAACATAATTGTAAAAACTAAAATATGATGAGTGGTTGATTGCGTGAGTGTTAAAATTGTGAGTTGAGATTGTGTGTGTCATTTTGATTTGTTTTTATAAATGATGTTTCATAGATTTGCTTTGTAACTTTGTTTACCGTAAAATCATTTTGTTTTATTTACATAACTATACACTTCCGTTGGCGTCGCTTTTGAGGTTCGGGTCTGAGAACTGCTCGTACTGCTTCTTCGAAAACCTAAAAAGTTAAGTGCGTTGTTAGTTGCGAATGTTATATAATTTGTATTTTCACCTAACATACTTGCTTAAGTCCTCGTTGAGTTAGTGCCGAACATTCCATGTATTTCACAGCCCTGATTTTGTTTGCTAATTTTTGGCCTTGTTCCCGTTTCAATGGTGCTAGTCCTTGTTCAGCCAGACCACTAAGTGTTTCTCGATCGTCTCGTAAGTCGATTTTGGTGCCTGTTAGGGATGGCATCGATTTATTTGTGTATGGTCAGTGTACTACAGCGTATTTTTTATTTGCAATTAAAAGCATAAGCTTAACTATTTATGTGATGTATATATTGTTAGGACCTATTGGTTGGCTGTTGTAAAGGGGTTTTGAATATGGACCTTAGAGAAGACATACCACTGACGAATTTAATAATTTAAGCTAAGATCATCAAGGACAATACTAGTCAATGTGTCGAAAAAGAGCGGTTGGCAAATGAGCCCCTAATAGGACAACGGCAGCCCATCGGCATTTACCATCTTTTTGAGATATATCTAAAATAGGTTTTTGTATTTTATTTTTTATAATTACTTTGTTTGCAATGCCAAAAGTTAAAAACTAAATGTTATTGTCTTCAAAATGGTGAAAAATATCAAAACCTCCTGAAAAATCCATACTCATCCATTAAACATGTTAAGAACAAGTAGTATATGATGTCGTTTTAATATTCAGATTTCCTTCCTTTCTGTAAAAACCGGTTGAGGACTCAAAAGCAACATTACACTAAATATTCGTAAATGTGATGAATGGAAACATAAGACGTGTCAATTCAGAGTATTGGGCAATAAGACAATCGTAGTTGAGTCTACTGTTGTCATTTTCCAAATATTTTCTCAGGATCAGGTTTGTAATTGAATAATTTCAATATGAGTCATTTCAAGGAGTAAAAGAGGAGAGAAAAATTGTTGTACCCTATCCCAATAGTATATTCATTTTGACACATAGTTTTTAACACCCCTTTAAATATTTAAGATCAGGACCAAAACCGAAGACGATTTTACAATGTCTGTCCGTCCATATCAACTTTCGACTCCTTCAAATTTAAGCTAGGAAGCTAAAATTCATAACATATACACCCTTGGGTCCCGAAATGGTAAAGTGTAAAAATATTTTAAATACGCCCACGCCCACAATTTAGAAAAAACCGTGTCAAAGCTGTAGTTGAACAGATAAAGGGTTCGAACCTTAACAAAAGTTTGTAATATATATTTTTCGGCACTCCTATTTTTTGAGGGCGTTTTTTTAACAATATGTTGTTTTCATATAAAAAGGTTCTATAACAATGTATTTAGCCAATATGTTTTTTAGTATATCACCCATGCAAGGGTGATTTTACATAAAAATCTTTATTTGTTTGTTTGTTTCATTTTAAGCTAAACTTTTAACTTCTCTGATGTAAAACACATCACTGCTAGCACTGCTAAGTGCTATTCCGCAAGTGTGGAAGTACGTGCGTTGACACGATGCCAGAAATGAAAGGTAAATACAATTACAGAAGAATGCACGTGTTGAAAAAAAAAACGATTATCACGGGATCACACAAATTTAACAACAGTATTTGATTGGCCTAAGGGATTTTTGGACTGGGAGGCCTAAAAGTTATGATCCCTCATACCGGCATTAATACCGAATTTAAGAAAAATGGAAAAATATAAGACAGTTTGTAGCAATATGTTGAACTTTTTGTCACATCATTGTTGTGTACCAAACAAGATTAAAAATAGCAAGCTTAAACGTATATCTGTCAGTCTGACTGCATTAGATCTAGACTATTTTGGAGCATATTTGGGCAGCCATCAAACTGTTCGGGTTTGCGCTCCTGACAGTAGCATGTCTTTTGCCTACTGCAGCATAATCTCTGATTGGTTCCAGTGCTTGCTAAATTAAAGAGTCTTTTGACGTCTTAGGAAAAAAAAATTAGGAAAGATATATTGCCTACGGGGGAAGGTAAAAAGAGATATTTCAAAAACATCTCTTTCCGTTCCATGATACTTACGTTATGCGCCCAGTTTGAGCTTGTGCTGGAAAAAACCTAATGTGTCACATTACTAAAAAGCGACACGACTCAGGAAAATAATAAAATTGTTTCCAAAAACCAATAAGGGTACTTAAAGTGATTGTTTTTCATTTTTAACGTCCCGCACAGGATATTGCCAATAAAACCAAAATAATTGGTTTTGATAATACCTAGTGGTTCACCCACCAAATACGTGTCTTAATTCGGAAACGTGATCAAGCATACAATTCGTGGAAACGCTATCGTCTACCGGAGAGCAGGCAACTGTATAAATCTCGCAATAAATTTATAAAAGAATTTCTCGCAAACTCAGTACTTCAGTAAATGGGCAAGTTATGCATCCTGATACTCGGTAAGCATAAATATAATCGCACTGAGAATATTGACGGCGATTAAATAAGAAATTTATTTCCCTACCCCCGCGACCATCTTTTATAGAAGGTCATGAGTCTATATATTTCAGTTTTTGGTTTAGTTAGGTTAGCTGTGAATTCGAAAACATACTTTCAAACATAGTTGTGTTACTGCTTTGTTAAATGCCTTTGAGTAACTTCGGCAAGCACTTCACGAGTAACAAGCAATCTTTCCGGTTCTCCTAGAGGCATTTGACACAGTGGTACATAGCAAACTTAAAGATAACTTCAGTAAAGCTCATCTTTAAAGCTCACCTAACTGAGCAGTAAAGCTCATCTCATACTATCTATAAAATAGAATGCAATCCTTTAAAGCAGGTGACAACCTGTCAGACTTTCTTCCCATCAGAAGTGGTGTCCCACAGAGTGTTATACTCGTTCCTCTACTGTTCTCTCTATATATTAATGAAATTTCATTCGTTATCAAACACTGTTCGTGACATATGTTTGCAGAAGATGTATAGATATACTTCGGCTGTGATCTTGGTAGCATACTGGAATGAACTTAATGCTTAGTTATATGCAAAAACAAACTCGACTCGATATATTGATTATGTTGAATCGGCTAAGAACCTCAGAGTTATTTTTAACCGCAACCTCAACTGGGGCAATCGCATTATCGCCACTATTGGAAAAACATACGGAATAACTTGTGTTACTCAGCGGTATACTCCTTAAAAGACGCGTGCTATGCTTTTAAAGACCTTAACTTTACCGATCTTGGTCTATGTTTGGGACATTTTGTGCGACTTCCCGATATGTCGCTAGAGTGCTGCTTTGAGCTTAATTGCTTTCTCATATAAGGCTTATACACCAACCGTTGTAACTTTACAAAAGACTTATGACTTGAACGGTTAGATCTGAACCACAATTTACCAAATATTGACACTACGGCAGATCTTGAAGAAAACTCTAGAAGTCCAGATCGAACGGGTTATGGAGGAGACAATTTAACAATAAACTGTAAAAGATATACAGCGACTACGACCTGGTTAAAAAAACTGCGCATTGCGGCTAAATTGTTTAGAAAGTCTGATAATTTGTCTAGTAACAATATGGCCTATTCAATTTCATCTGTTGACTTTAGAATAAAATAAAAGACCGTCCTCCCAGACCGATCCAATAAGAGATGAGTGTTCATTAGGAATCTGAAATATTCCTGTGCTAGGTTCCCGGCAAATATATATTCTATGCAACTGCAAAGCGGATGAATTAGCCAAACAAGTATTCAGTAAGTATCATGCATCAAATTCAACCTAACCGCAGCACTAACTTCCAGACTCTCTTCCAGCTTCTCAACACCCCCTCCTCCTCTGATGTCTTAGTCGAATTTCGTTATTGGCCGCTTATGTTAAATAAAGTAATTGACTAAAAACCTCAGTAAGTGGAGATGCTTAGCCACATCAAAGTTAGGCAGTAAGATCAAGTACGACGATTTGAGATGCGTTTTATGATGTTTATCAAAAAAGATTCTGGTACAGGTTGAATAATAAATTTTTCAATGAGCATAGCAAAATAAAAGAAAATTCTTAATTTAAAACTCACCAACTAAAATAATTGGCGCATCGGGGCAGTGATGTTTTATTTCCGGATACCATTTCGATGTGACATTTTCAAATGATGACGGGCTGGCCACACTGAAGCATATTAGGAATACATCTGTCTGCGGATACGACAGTGGCCTCAGCCGATCGTAGTCCTCCTGCCCTGCAGTATCCCATAGTCCAAGTGACACTTGAATCGTGTCCACTTGCATTGGTGCTGAATAATTATCAAATCTAAGCCCAAAAGTAGAAGAATAAATGATATAAGTAACGCACCATTATTATGTGCTTCTTAACCAACTTACACTGTAGGCACGTACTCCCCTGGAAAACTGTCCGTCGTGTATGATATTAACATGCATGTCTTTCCGACAGTACCGTCTCCGACGACAACACACTTAATTGGTCTTCCTGTTGACATCTAGAACGCAAAGAAATACACATACATTTTATTGTTTAGCTAAAAAGAAAAATAAAAGGCAACGAGAACAAAAACTTCACCGCCTACAACAGTGCTGGACAGGGCCCAGCAACCAAGCACAATATATTAATTAATAAAAAGAATGAAGCCAAATGGAATAATGTGGAATGCAATTTAATAGAATTCTTGCGATTTATTATTGCGGGTGTTGACGTTATGGATATAAATAGTCAATTAAGTCATTTCGTGTTTAGCGGCGCTCCCATTTCTTCAAAGTGACACAAGAAAAAACGTAACAAAAGGATTTTTTGAGATTTGTACATATTTTCACCACCGAAATGGAACACAAAATAATGTTGGAAAATGTGCAAATTTAATTGAAAATTGAATGAAAATGCTAAATGACAACGCCTGCAGCTGTTCTGTCCCAAACAAAGCAATATTTTTCTTCTTTTTATGATGAAGGCGCAGGCAGGCAGCAGCAATGAAGACCTCGCCTTTAGCACCACTGTTTTGGATTTACCTTTTTTTGTTCGTTTGCTCAACGGATTGCGAGTTGTAGTGAAACTATTTGTACTGTTTATTTTTAATTTTGGGCGTTTTTTTTTTTGTTTAGATTATCAAGTTCACATTGGTTTTTGCATTAAAACTGAACTTTTTATTCCTTTAGGCTAATTAAATAAAAGAAAAACGAAAGAAGGAGATTCTCGCTCCTTTCGCCAAAATGAAAATGAAAATGACACTATGCCTAAACACCCCCAAAACCAAAACGATGACAGACGGCCGATGAAAGTATTCAGGTTGGCAATCGACGATGTTCAGGCAAAAGATTTTGAGTGGCAGGATTCAGTGGGTTGAGTGTTGGTTTTTCAGCATTGCATATGTTGATAATGTATGAAAAAGTATTTTGTTGACAAAAATGCAGCATATATAGTAGTTCTTTTTAAATCATATAGCAAATATATGCATTGAAATTAATTAATCGCAATTCTTTTGCAGAATTTATTATTGATTGTAATAATGTATTTATGTAAAAATTATGCCAATAATGTCAACCATGTAGTTGTGACCAAACCGTCATTTTCTTTAATAAAGAAACATAGAATAATGGTACAAAAAGATTTTGTCAGTCAATGGTTTTAAATAATTAGGAAGACGTCAGCACATTAATATTAACATATATATCAAAGCTGAATCTTAAATTCGATGTCGATGTCCCCCGCACATAATAATGATAACAACCAGATAATGTAAAGTGAAAACGATCGGACGAAATCGGACGTTGTCTTAAAAGTCAACAAAATGCAAACTACTTATCAACAATCAAAAATTGTTAAGTGTATTTCCTATTTTCTTCTCTTTGTGGTTTGCGGCGGCAAAAGTCTAAATCACAACACAAAAATGTTCGCGCTAATTTGTTAGTTTAGAAGTTAGTCTTTAGTCTAAAGATCCGACCATCTTCCAAACTTGTCATCCGGATGACAGCTGACGTCAGAAAACTTGTTTATTTCAGACGGGATGACCACTTTAGGATGAATTCTACATCATAGTGACGTCAGGATGTCATCCGGATGATAAGTTTGGATGACCGTCTGATCGCACCTTACCAGTTTTGTACGGTATCTAAAATAGTGATCGCATTGCCCAACAGTCGTCTGAGCAATAACGACCTCAAAATTAGATTCCACTGTTTTCCCCTACGCAGCTAATAGATGAGCCTCACAAAGTTGTAACCGCAGAAGTAGCTTAATATTTACCGGCTCTACCCTAGATTTGACAACTCGTAGCCTGACTTGTATACCGATCCGGATGTGTCAATATATCATATAACGTCTGCCAAGCCGTGTATCTGATAGCTTTGCCAATTCGCTATCAAGGAGAATGTGGGTCAGTCAGGAACTGCCGCCGTTTGGTGTCAGCGCTTCTGTCGATAGATGCATCCCAGTCAACCTTATCAATTTTGTAGGATAGCTTTCGCTCTAAAAATAATTGGGCTTAATAATCCCATCGGATCCCATTCGTACTCATATATTTCGTATAGCTTCGGGATGGGTATACGAAAAAACTAAATTCGTCTTTTGGTAACAAGAGGTTCATGGATCTGATCTCCTTTTATAATTAGGTGGCGGCTTCAATAATATTGGGCTGGTTGCTCCGTTTAGGTAGCTAAGAACCTGCTGAATTTATAATAGAGAAACCTTCCGTCTGTTGTCAGAGAAATGAGTCCAGATCATCATCTCCGGTGATAAAACCAATATAAAATTCTTTACTTAGTTCTTGGTAGCCCATTTCAAACGTGTTTTGGTTTGTTTCTGCGAATTATCTAAGGCAAAAGGAGCCGACGGCGGTTAATGCCAATTTTACTTTGACACTTGTGAAACTCTGAGGATCTCTCATTTTGGCGATTTGCACTAGCCGGTAAAATCGCCTGATTCCAGACTTCTTTTTGTGAGATTTTTAGAAGTCATAAGATTATTTGAACAAGCCTCAGACTATTTAAAAAATTAAATAAAGCCCCAAAATGTATACGCGAAATAACAGCAACATGTTATTTTAAATTTCGGGGTCTTATTTCATTTTATTATTTGGGGCCTTTTTTCTTTATGGAATTTATCTTTGAAATATAGTTATGAAAGTTGTGAGAAAGGTGCCGCCAGCAGGACTCACTTAATTTACTTCATGGACTTCCGACTCGTGAAGACAAGGCTGTCTTTCATCCTCAGCTATCCCAGGCACGCTGATTCCATTTTTCCAGACCAAACGCTCTGCCTTGTTGTCTCGAACCTGGGATTCGAAGATCGTCTTGGCTGGAGCTCTATTGTCCGTTTGCTCGATGTAGCCGAACCAATGTAGTCGACGTGTCTTGGCAGCTGCTAAAGTTCGTGGTTTTATCTGCTTCTCCATTCGAACTCCTCGCCCAACTTTTGAGGCCTTATTTCATTCTGATTTTGGTGCCTTATTTCCTAGAGCCATCCATTTTTCAGCATCTATTCGACCTATTCGACATATCGTACCGTCATAGAATCTATAAGTTTCTTCGCAAACTTATCAATATTTATTTTTGCTTATTAGTATGTATTATGTATATAAAAGAGAGATAAGATCCATATGTTTTTTATAGAAAAGTGAATTGTAAACTGCAAGACAATAATTTGCTTTTGATATCTCAAAACACATTAACCAAGAATATTATTTCTTCTTAAAAGCCGTACATAAAGTTTCTGATGAAAATATTTACGGAGATATTTTAAGGCTTTCCTTTAATTGTCGGTAACTGGGGTGAACATTGGACATAGACCCATAGACAAAAAAAAAAATTCTGTTTAGAATTCGTCAACAAATCACATCCCAAAGTATTCAATGAGTATACAACAATATCTACATAAAAAAAATCTAAAAAGGAAAATTGTAGAATTTAAAAAATTTCGGAAACAAAAATCTAGAACGTTAAATCTCCAATAAGCACGGCCTTGAACAAAATCCAGAACGTACAAAATATAGAATTAATAAGGGAACCGCTACGCGAAATGGGGGCCAGCAGAGTGCAAATGCATTTACATTTTACAGAACCTGAAAACGCATGTAAAAATTATTTTTAAATATTTTATTTTTTTTTTCACTGACGACGAGGTTGTCAGAAATTAAGGATTATATATTATATTGTTATTAAAGAACAAACATAATTTATTAATAATTTAGGAATGTTTTTTTACCAGCGCGGAAAGTCACCTTTAAAAAACGTTAGAGAAAATAACATTTGGCCAGCACTTTTGTAAATTTTGAAATCTTAAAGCATTTACTCTTGTCACTGTACGAGTGCGAAAATGGATTTGTCTAAATATATCTTTAATCTTTCTACACTGACAAAATCTTTAAGCTTTTAAATCTTATTCTTCAAGGCTTTCTTAAAAGCTGCATTTGTACAAGAACATGAATTTCCCTACTTCTGTCATCCGATTCAAGTTGTTTCGGAGGTTTCAAGTTCGCAATTTAAGAAATAAATACTGGTGTTCCCCAAGTCCCCGTTTTTTTTTCTTTGCTGATGGCTTCTTCGGGTGCTGATCAGGAACGCCAGAGTATGTTAAGTACATTCAATTTCGACCTATTTTCAGCTAATTTCGACTTCTACAGCATACTTAAGTGGGGTTAAACCAATAGAGTGGAATTTAATACTTTAAAGATACACTGCTTTCTTAAGTCATTGGAGCTATACCCGTATATTCTGCCATTATCCATGGATGGTACTTGCAGATTCTAGACTTCTAGACAGATAGACTTTTCATTCTTAGTATGTGCGCTAATGATATATTTCTTTTCTACGTGTCCAAGAATGCTGCGAAATATTTAGGCAAGATAAATGTTGCCTCTTGAACTGAATGTTGGACGAAAATTAAATATTGTTTAAGAACGCTAACAATAAGGAGACGTGGCAAAATCTTTGTATGGTTAAAAATGTCAGTGAGTATGTAAGGATTATTCCGTCAACTGTTGCTAAAAAATGGGTTTTCTTAATGGGGGGTGTGGCATTATTTGGCGTATCGAATGTTTTAATATAGTATTACTTAGCTTAAAATTAAAAGCCTATAAATTTGGTGACGGACATTGCTAAATCGTTGTAACTTTTGATGGTGATAAAAAAAATATACTTAGATATAATAATATAGGCATAGATCCCGAAAAATGTTAAGAGCTGTTTCAAACTATGTGTAAAAATTAATATACTCTTAGGCTGGGGTATAAAAATTGTAGGTTTAAAGTGCGCGTTCAGTTCTTTCACTATGTGCAGAGTGTTAATCTGAGATTCGGGTGCCCGATATTAACTATAAACGTCTTATATTAAGCTTTATATTAAATATCTGAAGAAAGGAAAGCATATCAATCAAATAAATATATGACTGTCACCATAGTTAAACATACAATATCAATTACTTCAAAACTCAAGAATTATTTGAATTAAGGATTCTTTGGTTTTAGAATGTGGTTGTGTTCATAATTAAAGAAAGTTTGCAAAGGATACGAAGGAATCTCCAACAACCCGCATATTTAACTTGTTCTTGAACTACATGCACGTTGACTATGTACGTCTTCCAAAGATTTACAATGCATGTAACCTATGAGACCTCTTTTATCGGTGCAGTATGATGACTATCCGACAGGAAGACGATGGTTATAAAGAAGAAATATTACCCATTACTATATTGTGAGACTTTAAGGCGACAATATACCTTCTATTCACCGATTACCTGTGCAATTGCACACGCCAACACATTGCCATCTCAGCCGGTACCCGATTTACCATTTGGCTTTACGAAAAAATGCATAAACTGTCACCGCCATCTCCATTGTCGTGGTCCATTTACTTTCGTCTCCCATATACGAGCATTGTGAGATTCTGCTTCAGTGAAAAAAAATAAAAGAATATAATTTAATAGTCTAAGGACGTAAAAAAGTTTCAAATTTACTAAAGTTAGGTATCTGTAGGTATCTACATACAATTCAGTTCCATCAGCATTCTAATAGTGGGCTACTGGATATAGTTGATCATCGGCGAGAAAGAGGAACTTTAACAGTTGAATATATAAAAAATGATGTAATCATCATTCGATAGAGGTGCGCTTTTATGCGAATTAATATGGAAAGGTATACAATACATTAAAAACCTTATTACTAGAGAGGGTCGAAACCGAAAATGGACAGTTATTTAGCTTCGCATTGATGATGAAGTAAACTTTATAGATGACAATGAAACTACTAAAGTTATTTATATTACATTTATACATAACTATTAATAGACATTAAAAAATACTTATAATTGCGTTTGAAACTTGAAATCACAACGAAGACCGAAGAAGATTTTTACCCACTTGTGGGGTGTGGAGGGTGACAAAATGAGGACTGAGCTGTTGGATGATGTAATATCTGGCACGCAAAGAAAACTCTAAGTTTTTTCTTCCATTAACATATCTGCTGATTCTTACTCAAAGTTTGTTTATAATGACAATACCTCGCGCATTGACCAATTTTGAGTAATTATAATTTCAATTTTGGTGGGAGCGAACGCCGCTATTTATTAGGCTTATTACAAGCTATATAACTAAGATTTACGAACTAATATGGGAGAAATTGGGAATGAGATCGAGTTTGAGACATGCAGTGCTGCGGTTGAAATTAAAAACGGTAAGTTTTGTGTTTACCTTTCGCAGCACCCAAGAAATTGGTTCGTTGGAGCCATAAGATGTCCGGTGGGTTGGTAATTAAAAAAGAGGAAGGCAACGTAAATTGCGAGGGTTAATGAAAAAGAAAATAAATTTGTAAATAGGCTTGAAATCGATAGAGACTGAGAGGAGTCGATGAATGAAGAAAATGTCTATAAGAAGGGCGTTTTCAACCCTCTCAGTTGAAAAGGGGTACTTACAATTCTAAGGCTTTAAGAATTATCTGATCTGAAGATGATTAATTGATGAAATATTCTATCAAAAGCTTTACTGAAATCGGTTTCAATTACATCGATTTCGTTTCCATTCTCTACGGCAGACAGGTAAAAGAAGACGAACTCGACGAGGTTTTTAGTAATTGATCTGCCTTTCAGGAAGCCATGTTGGCAAGGGAAGACGATGAACTTACATTGAAAGCTTAAGGCTTCGTATAAAATACTTTCAAAGTGTTTGGGTATATGAGAAAGCAATGGAACGATATTTTGTTACTTCGTTCTTTGATCCCTTTTGGTGTATCGGGGCTATAAAAAAAGTCTTCCAAACCTGAGGAAATTCTCCTTGTGGAAGAGATTGACGAAAAAGGTAAGAAAGGGGAAGCGAAAATATTTTAAAATATTTTTTAAGAAATATGACGGGTACACCGTCTGGGCCGGGTATGAATTCATCATTGAGGTTTTATAACTTAAATTGGAAAAGAGAAGATCAACGCTTTGAGATAGAAAAGGGCTGAAGGAGAAGTTAAGTAATTAATTGCAGTAAGAGGGGTCCGGTACGAAAAAGTTATCGGCAAAAGATTGATTGAAATGGGTAGCAAACAATTTGGCAATAGTATGTGGATCGGTTGATTTGTTTTCGAAAGATAGGTAGGTAGGGTATCCGTTAGATTTTTTTTTATAGTTGACGAATTGGTAAAAAGGCTTATGGTCACTTATTAGATTGACTTCCGAATTTGTAAGGTAGCGCCCGTAGAGAAAGTCATAAAGTTGGTTAAATTGAAAGTATGTACCAAGATAGTTAGAACAGTCAGAAAAAGAATTGGTGCAATCAAAACTGCTCATAACGTATTGCATATGTACCATAAGTCTTAGATTAGACCAAGGAGGGGATGTAGATGATGTTTTGTAACGAGATAAGGGGAATAGAATAGAGTAGAATATATTTTAATTAGCAGAATAACACGAAACCCACATAATATTTTGATTTAATGCCATCAATTCTTCTTTTGAAAAGAAATGAAATTGAATAAACATTTTATTTATTGTAAATTTGAAACAATATACAGTGTACGTTATAAATCTGCAAACCAAACCAAATCTACGTTGATTTCTGTTATATTTCTTTCAATTATCTGCTGAAAAGGTAAACTATCTTAAGTCGACTTAAGTAAATTTTCTAACATAAATTACCTATTCACAGAGAATTATTCACTATAAGAAGAAATATTTGCTGGCAACAAACAATCATCTCCGCCAAAAAAATCCGTTTTAAGCCCCGCACAGTTCGGCTATGCGGCACCGATGTCTGAACGATCAGCATGAAGGGAGAGTTTATGTCATATTTCTGCAAATGGAGTAGAAGCTATAACCGCGAACTCTACAAGCTGTATTAAGAAGGCACTAGGCTATAGTTTTTCAGAAAAGAGAATACTCGAATGCCAGCCCGCAAGTTTGAGACAAAAATTAAGACCAAGCCATCGTGGATGCTAAAGCGTTTTGCCTGGAAAATTTAAAGCGAAGGAGTATGGAAGGCAGAGAATCTTCACAGGTCGCGAGGCGGTTAAGTTAGTACAAGCTCCTAATTTAGTTTCCCAGGCGTGTACCTGGAATTAGATGCTCTTAGTTGTATATCACCAAGATTTGTAATTATTTTCTTTTCATTGATCGCCTCTTGAAAATTAATCTAACAATAAGCTGAAACTCTGCAATACCCTCATCACCACGCATACCACCCTACATAGTTTGATTTTCGAAAGTACTTCTGCATTTACTTTAACGCTGGTGCTTTCATTTGATGTCTTGCATTGGTCGAAATAACTGTACCAACCCCAACATCTCCCCAATCACAGATGAGTAATAAACTCAATAATAATTACTAATATGTAATTAATCATCTGTGTCCCCGATTATAAAAATAAAATAGAAATTCCTCTAGGATGCTCAAATGATTTTTGATGTTGACCGAAATTATATGAGTATTATGACAGGCGAGTTTTCTGGTGCGACGCTATATTTCGATTACATTTATATACATACATGAATGTATTAAACTGTTCTGTGCAAAGAATTGCAAATCCTTCAAAGTGGCTATACAAATAGTGAAGCCAACACAAAAAATATTACAGAAATTAAAAATAATAATAATAAAACATGCCTACAAAGTCAACCCTGCACGGACAACATAAACAACGGATACAATGAAATTAATTTGTATTGAATATTATATGTTTGCTCTGTGAAAAAACAAGGTACTGCAATGAATATTTGACTTAATGGGGATTGTCACTTTTGTGAAAGCACCCTTCCCGTTAAAAAATGCTTCCTTCCCTTCTTTTGTAAACTCTTGTGGACGGTTTATTGTGTATGCATTTTCTTTGTTTCGCATGCAAATGTGATGTGAGTAGGTCCATCCCTGCCGTAGACAAACAACTTACACGAATTACATATGGACAGATAGACGTATTCAGATACGGAAAGCATAATAAAATCCCTGCTGATTTGGATTACTGGTGTAGTTATACAAACAAATACATGTACAGAGGATGGCGGATATGTCACAGAGTATCCCTGTAGAATAGAGTTTAAGTGAAACAGATGTCCTCGGATATTGTGATTGATAGTCCTCGATTGATAGGTGGCTGATGATGCTGTGAGGTGAATGATTTCATTACAGGGATTTAGACAAATTACTTAGTAGGTCATGTCCATGAGTAGGGTCAACCTTGGACATAAAGTCGGGCTATTTGCCTTTTTTCTGTAATGCACGGGAGGCTTTGATTATTTTCGGGACTAGACTGTATCTTCGTAAGTTTGTATTTTTAATACATACATAATATGTTTCGTCAGGAAGCAAGTGTGTTAGCCAAGAGAAGATATCCGTTAATAAAGTTTGCTTTATGTAAGACCGCAGTACGATAAAGTAGATTTTCATAATTCAAAAGATGAATGAGTTTGTATGAGAGTAATGATCTAACAACATTCTGAAATATATACCCTAGTTTGTAGAAGTGGTTGTTCTTCTCGTAAACGAGTTGTGAATAGTTTTCTTGTTCAATTTTTTTTTAATAATAAAATATATAAAAATGGAAGAATAATCAATGTAATCTCATAGGCACTTATAATTGACTGCTGTGAGATGTTGAGGTAATCGCCAAAACTAGCTGGGCAAAACCTTCTAGGTACCTTAAAGTGGATTGTATGAATGATCTGAGACGAATGCCTGAAGCTGTAATTTGGCAGAACTTTTACATTGTTGTGACATTAAGAAGCTCTTACAAAAATTAAATCTGTACAAAAACTGTATTTACATATAGCTTTTAAAGGATAATTTACGAAAGCTTTTATCACATTCAGCTTGTAAATGTTAATTTACTGAAGCTTTTATTACATTTTGTTATAGGGTTATATACCCGAGATCGACAACATAATTTTAATGTAAAAGAAAAATATTTTGTAGAAAAATTAACAATTCATTCATTCATTCATATATTAAATATATAAACACCTTTTCTCGGTCGCGTGTGCAACCAAAAAAAAGCAAACAAGTGCTCAGTGCTGCATTTTAAAATCGCAAAAAAAAATTTGCATAGAGTACACAGTGCGTGTGGTCCCTTTACTCCTATTCAATCTCGCTGCTTCTGCTTGACCACACTTAGTACCTTAGAAATTACCTTTCGGACCGTTCAATTCAAGTTGTTTTGGACGGTTTCAAGTCTGCAACTTACCAAATAAATGCTGGTGTTCCCCAAGGCTCCGTTTTGTCTCCGACTCTCTTTCTCATTTTTATAAATGATCTACTCTCTGTTACTTCTAATCCTATTCATTCCTTCGCCGATGACAGTACCCTCAGCTTTACATATTCGTTTCCTGGGCAACGCCCCTCATCTTCGGGCGTCGAACTGGAACGGCAACGTATGTTAAGCTCATTAAATTCCGATCTTGACAGCATTCTTGAGTGGGGTAAAACCAATAGAGTGGAATTTAATGCTTCCAAAACACAATGTTGTCTTTTGTCACTAAAGCGAAACCTCAATACTCTGCCATTATCCATGAATGGCACTTGCATCGCTGAATCCGAAAGACTTTCCATTCTCGGTATGTGTGTTAATGACAACCTTCGTTGGAATGACCACATTTTCGATGTCGCCAAGAACGCTGGGAAGTGTCTAGGCTTCCTAAAGCGATGCAAGAAATATTTTACCCCTTCTGATCTGGCTAGAATCTACAAGGCGTTTATTCGCCCAAAACTTGAGTACAAAGCTCATATCTGGTACGGTGCACCAATTACATATTTGGAGCTTCTTAACAGAATTCAAAAACGCGCGATAAAATTCATTGGCGACCGAGATATTGCGAATTCGCTTGAACCTCTTAGTCATCGTCGTAATGTCTCCTGCCTATCGTTGTTCTATCGATACTACTATCACAAGTGCTCAAACGAAATAGCCAGTTGCATTTCTCCCCTTCAACATTTCAACCGAAATACTCGCCACGCGAGGAATGCTCATCAGTTCACCCTAAAGCCTATATTCGGTCGAACTGTGAAATTTAAGTATTCGTTCCTCTGCCGTACAACACGAATGTGAAATGCTCTGCTTCACTCTGTTTTTCCTGACCATTACAATTTACAAACATTTAAAATCAATGTGCATCGGTTTCTCATCCTTTCTTCTAATCCCTCATTTCCTTAACGCCCGTGTTGTGTTACTATAACATTATAAGGGTGCTAACAATCCCTTTTGCACGTGCAAATTATAAAAAAAAAAAAAAATTAAACACTTTTCAACATTCTCACTTTTTTACGATTAAAATGCTGCAATGTGCCATCCCTTTTATTATGTTCAGAGCCGGATTTGTTGTGGAAGATCGGCTACGATTAGAAGTTGTTGATTTTAGCCTAGCTGTTGTCTGTATTCAAGGCCCGTTTTAAAACATCCGCTCAGTATGCCATTATAACCCTACCCTTAAAGATAAAGAATCAACCAAATTGAAGTTTTGTAAACTCCTGGGCGATACATTACTGTGTCTTCAGACTCTACCGACAAGAATAAAGGCAAAATGTTTCTGATAATATGCAAATTTTTGTTTTGCAGCAGTTGTTGTCTTCCTGGGATTGACAGATTTAAAGATTTTTGCGTATATCAAGATGTTGCTGCTTTTGATATATGCTTTTACATCATTAATAGCGATAATGAACAAAATAGGGCCGAAGTAACTATCCTGTGGGACTCCAGATTGAGCGGTGAATGATGAGTTAATCCAGTATACAAAACCAATTGGCCGACGTTAAGGCTGGAGTTTAAACTCGATGGGACAGCTGGTCGAAAGCCATAGATAAGTCAGTTTTTGTGCAAACGACTTCATTACTACTTTCTAAGGCATTTTACCATGCAGGAAACATAACAGATTTGTGACAGTGGACCTTTTTCTTACAATTGCGAATTAGATATTATATTTTCACATAAAGTTTGCTCAAAAAGCTTTGAAATACAAGAGAGTTTAGAAATTGGTCTGTGATGACATCACCACGTTTACCCTTTTTAAAAACATTGTATTGTTGCAACTAAAACAATGGTCATCAATCTAAAGGCGGTAGTCAGTGAATGACTTTACTTAAATAGTCAGCAAACATATTGCAAGTAGCCACTTTTTCAGAAAGTTCACAGAGATCGAACTCTTTTTTTTTCTTTTTGTTTCTGCTTACATAACTTAAGGTAACTACTGTAGAAAATCTGATCGATAGAAGCTTTTAACATAATTCTTTCAAGGCTTGTTAGGTACGTAGGTTTTTTATCGATGTCAACTCTTTAGTATACCAGGGAGAGGAAATGTGCTCATAACTGAATCATTTTACAGAAATCACTTATGTAGTATAAAAGTATTCTACATTCCATATATATTTGGGATAAGGGACAAATTTAAGTCGATGGTAGGTACTAATATCTTCCGAAAGCCTTTGAAAATAAACTTTCCGAAAGTCAAAAGAGTGCAAACGCTCTACGAGTTACTATTTTCGTATAAATGACCGTTTAGGTCAATAACAAAATCTAGGGGTGAATGATTGTTGTCGATTTTAATGATACTAAATTTTGATTCAACAACAGCAGTACTAACTATTGACGAGTCAAACACTCAATCAAATTTTAAAAATGGCGGCAGAATTCTCACTTAAATTTGGTATCTGTGAATACGTGTCAACCACAGAAGCTGCTGTATAATTACTCATCTGCGGTACTAACAGAGTCAGAGAGCATAGGTTACATTAGAACCTGAAAGTACAAATCATACCTTTCATTTTATTGACCCCGCAATCATTCTATCGTCGGCTGTACCTAAGGAATATTACAGTTACAAACCTACCCATACAACTCATTGATTTGGTTCAACAGTGAATATAACCTATTCTTGCTAATTATGGCATATTAAAAGTAGCTTACTAAACGCCGAATCCTACTACCAACGGTGGCTGTGTGGCTTTCGGGCCAACTTAAGATCGACTGTAGACATTTTATTTACACTTAAAGAACATTAAACCAAATCACCTTTGAGTACTATATCTATGTAGAGCGCGCACGCGTCACTTAAATTGATTATATGTTATTTAAACACTTTTTTAAAGGATCGTCAATGTGTTCTGCCAAAAAGCGTTCATTGAAACAATGTTTCAATTCGAGTGAAAAATCGTGAGGAGTGTTCCCTAATTGTAGGTATACAACTTGTGATTTCATCGCACACATATTCGTAAATTAATTTCAAATTAATTAGTTCACGCGTACTCGTATAGAATTTATAAACGCTTTCGCAATCCATTTCAACGGCAACGGGAATCTCAACTGTTTAAAAAACACAAACAGCACAGGAAGGCAACTGACAATTATTTCTACCCAGCTGCATCCATACCCATTCTCTAAAGACGGATTGTGTTGGATTATCAACTGGAATATCGTTGAAAATCCCAGCATATAGGACCTACATGTATGTACTTAAATTTTGCAGTACAACTTAAACATACCCGTTCAGATTTGGATTCATCCGCGGTCTGTATGAATGTTTAATTAGGGTAGATTCGAATGCAAATTTAGTTTTATTTGTGCTGTTCCTGATAACCTCGTAAATGCACTTATTTTTTGGCAAAATTAAAAAAATATTCTTCGTGGTCTCATATAAAGCAATTTCGCACAGAAAGTACAGGGTGGAAATGAGAGAGAGAATTTCAGTTCTTCTTTCTTGGCAAGGTAACACACATGTCATATAGGGTTGGGTTCTCACAATAAATTTCCACATCCACATCGAACGAACGGAGATTAATGCCCCGCAAGGATTGGATTGCGTAATTTCCGTTGAAATCGTTAAGAAACTTATAGTTCCATGGTAATTAAAAAAAACATCTTCGTTGCAACATACGGATTCAGACGTTAAATATTTAGGTCATGTAGTTTTAGGTAGGTACATACCATTATGATGTTAAAAGTGGTTCGTTAATGCCTAATTTTAATTATACCCTATCCTAAGGGTATGTTAATTTTGACACATAGTTTGTAACACAAGTCCGTCCATCCGTATGCAATTTTAAGGCCTTTAAATTTAAGGTAGGAAGCTGAAATTTGTACCACGTATTCCCCACGGATCCGAAATGGTCAAGTGTAAATTTGTTTGAAACGCCCACTGCCACGCCCACAATTTAGAAAAAACCGTTTTAAACCTAAAGTTAAAGAGATAGAGATTACAACCTTTGCAAGATATGTTGCCACTGCCCTCCTTTATAACTTAAGCCATATGAAGGTTTTTGTAACGCCTACTTTTTGTGGGCATTTTTCACTAAAATGCTGTTTTCTTTAAACATTTTCATTGAAAGCCAAAATTATTTCCAATATATTGCCCATAGAAAGTTCTTGGACGAGCCCACTTTTTGTCGGCGTTTTTTCAAAATATTTTTTTATACCCTATCCTAAGGGTATATTAATTTTGACACATAGTTTGTAACACCCCTTAATATTCGTATATATATTTATCGAAGTCGTCACAACGATGTTGACTTATGCTTAACTTCTAAAACGAAGAAATCAATCATCGAGCTAGATAATATGTAGGCAAATAATTACGGTTCGCGTGAGAGAAAAAAGGCTTACTTATGATATTAAGTTTATTAATTGCTCTGTATGTTAAATATTAGAAAAGAATAATTTTATGAATATCTTTACAACACTCGGACGGAATTTGTTTTATATGTGGTGATTTACCTTCTGGACTTCGAAAAGCATTTAATAGAAATGTAAAATCCTCTACATAGCCGTTTAGAAAGGAAATTACTCGTCAGGTTAACCGCGGTAATGGCCCGCGGAAAAGGTTATTCGAATTTTATAAATGCAGACGAAATTATATGCAGCCATGGTCACATAAATAGCACAGTAGTATAAAATTCACATATTTCATATTGTACTTGTATTGTAATAAAAAGGTATACACCGTTTGAAAGCTGAACTAAAACAAAAATAAAATTAACTTTTATAGAAAGATTTATTAATGCCCATCGAAAGTTTAAACAATTTTATTTAGGTAACACGAGATTTCTTCTGGACACGTAAATAGCACACAAAATTTTGCCTGTAAATAAGTAATAAAAAACTGTATATATTGCTCAGTATTTCTTTGATTTTACTATTACCTCATTAGTATTTTGTACTATGGCCAGAATTTTGAATTACCGCCAGACATCGCCTTCCCATACTCTCTACGAGCTTCTCGCATCTATTTTTTGGAATAGAATACCAAGCTTCTCTTATTCCCCTCCATAGCTCATTATTATTTTTATAATTTTTTTCCCCAATCTTAAGCTTTACGTCGTGTCATAAATTTTCAATAGGGTTAAGATCGGGACTTTGAGCTGGCCAGTCTGGAACGTCAACACTCTCCCGAAAAAAACAATCTCTCACAACATTTGCTGAGTGCTTTGGGTCATTGTTCTGCATAAAGATCCAATTTATTGGCATGGACTCGAAAGCGTAGGGCTCCATTTCAGTTGTTAGTATATCTTAATACTGGAATTTTTCCAATTTACCTTTTATCCTTACAATGGGTCCAACTCCATGTCAGGAAAATGCACCCCAGACCATAACGTTACCACCGCCATGCTTAATTGTATTTTGGGTGTACTTGGGATCCAAAGCTTTGTTTTTTGGGCGACGTACAAACGTTTTCTCGTCTGGTTCAACTCTATTCACTTTTGTCTCATCGCTCCATAACACTCTTTTCCAAAATTGCAGGTCCTTATTTTGATGAGTTTTCGCAAAATTTTAACGTTTTCTTATTTTCCTTTTGGAAGGAAGTGGTTTTTTCCTTGAGATACGTCCAAATAGCCCAGCTGCATTCAATCTCCTTCTAATTGAACGGCTTGAGATCTTTAAGCCAAATTCGTCCTGAAGTTCATGGGATATCACGCGGAATGATTTAAAAGGATCCGTTTTGCTCTTCCCGATGATGGTTCTATCCATTAGAACAGTAGTTTTTTTGGTCTTGGACGGCGTTTTTTGTTGCAGGTTAGGAGCATCTGGTATTTTTTTACAAGCTTAATAGCATTGTACACCATTTTTCTGGAACACTTCAATGTTTTGGCTATTTCAGCTGGCTTCATGCCGTCTTGATGCATAGCAAAAATAGCTGCCCTATTTTCGGGACTGCAGTGCTTACCTCTTCCCATTGTAATAAAAAACAAAATCAACCACTATCAGATAATATAATAAAAAAATAACTGTAAGACTACACATATTATTTCAAGAAAAATTCCAATTACAGCGATTTGTGCAATTTTTGTGTCCAGCCGCAAAGACAACATCACAGAATGAAGCAAGAATATTGACATATGAACTCATTAATAACGGTTAACTTTTTTCTCCGTAATCTACTGGGTCATAGAGATAAACAATAACATACATATATGATCGCCCATATCAAGTAGCGTAATTAAAATATGAGGGGTACATTTTAGTTAAGACTTGTGCTATTTATGTGGCCATAGCTGAATATAGGCGGTTACGACGACACTATTTTTTTTTTTTCGATGTTTGTTCTTCAAAACCAACCTCCACGTAAAATTTCATAACTACAGTGTACTCTCTCCTTACGAACACCTCTCCTAAATGTACAGATTTAAAATAACGGGCAAAAATGTAAGTTTTTCCAGGGAAATAATTCTCCCATAAATGGACACCCGGTTCCATCGGATTTCCATCAAATTTCCCGGTACCATTCAGTTCACTGTATAAATCTTTTAGATGCTGAGTTGGGCGGCTACCCTGATTTAAAAAATCATATTAATAGGTAGATATTTTGGGGGTTTAGCTAGGAAAAGTGGGCGACTGTCATGGCCCCTGGATGCAAGATACACAAATATTAGCTTTTTCCCTGTGACTCCCTAAATTATATTACCGTGCCAATTTTCAAGCTCATAGCTCATAGGTTTGATGAGTACTAGTTTGCTAGTATTGAGGTCTTGTAACGCAGAAACTGGTTAAATACAACAAATCCTGTATTTGCGATTCCAGATTTATTGTTGGCGATGTAAGACGGTAGGGCTGTGTGAAAATTAAGTCTACGTCGGTTTTCTCTACACACGTTCGTATGTTCCGTTTATAACATCGTATCTAAAGCCTACGATCTTATCGCATGTGGCATGCGTGTATGCATTTCTTTTCGTATATATTCTGCTGACATATAAGGCACAAATATTTTGAACTTTAAACCGAACACGTCCAGTTTATGTCCAAAGCATAACATCTCCACGCGCATCAAGTACATACACGAAAGCCTCAAAACTAATTAAAAACTTTTTAGAATAGTTTTTTTATTTTGATGTTATCACATCTTTCCAACGACCATACGAATACGAACAGATTCTAATACTAATTACTTATACATCAACCGCAACTAATTTCCCAAAACACATTTAATTTTGCAAACTAACAGTTTCGTGTATTCCTCTTGTTGATGCTCTTCATTTCAATACATGAAAACATCAAAATAAAATATATCCTACTTAGGATGTACGAGCAGGTTTCTTCCTACAATGTACATATATAATGTTCGTACACTAAATATCTTGTGGTTGTTTTTTTTTTTTTGTTTGAAAAAAAAAAAAATTTTTCTTTACTTTCCTCAAAGAATATAAATTATCTGGTTTGGTATCTATAGGAAACATTGAATCTAAAAAAAATGTAGAAAAATATGGAGTCAAGGAAATTCCACAATGTAGGACAAAGTGACTGTAAAATCCTTGACGAAATTAATTGAAGCTCTTTGTGAAATAAATGAATGACCACCTAATTGGGGGATTGAAAATGCCAGCGAATGGTGGTGATTAATTATTATCGTTGGCAACGGGCTGGACAAGTCTCCCTATGAGATGTCACACTGGCCTTTCATCGTCGTCAGTCGGTTGTAGTCTATTATATTGTGCTATGTGCATTTACATAAAATCCCCCGCGCGATGGATGTGGGAGGATCACATCATGATTTAACACGTGCATGAGTTCGAGTGGGATGTTTAGTGTAGAATATCCTACATGCCTGCACCGTATTGATAGTCAGTATGTCCGGGAAAGATATAAACTGAGTTTATTTTTATAAATTAATTAAACGAAAATCACGGGTTAGTCAGCATAGAGTAGAGATTTCTTTTCTCCTATAGTTGGAAATTAGCCCGTTACGGATAGGTCCCCGATTATCTCTAAATTAATTTAAGTGCCATGCAAAATATTGGAAGGGATATAATTTTGTAGTTAAGACATCGGAGTATCCTTTCACCCGTATTGGCCTCAACTGACTAAATAAATTTGAGAATCGCAAGAGATGGGGCAGCAAATTAAAAAAATTAGGTAGCACTAAGTCACTGCACCCATAATATGAGAGTATGTCAATGAATTTGTTTAGAATTATAAGAAATTTAATGTCATTAGCTGCATCTGAGAGTTAAAGAAAAACATGTGTCAAGAACACCGTGAGCGGATATTTTGGTAGAATTGGCTGCGTCGAAAATTAGTTTATCATTTTGATGTTTAAACATTTTTGGCATTCCTTAAATATTTTGAAATGTAAACTGTAAACGGCGAAAACAAATACATGTTGTAAGGCGGTTGTCATAAGGAGGCATTATCACTTCTCGACTTATAGGCGGACGAAAGTAGGGTAGGCATGGCCCAGTCCGGTTTTTAGACGGGTTAAGGGTTTCCAACTTAATGTTCAATACTTTGGGATACGATTTTTGGACATATTCCAAGAAGAAATCATTAAGAAGTCTGTTTCACATTTTTACCCCAGTTACCGGCAATTTAAGGAAATAAACATTTTTTTAAGTGTGCGAGAAATTCATTAAGCAGTGAAACAATTTTATAATATAAAATATAATTAATAAAAAGTCCACAACGATGAGCTGACACTAACACAAATGTTAACTTGTTATTTTCATTAATAAATGTGTTTTAGTTCGCATTGTTCTCATTTGACTATATATCTATATCTTTTTGAAATAGGGAGGCTACTTTTTGAATTAATGTGTGTAAGTTTGCTCTGTTCTTAAAGACTCCTCTCATAGGTGGACAGTTTTATACTCGGACAGATTTAAAATAAGCGCAAAAATTTGCATTTTTCCGCAGAAATAATTCTCCCATAAGCGAAGCACCTAATAACCCGACGCGGACACAAAAACCCGCAGAAGGTTTTTTGCTCTCTGTTAAGTGATCAAAATATAACTGTTGCACCAAAGAGACAACAAATTTAACAAAAACCTAAACCAATAGGCATATTATTCACTGATTAGATTATAGGCCTTTGATTTTATACTGACTGTACATAAGTATCAAGCTTTCCTTTAATATATCTATAAATTATAAGCTATTGATTTCCCTTAATTTAATGTCTAGTCAAATCTATACAATCTTTACACATTAAATTTTTGAATCGCTTCAATCTGAAGGACTTCTTCAAATCAAACGCATATTTCAGTTATGGAAAATATTTTACGTAAAGAATGAGTTTGGTGGCTGACACATGGATGGAATTGTATTCGAAAGAGCATTTCTGGACTGTCGCCTGCAAAAATGCATACGTGAAACAAGTGAACTTTCGTTCGTATCTGATTGGAAATTCTGCTGTATCATTACAATGCCAATACTACGTACATAATTTTGCATTTGCAATGAGTTAATTCGGTTGACGGTCAACTCCGACGTGTATCCTTGTCCGCAATATGAATTCCAGCAGATACTTCATTTCATTTGAATTGTACTTGTACTGTTCTTAAGTCGTAGTGCACCTAAGGTTGTATTGTTTTAATGTCAGATGGTTATTTTGAAGCTATGCAATGTGTCTTTAAAGTGCAAATAAATAAATCAATAAAAAATGTTCCTTATGAACATTGATAATTCAATTTTACCATTTGCTCTTTCTTTGTCATGAATCTTTAAAGGGAGTATAAACAAGATCCTCATTATGCCTGTCACCATCAGTCACATTTTTTTCGATTTTAATGTTTTGATCAATAATTTATTTATATTAGCAGAGCTATAATTTGAAACGACGTCAGGAACATAACTTAATTTCAGAAGTGTCAAAGATTAAACCAAGGAACGAAAAAGTGTTCTTCACTATTAGCAGCCTGTACCATTTCTTGTACCTGAAAAATATAATCTAATATATCCATATCTATAAACTGCAGTTAAATAATTATGTTCCTTAACGTTATTTTTTTTTTTAAATAAAAATAAAAAAATCTTAATAAAACAATATATTAATTTCTTCCTTTATTTGATGTGTCATAGGTACGCATATGTACGAAAATACTTTATAGTACAAATGACCGATGAAACATCTAGAGATACTTTTAAAATTTTCAGATTAAAAGCCTATATCCATTAAAATATTAAGTTTTAATAGAAGAAAACCAAGAATTAATCCTCATCCTTTGAAATGAGATTTTGCCGTTATGCGTAAGCACAAACAGTTTTTTTTTAATTTACGCAAAACCCTTTTAACAAATAACCATTCAATTATTTTGGGTATTGGCAAAGATTTCCGTATGTTTAAAAAATACCTTTTAATGGTGTTACTGTTTTGTGCAGATTGTATAATTGGGTCTTATTTTATGGAAAGATTTTCAAATATGTTAAGGAATGTGCAAAAAGGTCCTTATTACGTTTTTTCCATCAGTTAAAATAAGACCAATTATACAAATCCGCATAAATTTTGTTCAATGTACCACTAATTTTTTTTAAATCTACCACATTTTGAAATTCTTAAGTGACAACACTGGTGGTAATAGCTTTTGTAAGAGAAATTGTAACAATTTGAATGTTTCAGAATATCCTTTTTCTAATTTGTTGTCTATTTAGCGTTAAATAAACTCAAATTTTTAATATGTTAATTGTTGTCGGAATATATTATTTGAAATTCGTTCTTTAATTTCTCAGCTTCAAAATACAGACAAAATTTTTTTAGAAGACTGTTAAAAAGATCAATTTGAAAACATGTTGAATATGCATACAAGCAGGGAATTAAACGAACGGTAAGATCTCCAAATCTTAATTCTAGCTGCATTGCTATCTCTCTATTACTCTATTTAACCCGTCTTTTTGTGACCTTGTTGATCTCAATTTGAGTTCATCTGAACTTTCGAAGTCCTCGTTAATTTTTTTTACACTGTTCTATGCATTTTTCGTTTCGAAGTTTTATTATGTTTTTAGCTGATTGCACTTCATTGGAGCATAAAGTTGTATTCGAGAAATTTTATTTTGCAGCAAAAGAAAAAATCACACCGATTATCGTTGTCGTTTCCTACTCAAAAGCACTCAACTCTTTCAAACTTCTATTGCATGCGTCTTCAGCCGAAGATCGGATGAAAACGCAACCGTCTCTTTGCACTAGATTCTTGGTTGTCTCCCGACATTTGCTTTATTATCCAAGAAAATCCGACACCATACATAAGTGTCTTAAGAAATTAACTTTTTATCGTTACCCATTTTGGTCCCGACAGGTTAACTTTATTCTTAAGCGATTTGACACTATGTCAGACCGCCAAAAATTAAAAAAATTTAAAATTTAATAAAATGTCATAATTCATTTACAGGCCTGATGAAAGTACATAGCACAGATTGAAAAAATGCAAAAAAAAAAAATGCCATATCGAGCCAGGAATTAACGATTATACTCTGCTGAACAAAAATTGTCAGTGCAGGTCTTATGGGGAGCTTTTTCCCTAACAATGGTACCTGTAAGCACACGACACTCAATCACTAGAATTGCCAGTGAAATAACAAACCAAACTACTGACTTACTAAGGAAATGTCGCTGTAATTTTCCTCAAACTCAAAAAATAAAATGATTGTCTCTTCTTCTACTCACGCCATTATCATCAATGTAAATATCAGAGAAGCACCTCCAATGAAGGCATACTAAATCAGGTTTACCTTTGGATTTTATCAACGAGCTTTCGGGTTTTGTTGCTTTTTGAAGCTTTTGAGAAAAAATTATTTAAATTGATTTTGTGTTGTGTTGAAGTTAGCTTTTCACTCCTAAAATTTGTTTGTATTTCTGAAGAATCCGTGAATATTAACAATAAATTAATAGTGGCAAATAAGTTTCACATTACAGCATTGGGCCTATAATTTAAGAGAAATATGGCTAAAAAGTCCTTAAAGGATCTAAGTGTAGTGCACAACAAATTGTTATACAACTGGAAAATTGAATGGCCTTCTGAAAAGTAAATCAGAGGAAGAAAAAAATGCAGCTGATGTTTTTTTGTTACGGCCATGGGGCGTCGCGGCGCTATCCTGGTAACATCGTGATCGCAGAAGATATTTTTTGAATTTTACCTTTAAATATAATTTTTGATTTACACCGAAAGTGAAATCAAAATTATGTAGAGTAGAATCTTCTTGTTTACATAATTTCATCCAGTTTTGTCGTTTCACCTCTCATTCCCAAAGCCTCTGTCTATTCTTTGTGAGCTGGTGAAATAAATGGTGAATGGTACTGAAATGAACGGAGATTTGTTCACACTTTCGTTCATTTGTTCATTTTGGATGGATCATCGGATCGATGAACTACTCTTGCATCGAAAATTGGTAGGGTGTCAATGTGCGTCATCTTTCATTTTTTTGTCATATTTGTCTACGCAGTAAGGAATCTTTTTTGAGTAGGGAGTCGTCGTACAAAAATAACAGACTGTAAAGGGAGTTGCAATATTAAATTGATATATTGGTATATAGTATTTTAACGGGGAAAATAAAATTAAAAACTATAATTCACCTCCAAAAACGAAAAAAAATCTTTTTTTCAAGAGCAAGGTCGAGTTAAGGTTGTATTGTTTTCATACAACGAATTTCTTAAATTTAAACTAAATTCGTATTCTCAAAAACGGCTCTTACGATTTTGATCAATTAATGTATTTTAAACATTACATCAAAGTCTTGGGTGTCGTTTTTGAGAAAAACAAATTTTTCAGGCTATTTAAAAATGCATATCATGTGGCGACAATATTTCGTATGACGAAGTCGTGCACTTTATAATTATTAATTATTATTATATTATATTATAATTATTATTATTATTAATTATTACTTTAAAATTATATTGCTCTCCTCTATTTTATGGCGATTTATCGTTCAAGCTACGGTTATCATAGAAGAGCTTTAATGAGGGACCATCGGACTGAAAGGGAAACATCCTATATTCCCTGTACTGACATTATAACACTATTTAAACAATTCCTGAGTTCTTATGGAAGTTCCAGGAAAACATAAACTCTGTTTGTGGCTTTGGTTAATCTGTTATAGTGCACGGTCCAGGTAAGTTTATATGAAACACACGCTCATGTGCGTGAAAAAAAAAGTGATTGTAAAATGTAAATAGCGAACATCACGAACGCGTGTCCTTTTTAAATTTCTCATTGAAAAGCTCACGTTTTGCACCCTGCCTAAAACATAATTTACAATCAATGTGTTAATGATGCATTGTTACAATTGTATGAGCTGTTTCGACTGACCAGCCGCATCAGGAATGTATCAGAATGGCAGCTTCACGACATATGGTTTGGTCTTTGATCATAAACGGAATGCGCCCAAAATGCAACAATATTTAAGATTCTAAAATCTTCTGAAGAAACAGTTTTCACGTTGAGCAATAAATAACCTTTTCGATTACCATTACGGGTCACTTCTGACTGGAACAAAACGCTGTAACACGTTGATAATGCAGTTTTTCGTGGGTGCAATCGATTACACTGATGGTCTGTGGAAGTTGAGCAAACGCAGCATAGTCGCATATTCACTGCGTCGCTGACATTTTAATGTAGGTATGCGTGGAAACTGATAGGCTTACTACATCAGCTACATAAAATTGTATGCTAATGAGGAGTTGCTGTTTAGCCGTAAGGTACATAGTGCTAAAGAAGCTTCAAACGTGAATTCATCGTCAAATCACCGTCTTCGTAGTTTAAAAAGTTGTTTTAGCATATTTTTTTTTTAATGGTTTAACAGTTTATTTGTCCGCATTTGGTGATAGTATAAGTTTGAACTTGCATACTATTTTGACACCTACAAAAAAGGAAGTTGTTGAAAGCTATCTCATGAAACTGAATAGATTCAAATTTTTGTAGGTAAACGTTTGAGTTATAGTTATACATGAACGAAGAAATCCCATGCAAATACATTGACTTTTTTTACATAATTTTAGTGTTTTAATTTAGAAAAGAAAAGTAAGAAAATGAGCACAGTTCAAAAGTCGAATCAAAATTAATTTTTACTTTTCAAAACATGTCAGAATCCAAAAAGTAATTTTTTTTCTGGAGTTGCTGTGATATGTGTAGCAATTCAATTTTACCACCAGTGATTTCGATACGTCTAAACCTAAGCGACGATTTTGTCCCTTGCAAGATAAAAATACAAGATAAATACATTCTTTTTCGAATGTTTCAATTAATTGGGTGTCCTGTTTCCCCATTAAGCATCCTCTATTGTATGACAATTGCTATAGTCGAGTGCTTATACCTACAAACATTTGAAGAAACTATGCCGACTTGATTTTGTTCATTGACACCATTCCTTTAGGTGCACAATACAGTGTGTTCCCTGTTGAAAAGTTGGACATACATCATTTTGCACAATCAATCAAATGGCCCCAGCTAACCCCATTCCCGTCTTTTAATCTGCAATGCTAATCGCTTTGAAGCAAAATTAATCCAGTTAGCTGATTAGGTACTTCCTCATCCGAAAATAACCCCCGACATGTCCCTGTATTATTGTGGCGTCTTCGAAGCACTAACATAAGTTTAACAAGAGATCCGTTTCTTCGGTATTTGTTTTTTTTTTCTCCTAAAAGTTTCCTATCACATATCAAAGTAGATAAGTAGTACAACGGTCATATTCGACATGAATGATTAGCAATATACTATGTAGGTAACCCTTACCGCATACAAATTGTTGGACTCAAGGGTATAGGTAGGTACTTGGGAAAAATTCCAATCAGTTGTACATAAACTTACATGTACTTACATCCCAGCCTCTACTACTTCAAACAAAACAGGATGGATCTGAGTAGCTAGGTCTTCGTTACGTTACCGTATTTTTGGAAGAATTTAATCGATTAAACGGATTTCAACGTCTACTTGGCGCCGATAGAAATCCGTTAACCTCGCCAACGCCAAATAGACGTACCTTATATGTGCGAGAGTGTGTGTAGCAAAGCGTGCAAAAGGTAAAATATCGCAAACTTGTAGACATCGAATAAATGAGTCGATTCCGTTGTTCGCTTCAAGTTTGATATATTGTGGCTGACAAAGGTCTTTGGTGGCAGGATATTCGATTCGAGAGTTGGCGGCATTTATATTTAAGTGTATGCGATATCCGCACACACACACAAATATGTCTATCCTTATACGATGCAAGAGTTGAACGGTGGTCAGTGAACAGAATGACCGACGATTTTTCAATCGTTTAACGTCGGTACATACCTACTCTCCGGCAATTTAAAACTTTTCAGGGATAAAATGGCTAAGCCATAGAATATTTAAGGACCAATAAATAATTTATTTCGCAATGACAACCTGATGCATTTGAAAATTCAGTTTAACGCAGCCATACAGATCAACCGAAGGCAAATGCAGTGATTATTATTTAAGTGAAATTGTTGAATCGCGTGACTTTGGGTTGTAAATGTTTGACATTGGAAGACAATGAATGAAAAGTGATTTAAATCTCAGAACTAATAAATAACCGATACAAGGGTTGATGTCTAAAAAAATTAAGTTCCTTTTTTTTAAGTTTCCGCTTCAGATTGATGAGAAACAAAGTATTTTTGGCTAAAAAAGGTTAGTTTATGGTTTTAGAAAACTATCTAAAATCCTCGTATTCATAGGTTAAAAACATTTTCTAGCTTACAACCAAACCGTAGGCCGGAAAATGCTAATTTTAATTTGGTTTACATTATTTACTTTAAAATTCTATGTATTTCTTAATTACCTAATTTGGAATTTAAGGCAAATTACGCATGTGGCTCTGTGTTTGGTCCCACATGAATGTGATAAGCAGAAAAGGACTTAAACTCCAACAAAATAAATTCTCATTTATTCTACATTCTTCATTATTTGTCTGCAAGGTGAAGAGTGAATTAAATTTATACAGGGTGTCAAAGTTAAGCAGTATAAGCCTTTTAGGGGAGATTTTGGAAAATCCGCCGAACAAAAATCCAATGTTGGGCCAAATCGACCAATTCACCATTCTTTAAAGATGGTTGAGGAACGAATTTACCCCGGTGCTACTTTGGGAAGGTGGTTCATCTTGTTGAAGAACATCGCCCTTTTCTGAACAAGAGGAACATCCTTAAGGAACTCCGGCAATAGTTCTCAAAGAAATTCCAGGTAATAATGACAATTACCTTTTGTAGTCAGGCCAAACATCATCGCTAAACAGCAAAACATATTGATTGATTACATTTTTACGTTTGCAGGATATTGTGCGTATTAAATGAGCATTAGAGATGGAGTCTTACCAATGGTGTTTTGTTTGCGTTTTGTCAGTCTACACCATTTTCGCAAAAAAACTGGAAAATTCCACTCTTCTTTGTGCATCTCCTGTTAGAAAAACCAGTGTTATGTGAAAAGATATGTAATCTATTACTCTGTAGAGTTCTGTGAATTCTGGTTCGTGAAAGTACCAGTTGCACAGCTAGTTTACGGAGTGCGGACGCTGACTGGACTTCTACAGCACGCAAAATCTTACCCTAAACTTTTGCCGCCGCTGCGTCTAAACGTATCTCTTTTATTTGGTGCAGCTGGCTCTAGGAAATAAGGCCCCAAGAAATAAAGCCCCAAAAAGCCCTTATTTCATGCAGCCAAAACTGGGTCTTTATTTCATTATGAAATAAATCATTTTTCATTTTTATTATTGTTGCTTAATTTTATTTGACCATGGATGTTTGACTTAAACATCTGTTGATCGTACGTAAAAAAGTTACTTAAAATAATTTTTTGGAAATTTGTCAAGGGCAATGTATGCATTTTGATAAATTTTCAAAATTTTGAGTTGAGGGAGCCATAACCTTTTTGTAGCTACTGATGCTACAACAGTTTGAAAGTTAAAGTTACAACATTTAAATAAGTTCGTGTAATTGAAATTTGTTTTAAGTAAAAAGGAATATGTATGTATATTTAACAACTGTTGTTTCGACGATTGGCTAAAATACAAAAAAATGTGATTATATATCTACGTACAAGGTGGCGCAAAATTAATCACCCTATCGAAAGATGTTATGACTTTTGCAAATAGCGTCGTATGTCAACCATAACTTAAATAAGTATAAAAACTGCAGCTATCTAGATGTATAATCGAAGCACCGGACTACTATTACTTTGTATTACACGACTCGTTCGACCGAAATTTTAGGAATCTATAGTATCCTTATATAAAAATCATATTCTTGTACAAAATATCTATGAGAATAAAATCATCATCCAATCATTTTGAATAATAATAATCAAACTAACTGTTTGAAACGGCAACGCGGCTTTTTTGTACCTCTGTACTTTTGTACTTCTGTACAAAAAGAACGCCGCGGAACACTTTCCAAATCCCTGGTGGCCGGGTTTCCTAGGGTTATTCTTTGTCGGATCTTCACTATGTTGTCATTCGTGGAGTTGATGTTTATACTCTAGGTAGATGAACTCCTTAACTACATTGTCACAATCGGTTGACAACATATTACGTCTTGTCCTCATTCAATTCAAGACCAACTAATTTCGCGTGTTCTTCAATAGCCGTGAAAGTTTCTATCGCGGAACGTTGGCACCGTCCGATAATGTCAACATCGTCCGAATATGCAGGAGCTGTACTGATCTGTTAAAGATAGTTCTATCCGTGTTGACATATGCCCTACAAGGCTGCACAAATGTATTTGCTCAAGAACAAGATTAATGAAATCACACTAAAGCACATCTCCTTGCCGAAATCCGGTGAATGTTTCGAAGACTCCAGAAGAGTCCACAGCACATTGCACTACGAGTTATTCAGCTTCACGCGACACAGTTAGACATGTGGACCTGGAGTCGTGATCCTGAATTCGGCCGTCGACACGTAGAGCCGATTAGTGCAAAAGGGTTTGAGATGTTCACATAGTATGTTAGATAAGATCTTATATCCGACATTTATCATGGATAAGCCTTGATAGTTTTCCAGCCAGAGCCGTCGGCCTTGTTGCTCTTAAGCTTTTCTATAGCGAAGTCAACCTATTCTATACTGCGTGGCGGGACTGGTTCTTCATTGACTGGACGTGGTTGCTGCTGGATATGCTGCTTAAATACATTTACTATTCTCTGCGCGTCGGTGAATAAGTTTCCTTGGCTGTTTCGAAGAGCATGCGTTTCGGTCTTAAAGCCAGCAACCAGTTGCTTGGCTTTCTAATAATAGCTCCGAATATTGTTTCGATCGTGAGACTCTTCGATCTTCTTGAACTGGGAGACTGTTTCTACGCAGGACCTACTTCAACAGCCTTCTCCTTTCTCGGTACTTATCCCTTGCTGTCCATTTTTCCCGATCTTCTCTGGGTTAGGTTAGGTTACAAGCTAATTTTCTTCTGGGGAGATCGCAGATTCTTCTCATTAGATAGCCGAGCTTTGAATGTAGCTACAACAAGAAAGTGGTCAGAGTCAGTCGACGTGTGCAAAGTAAGCAAAGTAAGATTAGGTTGGCGGTTCGACCGTCTGGAGAGCGCAAGGTTGCTGTGTGGATCCTGCCACTTATAAGCCACGGCTAAGGATATTTTCATTTGATTCCCATATCATGGGGTTTGAGAAGAAAAAGTCAATCCACCATTTGGCTGATGATGACGCGCTATATAGCGTTAGATTTCACTTTAGATATCTTAATAATTTTCTAACAAGATTTAATTGTTAAATGTTAATCAGTAATTAGATTATAGTGAAATTAAGAATATATTAAAAACGAATAAACATGACATAACAACATAAGGAAACGCTACAGTCCACTTGGGACCCTATCCATATATGCCCCAAATAAAAAAGCATTAGGAAGATGATGGCCAGCATTTTATTTCATTAAAATAATAAAAAAAATATTTCTTGGAAAAACGCCCCAAAAAGTGGGACTGGCCAAAAACTTTGTGTAGGCGATATGTTGAAAAAAATATTGGCTTAATATCTTGTTAAACATTTTTTTCGCTTTCTATGAAAATTTTCGAAGAAAACAGCACCTTAGTGAAAAACGCGCACAAAAAATAGGCGTGGCAAAAAACTTTATGTGACAAACTTATAAAGGAGAGCAGTGCCTACATATCATGTGAAGTTTGTAACACTCTATCTCTCTAACTTTAGCTTTAAAACTGTTTCGCCCACCTGGCATTATTTCGTTTATGAAATTCTTAATGATTTTGGGATGGTTATGGTATATGGGGGAGAGCGCGTTTTGCCCTTATGCAATCCCCCTGCTTGGCTTTACTGTCAGATTTGGAGTAGGCGCGAGGTTGGCTACATGCAAACTTAGTTTATACCCTGTTTCATATACCCAACTACGCACCTACTCCAAATAAAGGGTGATCCATTTCGAGGTTCCCTACTTTTTTAAAGAAAAAAACACAGAAAATTCAAATTTAATGGATAATGTTTATTATCATTTGAAAGAACATTCTTTGGCATTTATTTTTTGAAGATTATGTCTATCAAATGTTGGCCGTTGCTACGTCGCAGATGGTCCATCCGTTGAGTCCAATTTTCGATCACTCGTTTGAGCATTTCGACTGGTAACTGGCGAATGACACGCATGATGTTTTCCTCCAAGGCCTGAATCGAAGGGGGTTTGTCGGCATAAGCTTTTGACTTTACATATCCCCACAGGAAAAATTCTAACGGTGTGATATCACACGATCTTGGTTGCCAATTGACCGGCCCAAAACGTGAAATTATGTGCTCACCGAAATGTTCTCTCAATAAGTCCATTGATTGATGCGATGTGTGGGAAGTGGCGCCGTCTTGCTGAAACCAAATGTCACCGAGATCACGAGCTTCAATTTCAGGCATCAAATAGTCGGTTATCATGGCACGATAACGGTCGCCATTGACGGTTACGTTCGCACCGGCATAATTTTTAAAGAAATATGGACCGATGATTCCACCGGCCCACAAACCACACCAAATCGTTGTTTTTTCTGGATGAAGTGGCAGTTCTTCAATCTATTCAGGTTGCTCTTCGTCCCAAATGCGGCAATTTTGTTTGTTTACATACCCATTGAGCCAGAAATGGGCCTCATCGCTAAACAAAATTTGCCTCGAAAACGTCGGATCTTCTTGGAACTTTTCAAGAGCCCATAGAGCGAAGCGATGTCGCTTGGGAAGGTCGAGCGGCTTCAGTTGTTGCACAAGCTGTATTTTGTACGCTTTCAATTTAAGATCTTGACGTAAAATGCGCCAAGTCGTTCCATACGTCAGTCCGAGTTGCTGCGAACGGCGCCGAATCGACTCTCTAAGGTCTTCGTGTACACTCTCAGCTACGGCCGCTATATTTTCTTCACAGCGTGCTGGACGTAGTCTATTCGGTCGAATATTATCCAATAATGAATGCTGGGTCTCAAAATGGGTGATGGTGTTGCGAATAGTACGCTCAGTAGGCCGATTATGTTGACCATAAGTTGAGCGAAGTGCACGAAACACATTCCTCACAGAACGTGAATTTTCATAATAAAGTTGAACAATTTGTAAACGTTGTTCACGCGTAAGTCTTTCCATTATGAAATGCCAAACAATACTAAACAAAAATAACATGACAGCATGACACGACTCACACGTGATCTGTCTAAAAAGGCTATTGAAAAAGTATCTCTACTTGGATCACCCATTATTACAGTCAAAAAGCACGGTGGTTGCAGGGGGCGGTGTGGTGATTGCCCCCTACTCCATTAGAAACTTCTTAATAATTGAAATAACTTTCAATGGGAAAAAGTGGCCTTATTTCTATGTTGATGTGGAAATAAGATTCCAATTTATTTGGCTTTATTTCCATTAATTTTTTGACATTATTTCGTTTTGCGGAGTGAAATAAAACCAAATTTGTCTTATTTCGCTTCTTTAAGTGAAATAACTCCAAATTTTGAATTATCTTTATTTCTTTTGGCATTATTTCGAATATTAACGGGTGTTACAAACTTTTTGTCAAAATTATGATATCCTTAGGATAGGGAATAATTATCGTACTGTATGTTTAATGATATATAAAGCAATAACTTACGATAATTTTTGTTTCCCAACACAATAACCATACTTTCCGGGTAGTGCCCGCCAAATTTGTGTACCCGGGTATATGTTGTAGCGAAAAATGTACGTCACCCAGAATCCAGAAATAACCAACGTGGAGGTTTTTTTGAATGGCGGGCGCAATGTAACCCCCCGGTTGATATGATTAAAAGTTAATTGAACAACTGTTCTTGAAATATATTCATTCAAGGGTGATATTATTACTTTGACAAGGCAGTGACAACAAGACGAGGTGGCCGAGTGGTTAAGGCGTTGGACTGCTAATCCAATGTGCTCTGCACGCGTGGGTTCGAATCCCATCCTCGTCGGGCTTTTTTTTATTTTTTTTTTGTTTTTAATATGAACGTAAAAATAGAAAAACCAAATTTATTTAAGGAGTTTGGGAGGAAACCTATTTATTTTCTGTGAAATATACACAAATGTACTTTTGGTAGTTTAAAATATGTAAAAGAAGAATTAAATAATATTTTACGTACAGATTTTTCTGTAAAACCAATATAACAAAAATGTGACACTCACTCTTACGAATAGCAACGGGAATACCCAGACTAGCTCAGTGTTGATTAGAATTAATTTTACTATTCAACTATATTAAAATACTTACAATTAGATTACATTTTAATGTCATTAGCGTTCAATTATTTTGGTTAGATTGACAAACTTAATTCTAAAGACAAAAAAAAAAAACAAAGGATGAAACGAGTATTTAATTTTTTATTCGTTAAATTCAATAAGAATTGTTATAAAACTACGTTATGTAATGTGCATATGTAGTAAAAAAGAGAAAACTGTTTAAAAACCAATTAGCCAAATAAATTTTAACAGAATATTTACCCAGACTAGAATGGAAAACGTTGAACGACAACTCAGATACAAAATAAGCAGAACGAACGGTAAATTAGCTTCATTGTGCAGCAGCTGGATTTTGTGTGTTTTCCTGTACAAAGTTTGTGTTGTTCCGACGATTCTCACTCTACCGCGATTACTGTAATTACAAATGTAATTATTTAATGGTATTGGGCAAACTCCTAAAAATGTCACTTTTATGTCTTCTAGTGTATTTATAATACACTAACTGCACTAACTGTGTAATTTAAGGCTCTTGACGATGTGCTGTATAATAGAAAGGCAGTATTTCTCAGCAGTTGCTTTATTATTTTATCTGCATCTTTGTACTTCGGCTAAGGTCCTGTTCTTATTTCGAATAGTACACTTTATAAATAGAGAAACGAGTTTTGTCTATAAATGATTTATGTATGAATTATCAAGACAAAGGATATTGTATGTATACTGAGGTTATCATGAGTTCTGGGAAATAGACGAGGTTATGATCGGATTGATACATTCTCATTTTGTCTACATTCCTAGAGGCCTGTGATTCGATCTCAAATAAAAAATGTTTCGCAGATCTTCCAGTTTCGGAGAAATCACTGAAGCCATTTAAATGCTGATGTTCTTCCATTTGTGTGATCTGCGGGTTTTTATACCTGGCACATATAACACCTGCATGGTCCACCTATTTTTGTTTCATCGTCCATCAACAAAAACGAAGTTCTCCAGTCCACAGAATCCAATGCACACTTATGGCTTACAATTAGTACTAAAAAGTACTTAATGTTCCTAGTTGTAGGGTTCCCAGCTCGACACAAAAGGAGAAGACCCGTTTTTAATAACAAATAGAATCTGCAGTTTAAAGAAGGGAAATAATCCACCTCACATACATTTTTATAAATAAAAAGTAACTTTAATATTTTTACATTATATCTTACAAAATATAGGAAATGTTCTGTTTAGCAAGTCACTTATAAAAAGATTGTTGCTACATTCGTTTTTGCATCACGGAGATAAGATAGCATTTCATCAATTGTTGGAAAATTTTGTAACTTGTTTTCTTTTTCCAATTCGTTGATTCAATTAATCAACAATTTTTTTTTGATTTAATTTTAAGAAATTAACATTATTTAATACCTACAAAATGATTATTAAGTTAGTAGAAAAATGTTTGCTGAAATGCTAGAGCGAAAACACGTTGATTACAAAACCCAAATATGTTCCCACTTTTCAATAGAAAGTATTTATAAACCCAATTGAATATGTTTTATTTACACATGCAACAGAAAATAGAACAGTGGACAGAACAGAAAGTTAGTTATTCGTAGTGGATTCAGTTTCTTTTTACAGTTCTCACTCTGCTCCGCAAAGGCAAAGGCTATAGCAACAGACTTTAGAATGCTTTCAGAGAATCACTTTGTCTCTTGCAACATTAACTTTTTTAAGAAAAAATTACAAAATTAATGCACACGTTGCAGAAACGCTGAAAACTCTCAAACATATTTTTACGCTTAAAAATTGGATAATTTTTCAATGTACAAAGCGTTTGTTAATTCCGTATATCTGACAGAATTTTACCCACACTTTTAAAAATATTTAACACTTTTGGACTTTACTATAGTCGTAATATCATCCCTAGTCGAAATTTCCGCACGATTGCATGAATAAATCTCTCTTAAGTAATACCATTCTAAACGAGAAATTTAAAAATAATGAAATATATATATATATTTCACACAACCACATTCGTTCAGCGGAAGGATGAAACTAATTATCTGTCAAATCAGACCTGAGCTAAGTGTAACCTTTAGCGAAATAAGCACTAGTTGAAAAAAAACGTTAGACGGCGGACCCTTTACTTGAGTATAACTTGAAATTTGTTCCAATTGCCGTTTTTAGGTGGTAACCCTTGAGGATGTGCACAGTGACCTGTATTTTATTTATGTCGGACTTAAATTCAACTTGGAATATTGACTCTAAAATAGATAATTATGAAACATTTATATGAATTTCCATTTCCCGAAATATGACCCAGGCCCAATCACTTATTTTAATGGAATCTGCATGATAATGATATTGAAAACCCTTAGCGGGTTTTATTTGAATGTTTGCATTTTTGTCAAAAACAAACATTATTTGGACAGGAATCCCACCACCAGTCCTTTTAAAGAAAATGTGTCTAACGATATTTACGTCGGATGATGCATTTCAAAAACCCGTATCTCATTTACATTACCTTTTCGTTATTGCAATAAAAACGTTATTTTCATAGCGAAGCAAATATGTACGGCTTGCCTTTGCATACATGTATATTCATTTACCTATAGATGCGTGCATACTTTTTGCACAACTTAGTTTTAAAGCTCTGGAGATTAGACATCACATAACTTCGCAATAAATACTGATCCCTGATAGTTATATATTTTGTTTTCTCTCTGCCGGCAATATAAGCCATAATTCTAAATTTTGGGACAACAAAAATATACCTAATAGTAGGGAGGTTCTTTTTTAAATAAAATAATACCTTCAGAAAGATATGTATTTATGTCAAACCAATTGTCAGAACCTCCTATAGTAAGTTAAAGTATAGGTATTTTTTCATACATAATAATTAACTGTCGAGCGGTTTATGTCATTTTAAGCACCAGCTAAAACGTACTTGCTGCGCCTTCCTTCGTCGTCAATGAATGGTATCAATTTGCCTTTAAGAATAAGTATCTTTTGTTCTTTCACTTAATTGTAACTTAATACAAATCATTAGGAAGGCCATTTGTCAAATCATGAACCAAATGTACCTATTTACCGCCACATAGTTTCTCTCTAGTTACCGCAGGTGGGCGACCAATATCGAGTAACACAATAATCTCTCTGCAGTACCGTTTCTAATTAGTAACCACTTACTCTGTCCCGATGGATAACAGGATGCTTTTTCATGGATATCAACAAGTTGCCACCAGTTATTCTCATCGAATTACGCCATATCATCGCGTCGCGTCGTGGAAAAGTATCCATTAAAGCAGCATCATCTAATTACCCTCAAAATGTGACAGAAGGTAAGATACTATCTGCCAATTTAGGCGATACTTACCCTCGCCCACCCTTCGATAGAAAATATCGCAGGGTTATTACATCAATGTTTATCAGTCGAACGATTGCTGTCGGCAATCTTATCGCGGAATTTTAACGATATGACATACTCAATTTTGAATTGCGGATGCAGATAAGCGGGAACCACAATTGCGATGTTTAACTGAAACTCAATGAAATTGGTGCTCTCGCTGCTCCGCTCTTTTGTGGTGGTGACTTCTTTCTTCTTTGTAGTTCATATCTTTTGATTTACCATTAGATATGATGATGGCTCCAAGTGGTGGAAGATGCTTGCTCGCACACATGTTCGTCTTGAGTGTCCCGTCATGTCGCAGGATGGCGACACCACACCAGAAGTGCATGAAATCGCATTCATGGGAAATATGAGAACTTTGTGTGTGTAGCAAGTATAAATGATACGAGTATCTACAACTGGGGGGATTGTAGATACTACTATATTTTCGATATAGATTCGCCTTCTTTATGATTGTCAGGGTTGGTTACATGTAAAAATGAATTATTTGCAGAATAGTCGCGAGATGAATGTGACTGCGAAAGATGAAAAGGCGGCAGAATCTGCCACAGAAACGGGTACAGAAACCAAATGTCACCCAGATAAAGGATTCGGAGTTCACATCTCCGGCTTTGTAGATGGATAAGATTTATTTTTATCGTTTCCAATACAATCTTCTCCAGCGCGTCGCGCATACAGGAGATGTGGGTATGTGAACCAGAAAGTACCAACGTATTCCGGACATATTCAATTTGAACTGTAGCTCATATTCATCGCAGTCGGGTTGGCAAATCGAATTTATTGTAATTTGCTTTCGGTCCCTGGCTGGGTAGTGGAAGTGGAACATTGTGTACGATGAGGCCGCACTGGAATCTTTTAAATCAGTTTTACTATTTGTTCTGCCTTCAACCCCTTTGCTGGAGTTTTTTTCTTGTCTTTTTTACAGCCGTAGATTGAGGCAATCGGATTAAATTAAGCATTTCACATGGAACATTTATCCTTTCGTTATGAAATTCATATTTTTGATGTTATTAGATACATTTAAGTGAATTAGTATATTACTTGGTGGGAGTTCCCATATTTTTATAAGGGGAAATTGTGTTGTTGTAGAAAATTGTAGTGGGAAAGGATTCTAAGACATTGGAATAGAAAATGAATATAAATGAACGAGTTTTTGGAAAGACAGGCATCATTGGTCTTTGGGGAGAGTAATTGAAGTGATTTTGTAAAAGTTGTATTAGAAATCAGCTACATTCATAATAACCAAACAAGGTGATTTTCCATTAAATGGAATGTGTGGTTTAAGAAAGATTTAATCTTGAATGTTCTGTAGTATGGCGCCGAATGTTAGTCGATGAAAGAGAAAAAAAACCATTCAACATTTGAATATTGAATACCCAACAAAACAAACAGCTGCAAAAATAATATGCACGACGTCATACAGAACAGAGCACCAAGGCGAGTTAACCGCCGTACTGTTGTCAAAAAAATGTTTTGATGTCGAAAGTACATAAGATCGCTTCATTAGCCAAAATATAAAAATTTAATAAAAAATGTATTTCGTAGTTTTCAACATACTCGAAAACTAGAATATAAAGCAATATGGATTTCAGCTTTCGATTAAGAACTATTAGGGGCAACAAATACTAGAAAAATACTATTATCTATTTTCATTCATATTGCTAATTTTTTGATTAATAAAGCTGAGTTCGTATTTTCTTAAAACAAAAACTGATATAGTCATTTTTTGAAAGTGTTGCCGTTGTTTTTAAATAATATATTTTTTTTATTTTAAATTATTTATTGAATAAAATTACCCTTCCCGCTTCAAGGGGGAGAAATAGACAAAGCTTGAAATAGAAAAATGCTCGTTAAATATAATAATAAAAATTCGTTATCATTTTTTAGCGCCTGGGTTTATTATAAATAATAAGATGTTGATCAAATGTTTGCTTATCACATATAAACTTTTGAAAAGAACCAAATCTTTCAACAATATCGCTAACGATTTGGTTAATTTTTGCTAATTGAACACTTTAAATATATGAGTTCATAATACAAAAACTAATTATAATCTTTTGGGGCCGTTTCTGTGAATTTCGATTTCATTTATATTTTATAAAAGTTGGAATAAAAAAATAATTTAAGATTTTGTTTAAAATACCCTTTTTTAAGTTTGTGCAACAACTGAATACGTACATATGTGCAATTTTTTTTACCCACCCGGAGTACCTAAAATACGAAAACCGAAGATAATCTTTTGAGCAGTTTAACAAAAAAAACGGTAATTAATAAACCACTTGTATCGTAGGTACTTATGTATGAGTGTGTCTAACCCGCTGTTGATTCTAAATTCGAAAATGCTTTAAATATACTTACTATTACAAAAAACTAATATTACAAAAAAAAAAAAAAAGCAAGATTCGCCGACTTGCATTAATTGCAAGGGAAAACACCCAGCAAACTATCGCGGCTGTGAAGTAGCTAAAGAGCTGCAGAAAAGGCGCGACTTAGTAAAGAAAAAGCCTTTACCGATCGAAAGCCGATTCAAAGATGAATTTTAAAAAGACAACGGAAAAAGTTCTAAAGAAAGAAAAACAAGGACTAAGGAAATGTCCAAGCCCCCGCAGACGACAGTACGGAAAATTGAGGTACAAAAGTCGACGAATCGCGGCCCGCAAACGTACGCTGAATCCGCGATAAAAGCAAACAATCGAGTTATTTACGGCGCCTGATCCAGTCCATCAATTTTTTTCCGCAATACTTGCGAGACTTGAAGAGCAATGCCAAATTAACAAACGTATGTTCACGAAACTGGATAAGTTCGAAAATAAACTTCGAGGTACATCAACTCCCATTTAAATTATGAAAAGCTTTATTAAGGAAGTAACATGGAATGCGAATGGCCTTCTACATAAAATCGACGAGTTAGAAGCATTCCTTCACAAAAACGATATTGATATATGCCTGGTATCTGAAACGCATTTGAGGAAAGAATCAGATACAAAAATTAGAGGTTACAGCGGTTATCACGCATATCACCCATCAGAAAGGGCTAGAGGAGGAGCGTCCTTTTTTATAAAATACACCACTGATCACTCACCGGGTGAAATAATTGAGCTTGATTAAATGCTAATAAGCTCGGTTATCGTAAGCATTAAACGCATTACATATAACTTTGCGTCTATTTATTGTACTCCACGAGCGACGTTAGGAAAAAAATGATTGAAGAGGCATATTTGACTTACTTGAACAGTACATTGTAATTGGTGGTGATTTCAATGCAAAACACACCTTTTGCGGCTCCAGATGTATCTCACGAAAAGGTCGAATTGTATTCGAAGCCGGTATGGAGTCTTGGGTCGACTTTTACTCGTCTGGCAAACCCACGTATTGGCCTTCCGATATGGCAAGAACACCAGACCTCATCGACTTTTTTTTTATCGCAAAAGGAGTATCCGAAAACTCAGTCAATTGAAGAAAGTTTTGATCTATCTTCTGACCATTCGCCGGTCATTCTGATAATTACAATCGGAGGCTTACGCGAAAAGGGCGGTCCACAAAAACTTACTAGCAAAAGAACTAATTGGAACACCTTTAGAAAAGAGTGCATCAATAAAATCGATCTGAAAGTATCCCTTCGAACACCATATGAACTCGAAGACGAAGTGAATCAATTCTTCGATGCCTTGCAAAGTTCAGCGTGGAACAATACGCTGAACAATAAAAAGAGAGTAACTACAAGTAGCGAATTAAAATATCCCCACGAAATTACTGAGTAAATTTAGTAAAGGAAAAAGGAAGAGCGCGTAAAAGATGGCAGCAATCTCGCGCTCCGCAGGATAAAACAATTTTAAATAGTCTTTCCAGCAAACTCAAAAGAAACATTCGGGACTTTAAAAATCGTTAAATCTCTATGTATCTCGAAAGTCGAAAGGCGGATAAAACTTTTAACTATTCGCTTTGGAAAGTCGAAGATATTTGAAAAACTCATATTGAAGCGATTACATCCGATCATCCGATCCGATTACTACCGGATCACCAATTCAGATCCAGAACTAAGAACTCTACAATTGACCAGGTTTACAGAATTACCAACGAAATTGAAAAAAGCACTAGAGGAGAAAAAAAATTGTTCAAGCGTTTTCCTTGACGTCTCTCAGGCCTTTGGCAAAGTATGGCATACGGTATTAAAATATAAACTAAACAAAGCTCTCCCAAAGTCATTATATGAGATCCTAAGCTCTTATTTAGATGACAGACTCTTTTGTGTTTAAAACGGGAACGAGTACTCCAAATTCAAAGAAATCGCGGCGGGAGTTCCACAAGACAGTGTTCTGGCCCGATTTTATTCCTATTATTCACTCGGGATATCCCGCAACTTTCGCGGACGATACGGCTATTCTAGCTGTAGACAATTCGATTCAGTCCGCGACAAATAAGCTTCAACCATCTATCGACAGAATATGCTTGTGGACAAAAACTTGGAGTATTGTCCTCAACGAGACAAAATCCACGCACGTTAATTTTACTTACAGAAATGTAAGCATTTATATTGACTTAGTACAAATTCAGTACGCAATCGAGGCTAAATACTTGGGAATGACGAGCGATACAAAATTTAAATGGAAATCGCATGCTAAGAATACAAGCAAGTTCTAAAACCGGTTTGGACGTACGTTATACAACTTTGGGGTTGTACCAAACCAAGTAATGTTAACATTTTGCAGACTTTTCAAAATAAAGTCCTAAGAAAAATCGTAAATGCTCCGTGGTATACGAAATTTCGCACGTAAACAACACACTCGCCTAATTGGCCATTGCAATTACGCTGTACTACAGATTCTAGATCAGAGAAATCTTGTGCGCCGATTACAAACGATAAAACCTTTTGAATTAGCGCAATAAAATGTAACCGCATGTTATTGTCGGTATAAGCTGGTGCTTCCGCCGGGAAGTTTCCTGCCAAACGTAATTAAATATTTAACTTAAAACTGCTTAATAGGCATGAGCCTAGTTGTAGTATAAAAGTATTTTGTAGGGAGGTGTTTTTAGTGAGTAAGAATCTCACACTGTTATGAGCACGCGCAGCCGGTCCGCATAATGTCTCATGGAGGATTTTCCACCTACCCTCGAGAGAAAAAAAAAAAAAATACAATAAATAAATTCTTCTTATCTTCCTTTACAACAACTTCAGAACTAAATCTTCAGAATATTTTTTTTAAAGCCCCTGCCCATATGGCTGATACTGCGCGGAAGTCTTTATGGAAGATCCGTCGTCTTAACCAATGAAGGGCCAAGCACTCACATAGGATATGTTCGGAAGTCATTCATAATGATAACTCCGGCCGCAATGGCCAGTGAGGAAGCCCAGCTTCCTATTATTCTCCTTACTTAATAGTAGAATTTCCTTGTTAGGGCTTAATTAATCTTTTTGATTGTCTTAAACCCGATAAACATTTCCCTTGGTTCAGATGAAGTTGTTGTTCCCATTCATTAATTAGCCTTAAAGCAGTAGCCCATTTGACTCTGCAGTAGGGTTCTGGTCCTAAGAACGCAGATTCGGATCCAACTGTAGTGCTACTGACTATCCGAGAAGATGTCTTTTTAATAAAGATCTGCATCGGTGAGGGCCCAACAATGGCCTCAAGTGATATTGTTGAGCAGGTGCGCCTCACACCTGTAATACCGAGACAAGCAATACGCAGCAGTTTCTGTAGCTTACTTGCCGTTGTTCGTTCAAGTACATTGGGCTACCAGACAACGGCCGCATACGAGATGATGGGTCTGACCATCATTGTATACAGCCAGTATATTATTCTGCGACTGAGACCTCAAGTTCTGCCATACAAGCGTCTACTGGCCCACATGGCTCTCGTTACGCATTCGGTGGTAGATTTTATATGAGAATTCCAGATAAGTTTTTTATCGAGGGTAATTGCAGGATATTTGACTTCACTGGAGTAACTCATCATTGTTCCTTTTATTGTAATAGGTTGAAGATTGACCATCTATCTTCAGTCAGACTAAGATAAATCGTTAAAAAGATCAACGAAATGAAAATCGTAACACACCATTTGACTTTTTATTGACATTAAATAATTAACGATTGAAAACACGTGGTGTAGTACTCGTTTGAACTCTTTATAACATGTACCGAATTTCGTCAATGAGGTAGATTCTTCTTCTACTTCTTTAATTCTATCCTATCCTAAGCGTATATTAAATTTGACACATAGTGTGTAACACCTCTTAATATCCATCGTAGACCCCTAAAAGTACATATATTCATGATCAGGGCTATTTAGCAATGTCCGTCCGTCCACATATTCCCTAGGGCTCCGAAATGGTTAAGTGTAAGTTTTTAAATACGCTCACTGCCACGCCCACAATTTATAAAAGAACGTTTTAAAGTTGGAAAGAAAGAGTGTTACAACCTTCAGAAGATATGTAGGCACTTCCCTCCTTTATAAGTTTGTCATATGTCATATGTTTTCTGCCACGCCTTCTTTTCGTAGGCGTTTTTTACGAAAATAAGGTTTTCTTCGAATATTTTCATAGAAACCCAAAAAAATTGTTTAACAAGATATTTAGCCAATATTTTTTCCAATATATCGCCCATATAAAGTTTTTGGCCACGCCCACTTTTTGGGAGGCGTTTTTTTCAATTTCTTTCTTTTTATTCTTAATAAATTTCATAGAATGAAATAAAATGCTATCCATCATCTTTTCTTAATGCTTTTTTCTTCGGGTATCTATTTGGTATTTATTTGGGTATTTCTTTTTTATAGGGATATAGATAGGGTATCATAATGTTCTCCCCAAGCGGACTGTAGCCTTTCCTTATTCGCCTTTAGTGCGAATATATATATATGTATATGGTTCGCTGGTTTGACTTCCAAAAATGTCGCTACTGCCAAAAATATCTTTCAATCCCAGCTCTAAGCCTTGCGTCGACAAGTAAGAGCGAACCTCTGTTTCAATAATCAAGCCATCGCGGATGCCAGATCACTTAGTATGGAGAATTGAACTTAATAGAACATTATAGGTTTTAGTTAACCTTAGCGAGCGTAGTCCATCAGAGTCAGGAAAAGCAAAAAAGGATGTCCAATAGAGAGTGAAGTTGTGTCTGCTAGAATTGCATATATGTATACTACATCAATAATGCGAAAATGTTAATGACTGCAAACAAATAGTTATGCCATATCTTTCAGACAAATATCGTGATTCCGGTAAGGATTTCTATATGGTGTGCATGTGTTAGTAAATATTTAAGGATTCCATTTTTATGTTTTTCGTGATTTAATCGATGTGAATATTATTTTATTGATAATATTTTGATGGAGGTTGTCAAAAAAGTTATGGAATGGGTAAGGTCTATTAAAACATCCGGGATACTATGTTAATTCATCGGGCATTCGATTGGCACAGGATCCATACGCTTTTCTTCTTGGTTTGCAAACATGAGGCTTAAGATTAACTGTTTCAGGTAAAACATATGCATAATCAACTTGATTCTAACTCATACGTGTAAACATTACAATGCTATTGCTTTATAAGGGGATATAAGGAATATCTACATAATATCTATTTAAACCAGTGGCACAGAATATATGTATGATGATTGATGAAGAAACTTAAACAATATAAATATTTTTTGGAAGAAATATTCTTAACCTCAACTTACAGTATAAATCTTGTGTAATAATAGAAAGTAAGTGAGCAAACCCCAACTTGGAAATTTTCCACTACGCTCTTATCGTTCTATAAGCTAGCAGCGTTGATTACGTCTAAACAAAGAAATAGTTATAGTATTGTTAAGAGTTTTTAGAATATATAAGTTTTATATAAGCAATAAGACGAGACTTATTGCGAGGTAAGTTGCAAATTAGCGCTGCGAGTCCTCCGCAAGTTAACACACAATAATAGTGATGTAGTATGTTCGAAACTTAAAAACTTTTATGCCATACTATCCTTTACTTCAATAAGAGGTACCTAAACGGCATACCGTATACCGAATAGATTTTTTGCAATTAACACAAACGTATATTCAAACATTTTGGAAGAAAACAGCGTTTTAGTAAAAAACGGACACAAAAAATAGGCGACGCTAAAAACTTTAAATGGCAAACTTGTGAAGGAGTTCAATGTCTACATATTTTGTTAAGGTTCCAACCATTTTCAACTCAAAACAGTCTATGAAACAATTCAATTACTACATGAGACATTTCATAGAAGTTCACTCTCTCCTTCGGTAATTAGAATTACTCCTAGAACATGTGTTTTTATGCCTCTAAAGTTTGTTAACATCAAATATCGATGCTAAACATAAGGGAAGGTTACAGTCCGCTTGGGCCGAACAGTATGATACCCTATCCCTATCCTTAAATGATTCCAAAATGATTCCAAATGATGGTGGAAGGACATTTTATTTAATGTTGCATGAAATTTTTAAAATAAAACAAAAATTGTTGAAGAAACGCTTCCAAAAAGTAGGCGTAGCAAAAACGTTTATATGAAAGAGTTATAAAAGAGGGCAGTGCTTAAACATCTTTTGAAAGTTCTAAAACTATATCTCTCTAACTATAACTTTAAAAGGGTTTTTTTCTAAATTGTGGCCGGCGAATAGGGCGGATTTAAAAAATGTTAACACTTTACACTTTGCTCCAAATTTCATCTTCCTAGCATACATTTAAAGGCCTCAAACGTTGTTACGAACGGACGGACATTGCTAAATAGACTTAGTTTGTGGCCCTGATCATAAATATATATACTTTTAGGGGTCTACGACGAATATTAAGAGGTGTTACAAACTATGTGTCAAAATTAATACACCCTTAGGATAGGGTATAAAAATATATAATGATATGGGAATAAAGTAAAAACAGACACTAGCTTTTGGCTGCATGTTTGTACGGGCACAAACGTAGCAATAGTTGCATATGGTTTTTTTGGGAATGTCTCGAGTGTAGGTTAAAAATAGAATTGTGCTTTGAATGCATACTTGTAGAGTTTCTATCGCGATGGCTTTGAATTAGGAGTATTCCCCTCCGCGAACATTGAAATTGAATAAAAGTCTTCCCGCCAAATAAGAGCTTAGGACCTTATATAATTGCTATGGATGGGAGCTTTCCTGGGCTTGTAAACATAATGGGTATAGCTACCTTACATTGTCGTGGAACTTATACTATTTTAGGCGAAGCATTTATGTGGTGAACGAATATTTCTAAAGAAAGAACGAGTTACGGCAAACGTTGAAATTTCGAACTCAAACTGTAAATTAAAAATGAGATTACGACTCTAGAGAGTAAGCTGACACTTAAAAATATTCTACGTATTCATATTCTATTGTTTTAGTTAATTTTGCGTCCGTTGTGTTTGTGATAGCACTTTATACTTATGTGCCTGTTATATTTGTTTAAGATATGTAAAGGTTTTTTTTAAAGGTATAGAACTTTAAATTATATACAACAAAAATAATTCGGTAATTGTCTAGATGAGGAGGGGGTTTTGGAGGGGGTGACATTTATACAGGAAGTATCTACAAAACACACCCGATTAAAATTTTGCGGCGGTCACCCCATAACAAAAGTTACAGCTCCATAAATTTCGCGATTTGTGTAATAAAAAAAAAGTGAGCAATGGAAATAACAATATTTCCCCATGCTCATTTTTTAAGGGACACATAGTTCAAAATTTTGGCCCCGCTTAGTTTGGCCAATAAATCTTTCCATATACCCAAAATCGCATCAATCCGAATCTAATAGCAAACCAAGCTTGGGGTTTGCAGGGGGGCAGCATGCCCCACCCACGATATTTCATTTGACGATTTTTTTCGTCAGCAGCTTTCGTCTGCTGATTTACTATTTTACTATTTTATATATTTTATGTATTATATTTTATATTTTACTATTATATGTATATCATATATTATTACATTACTATATTCATTAATTACATCGACTACATAACAGTTCATATTGCAAAACCATTGATTGACATTTTAAATTGTGAAAAATAACTATAATAGTAATAACAAAGTTTTGCCGCAAATCAAAAAAACTAGAAGAACTTATAATAGGATTCGTCATTCAAAGGAATACCTTAAAAAGCTCATTTCCATACATTTTAAGGTCTCCATATAAGTTGAACATATGAATATATTTCTTCCAATTTGTTTTAAGCGTTTGCAATAAATTTTATAGGCAAAAGCATGTCTTTTATGATCCCAAACGATGTGAGATGACAAAATTGCTCCTTTTTTTTTTACACATATCATGAATATTTTAGAGTCTCGTAATGCTACGTTCAACCAACGCAGCCTACGCCATTAACTACATATTATCCCCGCCGTATCGGAATTGGCAAATAGTTTGCACGCAATTGTAACCCAAATATCTATCAGAACAAAAACCGATTAGATGCAGATAAAAATATTCAATCGACATTCGGTTTATAGTCAATCATAGAATTTATTGTAAGCTCTTCCAAATGGCATTGAACAGTAAACCTCTTTCCAGGACGAAATTTTCTTATTTTATTATTCGCAATACAAAGGGGGGTGGTTGATTTTATTCTCTGCCCGCAGCATAAGTCGAAACATTAAAATTTCACATACAACATGTTGTGTTTGTCATAAACCACGGACCAATCTTAATGGAGAACCTATAAGAGATTCCTTTGCCTTGATGGATCCAACCATTCGACAAATGAACTAATTGACGACTTTTGACTTCTTACAAAAATAGGTGGCTTGATGACAGCGTGGTTTATCCTCAGGAATATCACAACCATTACCATCACTATCATCATTATTTCCGTTGTCGTCGTCGTCCTCGACGTCGTCTGATTCTCTTCAGTGAGATCGAAATGCTCTATCAAAGTCCTTTAACATTTCGGATAAAAGTTGTCAGACCAAAATGGTTATATAATCCATTAGAATACTGCAGGAGTCACCGAGTTGGCGCCGACGATCTTTTCCTGATGCGTCCAGAAACAAAAACTGCCAAAGGTATCACACAAACTATAATTTATATCTTTGTTCGATGTTTAAAGTTTCTCCTGTGCTCCCGTCGAGCGTGTAGTGTTCTGCCCTCGGTGCTGTTTGAATCTTAAACGATTTTCCAAACGCAGGAAAAAAGAAAAAACCAACATAGAAAGGAAACAAAAAAAGCCAACAGAAGAGCGCCAGGGAAGGTGGAAGTAACCCTTTCTCATTTATAAAACTTTTCCTTCCCTTATCCGTTGAGTAAAAGGGTGCACTAACGAGAAAGACGAAGAAATAGACGTCTACGGAGATGCGGCGATGGCGACGAACTAACTTATTCAGGGATATTCCTCACGTTTTGCATTCCATTTGCCACCCACACATGGGTTCGCTGCGACTAGTATGTGGGTGCATCATCCCTGTGAAGAGTGCTTGCATTTTTCCCAAAGTAACGCTCATTTAAGGGAAAAAAAATTGTTCGTGAAAAGTTTAGTTTAGAGTTGCTAGTTTATTTTGGGGTTTCAGTTCGTTTTTGTAGTGGGATGATTGTGCATTATCTGTTTGGATGTGTGATGGAACCGTCGTAGAAATTATCTTATTGTTTATGAGTTCGTAAAAGTATGTGGTTTTTTGCAAGGTTTTTGAAGTTTCGTTGGCAGATAAATTGTTACAATTTGGTTATGTGAAAGAAATAAACTGTTTTTTTTTGTTAGGAAGTTTGTAATTTTAAATACAATGTAAGACTGTTGCGCGAAATTAGTTCCTTGGACTGACTGGGGTAGTTTTTTGGGAACAGAGTAGGCTTCGTGATATTATGCTGTTGGCCAGTATTGTTACAGTAAATCCAATCAATTCAAGTTTCGTGCACTGTCGCGACTCATTTCTGCCTCAAGAGTTAAATGCAAGTTATGCATAGCGGAGGCGATTATACATTTTGTGTGTTAAAAAGAGAAAATGGAAAAATACCGAAAATATTTAGCAGAGGCAACAATAATTGCCGTGAAAGCTGAAGAAACATTTAACGAAAGCAGTCACCTGGCATCACAGTCCTCCTGGCAACAATAAATATTTATGAAGAAAACGATTAAAAAGAACCAAAACTAAAAGAACCAAAAGAAAGACTGCGAAAATCAATTGGTACCTAGACAAAGCAAAATGCGAAACTGTCTTCGTAAAATCAAAAATATGTGGGATCCCCTATATTAGCGGATACAGCGGAATTCCTCTTCCTTCCTAGGACGCAAGTAGTGCCTAGGACTAGGAAGAAGAAAAAGCTTGAAGAAAGTGAAGTTGCTGATTCTTGCCGCTCTTCTGAGGAGTCCGCATCTGATGCCGCCTATTTCTACTAATTAGTTGAAGGTCTATCACTTCAATAAGTTGGCCGACTATATTCTTTTGGTGTGGATGACGACTGTGTTGGGGCCCTTAAGAGGCTCTCCCTACGACATCATTTCCTCTCAGGAAAGTTGCGTTTCAGCTACGAAAAGAGAGGGAAAGGTGAGGGAACTTCTTGTGGTTATTAGCTTAATTGCTAAACCATTGCAGGCAGTTATACAAATCAACTTGCAACATTCTAAGGCGGCCTCACATATGTGCCGTCGCCTTGAAAAACTGCAGACAGTCTGCCTCAAACCTTAACCTTATTTATACAACCTTATTTATACAAGAGGACTGTGATCTCAGGAGTACCACGATCAATTTTTCGAAAATCTGGAACGAACAATACTCGTACGTGCATTTACGTAGCAACAGGCATATATGCATATCTCCTGACTTAATACAGTTCGAAAGACTGTACGGCTATAAAATCGTTCTTTATGCGCTGAGGGATACGAGCGAAGGCCAATCAAGCCTCAGTTTATCTCCCATTCGACTCACTCTTTACACCACCTTTGGTAGAGTTAGTAAAGCTTCTTAAATTTCCTCGACAAGAAAATAAACATTTGGCTGTCAGTATGGACTTATCTGGGGAAATACTGATACAAATGGGAGAGGCGAATCTCTCCCCAAATCCCTTGCAATTTAGCCTGATATTCTTAACATTGGTTATAGGGATATCCAACACTAAGCCAGGGTGTTGGAAAAGAGTTGGTGGCGGATCAGAACTTCCCGACCAAGTCAAAAACATTTAGTTATGGCAGCCTCGGATATAAATGTACCTCAAAGGCAAAATAGACCCGGAACGTTAACGGATATGCGAGTGTGTACCTGGAATGTGCGGAAACTCTACACTCCAGGTGCTACTCAAAAACTCGAGTCCGTCCTCTCGCGGTACAAGGCCGACATTACCGCGATCCAGGAGATGCGATGCATAGGATCAGGAAAAGACAAAATTGCGACATTTATTACAGTTGCAACAAAAGATTGCACGTGTTAGGATGCGGATTCATCGTGGGAAATCGGCTTAGATCCAAAGTAATGGACTTTAAGCCGATAAGTGATCGCCTGGCTGTGATCCGCATCAGAGCTACATTCCAAAACATTAGCCTAATATGTGCACACGACCCTACCGACGAGGCTGAGGACCTTATCAAGGAGAAATTCTATGACCTCTTGGATGGAACCTACGTAGCCTGTCCGTAGTACGAGGTCAAAATTGTACTCGGGGACTTCAATGCTAAAGTCGGCAAGGAAAACATCTTCGGCGGATTAGTTGGTAAGCACAGCCTCCACGAAATGACAACAGATAACGTCTACCGACTTATTGACTTTGCAGCAGCTTGTAATACGGTGATAAGTAGCACTAGGTTTCCGCGACTAAGGATCCACACAGCAACCTGGCGCTCTCCAGACGGTCGAACCGCCAACCAAATCGACCATGTGCTAATCGATGCGAGGCACGCATCCAACACTTACCTAGGGGCAAACGTCGACTCTGACCATTTTCTTGTTGCAGCTAGATTCAGAGCTCGACTGTCCAACGAGAAGAAGCTGCGAACTGCCCAAAAGAAGAAATTCTACGTTGGACGCCTTAGCACATCTGGAGTCGCCAGAGCCTACAAAGAGCGCCTGAGTGAGAAATTCCCCACCGTGCATTCACCTACCACAGACGCCAACAACCAGTGGTCTCAGTATCGCGACATCATCAAGGAGGTAGCCGAAACCACCCTAGGATACCAGCCACCCCAGAGAAAAAGCCCGTGGTATGACGATGTATGCGTATACCGGAAAAAGGTAACAGAAGATGCATACATTAGAACGCTGCAGAGGAAAACAAGGACAGCAAGGGATGATTACCGAGCCAGGAGAATGGAGGAGAAGAAGATCATGCGTAGAAAGAAAAGAGAGCACGCAGTCTCCCAGCTCAAGGAGATCGAATAGTTCCGCGACCGAAACAACATCCGGAAGTTCCATAAGAAAGCCAAGCTGGCTTTAAGACCGGAACGCAGGCTCTTCGTAACAGCGATGGAAACCTAATCACCGATGCGCAGAGAATAGTAGATATATTTAAGCAGCATTTCCGGCAAGAAGAAAACCCACGTCCAGCCAATGAAGAACCAGTCCCTCCGCCCAGTATAGAAGAGGTTGGCTATAAGGGGTTAGCTATAAAAAAGCTAAGGAACAACAAGGCCGCCGGCTCTGATAGTCTACCTGCAGAGCTTTTCAAATACGGAGGTGATGTTACGGTAGGGCGCATGTACCAAATCATCAACCAAGTTTGGGTGGAGGAAAGCATGCCCGATGACTGGACCGTCAGCTCTATATGTCCCATCTACAAGAAAGGCGATCCTATGTCTTACAAGAACTATTGAGGCATATCCCTGCTTAATGTCGCATATAAGATTCTATCCAACGTACTGTGTGAACGTCTCAAACCTTTCTGCAACACACTAATCGGCACGTACCAGAGTGGCTTCCGGCCCGGCAGATCAACTGTAAACCAAATCTTCACACTAAGGCAAATCCTGGAAAAGACCAACGAATTTCAAGTCGAGACACACCATCTCTTCATCGACTTTCAAATCGCATATGACAGCATTCATCGTCAGGAGATTTGTGTGGTGATAGCCGAATTCGGGATACCGACAAAACTGATCCAGATGTGTCGCATGACACTAGATAACACGCGATGCAATGTGCAGTTTGGCAGCAACTCATCTGAACTCTTTCAAACATGCACCGGATTTCGGCAAGAAGATGCGCTGTCGTGTGATTTCTTCAGCCTTATTCTTGAGCAGATAGTGCGCAGGGTAGGTGTCAACACGGAAGGCACTATCTTCAACAGATCAGTCCAACTGCTGGGGTATGCGGACGATATAGATATCATCGGTCGATCCCAGCGTGCCGTGATAGAGGCTTTCACGGCTATTGAAGAACAGGCGAAATTGTTGGCCTTGAAGTGAATGAGGACAAGACTAAATATATGCTATCAACAAACAGACAATCATCTGTGCACCGACTAGGACAAAATGTCACTGTTGATAGCAGAAACTTCGAGGTAGTTAAGGAGTTCATCTACCTCGGGGTAAACATCAACTCCACACATGACATCTTAGTGGAGATCCGTCGAAGAATTAACCTAGGAAACCGCTGCTACTTCGGTTTGGCAAAACAAATGGGTTCAAAACTCCTAACTCGAAGGACAAAGTGCATCCTCTACAGAACCCTTATCCTGCCAGTTCTGCTATACCGCCAAGTGCTGGACGATAAGCAGGAAAGGAGAGTTAATACTGGGATCCTTTGAAAGAAAAATCCTTCGACGGATATTTGGTCCTGTGTGCGAGGAGGGCGAATGTAGAAGAAGATACAACCGCAAACTCTATGAGCTGTACCAAGATGTGGATGTAGTCCGAAAAGCCAAAACTCGTCGACTACATTGGCTCGGCCACATCGAGCGAATGGACAACAACGCTCCAGCCAAGAGAATCTTCAAATCCCAGCCCCCAGGTTCGAGACGACAAGGAAGACCGAACCTCCGTTTTAAAGACCAAGCCATCGCGGATGCCAGAGCGCTTGGTCTGGACAACTGGAAGCAGCGTGCTCGGGATCGCAGAGAGTGGAAGGCTGCATATCTCAGGCAGGGACTCTTCACGGGTCGTTAGACCGTTAAGTAAGGAAGTAAGTACTAGGCTAGAGGCTAGAAACTCAAAGGCCACGAATATACTCTGTCAGAGAGGTCCGGCACCAAAAATCTAGGGTAGACATAGCGAGTCCACCTATGCCTTATACTTTTATAGAATTCTGTTGAAAGTGAGCACCACGTGCCTTCTAAATCATAATCGCGCAATAGTCTTAAGCAGCAGTTAATAAATACGACTTTAAAATCGCTTTTAACAATAAAAACACAAACTCTCGATTTTTTTTTAATGGTTTATGCAACCTTGCAAAATTGTTTGGAAAACTGTTTAACATCGTCAATATATTATGTTGAACCGGACAGAAAAATAAAAAAAAACATAAGGAAAGGCTACAGTGCGCTGGCAGCGAACAGTATGATTCCCTATCCATATCCCTATTTGCCCCAAAGAAAAAAGCATTAAGAAGATTTTATTTCATTCTATTAATTAAAATAAAATAATTTTTTTTGAAAAAACGCCCCCAAAAAGTGGGCATGGCCAAAAACTTTATATGAGCGATATGTTGGAAAAATATAGGGTAAATATCTTGTTAAACATTTCTTTTCACTTTCTATGAAAATTTTCGAAGAAAACAGCATTTTAGTAAAAAACGCCCAGGCGTGGCAAAAAACTTTATATGACAAACTTATAAAGGGGGGCAGTGCCTACATATCTTGTGAAAGATGTAACACTCTATCCCTCTAACTTTAGCTTTAAAACGGTTTTTGTTTTGTGGGCGTGGCACTGGGAGTATTAAAAAAAATTTTACACTTAACCATTTCGGAGCCCTAGGGAATATGTGGTCTAAATTTCAGCTTCCTAGCTTAATTTTAAAGGCCTAAAAATTGCGTACGGACGGACGGACGGACATTGCTAGATAGTCTTAGGTCCTGATCACATATATATATACTTTTATGGGTCTACGACGAATATTAAGGGGTGTTACAAACTATGTGTCAAAATTAATATACCCTTAGGATAGGGTATAAAAATAGAAACTTACGCGAGATTATGATGAAAATTCTAAATGCTCTAAATGCATCAGGACAACTTTAAGAACCCCTACATAACGTCAAAAAAGTGTAAAGTTAAGATCTCTCACTCTCTTTCAGAAAAAATCAAAATATCCCGAAAAATTCTTAACTTAAATTTTTCTGATTTATTTTTGGGTAGACAGTGTCTTAAATGTCTCTATGACGCACCGTCACTACGTGTATTATTAGACCCTACCTAATGTATGGTGCGGATGTTTGGTGGCCAAGAGCATTACAGGTGCAATGTAGGAAATTATATCAGAAAAGCGCTTTATCGCATGTTTGTGATACTTCGAAGGCAAATCATTATCGGCGAAGAACCAGAGGAGCTAGACACTTATTGATGACATGCCTGGTTAAATATCCAATGTCCGATGCAAATTTGATGAGTGAGTTCGAGTCCTCCTTCCTAATTGCTTCGAATCAAACAGCAAAAGGCTTAGGCATTAGTCTTTCCATTTGGATACCAAGGTTTGTTCAATTCTGCGCCATATAAGTTCTTCCTTTTTCAGCTTCGTTTCTTTTATTTCCTTTGAGATAACCTTACGGTTGAAGCGTAATATTCTTGTAGTTTGTGGCTATTCTAAAAGCTTCCTAGATAGTTCGAAGTTATTATACAAATTGTCCATGCCCAAGTGATGGCCTTGGTTGAGAACGTTTAGAACGTATTCAGTAGCTGCAGTCGATTCAAACAAATTTATTCCGTAATTTGCTTTCTTGCGTGTTATATACTGAAACTTACCTGACCTCGAAGAAGTAAAAAGGATTCATCCAAAGATAACTCTTTATCTGGCATAAAACCGTTTTAAAAATTTGACAAGAGTAGATTAATTAGAAGGGTAACTTTTTGCCATTTCCCACCTTCTTTTGTATTCAAATGGTAAAATTTGTTGCAAACGGCTACTACTAATGGTGTGTGGTAAGATAGGTTTGAAATGCAAAGGGTTGCTGGAAAAACGTTGACGTATTGGAGGACAAGAATTCTCTCCTTGTTGGTAGACCCAGAAACTTTACCAATTCCGATGCATTAATTGTCCTGAAACTTTTTTGCTTTACGGATGATCGTGGCAAGTTCACTACTTTTTTTTCTCCGATGATAGGTGGATAAACTTCCATGAGATACTATTAGGACAGACTACGCTTTCCCATAATAGTGTGAGATTCATTAAAAAAAACTTCCCATCAAAAATTATTCATACTACAACTAGGCTTATGTCTATCAAGCAGTTTTAATATAAACTATTTAATAACGTTTGGCAGGAAACATCCCAGCGGATGCACCTCCTTATACCGACAATAACTTCCGGTTCCATCTTATTGTGCTAATTCAAAAACGCCACACAAGATTTCTCTGATCTAAAATTTGTAATACAGCATCATTGCAATGGCTAATAACACGAGTGTTTTGTTTACGCGCGAAATTTCGCATTTCCTCGTCCACGACAGTAATACCTAGCTCTCTATGGATCTAGGTACTTGGCCTCGGTTGAAAGATTAAGTCGGACATCTTTAAGCTTCGGTGGGTCCCATTTGGGTACCTTATATTTACTCGTGAACAGAATGAGTTCGGTATTTTTCTGATTAACCGCAAGACAGTTGTGTTCCCTCTATTTGGATAGTTCTTATTACGCAGATTCCATAATATCTCTAATGGTGGAAAGGTACTTTCCTGTTATTAGTACAACTAGAGAGTAGAGGAGATAGGACTCCCCCTAGTGATGTTTAACGATTAGCGCTTTTCTTAATCGCACAGTCCCCCATGCTGCTGTTAATGACTCTGCTATTAAGCATAGTCCTAACCTAGTTTGTTAGAAACTGTGATGAACCTGACTCCTCAAGTGAGGATATAATGGTTCTAGTATCAGGTTGTTGAATGCACCTTCTATGTCCAGAAAGGCCGGCAACGTAAATTTTCATTTCTCGATCGTTGTCGTTACTTCATGTAGCGTTGTTTCCATGTATCTGCCTTTGACATATGCGGGTTGTGCACTGCACAGAGCACCAGTTGTTTTGAGAATGTGCCTTAGGTGCAGGGCAAATAACCTTTCAAGTCTAATTGGCCTGTAATACTTGGGTGTGCAGTGAATGGGTTTCCCTGCTTTGGGAATGAAGACCACTCTCACCTCTTTCTAGCAATGAGGAACAAATCCGAGTGTCAGGCAACCACGAAATGGCTGGAGCCATTGAACGGACCATTTACTGCCCTAGTCCACCAAGCCAATTGACTGTTTCGTTGACGAGTGTCGCTTTCGACAATGTATCTATGGAGTTAGGTGGAAGTCGACGTTCGACAAGCTCATAGAATTTACTCCAGTTGGTCTTGACAGGATTCCTAAAGAGGGCTTCTTTGGGTAATTCAAAGTTAATCGTAAATGCTATCCTGAAATGATCAGAGAAAGAGCACTTCGAGGAAACATTATAGTCATTAACCCTAAATCTGTCTCCTGGTAGCGCTAAAGTTAGATCGATTACTCCTTCCCTAATTTTGTTGTGAAAAGTAGGATGACTACCCCTGTTACAAATATGTACGTTTGAGAGTAATATAAAATCTAGTATAGACGCACCTCTTTTATTAATATCTTTGCTACCCCACTGTGTGTAATGAGCGTTGGCGTTCATACATACTACTAAGTTGGCTCTGTTCGTGGATTGCTGTTTCAGGTCCCTTAGTAAAGGTGATGGGGAGTCTTCTTCCCCAGGGCAGATATGGGGATGCAAGAATGAGTTGGGGCTCGTTCTTGTGGTCGCATATCACCGCTGTCAGATCGCTGTTGCTAAAACGATTCTTTATCAGAATGCAACTCCTAAGTTAACCTTCAGAATTAGAGTGCAGGGGTGTGTAATTTTTTGACCTCAGTCCTTGGATTGTGGCTTTTTATAGCCACGGTTCCGGGACTAAGGCCACGTCCACACTCTCCTCCGTTATGAATAGCAGCAGGTCGTCGGAGGCAGCTTGAGCGTGGTGCAAGTTAATCTGCACCACACTGAGCATTCCAACGTCGGTCACCTGTACCGGGGTACTGGCGGATTCTGGATCCCCCGCAATGCGCACGTTCTTTCCGCCACCTTTCTCCCGCGGCTTGGAACTCACAATCTGCCATTCGCCTACTTTCAGTTCCTTGTCCCGCAGACAAACCAGTTTCAGACCAACCGTACACAAGGGTCCGCAGCGGTAGGGCTTAGGCAGGTATGGCCTCCAATTTGGCCCTAGGCCAAAGTTCGCCTAGGCCTCGAATGCAGCGCATTAAAAAGTCCAGTGACTCTTTGTTGCCGCACCCGACGACCTTTACTCCCTTCCGCCAACCTGCTCCATCGAAGTTGCAGGTATTGATATCAAATCAGAGGATTCCCCTTCTGATACCATAGCCTCCAGGATCTATGCCTCTACTTTAATCTATTTGTCTGCCATTAGTTTACCATCCGGATTGATAGGGTGGATCTTCATTACTTTTAATCTTGGCTTTTTTCGCCGAGTTCCATGTTACCTCGTCGGCTGAGGAGAATCCTTTCGGGGGATTAGCTGTTTTCATTCCATTGGCCTTTGCGTCCTTAGAATTTTCCATCCGTTGGTTGGTAGTATTGCTTGGCATTGACCTCCTTCCGAATCCTTACGAAGATTATAAATTTTGTTGTAATCCATAATTCCGACAACGGTTATCGATGGCGGAAGGTATACCTTATTTTTATTCTCTTTGGGTTTCGGCTCTTTTCCGAGCTTAGAAGAATCGTTTTAGAGTTTCTGTATTTTTGGGACCTCAATTACTGGTAAGGAACCGGCTTTTTTCGCTCAGTCTCCTCTTGGTGGTCCAATCAGTTTCACGCGCCAGCTCATCATCGTCAGTAGAATAATCGCGACTGACTGGGCGGCATAATGTCTCTTCGGCTGTTTTTTTTTGCAGTTATGACTCTCTAAGTGATTGGTTTTCTATTTTTATTATATCTAGCTCTTTTTTTAGTTCCTCGTATAGCTATTCTAGTTTATTAAGCTTTGCACGGAGTTCAATATTTTCGTCCTCGAAGCATTTTAATTTCGTTGAAATCCCGAGTAGTGCACTCGGCTTTATTGGGCTTCTTTTGGCGTTTATTTTCTGAACCGCTCCCAAAAGTGGTGATCTTGACACCTTTTTACGATTTTTAAAAGGGTCAATTAATAGCAATAAATGGTCCTCCCCAGAATCTGTAGAGACTGCCTCTTAAGAGTGTGTATTTTCTATTAGAATTGGACTGCCACCAGGGGTATTGTTTCTATTTATTTTGTTCATTACATTTTTTGTATACTTATCTTATCTTATACTTATAATATTTTGTATCTTAGGCGTCTCTTACGACATGGCTACCTCGGGTATATTTTAACCCCTACTCCAAGGGGTGTCGCAGTCGCAACCGGCTTATGGTCGTGAAGCAATTGCAAATTTCATTTTAGCTTTAGCTTTCTCGTTATTATTATACAATGCGTTAGTGTGTCATTTTCCCATGAAAGTAAAAACTATTATTAATAGACTTTCTAAAAATGAATATTCAACAGAATCAATCAGTTAATACTGATTGTTTCAAAGGCAATAAAAAATCGTTTGAGTATTTCGAAAAATTTACTCTACACCTCGCAGAGTTTTCAAGTTTTACTTGGACGAAAATTCAAAATAATTTAAAATTGGAGGATGTCGAAAATGTAATTATTTATCTTAAATCTATAAAAAGAAAATATATTTAGAATACTTTTGTGAAGATTTTTCAAAACTCCTTTAAACGACACCCGTACTAGAAAAAAAGAAAGAAACAACTATATCAAGATCAAGACGGTATTAGTGAAGAATAATATTGGCTCGAATCGCTTAGGGTATACTTTAATAACAACCGATTCAAAACATGACAGTTAATGTTAAAAGTTTAATTTTATATTTTCATTTCAATAATTTTAAATATTTTATTGAACTAAACAACGTGATCTGAATAAATATAAACGTACTGAATACTTATTATTATTTTCTGCTTATTACTTTTTTCCAAAATTTCCTTTCTTAGACTACTCAGTCGCAACACATCATTGCAATCCAGGAGAAAACTCTCATATGTATGCTCCGTTAACTTACCTCATTTAAACTTCGGTCGCCAGCGAAAACCTATGTGAAAGTTTTTGTGTTTTTTTGCTATTTGCTAAGCAAAAGTATTTAAATTTTGTTTACTAGTGAAATTTATATATTTTGGTAAATGATTTTCTCAATTAGAAAAAGCTAATGTTAAATTTTGTATGAAAATTGCATTCAACAAAGTTTAACTTGATATACATTTATTTTGTAAAATATTTTTTTTTTTGAAAACCGGCTTAGAAAAGTCTGTTTTGGACTAGTGGTCCATATTATCCGCCGTTAATTTGCTAGGAGATTGATTTAATTTACCTTTGGAGTCCACACTTGTTGTTTGTTTTTTGTAATGCAAGGTTATGGATTCATCAAACAAACGAGAAAATTAACTTTGCGAATTTAGTACCTCCTAAACACCATGGGTAATATGGACTAAGCGAAACATATAACCGTCAAAATTTTTTTTCCGAGTTTTGATATTATTTTCTTAATTTATTTTTGTTTTCTTTTTTACTTATTTAATTCATGATTTTGTTATAAATTATTTATAAGATTAAACTAAACATTATAGTTTTTTTTTTATTTGCAAAAATAAGATTGGTAGTGCATATATGATTCCGTTACTCTAATAATGAATTCTTATTTCGTATATTTATTAAAATAATTTTTAAAGTTTTTTTATTATATTTTTTACATACGTTCTCTTTTTTGTCCTCTATATTTTTTACAAATTATATCTATTTCTATATGTTCCTTTTTTATTAAAACTTCAGATGGACGCACTTTACTTGATAAGGTGCATGACTGCGACATACGAAACTTTCTCTATATATGAGATTCGTTTTTGAATCGCAAAATGAGGCGAAAATGAATTTTGACAAATTTATTTATATCACTTTACAGGTTTTAAAAAATTAGATTTTCCCAAAAACGGTACCTACCGATGTAATTTAACACATTGGACACTTTTTACATATATGTTCGATATCAAATATTATCAAAAAGAGCCGTTTTTGAGAAAACGAATTTAATTTAAATTTAAGAAAAACGTTATATAAAAAAAAAATTATTTCAAAAATCCAAGTATGCAAAAAGTATAAAAAAATTAGTAAAATTTGAAGTTCCCTTTGTTAGTTTTCGAGATATTGGCGGATTTATAAATTGCCGTAAATTTTTTTCCCAAAAACTCAATAAGCAGTTTTGCTGGCCCACTCCAAGTATCCATAGTACAAAAGAAACCCGAAATCCTTCGAACTCTGTCTTTGAGAAAATTAGTAAGATAAGAAGAATTAGAAATTTTCACCAAAAAAATTGTATGGCAGGTACCGTTATTTCAAACGATAAAGCAAAAACTAAAAAGATGCCCCGAGATGTAATCCAAAAAACCTTATATACGAACTTTGAAGCAAATCCGTCGAACCGTTTCGCCATACGGCGCCCGCACAGACAGACCGACGGACGGCATTAGCAGACCCACTTTTTTGGACTTTTGGTAATGCCGATACTAAAATATTCCGTATCCCTATCTACTCCGACCCGTTAATTTAGAAATTTAAGAATTAAAGTGCACGACTGGATACAGCGAAACTTTCTTGCTGTTGTATGAATATGAATATATGAATTTATATGCAAAACCTTTTTTGTTTTATATAGCCTACTTATATTTTTAATGTCAATTCGAATAATGTCAAGTGCAACAATGTAATGCAAGCATTGTAAATGAATTCACTCATTTTGTTTTATTAGTTTACTTTTTAACCTAATAGGGCCCTAGTTCCAATTATATATAGCCATTATGTAAAACTCAACCACAATATACTACTTTCGTTTTTTTGGGTTCTTAAACTTAGACGTTTAACCAAATCTTTGCCTAAAAATTTAGTTAAATGAAACGCAAACCACAAAATTATGTTATTGGACTTATAAATAAATAATGTGTTTTTGTAATACATGTGTTCAATAAGTTTGGAAAAGAATGATATTCAATTAATTAAAAATGCGGAGTAAGATGGAGTTAGTTAAAAAGCAACCAGAACCCCGATCGGCTAAGTACCAAATGAAAAACTCTCGGAATTCTTTAGTTTTCAGACCATAAATGATGGTACCGAGGAAAATAAAAAGAGTTTTTTTTAATTAATTTGTTTGTCCTCAATGTTTTGGCATAGTTGAAGGACCTAATGACGTTTGAAAATTGCCTCAGATATTTTTAAGGGGATAATAATGTGAATTTAGTTTAAATATTGCTGAAAATACCAGTAATAAAGATGTAAGTTTCGAAAATTGTTTTAACAGCATTTTGTTGATTTAATTTTATAAATTTTTATTTATTTATTTTTTACCTTCTCAAATCTAGTACTAGGTACTAATTTTTGATTAAAAGAAATTAACAAAATTCAAAGGATATGTTTAAATATAAGGTGATATGTATTTGTATATAATTATATCCAAGCAAGGTAAATGCGAATTATAATAAAAACTTTAACGAGTTATTTATAAAGATTTTGAAGATGCTTGTATTTTTTTTCCGATTTGTTGATAAGTTTCAAAAAGCCTTGGAATTATAGCAAAAGGAATAGGGTCAATAGCTTTTATTCGTTGCGGCAAAATAGACCAAGAATCAGCAATTTCAATTTGTATTCAATAAAGCCTTTACTATTATATTGTATAGCATTGATTTGGGTGACTGTGGGATGATAACTTTTTTCCCAGGTCTTATAGAAGTCAATACTTTTAGTGAGGAGTACTTTTTAAAAAAATCGAAATTTAAATATTTCACTTTTTGGAGAAAAGTATTTGAGCGAACTTTCTACATAATTTGCTGGAAAGTTTATGATGCATTTGCGAAGTTTTCTTTCAATTGTAGAATGCTTAGAATTTACTTCCATTTGGGTATGTCCCTTTACCAGAATCTTTTGATACAATTCAACTTTATATAAGGCAGAAACATTAAGCAATGCGTTTGCTAAAATGCTGTTTCTGTTTTGAGCACTATATCTATCGCTGTAGATAGATAAGATACATTGGCTTTGCTTCATTGTGTGCTAAAACACTTTCGATTATAAAATTGCATAAAATAGTCGAAACTCGACCGCGCCTGTTCCCCCTTCAGCTTTCATATAGGAACTGAAAAAACACGAACTACTTGGAATGCATCTAAAAGACAAATGCTTGCCACATTACAACTTACACACACAACTTCAAGGTTACATTCCCGGAACGTTTAAACTGGGATCAGAACAAACCAAAATTTGCCAAGGATTCTTATGTATGGTACACGTAAGGATCCAAGACAAATGGCGGAGTTAGAGGGGGAGTTTACGGTCGTCGCACTAATACTAAAATATACGCAAGTATGGATATAAGTAGTTCCGTATTTCAGGCAGAAATCAATGCAATAGAACTTTTCATCCGAGAGAGTTTACACAGATTCATTACGAATAAAATCATCTACGTTATCTCTGACAGCAGGTCAGCTCTACTTGCAATTTACGCCTTTGAGATAATATCAAAACTAGTCTGAGATTGTCTTCAATTCCTCCTAATACTGGCTACCAGTAACAAGGTACACTTGATTTGGGTGCCAGGTCACAGTGGACATGAAGGCAATGAAAAAGCAGACGAACTAGCAAGAATAGGATCCGCATCCCAATTCACTATGCCTCATCTTTTTGATCATCTTTTTTTTTATGCTTGCAAACAGATAAAAAAATAAACAAATAAATATTAGGCTAACATTTTATTTTTGAGAAGTTTCTCATGCATTTCTTGCTCTTGGATATTTGTCGGACTTTCGCAAGAGGTGGCGCAGCGAATAAAAACTTCAAGGTGGTACGGGCGGGAGATTCTTAGCTTAGATTAATTTCATCAAAAATTTAATTTAAGACAGTGATCGAAAGGGGGTCTGTTTTATTACTGCCGTACTACACTTAGGAATATATTTACATCATAAAGCCATTTCCATTGCCATATAGACTCAAAGGATTTGACGTAGGGGAACGACAATAACATGCAATAACGACAAATAACGATTCCATTTTTGATAGGGCCGATAGAAAATAAGTAAAGCAATGGAACTTTCATTGCTGCTTTATTTTAATTTGTCGAACAGTTGGACTCTTAGCTCTAGAGCTGTTTGTGCATGTAATTGATTGAATTTTTTCAGAACTACGACAATTGCGTACTTTCCAATGCTTCGTGTTTTCTAATTTTTGTGTTTTAGAAAATAGTCCATTGCATGATTTCGCATTTTCCATCCCTGTTTACGTAATTTTACCCGCCTTCTCTTAACTTTTTCAATTTTGGTAGTGCATTCAACATACACTCTCTTTTCGCTCTAGACTTTCTCTAAAATTCGCTGAATACTTTAATTAATTCCTCCTCATTAAAATTCTTACAACTAAGCAGTGACTAATCTTTGGCATTGCAGCGATATCTTTTTCTGATACATTTTTGTTGTTTATTATGAATTTTGTATTTCTAATCAGCCCCTATTTTGGTTTTTCCACAATATAGTTCTCCCTTCCCTTCGAAAGCTTTTGTTTATTTTCAACCCATTTTTTTTTTTTTTACTTTTTGCTTAAGATCTTCATCTGAGATGTCGATGTCACTAATTGTTCTCTCTAACTTCATATTCTTCAAAACTGTCGATAACTTCTATATATTTTGAATTTCAATTAGTTCAATATCGAATTATTATTTTGAAATCTTATGTACTTCGATGAACACTTTCATACATTTTATTTTGTTAATCAATAATATTACTCGAAAATTCTTCCGTTGTTAAGATAGTTAAGATTTTTAATCCACGGGACATGATAGAAGCTTAAATTTAAATTTAATTTTTGTGTTTTAGAAAATAGTCCATTGTGTGATTTCGCATTTTCCATTTAAATTTAAAAATAGATTATGTATCTTTACTTGACACTATGTGAAAAAAAAGTTGAAACGAATAAGGACCACTGGGCTTAGGTTTGTAATTATTTGAAAAAATAAAGTTGGTGCAGTTGCCAAATGGATATCACGTTGGATAACTAACACAGTAGTCGCATGTTTAAATCCTCACAAAGCCAACCTCTCACTATCCAAGTTAGAAGAAATGATATAATTTTCTGCGTCAAAAAATTCTGCGTAGAAAAAAAATAATTAAAAATATAAAACGTAATTGAACATATGCACAGGAATTTATAGGTATTTACAGAACTTGGTCCTGCCTACTTCTTTAACAATTTTGTATGCAGAGTTAGGTACCTACATTTATTGAAACGATTGAAAGACTTCTACAATTTTAAGATGATTCCAAATAGTAAATTTAAGAAGATCTTATTACATCTTCCATGTTTGTTAGTAATTCGCAGAAGTTAAAAGGTGAAATAACGGGTGATACCGGGGTTGATTCGAACCTCGGAATCCATGCTTAGTAATCCTAAGGTCTAACGACAGACCCATATAGGTACAACCACAATGACAGACCATATGGGTACAAGCAATAAAAACATTTTGTGACAGAATAATCGCGCATATTCTACAAACATGTATGTATATGAGGCTTATCTTCCACCACCACTCAAAAAGTATTAATATATAAGAGGAAAGAAACCCATTTCCATATTAAACAATTGTTTTTCATTCAACGTCCACTTTTGGTTCCTTTCATGCTTTTTGAAATATATAAACTCGAATAAACTTTCCAGATTGCCACTGCAATATAAATACTAAATTCGCAGCTTGTTTGTTCTGTAAAAGGCAGCTGGGTTAGTTCACAATAACAAGATTGCGTTGAATTTGATTTACTACCTACTTCTCACGGAAATATAAAATTAGGTTCCTACCTACCTTAGCTCTGCTTAACAAAACTTTAGTGTAGAAGTACTTTTTACGTACTTTTTACACTTTTCCGTATGACTATAACTGGAGCCTTAGCTCGAAATTCTTGCAGACCAGAAAGGTTTATATTTAAATCGAAGTTTTATATAAAAACATATCCTTTTCCGATCCGCCTGTATTTACCTACCCTTATAACTTTGGATAAAAATTTTTTTTAAAGCCTACATGGATACTATCGGGTATTTCTTTTTACCCAAAATATTTTGAAAAGACTGAAACTAGAAATGGCGCCTCTCTTTAGTTCACAATAAAAATAGGTACCGTTACAAATGTTTGATCTATTTAGATCACAAATGAATAAAAAATCAAATTTACATTGCAAATGAACCTCCAATGGTTTTCTTCAAACAATGAAGCTGAACAGCTTTTGCAGCATATTCAATTGGGCACGACTATGAAGTGCGTACGTCTGTATAAATTTTTACTTTCTTATCAGTTAGGAGTACATATTTAATACCACTTCTTCCTTCAACAAATTCGTCAAACAGATTAAAATTCATCGGATCAGTAGAAAAGCAGACTCCTTGCCTCATTGAATTCCAATAGGAAACTGCCCAACCGTATAAGAATAACTTCCCTACCGGTTGCCACTGCCAGATTCCGAATACAACCAAACAAAAAGGAGCCTATTTGCCTATATAAACAAAAATCACCTATTGTAATAAAATCTTAGCGCAGAATCCTGCATTCAAATTGTCAACTCCCACAATGCACGAGAGTGACGGCGTTGGTGTAATATTGCCGTAAGATTTTCTACGACCAAGAAAGAAAGATAGGTGCTTCCTTCGCGACTGTGAATGCGAAGACAATCACTTGCTTGCCTGAAGACGTATGTCCTTTGAGAACACGAACTTTTCATCTATCTCGCTCACTCCAAATACACCAAAGTAGATAAGCAAAGCGACCAAGAAAAAAAGAAAACATCAACACAATTCCACCGTCCTTGCCCCAAAATGAACCAAAATCACTTCAACATCAACCCTCTCAACAAGCAAAGCAACAGCTACGACATGGGTCTTAACGATAAAGTGCGCATGTGTCACCTACATTCGTACAATTTTGCTTTGCCAAATATGTACGTTATACACCTTCCGTTCCGTTACAGATGGTTATACATAAACAAAAAGATACATCGCGTCGACCAAAACCACGTGGAAATAATGTTTTCGTAGATACGTTCCACAATGATTCTCTGAGAATATTTGCGATTACTCTCTTCTCTTCTACTTGTGCTCGTAGATGGTCATGAAGTTGTTGATATTTGCTGTGTAGATGGAGACTTTTAGAACGTGTTCCACAACGTAGATTTTTCATCCCAATTCCTAACGTCATAAAGTTTCGATACTGCGCATTTAGTGGAGTGATTTATTATTGGACGTCTCTTCTATAAAGTTTAAATTACTAACTTAACATGGACGTTTACTGTGAATGAAGGTTCATATGTACACACCTATGTAGGTACCTACTCCTCTAATAACAATTATTGTCAATGAGGCCGAGAAGAAGACTGGCATTTTCTCTACCTTAACTCAGTTGATGAACTAATTAAAAACAGTTATAGGTACATAGGTACAATTCAATAGTAATCTACTCATTATTCTAGTAGGTAGGTAGGTTGTATCTTCTAACCTATTAGGTAGGTACATAATACCAAGAATATAATAATCGCCAGAAGACGCCTTTCATACAATATTTGCGCGGCAAAATATAATTGGTATATATTTTGTTACGGTTTAGCCCTTTATCTTTTCAAGTTTGAGCTTTAAAACGTTTAATTCTAAATTTTGAGCGTATTAAACAAAATTGTAGAGCAATTTTTCGGTACCCTAGGGAATGTATGCTCCAAATTTCAGCGTCCTGGCTTCAATTTATGCGGTCGGTTTGTTTTCTAACAATAAAGTTTCAGTGATAGTCTGGCAAAAGTTGGTTTCGAAGCAAAATTGGTCACATAAGTAGATACTTTCAACTGTGTTTTTTATGATATTAGGTAGTGCATTAGTTTATAATATTCTATGAAGTTTTGCATATTAATATAGAAGTTAGCTAATGGTTTTCGAATTTTCGAGAAAGTTAATTATTACCTAAGTTATATACCACAAACTCATCCGTTCGCAAATAGGCAACTGTAAAAAAAGCTTTTTACCATTTAACACAATATTCGTTAGTGTCTAAAAAGAGGGAGATGGTTTCCTAAAATATTTTAATGTTTTAACTTATTTAATAGCTTGATACAATGCAATACCATTTTTTTTTTATAATATACGCGCATTAAAGGGATCTTGGATACCCTTATAATGAAGTTACACAGTGCCGGCATTAGGGAAGTGAAGAATAAGGAAAAAGGAGAAACCGATGCACGTTGGTTTTAAATGTTTGTAAACTATAATGTGTAGAAAAAACAGAGCATGGTAGAGCATTCCACATTCGCGTTGTACGGTTAAGAAAAGAATCCTTGTTTTTCACTGTACGACCGAATACGGGCTTAAGGGTAAACTGATGTGCATTCCTAGCATTGAATTGCTGTAGGGGTGGAATGCAACTGGCTATTTCATTTGAGCTCTTGTGGTGGAAATGCCGATAAAACAATGACAGGCAGGAGACATTACGACGATGACTAAGAGAGTCAGGTAATTTCGCAATGTCTCCATCGCCAATAAGCTTTACCGCACGTTATTGATTCCTGTCAAGTTATTATATAAAAATATGTTATTGGAGCACCGGACCAGATATGAGCGTTATACTTAAGTTTGGGCCTTATAAATTGTAGCCAGATCAGAAGGGGTGAAATATTTCTTGCATCGCTTAAAACTAGACATTTCGCAGCGTTCTTGGCGACATCGAATATGTGGTCATTCCAACGAAGTTTGTCGTTAACGCACATTCCGGTGATGGAAAGTCTATCGGATTCGGCGATGCAAGTGCCATCGAAGTATAATGGCAGAGTATTCGTAATGCAAGTAGGGAATTTGGAATCTAATCACAACGTTTCACGAAAGAATTAAGGGCAGACTTTTCATGAACTCATAAAACCAGGTTTCGGAACTGCGCTTACTATGACAGAGTAAAATAAGATGGCCGGTAAACATTGCTAAATGCGCAAAAAAAAAACAATTAAGGACGAAAAAAGAAAAACTCAAGTATCCGAAAGTAAGGCCACAGCCGTTATAAAGGAAGAAACTATTATGAAATGGTACCAAGACTTGCGGCGCTTTCAGCAGAGGAAAAATGTACAAACATTTTGGATAACGCTACACCTATTTTTAATAGGGGACACAACACATATTTGCATTGTACTGAAAACTGGGAATGTATTGGATATCCAAATGATATCGAATAATCAAGCTAAATTTGCTAATGAATATAAAAACTTGGTAGTCTTTTCAGCACAAGTGGTCAGACATTCAAAGCATTTCCAAATCAACTAGTAGCAGTTAGCAGTCTGTCTTCCAGTATTGACAAGAATATGAGATACATATCCTGATCTCTTATTCAACAAGAAAGGGCAAGCTATACTGCCTAAAACTAGAGCGCTCATTTCTTCGCGCTCAGGCTTCACGCATTAGGAAATACTAATGCGATTTTTCTATAACTCGGTCGAGCACTTCTCGAATATTAATATCAATTTGTAATTTAATCTGTTAATTTTAAGATTCCATTAATGAGATACATTCTCAAGGATTCTATTGTATATAAATAAATTGAAATTGAAACTTGTCGATGAGAAAATGTAAGGCGCAAAAGTAAGTCATGGAAATCTTTTACGTGGTTCTTAAACCGCATCAATATTTTAAAAATATTACGCAGTACGGTTTATGTACAACGCAAAACGTTCGTAAGACTTTTTCATACACTTACGCTATACACTTTTATCGATGCGAGAAAGTTATAGAACGTAATGTACATAATGACTGATAGTTATTATTATATTACATAGTTCACCATCTCCTTTTAGCTATTAATTAAAAAAAATCGTATGAGATGTTACTTAGTTATTTTGTATATCATAGTTTGTAACACTCCTTAATATTCATCGTAGACCCATAACAGTATATACATATATTTATGATCAGGACCAAAACCTAAGACTACTAACCAATGTCCGTCCGTCCGTACGCAATTTTGATATCTTAAAATTCAAGCTAGGAAGCTGAAATTTGGACCACATATCCCTTAGAGTTTCGAAATGGGTTATTGTAAAAATTTGGATAGCTCAAAAACTTATGTTGCCAAAAATTTTTAAAAAAATGTTGAATTTTATTAGTTAGCTTTAATAACTGTTAGTATTGTTTTAAGTTTATGTATTTTAAGTTTGTGTATAAAAAGATCTGTAGGTAGGTATGTGAATTTAAACTAAAGGAACTGAAAATTCCATTTCAACCAAATATCTAGTAACCGGCCACCCAGGCCGGACACGTCACAAAAAAAACCTAATAACCGGCTATCGTAAAATATAGATAGGTACATAAAAGAAAATTCAAAGATTACTTCACATATTTTTTTTTCGAGGGTAGGTGGAAAGTCAGGAGACACTATGAAGACCGGCCGCGCGAGCACATAATAGCGTGAGATTCTTATTCACAAAAACACCTTCCAACAACAAATATTCATACTGGCTAATGTTTATCAAGCAGTCCTAATTCAAATTATTTAATAACGTTTGGCAGGAAACAGAGGAAGCACCTGCTTATACCGACAATAACATGCGGTTACATCTTATTGTGCTAATTCAATAGGTTTTATCCTTTGTAGTCGTCGCTCAATATTTCTTCGATCTAAAATTTATAATACAGCGTCATTGCAATGGGCAAGAACACGAGTGTTGTTTAAGCACGAAGTTTCGTATTTCGTCATCAACGGTAGTAATAGTTAGATCTCTGTAAATATCAACGTTTCTGATATACCACGGAGCATTAACGATTTGCCTTAGAACTTTATTTTGGAAAGCTTATGAAATTTTAACATTACTTGGTTTGATACAACCCCAAAGTTGTATACCATACTTCCAAATAGGTTTTAGCACTTCCTTGTATAAAAGCAACTTGTTTTGCATGCTGTGCTTGGAGAATCTTTCAATTTTTCCCTTGTCTTTTTTCGGTCATTCGTCATTGTTTTTTCTGATGGCACTTGCAACTTTGGTTTTTTCATGCAGTGGTGTCTTTTATAAAAAAAGTCGCTCCGCCTCAAGCCCATTCTGGTGGGTGATATGAGTGATAAACCCTGTAACCTCTTATTTTCATACCTGACTCTTTCGTCATATGCGCTTCAGACACCAGGCATATATAAATATCGTCCTTGTGAGGGAATACTTCTAACTCGTTGATTTTATGCAGAAGGCCATTCGCGATCCACGTTACTATTATTAAAAGCTTTTCATAATTTAAACAGAAGTTGGTGTGCCTCGAAGTTTATTTTCGAGATTGCCTAGTTTCACTTTGCGTTTCAAGTCTCGCAAGAGTTGCGGACAAAACTTAATGGACTGGATTGGGCGTCGTATTAACAACTCGATTGTTTGCTTGTATCGCGGCATCAGCGTATGTTTGCAGTCCGCGATTCGTCAACTTTTGTGCTTCAATTTTTCGTTTTTTCGGCTGCGGTGGTTTGGACTTTTCTTTAGTCCTTATTTTCCGTTCTTTAGTTGTTTTTCCTTTCTTCCATTAGATCGGTAAATACTTCTTTGCTTATAACTTTATCGTTTCGATCAGTTTTTCGCTTTTATTTCTTAATCAAGTAAACAGCATCGATAATCTTGAAACCTTTAGTTTGGAACGACGTCGTCCTTGCGGCATAAAGAATGAAGACGGATCACTAACATAAATTGTCCACATATTGTTATTTAAAGACGTTACTTTAAATGATGTTTTTAATATATCCTTAAGAACATTATAGAGTTTGATACAATCGGTAATCCCGACAACGGTTATCGGTGGCGAAAGTTATATCTTATTTTGATTTTTTTTGGGGTCGCGGCTCTATTCCATAAGCATCGTTTTAGAATTTCCGTCTTTTGGGACCACTGTTACTGGTGAAGAACCGTTTTCCATTTTTGGCTTGGTCTACTCTTAGTGATTCAATCAGTTTCACGCGCCAGCTCATCATTGTCAAATATCAAGACAGCCAGGCGGCTTAATGTGTCTTCGGTTTTTTATTTTGGGGTTGCGACTGTCTAAGTGATTGGTTTTCTATTTTTATTATATCTAGCTCTTTCTTTAGTTCTTTGTATAGCTGTTATATGAGCTTTGCACGGATTTCAATATTTTATTCCTCGAAGCTTTTCAATTTCGTTGAATCCCGATTAACGCGCGCTCGTGCATTCGGCGTCGTTGGGCTTTTTTTGGAGTTTACTTTCTGAACCGATCCCGATGGTGGTAATCTGGACACCTTTTTACTGTTTCTAAAAGGGTCAATGGATATCAGTAAATGGTGCTTCCCAGAATCCGTAGAGCCTGTCTCTGAAAGCGTGGATTTTCCATTGGAACTGGACTGCCACCTGGGGTATTTTATCTTTTTGTTTTGTTCATTGCATTATTTGTATACATATTATGTGAATAATAATAACAGTAGCATTCTATTAATAATATATGTACTCAGAAATTTTATGCATTCCTTAACATAGGTATAACACTGTAACTTGAAAATTTAGTTTAGTCCATCCACTAATATCTGCAAACTCTCAAACGAACTTTGGTACCTACCTAGATTGCGATGTTGAAAGCATTCAAAGTTTACCAACGCCTAGGTCTGGAATTTATGCCACGAATTTTTTCAATGAATAAAATATTATGTTTTCTTTTTACATATTAAGCATCTGGTGACTGGCCGAGTACTGGTACACTTACCCTTCCTACCATCAGTTACATGTTGCTTTGTGCTATCTGTCTGTAATCGAGATAATATCATTTAATCATTTAAACAAACCAACAAACTTAACTCCTGCCTTACTGAGATGCAAATGAATCTGACCATTTAAATGATTATAAACAGCGTGTAATTCGCTCTCCAATTACAATAAGTACAACATTACACTGGAGAAACACATTTGATCTTTCAGCTTGCTTTCATCCCTTCTAAGCCCAACATCCACTCAAAAATTGTACTGCACACAGATGTCACCTAAGTATGCATTGAGTAGAATTCTGAGTTGTGATTGTGGAAGGTAAACTTAACTCTACACTGCGAAGAAAATAGAATCCAACTAATTGTCCACGGTCCACCCCATACGGAAAAAAACACACAGACACACCCTCTCGCTTATGCTCCCGCCGCCGACAACCCAACATGCCATGCCAATGCCATCCATAGCCTCCACAAAGCACAACAGCGAAACGAGAGACTATTCAACCACCACTAGAAGAAACAACGCAAACTGCGAAAGCTAATCCCATATTCAACGTGCTGCCTCTCCACTTTAGTTGTCAGTTCGCATCCAACTAGAAAACAAGTAAGACTCCTTGCTGTTGTACTAGAGCTTCTCTAGAACCGAGCCACGAGGTTGTCGTTAATTCGTCGATTTGCACGTAATCCATTACATTTAAAAATCTATTAAAAAAAAAATACATAGTCACTTTCAGCTCGTGGTATTTCGATGTTTTACTCCAAAATAAAAAGAAAAAAAAAAACAAAAGACTGTTCTACGCTTCGTAAAAGTGAAAAGAAATATGTATAGTAACCGAAAAATGTGTTCTTTTTTTCTTTTCGTATTTTCGAATTGATGACGTGACGAATATAAATACGTAGTGTCAGTTTTAGCAAAGCAAACTATACCACCACTACCACCCCAATAGCCAGCAAAAGTTGTTCTGTGTACGGATTATATGCGGAACACAAAGTATATTTTACCTGTAACCTCGTTTGACGAGTTTTTTCGTCGTCCATCATATTCTTGCCGTTTTTATTTTCGTTCATTTCCTTCTGAAACTACGCCGAGCAAAAGAATCGCAAAAAATACCATACCTCAAAGTTAACCTTTGTAAATTAAAATTTTCAAAAAAAAATAAAACTCAAATTCCAAAGCAATTCCAAAAAAGCTCTCTCGCCTCAAATGAAAAAAATAAACCACAACAACACAAACGGCGAACATAAACCGAAAGTAAATAGAGAAACTATTTACACTTACGTAACAAGTGTCATTTGGTGAATATTTTCGTCTTTTTTGTTTCGTTTTCGCTATTCGTAGTTTTTTATATTATTCTACTTTGCTTCTCTCTGTTTTCACAGCAAAAAAAAAAAATTATAGCTACTTGAAAATAAGTTGAAAGACGACTTTGAAAATATTTTCCTCTTTCATTGCTCATTCTGCTTTGGTTGATTTTGATTGTGGCTGTCGTGCTTTGCTGTTTTGTACGTGTGTGTGTGGGTGTCTGCGCGCGGAACTCTGAATCTCAATGCGAATGAGTGTGGAAGCTCAAATCGATCGCACTCGTTCCGCCAAATCACCTCCACCCAGCCCTCCCTGAGGTCACGATCGACATCGCAATCGCCGCTGCCAGCCGACATAGAGCAATTTGATCGTTCATTTGGCTTAATTTGCCCCCTCGTCAGAACAGGGTGATCATCGTACCGCCCATCAACAACTCATATTGGAATCTGTGTTAAATTCATTATTCTCATTATAATGTGTGCGTGTGTGTGAGTTTTTCTTTCTGCTTTCTGATAATACGCCGTTTGAGTAAAGTTACCCACTGATTAGGCAGTCTGATTGGGATCGTGTCGATTGATCCTTGCCACCGGAGGTCTGAAACTTGTTCGTATATTTTCAGATATTTGTATTTTGAACTCTTTTAATTGGCATACTCTTTCCCGCCCTCTCCGCTTATAACGTGGTACGAGCTGAGAAGTGCAGCATATTTGCTAGAGTTGTCAAAAGTGCGCGTGTTTTTGGTTTTAATTTTTATACATATTTCCTGTCTCCATAAGAACGTAAAATTTTAAACAAGACCAAAGTTATCGTAACAAAAATATAAGTGCGGAATAGACGAAGAAAAGAGAAGAAGAAAATAAAAATAAATCAAATCAGCGCAAGTGATCGTGAGTGTTTGTGAATTGAAAAAAGAAAAAACAAATTCACACAAACCTACCCCGCCGTTGAATTTCGACTTCGAGTGATAAAATACGGCTTAGTGTGCGTACATGTGAATACAAGTAAATTGCGAAATAATACTCTCTTGAGCTAAAGAAGAAAAAAAAATTTAAATTGTATTTTTTTAATTTTTTTATACGCGGAAACAAAAATAAAAAAAAAAAGAACTCCGTACACAACCCCTCATAATTTTTAATGGGAGTAGCTTTTTTCCCCAACGTTGTGTGTTGGTATTCCTGCTGCTTTTGCTTGTGAACAGTGATCGTGTGTGATTATGCATTATCAGTGAACAAGAGAGAAAGATACATATATAGCTGCTTTTAAGAATTTATATCGCCACAGCCAAACAAGAGGAAAATAAGGCCCCGTCGCAAAGAAGTAAGTCAGCTCATCTTTTATATTTTTTCTTCCTCTTTTACACTTAATTTCATTCACTATGGTGTGGTGGTGTGTGAGTGTGTATTTGTATTAAATGTATGCAAAGGCAAAAAATATCTAGAAGAGAATTTAAAATTTTAATGAATTTTTAATAAAGTCAATGAAACCCATACACACAGCCAAAGGCAATCAAAGTGGGATGATGGAAGTAGGCAAATGTCAGAAAGTATCAAATGGGCAGTATAATATCATTGAATTTATATGCGTATGTATTTTATTTTCAAATATAGTTACCTACCTACGTAAATGAAATGACAATAATAAAGAAATACACTGAACGAGATGGTATTCTCTACTACAATGTGCTAAATTTGAAACCGAAACGAACAATTGACTTTGACAGATAATATAGTTGACATGTCATATTATAGGTAGCAAGCGATCTACATCAAAATATCAACAAGATTTAGTTTTGATTGCTGATAAAGAATGGTGTTTGTATTTGGGGGGAAAGTTTGCAAAGAAATATGTACCTACTACATAAATATTTCTATAAAAATAACAAAAATAACAAGATCAAGGGTTGATTTTAGTTATTACCACCGAAAGTATAGTTGGATTTACTTTTTTGCTTACAAGTTTTAGGCCTCTAACATACTTAGAACATATATACATATACTAAGTAATCGGGGCAGCCGATTTTTTTTTGGGAAAAATTATATTTAAAACATCGAAATTAAGCACGAAAAGTATGTATTCGACATTGGGATTTGGGTTAGGTTATGTATCGGCGAGAAGAGCCGTCTCTTCCTCGCCATACTAACGGTTTACCTACCCTTGGTGTTACCCTTCAATTTGAGGATCGACCGGTGTTGTGGCCTTTTTGGGGCTTCATTCCTACTGGTTGTTATCATCCACCATCCTGTCATACTGTCAAGCTATTCCGCTGACTTCAGAAATCTGTTAAGATTAGGAGTGAACCATCGAATAATACTCATGGAAGAAGTAGCTTTGTATGTTGTGTTTAGCTGCAAATCTTCAAAGTTATTTTATCTTAAGTTATTTTATTATTATTTTAAGCCTTATATGTATATTAATGTAGGCCCTATATCAAGTGAAAACTTATGCAGACCACATATTCACAGAATCACATATATATTTTTACGATGGAATTGACTAGTGTAGATGGAATTGTTTCATTGGTTGTCGTTATTACATTTTCTAATTTTCGAACAATGCCGGCTATTGTAACTACGATAAAAACCATCCAAATATCCTAGGGGACATACACATTAAACTTCATCAAAATCGGATTTCGAGATCTATATAGAACAGACAGATAAACATTATTTTTAACCGGCTTCCATACTCGAAGAACAAATTTGCACATAAGGAGTTTAAGTTTGACACCATGGTCTAAACCGAAGCTATCTTTGATGGTTTGTCAACGCTCATAGGCAGAAAATAATAAGAGCTTTGTTGGAATAGCAAATCTGTCACGTGTCTTAATTTTCGGTATTGGAATTCCTGTTGTTCAATGTTAAATGCAGTATTTTTGTAATTGCTTCTTTGCGATGAATAGTATGTAATAAATGAACAGTGGTGTCTACCGCCACTTGCTGGACATGCTAGTTCGTTTGATATACACATTTTGTCAGTTGTAAGCATACTCTAATTCTTAAGCAGAAAGAAGTGGTACTCACTAATTTTTTTACGAAATTAAACTTTCAAGAGTTTGACATATAATTATCACATTGTTATGTTATGTAATGTACCTATGTCAAATGTCTCAAGCCTGCATTTTTGGAAACCAACCGGTACTCTGTACTTGTGTTTTAGCTTTGTGAAAGCACTCGCTACATCTCGGTACAACTGCAAAAAATAGATAGTATCATCACTTGGACTGAACCTCCATAAACCAGGCAGAGTTGGTGATAGAGATAAACAATATTTCTCAAAACCATTTAATGAAAGCAGGAAAAAGTGTTTGGAAAAAGTGTTTAAAGCACAAAAGGAAAAACAACACTATGTACTATGTATGTATTAGTTTTTAGATTTTGCATCTTATCACGCGCCCCACCATCTAACCTCTCGAGTAAATAAAATAATAAGTCCACTAAACATGTATATATTGGTACGATATTTACTAGATAGTAATTTTTAAGTATTTATTTAAGAATTTTTTTAATTCCAACATTCTTCAAGGCACGTATTTAATTAATATGCGATTCGACATTCTAACCAGATCCAGCCTAGCGATTCCGCTGCTATCGGAAGTGGTACTAGTTTAAGGATTCTTTTCTTCAATGATTAATGATTCAGATTGTGTTTTTGGAAGTTAGCTATTTTTGGAAATCTGTCCAAAAGCATGTAATATGTAGGGGTAGATACCTTAGCGTTCTGTTCCATACATGCTTATAAAACAGAACGATACGTCCAGACTCAATGAGATAATAAATAGATGACTCTAACTGTTAGAAATTAAATATTTGCAAATACCTCCATCTCTCTACTTTTCGCCAGCTATTTTTAGGTTAAGAAAACATTCAAAAATATAAAATATCAAAACATAGTTTTAAAGTTGCGCAGATCTATTTAGGCGTAATGAAGTACAATGGAAACATATGTATTTATATGTACAGTACTGTATGTATGTCGCCGGATGTGTTATATAAAGTACATACATACATATCTGGGAATCTGGTCATCAGCATTTTTTAAGAAAGAATTAAACTGCTCTTTTAAGCATAAGATTTGTTTTGCCATTCAACTTGACTATAGTCCGCCTACTTCGGGATCAAGACATTATCTAGAAAAGAAAATCTGGAATAATCCTCGAAAAATAAAAAGTAAATTCAAAACTTTTTTTCCCTGTAAAAATATGACATTATTTTAAATGCTTTACAAGCGAGTCACGCAGGTCCCGTTTTCAGTTATTACATTTGACGCTACGCACCATGGGAGAGACTCCTCGAGCACATGCATGCAAGGCCGTAATGTCAGAGTTGAAATCCCTTTTTCCTGCTAAGCGGGCAACTCAGGTACCGTTTTAGTTTTATAATTTATAAATTCGTATTTTGTTACCTTACTTTTTAAGTATATCTGGGTTACAAAGTTCAAAATAGTTGGTATGACAAATCTTTGTAGTATAAACTGCTACGAGAAGTTTGTGAAATCTGTTGTATGTACCGACTTATGGGTAACTGATAGTGTTCACCCGTTCGATTTCAAAAAAGAATCAAAAGTTGGTTTTGCTGCATTTCTATGAATTAGGAGTTTGTAGGCATTGCTTTCGCCCTCGGTTCTACTTGTTGATTGGGTTAATGTATTCGTCGGTCTTACAACTCCTTTGTCGCCAATACTATTTCTCCTGATCTACTTTCCCTCATATATTCTGAACATTGTTCAAGATTTTATAGACCTGTGTTAGTACTACAACTAGGACGCAGATCATTTTATTCTTTAAGCAAAAAATAAAAACAAAATAGCGCATTATAACCTACATATACGATATAAGGTTGCATGTGATATTTTCAGCCAGAGCTTATAATTTATTTTTATTTAGTAAGTATCTAGCATTTGTTCTGACGAAAATTGCAAGAATAAATATGTGAATGAAAAAAAATATGGCTTTTATCAAGAGTAAATGTGTCACTTCCTATTGCGTAATACAAGTGCATTTAAATAACACAAGCATAGCGTACATTAATAACTTATTTATTGTTATATGTGCCTAATGAATGTGTTCCTCTGTTACAAGTTTTGTGTTTTTCCCAGAAATGACAAATGTAAATATTTCTTTTTTATATTCATTTGAAGATTGCTCAATCCTCAATCATATAACGTAATAATAATTACAAGTTATACAATATAAATAAACTTTAACTTAATGACCCAATGATTAGCAGCTTAATGTAAATATAGTTCTGTGGGTCTGTAGCAGCTCTAAGTGGTTTTGAGTTATAGATACTCAACTGCAATTTTATAAAGGTATTTGCTAGATAAGATTTTGCTTATCTTAACTGGTTATAAGTCTTAAATAAAAGATAAGAAATTTTCAAAACGCAAAATCGCTTTGCATTATGTGTGCATCCATTCAAATTTGAGTCGCTTACAGCGACCTCGGGTGCATTCGGCAGAGGTACGAATATTTTAGCACTGTATCAGTATTAAGGTATTTCAACACACAAATTCGTTATTCCGCTCTGGGTAGGTGCTTTTTGTAAGGTAGGCCCCTATGCCAACATTTTTGATTATGATAGGTCTAAGATAATTTGTTTCCTTCTTTAAAAAAATGTTCGTGCCCTCGAAAATGACCTCTGTTGTTGAAACAATTTGTTTAAGCAGTTTTAAGATGGAAAACAGTTGCACCTATTTCTTTTCTGATCGCCAGTCATCCCCTTTTAATATTTTTGCGATACCAACAAAGCATCCACAAGGAATGAACGTGAGTGAGATGGTAGCACATTCTCTGTACTTAAACAGAAATTGGGAATGAAATTATGGGTTAAATATAAATATAATTTTTGAACATTTTCAAAAATACTGCCGGTGTTTCCAGCGAAAATACATCAATTAACAGTATTTTGCAGGTCCTTTGATTGAAATAAAATACATTACCATATGGTAAAAAGTTTGGAAAATATAATAGATTTTTGTTGTTCAAAAACTGTTAGTCTCAAGGATTCATTGTTTTATGGTATTTTAAGATTTTATTTTAAGACCTTTCGAACGATACTCTTTGTATAATTCACCTCGTGCTTAGATTTTCTTAGTAACATAGTCTGAGAGTAATGCACATAAAATTTCTAGTGTGTTCGCTGATTATAGGCGGGATAAAACAATTTTTTTTATGGGAAATAACTTAAATTAATAATGTACATTATTTTTAACCAAAGGTTGTTTTCCGACACCGGCATTTGATATATCAAAATTTATCTGAAAAGCAAGCGATTTTTAGTAAAAAAAAAATAATTTGGACAAAGTGGTTTTGAAATAAAATGTTTCCTAAATTCGCTGTACTTGAGAAAGTACTGAGTCGATTTCAGCAATCTATATCTTGTTGATAGGCCGTAAAAATGGCCTTAATTTTATTATAAACTTTTTGAACTAAAGTAGTTTCTGAAATATAAGGCTTCACAAATACATTATATATAAACATTTGTAAAGTTAAAAGATCCTTTTTGTCCTTTGATAAATCCATTTGGATTTATTTTTTCTGGTTTTTATTGAGAAATGAATAAATAAACACAACGCAACAGAGAAGTGGTCACCACTTCGTTTGCACGTGTTTCATCAGCCATCCTGCTTTTGATTGCAGTCGGTATTAAGAGCTTTTTAGATAACGTTATCTACTGTATAAATGGTTTAATATTCTTCAAAATACCCTTTATGATTTTAATTGGATTTTGTAACTTGAGTGAAAGTTATTTCGATTTCCATTCACCCAGTCGAAGTAGTTCTAACCAAATGCTTCCAAAGAACATGCATCACATGTATATGCACTACCGCCAAGCCGATGTTACATTTCTCGCGCGACCTGTCATTTTGTTTGTTTGTTTTTAGCGTGGAGATATGTCAAACGTGTTGGTAGTAGTGAGAACCGAAACAGTACTCGAAAAAAAAACTAAGGAAGTCCGAAAATATTAATTTTGTACTCTTTTCTCTCTCCATAAAGATTTTTCAAAATCCCTTTGTCTAAAGCCTCTTTCACACACGACGGTTTTCTCCGTACGGTTTTTATTCGTGAGGTGTTGATAGTAAACTAATAAAAGTAATGGAAGCCTTCGCACTGGACGGAGACGGATTTTTTCCGTACGGACGTTTTAAAATAGCCGTCTCAATGACTGAAATATACGGTGACCGTGGCGTCATGTGACCTTGCGCAAGCTTCACACAACACGATTTTGATTCGTCTGCCGTCCGTTATTGTGTTCACTTGTCACACAAATTTTCGATATGTTGAAAATTTAACCAAACGTAGACGTTCACGGGAAAAAACCGTAGTGTGTGAAATCAACGGCGGTACGGAAAAACCCTACGGATTTTAACCGTGCAGAGAAAACCGTCATGTGTGGAAGAGGCCTAACTGCTCGAAACCTAATTATTGAAAAGCGCCACCTCGTAATGCACAAAACTATGCTAAGAACCGTTTACACACACTAAAATCTGTCAGAGAGATAGAGAGAGAGAGAGAGATAGAGAAAGAGATAGAGATAGAGATAGAGAGAGAGATAGAGAGAGAGAGAGAGAGATTTGTATTAGCACGGTCTTAAATGTTTACTTAATTTTGTAACTTAATATTTATATTAAAACAGTAATACAGAATTTCAAGTTATCAAGTATTCAAGTTACATCAATTCTACTGCCTTCTAACATGTAGAATGGGCGTTTATTTTTTCTTGCCTGCTGGACTTTTTTTCCTTTGCATTGAGTTGGAATAGCAACATATATTAACCTCACTAAATTCTGACCATGAAAGCATTCTTAAGTCGAGCTGTCTTCTGCTATTAAAACTGTGTCATTATCCATAGATGGCACTTGCATCCCTTAAACCCCCTTAAACCCGAAGGCTATCCATCCTCGTTATGCACGTCATCGACAAACTTCGTTGGAACGACAATATATTCGATTTGAGTATAACTCAAATGGCGCCTGGTGCACCAATTACATATCGATATCATATCATCATAATTCAGTTGCACTGCACCCCTTCAACAATTCAAAAGCAATAATTGCCGTGCTAAGAATGTATGTCAATTCACCTTTAATTGTATATTTGGACGTACAGTGAAAAAAAATATCACTTTCTTAACAACAATATGAATGGTGGAATTCTCCGCTCAGTTTTTCTTTTAGATTATGGTGTAGTTTTGCAACTAAGTGTTCCAAAAAACTTACCTAAAACTTACCTAAAACTTACCATCTTATCGAAGTATAAAATACACACTCCCATCACCGCGAACTACGATCACCAATTTATTATTCAAATAATACAACGCGTTCCCTGATACTAATTCAATGGCATTGCGAATTTATTGATCCTCAATAATGTCAATAAACTTCCAATGATTGTGTCGAAGTCGTCGAGTGCTGCATAAGCAACAAATTCTGTGACCTCGTAAATAATTTGTTGTTATCAACATATTGTCTGAAACAAGCGTGGGGGCAACAGCTGTATTAATCTATTGAAGTGGATATCTAACAAAGTGTCAAATTTGTATTGGAAAAAGGGTCTCTTTAGTTCGTGTTCGAATTAGAACCACTTTTTTATAAATGAAACTATCTATCTGTGATAGTGTAGAAAAAAAAGTGTTACACTGGTTATCAAAGTTGCTATGCAACATTCTGGTTTTTGTTTTTGGATCGTATAAGTGGTCACTATTAATCTATGCGCGCCTAATCACCCTCATTATAATATTAGATACCTATGTATATGTGTGCAGGTAAGTGCGTCTTGATATGTGATAATTATTAGATACGGAGTAGGAATCATAAAAAAGATACGAATATATATCTTTCAGTACTTATGGTCAAATTAATATTGAATAAAAGATAAGAACTGCCTTACATGTGTGTTCTGTTATACAGAAATAATTTCAAAAATTTGCACTTAAGGGCATTCCGATCAAAGAAAAGGTTCACACGTTTTGCAATACAATTGCATGCAGCGGGTAGAAATGGGATCTGCTAATGTAATCGCATTTGTGTGTTCCAGGAGCCTTTTTTTTTTGCCTATTAACTATTTTTGTGATTGTGATCTTCTGAAACGTGACGGGAAATATAATTAATCTCCATGCATAAAAAAACCACTTTTATATTGTGTAATAAGTAACAAAAAGTGACATAAAACGTAAACTACATTTAACATGATATAAAACTAAAACTTCGCTGAATTTTTTTGTGAGCAAAATATTTATTAACCAGTTTCGCCATTAAAAAAATATTTATCTGGTCAAATTTAAATTTAAATACCCCAATAAATAAAATAAATGCAATTTTTAACGCGGGAGTTTCTGCCCAACTAACACTTTGTTTTACTTTAAGTTTCCAAAAGAATGCAATGAAACTTCGGTCAGGTCCGAAAGGCGAACTCTTGGCGAGGGTCTATTATTTTTCAAGCCTCTGAAAAGATTTCTATTTAAACTTAAATAGCTTAATAATAAAAGCTTTATAGATGCTTCAACTTCCATTGCAAACAAAGCCAGTTTCTGGTATAGGGCTTTTCAAAGCAAGTTGTAGATTCTCGATGAAGGATAAAAAAAACGCTTAGCCGCTGAGGTGGCTTTTGCGAGCACTGATTAGGTTTTCTTTAAATAATAGTTTAAATGTAAAAGAAGTTGGTGAATGTTTCATTTATTCGTTGAACATTGATAAATCTCTCTGATTGCGACTTTAAAGTCTGCAGCTGGAATGACTAAGAAAACGTAGTAATAAATCTGTAGTATTATGAACGTTTTATACTAACATTTAAAATGTTGACCTAATTAACAAAAATGTTGATATAATGCCTTAAAATTTAAAACTTAACCAGTTCAAAGTTATCTCGATACCAAAAGAATGTTTGGCTAAAATCTTCCATAAAAACTACTGCTTCCAATTCTATTACACTGAAATTATATTTTAACTTGGGCTTCAAGCTCAAGCGTCTGTTATAAGCACAACATTGTTAAAACTAAAAATGTGAGACTATCTGTAATTCCTTGATTGCAGTATTCCACATTGCTAAGCCTCATAATGGTTATTGGCTTATGAAGTAATTATGTCCTTTTTTAAATCCGCCATTATTAGGGGTGATGTAAATATACATCATCAGAGTTCAGATATTTTTCAACGTTCTGCCGGATTGTTATGCGTTAGGAAACGCATTAAAAGGTTGTCTTATCAGAGAATTAAAATAACGCCGGTAAAAACCTCTGTTTGACGATATAACAGCCTTCAATTATCTGCCATCCCGAACTGCTTCAAGTTATCCCAATGGGTCGATATTTGAAAGTCGGATCATTGATCTCAAACTTGTTGACTGGGATACAAATATCTTTTTGGCTACTACTAGTTAAGTTGTTTCCAGTTCTCTTATATCCGCAAAACTGTCTATCACGGAGCTACCGAGAATGTCAATGCCATTCAGATATCCTTGTCGATCTTAGATGCATTTTTTGGAAGGGGTTAGATGAGCTGATGCCAAAATGCGCATTGCAATTTTATTGAAAATTTATTGGATCGGAAAGAAACTAAATTCAATTGCTTCTACAACTTTACAAAAATAATAAAATTCTTACATGAATAAATAAATAAATGTAAACATAAATTTAAATAAATATTTTTACATTTTGCGGGACCAGAAAGAACAGTTTTCTGATTTTTTAAATATTTAAAGACTATTAAATTTAAAGACGTCGCTAGTAAATCTCGACGTTAACTCATAACAACTTAAATCTTCTGTCCAATTGTCAACGATGTTAAGATCAGGATGGACTGGAATGAGTGAGTTCGCTGGTTCGATCACAAGAAAAGTTTTGGTAAGTTTCTCAGTTTCGGGTAAATCAATCGAGCCAATAAAATGTTGATATTGTTAACTAGTTACATATCGCAAATATATTACAAAAGTGGCACAACTTGAAATATTGAGTTTTTGTGAAAAAGCAAGCTTTTTAACTAATATTTGCACACAGATTACAATTTAATATGTGCCCTTTTTAACGTAGGTAGGACTAGCAGTTTTGCAGATAATAATTTTATTTCGCTTTTCGAGTTGTGTCAAATACATGTGCAAACTTTGTGCTTCCGGCGTTGGGAAGTGATATATTTATATTAAAGCAATGGAAGTATACATACTTACTTCTGATGCTCAATCCAATCATTTTTTTGAGTTCAAATATAATAACATTGGATACTAAGCGCTATAACAAAATGCTTACAGTTTTGATCAACTCTAAGCAGATAGTATTTCTGCAAACGCTATGAACTTTTTGTGTTAGGCGTATATAGGATGTATAAGAATATGCACCTACCATTTAAAATCGCATTCGAAATTGCAAAAATTGAAAATTGTTTAAAAAAAAAAACATGTAATTTGAGTGTAAATTTATTGTTGTATGTTCGATGAAAACAGATAATACATATAGTTGGAAGTCGTGTCGTTTTTCTGGTCCGTTTCTATACATAAATATAAAAGTGCTCCGTGAAGCAGTCACTAAAGTCGCAATAGATAAAACAACAAGGGCAATCCTCTTGTCCAATTTAACCTTTGCTCGACACTAATTATTCGCCTCTTTCTGGCTTTTAATGGAAAAGCATTTCAATTACTTATTCATATTTGATACAAATTTTCCCAACTAACGTGACGGTGGTTTCCAGCTCAAAGTGCACTTGCGTTCAATTCGCTTACATTGCTTATTTTGAAAACACAAAATTGACTTGCAATATGATAAAATCGTTTCCGTCGTATTTAAATTTTACTTATAAATAATTTAAGAAAAAACCTATTATGGAACATGCAAAAACATTCGAAACTATACAAGTGTAACCGACTGATAGTTATATAATTTTAACCGTGAAATATGAGTTTAATATTATTTTCAAATGAGCTTGATCAATGATCTAGCGAGTGAAAAGATGATGACTTTTTTCGTTTGAAAGCTAATAAATTAAGTCGAATCAAATGGCGCCCAAAGTTGCTCACTCATCAAAAATGTAATGAAAAAAGAGAGAGCAGAAAAATTCCCCCTAAACCGTAAAATCAGAAAAAAAGAACATAAACATTGATCGCTCAATATAATTTGCATAAAAATTTCATAGTGGGTATAATTCCGTCGTTTCTTTATTTTTTTTTCTGCTTGAATGTAGTAGAAGTGAAAAATCTTTTAGAGTGTGCGACACACAAGGGGGGCTTATATCTTGTGCGCTCGTAATGCTTTAAAACTACGTTTTAGCACACACTGAATTTGTATTAGTATATTTTTTTTCTGTTTGATGACCAACACTTTACCTGATTTTGGTTCTGCTCTTGAAATTAAAAAAAAAATTCTTAACAAATCACATATCTTATGGCTAGAGTGATAAAGAAAACCAATGATGGAACACACACAGAATGAGAAAAGCAAGATGGAGAGCAAAAGTGGAATTTGATTATTTAAGACATTTTGGGGTGCTTTTGGGGAGCTTTAAAAAAAAAAAACATGAAAATATCTATCTGTAATCGTAATATTCCATTTGTTTAGGTTGTCTGATTTGAAATATTTCATAGTAAGATTCAAACTTTGCTCTAGAGGAGATTAACTGCATTATTATATATAGTGTCATTTAGGTAACTTGTAGCACTATCCGAGTAATTACGATTAAGATGGTGGTTGTGAAAAATGCGGATCACTTTGCTTCTTTTAGGTTGTGATTGTAGCTAGCGATTAGTGTATAATTGTTTTGATTTTTCCGAAATTTACTTCGATGAGATATAAAGGGTGGCACATAGTGGTTTCTTTTTAAATTATAGGTTATTTCGACACTGACACTTGTTTCCCGTTCGAAATCTTGACACAAAGTCAGTATCATACCTCCGCGGACCGAAATGAATCGCTTTACACTTGGACAACGTTGAGAAATATTGAAAACGTATTTCCAAAGTGACAGTACTCACTCACAGTACTCAAAGTAGTACATACAGTGCTTTTTTGCCGAAATGAAGCACCCACCGCGCCTACTGTACGCAAGTTTGTGCAAACCAATGCATCCACAGAGATTGACAGTTGGCATCATGGTGCCATCATTGTACCATTTTTCTTCCAAATGAGCCCGGGAACAACGTTTCTGTTTACGGTGGGCGTTTTTTACTCTTCATTGAAGACATGTTATCAGCCGTCTTGGCAATGTCAATTGGCTGCTTAGGAGTTGCGATTTGACCCCCTGTGGACTTTTTTTTGTGGGGAACCGTGAACTGATGTTACCCTCTACTGCATGAATTAAGAAAGAATTAAAAAAAAAATTAATTTAGAAGCTAGGCTTCAGGTCCTGTATGGGCCGTTTACGCCTAATATTTTTTTTTTTGTATATCATCACAGAAACCAAAAAGAAAGTGAAAAAGAACACATAAAATACATAAGATTACATTTTTAAATTCGATGAACCATACCTCTTCTCAGGAAAAATAATTATTGGGAAAAATAACTTTCCTACACTGAGTTTACACCGGCACTTGGAACAATAATGTTATTAGCGAATTAGTGCTTTTCCAATGAAAATAAAAACCGGTTTCGTATCATAAAAAAGACAAAGTTATATTTTAGATTCCATTTTATGCAATATAAAAGAAATAAAACATATTAAATTTTGCGAATTATATATGGGTTTGTATTCGTAGAGAGTTAACAGTGTGCGCCACTGCCAGTCCAGCCAGCCACTTGAACCACGTTGTGTTCCATAATTAATGGGAATGTTTGATCTTACTAATAAAGCCATAATACATATGAAACAAATTAATTTTGATCATTTTATAGCATTTTTTTTTTTAAAAAGTTGTATTTCGTCCACCCTGTATTTGCAATTATATGTATATATATGTTATATATTTAATAAAGTATATATAATAAATATTGCCCAGATAATACGGTTTTTATTTCATTTTAATTGCGCTCTTTTACATGTATGTCTCAGTTTTTGTTTGAGATATGAACTAAATTTTGGAAACATATCAATGAACTACAATTTCCATAAGTCTTCGACGGCAATTTTGGGTCCGTTCTAAGGTCGTTTGAAATTTCTGAGTCATTGTCATAAAATTATGGACTTGACAGATAAAATAACAGCTAACCTCACACATAGCCCAGAAAACCTATTCAAGATGGGATTACATAACATATTTCTTTTTTAAATGAATTTTTCGAAGATAAACAACATATTGGTAAAAACGCTCGCAAAACTCGGCGATTCGAAAACTATTGTCATAAATTTTTTAAGGGAGTCAGTGTCTAAAACCTTAACTGTTCTTAGCACCCTAATATTGTCAAGACCTAAGCTCTTATTTCCGACAACTATAACTTTAATACGGTATTTTAAATTGTGGCCGTGTGTATATTTGCAAAATCTTTATACTTCAGCATTTCCGGCTTCTGGTAATATTAGCTGTTAAGCTTAAAATTTAAGGCCCTATTACCAGTTCGTTGGACTACAAAGCGAAAGGTTCATGGTTCAAATAAGCCCCGAACCACCTTAATGTTTTTATTCGCTGCCCCACCTGTTCCAAAAGTCTAATAAACATCCAAGATAAAGATTGTCTATCGGCATTGAACTGTAGGTCCCTTCATTCCTTCAATGCTTGAAAAAGGTAGCATGAATATGTTTTTTCAACTATCAATTACAGAACAGAACACTTACGTATTTTAATACAAACTCACCCTTAAAATGTGTTTATGATTCGCTAATTTCATAATGTGAGATGATCTTAACTTTAGGAGCGCTTACTCCAATTTTTTCCCAGCAGACAGGAATTGGAATTCTCTGAATTCACTATGTGGCCTACACCCTTACAAGATCAAATTAACTCAAATGCAGCTTCATACTTCTGTTAACTATGTATCTTTTCTGCCGCTTTTATTTGCGATAGCAATTTTATTTTAAACTAAACTTCAAGAAATATCTTAAATTCGGAGTTATAAAACATATATGCAATTTATCTCAGGTGTAATAAAGGTCTGAAGGTCTGAAATACATAACCTACTACTCTATGAAGATCGGCAAAAGCTTATCGAAACGGTTGGAAATTTTATAATTCAAGAGTTGATCACTTTCCTTAATTATGAACAAATTCACTGTTTAAACAAATTAGAATATATATATGTGTATGAACTGCTTTGTTATAAGTAATTTAAACATCACCTTACCAATGTTTTTGTTTTTTGTAGCTTACTTCATGACTCATTCTTAATATAAACACAACCACTTTCTTTATATAAACAAATTGAAAAGATTTTTTTTCTTGAAAATTAAAGATATATTTATGTAAGGTATGAATGTATGTATGTACTTATTTCTAGGTAAATATGTAAATCTATTTGTGTTATGTGCTAATTTTTTTTTTAAATTTGTATCTTCAAAATATTTAAAAGTCACACGCCCACTTTAATGCCAAGAATTATTTTTAGATAAAGTTCTTCTGTTTTTTATTTATTTTTATTCATTATGTCGTTTGTGTTTTATGGAATAAAATTCGTATACTTATACTTATGCAATAAAAAGAAAATATTCCTTTTCGATTATAAATGTGATTAAAAATCAAAGACATAACTTATTAGAATAATAATTTTTTTTCTACTAAAATCAAAAAAAGCAAAAGCCCCGCCCCTATTGGTTAGTGTACGTGCAAACTACTTAATATTATTTCCATAACTTGTTATTAACGAACGTCATAATTTTTTTTGATTTGATTAAAATACGTAATCATATGTGATTATTATGCAAATAAATAAAAAGGAAAAAAAATTCTAAGTGCATTAGAAATAACTTATATTGTTTGTGTTCACTTGTCATTACAAAAGCAACATTTTGCTAAATACGTAATAGAGTGTATTTGTCGGGAAAAAAAGTTTTCTTTATAAAATACAAGTGTTTATTTTGATTTCACTCTTCTATTCCACTCTCTTGCGTGTGTTTTTGTTTTTGTTTTAAATATTGAGGTAAAGTGAGTGCAAACACCTTCTCCCATGTCAATGTATCTGATTTGTTAGGCTTTGGTACTCGTAAGTATATACAGATTGCTTCTTCCAAATTATTGTGAAGATTGATGTTGTCTTTCAATTCACTCGTTATGCGGAAATAGATCTAAATCATAATAAAATGCCAATTCAAATGTAAAATTATTTGATATACTTTGAATTCGATAAAAAATCAAAAATCTAATTCTAGCTCTAGATTCCTTCAAGCAATCTTCCTCGGATACATATTTAGTTGTTGTTTAATAATAATAATTTAACTATAATGACAAGTATTTTTTAATACTTTTTTTTGTCGTTATTTTCATTAGAGGGATATTTGCTTGTCATATGAAATGTTACTGTTTGAATGTTTATAGATCCCCTACCGACTGACATTTTTTTTTAAATTTATGTTGAGATTAATAAAAATTTGTGCATCTAAGCACTTAGGCAAGTTATAATGGTCGAAAGCTAACACACTAACCTTTAAGCCGTCTTCATTAAACTTTTAGGTAATAATGTTATGTATTAGCTATAGCAAAAGGGTAAAGAAGTTGTTAATTTGTTGCTCATGTACATGAGTATTAGTACAAGAGTAACTGAACCTTGTAAAAACTATTACAACAATTCATGGAATTACCGGAAATGGTATTCACTCCCATAGGTTTAAAATTATTTTTTTTCAAAAAACGCCCCCAAAAAGTGGGCGTGGCCAAAAACTTCGTATGGGCGATATATTGAGAAAAATATTGGCATAATATATTGTTAAACATTTTTTTTCGATTTCTATGAAAATTTTCGAAGAAAACAGCATTTTAGTGAAAAACGCCCACAAAAAGTAGGCGTGGCAAAAAACTTCATATGACAAATTCATAAGGGTGGGCAGTATCTACATATCTTGTGAAGGTTGTACAACTTTATTTAAAACGGTTTTTTCTAAATTGTGGGCGTGGCAGTCTGCGTATTTTGAAAATTTTAACACTTTACCATTTCGGAACCCTAGGGGGTATATGTTCCAAATTTCAGCTTCCTAGCATAATTTTTAAGGCCTCAAAAGTTGATACGGACGGACGGACATTGCTAAATAGTCTTAGATTTTGGTCCTGATCATAAATGTATATACTTTTAGGGGTCTGCGACGAATATTAAGGGGTGTTACAAACTATGTGTCAAAATTAATATACCCTTAGGATAGGGTATAAAAAAATCATATTATGTACAAGCGAAACAGGTCAGTTGTACATATAATATAAATTTAACAATTCAAAATCCTTGAGCAAACAAACAAGTTCTTTTCCTTTGTCGCTAAATGGCGCTTTTTCATTTCGTGAAAATATCCAATAGAACATTTATAAAACGCAATTCCACTTGAAAAATCATCGTGCAAACAAAATCAAAAAAAAATTAAGCAAAATGTGCAAAATTATTTAACAACCAAACATTTCTTTCCGCGCGCCAAAGTAAGTACCTACGCTTACACGAGAGCCTTCACAACTTTGTCTGATAACAATAAACCACATTTTAGTTATAAATATTTTGATAACTCAGTACCAATCTAACATCACATTTGAGAGCAAGGGCAAAATACAATTTCATTGTAAATAAATTAACAGCTATTTTCTAATCATCAACAGAAACACCCGGTACCAGTGTATTCTACAGAATATAAGAAAAAAAAATGCGCTGCAAACCTGGTCTCTACCCTCACCAAGCAGAGGAAAATTTGCAAATATCATTAACATTTACATTATCAATTAATAGTCCGTCAGTGGTCTAAGGTTAATAATGTTATCATGGATAAGTAACGTAATCAAGTTTTAAAGGTGATTTTCATATAAATACATTTTATTTCTTTAGTACAATGTCCAGTTCTAGTGTGTAGATTGGATAACTTGGCAACTCATGTGGGCATTTCAACATTTTTGGCAACGATTTGTTCTAAAAATAGTAACGATTTGTAGAATTCTAAAAGAATAGGAAAACCTTCTAGTTTTTGTTTTGCAATGTATTTTACAATAACCAATACAAAATCGATTCCAAAAATGTAACCAAGAATTAGGAAACGGTTAATTTGTAAAACGGAATCGTTGATATTTGTTGTTTTTTGTTTTCCTCGATTGCTTCTTAAGTATCAGTGGAATATATTCAGTAATTACATCTTATCCTAGTGAGTGTCTCCAAAAGCAACATGAAAGGTATTATTGTATGAACAAAGACCAAATACTAGAACCACTTTGGGTAATAGGAATATGAATAAGGTTTCTAACAATTCGTCTAAGCAAACTGTAGCCCGATAACCTACATATGTATATCTGCGAACTCCAAATTTATTCCATACTGTAGCACTTCATATTCAGTTCACATAAGGATATCTGGTAAATCAGCTCACAGTTTAGACGACTTCGAGCTTACTTTTAGAGAAATGGTTATAAAATTTGTCGCTGTCTGTTCAAAAGTATTGAATAATAATTTCTATGTATGCCCTACCTGGTAGGAAGTGAATTAATGCTTCGATGTTAAAGACAGCTAGTGCCCACCCATAGGCTGAAAACCAATCACAGGTACCCACTCAATTTTAAATAAACGGCAGTGTGTGGTCCGATTTTGGCAGATACCAGATGTCACAGTGACGATAATAGGTTTTAGGGGGCTTGGCGCCTAAAAACAGTGCATACCAATTCACAGGCAAGATAC